>CM064877.1:12357303-13636887 GCA_003313485.2 Penstemon barbatus | reverse complement strand
TTGTTCAACATCATTTGCTCTAGAGAATCAAACAGTTCATTATTTTGAGGAGTTACCTCATCCTCAGAGTCATCAGATTCCTTAGCCATCAGGCAGAGGAGAGCAGGTTTCTCTTCATCAGAAGATTCTTCATCAGACGTGTCTGAATCTGAATCAGATGAGTAGACAGCAGCAAGCTTTTCTGCTTCAGCTACCATTGCTTTTCCTCTTTGATGCTTTCTTTCCTTTCTGATTCTCTTCTCTTCCTCAGTGTATTTCTCTGCTTTTGGATATGGACAGTCCCTGATGAAATGTCCCAATTTCCTGCAGTTATAACACATTAGTTTTGCTTTGTAATCATCTTTTTCTTGAGAAGAAGAGTTTGGTTTAGAAGTAGAAGCAGCATGATTGTATTTGTTTTTCATCTTTCTCTTATAGAACTTCTTGAAGTTGTTCATCAATAATGCTACGTCTCCAGCAGTGTACTCCTTCTTGTTGAGTAGAGATGCTTCATCAGATGAGTCCACATCTTGACTTATGTGTGCTGGTCTCCTGGTGTTTTCAGCAGCAACTAAGGCAGCTGTGGGTCCTGAAGTTGAGGTTTCTTCAATACCCATTCTAGGCAGTTTATACTCGAATGCCTTGAGTACGGAAAACAGCTCTGTCAGAGAAATCTTCCCCAGATCTCTTGATTCTTCCATAGCTATCACCTTCATGTTGAACTTGGGGGGCAGGGCCTTTAGAACTCTGACGGTGATCTCCTTGTCAGTAAAGGTCTTTCCCAGCTTAAGAACTTCATTCAACGTTCTGGTAAACCTGGTATCCATCTGATCAATGGTCTCTCCAGATTTCATCTTGAAGTTGTCCAGCTTCTCCAAGGCAACACTGAGCTGATGCTCTTTGATGGCATCGTTTCCTTCACTCATGTCACGAACCTTGTCCCACATCTCCTTTGCAGTTTTGCAATGTTTGACCTTGTCAAACCGATCATTATCCAGGGCTTTGGTCATGATGAAACGGCCAATTTTATCCAGATTGAACAGCTTTATCTCCTCGGCTGTCATCTCTGTCAGATCTTTTTCCACCACCATTTCAGCTTCATCTACTATGATGGTCTTGGTGAATTTGAATGGACCTTTAATGATACATGTGTACATGTTGTCATTATAGGCAGCAAGGAAAATCTCCATTCTGATTTTCCAATCCTCAAAGGACATACCAGCAATGTGGGGAACATGACTGATACAATCCATTTTTCAAAAAGTTTTGGTTTTTCAAAATATGCTCTTTTGAAAAAGTTTGAAAACCTTTGAAAAACACTCGGATCAAGCTCGTTGATCAGGCAGCTGATTCAAATGAACCACCCGCTCTGATACCACTTGTTGGTCCCAAGTGGTCAGAAGAGGTTTAGAGGGGGGGGGGTGAATAAACCTCTTTAAAATTTTCTTCAAATTTAACTTCAAAACTTTTGCTCTTAACTGAACAGACTAAGCTGATCAGATTAGTTATTAACAGTTCTGTTCGCGAACAAATCTTTGAACAGTCTTGTTGACCACTCGTCTGATTAATACTTAGCTGATTTGCTAAAATCAGTTTTAATACTTAGAGTACTTGCAGCGGATTTTCAAAGTGTTTTTCACAAGTAATCTTAGTAGTTTGAAAGATGTTTCCCCAGTTTTATAAACTCCTTTTTAATTCTTTTTCAAACAGTTAACTTAAATGTGTTTTTATGCAAACAGACAATATGCAGGTTTTAAAAGCGATGTAAAAACACAAGTAATTTTTATAGTGGTTATATGGATTTGAATATCCTTTAGTCCACTCTTCCAAGTCACACAGATCTTGGGTTATACTATAATCACAAAGTTTACAGTATACTCTGCTTGCGTCGAACAACAAATGAAACGACCACAAGTTCGCAATAGGAAATCACACAGAAGACCTATTCTCTGAAGTTTGATCACTCACAAAGATGGATCACAACTCCGCACAACACTCTTGTTTACAAAATCACTCAGAAGATGTATTTTTCTTGATTCTTCAACTCTGCTTTCGTCAACAAATGACTCAGCTGATGAGTGAGCTGTTCTTGAGACTTAAAGAATTTTGCTTCGGAAATTTCTCTCAGAAAGTGTGTTGCTTGTTTCTTCTTCGTCTCTTTCAGCTATTTATACTTGAGGATAGAAAAGTGTCCGTTGAAGAGAGACAAAATTCAAATTCCTCGAGTACTGGTCCTTAAAATCCGCGAACGGCTCTTTTGCAGTCTGTCCGTACTATGAACAGTACTATCCTGCAGGCAGCATTAAATGCACCCAGCTGATGCGAAGCATTTCTTCAATCATTTGTCTTTAATAACCTTGTACTTCAGCATTTATTACTCCAAGGGGCATTTATTACCGTTGGGAACACTTCATGATCTTCTTTACTTGGCTGACGAAAGTACACGTCTGATGGCGAACTCGGCTGATCTCAAACTTGAACAAATCTGATTTGAGTCGGCTGATCTTCATCAGTCTGATAACTTTACTTCAGCAGATCAGAAGTCTTGGACCTTGAAACTTTTGACTCTTCTGATGTCTTCTTTACTTAGTCAAAATTTCTTCTAAGGGATCATCAGCTAAGTTACTCCATACTTAGCCAATCTTGAAGTTTTGGAATCCTTCAAAACCTCCCTTTACAAATTGTCTTCAGAGCCTTCATCTTCATCCTTATCCAACATGTGGTATGAAATGTGTTTTTTGAAAAAGCTTGGTATGAAAAGTGTCGAGTTGATAAATGTTTGGTATGAAAAGTATTTTTCCTCATTTCTGAAATTAACGGGCGCGTGTTGCACACACGCGTTATTCCGTCAAATTTTGAACGAAAAATGCAAAAGTGTCCAAAGCTATAAAATTGTGATATGAAATGTGTTTTTTGAAAAAAACTTGGTATGAAAAGTGTCGAATTGATAAAAGTTTAGTATGAAAAGTGTTTTTCCCTATTTATTTGTGATTTTAGGCAATGATAAAATATTGAGCTAACCAACATGAAAAGTCTTAAATTTATTGACAAGTCACAACGACATACTAGTAAGACGCTCAACTTGAATTAAATTACAAAATAGTCAAAACAATAAAACATAGTTTTATTTACAAATCACAGTTAAATATTTGAAAATAATAAAATGGAGTAATATTTAAGTAAGAAATGGCCAACTTTCGTGAAGTGAGAGCGAAAAATGACTAGCCCACTAGCCAAAAGGCAAGTTAATATATTTTATTGACTGTTTTATTATAATTGATACAAGCTCTCTAATTAATATACTGTTGTTTGATATTGATTGTATATATGTTGCATCATAAATTGTACGTATAGTCAAGAAAAATTCGATTACTATCAATAATTATGTATGTTATGTAGAACCAACATAAAATTAAGCACATTGATACTAGTTTATTTATGTTACAATGTGCACGTGTTAAACATTGTAACATATATGTTACATTCGATTACTATCAATAATTATGTATGTTACAATGTGCACGTGTTAAACATATATGTTACATTTGCATCGAGAGCATATATTTATTTTTATTTTTGTGGCTTATGCATATAATATAGATTCAATGTTATTGTACAAAAAATTGGCCTCCTCCACTCTCCAATATTAGATCCGGGCCATCTATATTTAATGTGTATGGCCATGTTGTAACTCATTCCAAGTGATGTAACATAAGATTACATGGCATAGTACCTTTTTATAACATACTCGGGAAAAAACATTTTAAGTGTTGGATTTCATGAGTTGAATGCAAGTCATGGGTTTTAAAACCCAATTGGTATGAGCTCATGAAAATTTTGTGAATGAAAATTGGAGAATCGGATCGAGTAGATTTCCATATCACATTGAGTAGAAGAAGGAAATATTGAGCTACTTATTAAGCTCATAACTGGACACCCAATTTGGAGGTACCCAAGTTTCTACAATGGGAGGGTATAGGTGTATCTAAGTCCACCACGCTTGCGCTCCCGTCGTTTTTTTATTAAAATTCTATATAAAAAGTTACAGAGGATCCGTGTGTTAATTCGTGAGAGTCCCTACTTTGTCGACCAAAAGATTAGAACTAGTGTTTATGTCCAATTGTTTAAGCTTTGAACCGAACGGGTGTCATCTGTTCATGCTGGAACAATCAATTCGAACTAGTGTGTCCCCTCAAGCACATCCCATTATGCTTCTATAGATAAGAGGCAAACTCTGGTCAATTTTGCATTCATTTTTTGGCATTCTAAAGCAAAAATACTCTTCTCTATTTGTTCTTCACTTGAAGTTTTATTTTGTCATAAAGATTGTTTGCTCAAGTTCACCCCGGGGTTTGTTTTTTGTGCAAAAAAAGAAACATTCGAGTGTTGTATCTTTTGGGAGGCTACCAAGGTTCCATCTTCGTGCACCTAAACAGCTCGAAAATATTGTCTAAATGATATTGCGTTAACAAGCCTCAATCGATTACAATTTCTCAAAATTTTTGAATTTCTGTAAGTATGATTTACTTAAATTAAGTCTGATTAAGTAATATTATTATTCTTATACAAGTCGTGTTACTATAATATTACGTAGATTAAATTTCGTGGTTTACAACTTAAATTGTAATGCGATTATAAGCACCACCTACGATCTAGATTTATTTGTGTAATAATCAA
Source organism: Penstemon barbatus (assembly GCA_003313485.2). NCBI lineage: Eukaryota > Viridiplantae > Streptophyta > Magnoliopsida > Lamiales > Plantaginaceae > Penstemon > Penstemon barbatus. The sequence goes on along the minus strand of CM064877.1, from coordinate 13,632,231 downwards.
GAGTATAGTATTATTTAAATTCTGCCATATAATATTTTGCTTACATATGTGTTAGACAAAAACAAATATAGCAGATTGTCTTTGAAAGGGGGAAAAGAAAAGGTACTAACATACATGGGTTGAAATTCCAAGAAATAGAGATTTCATTAAAACTTTTAAATGAATTTTCCTGTTTAATTATACATGGGTTGAAATTCCAAGAAAGAGAGAATTTATTAAAACTTTTAAATGGAGTTTCCTATTAATTTATCGATGACAAAGATTTTCCTTAATTTATTAAGTGATTAATGAATTATGATTTCTTAGAAACTCAACCACACCGGTTTGGACATGTTCTTGGTGAAGATTTTCGAGTTGATACTGTGGATCTGAATCTCTGGGCTGTAGGCTTGCAACATTTGATTCTAGGTGAGGGTTAAAAATTATTTTCTCTTAAATAAGAATTGAAATGGTTGTATTGAAAAATAAGCATGCGCGCATTTCATCTTTGAAAATCATTCAAATATATAAGTTTCGCTAGAAATTTTTGTCTCCTAAAATATGCTATTTTGGTCTGCTTATCAATGTCAAAATTTGGATGCAAAGTACATTGAGTTTTAGTCTAAATGTTTTTTGGGTAAAAATATCACTTGCTTATGCTTCGAAAATAAATCTTTAGACTTTTTAGTTATGACTTATGAAAATTCCTATCATTGTGTGAAAACCTCCATCGTGAAATTGATAACGTGTATTTTTTTCTAAAAATAATTGTAGTTTTTAAAACAAGAAAGATGTAAAGTAGATTTATCTTCAAGTCATTTCATCTCTTAGGATTATACTAAAAATGGATTGCTTTCAGAAATTCATCTAAATTTGAAAATATATTTCATATTGGTAAAATTACTGAAAACGTTACAAACTAATTAGTGATTTTGGATTTTTGTCTCAAACTATATTACCTCACCGAAAATTCGTCCTGCAATTTAATAGTTGCTTGAAATATCGTCCTAACCTAATTACTAATTTTGATTTTTCGCCCCGAACTATATCAACTCGTCGAATTTCGTCCCATAATTTACCATTTTGTATTAATTTAGTCCCAAATTAAATTTCTAATTTAATGGAAATGACGGTTCAATCTTGTAATTAATTTGGGACGAATTTTGCAATATTATATAATTATTCATGTTAAAATTTACCACGTCATGACACGTAAGCAACCATGTGATAATTTAACGGCAAATGCGCAATTTCCATCTTATAATTAACGGTGGGACGATATTCCAAAAAAATATTAAATTACGGGACAATTAGTTTGGGACGATTTTTGCAATTTTGCCTTTCATATTTATAGAAAGGATGCTTGCGTAAATTATAATTATAAACTTCAGTGAAATCTCTGGGGAAAAATAACCTGAGGGACTTTAATGTAAGATCCTCTTTATATAAGGTGGGAATTGATATTTCCTTGTATAATTTCCTTTTCATATTTTTCTCAATACCATCCCCCCAAACGCCCCCCAATTACAACACCCCGCCAAAATCGTCTGCGCACACACAAACACACACACAAAGCTCACACACATGTCAGCTGAAGAATTCAACGACTCCGACAACGTAGGATTCTCGCAACAATGTCAATCTCCTCCACAAACCCATTCCCAATTCCTCGCATCCTATGTCAAACCTCGATCCAACGGTCACTTCACTCACCATTGCAAACGGCACCCTCTTTCAGGAAAACCAAAGCCCAAAATTGCAATAGACTGATCTTTCTCTCGAATTAAGATGGTTTCTGTACGTGAAAATTCAATTCTGTTGCTTTTTGATTTGAAAGTGTTATTTTATTGTTGAATGATGTATGTAGTTTGTGAACCATTACTGAAATTGAAGGATGTTTATATGGTACAGGATATGATTTTGAAGATTGGGGTACTCGAATGTGTACGAGAGAGTTTTCTTGTTTGATCAGCAGAGATTTCTTGTCTCTTGAATAAAGATGGTATGTATACATGAAATTCGCTGTGTTATGTTGTGCTGTGTTGGATTGATTGACTGTTTGCTTTGCTTTTGAGTAACATGTTGAACCATTACTGAATTAGAGTATTTGCCTATGCTATACAACTTGACCTTGTAGAACTAATGTTCTAAATTCCCCATAGGGTTGAGGGCTTAACTATGGAAAGATCCTTACAGCATCATGATAATGCAAATACTTTTTTGTATTTGGATGCTATATTTTCAATCAAGGATGCTGTTAAAGATGTTTCCCAATGTGATTTTATCTTATAAACGGTAATGTGATTTTATCTTATAAACGGTAATAATTTATAAGCAACTGAAGTAACAAAAATAAACTCGTAATGAATTTTACTCTTGTTTCAATGTTGACTTCAGGCAATCAGTTTATATGAAGTTGAACATCTTTATTCTTATTCATATGACAGTAGGATCCGGTTTTCCTATTGACTGAATGTGAAACAGTACTGTGCATACATAGATGGTAAACATTTTTTTCACACCAACTCATGCACTTACCTTTTAATAAACTTCATGAATTTCAAATGCAGGGTACGCCAGTCAATATAATCATAGGTTCTCATGTTTGGATTGAAGACCCAGATATTGCTTGGATTGACGGGCAAGTGACAAAGATAAATGGACAGGAAGTTGAGGTCCAAACATCTGCTGGGAAGAAGGTAGATTTAGCATTTCAAGATCAAATATCTCGCTTGCATAAATGAACGCACCTTTACTCTTTTTTATATTTAAAAAGTGCTATGTTTACATGTTCTTGCTCAAGTCGGGGATAAAGGGAAAAGCCAGGTGTTAAATGGCTAAATATTTGTCCAACTAATTTGCAAATGTCCTGATAAGTACAGATCATACTTTCCAAAATCAGAGTTGCATTTTCTGTTTACCTTTAGATTATTTTGCAGCCAATTGAAGGATTTTATCTGTCATGGTTTTTGGCCTTTTTCTTGCGCTGATCTGCACATATCCGTGCAGCTTGAACATTGGAAAGGCATTAGTGCTCCTCCTTTAGTTGCTTTCTTTCTGTAATTCTTTCTTTTTCAGATTTCAATTCTTTCTTTTCCTTGCTCTCATAATGTTTTGGACTAAGCATTTAATTTAATTTTTTTGGCTCACATCATTATTTTATTTTGACTACTCATGTGAAACTAGGTTCGGACATTTGTTTCTTCTTCAATACCTTTATTATCTAATCAAATTAGAAATGAAAATGAAAATTGATTAATGGCATGCTTATTTTTCACTATTTGGAAATTTTGTATGTACAGTCTTAGTTTGGTTTGGTGTGTTATGAGTTCATTAGTGACTAATACTTGATAAGAATTCATCTTTCTAACAACTTTGTGACGGTGCTCATTATTCACTATTTTTTTTTTCTCTTTCAACTTATCTAGGTTGTTGCTAATTTATCAAAAATATACCCTAAAGATGAAGATGCACCATCTGGTGGAGTTGACGACATGACCAAACTATCATATTTACATGAACCTGGAGTCTTGCAGAACTTGGCAAGCAGATACCAGCTAAATGAAATCTATGTAAGATCAGTATAATATTCAGTTCAAATTCATGTTGGATCTATCTTTATATTGGTAAGAGAAATCGATAAATTGCTGTTAATTAGTTTATGTCTTATTCTGACATTGTGGCAGACTTATACTGGAAGCATTCTTATAGCCATCAACCCGTTTCAAAGACTTCCTCACCTGTATAATGGCCACATGATGCAGCAATACAAGGGAGCACCATTTGGAGAACTCAGTCCTCATGTGTTTGCTGTTGCAGATGTTGCTTTCAGGTAATCATTTAGTACATTTTTCTGCGTGGTGTTTTCCATAAAGGATTATTCAATTCATATCTGAGTATCAAATATATATTAGGGCAATGATGCATGAGGGAAAAAGTAACTCGATACTGGTAAGTGGAGAAAGTGGTGCCGGTAAAACTGAAACAACTAAGATGCTTATGCAATACCTTGCCTATTTGGGTGGTCGGAAAGGAACTGAAGGAAGAACAGTAGAACAGCAAGTTCTTGAGGTAAAAAAAACCATTTCCAATTCAGTAAACCACTTCTTATTTGAGTATTTGTCATTATTTTCTCAATGGTTTATATTAGTTAAGTATTTAATCATGTGTTCATTGCTCCAAGTTAAAAACAAAATTTGGAACAAAAGCCACGATTGCAGGCTGATGTTAATAGTAAATTAATAGAAACCAAGGTGTTGAGATTCAATATCAAGTTAGTGTCCTGAGAAAAGGTCAGAAAGCTGCTTAAGACTGTGTGTTTATTTCATTATATTTATGGCCAAAAAAGAATGTGAATTATTCTTTAATTTACCAAAAAGACTATCATGGTATAATTTAATGATGATGGCATGATGCTATATACATAGCTTTAAAGTGTAACCTTCCCAAAATGCATATCTTAATAATTACTCAAAATTTTGCAGTAGATTTTATCCCTTCAATATGAGTTAGCTAATGACTCTATTACATCAGTAACTTTTAAAGGCACGGAAGGAGTATAAGCTTGGTGCTTCCGCCTTTAATTCTTTTTATTGAAGTGATTCTAAATATATGAACTAAAGATGTCAAGATCAGGTTTATTTCCCTAATGTACTCTATGTGATCACTTACCTATAATTCTGATTTATCTGAATCTCTCTGAATGTTTCTATGCAGTCAAATCCAGTACTTGAAGCATTTGGAAATGCAAAAACTGTCAGAAATAACAATTCGAGGTGAGACATGGTGGCGTCCTGCTGTCACGTGTCAACTAGTTTTCAGTGAAGCTGATATTGTTAAACATAAACGATCAGTTTAAACTCAAAATTACTAATTAGTTTATAATGGTGCAGTCGCTTTGGTAAATTTGTGGAAATTCAGTTTGATAAGCATGGAAGAATATCAGGGGCAGCAATTAGAACTTATCTTCTTGAGAGATCTCGTGTCTGCCAAGTTTCTGACCCTGAACGCAATTATCACTGTTTCTACCTTCTTTGTGCAGCGCCACAGGAGGTTATCCGCTTTTAGAAAAAACATCTTTCTCTATTTATCTAATTTGCCAGATTGTCATTTGGTAAATCTATATTCATGTTATGTTTTCTCAGTAGTTTTACATGTTGTCAGGAAGTCGAGAAGTACAAGCTGGGACCTTCAAAAACATTTCACTATCTTAATCAATCCAATTGCCATGAACTTGTTGGTATAAGTGATGCTCATGATTACTTGGCTACAAGGAGGGCCATGGATATTGTTGGAATAAGTCAAAAAGAACAGGTAATTTCTTAACAAAATATCTTCCTGACTTTTGTATTTTTTGCAGCTTCTTAAAACTTTTCTTACTCTTCAGGATGCAATTTTCAGAGTGGTAGCATCTATTCTCCATCTTGGTAATGTTGAATTTTCTAAGGGGAAAGAAGTAGATTCATCAGTCCTCAAGGATGATAAATCAAAATTCCATCTTCAGACTGTAGCAGAGCTTCTCATGTATGACTAGAGACCTAGTTATTGCTTATCAGTGTATTAGTTTCTGATTTGAATATTTCTTTTCGATATTAGGTGCGATCTTAAGGCACTGGAAGATGCACTACTGAAGCGTGTGATGGTTACTCCAGAAGAAGTTATTAAGAGAAGTCTTGATCCTGAAGGTGCATTAGTTAGTAGGGATGGGTTGGCTAAGACGATGTATTCTCGCTTGTTTGACTGGTATATGATAGTGTTATTTGCAGTGGCTTTTACTTACGTAGCTGCATATGTGATTATTATTTATTATCTGGTTTAATCAATCTGATGCATGATCTCTAATTTATCTACAGGTTGGTGGACAAAATAAATAATTCAATCGGGCAAGATCCAAATTCAAAATGTCTAATTGGTGTTCTTGACATATATGGTTTTGAAAGTTTTAAAAATAATAGGTAAGAGTTGGTAAATGGTATGTCATATAGACATACTATTGATATTGGAATTAACTCATAGTTCTGTCCTTGTAGTTTTGAACAGTTTTGCATTAATTTTACCAATGAAAAGCTTCAACAACATTTTAATCAGGTACTGACTTTTATATTTGACCTTAGCTTATAAATCAATATTCAACTCGACACTGAAATTGTACAAACTTTTTTTCGCAGCACGTTTTTAAGATGGAGCAAGAGGAATACACTAGAGAAGAGATTGACTGGAGCTACATAGAATTTGTTGATAACCAAGATGTCCTGGATCTACTTGAAAAGGTTTCTTAATATAAATGAACTGCATAGCTGTAATTGATATTTAGTTGTTGGTCATGTCACATAGGAACTAGTACATGGCAAAATATATGGCGCAGAGGGTGAAATTGCTTATAGAATAGAAGATTGTGGCTCCATTGCAAGGAAAACTACTTGGTCATAACTCCAAGTCTCATTTAACCCAATGTAGAGCATTAGTGATATCCTTACTAAATTTTTATAATTTGTTCATTTCCACATGATGTTTATTATGTGGATATTGTACATGTGCATTTTCTAGACAGAACGAAATATTATCAAGTTCTGTGACAGTTCTATTCTAATAATTAATTGTACTTTAATTTTTCTTCTGGTGCTGGAATTAGCATTTACATGCTGAAAAAATATTTATATGATTTTGACTGGCCTTTTTGCAGAAACCTGGGGGGATCATTGCTCTTCTTGATGAGGCCTGGTAGGGATTTATTTGTCCTCTTTTTGGTAAATTTCTAGGTCTAGCTGGTTTTATACTTCTTTTGATGATACTCTGCAATGAACTTGTTCCATTTGTTTTTCTTCCAGTATGTTCCCAAAGTCTACACATGAAACCTTTTCACAAAAGCTATATCAGACCTTTAAAGCCCACAAACGTTTCATCAAGCCGAAATTGGCCCGCAGCGATTTTACAATTGCCCACTATGCTGGGGAGGTAAGCTGAATTCTATTTTGCTATAACTCCAATTAAATATCTGCAATTGGATTTCAATAAGATTGAGCATTTTCATTTTGTTTTGTCCGTCCAGGTTCAATACCAATCTGATCAGTTTTTGGATAAAAACAAAGATTATGTTGTTCCTGAGCATCAAGATCTGTTAAGTGCTTCCAAATGTTCATTTGTAGCAGGACTATTTCCTCCACCCCCTGAAGAGTCAACCAAATCTTCATCCAAGTCTTCTAAATTTTCATCAATAGGATCGCGTTTCAAGGTATTTCTATGTCTCAATTACTGTTTCCAATACGTTAAATTGTGGATCATTGAGGCCCTTCAATGGAGAAGGTTGAGGCTGATGCTTTGATTAATTGGTACAGCTTCAACTCCAACAATTGATGGAGACTCTGAATTCTACAGAACCTCACTACATTAGATGTGTGAAGCCTAATAATCTTCTGAAGCCCGCTATTTTCGAGAATGTCAACATATTGCAGCAACTACGCTGTGGTGTGAGTGCAGTGACTTGCAGCTAATAAATTTCTACTTACTAAATATTATGTCAATGCAATTTATCAATATCTTTGTCTATTGGCAGGGTGTTTTAGAGGCAATTAGAATCAGTTGTGCCGGCTACCCTACTCGCAAGACATTTTATGAATTTCTCCATCGGTTTGGTCTTCTTGCTCCAGAGGTCATGGAAGGAAAGTAAGTATGATGTATTATAAAAAATGCCAAAGTTATATGCTAATAGGCTGCTGAATTAACACTTTTCTTCCTCTTTAACCTGATCTTATGAACAGTAATGATGAAAAAGTAGCATGCAAAAAGATATTGGAGAAGATGAACCTTGCTGGCGCTCAGGTAATGTAATTACTTTGTCTTTCTCTTGACAAAAGTTCCGATGGTTAACTCTCGAGCTTCAAGCATAACAATCTGATCACTGTAAAACATTCCTTGATGCAATAACCTAAATATACACAAAATAACAATCGGACTTCTTTTATTTGTTACCACTCATTTGATTAAATAAGTTGATTTTCTTTATTAAATGTAAAAACCTATATCTATTGGTGTTTAAACTATCAACTATATTTTTGAAGCATTTTATGATGTTAAACCATCAACTTGCTAGGTAGGGAACTCTCCATGCACTATTTGCACCTTAATTTTATGATGTAAGATAAAATAGCTGGTTATATGCTGTAACTTTCTCCCACCAAAAGTGGATGAATTCCCCAGCTTATGCTTTTCCTTGTCAATCCAATATCTCACGTAGTTTTTGAATAGTAGATTGTTTTTTAATATGTTCTTCCCATCTCATGTTTTCTTGGGATTGCTTTTTTTTTTTTCTTTATTGGTCTTTTGGGATCAAACATATGCTATAAACTGCGCGTACCATGACTGCAGATAGGAAAAACAAAGGTCTTCCTGAGAGCTGGTCAAATGGCTGATTTAGATGCCCGTAGAGCACTAAAACTTAGTAATGCAGCAAAGACAATACAAAGAAAAGCTAGAACTCATATTGCCCGGAAACATTTTGTTGCTGTGCTGAAGGCAGCACTTTGTATGCAATCTATATGCAGAGGTTAGTTATTTACCTTTTGAATTGTCAATAATATTCAAATTTTGAACTGCTACGCAACCTGTTGCTTATGGCATTCTGCTATTGTCTTAATGGAAACATTATAGCTGATTTGCTGTTGATTGGCTTATACTCACCATGAACATTAAATCTGTATTTTACTATCTTTTCCATGTGTCTCAGGAAGGCTTGCTTGCAAATTATACGACAATTTGAAAAAGGAGGCAGCTTCTATAAAAATCCAGACAAATTTGAGAGGTCACTTGGCAAGGAATAACTACACTAAACTCAAATACTCGGTTGTTGTACTGCAAATTGGGATGCGAGCAATGGCTGCCCATAAGGAGTTCAGATATAGGAAGCAAACTAAAGCAGCAACTGTTATACAGGTGATTAAGTTGTACTCTCGGCGAACTTTTTAGGCCAATCAATGTTCTGTCCTTAACAGGAAGTAATTTTTCAGGCGCATTGGCGTGGTCATAGAGCCTTTTCATACTACAAGAGACTCATAAGGGCATCAATTTTGACCCAGTGCAGATGGAGGGGAAGGATGGGTAGGAAAGAGCTCCGGAAACTGAAAATGGTAGTTCTCGTTGTACTCACACCATTGAAAGTATTTGTCATGAATCCATGATTTGTAAGCCTAAGTGGCTAACTTATTGCAATCCATTCACATATTGAATGACAATAATAACATCTAATAATTTAGTAAAAGATGCTGTTTTTATTGGTGCTACTTTAATATATTCTTGCAGAAGTCAAGCGCATATATATCAACTGACTGCATATTGTTATATTAAGTGCAGGGTGTTATGTTTTGTTCGAAGAGTACATGAAAGTAGGATCTTCATGACAAATTGTCATCTCATAATTCTTACATGTGAAATGTCTGCAGGCTGCAAGAGAAACAGGCGCACTTAAAGAAGCAAAGGATAAGCTTGAAAAGTATGTGGAAGACCTTACACTGCGTTTACAGCTGGAAAAACGTCTGAGGGTAAACAAATTCCTTATACATACAATATGCGCATACAACTAGAAGTATGTTTGTATGTGTACGCGTACATATATATATATATGGTAATATGTGATTACAAATACATACACATGTATACACACACACAGATATATAAGTGCATGCATGGATACATACATGCATATGTACCAGTATAGACTGAGCAAAGCTCTTGGGTTTTACTAAAGATGAAAATTCTTGTAACCAGACTGACTTGGAAGAGGCGAAGAGCCAAGAAATAGTGAAGTTGCAGCAGTCATTGGAAGCTACGCAAAAAAAAGTTGAAGAAACAAACACTTTACTTCTTAAAGAACGTGAGACTGCTCGGATAGCAATTGAAGAAGCCAATTCAATTGTCACGGAAACCCCTGTTCCAGTTGAGGATACAGAGAAGATTGAGGCTTTATCTGCAGAAATGGAAAAATTGAAGGTAATGCGAGTGAATTTTGGAAATGACCTTACAGAAAGTCAATATTTTAAAATTGACTTAAAATTTTTTTAATTCTACAAATGACACTCTATTTAATTAATTAGTTAATAGGTTAATTAATTAACCTATTAACTAATTAATTTGAACTAATTAAACTATAACTAGTTAAAATAAAAATCAAATTCAAATTCAAAATCGTCCGACAAATCGCCCAAGCAAATTTAAACGAAGATGAAAAGAAGAAGAAAAGATAAAATAGAATAGTGTGTGTTGTGAGAGTAGAGTTGGTGAGTGTGAAGTTGATGGAGAAGGAGATGTGTGAGAGTGAAAGTGTTAAAAGAAGAGAATGGAAGATTTAAATTTAAAAATTGAAATGTGAGAATGGGGGGGAAATTAATGAAAGTGTTAATGAAAAATTTAAGTGGATTAAGTAATTAATATGTTAAAAATAAAGAAAAAAGAAAATCAATTAAGTGGAAGGTCATTTACATAATTATAACATTTGTGGAGGTCATTTGCCCCAGTTACTAAGGTAATGCCGGTAAATGTTATTTTTACTCCATCTGTATGTCTCACTTGACTCAGTGCTCTATATAAATATCTGGTTCTTAGGACTTTTTGCAATCTGAAAAACAACGAGCTGATGATTCTGAAAGGAAATGCGCTGAAGCCCTTGAATCAAGTGAAATAAAGCGCGAGAAGTTGGAAGAAACAGAAAAAAGAGTTCATCAACTCCAGGAATCTTTGAACAGGTAGCATATTCTTACAAATTATTCTCTTTTTTATTTTGTTTTGGGAAACTCCCATCTTTGTATGAAACTAATTCTTGAATAGGTTATTCATACTCTAGTTTAAGCATGCTATTTCCTTTAGAATCTAATATTGATCTGAAACTGTAGATTGACTACTCAGATAAGTTTGACATGCTGCAAATCTCTATTTTATTATTAACGAGTGTACAGAAGATTCTATCATCATATAATCACGGTGGAATTGATATCATCTTTGCCTGACTTGCATAAGTTTCATCTTACATATTAATAATATTAGCATGAGGTGCAAAGTTCCTAAACTTGAGTAACAACCAATAGTGTTTAGCAGCTAAACATGTAGCATTCTAATTAGTCATCTTGTTGCAAACTGTGTTGTGGTATATAGAAGGATGTGATTGTGGAGCAGAAACTTTGGAATTGGTAAGCAGTATTAATGATAAGATTAATCATTTAAATCAGCCTTTGTAGATGGAAAAGAGTAGATTGCAATATAAAATAACAATTGCTGCTATCTAATCCTGCTTTGTTGCTGAAAAATGGTACATTGTTCAAGTTCAGCAGTCTACACTTTCTACCATGCTCAATGTTGTTAGCTCAATCCTATTTTCAGAATTGTGGATTGCTCCTTTTTTTATTAAAGGTTTTTTGGTCCAGTACATAAGACCTACCAGTTTTTTCTAACATTGTTAGTAGCATATGAGATAAGAAAGTATTTAAAAGGCTCCTTACTACAAAATTCTTAGAGCTTAATTTGTTTCGTGCACGTATAATTTTATAATTCATCGTCAGGTAAGTCTGTGGGAAATTCCTGTCTAAATTTGTCAAGTTGGCTCTGATATGAGAGATTGATCGGTAACTATTACTCTATGTCTTGTTTCCATTGATGATCAAGAAATTATTTTCAGCAATAAATATAAGGGGAAAAATTATACTAAATAGACAAATAGAAAAATATATTTTTGTTTGTCTTGACCCACTTCCTTCTGAACAACCTGGACGAATTTCTTTCTGATTTTAGTTCTGGATAAATCAATCTATCTTTGTTATCTACAAAGTTAAATATTTCTCTTTGAGAAGTTAATGTCACTTCTATTCTTTTCTATAGGCTTGAAGAGAAGCTCACTAACTTAGAATCAGAAAATAAAGTTCTCCGTCAGCAGGCTCTGGCCATGGCACAAAATAATAAATTGCTATCAAGAAGTTCAAGGTCAATAATGCAGGTAAATTTTAAACAAACATTTTCATCAAAGTCCCTGCACATTTTAACTAACATCTGTTTTTGCTTTCATGAAATTTGGCAGAGGACTGAAAGCACAACCAGGAATGTAGTAAGTCAAATACTTTAAAATTACCAAGATGTCTTTTAGGGAAGCAGTTTAGAATGTTAATATCTTTTTAATATTATAATAGGATTTGCATAGTGGTTCAATGAACTCAAGAGACCAAGAGATGGAGGATAGGCCTCAAAAGTCGCTCAATGATAAGCAACAAGAGTATCAGGATTTGCTCATCCGTTGTGTAGCTCAGCACTTGGGGTTCTCTAAAGGTAGACCTGTTGCTGCCTGCATTATCTACAAGTGTCTTAGACAGTGGCGCTCATTTGAGGCCGAGAGAACAAGCATTTTTGACAGGATTATACAAACCATTGGCCATGCTATTGAGGTATGAACACTGGATTTAATAAGCGTGTTTGTATAGTGCTAGTTTTATATTAACCCTTTTAATTAATCCGACATGCTTTAAATTGAAGACCCAGGACAATAATGATATCTTGGCTTATTGGCTATCCAATGCATCGACTTTATTGTTGCTACTGCAACGTACACTGAAAGCTGGAGGAACTGCCGGAGCTGCCCCACAACATCGGCGATCTCCGTCTGCTACTCTGTTTGGGAGAATGACACAGGCAAACGATAATTTAATATTGTTATTTTGATATTTGATTTTAGTCCATAAGCATTTTCTAAGTGTTAAGTACTGTTTCGTAGAGTTTCCGCGGCACCCCTCAAGGTGTTAATCTTTCTTTACTTAGTGATGATTCGTCTGGTACTTTACGCCAAGTAGAAGCCAAATACCCGGCATTACTGTTTAAACAGCAGCTGACTGCTTATGTGGAGAAAATTTATGGAATGATCCGTGATAATTTGAAGAAAGAGATTTCTCCTCTACTGGGTCTATGCATCCAGGTAACAAAAAATGCAAATTTTAGCAGAATTACCTAGAAATTTATGGTTAAAGGTGGTGAAAGTTTCACTTTCATTTACTGTCTCAATTCTTTTTGTTTGAATTGTTTAGGCACCAAGAATATCCAGAGCCAACTTAATGAAAGGAACAGCTCGGACTCTAGCAAATGCTGCTGCGCAGGAGATATTAATTGCTCACTGGCAAGGAATTGTAAAGAGCCTAGGGAATTTTTTGAATATTCTTAAAATAAATCACGTAAGGACAATTTTATTGCACTTTCTATAGCTCTTTGAACTATGATACAACTCTCACATCTTGTCATTTATTGTTGTTTGATAACATTGCTTATATAATCAAGATGAGATGTATTTACTTTCCCATACTGTTCTTTCTAGGAATGAATTTGATTGTGCCTATGCATGTCTGTGGTGTAGTGTGTATATGTTGCATTCCTTTTAAACACTATTACTATACCTTTTTTTATCTCTTGTGTACTTGAGTTCTCTCTCTGAATATCCAACTCTTTTTATGTATACATAGCCAATTAATTGTTAACATATTCAGTAAATGCTCTTTTATCAGTTTGTCAGTGATTAGACTTTGAACAAGTGTTGGCTCGAAAGATTACTTAATGAATTAAACTGTCTGTGAACATGTCATATATGACATAAACTTTGTAGAGCATTTCTATATTTATTTTGCAGTACCTCTATAACTGAAAGTCTGTTTTGTGACTTTTGTCTAGTGTATCTTACAGTCTCTTACGTCGCATAACACTCACGTAGTTTTAGTATCCCATAAAGTTATATTACATATTTTCTATTATCCAAATTTGATACACAGTTTGACAAAAAGTATTGCCAATCCATCTTCAGGTACCTCCATTTTTAGTTCGGAAAGTGTTCACTCAAATATTTTCTTTCATTAATGTGCAGTTATTCAACAGGTGGAGTACACTAATATCTTGCTGAATTGTATTTATAGCTAAGGCTCGTCTACAGACCCTTTGACTAAAATATTTTATGGTTGCAGTCTTTTACTAAGACGAGAATGCTGTTCATTTAGTAATGGTGAGTATGTCAAGGCTGGATTGGCTGAACTGGAGCACTGGTGTTACAAGGCAACCGATGAGGTTAGCTAAATTTAATGAATTTATGATAATTATTTAATTGCTCTGTAATCCTGCTAAATCTGATATATATTCCAGTATGCAGGTTCGGCTTGGGATGAGCTCAAGCATATAAGACAAGCTATTGGGTTCTTGGTACTGGATTCACATCTATATTCACTGCTTAAATAATCCCCAGTTTTCAGTTAATGAAGAAGCATGCAAACCATGCCATGTGTAAATTTGCATGTTTAACTTAAATCTTTTTGAAGTTGCGATTTATTATGGTTTAAAACATTGTTTGCACTTCTAAATCCACATAAATATATACCGTGTAAAGAGAGCAGAGTCTTGATTCCAATCATGTTAAAATTCATTATAAGAATAACAAAATTCAAACCATTCGGTTATTGTAACAGGTCATACATCAGAAGCCAAAGAAGACTTTGGATGAAATAAGTCACGATTTGTGCCCTGTAAGTTGTCATATATACTGTTTTCTTAAATAGAAAAGAGTAGTCGTACAGATGGTTATCTCAAAAAACATTTAATGAATTTCCCATCTTTTATAGGTTCTCAGTATTCAACAACTGTACAGAATCAGCACAATGTACTGGGATGACAAATACGGCACACATAGCTTATCCCCAGACGTAATATCCAACATGAGGGTGTTGATGACTGAGGATTCAAACAATGCAGTCAGTAGTTCTTTCTTGCTTGATGATGATTCAAGGTCGAACGGTGAAAAATGTCAATTAATTTGCTTTTAAATTTAATCTTTTTGCTCTATTTTCTTTGGGAATTGGTTGGTGGTGATTTTATCTTATTCATTCATATTGCAGCATTCCGTTTTCAGTGGATGATCTTTCAAAATCAATGGATAAAATTGATATTTCAGACATTGAATCGCCCCCACTTATTCGCGAAAATTCAGGATTCAGCTTTTTATTGCCACAAGCTGACTGATGATGATATCAGTCTTGTTTGGTTCAGATAAAAAACGTGCTCAGATCATGTGCGGTTGTTGAACCATTGTGTTAGATTAATTGGTAAGTTAATCCAAGTTACCACCCGTCCGTGTCCGATGGGGAGATTGTTTTTTACCAGGTTGAAAGTTGAAGCCACTCATGAATCTGGGCAATTTTTGTGGTATTAAGTTTACTATTTAGAAGGAGCTTATATTTAGGTAGAATTTAGAAATAATTATATCATGATTTAATAATTGGATGAGACTGCATTCTGATGCAACAATCCCTGGTCTGTTTTTTTATGTTGATTGATTTTGGCTGTGCACTTGAATGTCAGGCAAGGCAAGAATCATGGATAAAAAGCTCATTAACGTATTTAATTACATTATTTGAGAAGGATCATTATATCTCTAGATTGATATTATGGCCGGTGAGTTTGGCATGGAAAAAATTGTTCTATAAAACGTAATTTGAGTAAAATCATTTTTTTAAATATCTGATTTGATTTTTATTTTTTATAGAAGTAATTATTATAGTTGATCAATGCCTACATTTCCAAATTTTTGATTACTTATATTTAAAATTCGTGTTTGATATTGAAAGAATGACATGAAGAATTTGGGCAGATAAATTTTGAAAAAATGGTAAATGTCGGTGGTCTATATGCGATTTTGATAGTTGCAATTGCTAGATCAAGTTTGTGTAAGAGTATAAATTTGGACTAGGTTTAAGATTTGAAAAGACTAATTTACTACATCTTACAATAACTAACAGAATAATCATCATGCAACTGAGCCATTTGTTGGGAACATGCCAAAATCCACAGACCAAAACACCATTTACAACTTACAAGTATATTTATATAACATCATCACAAGCCAAAATTATATATATACTACATATATATATATATACACACAATCAATATAAAATGTTTCATTTCGAATTATGATTTTCTTAAGTAAATCAGTTATATCAAATATTTATTTATTTAAATATTCTAATAAAGTACTGATTTTCGGATTAAATTTCATTCCGTTCACAGCCTTAATCGAGCTAATCTTTTTCACTAGACGAGCTCTTGAGCAAGAACTACTAATATTGTACTGAACTATTTTTTACTAGGCTTCCTTCATTTTCCTCAAGAAAAAGGGATATTAACAAGAGAATATCTTAGGACTAAGTTGATAATCTCTCATCTCAATCCTAGAATTATTACAGGTACCATAAACTTTTTTAATTTCTTGTTCAAGTTTTAAGTTCAATATATATATGCATGGCAATGGAATATTCCAATTACCAGAAAGAAGAATCGATGGATTGGAATGAAGAAGGAAATGATGAAGAAAACGAACCTTTATATATACAATTATATATTCAGTTATAATTACCTCAAGTATTATATATAAAACAGGCAACAAAATATTACTTCACACATGCGGGGGCGGAAAATTCTTACCCAGACCGGGTTTGGCCGAACCCAAAGCAACTACATGGCAAGTGTAATACACTTGCTTTGGGATTGGATGTAACTCCCAGGAGAGTGACCAATCACAAAGCAAGTGCAATACACTTGCTTGGTGGTTGGATGGGTTTGGCCAAGCCAGGTTTGGACAAGAATTTTAGCTCTCTCATTATATTGTCAAATAATTGTACCAAAGCCAAATTTTATTATATTAATGATCGTGATTACAAAATTTGATGATGAATTGTTATATATACAAAAACAAAAACAAAATATATATATATATATATATATATATATATATATATATATATATAATATATTTAAATTCCAGGATTCAACAACTTGTTTTAGTACCAGACAGTTTTATGAAAGTAACAAGTAATGAAGAGAATGAATCCTAGAGATAATCGGAAAATCAAGAGCTTGGATATGGCGGAGGAGAAATTGGATTTTGGAGCTTCGAATTGGCAGCTATATATATAATATAATATCATGATCCATGATCCATGATTCGACTTCAAGTATATTAATTTTTTGCTATCACATATTTAAGGAGAAAATTGCATATTTGGTACCATACAATAGGACACTTTGTAATTTTGGTACCATTGAATATGTTAATGCGCATTAGTACCACAATTTATAATTTAGTTGCAATGCGCATAACATATGGTCAAATAATTAGATGAAAATGACCACATACACTGCACATGGACATTATCATCACATTATTTCATCTTTTAAAAAGAAAATTACAATGTTTTCCTTACGTTTTTACGTGATGATTTTCATTCCAATAGACGAGATAAAAGTCACGTCACATACAGTGCATGTGGCCGATTTCATCCATTTCGGTCTAATTATTTGATGGTGGTGTGAACATTGCAACCAATATTTAATTTATGGTACTAAATGTGCATTTATGTATTCAATAATATCAAATATTGGAAAGTGCTCATAGTACCAAATTTACAATTTTCGCCATATCCGACCAGATTATTACACACCACTTTTTACTCATAGAAAATGACTCATTTCAACCCGATCAAATCCAACCCAACTTGCCTATTTGGTCACTCTTAGTCCTGACCTTAAAAAGGCTTTCCGATGATTTTGATGATCAAGGCTAAATTTTTTTCCCCCTATATAATTTGCATAATATTCAATTTACTTTAATGTGATTTAAAAAATAGTAATTTATCCCCTATAATCTTATAAAAATTGCACACCACTTCTCTCGCAATTTTAAACTTCAAAAAATATGATGCACTTTATCTTCCTATGTTATTATAGATACGCACTTTAACACCCCCTCCCCCAATATTATAATATACGAGGAAATTTACCGCCCTAGGTTATGATAAATATTACATTTTACCTTCTCTATGTTACAAAATACTTTTTATACCCCTCTTAATTTCGGTGAGAGAGTTACACTCTACAATTTAAAGGAGGTAAATTCTCGAATTAAAATTTTCAAAGGGAGATAACTTGCTCTTTTTCAAATCACAGGAGATAAATTAAACATTATACATTCCACATTTCACTTGGGGGTAAATTGGCATTAGCTTGTTCAGTGAAATTTCACTTGGGGTAAATTGGCTTTAACTTGTTCAGCGCAATAGTGAAAGACTTATCAGGTTGAAGTTTAAAGTAGAAGTTAATGAGATGAAGCCAAATTTAGGGGTAGTGGGGCACAACTACACAAAGTTAATGGATGGATGCCACAAGAAAATAAAACAAGTAGTCATAGACAATATTTATACTCCAAACATGTAAATTTACTTTGAAAACTTGTCTCCATTATGACCAACAACCATATGCCATTCATTTCCACACAAAAGATGAAGGAAAAAAAACTCTGTTTACATAATACTAGTATTACTTTAAAAATCTATGAATGTTAAATAAAACTGTAACTATTTCTACAGAACTCCTTTTTATGTAAGGGAAGGAAGTTTTCAAGTGACACGGATAAGTAGTACGACCATGAGGAATATACAAGCCATTATGAAGATGAGTAGACCTGTGAAGCACGATGTTTTCATACTCTGCGAGTATACCTCCATTGTCCGAGTGTTGGCATGTCCAGTGCTAGCCAAGCTATGTTCTACCGCTTTCTCAGTCGAGTCAAGTATCTAAAGAAAAGACAACCAAATAAATAGCATCAACGAATTTAGCTGAATGCGCTTACGAATAAAGGAACTGAATGGAAGCAATTGCGTTGAAAGTTAAAGCAAGGTTTTCACTCACTTTTTCGGTGTTTTTAATGGATTGATTCATAACAAGACTACTCTCTTTGAGTTGCCGCGCCAAAACAACCATTTCATCTGTCAAATCTTCTTGTAGCTTTCTGTAGAAAACAACACAGAGAATCATAATCTATATGTGAAACATCTGCATAAGCATGAGTCTAATGCATCGCATGGTCAGATGACCTAAATATAATTAATTATCTATGTATAATATATTGCTCACATCCATCCAGAAGCCATCATGAATATGGTTCTGGATGCAAACTGCAAAGCTAATACTTTCCAAACCCATCCACGAATTGCCATGGAACTTTCAAGGTCCCGTGAATGATCTATGTCCGACCAAATAAATAAAACATACCCAACAATAAAGTGTTAGAAAACCTCAAAAAACTTTGGTGAAATGAATCGTTGTTTCCCGAAATTAAGGTGTCAATATTTGAATCATTAAAACCCAATAAATGCAAAGAGAGCACCTAAAGGAATAACATCATTACATCACGATAAAAAGTACTGGGTCATAAATAATAGTAGAAGAACTGCATAAGTGCATTAAAACAAAAATTTCAAACAGCATCAATTTGCAACAAGAAATCAGAAATATTTGGTGTATGTTGTATATTTAAAAATTCCTCAAGTGACAACAAAGGGATGGTCCAGGATTTTAAAAAAAAAAAAAAGACATGACAATCAGACACTTTTTATTAGAGGGAAAAATGGTTTCCAATAACCCAAACCAGTCAAAAACTAATAAAGAAATCACAGAATGCTCATTCACAACTTTTTGCCAAACGCAAATTCTCAGAGAACTGTAGTTCCTGGATTTGAGCAGGTATAAAAAACGTAAAAATTGAACTTGTTAACAACATTCACATACAAAAATTATAGTACATTACAAACAATAATTGGTAATGTGTACTTATTGTGCCCCAATAGCTAAGCATACATATAAAGAAAATTAAGGAATAAAAATACCTGTGTTTCTCAATGTGAGCTTGTGCTGCAGCATCCAACTTGATCGACCTAGGAGTACTACTATCTTCAACAGTATTCTGAGACCTCTCTTCTAACGGGGGCCTATATCAACTGACTATTAATTTTGAAAAACATCTGATAACAAATAATATGAATTTATACTAAGTTCACATACACAATTCTTCTCCTCAGTCCTTCAGAGGAGTGCATACTTTCTCCCTCTGATTTAGATGGGGATCCCCTGATCTCGTTCTCAAGAGATGGCTCCTCAGCCACTTGCACACAGGGCTTAAACATATACAAAGCAATTTATACTAAATAAGCACAATCAGTCTAAAATAAGAGAAAGTACTTTGTTTGCTTATGGTAATTCAAGGAGGCATCATTATCACGCTTAGTTTATATGTTGAGAGTAAGGCTGAAAAATATATACATTGCAAAAAACAGTTTGAATTCTTTCACTCATACAGGAAAGAGAAATTTTGATCCTTACAGAAAAAGAAAAGATTATGCAATAGGTCAAGTCACATTTTCTAAACACTATCTCAACTTTGAAACAATCCGAAATTTGCAATGGAAAATGGAAAACTGTTTCTAAAAATAAACAATAATAAAAAATCAAGCCAGAACTGTTCTGCAATCTTCAAAAAAATTATTAATCAAGTCAGGGGAAGAACAGAGCCGCCAAACAAATCATTAAGAGTATAATCTTTGAATCTATTAACAAAATAGTTAAACCAACAGCTCATATACTCCTTTACTAAAAGTAAACAAAGGTCTAGTTTTGAAGGCCTCTATTGCCTTTACTCCAAAAAAGGCCTTCACTATTTAACTGTTTCAATTTTAAATACTTTTTGAATGGTCATGATTGCAAAACAAGCATATTTCAAGCTTCCCATGAAAGTCCTATAAGTAAACCAAAAATTTTCATGGAGCCATTAAAGTATCACCCACCAAATTCAGACTAAAATTCGAAAGTGAGCAGCTCATTACGACACATACCTCGGTGACAACTAATTTGGCTGCTATAGCCTCAATTTTCTCTGAATATTCATTTAACTGAACTTTTGAAACCCTGTAGAAAAAATTACAAAAATAGTTTAATATTTTTTTAGAGAGTCAAAATTAGAAAGAATATCTATCATATTTTCTATGTATATATCATCTATACCTTCTAAGATTAAGGTCTGAAAGAAAAATTAAAAAGCAGAATGCAGCAAATCACACCTTCTCAATGTGGCATATCAAATGAAATATGCCCTTGTAAAAGAAGTAATACTTGATGGTTTTTGTTAATAATGTGATAAAAATAAATGAAATGCATAATCTATTAGAGTTGCAGGCCAGGTATGAGGGCGCCAAGAAAAAGAGACTTTCCTCAACACATCTTATACTCGAATCTCCAATATACAGTATGAGAAGATGTCATATAAAAGAGCCTTGTCCTCCAAAATGGAACTTTACACTACTACAATCACTAAAAAAATCATTACAGGGGTATAACCCATGACAAATCCAATCAGAACATCAACCTTTAACAGCTGCCCTGTAAAAATTTGTCTTAAATTAACGATCTGTTGTAGTTGAATATATTCTGAATATTTGATATTGGAGGTTCATATAACCTTTTATAATACCCAAAACAATTTAATGGGAAATATGCTTTACGTGCAATCAGGAACATAAAGCGATTACTGCGGTTAACCAAGGCATAGATGGAAACTCATCAATCATATCAAGTATCAGTGTTGCACATCAACAATTTAATTTTAAACCCCAAACTGAAAAAGAAGCCATCAATGGTGTAGGCGTAGTAGGGCATATTTCTGAAAAGATAATAGTTATGAAATGATAAAGAATATATAAAAGATACGTAGAATGTGATCATTCCCAGCATTATATTACACAAACCTTGGCAATCCTTCAGGACTTCTCTCTTCTGCCAATTGCTCCAATAGCTCCCGTAGAGTAGCAACATACTACACAAAGAATATTTATAAATTTCCCAGTAAGTATAAATATAAATACAATACTAATTAAACATCTAGAGAGCAAATAAGAGATCCATAAGAACTCAAATATCCTACAAAATGATAGGAATGACATGGCAATCATCATTTTCTCCCTGACTAACCCTACTTCAGCCTATAAATGCATATAAACTGCATGCTTAAAATATTTTTTGACGAGAGCACTAAGCAGACCACAACTCAGAATACATTTTACTTGAGACGGCTGCGAGCATACATGTAAGAGTTTTGCTTGATTTTGTTGTAGTGGAGCTGTTCCAAGTAACCTTCTCAAATTCACTTCTGTTTTGCTCAACCCCATCACAGAATCTTGAAAAAACAAAGCCATAACGGAAAGAAAACCAATGAAAACTTGGTGGCCCAAGTAAAACTAAAAGAGAAAAATGGCTATTAAACTGACTTTATGCATAGAATTCAGGAAATATTTTCACTGGTTACGTATTTAATCGAGTTTCTAAAACAAAATTCAATTGCCAGAAGTTAGATCGGTTGAAAAATTTTATCACATGAAATCTAAACCGCTTTGGTTTACCTATAATGAAAAAAAATAAAAATACGCACATAATGAGTGAAAGAAAAAAGTATTGAGGTTTAATACCTGATAATATATACTTGGGGAGTGTTTGCAACTGATTATGCTCTTGCTTAATCTAAAAACTCTGGAAAAGAAATTCTGTAAGTTGTAGAGAATCAAATGCAGGTAGAGTTTGCAAACTGTTCAAAAAGTACCAACAGCTAATTTAGGAGTTTTGGAAAACAAGGTACAGAAATAACTTTTTCTCTATATTCTAATTGAAGTCCAAAAAGCCCCTCTTCTGAGGATCAGAGATTTCCCCGTCATTCCCAATTCAATTAAATTCGGGTTTTCTTCCCATCAATTTAAATCGCCAAATCAACCCCGTGTCTGAAAATAGAGGAAACTAAATGGATGAAAGTAATGCGTCTTCAATTCAATGTCACAACCACCTCCATGGTTGCCGTCTGTAGTAGCTCTTAACAGGAGTTCGATCCACAATTCAACATTATACCAATTATATTCAAATAATCTACATTTTGTACACAAAATTAACCATTTAATCACTTCAATATCACAACCACCTCCATGGTTGCCATCTGTAGTAGCTCTTAACAGGAGATCGATTCACAATTCATCATTATACCAATTTCATTCAAATAATCTAAATTATTTACATAAAATTAACCATTTAGTCACTACAACATTGTTGCTAAACTAATTATTCATATTCAAAACGCTAGACCTAATAGCTTTACAGAATAAAGCACTCTCTTTATTTTTATTTTTTTTGTTACATAATAAAGCACTCTCATACATAGAGACTTAGGGAGTCATAGTACCTCAATCAACTAAAGCAAAACAGTAATTCTATGTGATTACTCATAGAAATATCTGCACTTGATCCTTGATTGAGATAAGAGAAGTAGTTACTTTCTACCTCTAGATTGGCTTACAAATGGTTGAAGACACTCCTACGAAATTATTCCCTTGTTAGTGATACTAACTTCACCAAAGGTTAAAGATCGCACAAGAGAAGAAAATTACTAGTGTCTTAGGGGAAGCTCACATTGTATATATGCTCCATAGATTCCCAAATTCAGATGAAACGACTCCATCAAGATGATTAAAACTTAGGTTCATAAAGTACAATCGTGTACATCAAACAAAATCATATGAATAAACATATGGCTGATAAAGTAACAAGATGATCCAAGTCACCAACAGAGGCAAGTACAGATCCTATTAAATCATTACCCGAAAAAGTTAAAGTTTGACTACGAGGAATTCCAGAAATCTCAAAACGAAAAAAATGAATCTTAAACTTGCAATGATGTTAATGCGGTACACAACCAATTTGTCATTGACATGATTAACAGCAATACACTGTATATCGAGAAACAACAACAATATTTCATAGTTGCACAGATAGGGGAAGAGTAATTTCACATCAGGTCCATGATATCCACGCATAACTAAAATCTAGTGGTAGTTGACTTACCAGAAATTGATATATCTGATCACCATATATTCCTAAATCAATGCACTTTCAGTTCCTCTGCTAAGTAAAACCTGAAAGTCATATGAATAAATTTCAATTAAGAATGACATTTAGACAAGAAAAACACATGAAAATTCCAAGTACAAGTAATTAACTGAGATTTGTGATACTTGTCTACTGCACAACTTAAAAGGCAACATTTGTTGTACACAAGACAAACATTAATTCGGAATGTTATATATTCAAGAATGATTGATAAAGTTATGAGTCAAGGTTGTTTTGTCTCAACCTCTTGCCGAAGTATATATGAAGATTTTAGAGCATGCAAAGATACATCAAGAATATGTTATTATACATTATTTTATCAAAAAGCAATCAACTCACCAGTCTAAAGCCAAATGAGATCAATGTAATACCAGAAAATCATCATGAAGAAAAACTGATGAAAGAGAAAATGGAAATTCAACGCAATAAAGATACATCAAGAACATGTTATTCTCTAATACTTATATGTGAAGCAGCAAGACAATAAAAGTACAGTAGCAATCTTAGACATTTAGAAAGGAAAAGAACTAAAGAGTTTTTAACGAAATCCTGCAGAAGAAGACATCTTTTGGGTTTGAATCTTTTCCAATTGGTCTATTTCTAAGGAATCCATTTGCTGGAACCAAAACAGGTTTAGTACACTCCAATGGACATGTTATATATCAAATATAATTGACAGCAGTAAGATTGAAACTTGAGCACTTCACAGTAGTAGGGCTGTGCAGACGGTAAAACCGAACCAAACCGTACCGAATTTCGGTATACCGGCTGGTTCGGTATTCTGGAATCTCGTACAGTTTGCCAAACCGAAAATTTCGTTAAGGTTAGGTACGTTTCGGCTTGAATCGGTACAAAAAAAGCAAAAACAATTTGTCTTGAATGCATATGTAAATAATAATCTGCTTCCTACCACTTTCACCATCCAATGAAGTTGAATAGAAATTATAAAGAATACATCAAAGACCCCCTAGCCTCAGTATTCTCTACAAAAATTACTTTAGCATCATTCAAGTTTGGGGTTTTAAATGCAATTAGAACCCAGTTTATTAGGAGAATATTAAAAAGAAAAAAAGGAACAAAATTGGGCATTTAAAATTTGGACTGTACCTCTGTAAACAATAAATCTGGGCCGAGAGAGACAGATGGCGGAGGCGCGGAGCAGGATGGCGGTACGGCGGCGCGGTGGGGGCGGTGTCACGACCCAGGTTAATCTGATGGAGTTGTACGAGGAAGAGAAGGGGAGTTTGGCGTTGTACGAGGAAGAGAAGGAGAATTGGGCGTTGTCTAAGAAGAGAAGATGGATTGGGATAAGGGGGTTAAGTCTCAATGGGCCATTGGCAGCTGGGCCAGTGCAGGATGGGCTATATCAAGATGGATTAATGATAAACGGGTCAACAGGGACTGGACTTACTGAAGGAGGTTTAGCTACTGGATTGGATGTTCTGGGTCAGCCCAACATCAATTAGTTATCAGATGGCCCAATTATATAGAGATTACTAAATTTAGTTATGTTATTATTTTAATTAAATGAAGGGAATATTCTCACATGTCACTTTCGGTTAGTTATGCTGATGACTATGTAAACATGCGGATGGAATGGAATACAGTTTTTGGCAGTAATACAATTTCTTTTCTCACCTATTTCTCTCTAATTCCTCATCTATCTCTACCTTTCTTTACAAGTCTTGTTATTTTACATATAAAAATATAAAAGAATTACAAAAATAGTGCTGGGATTTTATAGGTGGGTGGTGCGGCGGCGCGGTGGGATTTTGAATTGAGGGAGAGGAGGATTTGAGTTTACTGCACGAGGCTTTCAGAGGTGATGGGAATCAAAATCTTAAAGGTGAATTTGCCATCTGCAATTTGGAACGAGCATTTGTGGGAGTTTGCATCTTCAGATTGGAACCGGTATTTACTCTTTATAAATTAGGATTAAAAAATAAAAAATAAAAAATATATAAAAAAAGGGTATAACAATAAATCGATTAAACCACTCGTTAACTTATAAAATAAAAAGTTTACGCTAAGAATTTTAATTTATCTTCGGCAACCTTTAAACTTCAACAATACTCTCACATCTCTTCTTCTATTTTTCACTTTTAATTAAACAAAATCAACAAGAAATAAAAAAATCTTATATATAATTAGTTATATAAAATATATTTGAGTATCAAATTCATTAGAAAAGTCATTTTTTCACAAACTTCAACTATTTTTATTTTTTTTATATAATTCAATGACAAAATTCATCAATAATTTCTCTTTTTCATTGGTGATTAGTAATAAAATTATTGTTTTTGATATGATGTTTATTATAATTTGAATTATTGTGTTGATATCTTGTTATCATACTTGTAATTTTATTACTATCATTCATTCTTAACTCAAATTTCATAGGAAATATAATTGATTATGAGATAAACATTTAGTTTATGGAAATAAACTTGAAAAAATGAATAATATATTTTTTTAAATAGTTGATTACATATATTAAAATTAAAATTCTATATTGTAATGACGTCACACCGGTTGGACCAGTGGTTAAAACGGTTAAATCGATCTAATTAGTAACAGTAAGGCTATCGGTTCGATGTCCGGTCCGATTTTTAAAACATTGATTAAATCTTAGAATCTAAAAAAAGACCAAAAGTTGTAGAGAAGTAAAAGTAGACCGTGTTTGCAAAATATGTCAAAAAGTCAAAAAAATAATAACATGTTTGCCATAAGAAGCCAAAAGTATGTCTTTACTTGCTTAATTTTTTCATGTCCTTTTAGCTTTTCATGTCCCACATGCAAACACTTGCTAAATGTTTTTTTATACATTAAAAGCTGAAAAGTACTTATTTAAAGTTTAAATTTTTGCAAACACTACCTTACTCAACTTGGATCCCATGAGGAGGACTTTGGAAAGTTTTTCGTCCCAAACTATATCAATAAGCCGACTTCCATCCCGTAATTGAAATGACATAGGAAAAAAATTGTTCCAAACTAATTATAAATGTTTAATATTTATTAATACAAAAAAAAATGCACAATTTTTTCTTAATGAACTGAGATATGATTTTTTTCTTAAAAGTGCACATGAATTTAAAAAATCAATACTTTTTTCTCCTAGAAAAAAGTTAATGGCAATTTACTTCCATGTAATATTCATAATATTCAATTTAGCTTAAATTGTATCTCTTCAAATTATAAAAGGTAATTTGAACATAATGAATATCATAGGGGATAAATTGTCATTAGTCCCTTCAAAAAGTAAAAGATAAATCGTCATTTTCATAAAATTAAAAATTTAGTAATGGACTAAATTCATGCCAAATGACAAATTGTGAGACGAAATTCGGCGACTTAATATAGTTTGGGATGAAAAATCAAAATTCATAATTAGTTTGAGACGAATTATGCAATCTTATATAAACATATAAATACAAAATATGCATAATTAAACTGGTTATTTAACAATTAAAATAACCTGATTTTTTAATTCGGTACTTCTTGCTCCAATGTTCAACCAATTTAGTGTTTCCTGTTTTCTTGCAAAACAAATGTTACACGCCGAGGTGAGGGGTTGTTGGCGGAACCTCCTCCGATGTTTAAGTCAGCAATATTAAATAATTAATATACAGAGAAGGAGGTAGCTGGATTGTGTATTAGGATCGAAATGTTCATTCAAGTGGTGTAATTAAACCAGTTGAAACATACTTAGATATCACGGGAACTTTCATGATTTTGGGGATTTTATTTGCATGCATGATAACTCTTTCTTAGATAGAGTCCATGTCCCTTAAAATAAGTAGTTGATGAAGACCTTGTTGGATCTCTCTATATTTGGTCATGTAGGCATGCCCTCACACATTTGCCCAAGGGCACTCGATGGCCCTGGTACTGTATCGGCCCGACTTAAAAATTAGTAAAAGTCCATTCACGGGACTAATCAGTAATCATGGACCACGGCAAAGCAATGGTCAATTTAATTACTATGGTTCTCTACACCTTATCAAATATAGCGTGGCCACCAAGATTTTTTCTAACGAGTGAAGGAAATATATTATCAAGTTCGAGTCAAATTATGCTATTTCGGGTAATGCCTCTAGCTACCGAAGTCCCTGAAGAGGTAAGTTAGCAAGGGAAAAATACAACTTTAGTTTACATAGTGCCCTCAGTTTTTTTTTTTTTTTTTTTCTTTTTTCCTTCTTTCCAGAGCGATGAAGAATTGGAAATGAGAGCAAACTCCGAAAATGGAATAGTTAATGAATCTGATGATGATGAGAATGAGCCTCGGTAGCTAGCGAAGCTTGAACAATGATTCTGCATATGTAAGAACTATGACTCTAGGAAGAAAATCGGAATTGTAAGTTTAATATATGAAACTAAATTCATACATGAGCTTTTGTTTGTCACTTAACAAAAAATCATTTTAATTTTGAAGATTGGATAAATTAGTAAAAACCAATGATAGAGTTCCAGTAATGCCTAAGACGTGGTCATTTCCATCCTCAAGATTTATTAAAATTAATTCTTTCCCAATTAAGGTTAAAAGACAATTATTGTAATCACGTCGTGAGTGTGCAAATCTTGGAATGATTCTGCCATCAATGTAAGAAAAATAGAAAAAGGCCGGTTGTTGATGTTTCTAAAAAAACATCATGTGTATGAATTTTGGGATCCCTGTAATTGCGGCTCGCATTATCTCGAGTTTCTAGAGTTAGATGACTGCGTAATACTCCCCGGAAAAGGGAAGTGGTTGCTTGTAAGTAGGAGTGAAAAGAGTGAAATATATTTCTTTCTTCCATATACTAGGGTATTAACAGAGATAAAGAAAGAACAATCAAATTCAGAAGAGAAGAAGGAAAATTCCCAATTCAAGAATTAGGGCTTTTGTTGTATTTACATTTCTTTACTTACGTTTTGTATTATTGTAAATAAATCCCTGAGATTAGTTAGGCAGTTATAGGTTTATTAATATATTGCCCTTCGGTGTTTGTATATAAGGAGACTGGATGTCTCATTTGTAAACAGATTACATTTTATACAAATTATTTTTCTGTTCAACTCTCTTTATCAATTACAGATAATTACACAATTATACATTCAAGTAATTTCGGTTAATATAGGGAGCTAATCCAACTGCCCAAATTAGAAATTAAATCTCGACGCGGGAGACAGGGACCTTTTTGTACATTTTTTCCCTTTTTTTCCCATGGAATTATGAACATCTTGGGGGACTTTTTTGTCTTTATTACCTATTGTCGAGTCATTTATCTCGAATTGAACTAGTTGACGTAAAATCTTAAAATTTTATCGTATAATCAAGTTAAGTGCTTAGGTATTTCATAATATCTTAGCTTCGTTATTAAAACCACCACTTTACTAAACTCAGTTCATATGAATCTAAGAAAGAAAAAATAAGAAAGTAGTTATAATCTGTGTTTTCATAACCGGATCGGAGATAGAACCGGTAACTCTACTGGTTACTGGTTAGATCGGTTCAACCGTTTTAACCAATGGTTCGATCGTTTTAACCGATTTAATAAATTATTAAATTTTCATAATATATAGTATGTCCATAATATTTTAAACAATATCTTGAAATAGATGAAACTTCATTTCTATTCAATATTTTAAAGCTAAATATATGATATTCGATGTAAATACAATTACCATGTCTTTAAACTAATCATATTATAAATATTTACATCAAATTGTTAAAATTTCATAATAGAAACCAATACATGCAAAGATTCCCAAAATCACCCATGATATATTTTAATTAGTTAAGATAGTTATACAATATTTAGTTCCCGCAATAAAATAATATGATAAAAAATACAAGGAAATTCCTTATCAAAAATTTAGCAATAATGTTATATTCATAGAATGGGCCTTGGGCCTATTTTGAATCTTTTTATGTTAGAGTTGACTTTTTAGATAAATAGACATAAACCCTAGATTTTTTCCTTAAATCAACCACCACTTCTTTTTGTGCAGCTGTAGCGCCTCCTTCTTCTTCTTCTTCTCTTTTCAATTTCTTCCTTTTTTTCTTTATTTTTCAACCATATGATCATAAGATGGTTAAAATTAGAAGCTTTATCTTTTTCTATCCTATAAAACAACTATGGATTTGTGCAACTTTGTACATGAAGCAAAAAGAAAGAATGAATCTATGGTGCACTGGAAGTGAAGGTAATAACATGGCAATTTATTAAAAGAAAAAGGAAAAAAAAGAAGAAAATGAGTATTTTTTAATTTTTTTAATTAAGAAAACAGTGAACCGGCGGTTCGGCCGGTTCACTGGTTCACCGGTTTTTCCGGTTTTTGCCCGGTTCTCACCGGTTCGTACTGGTCAGGAAGACAGGTGGTTTTTAGGGATGGATCGGACCGGATTGGTCTCCGGTTAGCGGTTGAACCGGTCGGACCGTCCAGTCCGGTCCGATTTTGAAAACACTGGTTATAATTGTACATATTAGAAATTAAATATTTAGGTTGAACAAAGTAGAGTTATAACAATGCAAACCTTGGATGCTTTTCAAATGAGGTATTACTCTATTTATATAACCACATACTCAAATAGATGGTGAAAATTAACTTGATCTAGTGACTAAAATTGATGTTCTAGAGACTTTTCATATATACCTATGTGGAATGTTTTACTCCATACTCTGAAACCATGTATAAGCTCAAAGAATGTCCTAGATATGTTCATGCATAATTTACTGAGCCAGACTTAATTGATCATATATTTGTTGAGGCAAATATTAAAATTAATGAGTCATGTATTGCTTCAGGTGTGTTGGACATGTTATTGAAGCGCTACATAAAACTAGATTTATCCTATCAAATTAACTTTTCGATTAACAAGACACATTCTATTGAAATCCTCCTTGTGTATGTCATGTAAATTTTGTTAAGCTAATTATGTAAAAGTGATTATTTCATATTATAGGTGTCAAATTATAAAGATTATATGCTAATTATAGTATAGGTGTTTCTATTTTATTGAATCTTAGTATTTTTGGGAAGAAATTATTATATTGTAGTTTTACATTTAAATTTAGCAGTTAATGTTAGTGATTGGTCTAGTGGAAGGGACTAGTCATTACAAAGTAGCAGACTTAGATTCGAATCCATGTTGGGAGAGGTACCCACTTAATGTGTCCAATCCGCCTCGAAAGGGATTAAACCCTTGGGAAACCAAAAAAAAAGAAAAAAAAAAGATTCAACGAGTTTGAGTCAAGCTGCAAATTTTAATATTTATTAATTACAAAGAAGACTCCAAACTACATACACGTCTCGGTTTTTTTGTAGCGATTTGAACTGTTTGATAATAGAACCGAATAGTTTGGTTTGGCATACAATACAAATTTTGAAATTACCGCACTAATCTATATACCGAAAATATGTACGGTTGCACACCCCTAAGATAGTAGAGAGAGCAGGAATATTTTATTTTCACATTTTATCTATTTATTGATTCCGACAAGTAAAATGTTATATTTGTTAACGTACATTAGTTTTATAACTGCATTCACAATATTTGAATTATCAATATATATATATATATATATATATATATATATATATAAACACACGATACTTCAATATTTACTTTTGTTAAGAGAATGTCTTAGAATGAAATGTTATAAAAAAATATTACGATTGAATTTAGAAAAAATTAGTTAATTTGTCATTTTATCCATTAATTTGCAGCCATAGATGCACAATTAAATGAACCGTCGCTTCAAATTATTTTGACTAAAGTCCGGAGATCATTTGTGATGGGGCTGACACTCCGACCAATTATTTTCACCCAAGTGACAGGTATTGATCATGGTGATCTTTAAGCGGGTGAGTTACCTAATGAAAAATACTACACACTTCTTTATACTTACTCTTTATATTTACCGCGGTGCACATAAAACGCACCACATGAGATCACTTATTAGTCTTATTGCCTTCATTCCTTTTAGCTCCAATTTGACTCGCGTGGTGGGCAAAACGACTTGCATTCATTTCTATGGATACTTCCAAATCATTCTAAGCTAAGATGTCGTTTCCTGAAAATCACGGAGAAAAACTATCAAACACGAATAATAACACAAGAAATGAATAGAGGCCAAACAAAGGGTCAAGAATGCAAAAGACGCGAAAACACGCAAAGAAAAGCAAAATCCGGATAAAAACAAGATGTTTGGGCTTAAGAAGACAAGTAATATTAACGTTTTCAGGGATGATTTTGGGTTGCCGACGATTAAGACGGAGTGAATAATTGGTGGGTTGAATTGCATGGACGTGGGCGATGTTGGTGTTGTGTTGGTGATGAGTTTTTGTGAAATTGCTATAATGTATCTCGGTTGCAGACTCGATAAACACTTATAACTTTTATATATAATTATTATAATTCATTTTTAAAAAATATTCAAATTTAGGGAAAATAGTGTAATGGATAAATTAGGGGGAAATTTTACATATGATATCTAGTAGAATAGCTCATTTTGCAACCTTTAATATATAATTGGAGATTAAGAGTAGATTAAAAACACAATTTAAATATTAATTGCAATGTTCAAACTACCTTCAAATAATTGAATGAAAATAGACGAAATTAATCACGTAACCATTATCTTAGTCTTTTGGATTGAGAATTGTCACGTGATAGAATGATAATGCTAGGGAAACCTTATTATTTTTCTCCAAAAGAAAAGATAGCTTGATAATTTTCCCTTCAATAGTGAGGGAATCAGTTTTCGCTCCAAAAGATTGAGGTAATGGCCACAAGAAGTGTGTGATCATTTCCGTCCAATTATTTTACGCTGGTAGGAATATTGCAACTAATATTTTAATTGTGATATTAAATATGCATTTACGTCTCCCGTGGTACCAGAGTTTCAAAATGCCCTATTGTATGATACCACATATGCAATTTTTTCAAGGCCACTACATAATCTCCTTTAAATTGTATTATATACTCCTTATCTTCCAAAATATCTGTCGTTATATAGGAAAAAAATTATTCCAAAATATTTGTTGCTCTAGGATTCAAATACAATATTACTCATTTTTCAATTTAGCCTTATTCATTACACCTAAAAACTCTATCTTATTTCTTCAAATACAATTAATTAAAAATATTTTAAGTATATAATTTATTTTTTTACTAAAAATTCATATTTAATTTGGATTCTTGATACGGGTAGAACACCCTCTAAAATAAGAGATATTGTTTACACAGGAAGTATTGTTTAAGAGAAATTAATAACTTTCAAACAAATTTATTTTACAATTGATGACAATATCAACCGAACGAGTAGTCTTTACATTATACTCTAAACTAATTGGTAAATTTTATGTAATGAAATAAGCCTTCGATCGATCGTTTCTTAATACACAATTTTGGAAATTCTTCTTGAAGGGACTCCATCTCCATAGACATTGCTCGTAGTGACTCCATAGTTTCCCTTACTATCAAAAATTGTCATTAATTAATTATAAGAGTTGGTTTAATTAACTAACGATATTAATTAATTCCAACATTAATTGCTTTGCACATGAAATCTAGCTAGGTCCCATGCAAATCCTATCCTCGAGAGATTATTTAGTATAACCGCTGCACCACGTCATCAAGTACACGTGGTGCAGCCCACCAATACATTTGGCACATGTGGATTGATAATCCA
Source organism: Penstemon barbatus (assembly GCA_003313485.2). Taxonomy (NCBI): domain Eukaryota; kingdom Viridiplantae; phylum Streptophyta; class Magnoliopsida; order Lamiales; family Plantaginaceae; genus Penstemon; species Penstemon barbatus. The sequence goes on along the minus strand of CM064877.1, from coordinate 13,598,770 downwards.
CATCACTCCATATTATAGTCATGTTAAAAAAAAATAGGGATCCAGAAAATTGTGTTCACATTATCAAAACATGGGTGATGTGGATTACTAATCCACATGTCCCAAGTGCATTGGTGGGCTGCACCACGTGTACTTGATGACGTGATGCATCGGTTGTACTAAAATAATTGAGAGAGTTTCCTTCCCGCACCACTTCTCTTAATTAAATTACCTCTTATGAGTTATATATATGACTAAATACTATATAGCAATCATAATGATCATATTAACAAGGTTAGGTTAAATTTTACTATTTCGCTAATTATTTTGAAACAATATACTCCCGATCTGTTTTTTTTTTTTTAATAAAAAAAGAAATTGTTCATTTTTATCTGTCGTTTTAGGAGTTCAATGAAAAATAATTTTTTTTTCTATCCAATTTATCCTTCTTGTTAATGCTTGTAATTAATGCTAATTACTTTTGTGATTAGTTGATTAAAAAGGTATTTTAAGATTTTTGCTTCAAAAAAGTGATTATTTACTACATTTATAATGAAGTTTGAATTACTCAGAATTTTAGACGCTAAAATTAAGCTAGATAGAGTCTAAGTGAATGCTTACTCCACAATAGTCTAAGTGAATGCTTTCTCCACAATAATTTTTTTTTTTTTTGGTTTCCCAAGGGTTTAATTATTTTCGAGGCGCGTCGGGCACATAAAGTGAGAACCTCTTTCAACAAGAATTTGAACCTGAGTCAACTACTTTGTAGTAACTAGTCCTTCCACTAGATCAATCTCCTCCTGTTGGTAAACTCCACAATAATAGTTAAGATTAATACTCAGATTCAATATAGTGAGTTCAAGCCTTGAAACTTGAAAGCATTTCAGTACTATATATATGTAAAAACTAAAAACTTAATTATAATTTCTTCATTCATGGTTCTGATCTTCTCTATATACATAATAATACATCATTGACCAAAGTAAGATAAAAATCAGTTTTACCCAAATCAACAACATAAATATTTAAACATCGACCATAATTTAATTTAATTTTCATTAATGTCCATGATTCTAAGAGCAAGTGCTTGTAGCTCAGTCAAATCAATCTCTGAAGGCCTCTTCTTGCTGCAGCTATATGGTACTTGAAATGAATCTATTTCATCATTTCTGTTGCTCTGTACTATATCAATGCATGAGTCAAGTGAGCTTTGTGGTGAAATATTTGAATAATTATTCATGTAATTTTGAAAATTATTTGGAATTGGTGATGATGATCCAGTATTAATATTAATCCCTCCAGCCATGTTGTTTGTCCATTGATTTTTTGATGATTGTTCAATCAGGTAATTTTGTGCCATTTGAGCTTTCATCTGCACCACTTGAGCTTGCAAATATGCCACCTATCCAATTCCAAATACACAATTTAAAATCAACCTTTAATTTCGCCTGTAATTAATGACATAATCCAAATTTTTTTTTAACATTAATTATTGGAACATAATAGGTCTAGTAAAGTGATCAATCCATGTCTATATTAAATAAGAATATTTCTTGATCATATCTAATGGAAAAAGTCCCTAAATTACTTCGATTTTGTAAGTTATGGTGTAAAATTGTTAACCCGAATACTTGTAGAGCAAACTTAACAACGGGACCATTAATTATGTTTACTAGAGCAAAAATTAATTGCATATTTAATTCCACATAATTGGATTCAGCATTTTTGGTCTCATACTTTGTAAAATTGTATTTCACATTTTATAAAACCGTCTTTCAATTCCAATTCGTCGAAAACAGAAAACCCAAAAAAAAAAAAAAAAAAGAATTATGATCGATGAAATATTTACCTGTTGTTGTAGGGTGTAAATATGAGAAACGCATCCATAAACAGGATCGCGAATTCTGGCTTGAGCTTCATAAGCAATGGTGACAACGGCCTCACATCGATCAGGCACTGGAACATGTAGCAACAACTTGGAGACGTTGCTAGCTCCGAACACCTTGTGGATGGCTGCAAATCTTGCCGGGCCCTGGTCCGAGCAGAAATACGGCGCAAAAATGCAGTCCGCAGCGCACTTACGGCGGAGAAACTTGCACGCACCGCAAGGTGACCCAGTCCCAGTAGTTGCAGCTGCCATTAATTTAATGTGAAAGAAAAATTGAAAAGATTTAGTAATTCTTTTTTTTTTTTTTTGAAATTCAGGCACACACACGGACACACTAGAAAATGGTGCGGATATGTATGAAGGGTAGGCCGGGTGTTTATTATATATAATAGAGTATATGGGGGGTTTGAATAGATCCAGTAGGGGACATGGAAGTTCTGTGTGTATGGTTTGAAGGAGACATTTATTAATGGCTTATGCAATATGAAGACATTTTTTTTTTTAAATTTATTGATTTTTAATAGCTTGATATATATGGAAAATTCTTACCCAGACCGGGTTTTGCCGAATCCAAACTAATTACATGGCAAGTGTAATACAGTTGCTTTGGGATTGGATGTAACTTCCAGGAAAGTGCAATACAGTTGCTTGGTGGTTGGATGTGTTTGACCAAATCAGTCTTGGACAAGAATTTTCCGATATATATAGGGCAAATTAATTAACCCTATCAACGGAGTTTTTTTTAAAAGAAAACAACATTAATGTCTCTCTTGTATTTTTATTTATTCATGTAAGATGTTAGGGTAAAATTTCCACTAAACATTATCACACAGGTAAATTGGTCAAATTATGTTATCAATGATGGCTAGATTGGTCATTCTTTTATATTAAAATAAAGTCTCACTCGCAATTTTACTTAGAAGGGATACAAATCATGATCACTAATTATTATTCTTTACATAGGGTATTTTGACTAATATCGAGTTAATATCATATTACCTCCCCGTGTTATAGTTAAATAATAATTTAATCATATCACAGGTAGAAATTCAGATAATATGTCTTTTTTGATGTTATAAAGAGTTAAATTTCTGATCTAAGCCCTTTATGGAGATAAGTTGTACCCCCTTTCCCCCCACAATTTTATACTTCTTCCATCCTAGTTTTTTATAATTTATTATAGTTGATCTGTCAACTTACCGAAATTTGTAGAAATTATAATAAATAAGTTAATTAATATATTTTATTAAAAAGTTGATAATATCATACGACATTATAAATATTAATATTTCAAAAGTTTAATAATCACAAATACAAATAATTTAGCATGATAAATACTGTAATAATGAAATAAAAATAATGAAACGGAAGAGAACTAGTCAGATTAAAGGAGAAAAAGAATAGAAGTCCGTTACGTTTTTCATCTTTTTACGTCAGAAAAATTGTGAAGGGTTTTTTTTATTGATTTGTATAAAAAAAATGTTGTTTTTACATTGTGGGATGAGTTTGTTTCAATAATTGTTAAAAATATAATATAATATAATAATTTTCCGCCGAACGCCGTACCTGGGAACTGCTGCTAATTTCTTTTGTTGCTTTGCGGAAAATTGTTTGAATATACAGACACTTATGGTTGAACAGCATTTAGTTAGATTTTAATATTTCATGTGATTAGAACAGTGGATTGGTTTTAAGCACTAGGAATCAATGATTAAGATTTAAAATAGGACGATTATGTTTCATTGAATTAAATATTATTATGAAACAAAAGTAATATACAAGTGTATTATAATATGATATAAGTCTAATCACGAAATATTTAACACTATTAGAAAAGTAATTTATTATTTCATAAAATAATAAGTTGAGATTGACTGGTGCACTTGTGAACTCCTTTTGGCACGGATAATTAAAAGAATTGTCCAAACACTCCTATTTATATAGTAAGTAAAGGTGACTTTTGACTTTGAATTAGATTGTACTTAACTTGCTTTGGATTAAGTTAAGTATAATGAGATTGGAAATCGGGTCTTTACTTTATTTTTCCCACATAAATAATCGTTTCTGAATTTCTTAGCTCAATAAAGAGAGTGAATTTATTGAGGTATTTGACTTGGGAATTCTTCGTGTAAAATGATCTATATACTTATTTATTGAGAAAAGGTATCAGATTAAGTTTTGTCAAAAATATTTATGATTTAACATTAAAAAAAATTAAGTTGCTAACTGTGAAGCAATTTCTCTCTTTCAAGTTAACCTACAATTTGAGCTCAACTTTGCTCTATAGAGTATACGTATGTAAACCACATTCAAATTTTACTTGTAACAAGCAGAAGGTCAATAACATTCTGAAAAGTGAAAAATGAATTTCCTAATACTATAGTATAGTGATTTGCATCAAATTTGTTAGCAAGGCTATGATAGACCACATCCAACACACACATAAAAGTGGTAAAATTAACATTTTTTTTTTTTTTTGATAATTCATAAAAGAGGTAATTAAAAGATACTGAATTGCGACCGGATCTTTTTATGTGACCATAAGAATCCCCACCGCTATAGAATAGAATAGAATAGAATGTCATTTTTAGTCATAATATCTTCAATTTCCGACATAGATATATAGATGAATGATACGATCGGACGGTGAAAAAACGAGCCACATATCTCCAAGGCAGCAAACAGCATTGCATGACACTAATTATGAGATCGTCAGCATAAACCAAGGAAAATGGAAGTTTGTATTACAAGACTGCTTTATTCACATGTAATTGTTATGGTCTTCAATTGTGTTGTGACCTCATCAAATTATCTTATGTTTTTCTCTGCACCAATACTCATACCATCTTAAATTTTGTTAATTTCGTAGATAAATTTAGAAATTCAAAATAATAATGTTACATCTTTAATTTAAAATATAATGTTATTAAATTTTACACAAAATTTATAAATATTTTTTTCCATTTTTAGAAATTTTTTCTAAAAAAGTAGTTTTTTTTTTATTATTTAATTAATTCAGGAAATTAATAACATTATATGAAAGTCATACTTTTAACTACCAATAACAACTACAATCTCTATCTCTATCTCTACTATTATAAAAACATGGATGTTTCTTAATTTTTTTATACCAACTAAATGGTCCTTATTTAAGCAGTAAAGTGATATTTAATTTTATTGCAAACATGTAAATGTAATTGAAGAGGTATAATTAAACATGAAGTAATATTGTATTTATCTCCTACATAAACTCCTAAACTTTATAAATTCTATCTTGCATCAATTTTTATAATTTTAATCTTCTTCTATTATAATCAATAAAAATGAAATATAAAGAATACTATTATTTTAAATAGCCCCTAATATTTCTAAATACAAAGAATTAAAATGAAATTCTACCTAAGTACGTAATTTACTTTGGCTAGAATATAAAAATATATATAATAGGAGTATTCAATAGTTCTCATAAAAAGAATATTCAATAATATCAAGATATGCATAACCTCGAATTTTATGAAATTATTTTCGTTAAAAAAGGATAAAATTGTGAAAACTGTGGAATCAATGAAGTCTTGTGAAACCAATAAAATAAATCCTTGAAATCGATGAGAATTTGGGTGGAATTAGTGAACATTACACTGATAAAGTTGGTGAAAACACGGGCAAAACATGTAAGAAAGTGCCCCTGAAATTGATAATTACATGTGAAATCTATAAAAATTCAAGTGAAATTCGTGGCAAAATGATGAAATCGGTGAAAATGGTAAAGTTGGTGAAAACACGTGAAATCAATTAAAATTCAGGTGAAATTGGTGAAAAGAACATGTGAAATCAATGGAAAAAATTTGCGAAATAGGTGAAAATGAGTTAAACCGATAAACATAAATGAACACAGTAAAAGAAGAATTTAATCGACAAAACAAGGTGGAACCGATAGAAAAATGATTTAAAACGGAAAAAAAAATCAAAAGGTTAATTTACTCTATTTTATGACATAATTAATCTAATTTATAAAAATTACTCATAAAATTAACTAGACATATACCATTGTATGTGCACTTTTCTAGTTAACATAAAAAAGAGCTACAGAAAGTAATCTGTATATGTATATTTAAAGAAGTCATGAAAAGTCCACTATGTTATAATGCCAGTAAAAATAATACAATTGTTTACAAAAGAGAAAAAAAGCCATGGTAAAAGTTTGCCAATACCCCGCACCTGGACAATATGTATTGTTACATGGAAAAAAAAGCCAAAACAAAAAATCACACTCAAACTCGAGCAAAATATAGGATAATAATAAAATTCATCACTATTTAAAACAGAGGAGAACATATACTGGAAGTTGCAAGGGAAGACCAAATTATCAGCCATTGCTGTTTAGCTGCAAAGAAGCCTCAAAGGTAGATTCCAAACATTTGGAGTAGCTCGTTTTATAACCTCGGAAACTAACTAGCGATTTTAGGCTGCAAAAGTTGCATTAGCGACCATAACACATCCATCCGGTGCATGTTCCGGTTGTTCTGCCCCTAAGAAAGCAATGTAATTAGGAAAGCAACCTTAATTTTAGTGCAATAGTTATTAAGCTCTCATAAAATAGTCCAATTTCACATAAAATCCAATGCAGAAGAAGGTTTCATTAAGCAAACAATTGGCAAAAGAGGCATTAGCTTAAATTAGATTGTGAGTCAGTTCATCAATTGAAATAAAGAGAATGCTGATTTGATTCGCCTACTTCATAACTCGAATTCAATTCAAATATCTCGAACAAAGTTAGATATTTACCTCAACAACAAAGCAGTTCCATGTTTTATTTCCATAGGCTTCTGACACGCCTTTCAAAATCGTTAGACCCAGGCTTCTGATGGTTTCTGCTACATCAAGAAACTGGTTGTATTCTTCGCACAGCATCTGTATCAAAGTAAAAATGGATAACAGTGAGGGTTAGAAATGCAAGTTATATAGTATGTTTTTATGTACAAAGACACAATCGGCCCTTGCCAGCTAGCTTTCATGACTCGGGCCTTTCACTCTGTTTTGAACATGAAAGATTAATTTTTGGAAACAATAAAGTTCCCGTTATTGGTTGGCAGAAACTTTTCGAAATATAACTTCAAAATATCATTACCTCAACCAGCATTTGCCCATTCATATTTATATTTTCCACTATTATTGGACAAATTTTAGAATTATTTCCCACTTCCACAGCCCAGCTTGAACCTTGCTCACGACTGGAAAATCTCCGCAAACCTGTCTCCTTGTCAAGCAACTGCAAAGTCGCAGATTGTCTAAATTAATAACAACGCGTATAAAATACTGCAAACAGTAATGGACAGAATCTGCTAGTTACTGCATTTTCTCATTGACATATCACCCCCCAAATCCAAAGAACATAAAGTGGGAACCTCTCCCAACAAGGGATTGGTCTAGTGGAACGAACTAGTCACTACAAGGTAGCAAACCAAAGTCCGAATCTCTGTTAAGAGAGGTTCCAACTTTATGTGCCGAAGCGCCTCGAAAGGGAATAAACCCTTCGGAAACCAAAAATAAAAATCCAAATAAAGAACCAAAGGCTTTGGGATAAATTGCCAAACAATGAAAAGACTAAATGAGAGGGGAATACCCCTCAGGAATAAAGTGACGTTTTATTTAGCAATATCAAACCTTACCTTTGACGCAGAGCATTTCTGTAGCTTCTCTGCATGCTTAGTAGTGCTTTGCAAAAAGATCATGTGCTTAATTGTTCGCTCAAGAAGTGAATCAATACTACACTGTGTCATTAAGAAATATCAGCACATAGTATATCAACGAAGGAAAAGCTTCATAAACAAAAAAACACGAGTGGTGAATATCACCTTCGATCCATTGGGAACAAGCTCCCGTAACTCCTTTATTCGATCTTGGATCAATTGCCTGTCCCTTGGCCTTGGCCTACTACTTTCACCAGGTCTGGCCCTTTTCTTATTAACTTTAATTTGTTCACTCCCTTTACTAGAACTGGTAGATGAAAAACCTTTGAAAGACTCCACACCACATTTGACTGAGTTAAAACTACTTGATGTGTCTCGATCAAACGAATAGCCTGCTGAACTAACGTTACCTACACTCGTGCAAGGTGTCTTTTCAGCAGTCAAGAAAGATTCTTCAGTGTCATGACATGATTTTGCACCTTTTGTGTAATCCTCCTTTTGACTTACTTTGGCCACCACAGCATCCAGAAGGTGCATATCAGAGTTTTCCATAAGCAGACTGCTACTGCCCATTCCCTCGGAAATCTCAATAGCCATATCAGAACCACTTCTTTCTGCCTCCCAGACACAATCACTCTGATTACGAATTCCCAATGCTTCATACAGTTCATAGCCAGCACCAAAACTGAAAGGTAAAATCTGGGTTTGGACTCGATTAGACTTGATCTGTACTTCTAGGTTCTTCTCAAAATCTTGATGCGACTGAAAACTAGGAATTTCTGGAACATGTGGTACACCTTGATCCTGGAAAGCTGGAGAATCAAACAGAGCGTGCGAAGTAACATTCTGAGAATCATCAGTTGGAAGAGTGGCATTGCATGAACAAGACTTGTCACTCCTGATATTCTTAACAGATGGAATATTTATAATTTCTGGTCTTTTTCCTAAATCACAGAGGTCATTCAGTTGTCCTCCATACTTCAAGTCATCTTGTTGTTGCTGCCTTGTAGGAATTTTTTCAGAACTTGAAGGAAGTGAAATTTCATTCCCTGAAATTGAGCATTCGTCTTTTTCATGCATATTCGTCTTAACTATTTTATTTGATAAGACCCCTGGTGGAGAGAAATTACCCGAATGATTACTAGATTTCCCAAGAGAAGAGAACAACTGAGACCACAAATACATCTCATCCTCATGAAAAGATGTCCTGTCAAATTTAGCTACAGAGCCATGAAAACCATCTGAATCTGAAACTGGTGTGCACATATCTGACTGGTAAATAATGAAACAGTATCAGCGATTGCGAGAATAGCTACATTATTTATACATTGTATGTGTGTGACTCTGAGAGAGAGAGAGAGAGAGAGAAAGTCACCAGACAAGAATTTTCTGTGTAACTTTGCATCGAACTGGAAATAAAACCAGCTGAATAATCTTGCAGCTCAGAGAAAACATTTCTTATATGGTTGACCAGCTTCAAATCCTCTGCAATCTGATGCATACAAAGATGAAAGAATAGGCACATATCATTGCGTTATAAGCATAAATGTAAGAGCTTTCTTCAGATAAGTGATTTTGAAAACTAAGTGTTGACAGTCATCCATGTTATACATTTTTACGGCAAAAAACTCCCAATAACACTGGTCCAATCTTTCTTACCTTTCTTTTCCAAATATATGATCACAAGTCGCTGGAAATTATAAAATAAACTTCTTTATTTTTTCAGATGGAGAGAGGATTATCAGGGGTAAAAGGGTATCCACTTGGGCAACCAACTATACATGAAATGCAGGCTAGACGGAAGTGCTCCCAGTGTTTCAACACATAGAACGAGTAAAGTTGAAATTTCAAATAGGAGCCCATCACATCAAGAACAAATATCGAGGCAAGAAATTTCCTGACTACTCCTAATATTATACCAACAGAATAATCACTAATAAGTTGGATTTTGGTTCTGAATTCTGGCTAAAACATATAAAGCACATTTTATCTGACCTACTATCATATATATATTCGAAAGATTTACTAGCATGTCTAGCATCATAAAAAGAAAGATGAAAAGAATAAGGCATGAAATTCAGTAGAAGATCGACATACTTTATGTAGAGAGCCTAATTGTATAACTCCATGTGGAATGACAGCCACAACTGCAATGGTCTGCAAGACAAGAATATCTCTATTATAGGCTTTGATAGAAAAAATCAAGAGAGATTTCAAGTTTATAAACACATTCAGTTTTAGAGCTCCTTGGGCAGAGGAGACTGAATAACAATCTAGACAGAAAGCATAAAAGTTTAATGGCCTCCTATATTTAGCAACTCTAGTCTCTAGGACCTCGTGTTTCACCTTAGGGTATCTGTACAATTAACAAAAGCCTAATAAATAATATGGTCGGACAACATTGACTTGGCTAAATGAGAAAGTATGCACAATGAAAGTAGTCAAACATCAGGAAAAAATATGTATATGTCAGATTAGCTCAGCTTCCTTCCTTTAACATGACTATAGGGCTGCAAATGTAGAAATTTATTTTATTTAAATTGGTGACCATACAAACATAAATTTTACTACAATTATTTCATCAAGGATGCTAGCAGACAAGCTCAGGTCTCTAGCAAAATGAACCTAGTTCAAACTAAATACTTGCACTGTCAAATAAAACTCAGAACTGTGCTTCCTTTTTTGGGTAAATAACTTAGAGCCAAGTTTCAACATAGGAGGCATCCTCAAAAGCTAATGAATTTGTCGGTTTTATTCTTATTAGGTTGTATTCATTTCTACAGCATAGCACCAAACCAAAAAATAAAGCTGAATAAGATAATGTGTTCACCTTAATACCAGCTGAAAACTGATTTTGCCACCCACCAAAGTACTGTAAAACATTAAATTTCAAATTAGAAAGAACTGTAAAAAACAGTAAATATCTCGGAACAAGGAAATAAAAATAATTTACTCTCTCATCTCATTTAATTGTTACACTTCCATTTTACCATCTCCACTCTAACCAAAATATTCGCATTCAAATAAGCATTTCATATGTTTTGGTCCTATTATACAACTTCTGCTTACTAATAGCAACATCCTGACCATATTTGTTCCAAATATCTAAAAGAGGATTCTTCATGAGCAATAAACAACTCCATAAGCTAAATATTCTATGTAGTATGCTTCAATTCAGTATAAAAAGGTATATATCCCTCAATTTTTCTCTCACAATAACCTCTCATTCTTGTACTTGATGTCAAAGTTAAGAATGTATTTAACAGTGGGGTGGAGAGCAAAAAGGCAATTTGTGTCCCTTAATGTCATCGAACAGAAATTTGCACTGTTGTTTCTTGCATTCAAGTAACATTCCTGACCTCAGAATCAGCAACATGCATATCTGAAAATATCCATGAATAATTCCCAGAAACTGCCACCTGTCCAACAATCCTGTCCGGTCCAAAGAGAAAAAGAAACAGTTATATAGTTGTAGGTATGCGTGTATCAATGTCCATATGCATAAGTAAATAGAAGAAGCCATTACTTTTAACATCTATCAATCGTAAAACAAATGTTCCAATACAAGAACATTACTTTTGTCACCTGCGAGCACTAGCTAAACTGCTAAAGGTAATAAGCTTAAAGTATATTTGAAGACATATATGAAAAGGCTGGTAAAACAGAAATACAGTGCAATATGCTGAGAGAACTGAACATGCTTTAAATTTTGAATGCTAAAGTCTATACCCTTCCCCGAGAGCAAATACTTGATACGACATCTTTGCCACTGCTAATCCCAGAGGATCATGTGCATAAAGCCCATCATGCAAGCTGCCTGATGCCTCATTCATACACTTCCTCTCTGAGTACTGGTTGTTGTCGTAATAGGCATCCTCCCATGTAATCATCCTGCATCAAATTCATACCCATGCAAACAATGAGTTTCTTTAACAGGAAATAAAGGTACATATTTTCAACAAATATACATAATACTTCTACTGTGATAACTCATAAGAATGCCAAATCAAAATCAACTCACTAATAATGCCTTCAGCTACTAATATGAAATCACATTGTGAGACTTTTGTAGGCCAAAAGGGCATTTTTTACTGCAATGGCTTATTTATCATTTTAAGTTCAAAGCAGCTTCCAAAAGGTAGCTTTAGATGATAACATGATGAAAACGCATTGATCGTGCAATTTGGGATTAAGGTAGTAAACTTTTCGGAATATATTTTGCTCCAAACCATTAGCTCAAAGTGCATGACTTGAAGAAGTTCTAGATATACCCTCCAGAAGATAAAGTAGTGGAATTAAGATATCCAAAATATAAGAACTCTTGTAATTCAGAGACAGAGTTAAATAAAGAGACTCACATCCTTGTTCGTTGCTTGAGCTTCCAGAAAACTGCATATTTCCAGCCAGTGTTGAAACAAAGGCTCCTCAGCACATGCTGCAATTGGCTCCCCATCTTTCCTTCTCAAAATGAGCAAGAATCCTATTAAACAACCCCCCCCCCCCCCGAAAACCAATCCTAAATGGAAATAAACCCAACAAAATCCCCCGTGATCGCCCCTCTCCTTTGTGTATAATTCGAAATCCTAGCTCCCTCTGTAAGATCCTCTTCCGGCTTGTTTCCTTTTGAACCGTCTCTTTATTGGAGGCCCTACAGTCGGTAGCAATATTCTATCATCCTTCCCCATTCTCTCTCCCACCTCCACACACTACTAAACCCCCAACTCTAACCAAACAACAAACTTAATTTCTAGAAAATTAACTCAAATGAAATACAACAAAAAGCAGCAAACAAAACCTCATCAAAATTCAAATAATTCTCCATATCCTTCAACTTTAACAAATCTCAGAGCAAAACCTCAAACACACCACCCTCAGATGTTTATTCAATCAACAAAGCAAGTAAACAAACACAATATTTAACAAGAAAGTTTGATTACTTAAATCAAAACAAGCAAGTAAAAACTGCCTTCCTGCTATCGTATATCAAATGATATTGAGCACTCCATTAGCAGTGATTTTTGTATCACTTTTCACTAATCTTCAATTTTTAACCTTGATTAAAAAAAAGAAAAGTTCAGTAAATGAAATTACTTCGATTTTCTTTTGAACACGGAAAAATAGACGATCGCGTTTATTGCCATTGGAGTTTCAGATTAAAAGATGGTTGAATTTTGGAGCTGTGCTTAATGGTGGTTTGTCCGTCTTTTCTTTTTTTCAAACTTAAAAGCGTTTGCCTTTTATACAAAAACGAGTCCAGCTTTTGTCGAATGTACAGTGTCACTTTCTAATCTACTAGTGGTGCGCACCGCGCACTAGCCTCCTTTTTCTCGCTTTCGCCGCATAATAGCTAATGTCCTTTATACCCTTTGTCCTTTCTTTTTTCGTGTACTTCTTTCATTTTTTTCTTTGATCTAAGTACATACTCGGATGCATTAATTAGAAGAAAATAAAATTGTATTTAGTGAGATAATTTTTACTTTACGACAAAAATTAGTTGTTTATGGTTGTCCTTTACATTTCATATGACTTTCATTATTATTTTGAACATGATAGCTTCTTAACACACACTATACCTTCACTCTTCAATTGGAAAAAAAATAGCAAACTAAATTGTTTTTTTTCTCCAAATATTAATAATCATTGTGTTTTATCTGCGTATGATATTTATATACATGATATATTTAGTGGTGACTAATCCTAGCATGTGATGTGTTATTTTTTTTTGTTTGTTTTTCAATTACTTCGAGACGTGTCAGATACATTAACTAGGAATATCTCTCAACAGGGATTCGAATATGAGTTCGCTACTTTGTAGTGATTAATTCCTTTCATTAGACCAATCACATGTTGATGATGAACTGTTATTTGAATATTCATGAGTAAAAATGTATACAACTTTTAAAGTATACTAGAAAAGTGCATGTACGTTGTACGTGTCTAGTTTTATTTCATTGGTATTTTTCGTAAATTAAACTAAAATTAGTCATTTTTGTGTCGTAGAATATCGTATATTTATGACTGATCAATTTATTTTTTATGAAATTTATTTTTATTAATTAGTATTGATCTATAAAAAAAAATAATGGCTTTGAATAATTGTAATAAAATATAAAATGATGACTGATTTAGTCATTACATCTTATAAAATTGGTTCTAAAATAATATCATAAGAACATTATTTAGTTTCATTCCATCATAGTAGTTTTCATGTCAAGTTTATCCGTTATTCATCGATAACACATGTTTCATACGTTTCTTCATAAATTTCACCCGAACTTCCATCGATTTCACGAGCATTTTTATTTATTGGTTCACCAGTTTTTTCACCAAATTCACAAGTGTTTACCAATTTCACCCGAAGTTTCATAGATTCATATGTTTTCACTGTTTAATTTTTTTATCGATTTTTCCGCTTTTTTATCGATTATAATATTTTTCATTGTTTTCTCATTTTTCGTCGATCTTTTTTTCAATTTAAACCATTTTCTACCGATTTCATCTTGTTTTTGTCATTTAAATTTTAACTTGTTTTCACCTATTTCACTGATTTCACATGTTATTCACCTAATTTTTTCATTGATTAAACATGTTTTTACCGACTTCAAGCTTTTGTGCCTGGTTTTATCCGTTTCTTTACAAATTTCACCAAAACTTTCATCGATTCATATGTTCTCATTGTTTAAATTTTTTATCGATTTTTATACCAATTTATTCATTTTTTTTATCGATTATAACATTTTTCATTGTTTTCTCATTTTTGGTTGATTTATTTTGTTTTTTTTTCTTCAGTTTAAACTATTTTTCTACCGATTTCACCAGCTAAACTCTTTTTAACTAATTTCACTCGTTTATATAATTTTAACCCGTTTTGACCTATTTTTCATGTTTTTTTCTCTAATTTCACATGTTATTCATCTGAATTTTTTTTTATTGATTAAATATGTTCTTACCAACTTTACGTTTTTTGACCGTGTTTACCCTTGTTTCACTGATTTTATCCAAATTTACTGGATTTCAATGGTTTCATCATATTTAGAAATTTCATTCGAATTAAGTTTCGTCGATTTAACATATTTTCACCAACTTTACATTTATTTTAACCGATTTTAACCGTTTTCATCCATTTTTAACAAATTTTACTCATTTTTTTATTTCAAATATATTTATGATTTCAAACGCATTTTTTTCACCGGTTTATAGTGCACATACGTTGTACATGTCTATTTAATTTCAGTGATATTTTTTTATAAATCTGAGTAAAATTAACTATATTATGTAATAAAATAACACATATTAATGACTGTTATTCAATTTATTAACTTTAACTTCATCATGGGTATTTCATCGATTTCTTTAGTTTTTTTGGGTTTAAACCACTTTTCTATTGGTTTGCCTTTGTTTTTGTTGGTTGAACTTTTTTCATTTTATTAATTTCACACAATTTTACCAGTTTAACCAATTTTCACATATTATGACCGACTTTAGCCTTTTTCACCGATTTGACCCGTTTTTCTCATATTTCATCATTTTTATGTAATTTCGTAGTTCACCGATTTTTTTTCCTGCAAATTTCACTTGAATTTTCATCGATTTCACATGTATTTACCGAATTTTCAACTCAAATAATTATACATCTTCAATTACTTTTAATTATATCTCGAATTATTTCACTTTCCTTATCATTTGAAAGATATTTATTTACCGATCTAAGCCATTTAACTTATTATATTAGTTAGTTTAATTCAATTTTCATTGATATTAACTGGTTTTATATTTTTTTTTACTGATTTACTCGTTCTTGATCAATTATAACCCATTGTCCATTGTTTTCCCTATTTTTTTTTCATCTATTTATTTTGTTTTCTCCTATTCAAACAAAAATAAAACAAAAATTTTCTACTGGTTTAGTTCACACTCACATGTTTTTTATTTTTATTTTATTTTTTATCATTTTCACTTGAATTTTCATTGATTTCACATAATTTCACAGACTTTAACCTTTTTTCAATGATTTAACCCATTTTTCTTATTTATCAAAAAAAAACCCATTTTTCTTATATTTCACTCGTTTTTCACTGATTTATTTCTCATGTTTTCATAAATGTCACCCGAATTTTCATAGAGTTCATATGTATTTATTGATTTTACCGACACTTTTTATGCCCTTATTCACCCATTTTTTCACCCACTTCACCAATGTTCATAAATTTCATCAAAATCAATTTCACATGTTTTCATCAATTACATAAACAAAATTAGGTTTGTACCAAATTTTTTTTTTATCGGTTTCACCAATTTACATTGATTTTCATCTATTTTTTCACTTATTTCACACTTTTTTCTCGAAAAGATTTTCATGAAAATCCGAGGTACTTAGTTCATTAAGTCATAAGCATTTTTGTTCATTCATAGGTAAGATGCGATTCTACTTTGATTAACAGATTTTATGATATTTAAGAGAATTTCATTTTTTAAGGAGTGACATATTGTACTAAATCTTTAAATGAAACAAATAATATTTTTTACATAACAACAATTGATAATACATTATAATAATTTTACATATATATTTTAGCAACTATTCAAAATAAAATGTTTTATTTTTATTTTTATGTGTTATAGGAGAACAATAATAAAATTATAAGAGTGATGTAAGAGTTAATTTCTTAATTATTGGAGTTAATGTAGGAAATAACTATAATAAGACTTCATGTCTAATTTGAAGATACTTTTATTTTTCTTCCATATTCATGGTGCTTGGTTAGGAGAAAAGGAAGTTACAAATATTCTTAAAATATTTTTCTACCAAATTTTTCATGAGAAAATTGAAGAAAAATTCATGTCTAATTATATTTTATTAATATACTTTACAACTTCAATAAGGGCATAATTGTCTTAAAAAAAACCTAAATTATTCACAATTTTAATGTTAGTATAGATAAGATATTGGTAAGTTATTTGATATAATTCAAGTCGAATATGACATTCATATGGAGTATATTCTAATGAAATTTATCAATAAATTGTGTTCCCACTTTAATTATATGACACCCAAATTATGATAGATTTTGTGAGGTTAGTTTTATTTTCCTACTAAATATTATCATAAATAAAAAGTGAAGAAGAGTCAGAATGAGTTCAATTATATGATGGAAAACAAAGAAAGGGCAGGAGCTTTTGAGGTTAGTCCTCTTAAATGGCAAACAAAATGATGTCCATTGCAAGAAAATGCTTCTTATCTTCCCATCATCTTTACCGATCTTCACTTTTTATTACAACTTACCCTTTCATCAATCATTTTTACTGCATGCTAAAAGTTGTGACACATACTCACCTCATTTAATTTACGTTTTGTCATTTGTCTCCCCCTCTAATTTTATGGTTTCCAAGTGGAATTTTCATTCATCAGATGACAATACATGGTGGTATCTGACAAGAATGATTGGTAGGCCATCTTAATCCACCTTTCATCTCTATCTTAATTTGTTTTTATTATAAAAAAGATAAATTAGGTTAGTAAATATATTTTGTTTGAAAATTGAAATGAATCGAATCGATTTAGGTTGACCTATTACACCAAAGTCCGCGCGCCCTTTTTTTTTTTTTTTTTTTTTTTTTTGGGAGTGTGGTTTGTTAATTTGTTCAACCAATTGTTGATCCAATCAAATTCAGTTTGACATTCTTAACAAAGTTTATATTTTTAATTTATTGCAACAACAAAAAAGACTGAGTTGGGTTTTTGAATCCAAAGCTAGGCTATAGCACAATTTATTACGGCTAATGATTTCTAATCATTTTCTTATATTTTTATCTCCTTACTTTAGATCATGAGATTAAAAAAAACTGTGGTACCATATACTGATAATTAAAATGAACGACCTACCACAAGCTAAATATAATCATGATATTCATATGTTTTGTTTAAGTCTTATGCATGGATCAAAATTTCGGTTCAAATGTATGTTTTGGTCAATCAAATATTGGAAACTTTTCGAGATTAATCGGAAATGTTTCAGAAACACTAAGGAAAATTTGTAAAAAAAGTAACTAAATTTAGGAAAATAACAGAGTTTAAGACAAATAAATAGTTTGATAATTCTATGAGAATCAATTATACTACAATTGACTTTGACAATATTTGATTATAATAATTATTATTTTTCTATAATTATTTTTTGCTAAAAGCAACACTTTAGTGGCTTTTAAAATAAGTTAATTTTTATCGAGAGCCAAACATCATAAAAATCACGATTGAAAAATAATAATATTTGATTGAAGGCCACCTACAAACTAAACTCTTTCCAAATTAAAGACGACTTACAATGATCTTATTTCCTCAAACTACACTCTCAAAATTAACTCAAATAAACAATATTATGCAATCACAAACATCCACTATTATCCAAAATAGGGGTGTTCGCGGTGCGGTCTAGTGCGGTTTTGTACTTGCCCATACCCAATTCAATATTTGCGGGTTTTGAAATCTCTAGTCCAAACTCAACCCAACAAGTCTTGAGATTGCACTATGCGGTTTATTTGGGTTGGGGCGGTTTGGGGCGGGTTTTGCGGTCTCAATTATCAACTTTCTTGTATTTTTATTATTTGATGAGTTACATGTAAATGCACTAGTTAATTACAATTTTTTGTTTTTATTAATAAATTTTGTAAACTTTCATAGATAATATAATGGAGATGATGTATAATATCAATTTAAAATATGATTTTCAATGAATACATAATTTAATGAAAGCTAATAACAAACTCGACCACTAAATTAACTAGTTTTCATTGCACAAAAATTAAATTGTTCCAAAGAAGAAACAAAAGAGAAAAATATATTTATATTCGAACTTGCCGTTGGTGGTTAATGACCAATGAAAAGTTTGATTGATATATTTTTTTCTTTACTTTTTGTTTTTCAAAGAATATATTTTTAGCTAATTTGTTTTAGTTTTGGATCTATTTTTATCTTTTTGACACTTAAAATTGGAGATTTACTTAAGATTGTAGGATTTATCTAATATAATTGGGGTTTGGGTTGTGGAACACGACTAATTTATTAAAATATATACCTATATTATATTTCTCATTTTCTTAAATTTATGACTAAATTAAATAATAAAATAAAATAAAATATATATACATCATCATTTATATAAAGTGCGGTCGAATGCATGCGGTCTAAAAAAGTATAAAACCAAATCCGATCAACAATTGCGGTCTTTTTTTCATGATGCCCAAGATCAACCCATCAAACCTTCAACCCGTAAAATTGCGGTCGGTTTGGGTTGGGTTGATCGGTTGGGACGGTCTAGCGGTTTCGTTGAACACCCCTAATCCAAAATACCAAATAATTAAATAAACAAGGCCCAATGTTATGGGATAAATCATAAAATAAGGGAAATCTTACAAAGAGACAAAGGAAACGATTTCTCACCCTCTTCCTCCCCCTTCGAATTTTTTTTTTTTCAGAATTAGAAAATAAACATCTTCAAGTACACATTGAGTAAATTCATCATGATGTGTTCTCATTCTTATTATATTAATTTATTTCATACGAGGTAAGCACTCCACCAGTCACCAGTGTGAAAAAACATTGTACTTGTATTTTGTAAGTCCCAAATCGAAGTGAGCCATTTCTTTAAGTGATTTTTTTTTTTTTTTTTTCCAAATTACGTACCATCTCACATAGATAAATATATGACGTGGAACTCAACTACATTTCAACTATATTTTACTTGAATTTATTTATTTTTTACCCGCCCAAATTAGGACCGAACCAACCAAACACTATTTTTTGATAAGGCTCCATTTGAAATTAACCCCCCCCCCCCCCCCCCCCCCCCTCTTTGCGAGAAACTTTCTCTTTCGTGTAAAAAATGCAATCGGAGATCTAATAATCATCATCCGAAGTAGATTTCTTAGTCTAGCTTTTAACTAGCATGTCATCAAGATTGTGACTCTATAGTCTCCAATGTCATTGAGTAATATTTTGATATGTGCCTCTCTAAGTCAATTTGAGCAGGCCTAATTATTGATGTCCACTTTAAATTTTGTTCATTTCATACTAATGTTATTATATTGGCACATATTTGACCCAAAAAAAAAGGTTGCAAGATTAAATATAGTAAAAGTTACATGTGTTTTTGTCCTTAATTATTGTCCTTACTCTTATATAGCATTTTCACCCCTATTAGTCAATAAAGATTGCTCCTTCGGTTCCCTTTTGGATTACAGATCTCATTCATTTGTTTCCAAATTTTACAAATTGGCTCGAATATCTTTTTTAAATTTCAAGACTCGTGAATATAATGCTTGAATGTAAAAGATATATTCGGCGTGTTTGTGTGGGCTGTCTGAGAATAGTTTTAGAAATAATTTAAGATTTTAAAGTAATCTCGATTTTCGTAAAGTTATTTATTTGGGTTCTATGAAAATTATTTCAAAAATAAAACTATGTAGGTTTATGGAAAGTGTGAAAAAAGTAGAAAATATTGTAAGATATAATTTGTTTTATATCAAATCCTTTTTATTATTTGAAATAAGTTGTGTAAAAGATATGTTAATTTATGTCAAATCAAATTAGAATTTGTGTTTTAGAGATAAAAAATAATAATTATTGTTTGTTTTGGCTTTTCAGAAATTTATTCCATGATGATGGGTATGTTTGTCTCGCATTTTTCAAAATAATTTCGTGTTTCGAAAAAGTGAGACTAATATGTTTTTTTACTTAATGAAATAAATTTATCATCTGTCAATATTTTCAAACTAGTCTTCCAAAAAACAAACAATTTGACATAAAGCCACCCAAAAGAAAAATTTGACATAAACACAATTTTTTCAAATTTTTCTTTTATCTTAAAAGAAAAATCTACACAAACGCTACGTAATTTAATTTGACATAAAGTGACATATCTTTTACACAATTTATCTCACATAACAAACATAATTTGACATAAAGTCTTATATATCGTACACTTACTACACTACTTTATTTATCGAGGAAAAAACACTTTTGATACTAAATTTTTAGTCAAAAAATATATTTGATACCAAGCTTTCTAGAAAAACATATTTTATACCATGATTTCACTCCTTTAACGCATTTTCTTTCTCCAACCGTCACGTGGCCGTTACATCACATTTTAAAACTCTTTTAGGGATATACGTAATTTGATTGAGAATACCTAAAAACTAAAAGGGGGTAATTGCAATTACGTCACCCGAATCTCTCTCTCTTAAACCCGACACCACAACCACCGCCTCCACCTCCACCTCCTCCCTCAGGCGACAGTACCACAACCAACCAACACTCACTCCCACTGCCACCTCCCTCACCTGGAGGAAGATTTGCTCATATTGATGAACATTTCTAAAATGGAAGCATATCATAATCTTATAGTTATTTCTCCAAGTTCCCCATGTTGAAATTCTTTTAAAATAATCTGTGTATATAAACTATTATAGAAATTTTTATATTTCTAAGTACTATAGTAAATTATAAAATATTATAAAATACTTTATATTATAAAACTATAGTAGATTATTCCAACAGAATAATTATTTATACTTAACTCTAATTATAAATCTTAGTATAATTTATTCTCGCAGAACAAACAAAATCATAATTTAATAACAGTGCACTTATTGAAATAATTCTGAAACGAAAAACGACTGAGGCTTGCTAATGCAATGTCCTTAAGGCTATATTTCTGGGTTGTCAAAGGTGCAACAGTTCGTCCCAGTAGTCTCCCAAGATACAACAGTCGGATACTTGATTCTTTGCACAAAGAACAAGTCCACATCGAACTTTAACAAATAGAATATTTGAACAATTAAAAAGAAAGAAGAATATAGAGAGAAAGAATAGGATTCTGCTTTGATTGCTAGAAAATGGGATGAGAGAATTGGCCAGATTCTCCCTCTATTTATAGCTGCAGAAAGGTGTTGTTTGAAGAGACATGACTTTTCGGATTAAACCTTTACATTGGTTCGGTCCGAAAATATGCAACCGGTTCGATTTAAACCGAACCGGTACAGACAATTCAAAAAATGGCGCGCGGATCTTTTAGAGCAAACGGGTCAGCCGCACGGATCTTGTTCGGGTCAACCGGATCTGGTACGCGGATATAATTTTGTATGGATTTAGAAATTGGGCCTTTAATTTTGGGCTAAAAAATTAATTAAATTTTGTCAAAAAAGAATAATGTTATGTTGAGGACCAAGCCCAATCCAAACCTGAGCCCGGACTGTGTCGATCGGCGGCGGCGTGCGTGGAAAACCATTGTTATCTACGTCTTCTTCCCTCATAAAACTTGGTACCCCCAAGGGCCCTCCCCTTGTACATTTTTTTACATTATAAATGACAAAAAACTTCTCACTTTCCTCCATGTGGGATGAAGACATTTTTCATTATTCTAAGCTTCATTCATTTATCATTTTATGGACTTAATTCCAATTGGGCTCAATCCAATTGGGTTAATACCCATAAAATCCAACACCCCTTTATTCCCTCATATTAGTCGATTTCCCAATATCAGTTAACCAAAACATGAGACTTTTCCCAAGTGCCAAAACCACCTCCAACAACAACACCCATTTCCAGGAATTTAATGTCTAAAGATTTCATAACATTTTTCTAAGCTCAAAGGGTATTTTTCCAGTTAGTCTTAAAACATATAAACGCGCGAGGCTCATTTGCAATTGGGCTGCAAATGTACTTGCGTCATGGTTGCTGTATAGTTAATTAAGCCAAAAATCTCCTCATTTGCAATTGGGCGGAGAAGATGGAGGCGGAGGTGAAGAATGGGGATTGAAACTGCAATTTTCAGTCAAATTGCAATACCCCCTTTCATTTTATAGTTATTTTCTGTCAAATTGCAAATACCCCCTTAAGAGTTTAAAATTGTATTTAACGGTCAAGTGCGGCTTCCGTAAAAAAAATTAACAGAGAAATGAAATATATTAAGGGAGAAGAAATCATAGTGTATTAAAAAAATTGGTAGCAAATGTGTTTTTGATAAAAAAATTTGGTATCGTTTTTTCCTTTTATATCTTAAACCAATCTTTCAAAATTCAAATAAACAAAATCACACAAACCGAAATAATTTCACGGACTTCTACCAAGTGTCCAAGAATATATATACATATCTAATCCATTAAATCGTTACTAATAAGAAAGTAGAAAGTATCCACTAAAAGACTCTTGTAGACATTTTTTTTTATCTTCTAGACTGTGTATTTACAGCTCGGATCGAAGAGTGCAAAGGGTATCGACATATAACAAGAAGATCTCTAATTAATCATAAAACATATAAACAATGAGGGAATTGCACTTTCATAGCAAATTTGTCGAGAGAGTGAAATTATGGTATTTATTATATTTTTTAAGAAAATATGATATCAAATGCATAAAGTATTTGAAAATTTGGTATGAAAAATGCAATTCCGTAATCAACTTATCCTGATCGATCAAAGTCATGTCTCCAATTTCGACCGCACAAATAACTTACTTATTATACTAAGTTGGGATTTTCTTCCACTAGTTCATGGTGAGAAAACCTAGTGGCCAGGTATCCATTTTTGTCCACACATTTTTATTAAAAAAAAAATGAACCTCATATTTTCGTTGTTAGTGACCTACACAACCGGTCATTATAAGCCGGTTAAATCATTTCATTACATTGTGCAGATGACCCTTTAATTTGCTTCCACTCCCTATTTATGGTTTTGGATACACTTGAGAGTTGAGATACAATCAAATCCTGTCTTAAGTTGAGTAATTGGGTAAAATAACATAATTTTAAAGTTGGATAGAAAACATGAATTTGCATTTGAGCTGTCTATAGAGTTTAGCACGAGCTACGCACAAACATGTTAATATTTTCACATATTTTGTAATAATTATAGAGAAATCCAAAAGTCACACGAGATGATTCTTATGAAATTCTGATTTGTTGTATTTATAAATATATATTCGAGCTAATTAAATTTTGAATGTGGAATGGCTGCTAATTAATTAATTTGTACATTAATGATCTGAGTTATATAAATGGGTTTTAGTGGTGAGTCCAAATCCAAATGGAAAGAGTGGGTCATAGTATTTATCCCCAACATTCATGGGGAGTTGATCCACAGTCTTAAACCAAGTTATTGGTAACTTTCCAGTGAAGTCAAAATCACCAAATAAGACATCGGCCACGCCTTGGCCCTCGGTTCCGGGAAGCCATGCAGCCACAAGAGCGTCCATGGACGAAAGATATGGCTCAACTACCAAGGGTCGACCGGAGATCAGAACCACAACGCATTTGACACTTGCACACACATTATTAATCGTGCTTAAACCCGGCTCAGGAATAGTAAGATTTGAATCGTCACCCGGGGTCTCGGAGAACCACCACAATGGCATAAGAAAAATTATTACTATTGTGTTTTACGTATTCCACGCTCAGTTTCTCACTGTATACAACTTCCGTACTAGGATCGACCGTAATTGAAATTGCATCGAGTATTGTGGTTCCTGATCATCGATCGTGTAAATTGCGTTAATTTATTTATTAAGTAGCGATCGAGCATATGAATATATATGAACTATATATACCTTTAGTGAGGTTTTTGCTGTCGAGTCCTCGCCAAGTAATTGTCCAACCTCCGCATTGTAAACCAATATTGTGAGCATGGGTTCCGGCAACTAAGATTTTTGATGTTTTCTTAGGGAGTGGAACAACTAAATCATCAACAATTGCATTATTATTATTATTATTATTATTATTATTATTTACACCATTATTCTTTAAGAGCACAACTGATTTTCTTACTGCCTCTCTTGCCAACTCTCTGTGACCCTGCTGTACGTACAAATTAATTAATTAGCACTAGCTAGCTAGCTAAATTAGTAATTAATGTTTATAATTAAATATATTAATTAATTAATTACCTTGCTCCCCAGTTGATGAACAAAGCTATAATCAGCTAATGGGTTCTAGCTCGAAGATTCCTAGGATGAATTTTATTCTCAAAATCCTTTTCACTGCATCATCTATCCGCCTCATTGGAATTAAATTATTCTTCACATGACAAACTAAGATATCACGGAATTCTGTATAGTTGGAAATACCCATCACCTAATAATTATTTTAATTAATTTGCATTCAGAAGAATATAATTAATTAGAGATAGATAGATAGATTTTAATTAATTAATCAAGCTAGGTCTAATTAATTAATTAATTACTTTAATTAATATCTATATATTAACCATGTCAATTCCGGCATTGATTGCTTTTAAAAGGGAGTCTGAATAGTTGGCATGCTGTGGATCAGTAATTTTATCAACTCCATTGAAATCTGAAATGACAAATCCCTGAAAAAATAAAGAAATAAATAAATTATTAGCTAGGCCAGTATAAATTAAATGATATATAGATTAACGTAGGTACGTAGGATCGAGTATTAATTAATTAATTAATTTTAGTATATATATAAAAAAAATAATAATAATACGTAGGGTATATAGGTACCCTGAATCTGAGGGTACCCTTCAAGAAACTGGTGATGAGATATTGATTTGCATGCATCTTCACTCCATTCAAACTGGAATAAGAAATCATTATGGAGGACACACCCTTGAGGATAGAATGGTAATATCCAGGCATATGAATACTAAGCAAATCATCCCAATTTGCCACTGTATTCCCCTCATTCCTTCCATTTGCTGTGCCCCCATCACCAACATAATGTTTTGCAGCAGCCACAACCTTATCCCTTAAATATATATATATATTTCAAATTATATAATAAACCTAATTCATTAATTAATATTTTTAATTAATTATTTGCTTACTTTCCACCAATGTATGGAACTCCTTTTCTTGTTGAATTTGGAGGGAATATTGTTTCTCCTTGTAAACCATAAATAATTTCGGTCATTTCTTTAACAATTTCCGGATCCTCGCTATAACTCTCGTAACACCGACCCCATCTTGGATCTCTGCAAACCTATACATACATATATATATATACATGTATTTCAAACACAACGACGTACTTTAAATCCGTTCATTTAAATTACTTTAATTTGATTAGACAAATTTTTTTTATGAACTGAAAGACTAGCTAGCTCGATCACTTATGATTAATGAATCTATATATATGCATATATACCGCAACACATGGAGCAAATACATATGTAATTCCAGTTGCTCTAACTTCAAGAGCTGTGGCAGCCCCAATCCTCTTTACGAGCTCTGGATCTCTACATGCATGCAACATACATATATATATATATGAAACAAATTGATCATTTACAATGAATTAATAAGTATTGACGACGAAGAAAATTAGTATCTACACCGGTGGATTTAATCCACCCGGGTGTTGGATGAGTGACACATGAGCATAAAAGGACAATATTTTGTCATTTCATGCCTACGTGTCATTCATCCAACCCCCATGTATTAAATCCACTAGTGTAGTATCTAAGTAACCTGACGAGGACGACGACTAACCTAGTTGCACCAAGGCCAATATTATGAGGCAAAATAGTAGCATTATACACCGTGTTGTGTCCACGGATAGCATCAATCCCATAAATCATAGGAATCCCAAGTCTACTAGAAAGTGAACCATTCTGAAGATTGTTGACCATGTCCACCCACTCCTCTGGAGTTGCGTGCTCGCGGGGCACTATACTCGGGCCACTCAGGATGCTGCCGATCGATAACTTTCTCATTATCTCCGCTGTTGCCATCGACCGTTCGATCTGGGCCATCTGCCCTATTTTCTCCTCCAAACTCATCTGCCCCAACAGGCTCTTTATTCTCACATCCAAACCCTGATTCGGGTCCTTGTACAATGTGTCTATTGCCTTGGCTTTGGAAATATTGGAGGACCATGATGCAATTACTAAGAAAATTATAAATTCCAGGAATATTGGGAGAGAGATAATTCTTGACGATTTCATTGTTGAAACTTTAATTTTAGAGTTGATCAAATTGGTGTCATTTCATTTTTTTTTTTTCCTTGCTATATATATTGCTAAGAATTTATATTATTAGTAACGAGAAAAACCAAACTTTTATCTATTTTACAAAACGACACATGGAGTACCAGATTGGACAATATTTTTCAAATTTGCTTTCATCGTTAGGTGGTGGATGGAAAACATCATGTGCACGCCCTGCCCAATTCTCCTGCCCAATTCTTAGATAATTGCGTCCCGCCCGCCTATCCTTTTGTTTTTTTACTTAAAGGGCATCTGACACGCACATGACATTTTTCGTTCTCAAACTAATGGTGAAAGTAAATGTGAAAAATATTGTCTAATTTTAATACACAATGTGTCTTTTTTTAAGATTTGACTTCAAATATATAAAATATGTACAAATTTGGTATGAAAAATGCAATTTCTCGTAACGAAATTCTCCCACCAATAAAATCATCACATTCTTCAAGAGCAAGAAATTAGTTGGCAGAGAAAAATTAAGGGGATTATTGTATTTATGGTGCCACAACTATAGCTCGTTGGCATTTCTATCCGTATTGGGTTGACATATTTGGTGCCACAACTTCAACATCAGTGGCAATTTTGGTGCCAATTGAGGTCCAATTCCAAAATTGGCTCGAAACTCCCCTTTGTACGGGCTAATTTTTATGTCAAGTGGCCCACACGTGAAGGATTTCAGGCCAATTATGGAATTGAGCCTCAATTGGTACCAAAATTGCCACTGTTGTTGAAGTTGTGACACCAAATGTGCCTTCCCGAAAAGATATGAGGCAAAAATGTCAGTGAGCTATAATTGTGGCGCAAAAAATGCAGTAATCTCTATGATAATTTTTTATTAGTTTGTTTTTTTTATTTGATAAAAATACAACGTTATGTTAGTCTCGTCTAATTGTCATTTTATCACAACATAAAAATTTATCGAGTTTGTTATTAGAAAAAATATCGCCCGTAATCAATTTAAACAAATAACTTTAATCACGTTTCATATTTACGTAGATTAAAAAAAAAAATCAACCAAGCAAGAAGTAGACAAAGAAAAAGGGAAAATTAAAGGGTAGGATTAATTTGACTCTAATTTACTAAATTAAGCCAACTTCTTCCTGAAATTGAAATATAATATGTGTCTTTATACTTCGGTGATTAATAAGATATTTTTCTTTCATTTAAATGTTCTAAATTTTTTCTTGCATATATATTATTAGTAAAAATATACATTGGTACACGTTAATATGGTCTTTTAGATTAATGTGAATTATTGTATTTTTTGTGCCACAACTATAACTCACATGCATTTTTACCCCATATCTTTTCAGTCTGGCACATTTGGTGTCACAACTTCAACATCGGGGCAATTTTGGTATCAATTATAAAATTGACTCGAAATCCCCACATGTGGGCCACATGACATGAAAATTGGCCCTGTCAAGGGAGATTTCGGATCAATTTTGAAATAGGGCCTCAATTGTCACAAAAATTGTCACTTATGTTGAAGTTGTGGCACCAAATGTGCTAGCCCGAAAAGAGACGTACGGGGTAGAAACTCCAAAGAACTATAGTTGTGTCACTAAAAATGCAGTAATCCCAAAATTAAGAGATCCGTGCACGGCAACCGCAAAATCATATAATGAGAGTTAATTAAGAGATCAACAATTCATAAAGCTTGCTCCAGCGGCAAGGGTGGGGGTTCGAATCTCATTTGGAACTTGGATGGAAGCATTTATATGGGTCTATCTAAGGGTCATTTGTAGTGAAGACCCCTTTGTGCGCAGAGTGTACAGCAGTATGGTGGGATCCCGATGCTTGGTGGAAGCACATCCTGCGATTTACATCCTTCAGGGTTCTAGGGCAAGAGTTTTGAGGGTCCAGGATTAGTCTAGTGTAAGCTTGTACACCTGGGTTATAATAAAAAATAAAAATAAAAAAGGTTAATTTATTAATCTTGAACATGCAAAGTTGGGCACAACAAGTGCATTACTATCTCACGTTATGATAGCGAGTAGTTAGAGCTGAATTAATATATACACATTTATTGAGTGGACATTAAGTGTTGTGTTGCACAATACTTAATTTTAGCCAATAATAGCTTAGCTAATTAGGCGGTTATGTATCTAATATTAGGCATGCAATGCGATGAACGTGAAAGAAGAGATCTGGTAAGAAAGGCAAGTGATCAGAATGTATAGAGCATGGGGACAACAAATTTAGTCTTCTTGTCACGATCATATTGTGATGATCTACATACAGACAAGTGATAGCTATATCTATTTCACATGTTAATTATAAATACTCTTTTGATGACATATATGCAATCCTAGTAACAATACCAGACAAACAAGCCCATCCAACAAAAAAAGTTATTTTAATTTTAGAGGAAATTGCACTTTTTATACCAAACCTTTACCTACTTTATACATTTCATACCACACTTTTCATAATTGCACATTTCATACCAAAATCAATCAACCTTTTTCAATTTACATACCACCGTTAAATTTTGGATGGAACTGGACACGTGCCGCACGTGTCCGTTAACTCCCAAAAAAAAAAAAAAGTTTTGAATTTCACTTTTCATACCAAACTTTTACCTACTTTATACATGTCATACCACATCTTTCAGAATGACACATTTCATACCAAAATCAATCAACTTTTTTCAATTTTCATACCGACGTTAAATCACAAAAAAAAAAAAAAAAAAACCTCGCAGGCACTGTACTACCACATATGCTATTCTTAATTTGAGGAAACTGTAAAAAATCATATGATAGATGACATTCCCGTTTCTTTTTCGAAAGGGTAAGTATCTCAGGTTCGTCACTTTTTTATAATTAACCCCTTGCCCCCCTAAAATGATTCAATTTTACCCTTGGGTGTTATTAGTACTAATAAATATGTAAAAAATTGAAATAATTTTTAAATTTATGGGCAATTGTAAATTATATCAATTAATGAATATGATGATTTTGAATTGAAACAGTAGTACCACATAGGGTCTTCTCAATTTGAGGAAACCGTAATAAATCATATGATCGATAACATACCTGCTTCTTTGGGTACAAAATATAATAAAATACGGTCTCTATCTATCAAAATCATACACAATCAAATGTTACAATTTTAAGTAAAATTGGATCATTTTAGGGGGCAAAGGATTAATATAAATATAAAAAAGTGATGAACCTGAGATACTTACCCTTTCGAAAAAGAAACGGGAATGTCATCTATCATATGCTTTTTTACAGTTTCCTCAAATTAAGAATAGCATATGTGGTAGTACAGTGCCTGCGAGGTTTTTTTTTTCTTTTTTTTTTTTGTGATTTAACGTCGGTATGAAAATTGAAAAATGTTGATTGATTTTGGTATGAAATGTGTCATTCTGAAAGGTGTGTGTGGTATGCAATGTATAAAGTAGGTAAATGTTTGGTATGAAAAGTGAAATTCAGAACTTTTTTTTTTTTTAGAGTTAACGGACCGCACGTGTCCAGTTCCGTCCAAAATTTAACGTTGGTATGTAAATTGAAAAAGGTTGATTGATTTTGGTATGAAATGTGCAATTATGAAAGGTGTGGTATGAAATGTATAAAGTAGGTAAATGTTTAGTATAAAAAGTGCAATTCCCTCTTTAATCTTATTATCCTTATATTTGTGTATACATTATTATACTGATATATGAGAAAAAAAGAATAAATATATAGTCAAAAAATCATTAATTAGCATTTTCTACGCACACCATGTTTTTGTAATCTTTATTTGAATCACTTAAGATGTCTTTGCATAAATTCTTGCCTTGCTGTTGGATTTCCAGCTTATATAGATTAATCTATATTTTTTTGCTAAATTATATTGTAAACAAGGACCAATAAATTATTGATTTAATTGAACAAATTAGTCATTTCAATGTGGCGAACTCAATTTTAAGTCCCTGTCGGGAGAGCTTCTTATATAATATGTCCGATGCGCCTCGAAACGAATTGAATTCTTCAAAAATAAAAAAAAAAATTAAAAATATATAGTCAACAAGTTGTTATGTTGCACAATCATGTTTAACAAATAAACAAGTTTCTTTGACATATCAAATCTTGTGAACCAAGTGATATAGTAATTAATAAGTGATGGATTCAGAGTTAAAAATATTTAAATTTCATAACATGATAATTGACTCGAATTATATAGATAAAAGTTTGTTTTAGTTTTGCACATCCGTATCCTTATGTTACACACAACAGACCCTTAATAATATATATTTAAAGTTCGTATAAAAATAAAATAACATTAAAACATAATTTTAAGTTGAATAAAGGAAAATTCAATTTCTTTGAACTCTAACTTGTATTTCTCGTCATCCCGTTGCAAATGGAAAAGTGAGGGCGCTGAACTCTTGGGGACTTTAGTGTTAAAACTTAAAACACACACCTTATCTAGAGTATATCTTTCTTATAATTTCCATGGAGTACGAATGTGGCGAATCTGTTTTGGATCGACTTTGGCTCAGTGAAATCGAGTCAAAATCAAGTTGGGTCATTTTCAAAATGAGTTAGTTATTATTTTGTTGATATTAACCAAACCAATTCATATATATATCTTTAAAAAATTGCTAAAATCACCATATCAGTTTGCAAAACTGAAAAGAGCCAAACCAAGTTATAATTGATGTAACTCTCAACTAACATACTAGGATGTTAAACCACTTTACGTGTTATATTTTTATATCACACTTACTTGTACATTAACAAGTATGTATAAGTCATTTCAAATTTTAAATCGGGGCATTCGTCAAAAATGCATTTATATACATTTTCTTTCCATTCCAACAGAGAAATATAAGTTATCATTATTATTTATTTATTTATTTCACTACAAGAAAAATGAAATTTTTTGATAAAATATTAAGTGATAAAGTTAAACTTGTCACTTTAAGTGACAATAAGTTAGATTTTGTCAGTTCATTGACAAATTAGTGTGTTAAGCTTGTCACTTTACATTGGAAATGAAAACAAGTTCATCAACAGACATGAGATAAGAAATTTAGTGTTTCACTAAGATTTCGAATAGTGGCCTCGAATTCAAGTTGATTTTATTTCGCCTCTTCCTCAGAGAAAGACGATCAAACAATTCCCAAAACAATATGCATCTCAAATCCTAGCAAGAAGTACATCGGACATGGATAGATCGAATTAATTGCATATTTATTGTACTCATATATATATGTAGTATATATGATTTTGATTGTTCATATCCTATTAGAGGGGGCGTGCCTTTAGGAGTATCAGTTACGTAGGCCCTAACGAAGTCATTATAGGTAAACTGCCTAAATTAATAGATCGAAGATCGCATTTATCAGTAACTACAGTTGCGGGTGCAATTTGGCTATCTCCCTAGCTACGGATGGACGAAGCTAGCTAATGTTGCTCGAGCAATGTGTTTGTTAGTCACGACTCGATGATCAACACTTCTTAGCTTCCCGTTGCTAATTATCTGTGAAATTATTGTAACATGGAAGGGTAACGTCCTGTCACATTTATCATAACATATGGGATAAATTGCCACACTTATCATAATACAAGAGGATAAGTTGTCACATTAAATCATAGAAAAATAAATTGAACATTATGAATATAGGGGGTTGCCATTAACTCTATAAAGAGTGAATCTTGTAATAAGTCATCCGTGAAAGTTGGAACAACTTAATGGATTGTAAAATGTTTAAATAACATAAGAAGCATGCATATTAAGTAAAGCCTTTAAGGTTAATGATGTAAAACAATTAGAATAAACACGAAATTCTCATGTGAAATATTTATTGTATAAAATTTCCCTGTACTATTAAATTTCCGACACAAACCCACTATTAGTACAAAGTTTTACAGTATATTTTATATTGATTTCGTGTTTAATATTTAATAGTAGGAGAATTTTATCCAATAAACATTTAATAAGTTAGTCATGTGTTTTCCCCATAAAAATTTAAGAGAGGAAAGATAATGTTTAACAGTCAATTTAAAGAGACATAAATTAAAGCCTAATGTTTATGCAACAATAACATTTTTCTTAATTTTTTTACTCATTAAAATCCAAGAACCAAAACATTAGACATAAATGATTTTGTTGACAAAATAGCTTAACTAGTTGGTAGAAATGTTACCTATATCAATATTATCGTCTAGAGGATAACAAGATTGGCATAAATTGTCTCCCCAATAATGGACCTTTCTTTATCATATATAATCAATACTTAATGCATGCTTTTCTTGGATCCTCTATGAGTAAAAACTTGCCTTGTCTTCTCTCTTCTGCTGGAAGTCCAAAGAAAATAATCCCAATATTTAGATAATGAGAATATCAAGTAAACTTTCTATAAAATATTTTTTAATTCGTTCTTGAGTTCTTTTTGTTACTATATTCACTCATTTTCTTAATTAAATGAATTATGGATTCCTTTTTTAACATTAAGGATTCATATTATCAATTTATGTTTATGAAATCGAAATTCAAATTAAATGAAGCTTCATATGAAATTTTATGCAAAATTATAATATACTTAATGAGTTAAAAATAAACTAATATTTAGTTTACTATCTTCAAAGGCACGTAATTTAGCTCAAATCTAGTTTGGTTGTACCTAATTATATTTATAAAAGGTAATCAAAAAATTTACAAACCAAATATTTAAAAAATATAGCTCAATTGTTATATATATATATATATATATATATATATATATATATATATATATATATATATATATATATATATATATATATATATATACACACAAGAAATCTAACGTGAAAATTATTATTGCCGATAAATTCGGAATATAATTCTAGACAACTTAATAGAGAATTTTTATATTAGAAAATTTACTTTAAATGTGAAGATATTCGAATCTGGTTTATAATGACTGACTTGGTGTAGCCTGTAGGACGAAGTACATCACAAAAATTGAATTAAATATATGCCACATTCCCATGCTTTAATTTATAAAATTTTACTTATCATTTTGTGAAAAATTTACAATGTACCAATTTTTTGTTTCAATTTGAAATTACGAAGAGTTGGCTCATCTCATGTAAGTTAAAGCTCGATCAAAATTGACTGGTTTAAAATCAAATCACATTAAATGATTTTTAAATTGATCAATAAAGGAAAATTCGAACCAAGCCAAACGTCATTTCGATTTATTTAAACTCTAGCTAGTTTTTCTCCCTTGGGGCCTTTAGTGTTAACACGCACGGCACATGCTAAATCTAGAGCATTTTTCTTCATACAAATGATAGAAAAATGAGTCATCAGATTAACATCGCTATTAAAATTCGGGATTTCACAGGATTCTTTTATTTTATAGTGGCGATGGTTTTGGCGGGAAGAGCACGTCAGCTTTGGCGCCATTTCGAGGGAAGAAAGCCCAATATTGGCATGGGCCAGAGTCCAATTTTTTCTTATTTTTGGTAGTTGGGCCACAATTACTCCATGTTTTCGTTGGTTATCTCATAACAAATTCAATTTCTAGTATGGAATAATTTTTTCCATGTTTCATTTACGGTTCTTATCATTTGGAAGTAAAATCATATGCGACAATTTGTAGTGTAGGAGTTTCGTTCTAGCATGAGGAGAAATAAAGTTTCGTTCTTAAAATCTTGGAAGGTTTTTATGTTCTTCAAGATTAATTGAATTATGGATTTTAACTCATGTATGTTGGAATTTGATTTTGTATCTGCTTTTGATTTTTTTAATTATTTTCAGTTATTCGATTGATTTCGTAACCTTTTTCTGGAATAAAACAAAACGGTTTTCTTCAAGTGTGTTGGAGACTTGGACTTTGTTCAAGATCGTGTATAGTACAATTAATTCAGTTCTGCTTTTTTTTAAATGTTAATTAATGATTTTAATTCTATTCTAACTCGGTTGAATAAACGAATTGCAGTCTGAGCTAATGGGACTTATGGTAAGAAATATTGAAATCCTCACTCATTTATTGCCTCATCTTTACAGGTGACCTACATTTCTTTTTAATATTAACTAATTTAGTATAAGGTAGACTACAGATAATTGTTTCTAGCTTCTGACTTTATTTTGGGATCACCAACTTCACATGTATCTTCTTTGGTTTATTTCACTTGGACAGGTTGTCGGGCAGCAAGAAACAACCACACCCACCAGCCTAATTATCATCATAAGAGCAGTCACATTCTCGAATTTCTCAGGTTAGAAGGTCAATTGAATAGAAACTCATTGGTTTTAATGATTAATCATGATAGGTTTGATTCAATTGTGAAGTTTAATAAAAGTAACATTTTCCTTAAATTTGATTGAATGCATATATTACTCAGCCAACTGGTAACAAAATGTTAAGGGATCACATATTTTCATTTCTACAACGTACATTTACTTTTATCATTCTGGTGCTGCCGAAATTTGCGAGGCCACATTCTTGTGCGGTTAAATTTGTTTTGCCAATTGATTGGTCTGAAGAATGCTTATATCTTCCAAAGAGACTGTCGATTTTAGATTAAAACAAGTAAGTTATATTTCATTACCTTAAATCCTAAATACGTAACTTAATTATATTGAGATAATATTGACTTCTCTCTTGCTCATTATATAGGTATCAGTTCCACATCGATGGAGTAAAAATAACCTCAGTTAAATTATATATGTAAATATTATAATTCTTTCCTCTACCAAACTCTAAGGATATTTAACATCTAGGATTTTTTTTTTTTTTTGTAAATAAATATTGTCATTTTAAATGTTGATTTTAAACGTTTTAACCATGACGTATGTTACACAATTTTAACATATCATGTAAGTTAGTTGATAAAAATATATTTAGTAAAAGTCCGTGCATAGCACAGAGCATATACTAGTTTACCAATATTTTAAATGTTACTAGAACACAACAATAATTAAATTGTGAAATTACATTCATGCAATCAGTTGCCTTGAAGTTTGATTTACAGAATATTTCCAGCCAAACAAACTGGCCCTAAGATAGAAATTTTGTCAAATTTTCAAATAGAACTTTTATATAATTACATGTTAATGAATCCAAGGAAAAATTCTTGTATAGACCTGATCTATGAGTTTTTCATAGACCTTGTGGTTGTAAATGACCCACATCATATATTTTGATAATGTCATACTCTCAAAATGTATGATGTGGTTCATTTACAACCACAAGGTCTATGAAAGGTCTATGCAAGAATTATCCGAATCCAAGTGGCAATTTCAACAAGGGCAAAACATATCAAACCCCAATGGATTATAGAACACTTGATGAAGCAAAATAAATATCTACAAACCGCCCTTCTAAATATATAAACTGCTATCTCTAGTGATTCCCCTCATTTGGTTTCAAACAATCTCGTTCGTATCGCTTCAGGACTCGAGATCTTGTTAACGCTGCAGAAAAGGAGAGAATTTAAAAACCAAGGAATTCATAAACCAAAAAGGTGAAATGAGTAGTATCTGAATTTGACTATCATATGATAAAAAGAGGGCAATCATTTCTACTGAGATGTACATTGAAAACCAAAAATATGTTCACTTACCATAAGAGTACATCTCCACTCAATGCTGACTTTTCATGTATCCATTCAGGAACTAGTTCTTGCAGCAATCTAAGGTGTTCTTCAACTTCCCCTGTCAAAGTCATACACCAATATCTCAAAAACCAATCTTTTGCAAAAGAAAAAGGACAACTTTATTGTTAAAAGACCAAACTTACTTCTGTCCACTATATGTGAATTGCCAGAAATTATTTTATGTACACACTCCTCTTTCGTGATAACAGAACGTCTGATTGAATTAAATAAGTAATAAACCATGTCAAAGAACTTTGGTAGGCTAGCAATTATTTGTTGCCGCCGTTTTGCTTGTGAGATGGCTGGATCATTCTCCATTGCTGCTTTCCTCTCTTTTTCTCGTATCTAAATGTATAAAATATAGTCAGATAGCAGTTTGAAAGGAGATCTAAACTTAGGCACGATTTACAAACAAATATATAGGAAAACCACAATGTGCTTACCGATTCTAGGAGGGCCGTGTCAAAAATATCATCATCAAACTCTACTTTGTCAAATTTCAGAGCCCTACTGGGGGGTGGACGCTTGAGTAATTTGCTAGGTGATCCAGAAGGTTTATCATCTGGGCTCATGTAACATCTCTTAGTCGGATGAATCATGGGCGTAGCACTCATCAGTTTCGAAGGAGTAAAAGTATTTTCCACGGGAGTTCCAAGAATGGAAGGTGTTCCAGTTGAGAATAGATCTTCATCCTTGTTGAAATTTACGGGTTTCACCGGGGTTTGAAGAAGAGGAGATGATGGGAATTTTTCATTTCTTGAAGGGTTCAGTGACAATTTGCTAGGTGATTTAGCAGCAAGTGGACTAGCTTCTTTTTTAAAGGGATTTCTAGCAAATTTAGGTTTAATATCAACAGAAGCAGGGACTGGGATATCTGATGGCTCTTGTTGTAAGTTACGTGTGTGATTACCATTTCCTAGCTTTGAAAAGCGCTTTCTAAACGATGGAGATAGATGTGATGCCACAGCAATCTTTCCATGTGGCAACACCACATTGGGAGTCCCAGTGATCAAAGATGAAGCTGAGGCTCGAACTGAGTTAAAAATTACATTTTCCTTGGATCTATTAAAAGGTTCCGGCAGTGCTTCCTCCGGGACTTCATCGCACTGAACATAAAGTTGCAGATTCAAATAATTAGCAACACAAGAATAAATTCAAGGAAAATGGCTAACTTAAGTAGTGATATGACTAAGATTCTAAATTCAATTGAATCATAAAACAGCAACAAGCACAATAACAAATTTTGAAGGTTACATTTTATAAATAAGATAAAAATGAGTTATCAAACTAACAGGATCTTATATGTCCAAGAAGCTACTCACTGCCTACACAACAAGCTACCAACAGATAAAAGGACCATACCTTTTCTCTCTCAATATTTGTTGTTCTCATAGAAATCAGGTTAGTGTTTATTATTAACATCAATTTACAATCAGTTGCTAGTCCCATAGTTCAGAATTGGTACCTCGGGATGGGATTTAATGAAATCCAGAAGACGATCGCGGAAGACTTTCCTCAACTGCAAATTTTTATTCTGAGATTCTGACTTGCGAACACGCTTAATTGCTTCCATATCCAATGTGATAAGAAGATCTGGCTTCATACAGCTGGTGCGCTCATCATGTTGAAGGATTTTCTCCAACACGATGACCTCAGGCATTATAAATTTCAGTTGAGCCAAATGGCTATGCAGAAAACTCCTGGAAAATTTAAAACAACACATTAGAAAGGTTGAAATAATATGATAAAAATGCTGTTCATCTCCTTTTAATGTAATTAACATACCTCCCCGTTAAAGTTCGAATCTGTGAGCTAATATGAGTAAATATTGTCGCATAGTTTTTTATTGAAAGCAGCCTGATTGAGCTATCCAAACTGTTGAAGAACTCCTCCAACAACTCAAACCTGCAAATATACATCAACATTATTAGCCTACAAACCAAAAATTATAGATCAAACCAGATCCAAGCAAATTATTTAACACCTTTATATTTTTATTTTCGGTACAAACATATATAGAGAATCTAATTTGAGGATACAATCACACAGATCAAAATTTACATAAGACACCAAAAATTTGGGGTCAATCCAATCAAATCGAAATGAAATTGCAGAGTACTTTCCATTTATTTTTATTTGATTGACAAATTTTTCAAAAAAAGTTACTGAAAGAAAATTCTAAAAATTTATCCAAAAGTTTTAGCATTTAACAGATTAAAATATAAATATAAAAAAGTACGAAATCTTAATCCATGGACATAATATAAAATGTGTTTCAAAGGCCACTTACTTTTCCGGAAGCTTAATGATCTCCTTATTCGCAGACTTCTTAGATCTCGAAACCGGCTCTTTTTCGGACTCAATAATCGGGTCGGGCCGAGCGGGGTGGTCAGATCCGTGTTCCCTGAGTTTCAATGCAGCTTGTCTGATTTCATTTATCGACATCACAGAAGTACGACGTCGCTGCGATCGCCGAGAGGAGTCCACTTGCTTGCCAGGTGTTTTAACAAACAACGGATTCGAGTCCGGGGCAGAAACTTTTCCGATCTTCTGATCCGACGGCGCAGGTGAATTGATAGGTTTCTTCGACTTGAATGCGGACAATGGTGTTGATTTATTTGTATCCATAGCTGCTCGCTATACACAGAAACACGCAGTAGTGGTGAAATGAGGCAAAATGTTGGATTAATTAGTAGGCCTTAAGCCAAGTTTAATAAACTGATTGTTCTAATTGTTCGGTAATAGAATTAGGGATTTCGAATCAGGAATAGGTGAATTTTCTTTGATTTGCAGAGGGGAGGTTTTGTGAATGTATAGTATTGATAGTTTTGGCGGGGGACTCTGAAGCGGCGGGAGCCAAGTCAGCATTTGGCGCCATTTTGTCTCGCGGGAAGAAAGAAGGGTTTTGTGTAGATTTGGGCTGTTGGGAGCCCAAAAAAATGTTTGGTTTTGTGGGCCAGAGTCCAGAACTAAATCTTGTTTGGTAGTTGGGCCACTGGGCTGGTTTTATGACTCAAAAAGGCAAAGGAAAATGGAGACA
Organism: Penstemon barbatus; assembly: GCA_003313485.2. Classification (NCBI taxonomy): domain Eukaryota; kingdom Viridiplantae; phylum Streptophyta; class Magnoliopsida; order Lamiales; family Plantaginaceae; genus Penstemon; species Penstemon barbatus. Next base: position 13,559,587 of record CM064877.1, on the reverse strand, counting down.
GAAAGAATCGGAAGATAGGACTTAGGAGGAGAGAGGCGGCGTTATTAGAATCTTAATTGATGATTATATTATATTTGGATTAAATGAAGAATATAATAGAATATATATATATATATATATGGATATTTATACTTTTATAATTAGATATGAATTACGAATCTTCTCTTTCGGATCAACTTCATTGAACTAGAAAATATCAAAGATAATCTAAACCATCACCCCATACGACCACACCCTGAATTAACCATTGGTTTATAAATCTAAAATTTCGGTCAATTGAAGTCAACATAGACTATATGTAAAATCAGTATATCCTTTTATTTTTATAGTGAATTGTTCATATTAGGGGAGATTTTAATAATCAAATTTAAGAATAAATCTAGTCATTTTGCATAACCTCAATATGGGTGTTGACTTTTATTGACCGACTAATTACATGCAAATATATCATTTGGTAACAAAACTCACATATCGGGTCCAACAAACATCATTGTGACCCGATCAGTAGAGTCAATTATAATCCATCTGGCCATGAATAGATTAGATAATTCAAGTTATTCTATATTAGATACTGAACAATAAAATGATATTTCTAACCTTCTATTTTCATGGAAGCGACTGAATTGCCTTCTTTAACATATCACTAAAAAATCATCTAAAAAAAAACATATCACTAAAAAACCATAGCTGAAATTCGTCATAAACCCTAGTTGCTCAATTGTCCATATTTTCGGCAATTCATTTGTCCCCATGTCCAGTTATTTCCTACGATGTGCATCTTATGCATCTACGACTTTGACTTATTTGACTTTTAAGAGAGTAATTTGATAGAAAATGTGATTGTCTCGCTTATTTCAAAAACGAATTATTTTGAAACATGGAAACAAACATGCTTGGAGCACGATTTCTCTTTACATCAAGAAATACTGAAATCTAACCCCCATACACTTTTCTTCGTATGATTGAAAAACTAAATAGACTGGATATATAGCAGAAAATTGATATAGAAATCGATACAGAAGGGAGGAGAAATTAAAACCATACACTGAAACTCCATTAATAAAATGCAAATGCTTACCTTCTTACTTAGGTGGGATTGTCGGTATTTTGGCCGGTCGAATGAATGACAAGTGAGATGAAATTTTCAAATTTAATATGTAAAGTATAATTTATTGGGAAATAGTTGAAGTTTAATATAATTAAGAGGGGTAAATTTGGCATTAAAGAACCAAACGGTCTCTTTTTTTCTTTTTTTCAATAGCAAATGATCTATGTAAATAGTTTTACATAAATGTTTAGTATATAGAAGGAATATATTTGATAGACATTTTGGTCAATATTCCTAGAAATGGATTATATTAATTGTCATTAACAAATATCTTAGAAAGGCATCCTATCTTATTCATTGCAAAAAATTTGAACGTTATAACTTAAAAGAATACTACAACGGATTTATTTTCATTCAATTAAATTCCTAAAAATTAAATTTACAGAATCAAATTTCATTTAATTTCCATTTGGACTAAATGGGCCAAAAGATACAAATTCGTTCAGATAAATTGTATTTATAATATTTAATTATTGAAGTGACAATGAGAGCATTCAGAATCAAGTTATTTATATCCTAGTTAGCAAGTATATGGCTCAAGAATCGATATCATTTTTGAACTATCGTGATTTGATGATATTTTTTGTCCTTATGATCACAATTACATATTGAAAATTTGAAATACTTCATAAAAATAAAAAAAAAATAAAAAAATTATGTTAATCTCAAATTTACAAAATATGTTGTTTCATGCTAAAATTAATTATTATTGAATTATTATATTAATTTTATTTTATGTTAAGTCAAACTCATTCTGATCAATCTTGAAATACTCAATCTTCTGCATAACAAGCCACATAATCAATCTCGGGCATATATGGATGGACTTTGACCCAATGTCGTGGGTTTTGCGAGACCGGACCAAAATCCTTACAAATGAGTTTTCATCATACCCATGAAACTCATCATAAACCTATTCAGAATATCATATTCAAACTCTTGAAACTTATAAAACTTTAATTTGACACCTACCACTACAACCTATTCGAAACCCCCCCTCCCCCTCTAAAAAAACTATACCAAAAAGATATTAATTTGACATTTAAGGATCCGTTTGTTTACTCTGGAGTGATATTATTTGACAATCTAATTCCTTGGAATCAGATAATATTGTTTGGACAAATTTTCTGAAATTTGAGAAAGGAAATATATTCCTACAAATCGGGAATCTTGTCATGAAAATATGGGAATATGAAATCCAATTTTTCTATGGTATTAAGGGATTTGATATTAAAAATAAAAAATTAATTATTAACCATATATTCTTTCTTAATTACCATAGCCATTGTTTTCTTATTTCTTGCGTTTCTTTTCTTTTCCAACTTTTTAAACATATTAAATTCTCACGTGCATTTACCTATTAGTTGAATCTACTGAAATAATATAAAATATTGTTTAAATGTAAATTGATTTGAAAATATGTATATAATTTATATGTTAATTCACAGGCCAAATCCAAAGCGTATGCTTCATAGCACCTTCATTTAAAATTGTATGCTTAATTTTGTTATTGCTTTTGAAAGTGTTAACTTATTTATAACTATGCACACAATATTTCTTGTGATAGTTACATTCTTGAATTAATATATATATACATACAACTCTCCTCTAACACCGATTTCTTATATATTTTTTAATTTTACTATATATTAATTATAGTATATGGTACAATATAAATTATTAATTGATATATTATACATATATTTTAAAATCAATATATTATTAATAATACTATATAATAAATGTTGCTTTTAATTGATTTTTATATAATATATGGATGGGGATATTTTTATGAACTTTTTAATTATGTAATCCATTTTCTCTATTATTACCAAACATTTGAAAAAGAATTCAATTAATTTCCTTGGTACAATCCTAAGTGATACCCAAACAGTACTGTAAGGAATCATATTTCCTAATATCATATTAAATTAAATACCAAAATCAGATTCAATTCCCGTAAAACAATATCGAGCCCGATGAAGCAACATTCAGACCCAATTGGGTTGCTTCATCGAGCTCGATATTTAGGTGGTTCGGAGGTAAAAAGTCTTATCATTTCACTAAAATTGTTAGGTAAATTTGCTATTTTTCTTCTTATTTTAGTTAGGTTGAATTCGATGATCTGGATTGTGTTTTTGAACTTGGTAATTTTCTGTAATTTTGTTTTCCATTGTTTGTATTATAATGAGATGCACAAAAATAATAATAATAAAAAGTAAGAAATATGTCGTCTGAATATAGAAAGCAGTAAGAATTTAGTGTTAGTTTTTCTTAGCCATTGACTTACTTGTTTTTATTCATTTCTTTTCCTTGAACTATTACTATGGTACGAGTCTCTTGTCTGCCTCGTTGCTGCTGATTTTTATTGGATTTGTGATTGGTTTAAGGGTTTTGTTGATTTTAAGTTCTTTTACTGCAAAGATACAAGCTCAAGTAGCTGAAATTTTATTTGTTAATTTGAGATATCTACTTGCAATGTATCTGGTGTTTGCTTTCATTTTATGTCCTCATTTGTTGCCTTGATTAGAAGATAAATACTCTGATTTGTCGGGGGTTTGACTGATGAGTTTTTCGTGCAACCGTAAGCTGAATGAATTTACAATAAAATTAACAGATAAGCAATTGATCAAGTATGACCAAAAAAGTTGCTGATTTATTCTAAAATTTCCGTTTTGGAGCTATTAGGTATACTACAAAAGGCTGTCCTAGTAGAACAAGTTCAAAATGGTTTCAAATCTATTTAAAGTTTATCACTTCTAAAACTGGCATAACATGCGTATTTGGAAGAGAGCTTGTTGTGGTGGATTATCTTAGTTATAATATAATTTATGCATTAATTCATTGAGTTGGAACTATGCTATATACAGTAAGTGTAATATTTTTTTTGTTTCTTTATGAATATTGTGGGAATATAGGATACAGAGAAGAAGCTACCAACTTTTTCTGGCATCTCTTAAGTTATTTTCAAAATAGCCCAATTATATATTTAGGATTTTGAAAGCACATAATGTCAAGATACTTCAATTATATGATTTTCAGGTGCATGTGTCCAGTTCATTATCATTTACTATACAAATCTAGTTCATGATACAGTGGTGAATAGTTTACTGTGCTTGTGATGATAAGCTCAATTATCCAGTATTGAGTACTGTTTTTATGAAAAAGTAGACGAACTGATGCATCTCGCATTACCAGCTGACTTTGTTTGCTAGATTATGTTTGTCTTTGAGCATTTTGAGAATTTAAGGTCCATCAATGCATTGTAGTACTGTACAGGGTAAAATATACAGAACAAAAGATAATAAATGTTAGGCCAATATATATATCGCTACAAAGTAAATTACTCATAGTCTTCATAAGCATGAATTATTATATTCGCTCAATATGTTAGCATTTTATATATAGTTGTCAAGCATAATGGTGTATCATCCATCTGAGAGAAATTCTACGCAATTTTCTTAGAATATTATCAGTAAATCATACTTATTGATTTTTAGAAGGTCTTTTCCTTTTCAGTTTTATTATTGTGTTTTACAAAACCTTATAGCTTACAATTGATATTGGATTTTTAGCACAATGCTCTGATTGAGGCACCTGGGGAATGGGCTGGTTGTCTCTGCCTGCTGTCACTATATATGAGTGATGTTCAGTGGGCAAAAAGGTGTTAATACTCTTAATGTATTTAAGTGGAAATGGCATAAGGAATCATCTCTAACAAATAATTTGCTCAGTGTACCTCCTGAAATTGGATTGTCCGATTATCAAAAAGCACCAAGCCTGGTAGTGAAAGCCCATTTGGGCTTCTTGATAGCAAGGCTTTGAATGATGAGCCTATTGAAGATTTGGACCTGTTCTTTGAGAGGATATACATTTACTACTGTGAGAAAGGGCTTTGGCGCATTATCATCAAATGGATATTTGAGCTTCTAAGCCTGACTTTTACAATATGTTTCTCTGGATTTGTCTTTCTCTATCTCGATTGGGATGGCCTCCGCAATGCAAAATGTGGTATGGATGCAAAATGTGGTATGGATGCAGTGGAATCTGGTATCAAGCCTTGCGATTTGTCCAAGGAAGCTTTACATAAACACCCATTAACTCCTTTTACACTTTTCAAGGCTATAGTTGTAGGATAATTGGGAATATTTCCATCTGCTGGATTTTCTAGTTTTCTAAAGTTCTTTGCACAATTGAAGGAGACTCTTAAAATCCGCCAGTTTTACTACAACAGGTTCGTTGGATATCATGATATATTTGCCTTCATCTTCATGCTTAAATTTGTGTTCGATGTGTGTGGGCTGGGGATTGGGAGTTGGGAGTTGGGGAAAATCATTAGGTGTGGTTAGAGTTGAGAGCTTTTAACTGATTAAAAGGAATTAATATTTTATGCAGTCTCCATGTGACGGACAATGAAATAAAGACTATGCCATGGGCATCAATTCTTGAAAAAATTGTTAAGAGTACAAAATTTGCAGCAACTATGTGTGATCAAGGATCTTTCTATTCACGATGTAGTGATGAGATTGATGCGGAAGGAGAATTACTTAATTGGGATGCTCAACAAAGGAGGGCTTACCTTTCCTATTTCTGGGTGGGTCCCAGGTGCTGGTCCAACTTCCAATGTTGGTCCAGATGGTTCTCGATATCGTCTTGTGCTGCCAAAGACCCTTGAATGGACCTTGAACTGGTGCATTCTGCAGAGCATGTTTGACAGGTAGTCTTGCACTCCATTATTGCTGAATTTTCCTTTAAAATTAAAGTAGGGGAAAATACGACATGTAAATAGTATCTTAAATTGATGATTATACTAGTGTCATTTTGATCAATATTTCCCTGGAGTAGATTATATAGCTTATGTTATATATATGCCATGTTTCAGCAGAAACTTTCTTGTACGAAGGGATTTTGTTTCCAATCCTAGGACATTGAAGAAAAGGCTGATGATAGTTGGCTTTGTACTGCTTCTCCTCTCCCCATTCCTTGTTATTTTCATGCTGGTATATCTCTTCTTGAGGCATGCTGAGCAGTTTTATCATCATCCAAGTACAACCTCAACCCGTAGATGGTCAAACCTCTCTAAGTGGGTGTTCAGGGAATTCAATGAGGTATCTCCTTCAACTTTATCTTGGCTTTGATGAAGTAAAGCAGTTTTTTTCGAGTTTTTTGTGTTAGGCGACACCTAGCATGCGAATATTTTTAGGGGGTAATTTTTTTTTTCAAAATTGATGATGATAATTTGACTAGGGCTGCGATTGTATTGGTGCAGGTTGACCATTTATTCAAGCACCGAATGAATGGCAGTATCGTATACTCTTCTGATTATCTGAAACAATTTCCTTCTCTGATCATGACTATTATTGCAAAATTTATCTCTTTTGTTTCGGGTGGCTTTACTGCTGTGCTTATAATCATTGCATTCCTTGAAGAATCTCTGCTGGAAGGCCATGTAATTCCTTAGAACATACTATATGCATTTGAAAATTTGTTCATTAAATGCAATTCTGTGAATTTACCCAGTTTTTTATGGACTTCTTTTTTTACCTTACAGATATTTGGTCGAAACTTATTCTGGTATGCTGCGGTTTTCGGAACTATAACAGCTATTAGCCGTGCAACAATAATAGATGAGCTTCTTGTCCATGATCCGCAGGGGGCAATGTCCCAAGTTGTTCATCATACACACTTTATGCCAAAAAGATGGCGTGGGAAAGAGAACAGTGAGACTATACGACTGGAGTTTGAAACTCTTTTTCAAGTATTCTTCTTCTCCTTCTATATTTTTTAGTTAGAATTTCAAGTAGACTCAGAGTGAATCTTGAGCAATTTCAGTTAAGTTTAATCGTTTCCACTTCAGTTTTATGAGCAATTTCAGTTAAGTTTAATCGTTTCCACTTCAGTTTTAGACATGGTTATGAATAAACATCCCAGCACTCCGTTCCTATATCTGTGTCCAATTCAAAATAGCTTATCAACAATTTACCTAAATTGGTTTTGTGGTCTTCTTGTTGTTTATCTGACTTGGAGTTTATCTGAACAAACATCCACTGCTTGCCATACATTTGGGATATTATTATTTCTTATTTGTACGCTGGTCAAAATTCTTTTTCACATTTATCGGTAATGATAGAGACGATCAGTCATTTCGAGAGTTGCAATGAACCATTGTCTGGAGATTTTCCTTTAGCCCATTTAAGATACTTATATTCCAAATATGAACCATTTATTAGCTTTGTTGACTGTGTAAACTGACGTGGGTGAATTCTGGGGCAGTACACAGGAATGATTCTACTGGAGGAGATGGCCTCAATATTTCTCACTTCATACTTGCTTCTATTTGTTGTCCCAAAGGTTAATATCCATAAGATAAACATCTCATGCATTTGTTTCACCACTAAACATTAGTTTCCATGATACTGACCATTTCATAATGCAGCGGGTTGATGACATTTTGCAATTCATCATGGACTTCACTGTAGATGTTGAAGGTGTGGATCACGTTTGCAGGTATGTACTCGTTATTTATCTGGTCCATTACCCCTTGTCTGAAATGTTGTCATATGTGAAATGCACCTTTATTTTCTTTGTTGTTGCAGATTTTCACAATTTTTTACTTTATTCCTGGCAGTTTTAGTTTCTTTGACTTTAGAAATCATGGAAACGAAAAATATGGTTCACCTTTTAATTTACCTCGTAATCAGAGGAGTTGCCAGGGAAAAATGGAAAAATCATTCTTAAGGTATGACTGTTCTTTTATTTTCAATATAAGATGGCTCTAGTAACCAAAATAATTACTTGCTCTAAATTAATTGTGACGTGTATTCAGCTTTCAGATTTCTTATCCTTCATGGGAGCCTGATTCTGAAGGGAAGAAATTTCTTGCATCTTTAAAAATATTTCGAGATCAAAAGTTGCAAGGTCATGGGGCGACAATTTCTCGTACCCCTTATGGGATGCATTTCGGAGGTTTGAATGACCAAAACAACCTGGGAAATTTCCATCAGTTTGATTCAATGTGGCTGATAGATGCTGAACATAAAAGTTTTCCTTATATTCTTGATTGGTATTATACCTCACAAAATCACGACAGAGACGATAATTTTAGAGAGATGTCATCAAGAAATTATGATAATGACGTGGAGAATCCTAAAGATAATTGGATTCCACCATCTCACATGGAAAAAATCGAAGAAGAATACGATGATGACTGGGACAGCTTGTTTGAGGATCATTTGAAGAGTCCTCTAGAAGCTTCCACATCAGCTCCTCTTTTCCAGGAAAGTGTCCTAAAGCATCACGACTCAAATAATTTCGGACACCCAGAAAGAAGCAATTGGTGGGCTAGGACACATCAAAGAGGTCCAGGCCCACAAACAAGTTTTATCGAGCCTCCAAATTTCTACCATGAAACTTGTCGCGATTTATATGACATTCTCCAACAGAAGTGTAGAAGAACAAGAACAAGAACAAGAACAACAGTTGGATTTGAGAAATTCAAGAGATTGTCTCGGACTTTTTACATGGATGATTTGGATGCTGGAAATTTCGATCTTCCATTTGATGGTATTTACAGAAGTCCATCGAAGTGTTCCATTGGCGAAGCAGATCCTGCCAATCTCGTTTGATTAAGTACTCTCTTGCCTTTGCCCACTGAATTGCTAGAGCTTTCTTGTCTAACTTGTTTATCCTTCATCCACAAGGGAACAAATATGGGAGCATTCTTTGTTGTATATATCTGAACTTGCCACTCTTAACTATCCAAAATTGTGAAGACTGATTTTATGTTTATTCTTAATTTAGAAAATCATTTCTTTAGCTCTGTGGTACATGGAGGTTTGGTACTGTAGATTCTTGTTTCCTTATATGATTCGACCCATTAACTGAACCCGTGAATACCCTAATGATCAAGCTGTAATGTTGTATAAGCGTCATCATCTTCTATTGTTAGACTTTGTTAAGAAGCATTTGCACGTACCAGAGGTAGATTTTAAATGGCCTAGAGATGGTGTTTGATGAGAAGATGCTGAGTGATCAAGTTTGAACACGAGTCCAGCTCGAATAGTATGTAGTTGTAACTTATCGAGTTAAGGCTATAAAATTATCAATTTTTTTTTAATTCAATTAATTGAGTTTTCATCCATAGATGAATTTCAATTAACTAACGGATTTTACCCTAAAAAATGAAGATCGGATGGTGAAATTGACATTTCCCTTAATTTCCATTAGCTCTGTTCGTTTCTTGTGAAATAAGTGATTTAAATTGTTACCTTTTAGGGTAAATTATGAATACTACTCTAAAGTAAGTTTTAATTATGAAAATTCACCTTACGTGTTGAGTATTACGGCATCCCCTATGTGGTTTGTCAATATCTTACATCTAACTCCTTATTCCTGAAAAGTTTCAACTTTGCCCATAGACGTTATTTGTAATGTTTGTGATATCTTAAAAAATAAAATTTGGGTGTTAATTGTACTATCTCATAAATTATAAAATTGAAAATTATATATTTACCACAAAAAAAATTGATAAAATTGTATACTTGCCCTTAAGTTTCAATACTTTTTTTTACATATTTATTAGCAATTTAATTTTTATAGTAATTTTTTTTTTAAAAATTATTAATTATATTTAATAAATATAAGAAATTTATTTACACATTTAATTGAGTTTTTTTTTTATGTTTATAATAATAATGTAATAAACATACAAAGTAAATTTAAAAAATTATATTGTATTTTTAAAAAGAGTTTTTTATATTTATAATAATAACGTAATAAACATAAAAGTAAACTTAAAAATTTATATTGTATTTTTAGAAATAATTAATTTAATTAAACGTGTAAATAAATTTCTTTTATTTATAAAATTTTGTAAATGAAATTTTGTTTAATTTATTATTAAAAAAATATATTGTTAATAAATAAGTAAATATAAGGTACTTGTAGTATTTACGGAATTTTATGTGCAATTATATAATTTTCTCAATTTTTTGGTGATAAATATATAATTATCAATTTTATATTTTATGAGATATTATATTTAACACTTAAGTTTTAATTTTTTTAAGATATTACCAACATTACATATAATTAATTTTTAGTGGCAAGAAGTTAATTGTAAAATGGTGACAAATTAAACTAGAGGGGGGGGGGGGGGGAGTGTAATCATGAATTAATTCGTTTTCGATGTATATTTCGGTCGGCTCAATATAAGAAATTTTCGGAAGCATTTCGGAAAAACTAATAAAAAGTACGAAAAAAGTTACTAAATTAAAAAAAAGAGTAAGTTCTAAGGCAAAATAGAATTTCGAAAATACATCTTATTTTCGTTTCGATTTTCGATTGATTAAGAAACAGAAGCTTTTCGATGTTTTCGACGGAAAAGAATGAAATTTTGATCCATGAGTGTAATACACAATAGGTGATTGAGATTTTTGAATTTAAGTCTTACCTCAGTGGTATATGTAATTTACCCTACTTTTTATAAGTTGAATGACTATATATGCTATTTTTGAAATGAGATTGATGATTATGTGACTTTTATGGAACTTAGGTGATGAAAATTAATGCAGTTTCCCCTAATATTAATTATGAGAGATTAGATTTTCTTGTAACTTACCTAACCAATGATGTTTAATTTCAAATATTGTAGGAACAAAAGTAATTACTATCACATAAAATCTCAATGTCCCATAAAATTTTGTAAATTCAGTCCGTCAAATCTGCAGGTTATGAAAAATAAGATTTTCATAATCTTGGTTGATTTGGTAAATCATAACTGACGCGGGAAATTAATTAGGAAACATAAACCTTATATTCCCTCTGTCCCAAATTATTTGTCCTTTTAGAGAAAAAAATTTATCCCAAATTATCTGTCACTTTAGGATTTCAATACATTAATTACATATTTTAGGTATATAAGAGAAAAAGTAAGAGAGAGTGTAAAACTTGAATAACGTGTAAATAGCTAATGGTGGGATAAATAAAGAATAAGAATATTTGAGGTATATAATTTATTTTTTCCATAAAAATGAGGTTATTTAGTAGGTACCTTAATATGTGTGAAAACATGTAAAATGACACTTAATTTGGGACAGAGGGAGAATATAATCAAACATTGTTTAGAGTTGTCACACAACAATTAAATCATTAAAATATAATTAGTTTATAGCTATAATAATTATTTTCCTTTTTCCATGGCGAGAAGGTGGTTTGATGTTGAATCGGTTCCTCGAAGTCATACCTTTTCCGTTGAAGACAGGCCTGGAGATGAACCAATCCCTGTCTGTAAAAATATTCCAATCATTAATCTGGGAATATCAGAAAGAAAGAACACGGTTCACGACATCATTAGAGCTAGTCAAGAGTTCGGATTTTTCCAGGTACTTTTTTTTTTTATATATATATATGGTGTCTAAAATTAAAATTTTTCCTTTTCATTTTTTAGTTTTATATAACATCAGAAAATATTTAAAGGAAAATGATTATATCACATCTCAAAGTTTCACAGCCCAAATAGGGGCGGACGCCGTAGGGGCTGGGGGGCGATAGCTCCCCCAAGAATAATTCGAATTAATTTTATATATGTAATATTATTGTAAATATTGATAAAGAAGAAATAATGGTCCAGTGGCTAGTGTATTGCAGTAGTACCAAGTTGGTTCAGGTTTGACGCCTGATGCCTATTTTCTTTTGAATATGTTTTGCTATTTTTATTTCTTCTATTATATTTTATGGTTTATGCTATTTTTGTTTCTTTTAAATGTTTTATGCTAAATTAATTTTTCATTCTTTTAAATGTTTTTTTCCTATAAATATTTTTTAGCTAGACTAACATATTACCTTGAATTGGAAATGTAAATACATTATGATAAAAATATTTAATTTTCATAAATGCACTCAAGAACATTAAAAGTAGTACAAATAAAAGAGGAAATTCAGTGTTAATTTTGGTACTTTTATAGCATTTTTTTCACAAAATTGAATTTATGTTATAAAATATTTCTATGTTTCATTAAATGTGCTATGTTTGATTCAAGGATTTCAGTGATTAAAGCGCTAAGGAAAATGTATTTTCTTGCATCCAATGACGCAACGTTGAGCTTCTTTTATTGTTCATTTGCATTTTACTTATCATTTTACTCACTGAAATCCATAAACCAAACATAGATCATTTGTTAAATGGATTCTTAAAAAAAAATTAGCACTATATTTTTCACCTTTTATTGAATAAGAAGACATCATTACTTTATTTCATTTTATCACGGCATAAAAATGATAATGAGTTTGCTATTAAAAAAATCTCGCCCCCCCCCCCCCCCCCCCAATCGAAACCCTCTAGTTCCGCCCCTGAGCCCATAGTTTCACAGCCCTTTGTACATCCCATGTTTTATGTATTTAAAGTTAATTGTGTTACCTGCTACCTGTTTAACATGTTTCTTCTTGAAATAATTTTTTTAATCTATTAACAACCCAATCAACTTTCAAAAATTACAAAAGAGATCAAAATTTATCGATATTTCTCATATAAAAAATTATTCAATACTTTTCAAATGATAATTGAACATTCACCAATATTTGAATATAAATATCTCAACTTTTAAAAATCACAAAAGAACACCTAAATTATACGATATTACTCATATAAAAAATAATTCATTACTTTTCAAATGTTAATTTATCATTTATCAATATTTGAATATAAAATATCTCAAAAATTACAATAAAAATATAAACTCATAATTTAAAAAAATTTGCAATGCCTAGAATTTAGAGTTTATGACATAATATTTAATTTAAGGTTTGATTTAGGGTTTATAAATAGGATTTATTTTTATTTGATGACAAGTTATGGATTTTTTTGCAATTTTATATTATGGGCTGTAATTAATATTGGACTGTGATGCTAGCATAGTCCTATTTAGAACTTTTCTTTCAAGGAAAGGAAAATAAGAGTTGAACGCGCTTGCTTGTCGACCTAGTTAGAAAATGAAGCATTTGCAATAAGTTGGATTATTAATATATATCGGGTTTCTAATTAATTAATTAATTAATAGGTGATGAATCATGGAGTGTCTAAAGATGTAATAAACAAAGCACATAAAGCTTTGGAGGAGTTATTTTCATTGCCTAAAGAGGTGATCTCAAGGGAGGCTGATGCACTTGGTTATGTCTATATGAACAGCACAAGTCATCAAGTTCAAGGCGCTTACTTGTGGAGGGACAACATTAAACATAATTGTCACCCTTTGGAACAATGCATGCAACATTGGCCCCAAACCCCAAAACAATATAGGCATGCACGTACATTTCATTTCGTTTTTTTTTTTTTTTTTTTTTTACAATTAATTAATTAAGTCGATGGTCGAGATAATTAACTAATTACTATAAATTTTTTCAGGCGTGCAATGGGTGCATATACTGAGGAAATACGAAAATTAAGTTTGAGAATCTTGGAGCTGATTTCCGAAGGTTTGGGGCTTGAGAAAGGTTATCTTGGAGGGATAAGTCAAGTCCAATTCATGACGGCTGGTAACTATCCAGCCTGCCCGGATCCGACCCTGACACTGGGCTTGCTCAATCATCTTGACCATAACTTAATTACAATCCTTTTCCAAGGAAATGTTGAGGGCCTTCAAGTTTTGAAAGATGGTAAATGGATTGGAGTTGAAGTTATACCTAATGCATTTGTTGTTAACATTGGCACACAACTCGAGGTACGTACGTACGTACGTACATGTTTATATATATATAATGTTCAAGAATTCAAAACCCCATAAATTTAATTAAAATATATTATTTAATTAATTAATTGTACATTTATATATGTTAATTACTTAATTATATTTCATGTGGTGATCATGATCGAATAGATTATAAGCAATGGGATGCTAAAAAGTGCACGACACAGAGTAGTGACAAATCGATATGAAGCGAGGACTACTATTGCCAACTTTATAAATCCATTTCCGGATTGCATAATTGAACCATCGTACCAATTGGTGAATGAACACAATCCTCCTCGTTATAAACCCCTCATCTTCAAAGATTTTGTTGCAGCAACCCAACCTTTTGGCAAATATTCTGATGCAATTCAAAAGGGTGCATCCTAATAATAAATATTATATTATATTATGCCTGCCATTTTCGATGACGAATGGCTGGAATAATAAATGTTTTTAATTTATATGTTGGTTAAATGCGATAGATCTTCTATCTTTAATTTCGCTTACCTCATCCTTAGACAGGATGGTGAGTTCATGTGATGTGAGCGAGCCTATGAGTTCGGCCATGGTCATTTTGTTGAGGTCCTTGGCTTCTTGTATGGCAGTGACTTTGGGTGTCCATTCTCGTGGGAGAGATCTCAGAATCTTCTTGACTTGCTCACTCTGAGGGTATATTTTTCCAAGTGCAGTCATGGGGTTAATGATCTCCATGAATCGAGCATACATTTGACTTATGCTTTCATCCTCTTTCATGTTGAACATTTCATATTGATGAACCAATATGGTGATTCGTTGCTCTTTGACTTGACTTGTCCCCTCATGAGTTACTTGTAACATATCCCACATGTCTTTTGCCGAACATACCCGATTGTATTCGGATTTGGTGAGGGCGCATGCTAGTAGATTTTTGGCCTTTGAATTTAGTGACACCAGTTTCTTGTCAGTGTCGGTTAGTTCCTTCCATGCTTTGGGGATTTGCTTCTCGCCTTCGGTTTTCATTGGTATGGAAGGTCCTTCAAGAATTACACTCCATAGATCACAATCAATGGAGATCATGAATTCCTCCATTCTATTTTTCCATATTGAGTATGCAGTTCCATCAAATAGTGGGGGCCTGTTATGCGATTGTCCTTCTGCGAAAACATCATTGCTAAAAGTAGACATAAGATCGTTAGCTCTCGGGGGTTAACCCGCACAGTTAAATAAATAATAGAGCACCTGCTCTGGTACCAATTGATACCTAAGAGGGGGGTGAATTATGTATATAACTTTTTCAAAGAGTTTATTTCGCAAAAGATAATTAGTAAATAGTTCCAGTAACTTTAAATAGAAGTTGATCGTTCCAATGATTTTAAGATTAAAGTTACGAAGGAAGTAAAGTGCAAAAAATAAAAGGAGAGAAGGCAAACACAATTTATAGAGGTTCGCGCCCCAACGGCCTACTTCCTCTCTTCCAGCACCCCTGGGTAAAATTCACTAATATATCGTGGCTTGCAGGACGAACCTTCGCCACTCGAGATTACAAGATCAATTCTTTCTCTCGAAACGAGCTTGCTAGGCCTAACCTATCGCTCAACAAAAACCGTGCTTGCTAGGTTCCTACCTATCGCACAAAACAGTGCTTGCTAGAACACTCAGTCCTATCGCACAAAAACAGTGCTTGCTAGAACACTCAGTCCTATCGCACTACGAGCTTGCAAGTACAAAACTTTCGCTCAAAAACAGTAGTAAAATTTTGATTACAAATATATGCTCCAAAATGAGCTGATTTTGCAAAGTAGTAAACGCTGATCTTTTTCTTCTATAACTTAGAGTATATTCAAGATTACAAGAGCAAGAAGAAAAGATATTTTAAAAAGCCTTTTTGAGAAAAACGATTTTGACAAACTTAAGAGCACTCAACGACTTTAACTAGGAGAAATGATTTTGCAAATGAAAAGTGTAGAGAATTGAGTTGTAATGAGCCATGAGAAATGATCCACTATTTATAGTTGAGTGGAGTTGGTTTAATAGGGAATGATTTTGAAATTCAAAAATGATTTTGTCACAATCAAAATGATTTTGCAAGATTAAATCATGTGACTAATTTTACAATGAATGTGGACAATGTTTAGAAATTAGGTGGAGATGAAATCTTTCCAAAAGAATTGATTTTAGAAATAAGAGTAAGATATTTAGCTAGACAAATTGGAGACAAATTGAAGACAAATTATTTTGCTAGCTAATCAAAGATTTGAAAGAAATCATGCCTTTAAAAAAATGATTTGATCAAATTAATGGCCAAAGTAATTAGTTTTTCAAAAGAACATTAGGCTTAATTAAAAAAACAATTTCGGCCATAATTAATTAAAAAAGGACACGGCTCATTTGAAAAGGAAAAGCAAACTTTGGTTCAAAGGATTTTATGAAAAATGACTGAAGACATTTGGGCCAAAATATTAAAAAAGTTTGGGCTTGGAATTTTTCTTGCTCTTTTAATCAATTGAAAAATACTTACTAAGTAGACCACAATTTTCTTGAATCGAAAATTGGGCCCTTCAAGGGTGCTAGGGGCTTCGATCTTGATCTTCATTCGTAACGAGCCTTTAGTTAAAATTGGCCTTCTCATGATCTTCCTTCATAATTTGCATAAGCCTTTTTATATCAAACTTGGGCCTTCTTCATTGTTTTGGACTTATCTCAACCTCCAAATAAGTTGCTCTTTCATAAACAAAAAACCTGTCCAAAACATAAAACTAAAGAGCACCAATATATTAAAAGTTCGTTTGTTAATCATCAACTTTTCGGCTAACAATCTCCCCCTTGATTGACAAACAACTTTTGATGCGAAAAAGATTTTAAGGGAACTCCCCCTAACTTTATGCAATTTTGAAAATTTCAAACTCCCCCTCAATTGAGGCATTTTCAAAAAAATATTTCTTGGGAAATATAAGAGGCCTTAACATTAATTGTTAAGTCTCTTTGACCAATGAATTTTTGAAAAAGTATTTTTATGCAAATTTTCAAAATCATGCAATGCCAATGTATACATGAGCAAGTTAAGTCCAAAGCATACTATCAATAAGCAATAATCAAGGGATAAAATTCAAAATATAAGTAGATCTTTGAACAAGCATCAAATTACTTCTTCTCCCCCTTTTGTCAATCAATCAGTTCACTCTTAAGTTAGGCAATTTTCGCAATCTAAGATCAGAGTTTCACGAATAATTAGGCGGAAGCATAATCTTTTCAAATTTCGTTTTCACTTAAAATGCCCAAATTTTTTCTATTCAAACAAAATTGATCTTCAGCGACTGCCTTTGTAAAAATATCTGCAAGTTGATTTCCAGAGTTCACAAAATTAACACAAATATTTCCTTTTTGCACATTGTCACGTATGAAATGAAATTTAATATCTATATGCTTAGTACGAGAATGTTGCACTGGATTCTTGGTAATACTAATGGCACTCGAATTATCACATAATATTTCCACATTTTCAAACATTAAACCAAAATCACGCAAATAACTTTTCATCCACATAATTTGAGCACAACAATTAGATAATGCAACATATTCCGCTTCAGCGGTTGAAAGTGCTACAGAGTTTTGTTTTTTACTATGCCATGCAACAAGACAATTTCCCAAGAGTTGACATGTGCCACTGGTACTTTTACGGTCTAGCAAGCATCCTGCTAAGTCCGCGTCAGAGTAGCCAGTGAGATTAAAAATTTTGCTAGTTGGATACCATAGACCAAAATTTATGGTTCCTTTTAAGTACCGAAAAATTCTTTTGACAGCGACAAAATGCGACTCTTTTGGTGCAGATTGAAAACGAGCACAATAACAAGTGGCAAACATTATATCGGGCCTACTAGCAGTTAAGTAAAGAAGACTTCCGATCATACCTCGATACCTTGTTTCATCAAAGGGTTTACCTTTCTCGTCCTTATCAAGTTTCGTGGTAGGGCTCATGGGAGTACCCATTTCTTTGCACTCGTCAATTCCAAATCTTTTGATGAGTTCCTTAGTGTATTTCGTTTGGCAAATAAAGATTCCTTTTTCATTTTGTTTTATTTGAAGCCCAAGGAAATATGTTAGTTCGCCCATAAGACTCATCTCAAATTCATCCTGCATACACTTAGCAAAGTCTCGGCAAAGAAGATCATTAGTTGCACCAAATATTATATCATCAACGTAAATTTGAACAATTAACAAGTCATTTTCATTTGCTTTTAGAAAAAGTGTTGTATCAACAGTACCAATAGAAAAACCATTTTCTAAAAGAAATTTACTTAATATTTCGTACCAAGCCCTAGGGGCTTGTTTTAATCCATAAAGAGCTTTTGACAATTTAAAAACATGGTTAGGAAATTTTTCATTTTCAAAACCCGGAGGTTGCTCCACAAAAACTTCTTCATTCAAAAAACCATTTAAAAAAGCACTTTTAACGTCCATTTGAAAAAGAGTAAATTTTCTAAAAGATGCATAAGCGAGTAACATACGAATAGATTCAAGTCTAGCAACAGGAGCATAGGTTTCATCGAAATCGATACCTTCTTGTTGATTGTAGCCTTTAGCGACTAATCTCGCCTTGTTTCGAGTAACCTCACCTTCTTCATTGAGTTTATTTCTAAATACCCATTTTGTTCCAATGATGGTGTGCTTACTCGGCCTTTCGACTAGAGTCCATACCTGATTTTTATCGAATTGAGCGAGCTCATCTTTCATAGCGGCAACCCAAGATTCATCCCTTAGTGCTTCATTCACGTCTTTTGGTTCGGTGATTGAGAGTGGGATGAAATTGGCACTTTGATGCTGTTGTACCTTTGATCTGGTTTGAAGTCCACTCCTTAGATCACCAATCACTTGTGTAGTGGGATGGCTAGATGCATGTTTGAACTTTCTGACTGCTGGTTCATTTTTGGTTCTGGAACTTCCTTCTTCAGTTTCTGTTTCTGCTTCAGCTTCATGTTCCGAATCCTTTTCGGAATGTTCTTCTATTTTGGTTACTTGTTCCAGTACTGGTTCCGGCAGTTTCTGTTTTTCGATTGTGATTTCGTCTTCAACATCTGAAACATTATTGCTCAAGGATTTCTTGGCATCAAAGGGGTTAGTTTCATCAAAACGAACATGCATAGATTCTTGTATAGTTTGTTTCCTTTTGTTATAAACACGATATGCTTTACTTGTTACAGAGTATCCAACAAACATGCCTTCATCAGCTTTAGGATCAAATTTAGTAAGATAATCACGATCATTAAGAATATAACATTTGCAACCAAAGACTCTAAAGTAAGCAATATTAGGAGTTTTTCCATTCCAAAGTTCATACGGAGTTTTATTTAAGATAGATCTAAGAAAAACACGATTGGATATATGGCATGCAGTACTAACGGCTTCAACCCAGAAAGATTTAGGCACATTATATTCATGTAAAAAAGTTCTTGCCATTTCTTGTAAAACACGATTCTTTATTTCAACTACCCCATTTTGTTGAGGGGTCTTAGGTGCAGAAAAATTATGAGAGTAACCATTTTCATCACAAAATGAAGCAAAGTATTTAGAATCAAATTCAGTACCATGATCAGTTCTAATTGAATTAATAAGATAACCCTTTTTATTTTGCAACTTTTTAGTCAAAGTAATAAACGCATCTAAGGCTTCATTTTTGTGCGCAAGAAATAGAACCCATGTAAAGCGAGAATAATCATCAACAATGACGAAAACGAATCTTTTACCTGCTAGAGTTCTTGTTTTCATAGGACCGAAAAGATCAAGGTGCAGTAGTTCAAGAGGTCTTGTTGTGGTTACTACCTTTTTGGGTTTGAATGAGCTCTTGATTTGTTTGCCCATTTGGCAAGCATCGCAAAGTCCTTCCTTTTGATAAGTGATTTTTGGTATTCCTCTCACAAGGTCCGACTTGGCAATTTTTGATATTAAATCAGTGTTTACGTGGCCAAGACGTCTATGCCAGATTGATTGGGAGTTATCACTTACTGCTAAACACTTGACATTTTGGTTAGATAAATCAGCAAAATCAATGCAATAAGTGTTACCTTCTCTTAAAGCTTCAAAAACAATTTTTCCATCCCTTTTAACAATGCACTTGGATGTTTCAAAA
This sequence comes from Penstemon barbatus, assembly GCA_003313485.2. Taxonomy (NCBI): domain Eukaryota; kingdom Viridiplantae; phylum Streptophyta; class Magnoliopsida; order Lamiales; family Plantaginaceae; genus Penstemon; species Penstemon barbatus. Next base: position 13,539,651 of record CM064877.1, on the reverse strand, counting down.
TAAACTTCGTAACCGTTATCACAGAATTGGCTAATACTCAATAAATTATATTTTAATCCTTTAACAAACCAAACGTCTTTAATGCATGTAGATGAATTCTTACCAACATTTCCACGTCCAATCATTTTACCTTTCGTGTTGTCCGCAAAAGTGACATAGCCTCCTTCACATTTATCAATTTCACAAAATATTGATAGATCTCCCGTCATGTGACGAGAACAGCCGCTATCAAGAAACCATTTGTCTTTTCGTGAAGAAGTCTTTTGTACCTATTCAACAATGAGACAAGGTTTGCACTTTAGGTACCCAGATTTTGGGTCCTTGCAAGTTAGTCACAACATTTTTAGGTATCCACATAAGTTTATTGGCGTTGTTCCTTTTGTAGATGCAATTAAATGATTTGTGACCAGTTTTTCCACAGAAATTGCAAGTATGGTAAGACAAAGAAGAATTTTTTGCAAGTTTGCTCAATGTATCAAAAGAGTGTTCATATCCAATTCCGGCTCTATTTAGTGACACATTTTGCATTCCTAGAAGTCTATCTAGATTCTCCTTTCCTTTAGTGAATTTTTCTAGACATCTAGTTAGATCAACAACTTTGGCTTTAAGAAAAGCATTTTCTTTTGAAATACGAGAATTTTCATTTTCAAGTTTTTCAATTTTCTCAAGGCTTTCTTTCATTCTAGTGTCAAATTCTTCTCTTTCTCTATTTAGCAAAGTTATCTTTTTCTTGAGTTTTTCATTTTTAGAAGCAAGATTTTTAAGATCCTTTTTGCATTCATTTATCATAACGGTCCATTCATCTTCACAGTCTAATTCATTATCTAAATCATCACATTCATCAAAATAGTATGAAGGTAATACCTCATTTCGAGTCACGAAGCAAAGATTTCCGGATTCGTCTTCCGTTTGTTCTTCTTCGGAGTCTGGTTCATCCCAAGACGCGATCATTCCTTTGCTTTTGGTTTTCATGAATGCCTTCTCGGATTTCTTTAATTTTGGACATTCAGGACGTATGTGTCCCGTTTCGTGACATTCGTAGCATCTCACTTTGTTCTCGACTTTGAATGTCTTCTTATTGTTTTTCGAGAATCTTTTTGAGAACCTATTTCTTGAAAGTTGGTTAAGCCTTTTGGTGAGCATGGCTATCTCTTCATTCCGCTCATCTTCGTCTAGTTCCTCGATGTCACTATCATCGTCCTGCAAAATATTTGAGTTAAATGCGATAGATCTTCTATCTTTAATTTCGCTTACCTCATCCTTAGACAGGATGGTGAGTTCATGTGATGTGAGCGAGCCTATGAGTTCGGCCATGGTCATTTTGTTGAGGTCCTTGGCTTCTTGTATGGCAGTGACTTTGGGTGTCCATTCTCGTGGGAGAGATCTCAGAATCTTCTTGACTTGCTCACTCTGAGGGTATATTTTTCCAAGTGCAGTCATGGGGTTAATGATCTCCATGAATCGAGCATACATTTGACTTATGCTTTCATCCTCTTTCATGTTGAACATTTCATATTGATGAACCAATATGGTGATTCGTTGCTCTTTGACTTGACTTGTCCCCTCATGAGTTACTTGTAACATATCCCACATGTCTTTTGCCGAACATACCCGATTGTATTCGGATTTGGTGAGGGCGCATGCTAGTAGATTTTTGGCCTTTGAATTTAGTGACACCAGTTTCTTGTCAGTGTCGGTTAGTTCCTTCCATGCTTTGGGGATTTGCTTCTCGCCTTCGGTTTTCATTGGTATGGAAGGTCCTTCAAGAATTACACTCCATAGATCACAATCAATGGAGATCATGAATTCCTCCATTCTATTTTTCCATATTGAGTATGCAGTTCCATCAAATAGTGGGGGCCTGTTATGCGATTGTCCTTCTGCGAAAACATCATTGCTAAAAGTAGACATAAGATCGTTAGCTCTCGGGGGTTAACCCGCACAGTTAAATAAATAATAGAGCACCTGCTCTGGTACCAATTGATACCTAAGAGGGGGGTGAATTATGTATATAACTTTTTCAAAGAGTTTATTTCGCAAAAGATAATTAGTAAATAGTTCCAGTAACTTTAAATAGAAGTTGATCGTTCCAATGATTTTAAGATTAAAGTTACGAAGGAAGTAAAGTGCAAAAAATAAAAGGAGAGAAGGCAAACACAATTTATAGAGGTTCGCGCCCCAACGGCCTACTTCCTCTCTTCCAGCACCCCTGGGTAAAATTCACTAATATATCGTGGCTTGCAGGACGAACCTTCGCCACTCGAGATTACAAGATCAATTCTTTCTCTCGAAACGAGCTTGCTAGGCCTAACCTATCGCTCAACAAAAACCGTGCTTGCTAGGTTCCTACCTATCGCACAAAACAGTGCTTGCTAGAACACTCAGTCCTATCGCACAAAAACAGTGCTTGCTAGAACACTCAGTCCTATCGCACTACGAGCTTGCAAGTACAAAACTTTCGCTCAAAAACAGTAGTAAAATTTTGATTACAAATATATGCTCCAAAATGAGCTGATTTTGCAAAGTAGTAAACGCTGATCTTTTTCTTCTATAACTTAGAGTATATTCAAGATTACAAGAGCAAGAAGAAAAGATATTTTAAAAAGCCTTTTTGAGAAAAACGATTTTGACAAACTTAAGAGCACTCAACGACTTTAACTAGGAGAAATGATTTTGCAAATGAAAAGTGTAGAGAATTGAGTTGTAATGAGCCATGAGAAATGATCCACTATTTATAGTTGAGTGGAGTTGGTTTAATAGGGAATGATTTTGAAATTCAAAAATGATTTTGTCACAATCAAAATGATTTTGCAAGATTAAATCATGTGACTAATTTTACAATGAATGTGGACAATGTTTAGAAATTAGGTGGAGATGAAATCTTTCCAAAAGAATTGATTTTAGAAATAAGAGTAAGATATTTAGCTAGACAAATTGGAGACAAATTGAAGACAAATTATTTTGCTAGCTAATCAAAGATTTGAAAGAAATCATGCCTTTAAAAAAATGATTTGATCAAATTAATGGCCAAAGTAATTAGTTTTTCAAAAGAACATTAGGCTTAATTAAAAAAACAATTTCGGCCATAATTAATTAAAAAAGGACACGGCTCATTTGAAAAGGAAAAGCAAACTTTGGTTCAAAGGATTTTATGAAAAATGACTGAAGACATTTGGGCCAAAATATTAAAAAAGTTTGGGCTTGGAATTTTTCTTGCTCTTTTAATCAATTGAAAAATACTTACTAAGTAGACCACAATTTTCTTGAATCGAAAATTGGGCCCTTCAAGGGTGCTAGGGGCTTCGATCTTGATCTTCATTCGTAACGAGCCTTTAGTTAAAATTGGCCTTCTCATGATCTTCCTTCATAATTTGCATAAGCCTTTTTATATCAAACTTGGGCCTTCTTCATTGTTTTGGACTTATCTCAACCTCCAAATAAGTTGCTCTTTCATAAACAAAAAACCTGTCCAAAACATAAAACTAAAGAGCACCAATATATTAAAAGTTCGTTTGTTAATCATCAACTTTTCGGCTAACAAGTGTAACCAGCGTCTTGAGTTTGAATTCCACCCGTAGTGTACATTCGTTTTCTTCAGTTTAATAATAATCTTAGTAGTGAATGTTCTGTTGGGTTTTTATGGGTATTAATCCAATTGGATTGAGCCCAATTGAAATTAAGCCCATAAAATGATTAATGAATGAAAACTTAGAGAAGAAAAATACCTTCATCCCACATGGAAGAAATTGAGAAGTTTTTTGTCATTTATAATAGAAAAATATGTATAAGGGTAGGGCCCCTTGGGGGTACCAAGTTTTATGAGGGGAGAAGACGTACATGACAATGGTTTCCCACACGCGCGCCGCCGTCCGACCGGCTGCTTCGGCACGGTCCGGGTTTGGATTGGGCTTAGGCCTCAACATAATATTATCTTTTTTTGACAAAATTTAATTAATTTTTTAGCCCAAAATTAAAAGGCCCAATTTCTAAATCCATACAAAATTAGATCCGCGCAGCAGATCCGGTTGACCCGAACAAGATCCGCGTAGTTGACCCGCCTCTGATCCGCGCGCCTATTTTTGAATTGTGGCACCGGTTCGGTTTGAATTGAATCGGTTGCACCCATTCTGACCAAACCAATGCTACTGGTTTAATCCGAACAGTCATGTCCCTCCAGCAAACACCTTTCTGCTGCTATAAATAGAGAGAGAATCTGGCCAATTCTCTCATCCCGTTTTCTAGCAATCAAAGCAGAATCCTATTCTTTCTCTCTATTCTTCTATCTTTCTAATTGTTCAAATATTCTATTTGTTAAAGTTCGCCGTGAACTTGTTCTTTGTGCAAAGAAACAAGTATGCGACTATTTTATCTTGGGAGACTACTGGGACGAACTGTTGCACATTTGACAGCCCAGAAATATTGTCTTAAGGACATTGCATTAGCAAGCCTCAGTCGATTTTCGTTTCAGAATTATTTCAATAAGTGCACTGTTATTAAATTCTGATTTTGTTAGTTCTGCGAGAATAAACTATACTAAGATTTATAATTAGAGTTAATTATAAATAATTATTATGTTAGATAATTTATTATAGTTTTTATAATATAAAGTATTTCATAATATTTTCTAAATAATTATTCTGTGAGAATAATTTACTATAGTACTTATAAATATAAAATATTATATAATATTTTATATACATAGATTGTCTTAAACATTGATCAACATGTTCTTAATGCAAAGAAAATCTCAAGTGACTGTACATATTCCTTCAATTCTAAATTTTTTCCAATCATACTAATTTTCTTTTTGGTTACAACATGCAAATCATACAACTAATCTACTTATAAATAAATTACAAAAGTTGTCACTATATTTTCAGAACTAGCTCAAATCGTATATCGGGACCATTGGGCCGAGGTGTATTAATTATTACATGAAATTGATGTCCATCAAATCAGAGGGCCCAACCGCCCAACATAATGTTCAAAAAATAATTAATAAGACAAATAGACGTTTATATAATTAATGCTACCTTTGACTCAGGCTCAAACCGAATCTTCTTAATTATCCAATAATACAGAGTTATTCTTCCTCTCTATATATATAATAATCGTAGTTAACAATTTAGGATTTTTTAGTGGTGGTTAAATCTACAACGTCTACAATTTTTTATTTTAGCGAATCGATAATTATATCATTACATCAATATCATTGAATCAAAACATAAATTTATATCATTACATCAATATCATTGAATCAAAATATAAATTTAAGTACAATTAAATTAGATAGAAAGTCTTACCCAAAAAAAAAAAAAAAATTAGATAGAAAGTCAGCGGTCAAACACAAATAGTATTGAACTTAGAAAACTAGTCACACTATACATACTTTGGGAATAAATGTATGATACTATCATTTGTTATGTGAAATTTGTACAAAATTACTTTGTGATTTTTTTCTTTTCACAAAACTCTTTTGTATTTTTAAAAATCCTGCTTAAAATACCCAACCTCAATTAGTTACTAACATCGTTAATTTTTGAATAATTTTATTTGCGTAAAACTCTAGTTCTTGTACTTTTGAATGTTTGCTCAAAACTTCGTTGTACTTTTGAATGTTTGCTTAAAACTTCCATGTATTTTTTAATGTTTGCGTAAAATTCCCTTGTAGTTTTGAACGTTTGAACATTTTAAAAAATTCAATTAATAATTAATAGCGTTAGTAACTAATGGATATTGGGTGTTTTATGCAGTATTTTTGAAAGTACAAGGGAGTTTGGTGTAAAAAAATTCACATGATAATTTGATGCAAATTTCGCATAACACAAAATGGTACCGTGCATTTTCCCATACACTTTGACTAGTTAAATTATGAACTAGCTTCACTTCCAAGAATCACTATTTAATTCTTAAATAAATATGTTTACCTTATTTTATAAAATAAATTCCTAATGTTTTATTTCTAACCAATACTTCAGTTTTCAATAAATCGTCCCAAAATTGTAATTTCCATTAATGCTCTTGGATATGGTTAGAATAGGTACGTGAAAAACGAAAAACTGCAAAATAAATATTTTTTTTCCTTTCTATTTTCTGTTTTCAAATTATGCATTTTATATATTCTTAGGGAACAATCTAGTAATCTACTCATTGAGTCTGTGAAATATGAGTTAACATTTCTATCTTGAAATTATATGGAGACAATATATCACACCAGCCGTCACAATTTATATGCAATGTTTCATTTTCATATATAGGTTGTACTTGTGGAACTTGGTTTAGTTTGATGAATTGATGATTAGGATCTTCCATTTTTGTTATTTTCTATCCTTTTAAATTAGATAAAAATTAATCATTGTACTTAGTAATTTAGTATTCACTATTTTATTTTATCGATACAAAAACTTAAATGGTTTAAAATTTTGAATTATATTTTGTACCATTTTCACATCAAAACAACTTGTGATATAGAAAGTTCATATCTTACATTATCATTTGAATTTGGGACCATTTTTTTCTAAGCCAATTTCCTGGTCCTTACCTTTGATCTGTAATATATAGTTCTTTTCTAATATTGAGAGGACTGATCACATCTAATTGGTACTATAAATTTGGATGCTGTATTAATGTATTTTCACATCAAAGAAATTAATATTGTTAGATCAAAGTCCAAAAAATGGAGATCCTTATGTCGAACTGGTCTCAAAGTGTTCAATCTTTGCCAGAAAATTACATATTCCCACTCAATAAAAGGCCAGGAAATCAAGTTTTTCCGGTCTGGAAAAATATCCCATTAATCGATCTTGAAACGGAAGAAAGCCAAAACCGAGCAGCTATAATTCAGCAGATATTTGATGCAAGCCAAGAATTTGGCTTCTTCCAGGTTCATAATTCAAACAAACTAATATTAGATCCTATGTGATTATTTTACTTACAAATTAAATATAGTACTAGTACATGTTAATTTTATATTATATATGCAGGTGATAAACCATGGAGTTCCTGTAAGTCTAATGGATGACACTATGAATGTTTTCAAGGAATTTTTTAACATGCCAGCTGAGTATAAATCAAGCTTTTATTCTACAGACATAAGTCAGAAATGTAGAATCTACTCTAGCACTTTGAATTATGACAAAGAAGAGGTTCATTACTGGAGGGATAATTTCACTCACCCTTGTCATCCAGTCGAAGATCACGTCGACTCCTGGCCAGAAAAGCCGACCAGATACCGGTATAATTAATTACCTCCTCCTCCTCCTCCTCCTGGGGTTATACGAAATAAACAGATAGTCATGAGGTTTCAAGTCAACAATTACATAAATATTTGGATTGAACTACTTCATTTGACGCCTGAATGTGACTTGACCCTTTTAAGGGTATTATTTTTGTTCAAATTTTTTATTGAAACCTTAGGGGTATTCTTGTAATTTCACTTGACCTCGGGCGGTATGCTATCCCTTTTAACAATTAGTTACTAAGCAAGTAATCTTTTTTAATCCTTGTTAAGTACTATATTTCTAGAGTAATAATTTAATAATAATGAAGTGTGATTTTTCCTCAGAGAAGTGGTCGGAACATATTCAATCAAAATGAGGAAGTCTTTACTGAGGATTTTGGATCTTATTTCTGAAGGGATGGGACATAGACAAGGATATTTTGATAATGAACTAAGTAAAACTCAACTTTTGTCAGTGAATCATCACATTCCATGTCCTAATCCAAGTTTGACACTGGGAATGCCTGAACACTCTGATCCTAATCTCATAACCATGCTTCATCAATGTTCTGTTCCGGGACTTCAGGTCTTTCTAAACGGTCAATGGATGAATGTCGAACCAATGCCAGGCGCATTGATTGTCATTCCTGGACTCCAACTTAAGGTTGGTACACAAAAAAAAACTATTCACTTTCTTGTAATATAATGTTTAATGATTTCGCGTAACACAATTCTTTAATATGTAGGTGATCACTAATGGGAAATTTTCTAGCCCAATTCACCGTGTGATGACAGATTCGGCAGAGGCTCGGACTACAATTGGGACCTTTTTGATTCCATCGCATGATATACTTATCGAGCCAGCAAAAGATGGTGAAGAAAATCTTCCTGTTTATCGAGGTTACACGTATAAGGAGTTTTTTAGTAGCTTTGTTGGGAGTAATTGTGATGCTGATACTGCACTTGCATGTTTCAAGAACAAAGCCTAAATATTGTGGGACTGAATAAGTAATGATCAATAAATTTGTGGTTTTGTTTTAGTACATGGATGATTGTGTGCAGGACTATGTCTATGAGTATCTAGCTTGTAAAGTTTGAAAATGCACCGGGTCAAAATTGGATTGTGAAAGCGTACCATATAATCCGAATTAATGCACTTAACACATATTGTCTGTTCAAGCAAGAACATTATCTTCTTATATCGATATACGTTGACATACATGAAGTGTGATCTAGACAAAGTCTTCCAATAAAGATCTAAGAATAAGTAACACAAGTCTCTCTTCAAGCTGTTAACTAACTACGTACCCAAATTGAAGCTGGCGTCGTATTCACTGGAGGGGGTTAACATTTTCCGCATTCTTCTTATCCCGCCCATTTTCCTATTCTTCCAAATTCTTCTTATCCCATCCATCTTCCAATTCTACATAGAAAATTACATCACCTTTTGATAGATGATTTAAACTAATGAGTAAGGAAAACAATTAATAGACAATTGAACTAAAACCACTCCAAGAAAACAAGATATAATGTTAGACAAAATAACAATTCACACATAATGTCCAAGAACAAATAAATCAAACAATATGATTAACATAACATAAGCTAAAAAATTACAACACTCATTTACAATTAATGAACCCAAAATGACGAAGCCAACTGCAAAAATATGTAAATCAATTGACCCTAAAAATGTAATAGCTACTAATACTCAATTTATAATTAACTTAAGAAAATGTATCCCAGTTTTTGACACCATTTTAAAAAACGAATAAAATCGTATAAGTGAAATAGTAAAAAATCAATATATTCCAAAAAAAAAAAAAAAAGTAATAGAAAAGAAAAGTAGTAGGGGGGAGAATTACCCATGGATCCAAGTTGCTCTAATGAAGAAATAGTCTAACCAGCATACAAAAGCAAGATAATAAAACGGGCAAAAGAAGCATACAAATAAAAAGAAATCAAACAGTGAATAATTGAAGAAAAAGAGGAGGAAGTTAACCTTAAGCTTGTGAGAACAAAACACTATTCTATTGACGCCTGGTTAAATTAGCAAAATAAAGTTCAATTTCAACTCCTAAAAAAACTCTTTTGCTTTTCAATTCGATCGCATCTTCCATTTATCTACAAAGACTAATTAAATAAGTAAGAACACATCAACAACAAAAAAGTTGAGATTTCAAACAGAGGGAGAATGAATATTGAGAGGGGCAAGATGAGACCAAAATAAATTTAATTTAGAGAGGAAGCGATCGATGTCATCTTCTTCTCTTCTGTTATGTGGAAACGTTTTAGAGAGGAGAGGAAACTGGGAAGAAGAAGAAATTAACAGAGAAGAGACTCTGAGACTGATCGTAAGAAAAAAAAATACTCCTATATATAATAAAACATAAAAAAAAAAAAAAAAGAGGGCAGGCACTAGACGGCGACGTTTTGAACGTGTAGGTAAAAGGAAAAAGTGTTGTAATTATATGAATAGATACCTAATTAAAAGGTTGGAATTCATAGATAAACTGTTATATATATAAAGTGGGGAAATTAATATTCAAATAAGATAATTTGTATGTGGGTTTGTCCCACATTGGTCTAAGACTAAATGGCAAATTATAAAAGCTTGTGAGGAAGTTGAAGAGTTTCAAACTCTTCATTTGTTTGACTTTTTATATTTGTGTGTACTAGTATATATGAACTTAAGTGTTTAGACTTGGTATAAGTCTTTACAAAGGGGGTCATATGAATTCACCACGCGCGCCGCCGCCCGCCCGCCCCGGCGCGGCTCGGCTCGGCTCAGGGCTGGGCGGGGCGTTTGGGCGAATTCTCTCGTCTCGGACTTATCTTTTTGGAAGAATTTCGAATTAAAATTTTAATTAATTTAAAATTCGAAATTGAACAGTCTCAAGATTAATTCTGCAACTACAATCTTTAAATTGAGGCAGTTACGAAAATTAAATTGAGTCAAAAACGTTTCAAACGTTTTCATATTTAATTGGTGGGCCGTTTCTTGTTCAGATTTAATGGGCAATATTAATTGCCAAGGCTCCCCACCACCTATATATATGGGTGTATTTCTGATTTCAGAAACATACCAACAGAACCAACAATCTGTTCTATCTCCGAAAAAACTAAGCATGCCATAAGAAAAAATCTCTGGGTTATTTTTTGCTACTGAGTGTTCTTCGAGGTGATATTTCTGCTACTGTGCAGTGGAGGAATTCTTGTAGCCAAATTATCCTGGAAGAAGTGTTCGAGATTCCCAATTGCACCGAAGGTGGGTCGATAATTTCTTCAAGGCAAGCAGAATCATTTCTGCGATTTGTTTGGATCAATTCTGTTACTATACAGAATTGTGAGATAAGTTAATTTTAATTTATCTGTTCGATTTTTATAACTAATTATGTTTTCTTTTAATGTTCATAATTATTTGTTTATTTCAGTTTCGATTTGTATTCTAGTTTTGATAATCTTAAAACTGATTTTACCAACAAAAAGGACCACCATAAAATTGCCGTAGAATAGGCCGTTGAGCCCTTATATAGATGTAATGTAATACTATATCTGATCGTTTATAATAAGAGTTGGCTTTATGAAATAAAAAAAATAATTCCTACATTTTTTTCAATGATTTCACCCGTTTTGCTGGTTGAACTCATTTTTTTATTGGTTCACTCAATTTTTCTCGACCTCACACTTTTGCCAGCTTAATCAAATTTTATCAGTTTCACACATCAAGCAGTGGCGGAGCCAGAAACTTTTTTCACCGGGGTTCATTATAAAACTGAATTATACTTATTAATTAAATATATTTCTATTTTTTCCCTTTTGTTGAGAAAACTAAATATATATTTTTCTTGAATAAAAAAAAAAACTTTTATGCATAAGCTCATTTTAATAGAGATGAGATCAGATGCGAAAGATATTGGTATGAAATTAGATATTTAAAAAGTGTCTTCCTTCTCAAAACATATTGTTTGTCTTTTTTATGATTAAAATTACAAAATAAAAAGAATATATATGTTAAGAGTTTGAATTGAATTAGTTCACTTCATTACCATGACTATTAATTTCAAGACACAGTAATAATATTTATGGACCCTTTTCTTATAAGATTTTAATTTTTATTAGAGAGGTTCACTAGAAGAAAATAATAAATTATACTTCAAAGTTATATATATTCTTTAATAAAACATAATATTATGCATATAATTTTTACATAAAAATAAAGACTTCAGAGGGGTCTATGCACCCCCTAACTTGTATGTGGCGACATCAAGGTTATATATATATCAAATATTCAATGTCCATTTAAAATTAAACATATTCCACAACAAGAATACAGGCCCCGGGGCTTCATCAACAATAGTTTTCGTTGGTGATATATATCTCAATTTTCGTTGGTATCCAGCCGTAGTATATTCTGCAAAATTTTCAGATCTCATAGCTAGGTAAATGTAGAGACGAAATAATTTTCCGTTGATAATCATATTTAATTTTACTAATGTGCCATTAAATGTGAGCTGAATTTTAATCATTTTCCGGTGTTTATCTAGTCGGGCTAGCCCCTATGGTATTTTATGTACACCGATTTATCCACATACGTTATGTTATGTGAAGCGGTTTATTTTCACAAGACACGAAGTTAAGTTGAAAATTACACATATGGATATAATTCTGAATGAACCCAAACTTATTTCCTATTTTCCTTACATGAAACAAAATTTATAATCTGCATACACAAAATGAAACAAGGCATTTAGTACATCAAAATAAAAACTAAATCAATAATAATAATTAAAAAAAAAAAAAAAAAATCTAAATTAAGAAACAGAGAAAAAGGAAGAAGAAAACTAGTGCAGGTAATTAGTTCCCAAATGATCGATATAATTAAGCTATGGTCTCTAATTATGAGGAGTAGTATTATTTTCATTTCCCTTATTGTATTGTGGCTCAAGAAGATCCTCCAACAACTTATTATCCAAATACTCCAACTCAATTACTTGAGCCTGAGCCTCCTTTTCAGTACTACTACTACTACTTGGCCCTGCTGCTGCTGCTGCATTTGAATTGTAATGTCCGTCATTAGGAAAATTAAGAATTGCCAGATGACCTCTTAAGGCGTAAGCCGCCCTGTCGTACGCCCTGGCAGCCTCCTCCGCTGTCTCGAACGTGCCCAGCCACAGTCGAGCCCCGTTTTTATTCGGGTCCCGTATTTCGGCTGCATATTTCCCCCACGGCCGCCTGCGAATGCCTCGGTATTTCACCTCTTTTAATTGCCCTCCTTTGGTATCTTGATCCATTGATGATGGTACTTATTCTATGATATGATTTGTTTGTCTAGAGTTTGTTTTAATTTAGTTTTGCTACTAGGAATAGGATAATTAGACTATTGTATGCACGTACGGGTCTAACTTGTATATATATATATATAGTAAAAATAATCTTTATGTGGAGGTCAATATATTATTTAGGTCAGACGTGACGGTTTTGAATATGTCCAAGTACGGATGAATTTTTGGGCAATCAATCTTGTCTGTTTCTTTTTTATTTTTTTTATTTTTTTCCCAATAGAGTTAAGGCACCAATTAATCTTGTCAGATGGAGAAGAGACATTCCAATTTTGCATGTTTTGAGCCCTAAAATTGAAGCTTTTATAAATGTGCGTCTCCCTTTTTACATATTTAATTATCTGCACTAGATTAATATGACTATGAGTCAATGACATCTTTCCCGATATGATAATGAATTTAATTTCCCACCCTCTCAAAAAGTAATAGAATTAAATACTATGTTTCTTGTGCTTATTAAACTAAATCACACAGTTAAACTTAGGTTATCAGACTTAAAAAATGAGGAGTGAAAAATATGTATACTTCCACATATATACGTTCAACACCCAATTTTTAATAATTATACATACGTCATGGAGTGTGCTTTCGTAATGCATAAATAATTGATAAACGAGTTATTGGTAATTTACCCCTGTAAGCCTGTAAGGGGTATCTCCTATGAAGAGGGGGGAGGGAAGGTTGGATTGAGGGGGGTGAAAGTAATGAACTTTTATGAAAAAAGGGGTGGAAAATACAAATTTCCCTTGATCTACTCATGCATCGCTCAAAGGCGTGAGACAATGGGAAAGCCCCTTGCCTCACGCCTTGAATCTGCTCACTAATCCCTATTTTTTTTTCTTTTTATTTAATAAATTTTATTTTTAAAAAATCTTTTAATTTGTGTAATATTTTAAAAAATATAACTCCTATTTAATAAACTTAATTTAATTTATTTGTTGGCAACGACGATGGCGGGTGGATTTTCTTATATGAGTAATTAATTGTTGTATTATTGTGTATTTTTAAAAGTATTATTGGTTGTCAACTAATTAATTGTTGTATTATTGTGTACCAATTTTTATTTCTTATTATTAATGTCAATCTTAAATTATTTTTTGTTATTCCCAAATCATGTCAATCTTAAATATATTTTTTTATTATTCCAAAATTGATTTGTGTATTATTATTATTATTATTATTATTAAGTGAGTGTGGAAAATGAGAATTGGAATTAAATGGAATTGATAGATTAAGTCATTTGAGATGACTTATAAAAAGGAAAGGGGAAGCTGGACTTAGGCTGAGGGCATCACTGGAGATGCCCTAATATTCATAATGTTTAATTTTTCCCCGTGTAATATTCATAATGTTCAATTTACCTCACTATAATTTTAAAAAAAAAAACCCTTAACTCCCTCTATATTACAAAATATTTTTCATATCCACTCTTAATTTCTGCAAGTGAGTTACATTCTCTGGCTGAGGTGGTTAGATTGCTTCTTTAATTATTTTTATAGGAAGATAAGTTGTTATTTTTCAAAATATAGAAAATAAATTGAATATCATAGTGAATAAATTGTCATTAACTCATTGATAAACATATAAAATCATGAATCTAAAGTAGATGATGTCTCGATCAATTATCATGAGTAACTTAAGTTTGATTGAAAATGTAGCAATTAACAACAATTTTTTTTTTTTCCAACAAGTATAACACTAACGAAATATCAAAGTCAGCCACAACAGAATTCGAATGACAAGAATTGTTGAAAACATTATACAAGGTTGTGTGCCGCGAGAGATTATTTAGTACAACCGCTGCACCACGTCATCAAGTACACGTGGTGGAGCCCACCAATACACTTGGGACATGTGGATTGATAATCCACGTCACCCCATATTCTAGCTATGTTCCAAAAAAAATAGGAATTCAGAAAATTATGTTCACATTGCCAGAACATGGGTGATGTGAATTATCAGTCCACATGTCTCAAGTGTATTGGTGGGCTGCACCACGTGTACTTGATGACATGGTACAGCGATTGTACTAAATAATTTCTCGTGTGCCGCCTTATTTTCATGTCGTGAACTTTTTTGACCTTGTACAATGGCCATTTGTGAAACAAAATTAAGAGCGAAACTATCGCAATGAAGTTGTATATATGATGTGATTAATAACTAATTAATTCGTCGATCGATCCCATTCCCATCGATTCATGCATATGTTTTCTTTTGAGGGCGAAGTGGGATGCGTGGTGGTGAGGTCACGGCCGCCCCTCTTGGTCGTAAAGGCGGTTAAGGAAAAACCTTCAAACCATTAATTAATCTACTTTATTCAACAAATAGTGGAGTAGCATTTGTCCATCTCTCATTTTCTTTTTCTTTTTCTGGATCAAAAGAAAAAACTTGATTCTAAGGAGCAAAATTGCAAGTTTGCTCCTAGATCATGTTTGGGGCTTCTTAGTTTGGGTCGAAGATTTTTCATATATCAAACTCAATAACCTTTTTTCGATTATTTAATAAAATAATAAAAACAAACTTAAGATAAAATAATCATATAATTTATTCAACAAAAGGTGGAAAATGTATATATATAAAGGCAATTCTTTTAAAGAGTATTAATTATATATAGCCAAATGAATTAAGTTTGTCCACTCAACAAATATATGGTTTAAGAAACTGAAGAACTGAGAAAACATAAACATTTCATGCGATGTAAATCCATTTTGTAGGAAAACTAATGCTATAAAAAAATTCAAGATTGAACGATTCAAGTTTTTTAATGGTTTATAATAGGAAAAAAAACACTTTTAATATCAAACTTTAGTCCATATTATACATTTGATGACAAACTTTCTGAAAAAATACATTTGATGCCATGGTTTAGACCCTCTTAATTAGTAGAATTCATCACGTGTCCGTTAAGTGTACGGGTTTTGCACATGCAGGAGGTTAAATTTTATTTTTGATATCATAATTTTACCTACTATATATATTTGGTATCAAACCTTCGAGAAAGATACATTTAATACAAAAATTGAAGGTTGTTCGACACAATTTTTTTTTACCATCGATTTGTTGGATGGGAACAACCACGTGGTCGTTAAGTCACCAAAATTGCATGCTCTTTGCACGTGATGTGCTCGGGCAGGGAGTATTTGAACCTAATTTTAATTTTGCCATAACTCTTTCATTACAGGTCAAATTTCATGTTCTTTATATGGCTTGAAACCTCTTGACTAGAAATTTTTAACGGTTAAACTTTCAGATGAAACGAAATAGATAATTTCCAGAAAATTAACAATGTTTCAATTTTTCCCAATTTCATTCATTAAGTTAGAATCAAAACTTTGTTAATTTTATGAGAATTGTCTATTTTTTAATGAATTAAAACTTGTTTCATTAGAAAATCATTAAGAGCTTTCCATTCATGTAAAGAACACGAAATTTAGCCTTATAATGAAGAAGTTAGGACAAAATTAAGATTATGTTCAAATACTCCCTGCCTGAGCACATTATGTGCAAAAAGTGTGCTTTGGTGACTCGATGTCCACTTGGTCTTTCCCGTCCAAAAAATTGATGGTAAATTCAAATGTGTGAAATAACCCTCAATTTTGGTATTAAATGTGTCTTTTTCGATAATTTGGTACCAAATGTATAAAATTGGTAAAAGTCTGACATCAAAAATAAAATTTTACACCTTGCCCGAGCTTGCACGTGCTACTTAACGGAGACGTGCCACAAACGTGATGAATTCTTTTAAAAAATTGATGTATAAATGAAATGTGTCAAGATGACCTAAATCATGATATCAAAAGTATTTTTTTCAGAAAGTTTGATATAAAATGTATAATTTGAAAAAAAAAAAATGGTACCAAAATGTTTTTTTTTTCTCTAATTTAAAGTGTAGATTATTATTAAAAGACTCATAATTAGCGATGAAAAAGTTGTACGATCAATACTAGTTAATCATATATTCAAAATATTCTTGTAAAATTTTGCATATATGTTGATCATGTTAGTATAAATTTATAATGTCTGTCAGAATTGGTTGGGCCTCGTTTATTGAGCTTTATAAAAACAGTGGCCCAATTCAAATGGAGGTTTAAAATTTTTAAAAGTCGAGAATTCTAAATGCAAGACAAGTTGGGCTTTATAAAAACAGTGGCCCAACGCAAATGGAGGTTATAAATTTTTAAAAGTCGAGAATTCTAAATGCAAGAATACTCGTCCCTTGAATTTTCAGTACACCAATTCTGCTTTATTTATTTATATTAACTTATGTGGTCTCAACTATTATCTCTACAAAAATTATTTTAGTAGAACCAATTTACAACTAGTTATTTCTGTAAACTGGTTTTATAAAAATAAAATGATTTTAGTTTTTAGAATTACATTGATTAGTAATTATTCTTATAACTTCAAAATTTTGCCAATTTATTGTATTTTAATGTCATGAAAGCGATTATATATTTCGTGGTCGAAAACCATCAGAAATCGTGTAAACTAAAAGTTAAAAGTGTCAAACAGTTGAAATCTATACCTCCTACTCCACCTATAAAAGTCAAATGCTTTTAATATTATTCTAGAATTACAGAAAAAATTGGTGCTATGACATTCTAGGATTTCAATATCTGACATCAATTCAAACTTCACAAATTCTCAAAAAAAAAAAAAAAAAATTCAAACTTCTCATATTTGTAATATTATAATACACTAGTAAAGATGCAATTTTTTAAATCTTCATTTTGATAAAGTATTCGAATTTAAAGAATTGATTTTTAACTTATTTTCATATTAGGTGAATTCAAATTCATGAATTTAGAAATGGTAACTTGGGAGCTCGGGATATATTGTATGAAAGTGTTACATATATTTAAAATACTTAATTTCACGACATAAATTAGATCAAAAGTCCATAAAGGCTATAAGCTAAGAATTGTAAAAAAGAATTGTAGGTCACAATTAATGTAATGAGGCCTCACTTAGAACTAATTCCTGCAGGGTTCCACAAGTTAGTTTAAAAGATTTTTTTTTCGAAATTTAAAAAATATAATAAGCTTAACTAATATTTTTTATATAAAATAATATTTAATGTATATATATATATTATATGAAATCTAATTATTTTAAAAGATTTTATTCAAATTCTACACAATCTAATAAGTTTAACTAATATTTATTTTTTCAGATTTTATAAAAAAGAATATTTGATGTATATATATTACATGTCAAATCTAATTAATATTAAAAGATTTTTTTTCTTCAAAATTTACAAAATCTAATAAGTTTAACTAGTACCATAATCTCATGTGATACCTAAAGTTAAATCACAATTATGGTACCTATGTATAAAGTATTTACACTTTTATTTTTTTCTCAAAAAATTTACAGTATTTAAGTCTCTCATGAATAAAATGTGTAATATATAAAATATTATTTAATTTATATGTATATATATATTATCTAGTTCATATTATCGAATTAGAGATTTAATAATAATATATAAAATTTATTAAATATAATTAATAATTTAACAATTTTTGCAATTGAGACTGAAATGCTTAAGACTGGTGAATTTGTGGGATAAATATACTGGCCAGAAAATATGTGAGGCAAACTTTGTCAGCAATTTTTAATCATAGGAACAAATTTGCAAAATTTTCATCAATTTTCCATACAAAATTGAAATGTCCGTAAAAAATATGATAAAAGTATCAAATTTGTCAAGTCCCGTTAACTTTTGATACCAAATGTATTGACTTTGTAATTTATGATACAATAACCTTAAAATAAAATCACTTATAGTAAAAAAAAGTGAAATTCTCACCATATCATAAGATACAATATTTATTGAAATTGAAATAGTAATGATCATAGGCGGATGCACATAGGGGCAAGGCCCCCCCGGAAATTTTTTTTTTTTAATATAGTAGTGTTGAATTTTTTTTTTTTAAAAAATATTCAATAAATTAGCCCTATATAAAATTTTCAGCCCCAATATAAGTTACTTTTTTTTGTTCTAAACAAGAAATTGAGATTCCTCCAATGAGTAATGTCTATGTTCCATATGAGAGGCCAAAGCGTAGGATTGAACAAGTGACTATTGAGCATCATTATAAAGTTGAGAGATTCAATTCGGTGATAGATAGACAATTGCAAGAGTTGAACAACGTTTCAATGAAGTAAACACGGAGTTGCTTATTTGTATTGCATGCTTAAACCCATCCAATCACTTTGAAGCTTTTGACAAAGGAAAACTTGTTCGTCTTGCCGAACTTTATCCAAATGACTTCTCTTTTCTTGAGCTCTCGGCCCTTCCCAATCAACTTGAAGATTATATTAGGGATGTTCGATCAAGTGATAATTTTTATATATTGAAAGGGATTGGTGATCTTGCTAAGAAGATGGTTGCAACTAAAAGACTTGTCGCATTCTCGATGGTTTACAAACTTGTGACATTGACGCTTATTCTACCCGTTGTAACTGCATCAGTGGAGAGAGTTTTTTCGGCTATGAAGATAGTAAAGAATCGACTTCGTAATCGATTGGGCGATCAATGGCTAAATGATAATTTAGTTGTCTTTATAGAAAGAGACATATTTAGTAGTATTTCAAACGATGCTCTCATGGACCCGTTTCAAAAGATGAAAAACCGTTATGGTCAATTATCAAAGTAAATATGTAGATATTTTGGGTTCGTTCTGGGACTATAATATCTCGTGGGGTTTATTTTTGTCAAACTCCACCTCCCCATTTTTGTATTGCGTCATATATTTTCTCGTGAATAATATAAACTCTAAGTTTAACTATTTGATAGATTTTTTTTTTTTTTTTTTTTTTTTGGTATAAGTTTAGCCCCCTGGCCAAAAATCCTGGATCCGCCCCTGGTAATGATACTTCATGATCCAAGATAGCTATATCATGTTCTGTACATAAAATGATTATCAATTTCAGTACACCCCATAATATAAATGCTGACCCAAAATAATTATTCCTAAATTAGATTGTTCAAACTTCAACTATGTGAAATAGAATCTTGATTCTTACAAAAAATTCAATATTCGTATAAAGTTCATGGTCCAATTTGATAGTCCCAGTCCAACAAAGAACCATTGCCCTAGCTAGCATACGTGCAGCAATTATTAAATCCAACAATTAAGACTAAACAAATCTCTATCAATTTAGAATTGTCATAATTCATTTAAGTACTCCTCCTTCATTTGTACACCCTTCCACGAAGGAGGAAACCCACCTGCTATGATTCAATACTAACAAAATACATAATTGAATAATGTAGTCTACATTGAATTGCAAATTACCCCGTGTATTGTTCTTAAAAGATAGTTTACCCCATGTGATAAAAATAAATGATCAAATATCCACATGTGTTTTTGTAAAAGAAGCACAATACTTTCCTTTTGATTTTTTTTTTCTTTTTTGCAGAGAGAGTGAAGTGTCTATTGAGCATCGATCACACTGGGATTAAAATGTCAATTTAGCATCTATTTGTATATATCACATGGGTAAACTGAAGCTAGTGTGTTGTCAAGTTAAGATTAGATTGATAATTTTTCACATCGAAATAAAGTCTCAATTGTGCTATAAACCGGACAAGATTGTTCGACAAAGACAGAAAGGTCAGATGTGATTTTATGGGCCATGCCATTTTTGGAAAAGCAGAGCATACATAAACCGGACAATTTAAGCGTAAGAATTAATTGGGTAAATAAATATTAGTATAATGAAAGGCGGTGATTTGTTACATTCTTTTATTAATCCTTGTATGAATTGACAACTAAAATAATATCTACATTATCCACTCAAATTTGAAACTTTCATTTATCACAAAGTTCAGATAGATAATACTATGTTATGATCAATTTATAACAAATGGCAACTTCCTGACTGCTAGCTTAGTAATTAATGTATCAGGCCGTTGAATTAACTTGGATATCTATGTATCTGAAAACCAATCAAGACATGTAATGAATTGAATTTATATTTTTGAGGTTTTAATGTCCAAATTTATCTGCTTGTTCTTAACGAATCGAAATATTTACTTTAACACCTTGAAATGTGTGTTTAATTGTTGATGATGTTGTGGTCTAGTGACATATCCCAATATCAATTAATCTTTAGTTCGAATCTTATTAATATTATATTTTTCTTGTTTAATTTTATGATGTGAATTCACTGTGACATTAGAAGACGAAAAAATGTGATTAATTTACTCTAGTTATTGTTAATAAGTAAGATATATATAAGTTTAATTTGACATTCATTTTGCTAAGCCCACAGTCAACCTAACTGATCACTTGATAAAAAAAAAAAGTTAAAATTTCTATTTTTATTTAGTTTTAGTTTGATAATTAAGTCATTTTCGGGTTCGTCTGCCTAAATTTATTAACTCGACACTTTTACCAGTGATACCGACATCTATAACATAACTTAAGTTTTTATTGTTTTATATATAGTAATTAATAATCTAACGTCACATTACATATGACGTGACAATTAAACCAATACATTGAACCACAACCATATATATACATGGTACTTATGAGTTATGAGAAAGTCTTACTCTCTACTCATGAAGTAGAACCTAAAGTTAAATCACAATTATGGTACCTAAGTAAAAGTATTTACACTTATATTTTTTTCTCAAAAAATTTACAGTACTTACGTCTTTCTTATGTAAAGTATTTTACATTTATATTCCTCTTGTCAAGAAAATTATATTTATGTCTCTCATGTATATAATGTGTGATACCTATCAATTTTTTGGGGCTTTTCGACGAAAATACAATTATGAGCAAATTACGTGATATTAAGTAAGGGTATCATAACAAATAGAAACTCGAAAATAACTTTATTGAAAGTCATATGGCTTGCACTTGGTTGCATTTTTCGTCGAAAAAATGTCAAAAGATTGATCGGTGTAACACATTTTATATAGAAGGAACTTAAGTGTAAATTCTTAAGTAATAAGAGGAACTTAAGTGTAAAGTTTTTGACAAGGAGGACATAAGTGTGATTTAGCCCTAAACTAATATAGACACTTTCGAACATATTCTTTTGCATTTTTTTTTTTTTGAAAGGTACACTCTTTTGCTTAACGGTGTTAAAAAATTATATTGTCTCAAATTCTAATTTAACTCTGAATTTTACTATTTATAATTATTGTCGGATCAATGTTTGATTTAATTGAACGAGTTCGATATCACAATGTAATGAATTCATGATCGAATTTTGAATATTTCACATGAGATTAAATTGAATAAAAAACTCAGAATGTTGTTTGGAAACAAAAAACGATTTTAATTATTATTTTTACAGAAAAAGGTGGAGTTGACCCTTAACATTACCCATGAATCCATTATAGTATTTGAGAAGGACATGCATCCACACTTTGTCAAGTTCATTTGAACAAACACTCACAAATCAATCCAAAAACACAATCCTAGTAAGCAGCAAACAATTGATTAAATTCATAAGTTTATTGCAGTACTACCGGCTGTTTATTCTTTTTATATATTTATCAATAATAATATATGCATCCCACCAAAAAAAAAAAATAATAATAATAATAATATATGCAGGGGCGGAACATAAGAGGGGCTGGGGGGGGCGATCGCCCCCCCAAAGAAAAATATAAATTTTTATATAAATATTTTAGTGGTTCCAATAAAACTAAGTATCTTTTTGGAGTAGGTGGTTGGAATGATAAATTTCAAACTCGGTGTCCCGGTTTCGAAGCCTTACTGGACCCGTTTCTGAGCTTTAATATTTTTTTCCTGCCTTTTAAGTTTTAACCCATTAACAAAGTACCTATCTATAAGAACATTATATGTATTTATATATTACTCTTAAGTCTTATATATATTTATGATTAATAAACTGTGTGATAAAAATAATACTTCCTCAGTCCAATTATTTTGATTTCATTAGTTACAGTACTCGATCAAACTTTTCAATCTTTTAAGTGACCTATCATGTTAAATTATTCATATTTATTGTGTATTAAACCTTTTAAATATTAATATATATTGTGTTATCAACTTATTAATGAAATATATTAATTAAATTATTTATTATAATTTTTATATATTTACTCAAGTTGACTGGTCAACTGTACTAAGGGACGAAGGAATTATATATATGGTGTCATATGATATTATCAACTTATTAGTGAAATATATTAATTAAATTATTTATTATAACTTTTATAAATTTACTCAAGTTGACTGGTCCACTGTACAAAGAGATAAAAAAAGGGACGAAGGAATTAATTTGGTAGCATATTGACAAAATTTCGATTTGAGAATTAATATAAATTTATTTTATTTGGAGTTTTGAATTATTTTAATAAATATGCTGAGATAATATTTTTTTTTTGTTTAATTAGATAATTTTCGAATATAGATTGTTATAGACGATTTTTAATTAAAGAAACATCGTCAACCACAATGAAAAATGATTGTGTCTTGAAAATAATAAATTACTTGATATTGATTTTTTTTTTTTTGTCATTATATCAAAACACCTAAAAGAAATTAGGTGCATTAATTACACCAAAAAAATTATCGCCCCCCCTTGAAAAACTATCTAGTTCCGCCCCTGAATATATGCACACTTGACATGCACGTTCATCCAAGGCAATGATGAAAAGAAATCCAAAAGAATGATGACAAAAAGATAAACATAATCCATTAGGCTATAGTAAATTAATTATTTAGAAGATTAGGCTCCATTTTCTATTTGATAATGGCTAATTGTTTATAGTAGGAAATAATTACGTAGGTGTAATTATTCAAAGATTCATGCACCATCTTAAAGTGAAAGCAATTTGTATAGCAATATTATAATCAGACACGTCTCTCGTCTACAACTTTTGAATAAAAACGATGATCGAAATTGAGATTCACTTCAAATAAATATTTAATCAAGTCAAAATAAATATTCTGTATTTATTTTTTTAGTTGAAAAATCATGTAGCACAAAGTATTCCAGTGGTAAAAAAACCAAGCATCAACTTGCATATTTAATTCATTTCTTTTCCCCGTGATATTCATGTCTTATATCTGACTTAATTCATTTTTAGCCACGTCGGACATATTATATCATCATTATATTATATGAGAACATTTCTCAATGGAGATTCGAACTTGAATTCGACACTTTATGGAGACTAATTTCTTCCACTAAATCAACACCTTGTTCAATAACGCAACAATCAAATTCGGATAATATTTTACTAAGACATCTGTTAAGCCTCTAATCCGAGTAGAATTAAAAGATCATTTCGGAAGACCAAAAATAATATTTTACCGGAAACAATTAAAAGATCATAAATAATTCAAACAGAATCTAAGACTTGTTACCATGTATAGCAAATTAATAAATTTGACATAATCCAATCCTTGGTAAAACAGATGAAGACTAAATCTAGTGCTCATGTTACTTCAAATATATACTAATCAATCATTAAGAGCTAAATACCAAAGGACTTATCTCATACCGACACAAATGGTTCATGCCCCATTTCCAGAAGTGTTCATTGTCAACAAAATATAATACTTGAAATTTTACATTATGGGGAAAAAAAAAGGTAATCATAATTCATAGAAGAACAAATACTAAATTGTCAGAAAAATTGATTATCGCCAGGTTGATTCAAAATTGGAAAATACAGAAGTCCCACTTTTATTTGCTAAGCTTTATATAGGTTATTATTATAACTTTTAATTTCGTGTATTCATGCGGTCCTGTCAAAAAGAAAAAAAGAAAAAGGAGAGGGTGGTCAATTGAATATTTTGCTGGGCCCATAGTGAAAAACTGTCAATTATTTTTTTAAACGAATATCCATGTACGATGAACCTGTTCCTATCAAAATAAACTATGCAATAATGTAAAAAATCGTAAAAATTAAGGTTTTGGTCAAGAAGCAAATGACTAATTCAGATTTTCCACAATATATGTTGACAACCACCCTCCATGATGCACGAGGCAACTTCCCTAACTAATTTATATATATTAATTCTTAAGTTTGGGGAAACTAACTTCTTATGGTTAGAGAATTTAAGTGACAAATCCAACCCACTTAATGTACTTAGCTAGCTTATAATTAAAAGGATGTAACGAAGTGTTAGATAATTTTTCATAGTTTGAGTTGATAGTGATAAATTTGCAATGTACACTTGTCATTAAATTTGTGTGTAAAAATATGACACTAAAGGATAATAGAGGATCCTTCTCGATAATATAAAAATTATTAAGGAAATAAATATAAAAATATGACACTAAAGTACTTTGAGGCAAGTTGGAACAAGTGTTTTTTTTTTAATTAGACAGTGTATTATTGGTTTCTAATTAAAACTAAACTTATTGATATAAATTAAATTTGCTATTTTTAACATTTTGTAAGTGTTTTAAGATGATAAAGTAACACTTTTTCTTTTTTAATTTCCACAAAATTATTTATCTCACGAAGATGAGGATGAAAAGATATGATGCAGCGTCCTAGTATGATGCGAGGTATAGGGAAAATTAAACCAATTAAGATCGATGTGTTGATTAATAGTTTTGCAACTTGTCCATAATTAATATTGTCACATTCTGACCTGACCTTCCAAAAAGGACCAATTAAGCATTTATTATTTCTTATTGGCTTTTCTTCTTGGTCGTGTCCTAGTACAACAACTTGTGTTTATTCAATTTAAAACACTCGTGATATATTCCTTTTTCTATGGAGGACTTTCAACTCAATTCCAAATAATGTAAACAAAAATTGGGACTCCACTCCATGCCAGGGCCTGAATCTGGTCTCATAATATCCTCTTCATTTTAAGCTCCACTGTATATATATGTTGAACCATTTTTCTCGTGCTAAAGAGAGAAGAAAATTATTTTATTAATTTTACACTCGAATGGCATTATTGTTTCGAAGAATCTTCAATTTGTGGTTTTGACAAGTAAACCCTCTAGAAATATATCTAATGAACAATTAATTTATCCTCAGGAGTACTGTAATACCTCATTCTTTGTAAACGTATTGCGCAAGCACTCTATAATGCAGATTATGACTTTATTTTGATGTAAAATATAATCAATTTAATCATATTTTGACAACATACTTTATTGACTTTATTTTCTTTTGATTTCCTAATTTGCACTTTACCCCTTTATGATGATGTAAAAACCTTCTTTTACAAAAACATAATCTTCACCTTTTAATTATCACAGTGGATATATAAATTGTCTTCAATTTAAGAAAAACATAATAAACATAGAAAGGTACGTAATTTGATATTAACTCCTTCAATTCCTTCTGGAAAGTCCTTGCATGGAATTTTTACACATGAATTGAATGGCATTTTATTTTTATTTTGAGCAATCTTCAATATCGATCTGCATATTGATTCTTGACTAGCTGGGATTGTATTTTTGGAATTCCATTTATTAAAAGATTAAAGTATAATTATCTACACTTGACCAGCAACAGAGTGAGCTACGAGTTTGGGACAGAGATTTAACTTATTTTATTATATAGTACTATGTATATATCATGTTATCGATTAATTGTGGACTTCAATAATTTGAAATGTATACACTCATAGCCAATTGGCCAATTGTTAAAATATTAATAAATATACTACTTTCTAGAAGCAAATGGCCAATTGTTATCTAATTTCATAGCCTTACTCATACAATCTTAACCCAATTTTACTTGGCTCTAGTTTTATATTTTCTTTTCACCCAGCCCCAACTTTTCCAAAAAAGACACTCTAGTTCAAACAACACTTTATTTTTTAGATATAAAACGAAAAACTCATAAAACATTTAAATAACAAGCTCTGTTACTATTTGTCTTTTTGAACTCAGGTGGGGTGAGTTTATAACATGTCAAATCCATAAAAGAATGATGTTAAAATAGTATTTCTTATTAATAACCTTTATATTGATATAATTAGGGCTGCCAATGGGTCGGACTCGGACCGGATCAGGAAAGATCCGGATCCGAGTCCGATTTCCATTTCTTCTATCCGGATCCGTTCGGATTTGGAATATTAGCAACCGGATCCGAATCCGGCGGATATCCCGGATCCGGATCCATTTAGCAAGCTAATTTTTTTTTTCCCGTTTTCATCCAAATCACTTGCAGATTCCACCATCATGAATTAAAAATGTAAAATTTTACTTACTTCATCGAAACTATTGCCTAAAAATTGTAGAAGATGGAATATGATGCACAAATATAAACGATAAAAATTATAACAAAAGAATAAACAAAAATATAAGTAAAAAATATATAAATTGGGACAAAGAAGAAGAAAACTCAATATTGAGAAATGGAAGAGAAGATAAAAAATTGAAGGATGAATGGTTATTGTTTGATTTTTCTTATTAAATAGTATAAATTAATATGTTGTAGATCCAATTAGTTATCTGGTCAGTCCACCAACATCTCTCATGCATTTCTTTTTAAAATTATTTTTAATATAGTAAAAGATAAGAGTGGAACATAGATAGTTTTATTTTTATTTTTATTTAAATACATAATATATAAACAACATATAAATGTCGGATACAGATATGTAACGGATCGGATCAGCCTAGATCGATATTCGCTCCATATAATTCGGATTACGGATCTTTTTAATCGGATCAGGTCCGTCGGATCACTAATTGGACAATTATCCTAATAAATTGGACCGGATTCGAATCGGATCCGGATTGAAATCCGCCCATTGACAGCCCTAGATATAATACCAAAAAAAAATAATAATACTCCTATTACACATCAGCAGTGAGCAGCCTATGAACACTATACTTTGAGTGGGACCTCCGCCGCCGTACGTCATCCTTGTGGTTTGACTCACGTGCCACATTAAATTCATCAAGTGTCCCCACATTAGACTAATAAAATCACAAAAAAAATGTCATTAAATGCGTAATTAGCATCACTAACCCCAGTAATCATAATTATAAATAAAAAAAGAAAAAGTATCACTAACCCCAGCAAAAACATCCCCTCTTACCCCTCTTATAATATCTTAATAATTCCCCAAAAATATTTTATTAATTTCAAAACTCATTTTTCTTCAAGTATATATACCCCCAAACGTGTCAAACAAAATAATATCGTCAAACCTTAACCAAATCAAGAAAATCCAATTGCATACTCATCAAACAAAAACAAAAATGGATACTTCCTTCTTCCAATCCCAATTTCAATTCCAAGAATCAGAATCAAAACCAGATTTCCTTAATTCATTTTCATGGGAATATGATCATCACGATTCTCTCTCCCTTCCTTTCAATGTAAATGACTCTGAAGAAATGCTTCTTTATGGTGTTCTAACACAAGCTACCATTAAAGCAGAAGAAGAAGAAGAAGAGGTCAATTCCAATTCCAATGTAAAATCAAAAAGGGTATCTGAAAAACAGTCGGAGAAGGCCTATAGAGGCGTTAGACGGCGGCCATGGGGGAAGTTTGCGGCGGAGATAAGGGACTCAACTAGAAATGGTGTTCGAGTTTGGCTAGGTACGTTTGATACCGCGGAGGCTGCCGCCTTGGCTTACGACCAAGCGGCATTTGCGATGAGGGGTGGCGCGGCGGTGATGAATTTTCCGGTGGAGAGAGTGAAGGAGTCGCTTAGAGAAATGAAGTGTGGAGTGGAAGAAGGGTGTTCCCCTGTTATTGCATTGAAAAATAAGCATTCTCTGAAGAAGAAGAAAAAATTGTGTGGCAATAGGAAAATTAAGAGTGGAGAAAGTAGTAATGATTGTCGTGGGGGAAAGGTTATGGTTTTGGAGGATTTGGGGGTTGAGTTTTTAGAGGAACTTTTGAGTAATTCATCACCATCTACATCTAATTCATCGGAAAGTTGTGCAAGTAGGTGATTTTTTTTTAATATTAATTACTACAAAAATCCTATGTATCATAGCTTAAATCTTGATTCCTTCTTTTGTTTACTGAAAATCACTTATATTTCAATATGGTTTACTTTAATTCACCCTTTTTTTCTATCGTATTACCCAAAATTAATTATAGTACTTAATGGTCACAAGTCAAAGTAAAATGTATTAATACATGAATTATGGTTGATTATTCTTCTTTACTCAATGTATTTGCATGGTGGATAATTCAAGAACAATCAAATCGGAATCACTCACCATTGCTTCTTAAAGTTGCAATAGTTTTACTTATCCATTCATGTACATGATCTGTCAAGTTGAAAATGATGGGGTACCAAAAAAAGTCACACTAATTTGGTCTATGTCTACCTCAAAATAATACAATTCTGTATTTGGACATTTTATTTGTTTCATAAATTGACTTGAATAGTAGACGATTTAAGAAAAGTATGAAGTATCTAACACTAGCCCTACAATTAAAATGGACTGAGAATAGAAAGAGAGAAAAACTGTTAGATTTTATCTGATCATCTCAATTCAAAGTATATAAATCTGAATGATTCTAAACCAAAAAATTTCAATGAAAAACATTAAAAACAAGAAAATGAAAAAAAACAGGTGATGCTTTTGTCATTTGGTCATGTGTCTTCATGCATTTGTGTTTCGTGCCAGCCACTTAATTCCATCCATGCAGCATATAGTTGTTAGATCAATCTTTTTTACTTTGTGAGCAGGGACGGATTTAGCCTATTTTTGAAAAATATATTTATGCTTTATATGTATATATACAAACAATATTTTAGTATTAGTATATAGTCCATAAATGAATTTGACTCGTTATAGTGGAAATTTATTGCACAAATTATAAATAATGTAATAATGTATTGCTACTAGCACTACAACATTTAGGGTCTTTCCCGGCGCGCAAAAAGCGCCGGGAATAGCAAAAAAAGTACATTCCCGGCGCATTTAAAAGCGCCCCACAGCCGCCGGGTAAAAGGGGCGACGGGAATAAAAAAACCGCCGGGAATAAGTTTTCCCGGCGCTTTCTACGCGCAGGGAATAACAATTCCCGATGCTTTATGACCCATTCCCGGCGCTTAAAAAGCGCCGGGAATGAGCACCAATTTTTTTTTTTTAAATAATTTTGAATTGTTGATATATATTAAATGTTCTTATTTATTGTTGCATATAACCCAAATCGTAAATTTAAATAAATATTTAAATAATCTTTGAACAAATACAATTATAACAAACATCTCTTCCAAAATCATACAAAATATACAATGCCCTAACAATTTTCATCAACCAAATATAAATAATTAACAAACATATGTTTGATACCAAACTAGAACTTCAAATTTACATCAAACTAAAACTTTAAATATTCCGCCTTTTAACGCTCCAACCATTCGTTACACTTTCTTGTTTGATAACAGTTTCCTGAAATATAAAAAAGTTATGTGTTAGAAATACTCTAAAAATGAATATAAAAACCACCCAAAAAATTTATTGTATTCTTGAAAGTTCAAACACCAAATCGAACAGCAACTCTGAAAAAAAAAAAAAAACCAAAATTTTAATGTTTAATAATAAGGTGGAGAGACTAAGAGTTTAATTTCGAAGAATTGAGCGGATAACCATCAGTTCTCATAGAAGACTTAAAAAAGAAGGTTCTTGATTCCTTAATTAAAGAACCTGAAGTAAGGCACATATATATATACCTGTTTGAGATCAGCCATATTATGATCCAAACGATACAAGTTAGACAATCCATCAAGTTCTTCTTCAAGCTTTTTCTTTGATCCATCAGAGAGCAAAAGAAATTACCCACGGAGGAACAAAAGCATGTATAAGCAGTATATTCTCTTAAAGTAATAATTTAAAGGGGATATGAAAATGAATGCCCAAAGTGACATGACAACTAAAGTTCTTAATAATGGATTCTACAGCAGAGGTGACAAAATGGCAAAGTAATTACCTCAATTTCTTGAAGCTAATGTAAGTTCCATGAAGACTTATTCAGTTCAACGAAATATCTTACAATTATTGTACAATTTCATCATCAGTTGAAGAAGGCGTCACAAAGAGATAAGCAAAAAGCAGGAAATTTGAGATAACCACCCTTTTGTTCACTAAACAAATATATATAACTTGAACCCAACATCAAGTATATAGATAAAATTTATTGAACAAATTCATAAGACAAATTTCACTGGCAAAAAATGAATACTCTGCCAATGTTGCCATCTAAGCAAGCTGAAAATGAATTCTATGTTAAGAACATATAAAGAAAATCAAGGATATTGTAGTAATTTTTTCATATACTAAAAGTTGAAATTCAAGAGAATTTATAGCGCCAATTCAATAACAAGTTAGAATGTTAGATAATCAAATAAAGAGCATTTTAACTGTGTTCAATTCATATAAGACAGCAAAGTAAAGCCATGATTATCACTTATAAAGCAATAAAAGCATCACCGATTCAACTAGATTAGAATAACAGAGTTACAATCAGATCCACCATGTCTATCACATATGCTTAAGAGCCCAAACTATGATGGGAAAATTAAAAAAGTTCATTAGCTATTTCAGGCATGCACATAGATCAATGAAACAAATTTAACTCCAGTAACCTGAAGAATTCTGTTAAGTTCTATTGGAAACTTTTTTACTCCCTGATGTAAAGCCATAGGATATGATGCTATACCTGTCCCGAAAGGGATCTGCGACTCTGTTTGAGCTGTAATCTGGACCTGCAGCAGCAAAAGAAGATCAGAAAATGTAAAAAAAAATTCAAAACTACACATGATGTTATGCAGGAATTGTGAACCCAAAAATGGGACAAATAAATTTTAGATAGCCCTATCTTAACAACAGAGGAATTGAGGCTATAAATCATTTTACAAAGCAGAAATTATCCATATAACAAATTTCACAAAGCTCTGGAAACCTTACAAAAATCTTTAAACTTGTGCCTAAAGTTATTACGTATCCACTTGAGATGTCAACTGGGATTCCCCTTGAGAAGTCTACTACCAGATTGATTATGGTGGATTGGCATGGAGTTCAAGAACGAGCCATTAAAGCTACCCATGTCACCCAGCTCCCACTTTAATTTCTACAACAATAAAAAGTAAATCAAACCACAAAACATGAGTCATTAAAAGAACTAATAAGCTGCATATCAAAGTCCTCAACTTACACTTATATTCCAATTAATCATGGCATGCTTTCTTCCCTAAAAACCACAGGAATCCACTTCCTCAAGTCCACTAAAAGTATCCAAGCAATTATCATTTGTCTCCTCTTCTCCAAGTTCGGTTAGCTAATCCCTTGGGCATTCTTCTATATCAGTTTTTTTTTATCAGAACTTTATGGTGAACCTAAAACAAGTTCAATTTAATACCAAATAACCAAATCAAAATTAGACTAATAACAATGGAAGCAAAGAGTAGGTAATCGAATACCAAACTACAACATAACTCAAATCAAACAGTTACGTGTGCCACATTATAACTGCCCTTATAGAACCGCATTTGTATTTGTCTCACCATTGGCAACCGAATAGCATCCACAATTTCTTGCAATTATGTAAAGTGAGACATTAAGTATTGGAAATAAGTAGTACTAAACTAATCAGTAATAGAAAATGAGAATTCTTCAACCATATATTATAGATAAAGTCAAAAAAATAAAAAATAAAATTATTGAAACATTCACAATCATGAGTAGGGAGTATAATACCAAACTCCTTGATGGAAGCAAATTCTCAAATAATTGAAGATGAGTTTAAACTAATAATACCAAAATACTTGATAGAAGCACATACTCGACCAATTGAAGATGAATTTGACCTAATTAAACCCTAAATCATCAATCCACAGCGATGAACTTCAAATTAAATGAAATTTTACCTGGAATAAGAAATTGTACCAAATCAAGATGTTGTGCTTCAATCGATTGAGTTTCGCATGGAATTCTGATAGGAAAATTGATGAAAAAATTGAGGGACTGAGAGAGAGATTTGGGAAATTCTGCTTGAACCCGTAAGAGAGAGAAAATGTTTAGGTTAACTCATTTTTTTTTAATCCGATATTTTCTCCCAATAAGAAATTATAAAAAATTAAAAAGGATCCGCTTAATAGTGCTGGACAATTACAAAGCGCCGGGTGTATTATGTGAGTCTATACCCGGCGCTTTAAAGCTGCCGAGAATAGGACAAAAAGCGCCGGAAATTACTATTATACCTGGCGGTTGAAATGCGCCGGGAATTAAGTGACGGGAAAAAGACAAAATGTTGTAGTGTAGCTAGTTTATTTGTTATACAATAGATATGGTGAGTTATTAATTATATAAACTTGAAATTATAAGAAAATCAACATGATTGATGCATTTTATCAAACAAAGAATGTAAAGAATCTGGAATCTTAAATCCTAATGTATAAAATTATGTGTTGAAGGTTAATCCATCATTATGGTTTATCCCATAGCAAATTATCTTCATATAATATAACGAATTGAGATAACAAAAAATTTCTAGAGTTATGTACGTAAATAATTGAATTTGAAAATCACTATAAGAAAAATAACAGTAGTGAAATTCGGCCCCCCAAGACTTCATTCCTGGATTCGTCCTTGTTTGTGAGACTCAGACTGTAAATATATTTATAACATGGAAGTGTTACTAAATTTCTGTAGCAAATTATTTGTGAACAATCGAATCCAACAAACGAAAATTTTTTCTCCAAGTCTGACTTGGTCAAATTCATCCACACATCAAGCAAAAATTGGTCACTCTCCTCAAAGTTACATTCAATACCAGAGCAATTGTATTACACATATCATTGCCATATAATTTTTTAGGTTCGACCAAACCCGATCTGAGTAAAAATTTCCCGAGACTTGCTATTGAAAAGGCTACGTACTTGTTTTAATGCACCGACTATAACTATGATTTATGCATAGATTTATCTCTGCAGTTGAACTACAAAACATGATTGCATATTTTTACTGATACAGTTTGTATACAAAATTACAATCTAAAAGTTCATAACATCAGTGAGTTTCACATGTTTTACAAAAAGATCCAATGAATGGCCCATTGCAATGATTATTTAATAAATCATAGAGGTTAAATTGTTTTTAAATACTACTACCGGACAGATCAGGTTCAAGATTTCCTTACATTGTGAATTTCCTAATGATAAGCCCAAATATGGAAGCACTTACAACACAGCACCAATAAGCAATAATATTCTTAATAAAAAAAAATGCTTACGTTAAAATATGTAGGATTTAAGAAAATCCATGCACTGTGTATGTAAAATATTCTAAACACTAAAATTCATTCTCTCCTAAGTTTCGACTAACATAATTGCAGTTGTCACCATCAAGCCACTTCAATGCTGGCATTATCTTAAACAGAAACGCTTTCAACTGGTCGTTAACTACTGGATTTCCCAAAATCTCTAACTGTATCAAATTCAAGTCCTTGAAAACTAAGAAAGCATCCCACTGATCATTCAGTTTGATACCTCCATTTGCAAATTCCTCGAAATTCCAGTCATTTCCTACTGCATGATTCATAGGAGAAGAGCACAAATATCTACTTGTGTCGACAGAGTGGGCACCAATCTCATTGTATGAAACATCTAATACTTGTAGTGCTTTAAGCATTCTTATCGGCTCCAAAGCCGTAAAACTGCAAATTTTGTTGTTGCTAAGGTTCAAGTATGAAAGCAGTTGCAGAGCCTCCAACCCTGTATCAAGATTCACAAAAATGAAAAATGACAACTGAACTCAGTTTTGTGTGTGTGCTTGTGTTTGGTACAAGTTAGTTATATAGTTGCATATGAATTACCATCAACTGATCGGAGCTTGTTGTGGCTGAGATCTAACATTTGAACCCACAATAAGCACTCCATACTCCCAAGTCGTGATAAGGAGAGACCACTGAGTCGAAGACATAAACTGGACTTCATACTTGGTGAAGTACTCTCTTGGTATTCATAGATGTTTTTTAATAAAGATTCTGTGTTTGAAGTCAACTGCAGGATAAATAACTCGATTAATGCCAGGCAATGTAATATCAATACATTAACGAATGAGGATTCAAGACCCCAGTGTTCATCATTAAGTTGTAGTAAAGAAGAAACTCAATTTTATTAAGAATACTAAAAGACGGCGACACAGTTTTTGGCACACGACTGAAATCAGAAAGCACCTCTCTTTCAAAATGTCCACGAGTCTATACGCAATCTCAGTGAAAGCTCTCAATATGGTCCACTATTGACTACACAAATAATGCCGAAATACAAAGATATATATATATATATATATATATATATATATATATATATATATATATATATATATATATCTGATATGAATTATTAACAATCATGCTTCTGTGGTTTTCACAGAAAAGCAACACTAAGAAGAGAAGATTCACCTGTTTTAATAAGGCTAAACTGTACTCATCCTCGTAATAACACAAATGTTTAGGGTCCATCTTCATCAAATCACAATACAGAGCAAGAATTTCACCATAATGGATCTCAGCTCCATCATTTGGTCTGCTATACGAGATCAGTGTGTTATGTGCCATCAACAGTCTTGCAAGAGTAAGCTTCCCAATTTTACTACCACAAAAAAAAAAAAAAAAAAAAAAAAATAGTATAATGAGAACAAAAAAAAAAAACATGCCAAACAAATAGGCTTCTAAAAAATTAGGATATAATTCTGCATGAATTCAGCTTACCAGTTTGTTGCTGACAGGAGTTCCCGACAATGTGCTATTTCAGTGGATATAGTTTCCATACTCCAATCAGAAGCGCTTGGTTTGTTCTCCATAGTGATCTTCAAATTACCGAGGGAGTGAAGCAAGTTTGCATCCTGGGGTTGTGTAGCATGAGCTCTAAAATTCTCCTCTTTCCATGAAATTCTTTCCATAGTTCGCACTTCAGCATGTTTTAAATCATGGAGAGGTACACAAACTGTGAAAGATGTATGAGTAGTACTGCAGGGCGAACCACTTAATGAAGTAATGCCGGGAACTTGTGCAACAGTAATCTTCACAGAGTAGGGCTTCAAAGAATTCACTTCATCAGGAAAGTTCAGGTAAGTCAACCAGGCGTGGGCAAAATCGAGTTTATTTGCTGAAAGTGGTGTCCAAATAAGATCATCGCCAGCATGGTATTCACATTCAACCGTTACTGTAGATGAGTTTACACCTTCAACTGCTTCATTGAAACATAAAATGATTGGATATTTTCTAGCTTTAGACTTGAAATGTAGTACAGGCAACAAGCTTTGACCATCCAAGTAACCATTAACTGATAACTGTATATTAGAGCCAATAGAAGGCCATGAAGTGATCAATAGAGGTTCCCTCTTCAGTGTTTGATACAGAAGCCATAGATGATAAAACCAACCACTTTGATCATCAGGGTCTGTGAAGAGAGCACTACGTACAAACTCAAATTCCTCTCCCAGAACATTCTCTTTTCCAGAATATCCTTCTTCTCTTGCCTCCATTAGATGAGACAAAAGCACGCTACAAGTATATTGATAAGAAAAGGAATTTGAGATTAGGAAAAATATGGGCAATTGACATAAAAACTATCAGTATCATAATCTTAACACTTGCTTTTACATCAACAATCTCAAGCTATAGAAAGAAAAATGCTTTTTACATATGCTATTAATGATTAAATAGAATATATAACAAACTATGCCAGTTTCTACTAGAACTTAATTGTACATGAATAACATCTCTACCTTATTAAGCCTTGAATAGGTACTTTAAACCCATTTATACTACACTAATTTTAATTTCTAGCAGTTATTTTGCTCTTAGACGTCCATCAGTTAGATAAAGTGAACAGAAGGTCATGAATCTCCAAAACATATGCAATCTTGTTATTTCATTATTATTCCTACTACATGAACTGCAGTTGCAAGAAGATAAATTTTGATCAGAACTGCAATAATGAAAATCAAGGACAAAACGAATTACTGCTGCCACTTTTTGATCTTGAGAAACATGGAAAAAAAGACACCGACGGTCCAATCGTCTTGAGACAAAGAGTTGATACTTTCCAATTAAGGATGGTAACACAACTAATAACCTTTTTTCTTAGTTGATAGGAACTTCAAGAGCTCAAATTCATCTTATTTCTCTGTGTGGTTGCTAGTGTGTAGACATATAAATACCCCGTTAGACATATTTAAAACCTACTAAGTGATTTTAAAAAGATTTTCTTAGACAGGTACATTTAGCTGGTTCATTGTTAAGGTCTATTCAAGTAGTTTATCTGAATATTCCCAATAGAGGCATTTAATCTGGTCAAGGGTAACATATCCACATGGAACTTTTATACAGTTCAGTACCTATATCTAAATTAAAATTAATGAAAACATTCGACAGGAAAAAAAAGTATACCTTCGGTTATGCCAGGCAGAGTAATTACTGAAATTATCATATATCATATCCGTTGTGTATTGTAATTCTTTTTCATCCGGAATCTCCTTTAATGCCGTAATAAACCTGACATGTCAAAAAATTATATTAAACAGAAGGAGCTAAAAGCACCTTTTACCCAATTCACATAAAAATTCAGCACTTCATTTCACCTCCTATAGTTCCAGGCATGGAAATTCCGAGCATCCAACTTCTGGAACTTGCCCAGAAGCCGCAATTCCTTATCCGTTGATGAATGACCTTTGCTTAGGATCCATTTTCGGTGATGCCAAGCACCATAAGACTTGAAATTCTGCTTCAATGCATTCTCTACCTAAATCAAGGGTAACAACTCTATCAGTAATATACATTTAAAACACGCATATCAGAAAAATTAAAATTAGTACAAAACTTACGAGTCTCAATTCTTCATCTAGAATGGACTGGACAGAATCAGAATCAAGTGCAGACTCGAGAAGGTTTTGTACAGAGAGTTTGCGGTAATTCCAACCAGTATAATGCTCAGGGTTTGATTCCAATAACTTTGTGCTGATATCTACAGCTTCTTTTGTATATCTGTAACAACAATTTAAGCAAATTTAAAAAGAAAAAAGAAGTTATCCATGAATCAAGAAGCAGAGAGGACAGGATCAAACATTTTGTTGCGGTGAAAGTTAAGGAGTTGAGATTGGAGCTCGCGAAGTTTGACGGCTTTGAGAGATGAAGCTTCTTGCTCTTCTTGAGTAGGGGCCTTACGCGGTCTCCCGTGCATCTTCTTCTCTCTTCTTTCTTACAATGTGGGATGTATCGCAGTTTGGATCTCAAATTCACTAGAGAAAAGGGCAAGAATCGAACGGTGATTGAGAATTAATAATCAATTAAAAGCTATAGAGAAATATAAAATAGAGTTACCACAAAAAACAACTTATTCCACTAATTGTCAATGATAAATAGTTACAATTCAAGACTGATTGTGTCCCTTCAATTACTTTCTCTATCTTGTCAGGTCTTGATTATCAACATATAAGGGATCGGATGTCAAGCAGTAACTAGCTATTAAATTTTGGAACACAATTGGACATATGGAAATAACTGATTCCACTACGCTATTAAATTTCAAAATTCAGTTCATCACAGTGAATAATGTCAAGCAAGTTAAAAAAGCTAATCATCCTAGCTAATGTAAAGCGAAACAGGGCTTAAGTGCAGAGTTCCAATGACGACACACCCAACTATAATACCTAGCTATTTGATGTGTAACAAACATATATATTCAAGGCCGGCCTGACATATTACGGGGCCCTGGGCGAAATTTAAAATTGGGGCCCTCTTTTAGAAATTAGCTGATATTTTTTAGATGCAACAGTAATAAATCAAAAATTATTGAATCAAAAATAATAATATGTAAATAATAATATGCTTCCTACCATTCTAACCATCCAATGAAGTTGAACAGAAATTATAAAGAATACATCAGAGACCCCCCTAGCCTCAGTCCCCTATCCAAAAATTACTTAAGCATCGTTCAAGTTTTTGGGTTTTAAATGCAATAAGAACCCAATTTATTAAGAGAAAATCAGAAAGAAAAAAAATTGGGCATTTAGAATTTGGACTGTACCTCTGTAACTTACAAATCTGGGCCGAGATAGAGATGGTGGAGGCGCGATGGGGGTGGGATTTTGAATTAAAAAAGAAGAAGAAGATTTGGGTTTTGCTCTGGGGCGGCCGTAGAAGAAGAAAGAAGAGTGAAGGGAAGCTTTGGATTGTTGCGGTCAATTCCGTCAAAGAATCATATAATTACAGAAATATCCTTTTGAGTTAATCTTACAAAACTCTAATTCTAACGGACACTGACGGGGACGGAGGTGGATAGGAAGCGTGAAATTATCCTCTTGTTATCATTCAATTTAATTATTTCGGCCTCCATTGAAGCTTGCAAAATCTTATAAAAATTTATATTTGCATATTAGTCTCGAAACTTTAATAAAAATTCAAATTATAAATAAAAAAGAAAAGAAAAACTAAGCACACCCCAATTTATATTACATAAAAAAGAAAAAATATAGTTTATTAATTATTCAAAATAAGAATTCTTTTTATAAAGTATTATATATCATTTCCATATAATTTATTAATAGTAAAAAAATTAATAAATATATAATTAAGCTTTTATTTTCGTATTTTATATAAAATATTATTTAATTGTATTGTATTTAACTAAGACATAAATTTATAATTTTATTGTTGAAAATATTAAATACCTATATATATTTAAGTCTAAAACTGAAAATAATTGTGTATCTATTTTTAGAAAAACCCATCAATTTAATTACTTAAAAATACTACATAGATTTATTAGAAGGCTATTTGAATGAGTTTTTTAAATTTTTTTGAAAAAAATATTATTGATTTTTTTAGTTAATTTTTTATAAAATGCATATTGCAATACTATATTACATAATTTATCAATAGCATAAAAAAATTTATTAAATATGTAAACAAGATTTATTTTAGTATTTTATAGTAAATATTATTTAATTGTATTGGATTTAATTACGAAATAAATAAATTAATAATTCTTATTTTATTAAATGGAAAAAAAATAATTGATTTTCTTAATTAAAAGTTTATGAATAATTTATCTTCATTTTTTCATGATTAACAATAATTTATTCACTTTTCTTTGTACTTTCATTTTAAAAACATTATGTAAAAAAATTGAAATTAATATCTACACAATAATAAATCACATCATTTGATTGAAAACCTTCACATGCAACAAACATAACAAGGGTATAATTGTCGATGAAAATAGTTAAAGTAACCACAAGGGTAAAATTGGATTTTCAATAAAATTCAGGTGATAACGTCAGTAAAAACTATCGGTGGACCGACGGATGTAAGGTTTTGCAAACGTTAGGGGAGGTCTTTGTAATTATGACTCTTCGAGGGGATTGGACGTGAAATACACCAAACCACAGGGAGGTCCATGTAATTAACCCTAAAAACAAAAACTGGTATACCGGATCCTTTCGGTAAATCTACATATCGTTTCAGTAGGTTTACCAGTAATACCGAAATCAAAATTTATAATGGTTCGATAATGGAGCTCAACCGTATATTAAATTAAAATTTTGGTTTGGTATATCATACATACGGTTTATCGGATCATGCAAAACCCTAATCT
This sequence comes from Penstemon barbatus, assembly GCA_003313485.2. Taxonomy (NCBI): domain Eukaryota; kingdom Viridiplantae; phylum Streptophyta; class Magnoliopsida; order Lamiales; family Plantaginaceae; genus Penstemon; species Penstemon barbatus. The sequence continues at coordinate 13,499,536 of CM064877.1, read as the reverse complement.
TAGGGGTGTGCATTCAATATAACTGAATTGTACCAATTTTTGGTATGTTGCCTAACGAGGTAGTTTCCAAATTTGTACAGTACGTCAAACCGAACTATATTCGCTTCAATTATCAAACGGTTCAGTCCACTACCAAAAACCGAGACGTGTATGTAGTTTGAGTCTTCTATGTAATAAATTAATACTAAACACTATAGTTAGATTCAAACTCGTTGAATCTAAGTTAAATAAAATTCTAAATTTTATTATTAATGCAAAACAACAATATCATAATATAGTTTTTCCAAAATACTAAAACACAATAAAAGAAAAACAATTGTACTATCAATTAGCATATTCTCCCTCCGTTTTTTTTTTTAATTCGATATGGAGGATTGCACAAATATCAAGAAATGTAATAAATAACCATTTTTTTAAGTAAAAGTCCCGAAACACCCTTTTAATCAAATAATAATAGCATTAATAAGAAGGCTAAAATTGGTAGAAAAAAATAATTCTACATTGATATCATAAAACGATAAATAAATAAACGGAGGGAGTAAACTTTATCATTTGACACCAATAAATGAAATAATCACATTTACATAAATTAGCTCAACAGAGCTTACATAACAAACACAAAGAGAATTTCAATAGAATGTGTGATGTTAATCGAAAAGTTAATTTGATAGGTTAAATATATTTTAATGTTGCGCTTCATTGTCCAATACATCTAAACCAATACATAACACATTAATGTTAATATAATATGATGCAGGTAAGGAGGGGAACAAACAAAGCAGAAATATATAGCCGATAAAGATATCTAGGATTTTTATTTTGCATATACATGGTTTTAAATTATGGAATAAAATATTATATATATATACACGTCACACACAATACTTGTAGTATTTGCTTTTGTTAAGGGAAAGTTTAAGAATGAGATATTATAAATAATATATTACGATTACATCTAAAAAAAATATCAACTAATTTTTAAAAGAGGGTCCCAATTTTAAAATTCGCCTAGGGTCCCGTAATATGTCAGGCCGGCCTTGAATATATATATTTGTTACACATCAAATAGCTAGGTATTATAGTTGGGGGTCTTCATTGGAACTCTGAGAATCAAACCCTGAGCATTATACTGGTTGGAATTACCGGAAACAGATGGTAGACTAATTGATACCATATTGGAAACTATTATTGTTTCATAATTTGAACAGAGAAATTCTGTAAATGGAAGTGATTCTTGGAGAAAGAAGAGAAAAGAAAGGAAGAAAAATATTTTCAGTAAAAAAATGAATGAATTGAATTACAAAGGGGTCGAACCCTCATATGTATACAAGTATAAGGCGGCTAAGTAACTAACTAAAAAGCGCAAAAACTAAACCTAATAAAAGCGTGTAAAACTGAAAAATAACATTACATGGGAATAAATAAAAGAATAAAAATCCTAAATCCCTAATTCCCAAATTATTAGCTGAATCCAATTTGAGACGAGCTAGCTGCTGATCTTCAAGCTAACTCCGGATTCTTCAACACTTGATGATTCTTTAATGGTTTTCGCACCTGGAATAAAGGAGCATGATTCCTTATGCCATTAGCAAATTCTAATGTGATACCTCCAAAAATATGTGATTAATATTACAAGAAAGTTAATCAACATATTCTAAAATCTAAATAGAAAAATTAATCAAATTCGAAGTCCTCAAGCTTTTGCCATGCATCGTCAAAGCAATTCGAAAATAGAGGTTTCAACTTCGAAGTTTGAACACAATTGACTCCCTTTAATTGAAATTTAGGATAAACTAATAACAAAGTACTCCTTTTTTTTATTTGTCGCTTTGAAAAAAAAAATTATTTATTTTTATTTGTCGTTTTAGGAGTTCAATGTAAAATTATTTTTTTCTATCAATTTCACCAATTTCGTTAATGGTTGTAATTAATGTTAGTTAGTGTTGTGATTATTGAGTTAAAAGGATATTTTGACTCAATAACTATAAATTAAAGTGATTTGGTTTAAAATCGCATGTATAACGTGTATAGAGAAAAGTAAAATATCTTCACTAAATCAATAATATAATAATGAGGTGTACAATCTAGTTGACCTATTACAAAGGGAATTGATAAAACTATTTAGGAGCTAACGATCTAAAACAACTATTCTAAATGATCTGAGAAGCTCCGATATGAGCAAGCCCTAAAGTTCCACCTCTTCATACAATGTTGGGATATTTATAGTTGCATTAATTTCGGGTTGTACCTTACAAAATTGTACTAAAGTTTGTACAAAAGTAAGTCGGTGATGGAGATAGGTGGGGAGATCTTCACTCTTGAATTATTCTGATGGATTACGTACGGAATATGGTGGAGATTGTTTCTACGATCATCCTCAGATCATAAGTTGGAGATCATAATAACGACTGGTCAGATCGTAGAGAGGGGAGATCGTTTTTGACCTGGTTGAGCTCAGGTAGGTTGGGGTCATTTTTGAGCTCCAGTATGTTAAATCCTGTCAAATGGATGCCACGTGGACCAATTACATAGCGTCATGTCGTCAAATGAAATATGGTATATCATAAAGAAAACGGAGGGAGTATCATGTATACAATCAATCAATCATAGTCAATAAAGTTATAAAAGTGAATAGGAAATCAACTACATGTGTTATTTTTAATAAGCAATTTATCTCCCTTTGATAAATGAAAGGGCAAAATAACACCTTGTGTTTTTGTAAAAGAGCACACTGCCTCCCTCTTGATTTTTACATTTTTACAAGGAGGTAAAATGTTCATTATGCAATATCACTGGGAGGTAAAATATTCATTTATATATATCATAGGGAGGTAAATTGCCTATTTATGCATATTACATGGAGGTAAAAGTGAAGTGAATATGTTGTCAAAATAGGGTTAAATTGGTCATTTTTCACATGAAAATGAAGCCTCAGTCGCATTATAGAGCGTATGTGCAACACCTCCACATACAAAGAATTAAATTGCTCATTATTTCATATCACATAAAAGTATATTATCTATTTTCATAGTACAAGGAGTGAAATTACATATTAATCATATCGCAAAGAGTTAAGTTGTCAAACCCCCCAAAAAAATCACAGTCAGTCGTAAAACTATAAAATTTAATGTCCGTTAGGGGAAAAGATTGGTATTCCAATATAATTTTGATCTTTTAAGTACACTTGCAATTTCTACCCAAATAAATGCCGACTATTACAAGTTTGTTTAACTTTTTTCAAAATAACAAGAGTAATTTGTCAGTGTTAATCAGTAGCAAAGATGAGGTCCAAGGATTATGATGTCATTGGTTCAAACTCTCATTAATTTGGATTTTCCTTTATTAGGTTAATATTAGTGTATAGTATTATTTTAATATTTGTAATTATTTGTTCTTAGACAGTTTTGAAACGATTTTTGTAAAGATTTCTGATGAATATATTTAAAAAAAATTGTTAGTTAAAAATATAAATTATGAATAAATACACTCTGCTTTTTTGCTAGTTGAGCAAGGTTAATTGTTTAATATTTAAATAAATATCGTATTTACTCTTTACATATTCTTTTATCCCAAATATTTTAAGAGTTATTTTATATTATCAAATTATTTTTAAAAAGTAGAGTAAAATATTTACTACAAAATTTTAAATATTCATGTAATACAATAGCAAATGTGAGGCAATTAACAATAAGGTCTTCGATTCAAGTCAGCACATAAATTATGTGTATATCTCTTGTTTCATATTAATTATCCAAATTATTCACTACAAATTATTTTATGCATTTATTACTGTAATAGTCAATCAATATTTCAGCAATTCGTCATTTTAGTTAATATTAATGACACAGACCGTTCAAATGTAGAGAAATAAGAAAAGAAAATGAGACTAATATTATATACAAACTATATATATAAGACATTAGGGTAAATTATAACCCTGACGTAAGGCCTAATTTCGAAAATCTCTCTTACATATTGGGCATTATGAAAATCCCCTTGAGGTTTGTCACCATCTTATAAATAACCCCTTATCATTGAAAAATTCCAACTTTGCCCCTCGGAGATTTTTGTAATGTTTGTAATATTTTTAAAAAAAAAAATTGAGTTAATATCTTAAAAAAAATTAAAATTTGAGTTAATATCTCATTAATTATGAAATTGACAATTATATATTATATATTATATTCAACTACAAAAAAAAATGTTTAAATATTTTAAATATTCATGTAATGTTGTAATTCATCAACATTTTAAATATTCATGTAATACAATAGCAAACGTGAGGCAACAACAAGGTCTTGGATTCAAGTCGTGTATATGTTTTTTTTCATACTAATTATCTATATATATTTATTCACTATAAGTTGTTTTATGCATTTATTACTGTAATAGTCAATCAATATTTCAGTAATTCGTCATTTCAATATTAATGAAATAGACAGGTCAAATGTAGCGAAATAAGAAAAAAGAAAAGGAGACTAATATTTTACAAACTATATATATTAATATTATTAACATATCGGTATTAAAAGATTTAAAAAAAAATATTGGTATTTAATTAGCTTCCAAAATTGTACAATTTGTATGAATTAGAAATAGTAATTGTTAATTTGATATAGTAAATATAAATATTTTTGAAAGAGATTTAGTAAATATTAATTGAGTAGAAAAAGTGGAACCTTGGGTTATAGTCGTAGCGATTAGGAAGGAACACAAAATAGGTAGTCAAGAAATTATGAGTGGTGAAGCAGGTGAGAAGCGAATAATAAGGGGAATATGCCGGCAAAGATCTCCGCTCCTCCATACAATATAAACACGCCCACATCTCACCTCTCCACACACACACACACACACAGCTGAAAGAAGAAAACAGAGTATTCAAAATATACACAACCCCAATTACATATATATCAATTCCAAAAAAAAGAACTCTGTTTTCTTTCTGTCTTCTCAAAGAAGCAGGTTAGTTACTGTTTACATCTAATTAAATTTAATTAACCTTTTAATCTTTCTTTATTGATCTTGATAGTTTTATATGATTCGGTGCATGCAATATAAGTGTATGTACTTGTTTGTATTGTTCCATGCAAAGGTGATGTTTGTTGTTTTGTGGGTTTTTGTTACAATGAGCCAAGGAATATACTTTCTTTCTTGGTTGTATCTTTTCAATTTTTCTTTTAGGTAATTTTGTGGGATTTGTTGAATATCGGATCCACTTGAATTTTCTAGCTTGGAAAAATATTTGATGTATAAAGTTTGTGAAAGGGTCACTTAAAGTTGGTGCTTTATTATGTAAAAATGATATTCTAGAAAGGGGTAAAATAAATTGAAACAATGAGCTAAGAGTGTGTTTGGATTTCAAATACTAATATCGGATTGATTTCAAACACATATATTTGGTTTATAAATATAGCACAAAATGATTGGTTATTGATTTGAATCTGTACATATTTGAGACTATCCAAACAAGTAATTCTGATCTGTTATTATGAATTTGAAAAGATTAGATCCAAACCCTTCAATTCATACATGTAATAATATGATTCTATTTTTAGTTTTTCTTAGTTAACCATTTGTCTTGATGATCATCCTCAAGTTCTTGTTTTTTATAATCTTGATGTCTTCTCATGTGACTATGCTATGTTTACAAATGTGGTTTAAAACTATGATGTGTTAATTTTAAGGTGTTCAATTCTTACATACAGAGAGAAGCAGTGGGGAAATAAACAAGCTGAAAACGGAGAAAATCAGCTAAAAAATGTCGGGGGACAACTTACAAGTGCTTAACGCACTCGATGTAGCCAAAACACAATGGTACCATTTCACGGCAATCATCATTGCCGGTATGGGATTCTTCACAGACGCCTACGATCTCTTCTGCATATCACTAGTCACCAAAATGCTAGGCAGGATTTACTACCATGTGGATGGCTCACCTAAACCCGGAAGCCTGCCCCCTAACGTCTCCGCCGCTGTTAATGGTGTTGCCCTCTGTGGCACGCTAGCGGGCCAGCTTTTCTTCGGGTGGCTTGGTGACAAAATGGGTCGGAAAAAGGTCTATGGTGCAACACTCCTGCTCATGTGCCTTAGCTCTATAGCATCCGGCCTTTCTTTCGGCAAGGACGCGAAAGCTGTAATGGCTACACTTTGTTTCTTTAGGTTTTGGGTTGGCTTCGGTATTGGAGGCGATTATCCACTTTCGGCTACTATTATGTCTGAGTATGCTAATAAAAAGACTCGTGGGGCGTTTATAGCTGCAGTGTTTGCTATGCAGGGGTTTGGGATTTTGGCTGGTGGGATTTTTGCTATGGCGATATCGGCGGCATTCAATGCTCGGTTTAAGGTACCGGCTTACGAAGTTGACCCAATTGGATCCACACCTCCACAAGCGGATTACGTGTGGAGGATTATATTGATGTTTGGGGCAATCCCGGCTTTGCTTACTTTCTACTGGAGGCTGAAAATGCCAGAAACTGCACGTTACACGGCACTCGTGGCCAAGAATGCAAAACAGGCTGCTTCGGATATGTCGAAGGTATTGCAAATGGATATCGAAGCCGAGGAGCAAAAAGTGCAGCAAATTGCGGAAAAGCCGAAGGGCTCATACGGTTTGTTCTCAAAGGAGTTTCTAACGCGCCACGGGTTGCATTTACTCGGAACTACTAGCACGTGGTTCTTGCTTGACATAGCATTTTACAGTCAAAATCTGTTCCAAAAGGACATTTTCAGTGCAATTGGTTGGATCCCTGCAGCAAAAAAGATGAACGCTATTGAAGAAGTGTTCACGATTGCAAGAGCACAAACGTTGATCGCCCTTTGTAGTACGGTACCCGGATACTGGTTTACGGTTGCACTCATAGATGTCATTGGAAGATTTGTTATTCAAATTGTGGGATTCTTTTTCATGACGGTATTCATGTTTGCTTTGGCCTTTCCATACAATCACTGGATTCAACCGGAGAACCGAATTGGGTTTGTCGTGATTTATTCATTGACATTTTTCTTTGCGAATTTCGGGCCAAATGCAACGACTTTTGTGGTGCCAGCCGAGATTTTCCCAGCCAGGCTAAGGTCGACATGCCACGGGATATCAGCCGCGGCTGGGAAGGCTGGAGCGATCATTGGGGCTTTCGGGTTTTTGTACTTGGCGCAGAACCAAGACCCGAAGAAGGCGGATGCGGGTTACCCGGCTGGAATCGGGGTTAAGAACTCGTTAATTGTATTGGGTGTGATTAATCTTTTGGGATTATTGTTCACTTTCTTGGTGCCTGAATCAAAGGGGAAATCTCTTGAGGAAATGTCAGGTGAAAATGAGGACATGAAAGAGATGGAAGCTGCTGCTAATACTAACCCTAGGGAATAGACATTGAGGGAGTTTAGATAGCAGAGCAGAGCATTCATTTTATTTTATTTATTCTATTCTTTTTTAAGTAGGTTAGTTGTTAAGAGTTTCAGGTTCTGAGTATCAGTATCAGAGGTTGTTCTTTCTCTGCTAGAACAATTTTGTTTGTAGCTAGGATTCTTTATTAATAACAACATTAATTAATTAGCTTTTGTAGGATCGAGTTGGTTTTGTACCAATAAAATTATAATTAATAAAAAACATAGACATATAATAAGATGTTGCTAGCTTGTATTTGTAATCGGTCCCCCACCCGGAAAATTCTGGTGTAGATCATAGACCATGTACAAAATCTTGCAAATATGTTGGTTGGGAGTTTTTCTCAAATTATGAAAATCAATGTTGATCTATAAATTTCATCATCACACCCACTTTAATTTACAGTTGATGTAAATAGCCAGAAGTTCTCTTGCAATGTTATATTGAATCATGAGGTGTACGTACAAGCAAATTATTATGAAGCTTTAGCTTCTTGAGCTAGCTAAGAAGAAATAGGGTAGCTGCAGATGAGGAAACTTGGATTGGAGCCACTCATTGCCAAGGTAGCAACACATGCTCACTTCATTCTTCTCATAAACCGCACAAAATTCAGTTTGCGCGATCTTTGATCACATCAAGGTCCATTTCTGTTGGATCAGTTGCCTGAATCTCATAATGAAAACCATCCAATTCTCTTTTAAATCTATCTTTAGTTAAAGCATAAACCATCTTCGCACGAATTCTTGACATTGCCGGGGACCTACAGTTTAATTAGTTATCAAATTGAATTACATAAAGACACGGTGGTCGGGTGGTGTGTAGAGTTACTGAAAAGTGAACACTAACCAAGCAATGAAGAATATTTTGCTCTTTTGACAATTCTCGTAAGTCACGAAATCAAAGTCGTAAACTGCGTATCTGCAGTCGTCCTCTGGTAAGGATTCAGCGAAATTGGCGTAGTTTTCGGCAGGGCCCCCGGTTTTCTCAACAACCACCTCGTTATTCTTCTCATCGATTTTGAAGATCACGTATCGGTGAACTTTCTTCCTTTTCAGTTCCAAGAATGCATCTTTTGTGTGATCAGAAACGGCCATGCCGGAAGATGCATTTGGCTACACAAATCAAGATCATAAGAATAATTATATATGTGGAAAAGAATAAGTTTTATTTTAAATTTCTAATAACACAGGGGGAGGATAACCGAAATATACAAAATAATACAGGGGGTAAAATAGTCCAAATAAAATCATCATATAAGGGGTAAATTGGCATTAACTCCATTGAAAAATAAGAAATGGTGAGGTGAAATTTGATTAAAAAAGCAATAAATGACATAACAAAAAATCAACTGAGAAAAATCTGCAAAGTTGTGATACTGAAAAATTCCTATGGATTAAGGAGTCATATAAACTGGAACTTCATTTTATTGCAACACAGGAGATCAATATAAATGAAAAAACATGTACATATGAGGATTAAACCAAACCAAGTAGATAGAATTTTAATCTAAAATTTGAATAATTAATCAAGCAAAAATAGAAAGAAAGAAAGAAAAAAAAAAACTAGTACCCTTCTGATTCTGAACGACATCAATTCTGAAAGATAGAAATGTTGGATGAATCAAATTGAAAGGGGTTCTGAAAGAAGAGTAAAAGGATGGAAGAGTAGAGAATTAATGTTTAAAGTTTGATGTTTGTTTGCATAAAAAGTCTTGGTCTTAGAAATTAGAATATGGAAGAGGAAAGAATATATGCCAGGAGCAGAGCACACCAAATTGTAATTCTTTTCTTCCCTTTTCTTCTACTATTTATTTAGCATAAGATACAATAATTAATGATTTACAGGTAGCTAACTTACCGACACAAATATGGCACCACTATGTAATTTGAATTGCAAATATTATTTTTTTTTTTTTTTTTGAATTTTGAATTTGTTATGAATTCTAGAATTAAGTTTGCAGAAGATACGCGGTAAATTAATTGTGTTAATGGGAAAGAAAGACCATATAATGAGACATAAAATCTGAAATAAATTATAGTAGAGATCGTATCCTAAATTGAAATTTAAACTTACAAATTTATTCATTTCCTTTGACAAAATTTAAAAGCCTTTATTAAAGGTTGAGAATTTAATTATTGCCTAAATCAATCAAATTTTTTTAAAACACACGTTTGCAAGGTCAGCGTTTTTCTAACGCACCGCCCCTTTTAACCTTTTTGCCTATAGGGCCACATGGTGAGGAGCACTTAAATTTGGTGATGCGTCTTTTTTCTCCCAAATGACGACAAATAATTACTACCTCCAAAAATGAATGCGGGTTTGATAATGTGGGAGTAATTATAATATGACTATTTTTATAAATGGAAGATAGACAATTTCAACTTTTTTTATGAATGTTAAAATTAAGTGAAGTTATATAAAAATAGTGAATAACCACAAGTACAATCAAGTAAATGAAAATTTGTCCGCATGGGCAGCTCAACTGGTTTCAGAGGGGGAAGTTGGAACAAGTGACCGAGGATCGAATCTCACCAGCGGCAGTGTGGGAGCAACCTCTCAAAAAATGAGGGGGGCTCCTTGTGCGCAGTGAGTACTGGTCTCAGCCTCTGTTGCCGGTTGAGTCACCATGATTTACCTCCTCTCACAATCCCGTCGGACAGGGAGGTGAGGGGCGTCCGGGGTGAGCGATTTCACCTTTTTTTTTTTAACAAGTAAATGAAAATTTGGATATTCTTCCTGCTTCATATTCTGGTGAATTAGATATTTAAACGGGGACAATAGGTATAATTAGGGCTGTCAATTGGTCGGATTCTAATCGGATCAGTCTCATCCAGATTTGGCTTCATTTATATCGGATCGAATCCTGTCGGATTTGGATCTTGCTAGGATTGTGCTCGGGTCGAGATTTTTTTAATCCAACGGATCTTGATCGGATTTAGCCGGATATCGAATCTTTTTCGGATCCAATAAATTTTCATTTAAAAAGTTAAATTAATATTTTTTCCTAAAACGAGTTTATTAACTTTTCAATTTTATTTAATTTTAGCTCACATGTTCAAAGTTTCTTTACTATATTCATATTTGTAGAATGAAAATATTGTTTTAAATAAATTTATAAATGAGTTATAAATTACTATCTTTTTAGATTGACGGTGAAATATTATTAATGATACTTACTTTTATGAAAAAATATGTATATATATCTTTCTTTTTATTTATTGTCGGATACGGATCCTTAACGGATTGGATCGACCTAAATCCATATTCGCATCATGAGTTTCGAACTACGGTTCTTTACAATCGGATCAGGTCCATCGAATCTCTAATCGGACAATTATCCTAATAAATCGGACTGAATTCAGACGGATCCGGATTGAAATCCACCCCATTGACAGCCCTAGGTATAATGGAGCAATAGTAAATGATGTTCTCAAAAAAATCTTTTTGGTATTTGTTTTCTTATACCAACCTTTTTGGTTTTCGTTTTCTAATAGCTAAATGAAATCTTTAGGATAAATCAATGCAATTTAGAAGAAATTAAGATATTACGTTCTCTCATTAATTCCTTTTAAATTACGTGTGGGGAAAATTGAGAAGAGCAAATAATTGTTAAATTTTCAGGCAATAGGTAATGCCCCTTGCATGGGAATTACTTTAGATGCCAAAAAGTGTTGAACTTAGATTTAGGTCTAGGGATGCTGTCTCTACTATATCTGGGATTTTTTGCACTTTGCACCCCCAAAACATGGATAATATGCATTTTACACCCTCGAAACATAAATTTAGCATTTTGCACACTCGATGAACAATTCAGTACTTTATGCCCTCTTTTATTTACCTCAGAAAACCTAGGGACAATCTAGGTAATTTATTTTTGGATCTTTGGCACTTTGTCCCCCTGAAACACGAAAAATGGATATTTTGCTTCCCCGAAATAGAATTAGCATTTAACATTCTCGAATTAAAAATAAATCAGCAACTTGCATCCCCAAAACACGAGAAATTAACACTTTGAAACCTTAAACATAAAATTAGGATTTAGCACCTCGAATTAAGAAAAACTCAAAATCTAGCACCCCTTCGTTTATTTTGGCAAAATGCTGAATTTTGCTTCCCGTTATGGGAGTTGCTCTTATGGTGGGATTCCAATCCAATAATGAGACGTGGACAATTTTATTTTTTTGATAATTTCGTCGAGAGGGATAAATAAACATAAACATACTCCCTCTATTTTATTTGTCGTTTTGGTGGATTGCACATAAATGAAGAAATGTACTAATAAATAGTCATTTTTTAAGCAAAAACTTCTAAACACCCTTTTAAACTAATATTAATTAGCATTAATTACAAGAAAAAAAAAGAATAATAAAAATAATAGAAAAAACTTAAATTTACATTGAACTCTAAAACGACAAATAATTGTAGACAATCTGTTTTTGTCAAAACGACAAATAAAAAAACTAGAGGAAGTACATTTTTTCTATCTCCATGCTAATTAAATACAAAATGTCAAACGAGAAAAGGATCACACTCTATTCCGATTTTAAATTTAATAATTATCTTATTTATGAAGTTCTTAAAATTTATTAATTAAAAAATATTAATAGAATATCCCTATATAATTAGACTTTATTACTTTGGGGTACTTGAAATAGTAAATACATTACATTTTTCATCAAACCCCAAATTTTTAAGGAAAAATATAATATGACATTTGAAAAATGTTAATAGTAATAATAGCTAGAGCAATACGAATAATTCTTGCATAGACCTGGTCTATGAGCTTTTCATATACCTTGTGGTTGTAAATGAACCACATCATACATTTTGAGAGTATGACATCATCAAAATATATGATGTGGTTCATTTACAACCACAAGGTCTATGAAAAGCTCATAGACCATGTCTATACAAGAATTTTCCGAGCAATACACATTATAAGTCAGCATGACGAGACAAATTTTAGAAGACCTAGAAATTTAAGAATTAGGGAAGGCCCCTTAAAACGTCGTCGTCAGGTGATCGATTCCTTCTCGTAGTTCTGATCGCAACCCCGATCACGGTGCTTTAACCTCCATTTTTTTATTTCAAAATGGATTCCGAAGGTACACCAGTCATTTGGACAACCTTTTCCAATTATTCACGAATGTTGTTATCGGATTTGCAGTTTGTAATTTATCTTGTAATTTTCACAAATATAATTAGGGCAACGGACTCCTTCAAACCCTTCTACGATTCTGGCTACCCTTTTATGCAAAAGAGCCAAACTTCATGAAGAACTTCGGAATATAGAAAAACAGGTAATAATAACATCTTTTTTATTAGCTCAAGTTGTTAATGTACTTATAATTTTGTTGTTGCTTGAATATGTTTATATGTGAAGGTATATGATATGGAGACGACTTATTTACAAGATCCAAGCCAATGTGGCAATGTGTTGAAAGGTTTTGAAGGTTTTTTGTCATCCTCCAAGAGCACTACACTGTAAATGATTTCTTTACTTGTTTTCCTGTAATTTGTTCAAGGGATGGTTATGGGGTAATGGTGAAAAGGTCATGTAATATGGTACCGAGTCATTTCTGTAGTGTTTTGTGTCTTTTTTTACTGCTCCCTTCACGTTGTAGTTGAGTTTATGTAACCATTTTAGGTACTTAATGCTTTTCTTTTTGGGTTCTTCGTAACTTTGATTCTTTAGTAGTTTAGTTGTGCTCTTTCATTCCTTTTCAGCTTGAAACGGTCCAGGAAGTTCCAGCCTGAAGATAGGCTTTTTTCGTTATCTTCCGTCACTTCACCAGCTGTATGAGTTTGTACTTTCTTGAATTTTTTCTACAGAGTAATGGAACAATATGGAATATCATCTCAGATTTTAGTCTGTATTTGATGTATGTTGCAAACGTGCTATTGTGTTTTCTCAGTTTAATGCTGGCCTATAAACATTTTATATTAAGTTCTTTGATTTGATGCATAATGAAATTTGTGGCCTGTGGAATTGGCCGTCACCTTTTTCAGTTTATGCATTCTACTTTTCCTATATTTTGTAGATTATTTGAGATACTTTTACTCTAAGGTATTGTAATATTTGCATAATTAGTAGATATTATGATGTAAAGTTGATATTGTGTACATGATATACTTTGACACAATTCAAATTTGAGAATGGTTGTGGTCTTAACACGGGTAAGAATGAGAAACAATTAGGATTTCCTTTTTCACGACTTCTATGTATATGGATGTGGAAGCTCTAGTTGTGTATATTATCTCAATTCTAGTTTTATGTGTAAATGTATCTGTTTTATTTGGATTGCATGAAACTGTATAACATAAAAGTTAGAGTTTACTTAATCAGAAATGCAAGATTTTGGCTGATGTAGTATTGGGGACTGCGTGTCCTGATGAGAATTGATTTCTTTACGAATATTCATGTGCATCAGGCTGAAGAAATCGCACGAGATGGTGGTATATCAGCACATGGACCGTAAGTATTTGACACTCTCATTTTCAAATAGTAGCTGCTCTTTATAGGATAGTAGTCACATTTAATCATCAGTAACTTAAATTTTATAGTAGATAATCCATCTTGAATTGTTGACATATATATTACAGAGGAAAACCAAAGAGAGGCAGAGGGCCAAGAGAAGCAAGGAGAAGGCAATCAAGTGAAGCTGACTTTGACTATGAAGATGATCCTGATATGATGTAGTGATTTAGTTCCTTTACATCAAGATGCTGGCTAACTAATGACCCTTTAGATAGTTTGTTTTTAAACAGTATAAAAGTTTGGATGTTTTGAAGCTAGCTCACATATTTCCTCCAACCTGTTATGTATATATCTATCTAATTGTTGTTCTTGAAACAAAACTCATTTAAAAATTGCTACATTAGTTGGGCACCTTTTTCCAGATATTATGCCCCTAACCAAAGACGAAAACATAAATTATTGTAATCGGCTTATAAATGGCCATTGTAGTTGTTTCTTGCATGAGGTCAGAAGGTGTGCTGTAGGGTTCCCCTGTGTTCAAATTTTGAAATGAATACTACTGTGGCTTTTCTTTCCTGTACTCCGAGCCAACTCTCGTGTTCCTTGTTGAAAAAGGTATTTTTCTGTTAACTAATCATTGGTGAACGAGGACTCGACTCGAGTCGATCTAATTTTAACTATGAATGGTTTAATAAAATTAAAGTCAAGATTGTAATTGGATCTGGCATGTTTACATAATATAGTAAAAAACATCTCTTTGGGCTGACTCCATTTGCTCTGTTTGTTGTTCTCAAATTTTTATCTAGATCATATTTGAACTGTCCCAATTTAATATGACCTGCAAAATTGTAACCCGTAGAGATATTATTGAAATGTTAATGGCGAGCATAAGATACGACAGTCCCGCCAAGAGGAAACTTTAATGGGTGATCATCAATATTAATTGCACAAGTTTAATTGCTTGGTTTTTTTTTTTTTTTAAATTTCTTTGTATATTTTTTATAAGGAAAAATGGATTCTCTATGAAAACTGAAAAACGTGATCTGACAAATATACTGAATGATGTAAAGACTTGGAACTAATAATAGTTTAATAATAGTTTGACTAAAACATAGTTACTTTTAACAATTAATTATTGCGACACTTTCCGATTGTTGACATTGATATACATACGGAATTACGGATAAATAATTTGTGTTTGTTTTATCTTTTGAGTTATTGTATATAAACACATAACTAATACGATTATAATATATGTGTGACATTCTTAGAATATAAAATCCCGTATATAAATTTTATTCCGTACGTAAATGGATTATCAGAAACTCAATACCTAACAATTTGATAGTGAGATATAGTGTTTGATGTAACAATGTATTAGTTCACTTTGTTATCATTGGAATAGTTTCGATTCGATAAAGTGTTTGATGTAACAATGTATTCACCATCTCAAAAAAAAAAAAAAAAAAACAATTGATAGTGAGATCGATGAGTTGATAAATATTGAGAGGTTAATCTAAAATTAATTATTCTTTTAGTTTGGTAGGAAAATTGATGTTTATTCCCTTCCTTTGTCTAGATTTAGTGATGGTCCTAAGTTCATGAACACAATATATATATAAATACCGTAAGTCCATGAAAGAAATTAAGAAAAAAATGCAACTCAAAATATATAACTTTCACATTGCGCATTGAGCTGATATATAGCAATTAATAGGTATGTATTTTAGTTCATATTTTGAAGCTAAGTATGCAAGTGTCCGTCCATTAAAGAAGATGCCAATTTTTATTTATTTTTGTTAATAGAATGGTTTTCTTTGTCCTTTTCCTGCTCGCAATCCCAATAAATAAAAATTAACCTCTCAAAAATAAAAAATAACCCAAAACAATTAAACCTTGAAAGAATAAGAAAATGAGATTTCAATATCATCCATGGTGACTTCAAGTTTCATATAAAATACAATCCCTTTTAATTAATTATTTTGAAAAAAAGTAGATAAACCTTTCTTACATCCAACTAGCTGACCAAATTAAAAGTTTAACACATCACATATGAGAACAGTAAAATCACAATGAAAAACAATTTATCACAGACGACATAATAACATAATTAAGAAGCACAAACCAAATTTAGCAGCACATAAAACTGAAACACTAGATGAAGGCAAGTCACATATATTGATGAAATTACTTTTAGTAAAAAACTTGATCAGGAACAAATTTTCATATAGACCATCTTAATCAACCACAATATATATAGTTAATTAAGAGAAAAATTAAAGCATGAAAAACATGCAAAAAATCTCTTAATGAATGAAGTACATCCCATGTGAAAGGAGTGCTAACATTTGCATTGAAAAACAATGATGAGGTCATGGAAGAGTATATGTAATTCTTAGCTTTCGATAATTAATATTTTTTAGAGAAACAACTTGATTTTGGATATTTTAACTTAATTACCCTATAAATACAGGATCTTGTAATGTATTTAAATGATAACGAAGTACAATTAGACCGAAATGATTTATCTCCCAACTTTATATTACCTACATTTTAGTTTTTTCTTTTAGCATAATTCGAATAACTTAGACGTACATTACTCTTATTTATATAGTTGATCTGAGATTAAACTAATAAGGGGAGTGGTTATGGGCAGTTCCACTTGTGGAAAACTGCCCACAGTTCCCCTCACAAAAATTATTTTATTATTATTGTGGTGACCTGCTAACCCGGTCACTGTTAGCAGGTCACATTTTGTGCTTTTACATAATTACCCCTGTATATTAATAACACATATTAAAATAAAAAAATCCCATTTATTTCATTTAATACATAATAAAAACATAAAATCCCTAATATATAGTAAAAACATAAATTTTACTTATTGTATATACAAATTTATTTAACTAATTTGATTTTATAAATAATATTAACAATTAAATAATACTTTAAAATTAAAAAAATTCAAATAAAAAATTTATATAATGTATTAATTTATTTAATATTATTAAAATCCCTAATATATAGTAAAAACATAAATTTTACTTATTGTATGTACAAATTTATTTAACTAATTTGATTCAAATCAAAAATTTATATAATGTATTAATTTATTTAATATTATTAAAACAATAATTATTAATATAATGAATAATTAAAATTAAAAAAAAAAACTAAATCCCCAACCACCCCACCCACCCCACCCCACCCCGCCAAACCCTAACCCTAACTACCCCCACCCGTCGCGGCGGCGGCGGCCTGTTTCTTCATCCCAGGCCGGCGGCGGCCTGGGTTCGTCCTTCCCAAGCCCCGCCGGCCTGGGAGGGGTCGATCCCAGGCCGCCGCTGGTCTGGGACGACGATCCCAGGCCGGCGGCGGCCTGGGCTATGTTGGGGGCGGCGGATTTGGGTGGGTGGGAGGGTGGGTGGAGTGGGTGGGGTGAAAGAGTTTTAGATTTTTTTTTTAATTTTTTCCAAGATTAATTGAGGAGGGTATAAAAGTCATTTCGATTTTGCCTATGGTGTATTGTTTCTTCCGGTAATAGGTGAAGATTTTGCCGCATGGCATTGAATGAATGGTGAACTGTGGGCAGTTCCGCCAAAGCGGAACTGCCCCTAGCAAGCCCGAACTAATAATTTTAGAACATATGCGTGCGTGTTTACTAGTTAAATTTTAAAAATCATTTCAAACAAATTTGGAATTTTTATATGGTTTTTCACTGATTATGAATATTTAAAAGTTAAGTTTCAATTTACACTTTTAAGTTATATTACAAGCAAAAACTAAAATATAATAGATTATCATTCGCAAGAACTAATTGCCAAGGTCTCAAGCCAAATATTTCAATTCTATTTCCAATTTTCTACTCTACTCAATTTATTAAATATAATTATTTTTCTCAAAATT
This sequence comes from Penstemon barbatus, assembly GCA_003313485.2. Classification (NCBI taxonomy): domain Eukaryota; kingdom Viridiplantae; phylum Streptophyta; class Magnoliopsida; order Lamiales; family Plantaginaceae; genus Penstemon; species Penstemon barbatus. The sequence continues at coordinate 13,481,771 of CM064877.1, read as the reverse complement.
ATTCTATGTAAAATAACAACTTAATTAACACTACTAATTGTCAACCACAACTTAAACTTGAGGGCGTAATTATAAAGTTAGTCAAAAGTTTTACTTTCTTAACTCTTATTTAAAACCACCAAAATTAATTGAAAGAGACAAGATGTAATTAAATGGGACAAATGGAGTATTAAGATAAGATACACAAGAGTTTATATATTCACCATTTATTATTATTACATGTATACACAATTATATGAAATGAAAGTGCAAGTACATAGTACAAACATTATTTTTATTTTCAAACTTAATTAACTGACGCGAGGAGTACGGATCACGATGCCAAAAGTGTTGGTCCTAATCCAGACACGATCCGTCCTGTAATCTCTAGTCGTCGGAGCTCCATCCTTGAGAACTATAACATGCATTCAGTTTCGGATTCTCCTAACTCTATCACGGCAGCCGCCTATTTTCCAATTGTTCCCACCAACTCCGGCCACTCATTCTTGCATTGACAATTTGCCATTTCTGTATCTATATTTGGTCATGCTCATGATTCGTCTTTTTCTGCAAATGACAAAAGTAGTTAGTAATTTCCTCCAAAATTAAACATGTCCATATATTTTTATAATTAATGCAACAATATCGACAGGGGCGGATCCAGGATTTTGGTGTAGTGGGGACTAAAATTCTACCAAAAATTTAAAAATCCAAATACAAAAAAAAAGTTCAATCAAACTTTAAAATCATATCTAATTCACGAGAATATATATGAAAAGATACAAAAGAGGACGTGAAGTTTTATAACAAAAATAATTAACCTCCACAAGTTACTTTAATTACATACCCCCCATTAAGACACCAAAAGAACCCAAAACATCTACTTATCTTAATTACAAATTCAAATGAATTCAAAAAAAAAAAAAATTTACAAATTCAAATGAAACCAATTAAATTAACAATTGACCACGTTGATTTTCAATTTTTGAAATCGGAGCTAGATCAATATTTTGGGAGGTTGAAATTTTTTATAGTATTGTATTAAATAAAAAATAAGAAGGAACCGTATTTATAAAAAAAATTAACATTCTTGATCGTTATTAAAAAAGATATAAAATTAAAAAAATAATTAAGAAAGAACAAAAATTAAAGAACAATCATTAAGAAAAATTAAAAGAGCAATGTTAAGAAAAGAAAATTTGATTTAAAAAAAAAAAAAGAATAGAAAAGCACATAAATTTATACAAAAGCGCTCTTCCTGAGTTTTGAATTCTAGCATCAAATTCATCTTTCATCCAACAAACTACTGGGCCAAGTTACTTAATGTTAGGAAACAAAAAAAAATTAAAAGAAAACTTTAAGAAAGAAAAGAATGGAAGAGCACATAAAATTAGACAAAATGTGCTCCTCCTGAGTCTCAAACTCAGGCTCAAAATCAAGAATGGTTTCCATCTATCATCTAACAAACCACTAGACCACATTTAATAAGTTAGGAAAACTAATATAATTTCTATATATAAAATTTCAGTGGGGGCTATAGACCCCACTTGCCCCTACGTGGGTTCGCCCCTGAATATCGACTATCTTTTATTTATTAAAATGATAAATAATGTAACGTTGATGTTACATAATAGAATTTGTATATGTTTATCGAACCTATCCTCTTAGTGATGATATATGTCACCTCTGATCCTTAATCATGCATGGATTTTCACTTAAAATGGCGATATTACAAAAGTATTTAATTGTTATTAATTGTTGATGTGTAACAAATTTTGTGCACATGCAATGAATACAAATTGTTAACTTGTAATCTTGACATATATATATGAAAAGTAAAAGAGAAAAACTTTATTGAAAATAAGAGAGAGTGTATTAACTGGAAAAGAAAATTAAAAAATTGATATCTAAAATGGCACCTACTTAAACATGTTTATGACAAAAAAGCCTAATCAATACTGCTAACTAACTAATTAAGCACTAATGACAAATACATATAATAAAACACGCTAATGACAAGTACATTACATATAATAAATACGTAAATATTAAAAACCACTTCTTCCTAAGTCGCTGCCATATGAAATTGCAATGCAAACGGTCATTTGTACGTATATGAACTGAGATGTCAATCAATTCCTTCAATTTGTACTTTTTCACTTTCAATTGGTAGTTATGTGATGTCACAAATCATGAGAAAATGACGGATTACCGCGGATACCTTGTTGATCTCTGTTACATAACACATTTTTTTTCTTTTTAATTAATTCTAGATACTACTAAATAAATAAGCTGTATAAAATCAAAGATAAATATATATATAGATATGCACTACTAATGCATTCTCAAATGTTTGTTTTCCTTTTATGTCCCAAATAAGACTAATTAATTTCATATATATATAAAGTTATAATTTGACATCAACTAATTCACAAATTTTTTGAGAAAAAATTTAATTTTTATTTGGTTTCTCAAGGATATTAAGGGGTTTTAGATATCTTTTGAGACATGCCGGACATATTATATGCATATTTCTCACAGCGAGGATTCGAACTTGAGTTCACAACTTGTGGAGGCTAGCTAGTCTAATTCACTAGGTCCCAACCACCCATTGATAGAAAGTTTTACTTTTTCAATTCTTAATCAAAACTCCTTGATAAAACTGAATGAAGTAAAATAAAAAACGGGACGGTAAGATAATAATTAGGATTAGATACAGTAGAGTTTATTCACCATTTATTTTTATAATTACATGTGTACATAACATATAATGTAAAATGAAAGTGCGTCGATGTACACACGTTATTATTGTTATTGGTGAATAATACTAAATCAACCGATACGGGGAGGGCGAACCACAAGGTCACAATCGTTGATCCAAATTCGGACACGATCACATCTGAAATCTCCCGTCACCGGAGTTCCATCCTTGAGAACTATGGCTTCCAATTTCGGGTTCTCCGTCTGTATGGCGGAGGCCGCCTCTTTTCCAGTTTTTCCCACCAACTCGGGCCACTCCTGATTGCATTGACAAGTTGCCATTTTTGTATGTAATTAATTAAGTATTTATAACAAGAATCGATGAATTGTGAAGAGAGAGTAAAGAATACGTGTCTATAAATACTAGCTACTCCCATGCATGCATGCTTGAAAGAACATAATTCTTTTTTTTTTATTTTTTGTTGGGTGGTGAGAGAATATAATTCTTGTCTCCATCAAACAGATAGATAGCGTTTTTCAAACGCACAGCCTACTTTTAGCTTTATGCCAATTATAGGTCCACAATTGATAAACTTTACCTAAATTTGGTGATACGTACGTATTTTCTCCAAATTACTTAAAATAGCTACAACATTCCTCCAAAATTGAAACATGCATGACTATTTTTGTAAATGCAACATCGACATTATCCCCCTTATTTTCAAAAAAAAAAAAAAAATGACAAATGTTAAATAATTGTGAAGTTATATAATATAGTGAATTAAAGTATATAATATAAAATAAATAATCATAGGTATTCTTGCCTTCAACATGTAGTGAACTAAATATTTAGACGGAGACAAAAAGTTAATAGTAGTTAATAGTAGAATCTAATTTATCGTCTTAGTGGTGATATGCCACCTCTAATACTTAACTATATATTTGCATGCTTTTTACTAATTAACATGGCAAATTGGCAAATTATAAAAAATAATTCATCATTATTTAATTTTCGTTCATGTTAAACAGATAATGATGAAATGGGGTCAGTAACAAAAGAAATTAAGAATACATGAATGATTTTTATTCATGTAGCTAGGTTCATATATGGTGTAAATTAAAGTACAAAAGGTTAAAGAAAAGAAGAAGCTCCATTCCATTTTTAAATTCCAACACATATCTTTAAAAGATACTCCTTCCATTCCACAATATATGTCTTTTTAGAAATAATTTTTTTTCCACAATTCAAGATCAAGTTAAATACTATTTTGATATTTTTACCCTTCTTCATTAAAAGAGAGAGAAGAAAGATGTATGAGAAAGAGAGAGATGAATTATGGGGAGTTACAAAAAAATTAATTGCATCTCAAGGGTAATTTTATCTAACTACACTCTTATTTTCCTAAAATATAGGGTATTAATTGATTCTTTAATCCTTGTGAAAAAAACCTTAAACCTCATGTAATGCGGTATGGAGGGAATAATGTTTTTGGCTATACTAGAGCAAATTAATAACTTGAACTACCTAATTCGCACTTTAAAATCAACATACACTACCAAAAAAATTGAATTTTAGTGGTAACATAGTAAATGATAAAGTGACAAGAATTTAAATATTGTTACTAAAATAATGTATATAGGTATACTAGTGACAAGAAATGTGAAAAAGTTATCGCTATTGACATTTAGTGATACCCCAAAAGTGACAATTAAAAAGTTATCACTTAATTATAGTGACAAGAATTATAGGTTGTTACTGAAAGGGTATCATTAATTGTCAAATAGTGACAATTTAAGTTTCATACACGTGTCACTAATTAATAGCCATTATTGACAATTTAAAAATATATTTTGTCACTATTGCACTCGTCACTATTGTTATTGTGACAAAACTAATATTTTTTTGTCATAAATATATGCAAAAAGGGCAAAAATTCAATTTTCATACCTTAGAATAGGCCAAAGTTCATTTTTCATATCAATTGAACGAAAATCATACCAAGCCACACTGCCATCAGTTTTTTAGCAGAAGTGCCACATGTCCAAAGTTGACTTGAAATTGAAGTATGATTTTCGTTCGATTGGTATGAAAAATGGACTTTGGCTTATTTTATGGTATGAAAATTGAAAGTTTGCCTCACTTTCAATTTTAACTGTAATCAACTTTAGTTTGTTTGTTCTTGACCATACATTTTAATCTAAACAAATATTGCGAAGTATATTAACCAAAGGGACATACGGCCTTTAGTAGGTATTATATTTTACGTGTAGGTCTCACATTATAATGGAGTTTTGATCAATGAAATCAATCAACATTCATAGCTAGCAAATGGGTGTACGCGGGAAAAAAATTATTAGGACTCGTCAAAGTTGAACTTAGCAAATATCATTCAATGTTTAAGTTGGGTCATATTTAAAAGTGTAACACGCGAGTACTTGAGTCATTTGAAATGTATATTTGGAAATATTATAGAAGGTGAAATACCATATTTCATATTGGGTTGGTTTGTAATTTAAGTCAAATTATCCTTAACTTTTCTACTCAAAATAAAGGTAGAAAAATATTTCTCAATCAAATAATTTTACTTGGTGAGACTGGATAACAAATGTTTGAGTGGTTAATAAAAGAAATTGAATGAAAATATATCTTTCTAATTAAATAAAATGTAATAGACAAAAATTCATTTTTCATACTATAGAACATGATAATTTTTATTTTTCATACCACACGTGCACCGCACGTGAGTTTTTTCCCGCTCAAGACGACTTAACGGACCACGTGGCAATTTCATTAAAAAACTTGACGGGAGTATGATTTTTGAAATGTCCCTTTATTCTACGGTATGATTTTTGTTCAATTCATATGAAAAATGGACTTTGACTATTCTATGGTATGAAAATTGAATTTTTGCCCTGCAAAAAGCAACAATTTCAACAATGTCACTTAATATTTTATCACTAAAATCCATTTTTCTTGTAGGGATATTAAAGAGTAGTACTTTAACTTCATGTTTGATTTATTTTGAGAAAGGAAATGACTCATTATCTTTCCTTAATTTCCGCTCACCTTCTGCAAATGATCTAATCAAGGCTATCAAGAAGCTAGATTAGCTTAGGTATACCATTTTTTAGGAGGAAATACATAAAGGTGATGAAGTGATCCGACGCATGCAAAGATGCGGCCTCTAATCGTTAAATTTAGAAGTGGTTAATTGAATGGTTTCTTGCACGAAAATTTCACATCACCCATGTTCTGAATAATGTGTACATAATTTTAAAATCTTATAATTTTAGGAACATAGGGTGATGTGGAATTTCTCTCCATGCATGTATAATAAATACATTAATCGGCTGTATCACTTGTACTTGATGACGTACGTGATGCAACGACTATGTTACATAATTTCTTATCAACTTCATAAAATACAAATCACATAATAAAATTACTTTTTGTCTCCCTCTTTACAAAATTAACTAATATTCCTATACAACAAAATATATTGCAAACCCGGATCCATGGCCACCAGTAACCACCACCTCAACCGCCGGCCTCTTTCCCTCCTACCACCCAACTCTAGATGAGCCATGATTTTTCCTACACACCAATCTTCCACCAAATTCCTACACCACATATCACATAGCCAAACTAAATACATATCCAGAAATATATTATAAGAGGGTGAGAAGAAAAAAGATACGACTGAGGTGGGACTGCGTGTTTGGAGTTAAGGGTGGCGGAGAGAGGCTTTGGATCAGTTTTTTATTTTCTTTCTTAGGTAATCTTATTTTGATTTTAAAAAAAAACTTAATTAATTTGGGTAGATGTTATCAAAAATAAATAATTTAGGTTCAGAGATTGGTGGTGGTGGAACTGTGGAAGGTGAGGAAAGTGATGGTGATGGTGGTGGAACTGTGGAAGGTGAGGAAAGTGATGGTGGAGGGTGAGGGAAAAATATTTTTTATGTCAAACTTTTGTCAATATTATTCATTTGATATCAAGTTTTCTAGAAAAACATATTCGTTACCCTAATTTATGCCATCTTGACACATATCATTTGACCGTCAATATTTTAAGGGTGAAATACAATATTCCCCCTTAAAGTATGCGGGTAGTATCAGTTACCTCCCTAAAATATCAATTGTAACACTTATCCCCTTCTGTTATAGTTTTGTAGTTTTTATTCCAGAAATACAACCGCCCCTTACATAAATAAAATATCTTTATTAATTTATAAAAATAAAATTGTCTCTTTATTAGTTATAAATTCATTCATCCACCAAACAATATTATGTTTTAATTTCTTCATTTTTTTTACCATACTTTTTTCAATCTCAAATTTCTTCTTCATTTTCATCTCATTTTTTTTAACCAAAATAGGCGACATAAATGAAGAAATAGAAATTTAACATTGTTTGGTAAATGGATGTATTCATAATTAATAAAGAAAAATGATGAAGAAATGGAGAAATTAAAACATAATCTTGTTTGGTGTCAACTGTGAATTTTGCGGAAAGAATTCGAAGGTAATTAACTCAATATTTTCAATGATAATTTGTACCGAAAATAAATAAGATAATTATCACCAAATAAAAACATAGAAAAATATAAAGAAAAAAATTGAGGTAGATATATACAAAATTGAAACATAAAATAAAGAATACAAATTAAACATAAATCAAGAAAAAAATGAGACGAAAATAAAGAAAAAATTTGAGACCATAAAATCGAAGGAAATCGAAAAAATGAAGAAATTGAAATATAATATTATTTGGTGGATAGATGAATTCATAATTAACATAAATATTTTTTGATAAATTAATAAAGAAATAATGTATTTGTTTCAAAATGGACGGGGATATTTTTGGAATAAAATGTTTAATACTACAACATTGGGGGCCGGGTAAGTGTTACAATTGATATTTTAGGGGGGGTAACTGATGTCACCCCCATACTTTAAGGAGGGAAAGTGTATTTCACCCATATATTAACAGAATTCATCACGTGTGTGACACATGTCCGTTAAGTGGCATGGGTTTTGCACGTGCAGAGGGTAAAATTTCATTTTTGATATCAAACATTTACCTACTTTATATATTTAGTACCAAACATTCGAAAAAGATACATTTAATACTAAAATTGATGATTGTTTGACATATCTGCTTTGATTATCAATTTTTTAGAGAAAAATGACCACGTGGCCTTTAAGTCCCCAAAATTGCACGTTTTTTTTTTTTTTTTTTTACGAAATGTGCTCTAGCATGGAGTATTTAAACCTAATTTTAATTTTACCATAACTCCTTAATTACAAGGCCAAATTGAGTGTTCTTTATATGGCTAGAAAGCTCTTGACGAGAGATTTTTAACTGTATAAGTTTCAGTTCATGAAACACAATAAATAATTTCAGAAAATTAACAGAGTTTTAGTCTTTTTCCAATTTCATTCATTAACCTAAACTTTGTTAATTTTCTAAGAATTATCTATTGCATTTCATGAATTGAAACTTGTACCTTTAAAAAGCTCTCGTCAAGAGTTTACGAGCCATATAAAGAACACGAAATTTGGTCTTGTAACGAAGGAGTTATGAAAAATTAAGACTAGGTTCAAATACTCCATGCCCGAGCACATCACGTGCAAAAAGCGTGCAATTTTAATGATTTGACGGCCTCGTGGTCATCCTCGTTCGCAAAATTGATTGTCAAAGGAAATTATTCAAATAACCTTCAATTTCGATATTAAAAAAAATTATTTTTTGAAGGTTTGATACCAAATGTGTAATGTAGGTAAAAGTTCGGTATCAAAAATAAATTTTTACCCCCTGCACATGCTAAACTCGTGCACTTAACAAACACATGTTGCGCACGTGATGAATTCTGTTAAAAAATTGACGGCCAAATGAAATGTGTCAAAATGGTCTAAATAATGGTATCAAATATATTTTTTTAGAAAGTTTGGTATCAAATGTGTAATATGAACAAAAGTTTAGTGTCAAGTATTTTTTCCTATTTTTAATTAAAGATGACGAGAATGCATCCGCGTCGGATCCTCTGTAACAAAAAAGTGTAACATCCTCGTTACATAGCTTGGATGAAAGACACGTGGCAAACTAACGGAATTCACAAAACGTTTGTTAAACTCCATCTCTGATTTTAATTAGGACATGACCTAATCAAACACCCCAAATCTGTGGCAGCAAGAAGGAAACATCACGAGTATGATTCAAAATCAAGTGATAAGAAATTGCAGAAAATCAATGGAAACAAGGAGATTTGTGGATTGGAAAAGAAGAAAAAGATATCGAACAAAAATTTGCAGAAAATCAAGGGCAAACAGAGAGGTGAATCGTGTAAGGAGAAAGAAAATTATAGAAATCTCCTGTCTTCCATAGAACACTTACGGTTGTCATCATTCAATTTCGGTTCGGTTCGATAAACCGGTCGATAATACCAAAAACCGAAGGTTACAAAGGTTCGGTAATGGGACTCGTACCGTATACCGAACCGAAATTTCGGTTCGGTAAACGGTACATACCGAAACTTCGATTTCGGTATGATTCGATCGGTTTACACCCCTAATATGTAAAAGGTGTAGTTGTTTTAGAAAATTATTTGACGTTTTATAATTACTGAAGAGTGAAGAAAAAGGCTTCTAACTCAAGGACAATTTTGACATTTAAGTGTAATAGGAGAAAAAAGTGGATTTTGTATATTCTTTTGAAAATACACAAAAGTGATTTTGTTTGGGGTGGCAAAATTTGCAAACACCACCTGCTTTTAATTCATTTAGATTTTTTTTTCAATTTATAATAAGATTTGAGTATAATGCAAACACTACCTTAGTTTAGGTATTTCGTTTTGGCTCAACTGCAAACATTCCGAGTCTGCCGGCTGACCGTTCACCGTACCCTTCAACACTTATCCAATGAATATTTTGGTATACTTATATTTCTTCGTTCCCCTTTAATTCTGAAATTAAACATATATAGAAAGTACTCTCTTCTGTGTTAGACATTTTCAATTTTGCCACAAAGTAAAAAAAAAATTACTCAAATGCCAAACCAAAAATTCAAAATTACTCAAATGCCAAAAACTTAATTAACCAACTAATCTAATTTAATTAACTCTTCCTAATTAAATCAAATTTTAACAAATATACCCAAAAATTTTAAAAACTTCAAGATCAACCCACCCCAAAATCAAATTTTCTCTCCAAAAATTCCTCCAAACCCTAACCCAATTTACACAAATTTCACTCAAATTAAGGAAGCAAAGGAGGAAAAACAACATAAAAGGTAAGCATTTGCAAGTTAATTGATATTTTGATGTATTATTGTGCAATTTAGTTAACAAAAATGGAGAATTCGAATCGAACTGAAGTTCGCGTTTTTTGGCGTGTGGCGTGTGCCATGAATACACGCCAACACGCCATGAACGTTGTTTGGCGTGTTGGCGTGTCTTCATGACACACGCCACACGCCAAACAACGTTCATGAACTGAAGTTCGCTTTTTTGGCGTGTGGCGTGTGTCATGAGGACACGCCAACACGTCATGAACGTTTTTTGGCGTGTTGGCGTGTCCTCATGTCACACGCCAACACGCCAAAAAACGTTCATGACGTGTTGGCGTGTGACATGAGGACACGCCAACACGCCAACCTGGCAGTATGTAACTTATTTTTCATTTTTTTTATTTAGATAGCTTGTGTATTAATTTTTGTTTTTACTTGTAGGAATGGACAAACTTATGGTAGTTCTTCTATATAACGGTGAATTTACACTCCAAATCGATAATAAATTGCATTGGCGTGGAGATTCGAATAAACCAATATTGGTGGATAGGGCAATTTCGTTTGAGGAACTACTCGACAAAATTTGCAAGAAGTTGAAGTTGGATCGGCACACCGATATTTTTGAGGTTAAGTACCAAGAAATTGATGACTTGATAACGACAATATCAGATGAAGAAGATTGGGAGTTAGCGAAGCACCTTGTCTGCAATTCTGCTAAATTAAAATTGTACGTGATTTTTTCTCCGAGAGAAGAAATTTTGAGGATAGAGGCATCTCCGGGTGGAAAAGAGAAAGCGAAGAAACTTATGACCCGAGGTAAAGGAAAAAAACTCATGGATAAAGCTAGTTTCAGTTACCAACCTGAAGGATGTGTTATAGGAGGATCAAGTGCACAAGATAATGTTAACGAGGAGATCATTGCCTCTAATCCAACTTTATGTATAGTGGAGGAAATTGAACCACTATGTTGTTCTCCTCCGTATAGTCAGTGGCATCTGGATGACAACGAAGGTCATAATGACTGCCGTAACTTTGACGGCGGAGATGATTATGGTGGTGCTGATGTAAATGGTGAACACTGTAACGTTGACAACGAGTGTGGTGATGTGGGTGGCGATGTGGGTGACGATGTAGATGGTCATGTTGGTGGTGATGTGGGTGGTGGTGGTGGTGGTGGTGGTTATGGTGATGTCGATGGTGGTGATGGTTATGGTGATGGTGATGTTGGTGGTGGTGGTTACGAACCACCTAGTCACGAAGGCTTTGATAACGCTGATTCGGTTGAAATAGATTATTCTCAGGGGAGGAGTGATGAAACGGGATGGATAGTTGGTCAGCGGTGGCCAAACAGTGAAGATTTCAGGGATGAACTTCGTAGAGTTGCTGTAGATAAAAAATGGGAACTTACAGGTAAGTCTGACACAAAGAGGAGGATAGCTAGGTGTACGACTCCTGGTTGTCCATGGCGTATATATGCAACTAAGGAAGCAAACACCCCAGAATTTGTTATTCGAACATATACAAACGTTCACACTTGTGGGATAGCAAATAGAGGTGCCCGTCATAGACAAGCAACAAGTCGGATGGTTGGTTTACGGACAAAGGGGTTATATATCAACCCCAATGAAGTCCCAACACCAAATGCACTGATAAACTTCATGCAAGCCGAAGCTGGTGTTAACATTAGCTATATGACAGCTTGGAGGGGGAAACAAATTGCTCAAGCTGACATTATGGGTACATTTGACGAAAACTTTGCCAATCTACCCTCCTTTGCTTACATGATTAAGCAAAACAATCCTGGTACGCTCACTCGCATCCATACGAACTCCGAGAACCAGTTTATGTATTTCTTCATGTCTTTCGGAGCTGCTACTCGAGGATTCCAGTTCCTAAGAAATGTAATTGTAATTGATGCAACATTTATGGGGCATAGATATAAAGGAACCGTTCTAATTGCAACTGCGACGGACGGTGAAAATCGTTGTTATCCAATTGCATGGGGGGTAGCTAATGGCAGCGAGAATGCGGCATGTTGGACTTATTTTCTCGAGGGCTTGAAAGTGGGTGTACCAGACAGAGCCGATCTGGTTATTGTATCAGACAGGGGCAATGGTCTTACTAAAGCGGTAAAAGAAGTTTACCCTTTAGCTGAACATGGGGCATGTTACTTTCACCTCAAAGGCAACTTGACGAAAAGGTTTGGGAAAGGGAAAGAGAAAGATACGATAGTCGAGTCCTTTTACAAAGCTGCTTACGCGTACAGCGAGAGTAAGTTTGAAAAATATTGGGGTGTCTTGAAAACCCAGAACCCGAGATGTGCAGATTGGCTACAAAACGAGGTAACGTTTCAGAAATGGGCGAGAATCCACCATCGCGTGAACAGATATGAGATAAAGACGTCTAACCATGTTGAGGTCCTTAATAGTCGTATCAAAAATGTCAAAGATTTTCCCATATGTTACTTTCTCGGATTTGTTGTTAATTTGATGTCAAAGTGGTTTGGAGAGCGTCGTGCTGAGGCTGATCGATGGTCCCGGTCGGGTGTATTGATCCCATCGAAGAATAAGTTGATAAATGAGCGATACGAAAAGGCGTATCGGTGGCGCAAATTTGAAATAGGGCAAGATATATGGAGAGTGGAATCTACCGACTGGAATGGAATTGTGGATTTAGCTGGAAGAACTTGTTCATGTGGCGTCTTTCAGGTTGAGCAAATACCGTGTGAGCACGCAATTGCAGCTGCCATGGGCAAACGACCAGTAGATAGTGGGGCATATGTGTTGGAGCTTGTTAGCGAATACTACTCGATCGATAATATGCGTCAAGCATACTTTGAGCTCATACAACCCGTTCCATCGAAAGACCAATGGATTAACATTCCCGATCATGTTATGGCGAGAGTAGTGCTACCTCCAACCGAAGAAATAACCCGTGGAAGGCCTAAAAAGACACGACATTTATCATGCCTTGAAAAATCGAAGAAAAAATACAAGTGCGGAATTTGCGGAAATACCGATCACAACGCCAGTAGATGTCCCCAACGCGGCCAAAGTTCGGGCAACCACGAAAGTGAATCTTAGATGTTTAGTGAATTTGTAAGTTGTATTTGATGTTTATTGAACAACGTTTGATGTAATGGATGTTTTATGAAATTTCGTGTTCTATGCAAATTATGGATTGAATTGCAATTATGAATTTTTTATAAGTTTTGGGGGTAAAATTGTAATTTTTGAAAAGTCAGGGACCAAACTGCAAATATGTGTTAAATGCAAATTCGAATTAAGTGAACATTTCAATTTTGTCCGAATTATGGATTGAATTGCAATTATGAATTTTTTATAAAATTTGGGGGTAAATTTGTAATTTTTTAAAAGTTAGGGACCAAACTGCAAATAGTTGTTAAATGCAAGTTCGTAGTGAGTGAACAATTTAATTTTGTGCAAATTATGGATTGAATTGCAATTATGGGGGTAAAATTGTAATTTTTGAAAAGTTAGGGACCAAACTGCAATTTTTTGTTCTATGCAAGTTCGAATTGAGTGAACATTTTAATTTTGAGCAAATTATGGATTGAATTGCAATTATGAATTTTGGGGGTAAAATTGTAATTTTTGAGTTAATTATGAGTTCGTAGGGACCAAACTGCAAAATGTTAAATGCAAGTTCGTAAGAACCAAACTTTATGACGCAAATGGAGAAAAATCCTAAACCCTAAACCCTAAACCCCAACCCTAAACCCCAACCCTAAACCCTAAACCCCAACCCTAAACCCTAAACCTAAACCTAAACCTAAACCCTAAACCCTAAACCCTAAACCCTAAACCCTAACCCTAAACACTTATAGGAACATTATGTCCTCCGTAAATCATAACTTTGTACATATTAGCCAATTTTTTAAGATTTGGTCAATTTATCTCCCAAATGGAGAAGTAACACTTACAGGAACATTATGTCCTCCGTAAATAATAACTTTGTACATATTAGCCAATTTTTTAAGATTTGGTCAATTTATCTCCCAAATGGAGAAGTAACACTTACAGGAACATTATGTCCTCCGTAAATCATAACTTCGTACATATTGATCAATTTTATAAGTTTTTGTCAATTTATCAACCAAATGGACAAGTAACACTTATAGGAACATTATGTCCTCCGTAAATCATAACTTTGTACATATTGATCAATTTTATAAGTTTTTGTCAATTTATCAACCAAATGGACAAGTAACACTTACAGGAACATTATGTCCTCCGTAAATCATAACTTCGTACATATTGATCAATTTTATAAGTTTTTATCAATTTATCAACCAAATGGAGAAGTAACTTTTACATGAATAACAAAAAGGTATGGAAACAACAAAAAAAACCAAAATCAATGTTCTGTTTGGCGTGTTGGCGTGAATATCAGCAACACGCCAAAATTTTGTCTTGGCGTGTTGGCGTGTGTATGAGAAACACGCCAACACGCCAAAATTTTGGCTTGGCGTGTTGGCGTGTTGCTAAACCACACGCCAACACGCCAAGAAACAATTTTGGCGTGTTGCTGATCTTCACGCCAACACGCCAAACAGAACATTAATTTTGGTTTTTTTGTTGTTTGTAGACGGTGAATGAAGATGACCGCGAAAGAATCGAGCAACGGGGTCATTTGAAGGACCAATACTTTCCGGGTTGGGGGCAGTCTCAGGTTTCTATTGATGCTTTGAAAATGACTATCATGGACTTCGTATATGTTGAATTGCAGTTTAATACGAATTTGCAGTTTGGTCCCTAAATTTTTAAAAATTACAGTTTTACCCCCAAAATTTATGATCTATTTCATAATTGCAAATCAACCCATATTTGCACAAAATTAAATTGTTCACTCACTAAAGCTTGCATTTAACACGAATTTGCAGTTTGGTCCCTAAATTTTTAAAAATTACAGTTTTACCCCCAAAATTTATGATCTATTTCATAATTGCAAATCAACCCATATTTGCACAAAATTAAAATGTTCACTCACTAGAGCTTGCATTTAACACGAAATTGCACTTTGGTCCCTAACTTCTCAAAAATTACATTTTTACCCCCCAAAATTTATAAAAAATTAATAGTTTCGATTCAGTAACATTGGATGCACAAAATTAAAATGTTCACTCACTAGAGCTTGCATTTAACACGAAATTGCACTTTGGTCCCTAACTTCTCAAAAATTACATTTTTACCCCCAAAATTTATAAAAAATTAATAGTTTCGATTCAGTAACATTGGATGCACAAAATTAAAATGTTCACTCACTAGAGCTTGCATTTAACACGAAATTGCACTTTGGTCCCTAACTTCTCAAAAATTACACTTCTCACCCCCAAAATTTATAAAAAATTAATAGTTTCGATTCAGTAACATTGGATGCACAAAATTAAACACGAAATTGCACTTTGGTCCCTAACTTAGTGGATTTTACCCCCAAAATTTATAAAAAATTATATACAAATGGTCCCTAACCGAATTAAATATTACAAAAAAATAAAAATAAATTAATTACTTAGTGGATTTTTTTTTCCGAATATTAGCGGTAAAAGGAGATGTAATAAGCCTACTAGGATTTCTTATCCTCTGTACTCTTCTTTCTTGCCTTGGTTCTTCGGCATTATTACCCTGTGAATGCATAGGTGAACTACCATTTAGATGAACACAACTCCAAAACCAATCTAATAAATAAAATAGTCTAAAAACAATTTAGATAAAATTCAATAATCCTTTAAATAAATTCCAATAATATCTCTAAAAAAAATCCACAAACAAAAATAAAATTCAATACAACAACTAAACCTGATCATCATCATTATCATCAGCATTATCAGCATCACCAGCATTATCAGCATCACCAGCATCACCAGCATCACCAGCATCATTGTTGTCGTCCCCTTCATCGTCGCCTTCTTTATCATGGCCCCCTTCATTGTCGCCCGTCAGCATTCGAGTGAGGTTCTCCATCGTTGCTGTCAGATGGTTGAGCTGCCCAGTAAATTTATTTTCGACCTCGCCAATCCGACCAAGAACTCTCTCCTCCATTGCAACAACTCTCTCATTCAATGAAACAACTCTCTCATCCAATGCAAGTGCCCAAGCAGGTAATCCAGAAGATGATGGTTGATCTTGAGAAGTAGAGGCACCATCTTGGCTTATTCGCAAACGCTTCTGACGTCGAGCCACATGACTAGAAGCAGGAGCACCTTCTGCTGGAGCAGGAGCACCTTCTGCTGGAGCAGAATCAGCTCGGGCGGATGGCCGGTTGGGGAATTCGGGAACTCCCTCATCATCCCGAATAACCACATACTGCCGTGTCAAAAATAAACTTAATTGTTTATAACATGGAAGGCGGCTACTACGAGTGGCACGTCGTACCAATATAGTTGATTGGTAAGCGCCCGTCTCCAACTCCAAGCTATCCGGCATTAGCCGTGGGATCACAGCCTGAAAAAATAAATATATACAAGTTATTTATAATAAATTTTTCAAGTGATATGTCGGAAAAAAATTATTAATAAAAACGATTAACATACATGAACATTCCGAAAGAACTCGTCCATATCATCAGCGCTGGGATTAGGGTTCCTGAAATCCCAACGTAACATTCGCGGATATCTCGGAACAGTTGGGCCGACCCTTGCAACAAAATTGGCCGCATCGGCCATGCCTTCAATGGCTTCCACCATCCAAAACTGTTCACATTCAAAACATTAGTCAAAACATCCAACATTTACGAAAAAATAACTAAAAAAAACATGGAAATCAACAATTGATTTTACAAACATACCAGAAAAATGTGCGGGAAGCCATATGCATTCCATTTACGGAGAGCGCCGTCCTCATTGCCAGTGCCCAAATTTTTTACAATATCAAAAAAAGTCGCTCTCCATATCTTATCTCCCCACGGATATCTCTCGCACATCGCGAGATCGTCACATATCTTCAATATATACAAATTTAAATCAGAATTGTTATTTTAAAAACTTTAACGAAATAATAAAAATTAAAATTAAGTTTACTTACCGCGAATGTTTTGTTTTCAACATGTTTTATGGGCCTACTTGGCATCAACACGGACGATATCACCCCACGCGTATATCAACTTGCATACGTCCTCGGGATTCGACCTACGCCGAGACAACAAGTCCGTGATACTCGTTTTCAGAGCAGCAACAGAAACCACAGACCGCCCCCAGCCCGGAAAGTATCGCTCCTTCAACTGACCCTGTTCCTCGATTCTTTCTTTGTCATCGTCACTCACTGCCCCAAATCGCATCCCTGATACGAGGGCAAACTCCTCGATCCCGAACCTAACTGGCTTTCCATTTACCAAAAACCAGTGTTCGTAATTACTTTGATTTTGCACGCGTGTGCATACTCGAAGGTACATTGCGTGCAACACCGACGCCTTGAATTTGCCGATGCCGGTTAAGTAAAAAAAACTCCCGATCTGGGGATACGCATTTATAATATCCCAATGCGCAGGTTGGAGGCAACTTACTATACTGCTAATCTCGTTCCACGCACAACGCTGGGTTGCCTCTCCTTTTACGATCACATTACTGTAGTGAAAGGGCGGTAGTATTTCTCTCCGTAGGGTCGAGGTGGGTAATGTTTTGTATCCCTACAAAACAAACAACAAAAGCAAGATAAGTTTTCTGCCTGTCTGGCGTGTGGCGTGTGGCGTGTGAGGAGAGCCACACGCCAGGCATTTACGCTTGGCGTGTGGCGTGTGAGAGTTCCACACGCCACACGCCACCAATGTAAAATATGTAAAATATTAACGTGTGGCGTGTAGCTAACCCACTCGCCAAGTTTATAACGAGTGGCGTGTAGCTAACCCACTCGCCACCCTAATTTCTGTTGTTCTTGGCGTGTGTGGCGAGTGTGGCGTGTAGCTCACCCACTCGCCACCCTAATTTCTGTTGTTCTTGGCGTGTGTGGCGAGTGTGGCGTGTAGCTCACCCACTCGCCAAGAACAGACGCGCAGAACACGGGAAAATTTGCGAAAATTGAAACCAAAATCTTACCACAAATGGCCATTGTTGTATGTTTCTGTCATCATCGATAATTTGTGCGGTTTCCATGCTTCAATTTGCTTCAATTTGAAAGATTTTTTTTTTTCTTCAGATCGACTCTTTCTTTCTTTCTCTCTGCTGCTGAGTTTGGTGTGTGTGTGTGAGTGTGTGTTTTTTGTTTGTTTTAATTTTAATTGATTTAAGTTGGATTGGGGTTTTTTTTTAAAGGTTTATAAAGTGTGAGGGGGGTTTTTGATATTATTAGATAAAATTAAGAGTTTTAATAATTTTTACTTTTTTTTTTTTAAATGAGAGAAATGGTTTTGGCAATTTTGTAAAATCTATTTTTGCCTTTGGCAAAATTGAAAATCCCTCCTTCTGTGTCTCATACTTCTCCGACTCATTTCTTACAGGAGAAATTTAAAATGCAAAAGAAAGAATTATATGATCCGCCCCCGCCTGTGCCCGTATACTGGATTGAGAATTCGGATTCAGTGTCTCGTCACTTTCAGTTCGAACCCGATGGTCAACTTTCCGTGAGCCCACTTTTCACTTTGTTGTTTTCCTGTTAAGCATTTTCTCAAACAATTGATGTGCTCTTTTCTTGAGGCTTCATTCAGTTGTCTTGCAATATTTTATGGTGCAATTTTTGTAGCTTGTGGTTTATCTTTTTGTCACATATATTCGAAAATAAGGTAATATGAGAGTACTATAATATAGGAATGGTGCTGAAGGGGCATTTTGCGGCAATGGTAGTCATTTGGTGTATTTTAGAGATCATTTCCTGAAGTACTGATTTTACATTAAACATTTCTCCGAATTTCTGTGTTTAAGTCGAGGGAGTATGAAGTGTTCAATAGTTTGCGGAAAATTTATGATAAAGACTGGATTCCATTTGCTGCATATTACGCGATAGCTAACCAGAATTTTACTCTTGACCAACTGTTTTTGAGATGGTATAGCATCATGTTTAATCCTGACTTCCAATTTTTGTAATTGGCTTCAGGTAAAGATAATTGATGATGCGAGACCTGCTTCGCGTAGAATGGTTGAATCCTTTCAAAATAAGTTCTTTCCTTCAGGATATCCATATAGGTAAGTAAGTGACTTCGTTTGAATTTTATGTTAGTACTTATATGAGGCCACAA
The DNA here is from genome assembly GCA_003313485.2 of Penstemon barbatus. NCBI lineage: Eukaryota > Viridiplantae > Streptophyta > Magnoliopsida > Lamiales > Plantaginaceae > Penstemon > Penstemon barbatus. Next base: position 13,462,619 of record CM064877.1, on the reverse strand, counting down.
ATGTGGCATAATTATTTTTAAAGTTTTGAATTCTTGCATCTTATGTGGACAGTGTGAATGAGGGATATCTTAGATACACGCAATTCCGTGCCTTGCAACACTTCTGCAGTGCAACATTATCTGTATTATCAACTCAGGTCTTCTTTTGAATTTCTTTTTTTACTTCTATTTATTTTCCATGAGAGATCATATTGAACTCTAATTTAATGCTCTAAACAATTTAGATGCCACCATTACATCTGGGGTGTTTCTTAGTTACTTAGTCCCTTTCAGTCACTTCTATTTGCTGCAGGCTTGAGACCAACACCTGCACAGGCTACAGCTGTCAGTTGGGTAAGATTATATTCATTGAACAAATTTGTGAAATTGTTGGTGAAGTTATCTTTTTGGGATCTTTATATTGTTTTCATCAAGTGCAGATATTGAAAGACGGCATGCAGCATGTTGGGAAGCTCATATGTAGCAATTTGGGTTCAAGAATGGATTCCGAGCCTAAAAGTTGGAGACTTTTGGGTTTGTACTTTGGTTTTATTTCCTGAATTCTCATAGTCCTCATTTGGATTGAAGGATTTGAGCTATGAATTTCAAATCCATAAATTAAAAAGCCATGGCTATTGTTTGGATGTATTGATTTTGTGCACTCTCCTTAGCCGCTATTTTGCACTATGTTATTAACCAAAATGATAGTTTTGAAATCCACCCAATATTTGAGTCATGTGACATCCTTTCTCTAAACCCTTCGTTAAATCCAAATCCCTCAATCCAAATGAAGCCCCAATGCTTCCTGCATAATATTTGCTGCGATGATGACACGTCTTTCTTATTTGTTTGTCTATATTCTACATCTTTGTACTGGATGTTTGAAAATCTTTATACTTGCAGCTGATGTTCTTTATGACTTGGGTACTGGTCTAGAAGTACTTTCCCCTTTATGTCCACACTTATTTCTTGAAATGGCTGGACTTGGGAATTTCGCCAAGGTTAGTTGAGTTTATGACTTCTGGATTTAGGTGTTGTCATGCCTTCTGGATTTACATGATGGCGGTTGAGACTACTGGAATGTAACTCTTTGTTTGGCAGGGAATGGCAGTCGTTGCAGCAAGAGCAACAAGACTTCCAATATATTCTTCATTTGCCAAAGAGGGAAATCTCAGTGACCTTTTTGCAAAAGGTGAAGCCATTTCCACTGTGTTTAATGTTCTTGGGATAGGGGCAGGAATTCAGTTAGCATCTACTGTTTGCTCGTCTCTGCAGGGAAAGGTACAATAACTTTTTACCATATCTGTATAACTATAGATTAGACCTGTTATTCTTACCATACAGTTCAAACTTTAGATTCAGTACTATCCAAATTGTTTCATAATTTTCTGTTCCTGTTTCTGACATGATATAGGCAATAATTTATTTGTGTTTCTAGCAGCGTAAGAATTTTTTTATACCACATTGAGTTGACAAATAAGGATTGGGCTTCAGTACCTGATATTGTTTTCATATTTCTTTTACACATAAGAACGATAATTGATAATTTAGATCTGCAAATTGAGTTGAATTTTATGTCATTTGAGACCAAGAGTTGTATAGGTTTAGGAATCAATCTATCTTAAAATGTTGTCAATTTTATGTGGTAATTTATTAGTTCAAACATTGCAATATAGAAGCCACAAGAGCTATTGGCTAACAGATTTTTATCATACAGATACCATTTGTACCACCTCCAATGTCCTATCATTCACGATTTTTTTTTCCTTAATGTTTTACTTAGTAACTGAACATAGCCTTACTGTTTCCATATATCTACATAGATAGAAGTAAAGTCCAATTACCATGGAAGAATGTAGACTGAAGTGGCTAAAGCTTCTAATAAGGTTTTAATTTGTAGTAACAGTGGCATGTTGAAAATGGTTGTAATTAGTATGATGCGGCTGCAGAAAATGCATAACAAATCGCAAGATTTGGTTTAAAGCCATCTGAGTTAGAAGAGGAGCTTAGAACCATAGGCTTTGATGTGATGGAGTTAGCTCCATTTTCTACATAGCTGGCAAGCTTATGCTTAGCTTTAAGTTTGAGCTTTTTTTTATTATATACTTTTGACATGGTTGAAATTTTCCGTACTCCTATAATTAGTTATTAAAGGGATGTGTTTTATGATGGGGATTTGCTATTCCACTTTCAAACACTCGTAGATGCTACCAGATCTGAATTTTGTTTCCAGATTTAGAATTATTGGTATTCATGGTGAAATGTTATAGTTTATTTGTCAAAGGATTTACAATGGTTCTGGTTCTAATAACGCTGAGCATCTTGCAGTTGGTGGTTGGACCGCTCCTATCTTTGGTACATGTATACTGTGTCAGTGAAGAGATGAGAGCAACTCCAGTTAACACACTCAATCCACAGAGAACTGCGATCATTGTTGCTGATTTTATAAAGGTACAACCAAATAAGCATCTTTTAAAACTTGATTACTTCTAATATATTGTACTTATAGTTCAATGATTTTAAACCAGAAAGGTAGAATATCCAGTCCTGCTGATTTAAGATATCAAGAAGATCTCATTTTCCCCGGACGACTAATTGAGGAAGCTGGAAACGTTAAGGTGGGAAGGGATTTACACAAGGTTGTCAAGCCTTCAGAGTTACACCAAATAAAAGAAGTATTTCCGGAAGAAAGATTTATTTTAAATCGTGGAATCAAGTGGACCGACATGATACTTGAACGTAATGCTACTGGTGAAGATGCTTTGAGAGGGTGGCTAGTTGCTGCATATGCTGCAGATATTGAGAAGTCCTTTCACAAACATAGCGAAGAGGTTTTGGAGGAGGCTTATGAGAGGATGAACAATGTGTTTTCTCCCTTTCTGTCTGAGCTGCAAGCAAAAGGGTGGCATACTGATCGTTTTCTTGACGGAAATGGCTGTCGATTTGCTTTGTAACTCTTTTCTTGGGAAATCGGAAGTCGAAATTTCCATGTAGTTTGCCCTTGTAATATTTCATGGAATGAACATTTTGAAGTAGTGCCGCCACATTGTTGTTACTAAATGATGACGTTCACTCTATCGTTTAGTTTTTATGGTCTGTGATTGGGAAGAAAAGATAAAATGTGATGTATATTTTCGTTTGCTTCAGGTGAGATTTTCATTTTTGTTACTTAAAGACAGTATAGATATCGTACTCTTGGCACTAAGACACAGTTGTATCATCAATTGAATAAAAAATGTTATGGAAAGTAATTTTCAACATATTTCCTTTCTCTAAATAAATTAGTTTCATAAATGTTAAATGTTTGAAAATCAAATTAGGCTGGGTTGAGTAGAGTTGTGTTCAAAATCGATTATATTTTCTCATCAAGTTGAAAATAACTTAAATTGATTCAAAACAAGTTGAATTCAATCAGATTTAAATTTTTTGTTTTCAAACTAATTTGATATGCATGTAAATTAAGCTAAAACGAGCTTTTATGGATTAAAACCTGATCAAATGTCAAGTAAACTAATTTTATTTTCAAACATTTAACATTTATGAAACTTGGGCCGAGTGTGAAATAAAACGCAATTATTAGATTATTCCTTATGGGCCAACCAGATTGTGACTTCATTATTGAAACATTCACGCAATAAATACTACATAGCCCACAATAGAAATCCACGCAATACGTCGTCGTATTAGAGGGGCCCTTCAATCCTCTAGTCAATCATTGCAAGTTATAAACGCCTAGCTATTAACCTTTCCTGTTTTTCTCAAAATAAAAAAACAAAAATCCTTTTCCTATCAGAACTTCTCCTCTCTAAAATTTACAAACAAGTATTTAATCCTATCCCTATCCAAATTCGCTCTCTAATTCTTTGGTGATTTTAACTCTATCCCACCAACCATGGCTACTGCTTCAGGTAATGCCATCTTCTCCAGTTTTAGGACTTTATTGCGTTATTTGCGTTCTAGATTGTTTCGCCCATTGATTCAGAAAAATATTATTTAAAACTTCGTTTGTTAAGGTTTCATGACTTATATTACTCTAAATTGTGTTGATTTCCTTGTAAGATTTCAAGTACTTTTCAATTGATTATTTAAATTGTTGGTTTGCTTAATTCTCTCTTATCTTGTTAATGTATTGATTTTTGGTGTGTTTTATATTGATGTTAACTTGGAATACTTTTCGATTGGGGAACTGCAGTGGCGTTTAAATCAAGAGAGGATCACAGGAAGCAGCTGGAATTGGAAGAGGCCCGTAAGGCAGGTCTTGCGCCTGCAGAGGTGGATGAGGATGGAAAGGAAATCAATCCTCACATTCCGCAGTATATGTCTTCGGCGCCTTGGTATTTAAATGCGGAGAGGCCTAGTTTGAAACATCAAAGGAAGTGGAAATCAGATCCAAATTATACCAAGTCATGGTATGACCGAGGTGCAAAGACTTTTCATGCAGACAAATATCGAAAGGGTGCATGTGAAAACTGTGGAGCTATGACACATGATAAGAAAGCATGCGTGGAAAGGCCCCGCCAATTGGGAGCAAAGTGGACTAGCAAAAATATTGCGGCAGACGAGAAGATAGAGACCTTTGAGCTTGATTATGATGGCAAGCGAGATCGCTGGAATGGTTTTGACGCAGCATCTTATAAACACATTGTTCAGAGATATGAAGCCAGGGATGAAGCAAGAAGTAGATTTTTGAAGGAGCAACAACTGAAAAAGTTGGAGGAGAAAAATAATAATCAAGATAAAGAAGATGAAGCTAGTGATGATGAAGATAATGACGACGCACTGAAGGTTGATGAGGCCAAAGTTGACGAAAGCAAGCAAATGGACTTCGCGAAAGTTGAAAAGCGTGTGCGCACAACTGGTGGTGGTAGCACGGGAACTGTTAGGAACTTGCGTATTCGAGAGGATACTGCAAAATATCTTCTTAATCTCGATGTTAACTCAGCCCATTATGACCCCAAGACCCGTTCTATGCGTGAGGATCCCTTGCCAGATATGGATCCAAATGAGAAATTTTATGCTGGAGACAATCAATATAGAGTGAGCGGCCAAGCTTTGGAGTTTAAGCAGCTCAATGTTCATGCTTGGGAAGCATTTGACAAAGGCCATGATGTTCATATGCAAGCGGCTCCCTCACAAGCTGAGTTGCTTTATAAGAACTTCAAAATCAACAAAGAGAAGTTGAAGTCTCATTCCAAAGACACGATCATGGAGAAATACGGAAATGCTGCTACTGAAGAAGTACTGCCACGGGAACTTTTACTTGGTCAAAGTGAGAAAGAGGTTGAATATGACCGTGCTGGTAGAATCATAAAAGGCCAGGTAAGGAGTAACAGTCTTCTCTCGTCTTTCATAAAAGAAAATTGTATGTGGTTATGTGAATGTAGGTATCATCTCGTAAGAGTGTGTGAGTAGTTGAATTGCTGCTTCTCGCATTTTCCTCTGCGGAGGGCTGGGTGGAATGTATTAGATATACTCTAATCTCTCAAACTCTATACTTATGTCGTTTCCGAATTCACATGTGTTATCTTTTATGTGGGTTCAAGAGCTGCTGTTAAAGGCTACGGCGCTAGCTTCCCTAATATTATGCTATTTCAGATGTAAACTATGATGTGAATTTCTAGTGTGCACCCTAAATTTTTTACACAGATATTTTGGTTTAATATAATGTTCAATAATTTTGGTGTGGGTTTGAGAGCTGCTGTCGGATGTTAGCTTCTGGCTTCACTATATGCTATTTCAAATGTAAACAATTTTGGTCAGCAAACTTGATCTTTTCCTACTGCCATTGATACTCTAGTATGTTAAATTATGTGGACGTATATGTTGTGATTTTGTGTGAACTATCTTGCACTCTCACTCAGATTCATATTAACCTTTGAGCATGGAGATTTATTAATAATGACTCCAAATTCCTAAAACAAGTTCTTGTGACCCTCGTGGCACCTAAACTAAATAGTATTTGCATTTTATTCATCTTCTTCCTGTTGAATCTCGGCTAACGGAACTAAACTGTTGAGTGTCTGATCTTTGCAGGAGACAGCTCTTCCGAAGAGTAAGTATGAAGAAGATGCTTACATCAACAACCACACAAGTGTCTGGGGATCATGGTGGAGGGATCATCATTGGGGTTACAAGTGCTGCCAACAGACAGTTAGAAACAGCTATTGTACTGGTGCTGCTGGTATTGAAGCTGCTGAAGCTGCAGCAGATCTTATGAGAGCTAATATTGCTCGTAAAGAGGCTACTGAAGGTAAGATTTTCTTAAGTATGTACACAAAGCATCTGCCAGAGTCATTTAAAATAACAAATTATGTGTGCTGTCATAATATTTAAAAATTATAGAGCACTGAGTTTGGTAATAAAAATGGTTCCCAATGCATAGAAGTATATTACAGAAGCATGAAAATATTGGGTAAGAACTGAGGTGCCACCTTTATTTCTTCGTTTCGTGTAATAAGCTTTTAAATGACCAGAAGGGGAAAAGATTACGTTACTGGAAAAGCAAATGATTATGGACCCATTTTTTATTACTTTTTTTTAAGAACCCCAATTTTTATTAGTTAAAATCAGTAATGTATGCATGCATAGCTATCTCCTCATTCATGTTCTGGTATTTTAACTGTTATAAAAATCTCTTGCTTTTCTGTATATCGGTCTCTGAAATTGTATATTTGAATCCAGAAGCACCTGCACAAGCTGAGGAGAAAAGGCTTGCAACTTGGGGATCTGAAGTACCGGATTTAGTTCTAGATGAGAAAAAACTTTCTGACGCACTTCAGAAGGTGAGACTCTTTTATTTGATTGTCCCTCTGCAGCTCCGGTGCACCCTTTATTATAAACTGAAAAGGGAAGGGGGCTTGGAGGGAATATAGGTTTCGGCTATTTTAGTTCAAATGTGTAAGATGTGTCTGTGTCTTACGGGGTTCGTTTTTACCTTTATGATGTGATTTTGTGGATGTTAGGATGAAATATCTGAAAAATTGTCTTCTTGCTTGTCTTAGGAGGACGCAAGGAGGAGAGAGGAGAGGGATGAAAGGAAACGCAAGTACAATGTCAAATGGAATGATGAGGTATTTTTCTTTTTTTTTTTATAAACCTTAAACTTGGTTCGAGTTTCAAGTATATACTCTTAGCTTAGCGACTCTGACCATGGTTAGTCTGGACAGGTCACACCTGAGGATATGGAAGCATACAGGATGAAGAGAGTCCATCATGATGATCCAATGAAGGACTTCTTGAACTGAACAACTCTCACTTAGATTTTCAAAACATTCTGGGCGGCCCTGATAATACTTTTTCTTTATTTTTCATATAGATTATAAAAATGACAAATTCACTTAATTTTTTGATAGTAATTTTAATTTTGAAAACATTCTTTTAGGAGAAGCAGAGTTTACATGTATATATAATGAATATAATTTCATAACTCTTGTACGTCAATAAATTTGACTATTATCAAGATCAATTATTCCCAATAATGTAATTTTTTTATGTTCTTAGTTATAAGTACAAGAATTACTCACATGACTGTCATAACTGATAACAAATTTATTTACATAGAATAAGATACAAAACTAAGCTTGTATATAGACTCTATTTCTAATTCAAACACTCTTCTTTCACAAAATTCACTCAATTATAACACAATATATTTACATATGCCTACCAACAGGTGATTGGTCTAGTGGAATGGACTAGTCACTACAAAGTAGCGGACTCATGTTCGAATCCCTGTTGGGAGAGGTACCCAATTAATGTGTCCGACCCGTCTCGAAAGGAATTAAACCTTGGGAAACCAAAAAAAAAAATATTTACATATGCCTTAACTCCCTTGTTATCACAGTTTTTTCTTTGTAAATAGTAAAGTTCTCAATTGGTGTGCCAAGTTTAAAGTGGAATTATCAATCTTGCATTAAGTCATAGGTAGTAAAAGAGTAATCATGGGTAAGTGCATATATACTTATATCATTACAAAATCCAAAGAAGAAGAGGAGGAAAGAGTAAATACATATGTAGTATGATCAGATCTTATTAAACGCTACAAACGACGAGCATGCACTTCCTGATGCTGCATCTGAGCACGGAACCTAGCTATAAACTCATCAGCCCTTTCATCAATTCCTTGCATCTGCTGCGGTGAACCCAAAACCAAAGATTCCCACATGTCATCTGCTGTATCTTTATTCAGTATCTGTTTCTCTTCCTCTCTTGTTTTGGACAAACATTTTTTCTGAAGATCAGATTTACTTGACGAACACGTAGCTTCTTTCGTTACATAGACAGGCTCTATGAATAGCTGGTCCACGTAAACGGGAGGCAGCCTTTTCGGAACGTGGTGATTAATCAAAGTGCGTGTAATTGGCTTGATTTTGAACTTGTTGGGCTTTTTTGAAAGGGATGGCCAACCAAGTTTCTTGGAGGTTTTGCGGTATCCGATTTTGGGTTTCTTGATTGCTTTTGATCTGTTGAGTTTGTGTAACTTGGTTTGGATTTTGTTTGTGACTACTTTCCACACTTTTCTTGGAAGTAGTCTCTTCAAATTCAACCAAGACATGATCAGGAAAAGAAGGGAGGAGATGAGAATGAGATGTTCTCTCTAGTAACAGAGTATAGTATAGTATAGTGGATAAATGGATGAGATGAGATGAGATGATGTTTCTTTATAGTGTAGATTGCTAGAGAGAATCAGAGGGTCTGTGGGGTAGAGTTTCTCATTAAGTAATAACTAAATGTAGTATTAGCACAATTAGCAACTTAATTCTTAAGCTAATTGTTGGGCATAAGTGACCTAAATGATAATGATGTATATACTAAGAAAGCGCGTTTTCTTTTTCTTTTTTTAATTTCTTGACTATTAGTGAAAAAAGGGGATATGGACAAGCATTAGTCACTCACATTTACTACATAAATAGGAAATATATGGTCTCCCTCAATTGATCCGAGTTTCTTAATTTTTTTTTAATGATAACTCAGGTGTCAAAGCTTACGCTAGATTAATCATGAATCCTCAGAACCCTTGCCCTAGAACCCTGAAGGATGTAAATCGCAGGATTTGTCTCCATTAAGTCTCGGGATTCCACCATACTGTTGTGCACTCTGCACACAAATGGGTCTTCACCACAAATGACCCTTAGACAGACCCCTGAAATTGCTTCCATCAAAATTCCAAATGCCCCTACCCTTGCCGCTGGAGCAAGCCTTATGAATTGTTAGTCAACCGGAGAGTTTCTTAATTTTGATTGTATTCAAGCCGGTCATATGATAAACATATCTTTTCATTGAAATTGAATTTTGTTGGTCTTGGACTAAATTAAAATTCTGATATTGAAAACCAAATATATATGTTACAAAACTTAATACTACTTGGCATAATGATCCACATTGTTTGCAAATTAGGATCTTCAATGCTTCATGAACCAAAATATCAAAGTGTATGAAAAATATAAATTGAATAAATGCCTTTTTTTCTCCATTTATGTTCTGTTTTTTTTTCTACTATATCTTAGAGGAATAGTTGTTTCATATGGGAAATAAAAATGCCCCGTGTTGTGCCCACTTTTCTTTATAGATAGATAGATAGATAGATTCTTTTGTAGCTTAATTCTTACGCTCACCTTTACTCTGTGTCCGTGTCCACTAAGTAGTCAATACACTCGGCCCAGTGTAGGCCCAATCAGATTTATGTTTACATTTGATTTGTATATCCCATGTCAATATTCCACAAGTTCATTTAGGCCCATTATGGTTCTCTCTCTCTCTCTCTCTCTTTTGTCTTTTCTTTTTCTTTGTACTTGTAGTTTTATCAGCAATTGAGTTAAGAAAGGAATCATAGACTAGTAAACAGAGAGCTTCATAACATGGAACTATTCTAGAATTTTGCTTCTAGTTGAGTCTTACAACTCAAATTTATAATCGTTTCCAATGGTGTCAAAATGATATTTTATAAATCCCCTTCTAATTATTTCTTTGTAGCTTTAGTCAAATCAACACTAATCAAATTATAATATATCTTTTTTTATGGTGGAATATCTTTTTATTCTTTTGTGTAGAAACTCGAAAAGTTATTAAGAAAAAAAATATTAGTTGCACAAACTCAATTCAAGCTCAAACTAAGTTTAATGTTCAAACTCGAATCTCGAATTATTTTACTATTTGATTTTCACCTTTTTCCCATGAGTAGGGCCCAAATCAGAGAATTTAGAGGCAGTATTGGTTCTTGGCCCGGACCACGCAACTTGGGCTGCACTTTGGGGTGCTCTCAATTCTTATTCACTTTACATAAGACTTGAGCATTTAACTCGAGGACGAAATTGTCTGAATTTGTTTCGTTTAGTATAGCTAAACAAATGTCAACAACATTTACTTTTAAATATTTAATAGGATAAATACAATTTTTGGTCCCTCTTATCATTAACTTTTTACAGAGTGGTCCCTCTTATGTTTTTTTTTTCACTTTAGTCCCTACTATGAATTATTTGTTTCACTTTAATCCCTACTATGAATTATGTGTTTCACTTTAGTCCTTATCAGGTGGTTCCGATAACAGGTGACATGCATATGAATAGTTTTTAGGGCATTTTCGTCCGTTCACTATTGAGACTATTTGAGATATTGTTTAATTGGTGAGCAATTTTGGTGTTTGAAAAAGATTTTAGGAAAAATCTTTAGTTTTGAACGAAATGTACGATTAAGTTGGATTGGAATGAAAGCCTAGTATGTAAGAAATTTTATATTTAGTTTTTTTTTAAATAATTAGAAAGAAGAAAACATCCCTGTTAGTTTACTTGAAATGACAAAATTGCCCTCATTAGCATATTACATGTTATCGGAATCGACTTGGACCATTTGAAAATGACTAAAGTGAAACAAATAATTCATAATAGGGACTAAAGTGGGAAAAAAAACATAAGAGAGACCACTCTGTAAAAAGTTAATGATAAGAGGGACCAAAAGTGGTGTTTACCCTATTTAGTATTTAAAATTTAGTTGTGGTTTGATGCCATAAACTTAAAATTAGGAAAATGTGTACAAATTTAATCTTTTTCTTTTTTTAATGGATATTTATATATTATATTTAGTTTAATTTCTCATCAAAACATTCTTGAATTACATTATCTGAGGCAAAATAGTAAAAATAGCTCTATAACTATAGTAAATACACGTTTAATCCATTAACTTTCATCATATATCAATGTTAGTCGTACGTATGATTCGTATGAAGAATTTTATCCTGCAACTTTAAATTTTAATTTTCGTCACACACATATATACTAAAGTTTCAACACAAATATGACTAAAATTAAAATAAAATAAAAGGTAAAGGATTAAAATAAAGAACTACCTAATCAATTATATTCAACAATTCGTTCTAAAATAAGAATTAATTTGAACACATTGTGAGACTAGTTCCCTACATTGAAAGAAACATATATATGCACTATTAATATTTGTTTGAGGCAAGTTGATTTAAAAAACTTGAGTTCAAATCAATAACAATCATCAAATTAACCAACAATTTGCAGCATCGAGTAGCATTAGGGGTGGGCGTTGGGTTCGGGTAACCCAAACCCGACCCGTCCCCTTTTTAAAATATCCGAATGGGACGAGTGTTTTTTGGGTTTGGGTACCCGAACTTGAATACCCGTATTTTATTACGGGAATATGGGACGAGTTTGGGATTGATCTCTCCAACCCCGAATACCCGAACCCGCCTATATAATATTATTATTATATAATTTATACACTTTACTTATACTAGGAAAGTGCACGTACGTTGTACGTGTCTAATTAATTTCATTAATATTTTTTGTAAGTTAGAGTAGAATTAGTTTTATTATGTCATAAAATAAAGTAAATTAACCCGTTTTCACCCATTCAATTTATTAGTTTAATTCATTTTTCACCGATACCGTTTTGCCCATTTTTTTTATTAATAATAACTTATTTTTATTATTTTTTACAATTTTGTCCTCTTGTTTTATCCGTTTTAAACTAATTTTCTATCGGTTTCACCTTATTTTGTCTGTTAAGCTTTTTTTTATTAATGCAAACGTTTTTATCATATTACCCATTTTCACCTATTTCACACATTTTTTCACTGATTTCACATGTTCTTTTCATCAATATCACCTGAATTTTCAATGATTTTACACGTTTTCGCCGACTTTATTTTTATTTTTTTACCGATTTCACCTACTTTTCACTATTGTTGTCGTTTCACCGATTTCATCTTTTTTTCACAATTTTCAACGATTTCAGGGGAATTTTTTTTTTTTTATCATTTTCACCAACTTCGCCAATGTTCACCCGAATTTTTATTGATTTCACATGCTTCAATGATTATATTTTATCTATTTCACAATTTTCCACGAATTTCACACATTTTTTCACGAAATGAATTATAGAGAGGTTATGCATGTCTTGAAATTATTGAATATTCTTCATATTTATATTCTAGCCAAAGTAAAATTACATAATTAGCTAAGTTATAAGTAATTTTTATTCTTTCATAATAAGATGGCAATTCAATTTTAATTTTTTGTAACATAATGATATTTAAGAGAATTTCATTTTAAACATTTATATTTAGAGTGTTTATTACTTATGTTGTACTAAATTTTATAAATTAATATTTTCTTACTTAAATAGATTATGATGCTAAAATGTAATAACTTTTATATATATTTTAGGGGATATTTAAAATATAGTGTTTTCTTAAGATTAAAATTACAAAAATTCATGTAAAAGAGAATTTATAAATTTTAGGAGTTTATGTAGGAGATAAATATAATAAGACTTCATGTCTAAATATACCTCTTCAATTACTTTCGTTCTTTTATATATTTACTATTTAATTAAATATTACTTTACAATTTAAATAGGGGTATTTTAGTCTTCACAAAAAAGTTAAGAAATATTCATGCTTTTATAATAGTAGAGTTAATTAATTAATATTATATAATAAATGAACTTTTTTACTTTACCCTAATATTTCTTTTAAATCTTACATTAGTTATTAGTAATTAATATTATGGGTCATTGTATGATTTTAGAATTTTAGTTCTTTAAAAATTTATAACTTTTGTGTAATTTAAGTTTTGGCTTGGATAAATTATTTTGGTATCAACTATAGATAGTATTTGGATTGGATTTTTCTTATTGAAACTCGATGTGGATCATATTTTATCATTTGCTCATTATATGATTTCACTTTTTGATTGTATTTGGATATATTTGAAAGCTATGATGAATTAATGATATGTTATATGTAATAATGAGTTAAAGTATTACGATTTAGCAAAAGAAAAATAAAGAAATATAATTACGAAATATTGTAATATTATAATGTTAGGTGGATGAAAATTGATGAATAAAAATAATATGAGACCCATAATCCCGTCCCGTCCCGCAATAATTCGGGTACTCGCTTCCGGGTACCCGAATTATTATGGGGCGGGTTTGGGATGAAAAGTGTTAATCCCGAAATTTATTATACCCATATCTCTAGCCCCGAACCCGTCCCAAACCCACCCCGTGCCCACCCCTAAGTAGCATCATACATACATAGTAACTATCACCGTCTAAAATTTGTACAGTTATGTTATGTACCTCAGCTCAGGCATCCTTGGCCAAGTGTTTGGGCCCATGCAAAGGTGTTAACAAATGAGCCCTTCATCCCACCACGTATACCCCTTCATGCAAATACATACCTACATGTACAGTACATCCCCTGTTTTCTTCACAACAATACATATATTATGCTAGGTGTCTCAAATCTAATGCCAATCTCCATGCAAATGCACCTATAAATTCGAATCCTTCATTTTAATTTCTCCACTTCACTTCACTTCGAAAATGGCTTCTTCTAAGTTTCTTCTAGCTCTGTTTTTATCAATTGCTATTTCATCAGCAATTGGAGAAAGAGGTCCACTGAGGCTCAGTGCAATGCAACAATGCCGCTTGCAGCGTCTCAGAGCAGTCGAGCCGACTCGCCAAATCGAGTCGGAAGGTGGGCGTACCGAGTTATGGGACGAAAATCAGGACCAGTTCCAATGCGCCGGGGTTGTGGCCATGAGAAACAATATCAAGCCCAATGGCCTGTCTTTGCCCAATTACCACCCCGTCCCACGCCTGGTTTATATCGAACAAGGTAATAATAACAAAGTAAAAATCATATTCCATTTGGTAAATGTAACTCATATTTACTATAATTTGAATCCACAATTTTAAGTCCTATTAGCAAATTTGAACAAGATTATAAAAATTGTCCTAATTAGCTCACTAATTTGGGGAGTTTTCCAAAAATTATTTAACATCCGTGATTTTAAAATGGGGAGTTTTCAAAAAATTAAATTGTTTTTATAATTTTATAAATATGTACTTACATTTATATACAAATCAGCAATTTTCATTTCGAGTATAAAAACCATATATTCTTTCATGTTATGAAAGACTATTTGGTTCAAAAAATTCAAGAAATTCTGTCATCCCCCTCAATTAAAAGTAAATTGAAATCCACTTTTGAAAGAATTTTTGGATCAGGTTAGATGTTCGGATCAAAATTGGGCCATAATTGTCAACATGATTTAAAGTTTTGTGGATTAAAATCGACAGTGAGAAGGGACAAGATTGTTAATAAACATTGAATGTGGGACAAAACTGTCGATTGGAATAAATGTGGATTAAATTCGTTGTTAAAACAATTTTTGCAGTTTAGTCTTACAACATTGAAATGGATATGATGCAAAAAAAAAAAAAAAAATTAAATTGTGCAGGTCAGGGTTACATTAGTATTACTTTCCCCGGATGTGCTGAAACATATGAAGCCTACAAAGTTCAAAGATCACGCGAGAGCGAAGAATCTTGGGAGAGAAAACAAAAAGGAAGTGTAAGGGACTTGCACCAGAAAGTGCACCGTATTCGCAGAGGAGACATCATTGCAATCCCGGCAGGCGCAGCCCATTGGTGTTACAACGACGGAAACGAAGAATTAGTCGCCGTCTCCATCAATGATCTCAACCACCAATCTAACCAACTCGACCAAAAATTCAGGGTAATGTTTATGTTTATGTCATGTCCTGTTTCTTGAGGCTAAATTTCGATGGTGGTTTAATTGTGTTTGATTTTGAATTGAAGGCATTTTACTTGGCCGGAGGAGTACCAAAAAGCGCTCAAGGAGAACAGAGCCCATTCCAGAACATTATTCGAGCCTTCGACTCACAACTGTTGGCCGAGGCCTATAACGTGCCTGAGGAGATTGTGAAGAAAATGCAGAGCGTGGAGGAAGAACGTGGGCTTAGTATCATTGTTCGAGAACGCATGAGCTTCATTAGGCCCGAAGAAGAACAAGAACAAGAGCAAGAGCAAGGAACAGGACAATCCTCCGATAATGGGTTGGAAGAAACTTATTGCTCCATGAAGTTTAAAACCAATATAGAGAACAGAAGAAAAGCTGATATATACTCGAGGGAAGCCGGAAATGTGATTGTAGCCGACAAGAATAAGCTTCCGATTCTCCAATACATCGACCTGAGTGCCGAGAAAGGCACCCTTTACCCGGTAATAATTAACTCTATATATATATATATATATGTTTGGTTTGGTTGTCGGATTTCAGCTCTTAAAATGATAAGAAAAAGAAACTCAAGAATCAGATATGATTTGATTTTTTTTGTGATATTTCAAGAATTCCTTTGCATTTGCAGAACGCATTGATCAGTCCGAATTGGGCTATGCACGGACACACCATCGTATACGTGACTCGAGGGGATGCCCAAGTAGAAATTGTGAACCACAGCGGGCGAACCATGATGAACGATAGGGTGAATAAAGGACACATGTTTGTGATACCTCAGTACTACACATCCACCGCTCGTGCAGGAAACAATGGCTTCGAGTGGGTGGCGTTTAAGACCACCGGGTCACCAATGCGTAGCCCAATGGCGGGTTACACCTCGGTCATTAGAGCTATGCCTCTTCAAGTTCTTACCAACGCATATCAGATTTCACCTAACCAGGCTCTTGAGCTCAAGGTGAACAGGGGAGGCCAGAGTTTCTTGCTTTCTTCGGGCAAGAGGCAGCAATATTAGATATCATGGGATTTTGTTGTACCCTGTGTTGGCTCTGCTTGTACTTATTTTCTAGAGCTAGCTTTTGTTTCTCATGGTTGATGTCAAGAAGAAATAATTTTCATGTATGAGTGAAGTTTAATAAATAAAGTGCGGCCTCAACCTTTTCTGAGATATTCTATCACATTTTACTTTCATGTTTTGGTTAGGTGTTACTCGTAAATTAATATTAGTCCAATATTTGGTGTTACCTTTATCATCCATCTATATTGTATACCATCGATTAATAAATGTATATATATATATATATATAGATTCACACATATTGATTAATAAGTGTATTCAAATTATGAATTGAACCACTTGTTACTTCACATCAAAGTGTGATTGTATATATAGGACTTTTACGGTGGGTTCTTAGTGTAGTGGTTGGGGCTTTTTTTTAATTTTTTTTTAAGAGGTTAATCCGAAGGTGAAATACCCTCCCCTCCTATTTCAGAGGCCTCTTGATCAAGAATGACTTAAATTGAAGGATCAAGAAATTGAAGGATCAAGAATAGGGGTGTTCAACGAAACCGCTAGACCGCCCCAACCGATCAACCCAATCCAAACCGACCGCGATTTTACGGGTTGAAGGTTTGATGGGTTGATCTTGGGCATCATGAAAAAAAGACCGCAATTTTTGATCGGGTTTGGTTTTATATTTTTTTAGACCGCATAACCGCATTCGACCGCACTTTATATAAATGATGATGTATATATGTTTTATTTTATTTTATTATTTAATTTGGTCCTAAATTTAAGAAAATGAGAAATATAATATAAGTATATACTTTAACAAATTAGTCGTGTTCCATAATCAAAACCCCAATTATATTAGATAAACCCTACAATCTTACGTAAATCTTCAATTTTAAGTGCCAAAAAGATAAAAAAAAAAAAAAATAGATCCAAAACTAGAACAAATTAGTTAAAAAATATTCTGTGAAAAACAAAAAGTAAAGCAAAAAAAATATCAATCAAACTTTTCATTGGCCATTAATTAACCACCAACACCAAGTTCGAATATAAAGATATTTGTCTCTTTTGTTTATTCTTTGGGAACAATTTGATTTTTATGTAATGAAAACTTGTTAATTTAGTGTTCGGGTTTGTTAGCTTTCATTAAATTATGTATTCATTGAAAATTATATTTTAATTGATATTTTACATTATCTCCATTATATTCTATGGAAGTTTACTAAATTTATTAATAAAAATAAAAAATTATAATTAATTAGTGCATTTTATATATAACTCATCAAATAATAAAAATACAAGAAAGTTGATAATTTAGACCGCAAAACCCGCCCCAAACCGCCCCAACCCAAATGAACCGTATAGTGCAATCTCACGACTTGTTGGGTTGAGTTTGGACTAGAGATTTCAAAACCCGCAAATATTGGGTTGGGTTTGGACAAGTACAAAACCGCACTAGACCGCACCGCGAACACCCCTAATCAAGAATGACTTGAATTGAAAGATATGCACGAATGCATGGTTTCGAGGGACAGAGCTAACAGGATACCTAACCCAACACAAATCTCACAATATTTTAATGAAAATTTGTCCCACACGAGATGTGAATTCACATCTACATTGCAGGAGGAGAGATTCTCCATATCACCTCACTCCTTACCACTCCGCTAATGCTCTCCTTACTACTCCGCTAATGCCCCTAGGGCCTAATGTCTAGTGTTCGATTCTTTGGAGCTGCTTTGTTTTTAATTTGTTGTTATTTCAAAGATTCCGTTTTTTTCACCCTTTTGGCCACGTACTTATTTATGAAGATTCAATATTTTTTGAAACTTTTATTTATTTTTAACAGAAATCCAAATTACATAAACTCATGAGTTCACATATTTTTTCTGTATTTTACTCTTCATGTTCATTTAAATTTTCATTTTCTTAGTGTTCGTTAATCAATATTTTTCATGAAATTTACATTTGATATAAGTGTCAGGTTCTTTCATTTATGGTAGATATAATTTAATTTGAATTATAGGATTAGAATTTAGAAATGTATTACTATTACAAAAATAGAGAATATAATCTAAAAAATTTACACATGTTAGTGGCATACTCGATATTTTGTATGTCTTATCAGCAAAAAAACATCCAATGGAAGAATTAAAAGGTGCATGCATTTTCCATTTCCAAACTTGGGACTGCATATTTGGATTCTATAGAGGAGAGAGAAATTGAGAATGGATAATTCGGAGGGAATTATAATTAGAGTTGGGGAGAAGAATATGACCATTGGATATGACTTTGGAGCTTTCATTAAATATTCATTTGCTCTTCATAGCCATAACACTAGTGTTTTCAAAAGCGGACCGGTGAGAAAACCGGAAGCTCTACTGGTTACTGGTTCGATCGGAATAATCGGAGTGACGTAATTATTATTTAATAATAATTAAATATTTTAGACTATCTAAAATATAATTATAATTAAAAAAAATTTATGATGTTCATCATCAATTCAATGCATAAAAATTACATTTACAGTACAATAATTCTATAGCTAGCAGTAAAGGTTGTTTTAATTAATGCTGACCATATATATATATATATATATATATATATATATATATATATATAATCGGCACTAATAATCTATGAAAGGGAATCCTACGCACCCTTCGTTTTCTTCCTACTATGTATATGTATACACTTAAATTTTTTTCCTAAGCAATAGAATTGTTATATATGGGGTCTTTGCACACTAGGTTTTAGTACATACATGATACTGAAATTGAGAGGCAAGGCACGATTAACATAATTTTCTAATTTCAGATCAGTACATACATGATACTCTACACGATTAACATAAATAATTAACATTTTACCTTTAAAAAAACCGTGGAATGGTTCTCCAAGTTCAGATCTTATGGAGACAAAGAAACCTCCAAAGTTGGGTTCAAACTTTGATTTCTAATTTTCAATCCTTGAAACCCTTGAATATATATGAAGATGAAGCTATGTGAAGATGAGCAAGAAGAAAAAGAAGCAAGAAGAAGAAGAAGAGAGCGGGTGCTCTTTGATTTCTGATTTTCAGATTGAAAAAAGCGTGCCCTAACTCCCTAAGTCGATTATCAGATTTTAATTTTTTTTTAAGTGAACCGCTGGTTCACTAGAACCGGCGGTTCACCGATTTTACCGGTTCAAACTGGTTTATTTAGGAGATTTAGGGGTCAACTGGACCGGACTGGAAACCGGTTAGCGGTTAAACCGGGTGAACCGACCGGTCCGATCCGGTTTTAAGAACATTGCATAACACCACAAAAATTATTCTCTGATTTTCAAGTAGAAATAAAAGGATTGAGAGAGAAATTTAAGAGAGTTGTGTTGGTGGAGAAAACGCAGAGAATTAGGGATGTTGACATGAAGAAGACGACTGAATTGAATTGGTAAAATATCTTTTTATTTTTGTTTGGCGTTATGGGTTAATACTTAATTGTGGGTATGAACTTCATACGTGACAATTTTGTGAATGGGCAATTAAAAAGTCCAACTTGGATAATTGGGCTTGAACTTTTTGATTATTAACTTTCATCAATTCAATAAAATGGCAAAGTCCGAAAAACCAATCCAATTTAAAGTACTAAAAGAAATAAGATACTCGACCTCCAAAATAACTAGTCAAACGTTACTAAAATATGGCAAAAATAACTAAAAATGCAAAATTGAAGGGGAAAAGGAAGGATTTTGAGATGAAAATGATGCCCAACGGGTGTAGATTATCCACCACGACGTGCGCGCCGTCGAGAGCTTTCAAGATTGAGGTCTTTATCGCGATTCACAAACGTAGCCAAAGTTATGGTCAAAACAGTTAAAGGTCTCAAAAAAAAACCCAACTCTAAAATGAAGTTCGATTATTTATATGTATTTGTTGTATCCATCAACTCATGTTATTTCAGCGCCAACTCGAAAATGAAGTTCAATTGGCAGATGCTCATGCATCAGGATGGTATCACTTTCCAGTCTCAAATATACAATTTAACACTTGGGATAGTGGCATCACTTTTCAGTCCTAATTATAACAACCACTTTGCTCCTCCTATTAATATTCATCTCAAAATCTGTCAACTTTTGTTCTAGTGTACAATGTACTAAAGTGATCTCATTTAATTAATTTCCTTTATCATGTTCCTTAAACATTCATGAACTTAAATATGAAAATTATACTTTTAGAAAGCTAATTACTTAATTGAAAACCTTAAAATATGAATTATAATATCTTGAAATAGTTCAATATTCACATAAACTGCATACACTCTATACCACATTTTTCGACTTACCCAGAGAAAAATTGCAGCAGGGGAAATGGATGATTAATTTGAGCTTTACATACAATAAATAAAGACAATATTAATATATATTCCCATCCCATTATTATAAAACAAAATTAAATATTATTGATTTTGAGTAGAAAAAGCCTCACTCAGCTTCTTACTTATTCAGAAAACTCTGCACATTACATTACATTAAACACAAACAGCACCGTTCATACTACTACCATTATTCTTTACATTGAACTTAATTAATTAAGCAGTCGCAACTCTTCCAGACTGAGATGACCTCCTCCCGCTGAAAATCACCGCTCGTGCAGGAAACAATGGCTTCGAGTGGGTGGCGTTTAAGACCACCGGGTCACCAATGCGTAGCCCAATGGCGGGTTACACCTCGGTCATTAGAGCTATGCCTCTTCAAGTTCTTACCAACGCATATCAGATTTCACCTAACCAGGCTCTTGAGCTCAAGGTGAACAGGGGAGGCCAGAGTTTCTTGCTTTCTTCGGGCAAGAGGCAGCAATATTAGATATCATGGGATTTTGTTGTACCCTGTGTTGGCTCTGCTTGTACTTATTTTCTAGAGCTAGCTTTTGTTTCTCATGGTTGATGTCAAGAAGAAATAATTTTCATGTATGAGTGAAGTTTAATAAATAAAGTGCGGCCTCAACCTTTTCTGAGATATTCTATCACATTTTACTTTCATGTTTTGGTTAGGTGTTACTCGTAAATTAATATTAGTCCAATATTTGGTGTTACCTTTATCATCCATCTATATTGTATACCATCGATTAATAAATGTATATATATATATATATAGATTCACACATATTGATTAATAAGTGTATTCAAATTATGAATTGAACCACTTGTTACTTCACATCAAAGTGTGATTGTATATATAGGACTTTTACGGTGGGTTCTTAGTGTAGTGGTTGGGGCTTTTTTTTAATTTTTTTTAAGAGGTTAATCCGAAGGTGAAATACCCTCCCCTCCTATTTCAGAGGCCTCTTGATCAAGAATGACTTAAATTGAAGGATATGCACGAATGCATGGTTATGAGGGACAGAGCTAACAGGATACCTAACTCAACACAAATCTCACAATATTTTAATGGAAATTTCTCCCACACGAGATGTGAATTTGCATTGCTAGAGGAGAGATTCTCCATATCACCTCACTCCTTATCACTCCGCTAATGTCCCTAAAGCCTGATATCTAGTGTTCGATTCTTTGGAGCTGCTTTGTTTTTAATATGTTATTTCAAAGATTCCATCTTTTTCTCCCTTTTGGCCACGTACTTTTTTATGAAGATTCAATATTTTTTACACTTTTATTTATTTTTAACATAAATTCAAATTACATAAACTCATGTGTTCACATATTTTTTCTGTATTTTACTTTTCGTGTTCATTTAAATCTTCAGTTTCTAAGTGTTCGTTAATCAATATTCACTGCAACAAAAATGATCTTTGGTGGAATCAAGTTTGGTGGCATCAAGTTTGATGGCATTTTGAAGAAAATGTGAGAAAAAATGAATACAGTTACATTTTTTAAAAATGCAGGAATTATAAATGTTAAATATACTATTTAGTGACATTTTAATATTATTATGGCATTTTATAATGTTACATCTTGTTATGATAGTGACATTTAACTTTTAGTCACACCGCTACAAGTGGCAGTTTGGAAAATGTCGTTATATATAAAAGGTCACTAGCAAAGTGTCACTTATATCGGTGTGATTATATGTATCAATGTCACAATTATAATTAAAAGTAACATTATAAAGTATCACTATAGTATAAAAATGTCACTAATCAGTAAAATTAACACTTATACTTTGTGGCATTTTTAAAAAATATGAATATATTAATAATTTGTGACATTTTCTTTAAAATGTTATCAAGCATGGTGCCACTATAGATCATATTTGTTGTAGTGATTTTTCATGAAATTTAATTTTGATATAAGTGTCAGGTTCTTTGACTTATGGTAGATATAATTTTATGTTGAATTATAGGATTAGAAATGTATTACAATTACAAAAATAGAGAATATAATCTAAAAAATTTATACATGTTAGTGGCATACTCGATATTTTGTATGTCTTATCTAAGCAAATTTGTTTGCTTTTAGGTCCAAAGGAATTGCATTTAAGACATCCATGCTCTTAAAAGAACTAGAAAAGTGCACGTACGTTGTACGTGTCTAGTTAATTTTATAAGTAAATTTTATAAATTATAACAAAATAAACTTTGTCATATCACAAAAAATAGCACAATTAATGACTAATATTTAATTTATTTATTATCAAAATTATTAATCCATAAAAAAATGATGACTTTAAATTATAATAATCAAATATAATTTGATGATTGATTTGTTCATAAGATCTTGTAATTCTTTTTTTTTTTTAAATATGATCATAACAAAATTATTTAGTTCATTCTTTTCACGGGTTTAACCCGTCTTTTCACCGATTTCATTCATTTTGCATCGATTTAAAATATTTTTTCATCGGTTTATCCATTCTTTTATCGATTTACCTACTTTCATTATTTTTCCATTTTTCGTCGATTTCTTATGTTTTTATGATGTAAACCTTGCATTTTCTATTGGTTTAACCTAGTTTTTGCTAGTTAAACTATTCTTTTATTTTTAAAGATCTCACTCGTTTTCACCTAATTCACACGTTTTTTCATTGATTTACATTTTTTTCACCAATTTCACCTCACATCTCATTGACTTCACATGTTTTCACCGACTTTACCTTTTTTCCTGATTCAATGATTTCACCCTTTTTCAATAATTTCATCTGGTTTTCACTAATTTCACCGATCTTGTCCGGTTTTCACGAAATTCATCCAAAGCTATTCAATTCCATATGCATTTATCAATTTTACATGAGCATTTTCGCTGGTTTTATTCATTTTTCACCAACTTTACCAGTGTTCATCCAAATTTTTATCATTTTCACATGCTTTAGCCGACTTTTATCGTTTCACCAATTTTAATTAACCGATTTAACCTGTTTCCATGAAAATTCGAGCATATATTTAATTCATAAGATTAATCCATTTTTTCAGGGGCTTAACCCGTCTTTTTACTGATTTCATTAACTTTTCATCGATTTAATATATTTTTCTTCGATTTATCATTTATTTTATCGGTTTAACCTACTTTCGTTATTTTTTTCTATTTTTCGTAGATTTCTTTTATTTTATCGGTTTAAACCATTTTCTACCATTCCTTTTTTTTTTGTTAGACTATTTTATTTTTATTTTTATAGATTTTATTCATTTTCACTCACAAGTTTTTTCACTGATCTACATGTTTTTTCACCAATTTCATATCATATTTAATTGATTTAAAATGTTTTCATCAATTTTACTTATGTTCCCCGATTCACTGATCTCACCCATTTTAAACGATGTCATCCGTTTTTTTACTAATTTCATCGATTTTATCCGGTTTTCATGAATTTCATCCAAAGTTATTACAATGCATATATAATTATCGATTTCACAGACGTCTTTTTACCTGTTTCACTCGTTTTTCACCAACTTTATATGAGTGTTCACCAATTTGACCCAACAAAAAATTATATCATTTTCGCATGTTTTAACCGACTTTTACTGATTTCAACCGCTTTCCATGAAAATTTGAATATCACCGACTGCACCAAAAATTTCATCGTTTTCACCAAAAATTTCATCTATTTCACTTGTATTTATCGAATCCACTTGTTCTTTATGTCTTGATTATTCGCGGTTATGCATGTCTTGATACTTTTGGATATTGTTTATATTTAACTTCTTTAGCCAAACAAAAATTACATACTTAGATTATAAATAAATTATAAAAGTTGATGTAAGAGATAATTTCAGATTTTAGGAGTTTATGAGTTTATGTAGGAAATAAATATTATAATAAGACTTCATGTTTAATTATACCTCTTCATTTAGTTTTATATTGAAGTGTTCATATTGAAGTAGACTTCTTTTTCCTATATTTTTCTTATTTGTATTAATTTAATTATCTTTTAAGTAGGGGTATATTAGTCTTTACAAAAAATTCAAGAAACTCTATTTTCTGAACTCTTTTATTTGTAAAAAATATAGATAGATTTGCTAATATATTTTTTCACTTTTATTGGATAAATTTATAACATTTGTTTATATTGAGTTCGCTTTTAGTCATGCGTTTTCTTTAAACATTCAAAAAATTATTGAATTTTGTAAAAAAAATCTCAACCCCCCCTCCCCTCTCCCCAAAAAAACATCCGATGGAGGAATTAAAAGGTGCATGCATTTTCCATTTCCAAACTTGGGACTGCATATTTGGATTGAGAGAGAAATTGAGAATGGATAATTCGGAGGGAATTATAATTAGAGTTGGGGAGAAGAATATGACCATTGGATATGAACTTTGGAGCTTTCATTAAATATTCATTTGCTCTTCATAGCCATAACACCACAAAAATTATTCTCTGATTTTTAAGTAGAAATAAAAGGATTGAGAGAGAAATTTAAGAGAGTTGTGTTTGTGGAGAAAACGCAGAGAATTAGGGATGTTGACATGAAGAAGACGACTGAATTGAATTGGTAAAAGATCTTTTTATTTTTGTTTGGCGTTATGGGTTAATACTTAATTGTGGGTATGAACTTCAGATGTGACAATTTTGTGAATGGGCAATTAAAAAGTCCAACTTGGATAATTGGGCTTGAACTTTTTGATTATTAACTTTCATCAATTCAATAAAATGGCAAATGGATGATTAATTTGAGCTTTACATACAATAAATAAAGACAATATTATATATTCCCATTATTATAAAACAAAATTAATATTATTGATTTTGAGTAGAAAAAGCCTCACTCAGCTTCTTACTTATTCAGAAAACTCTGCACATTACATTACATTAAACACAAACAAGCACCGTTCATACTACTACCATTATTCTTTACATTGAACTTAATTAATTAAGCAGTCGCAACTCTTCCAGACTGAGATGACCTCCTCCCGCTGAAAATCAAAGTCTCCTGCCTCAAATTCTTAAGCCTCATAGCCTCAGACAACGGAATTTGATATGCGTATTCGATCACAGAAGCCGGAAGCCCTTTTAAGGCCGAGGTACGTCCGCTGAGAGTGTTAATCATGGCGTTGTCGTTGGTGTTGAATTCTACCCACTCGAACCCTTGCTCTCCGGCTTGCTTCACCACCGCGAAATTCTGTGGGACCACCACTA
This sequence comes from Penstemon barbatus, assembly GCA_003313485.2. Lineage (NCBI taxonomy): Eukaryota > Viridiplantae > Streptophyta > Magnoliopsida > Lamiales > Plantaginaceae > Penstemon > Penstemon barbatus. The sequence continues at coordinate 13,436,991 of CM064877.1, read as the reverse complement.
CCTGCCCCTCTTGCACCTGCCCGTCGAACACCGCTTGTCCTTTGTGGTCCACTATTTGAACTCGGGCATCGCCCCGTGTTGCGTAGATTATGCTGTGTGCGTTCACTACCCAGTGTGGTGAAAATATAGCATTCTGTAATTTATTAATTTATCAAAAACAAATTGGTCAAAGTAATAATAAATATTGGAGGGAGGGAGGAGCTAATTAAATGCAACAGGAGCTTACCTTGTAAAGAACTCCCCTGGCGGCACTTAGGCGGAGGTAGCTGAGAATGGGAAGAGTGAGGCTGTTAACGGTGGAGAACCGCCCGGCGCTGGGGTTATAAACATCGGCGCGTGAAGGATCATCAAGATTCTCTCTGTTCTTAGCAGTACAAATAGTCTCCTCGAGCCCATTAGCCGCCGCATCCCTACGTCCATATTCCTCCTCTCCGCTAAACGGAGGCCTAATCACCTGAAGCCCTCTTTCAATCTTAATCAAGTGTCCTCTTTCGTCATTCTCGCCCTGGATCTTTCTCACCGTCTCCTCGTCAACTCTAAACACCTCTACCAACGTCTGTACATCGAATCCTCGGAAAACGTTGCCCTGCCCCTGCTGCCCGTGCTGCTGCTGTGACCTCGCTGGGTTTCCGGCCACGAAGAATGACTGCAATGTATTGGATTTATGGGTTATTTATTGATTAATTAATTAAGTAATTGGTGATTTTAAAGAAGCAATTTTTTTGGGGTTACCTACCCTTGGGGTTTGGTCGAGTTGGTTGGCTTGATTGCTGTTGTCGTGTAGAACGACGACTATGAGTTCTTTATCCCCGTCGTTGTAGGCCCAGTGAGCTGCACCGGCAGGGATGGCGATGATGTCACCTTGTCGGAAGTGTCCGATTTTCTGATGTTTGTCTCTGAACCTTTGGGTTCTCTCCCCTGCCTCCTCGGAAAATTGTTGGGAAGATTCGAATGTTTCCGGGCAACCCGAAATCAAAACTCCTTGGATTCCCCTGCCTATGTGCATTCAAGAATAGAATTAGTAAAGTTATTTGTTAAATTCCGATCAGTTGCATGTTAAAAATTTTCAGAAAATAAATATTTTTGGTATTACTTGGAAAAATCGTCAATGTCAATTTTTTTTTTTTTTTTATCCAAATCGTCAATGTCATTAACTATCACAAACATAATTTTTGAATATTTTTATAAAAACAAATGGGAACATAAATTTCTCGGCATTTTTTATAAAAACATTTTGAAAAATACAAGTTCTCAGAATTTTAGATGGAAAAATAAGCACTTGTGTATTGAATTTATTTCTCAATAGAAAAAGGTATTTTCAAGATTTTGATGAAAATACTTTTGAAATAAACTTAATAAATGAGTGAAATATAGCTGAAAATTAATGGTCTTGGATTTATAAATGAACCTTGAACAATGTAAACAAGAACAGGGGCATTGTGATAGGCAGGCAACAAAAGGCCCTTAGCTTGAATTATATGACGGTGAATGGAGACTCCGGCGCACTGGAACTCATCGTTGTTGAAATCCCAAATCTCAGTTACTCCTGCCTCGGCTCGAATCCGAATCGAAGGCTCTCGAGCGTCGATTCTACTGATTTGGCACTGACCCTGTTGCCATGAGCTTCCATGAACAGCAAAGCTCAAGCCAAAGAGCAAAAGGAAGCTTAGTACTGAAAGAAAGAGCTTGGACATTTTCTTTGATTTGATTTGATTTGATTTGATTTTTAATGGTGATGAGAAGTGGCGAGTGGGGAGCGTTGGAATTTATAGAGGGAAAGGGTTGAGTTTGAGTTTGACACATAGATGTGGGTATTGCCATTTTGCAGTATGCATGGATACTTGACTCTTATGGCTTACACCTATCATTTTCTTTAGGGGCACCTGGCTTTGTTTTTCTGTGAATTTGGTGTCGAGTTTTTTCTATGTTGTGGATTTCATCACTGGATGCGGTATATAAATCTTTGAATGTGATTTATATTTATTAGATACTAGAAAGTTTGATAAATTAGACTAAAATTAATTTTATTATGTCAAAAAATAGAGTAAATTAATTTTTTGGTTTTTTTTTTTTAGTTTGGAATTATTTTTCTGCTGGTTCCACCTTATTTTTTACGGTTAAACTTTCTTCTACAGTGTTTCACTCAGTTTTATCAATTCAACCAATTTTCACCTATTTTGCACATTTTTTATTGATATTATTGAATATTCTTTTTTTAAGAACTATTGAATATTTTTTATATTTTTATATTATAGCCAAACTAAATTACGTACTTAGCTAAGTCACATGTATTTTTTATTCTTTCATAGGTAAGATATGATTCATTTTAATTTTTTTAACATAATGATATTTAAGAGAATTCCATTTTAATTTTTTGTTTTTAGAAATATAGGGAATATTTAAAATAATAGTATTTTTATATTTCATTTTTATCGATTATAATAGAAGAGATTAAAATTATAAAAATTGATGCAAGATTTGTGAGTTTATGTAGGAGATATACCTCTTCAATTACAATTACATGTTTGTCATAAAATTAAATATCACTATTACTAAAATAAGGATAATTTAGTTTGCACAACAAAATTAAGAAACATTCATACTTTTATAATAATAAAGATAAAGAAAAGATAGAGATTAGAGTGAACAAATGTTGAAAATGAAGATTTATTGATTTTTAATTTAGCCAGTCCCCATTTTTTATTAATTGAAAATGACAATTAATTTAATTTAAAACTTGTATATCTTAAAAAAGAAATAAAAGAATAACAAATGGGTACTTTCATCACTATCGTATACATTTTTTTCAATTGAAAAAGATCAAAGTGAGAGAAATCTGTAGAAAATCCTTTTCTTTTTTATTGAGCTATTAGCTAAAATAACGACTATTTTTCCAGGTTATCTAACGGGAAATGAATTAATGATATTTTCTCTCAATTGGTACATACTTAGTTTCTTCTTACATCAATTCATATCCAACTACTGCCACATGGACCCAAACCGTATCAATTAATTAAGTGGAAAATGGATTAGTTCAACTCAGAGTTGCATACATTTTTCAATTATCATACGCAGGTCAAATAAATATAACAAAATGAGGCTGAACAATTATATTAATTTCGCATGACGAAAGAGTAACAAAAACTTCAAGGTAACAGTACTTAACTATCTAGTTATGTTATATAATAGAACCAAACACCTAAACTACCAACATCAATATCCTGATCGATCATTTACATTCTATTACTTCTGCATACCGAGATGAAATATGGACACTAGAAACGGCTATAGAGGCCACGAGCCATCTGTAGTCGTTCTTATTATTCACGATATTTAGTCAAATCAAATGTTAATGTCTTCGAGCATCTGTGAAACAAAAAAAGACGGTAATATTTAGAGCTTCGTGGAGATTTAAACTTGGTAACAGAAGGATGTTAGAAAGGAAGTAATGTAAAAAGAAGCATATATTTCTCACCGACTGTTTGTGTCCTTGTAAACACCGACTAAAGCTTCAGCTTTCTCATAAAAGTTATCCTTGTGGGAAATCACGATGCTCTGGAAACCAGATCCAAATTCAACATCCATCTTTAACCTTGATCCTCCACATGATTTTGATCGAATAAAGCTAGCAACTTTGGCAACATTTAAATTATCTAAAGCAGCATCAACTTCATCCAGTATAAAAAATGGTGAAGGCCTGAAACTGCAAAAATCCAGGAATAAGTGAAACTCTGTAAGAATGAGCAATTACTTCATATAGATCTCCTAGAACTGTGTTTCCCACAAATGGATGAGTAATCACTGGAACATTAGACTGTGCCATTTAGCCAGAACATATAAAATCAAGTATAGTCCCACACTTTCATATATGAATCAGATGAAGACCCCGGGCACCAAAATATAGGTATAAGGAGGCAGAAAACTGCAAGATGCTTCCCAAAAGAAATTGCAAGATCACGATAAACAGAAAATCAACACCCTAATACCTATCTTATACCCCAAATAGAGATTTTTATCTGAACATTTTTGCTTTGCTCTGTACATACCTGTGGATGGAGAAGAGCAATGCAAGTGCTGCAACAGTCTTCTCTCCCCCAGATAGTTGTGACATATCACGGTATCGCTTTGTTGGAGGCATGGCACTGAACTTGATGCCACCTAGGTATGGCTCATCAGGGTTCTCCAAATTCAGGTATGCCGTCCCGCCCACAGCATGGGTACTGCTCACCCCGCCCACCGCATGAGCATTGCTCTTTGTAAGCTCATTGTATATTTTGTTAATGTTACCAGAGATGTGATCAAAAGCTCTCATAAATGAATCCTTCCTGTATACAACTTGAATATCAATGGTATTCACTCATGAAATAGATATAAACACATTGCACAGGAGCATAAAGTGAATTCGTTCACCAAGCTGAATGAGCATAAACTGAGGATTGTACATGTCACAGAGACCAAGAAACTCTAGGGAAACAAAAACATTATAATGTGACTGCACAAGCAAATATATGCACAAACCATATATAGAACTGAAGATGATAACAAAAAAAAGAAGTCGTTTGTCTTCTACAAATTGCTTAACGGAATAGTAGCAAGAAAATGCACCCAATACCATTACCTAAATTAACACTACGATTATATAGAAAAATAAAGTTCTTATTTTTCACCAACCTGAAGAAAATTCCAATATGTAAGCTGTAAACATGTATTCTAGACACACTCTGCACTAGTTAAAGTAAGACTACTATCGAACATCTGAAGCTTTAATCACAAAATGAGGACAGTAAGGTCACTACTCAACCGGTTTAGTACCATGTCTTCTATGAGAAATCGTGATGTCAGGAAATCTCTACTTAAATTTGATTTATGGGACTTAACTGCCTTTTTCAGTAATTGGAAGTGAAGCAGGGATGGGTTCTTCTGTAGTCTAAATTAAAAAGTCAAGTATACAAACATGTCATCATCAAGCAACAGTTGCGGTATTTTTACAACCGTTATTCAGCATTACATCTTGTCCAATGAGGACAATTTAGATCTTGGTGGTACAATCCAAGTAATAAATAGTTCAGAAAAAACATGGAGGTCGTTTTGTGGAATTCATACAGTACCTCATCTCTTTAACTTCTTCGTATTTAGAAGTTATTTTAGTCTGCTCATCTCTGGCCGCTTCCCACTCTCTGGATGCAGCTCTTTCTTTCTCCAACACATGCTCATATTGATCCAGCGCCTTCAAATTCGGAGCTGTTCTTTCAATTTCGGACATCAAGGCTGCAACTTTTTGTGTAAATTCTGCTTCAATCTTCTCCCTCTCAGAAGGTTTTGACTTATGTTGAAGAGATCTACCAAGTGTACTGAAATCAAAATTGGGCCCTGGAGATGATAATCCAATCTCCATAGGGTCATCAACCGTGGGAATGTCTATTTGCTCTAGTTCACACTTCTCCAGTATCTCTTGCTTACGCAAATTCAGCTGCTCAATCAGATTTTCCTGCATTCCACAACCATGTAATCAAAAATTTATTTTGCTCCTCTTCAGAATGTGTTAATTTCGAACCAAGGAGCTATCAGAGGAAGACCATTCTCTAAAACAACTTTACATGGCAGTTCAAAAATGCCATTTACAAAGAAACCAACCCTTTACTAACCTTAGACTTAATCTGACGAATGAGTTTGGAAATTCTACTTGTGGCATCAGAGATCTTTTTCTGCCATTCCTGGAGAACCTTTTCACACTCCTCTGATTTTGACGTCCATTCTAATGAAGGAGAAAAAAAAATACTGTCAGTTTCATGCCAAGCTCAGGTTTTAAGACCAAAATCAAATAGTTATTCTCATAATAAACTAAATCACAAGAGCACGTACAGCAGATGAGATAGAGGCTATTCAAAAAAAAAGTGACCTGCTCTAAGAAAACCTAAAGTAATAGGACAACTGTTTCAATTGAAAAATCATATAGGCATAACAATATTGAGATTGATTATGTGGTTATTTGAGATCGACTTCTCATAAATTTTATATTGCTCAAGGTCCCATCAGTTTAAGATCTCCACCAAATAACAAAATACAAAACTAAAAGAAGAAAAATATTTTACCTTGCACTTCTCTCTTTAAATCTTCAATCTCAGTATTTGCTGTCTCAGTTGCTGACTTCAATTCATTCTGCCTTTCCTTGACGGCTTCTAAAGCATTTTGCAAGTTAGCTACCGTTGATTCCAGCTTGGCAATCCGTGAACCCACATCTCGTTTCTTTTCATACTCCAACCTAGCCAGATCAAAGGGATGTAAAAATAAATGGCTACTTGGGACACCTTGTTGCCTCACATTACAGTTTCTTATCAGTAAGTAGGACCAATCAGGAAACGAACTGTGTTACACCTTTTTAGTGGACATTACGATTTGAGTGATACACATGTTAAATGGTGCAATCTATAAAAATAAGTACATCAGCACATGCACAAGAGGAATGAAGTTGATTAAACCTATAATACAAGCCTTACCAGAGATGCCCGGTTTCCAAAATGAACAATATCCTATGTGACATCTCTTAAAAGGTTATTGCACTCAATTAAGTTCTGGAATCTAGAGCAATTGGCCCTCGCTATGTATTTTAACGGAGAGAACTACTTTCTGGATTACCAGGCACCGAAGGGACATTCATGAATATGAGCAAGCATATACAAGTAATTCCATCAAATAGGGTTGTGAAGGGCAATAGATAGAGGAGAAGGTAGCTGCTTTCTCACGAGGATTGATGGCAATTCTAGTGAGATCAATTCAGACCTACAATTGCTTTTGATTTCTAACTTAAAGGTTTCTCATGGAGGGGTTTGAAAGCAAAGTTTCATAAAAATAATAAGGGATGAGGAAACATGTGCAGATACAGGCATAAATGTGATTTCTTTGAGAGAAAAAAATTAACATAAAGAGCCCTCCCAACTTTGACTAAGGAAAACTCATTACAACAACATAATAGGATTCATATGAATACTCCCAACTTTGACAAACAAATGTTCCTATTTCTTCATCCAATATATAAAATAACGTTTCATTTCTTCTGACAACTTTCTAACCATAATTTTAATCACTGAAAGTAATGATGTAATCCCCACTAACTGCCGACCATTATCTTCGAATGTATATATCTAAATATATCCAAAACATTCACTAATCAACACTCGTAAAACTATGTGTCAAGTGACTCAATTCAAACATATACGAGAATATTAAAAAAGATGCAGGTTCAAAAAACCAAATTATGGACAACTTAAATTACATACACCACAACCTTTCAACTTTCCAAATCAGACCCAGATAAAACAGACATCACAGAACCCATAACAACAAAAGTCGAAGAGCACATACTGGTACTTGAGCTTGGATTGCTGATTATGCAGATTGAGCCTTTCTGAAGCTATTTGCTCAATAGCCTTGAGATGGTTTTCTTCATATTCACGAATATTATTTACACCAACAGACTCGCTGAATTTCTTGTAAATTCTGTCAACAATATCATTGATCCTCTTCTCTAGTGATGAGATCTTAGATGCCCTTGCAGTGATAACATTTTCCAACTGCAAAGAAACAATAAACATTTAAGTGTCAAAGAAAGGGCAATAAAAATAGTAAAGGGCCAAAAAACACCTTCTGAAGTTCAGGCTCGACACGGCCAATTTCATCAACAATATTTCTCTTCTCCACCTTCAATTTGGTAAGTTTGTCCTCAATGCTTTTCTGCACAACACGATTATAAATAATACTACTATATGATGTCATTTTAAGACCAACTCAAAGAAGATGAACAGATAAGGAACAATATGTGCATTTTATAGGTAATATAATGGAAATTTCAAGAATTCTCAATAAACTGCATTCTTAGCTCACTACATAAAGCAATAGAAAGTGTTTTGCATATAAGACTAATCTGCATAGTTCTAGCAATTACCCATGAAATTCATAAACATATAAGTGCCACATTCATTTTAAATTTTCATTTTCTTTAAATCATATGCAAGAACCATATATATTGGACTTAGCGAGAATGTCAAAAATTATTCCTGGATAACAATATTCAAAGTTCCACGAGTTTTTCCATTCAATACTGGAAGTTCCTGGTAATTTGCATGTCCATTTATTATCTCAACAAAGATTAGCTACAGGTTCATCACAACAATAAGGACCAGAGTCAACACCTAAACCAGGCACCATATCAGGAAGCTCATTTTCATGTATTACTTAGGTACAAAGTTAATAAGAAATTACATGTTAAAAGACATTCATGGGTCATTTGAAACACAACAATGTTATACGTGACTTGGATTGTATTCAATGTCGCCACAGTATGCTTAAGCAATTAAAGATAAACACAACACCTCAAACATTCTATTAAATATTCGGTTTTGTTTTCATATAAGAAAACAAGGCCATTCAACCAAGAACAAGGAACCCCAGAACAAAAGGCATGCTTTCTATATGCACGAGATGTTCAAAAAGGAAGCAACGGGGAAGGAAAAGATCAAACAAGGATGGTTAAATGACTCAGTGCAGGCAATATCCTAGATTCCAAGGAGTAGGAGCAGTAAGAAAGAGTGAGCTAGTGAAATTTTAAATAAACCTAGTGATCTAAATTTACAAAAGGCAGCACCGACATACCAAAATATTGACAAAAGTCCTCAGGAAAACAAGAAAATGTGACGAAAGGGTATAATTACCTCCTCTACAGGCACAACCATAAAATATTCTGACATCATATTTCATGGTGGGGTCATTGACCAAGGGTTAATCAAATGTGCATTTGCACCACTTTCCACATTGCTTATATGGTTTGTCGATAAACTATTTTTAGTTATAGATAATGAAATATGGTTTGTCAAGGAAAACCCTTTGGAATGTCAGCTGCTGCTTCTAGATACGAGGATATGATACCAGATATAAGGAACTGTTATTTAGGGAGTAATTTGTTATTTAAGGTTATAAATTTCAGCAGGTAGAAAAATGTTTAAAATCGGAGAAAATTAAACCTTTTCAATTTCGGCATATTGGATTTTCTTTTCAAGGCCACTAATTTTGCCAGATGCTTCAGACTCCTTAAGTTGCAGTTCTCTTATTGACCCAAGCTTTTCCAAATCGGACTCGAGTTCTTCTTTCTTCTCTTTAAGCCCTGCAACAATTTTTTAGCAGTAAGGAAATCAAACAATTATGAATTATTGCTCAGCTATGCAAACCTCTGATTTTATCGTCATCCCATTTATGCGAACGTGCTTCCATTCCTCCACTTGTGCCACCAGTCATTGTACCAGATTTGGTCAATAAGATTCCATCTATAGTCACAACTGTGAACAACAAAATATTTTAATCAGTTAAGCACCTTGAGGGATATACCAAGTATTAATATACCTTTAAATCTCTGTCCACTCCAGCTAAGATGCTTGGCTTCACCAAGATCATCACAAACTAGGGTATTTCCAACAGCAAACAATATAGCTTTTTCAAGCACAGGATCGAAGCTGTAACGATCAAGGAAACAAACTAAAAATAACATTTCTGAAAAAAGACCCGCGAAGAAAAAACTTTATTTTGCATTTTAGACTACATATGCTAAGGATGAATATGTGGACTCGAATGATGGGCATCATCCCAAGTCGTTGGGAGTATATCCCCACACTATCTATATGGGGAAGGAAATTAACTAACAAACCTCTGGCATCAATCTCCACAGGAAACTTTTATGCAAGGATTTATAGAATTATACACTCATTCAGACTTCAATAATACAGCATGATGCTAGACAGAAGGTATAACTTCCAATGTAATGTCTGGCAAAAGGTATAACTTGCAACTTCCCTACATATTATGGTGTAATGTGCAGCCAAATTGGCATGCACTCATGACTAGAACATAAGATCGAGGGTACGAAATCAACCCCCACCCACACAAAAAAAAAGGCTTTGCAGGCAGGATATAACAGAAATTTATGTAATCAAAGTACATGAATTGAAGAGAGAATATACATGGTGAAAATATGACTATCATAAATACAAAAAGGATAATAAAATTAATTAATTTTGGATATCTTGCATTTATGTATATAGATTAATTAGAAAACATAAATAAATTGATGGACAAACATAAGCGGGGGGAAACACTGATATTTGAATTGTTTCCATAGCAATAGAAAAATCACATGTCAGAATCAGGTGAATCATAGTTAAATTGCCAATGATGATTCATATAACCAATCAAATAATGGAAGACTAAGCTTTAGTTGAGGATACTGTATGACATCATAAATGAGCTTCGCAGTTCCTCCTAAGGTGCGCAACTTCTCTATAACTGGCTTTACACGCACTGACAAAAGAGGTATAAACGTCTGGGGAGGAAGCCTTTGTTCTTTCAAGTACTGTGAGCAAGCAGTATCACAATTAAGTAACCTTTCAAATTGTAGATTAATAAAATCTTAGAAAACAAACTTGTAAAAGCTTAATATATAAAACATTCAGGCGTGCACTTGTATGCAGAAATGAAGCTTGACGAATGAACCACTAATTTTATAGCATTTTCCCGAGGGCATACACAATAGAGCCGAATCTTGACGGAAAGTAAAAGCTTTTCATAAACCCAGAAACCACAAGTTGAATAACTTGGAAAGCAGGTCAAGCTGGAGTAAAGTTTAGTGGGCATTTATGGTGTTTCAAAACCTCGAAGTCAAAACTTTTAGAACATGTCCACAATTTTCCCTGATCTACTTAAACTTCCAATCAATTATTTTCATGAGCATCAGATGATTCTTGCGTTTTAAATTGATAAGAATGCACGTAATGGTTTGATTGAGTTCCTAGCTGGAAAACAAAAAATTAGACATAGAAACAAAAATTCAGTTCCAAAACAATGTTTACCTTGATGCATTCCTTTCCGGTATGCTCATCCTCAACTACTACTGCATCCATGAATCTGCCCATTGCAACAGTAACGGCAAGGTTATACTTCTTCTGTGTTGGCCTACAGAGATCTGTCATCCGACCATGAACACCAGAAAACAGGCGCTTCAGAGTTTCTACTGCCTTAGACAACTTAGCATCTCTCTCATTTTCATGTCTATCGGCGTTCAGTTCCCGAAGTTGATTATCTAAATCACTAATTTTTAACTTCAATGAACTATAATTGCGCCTGTAACAAGTTAATCACAACATGTGTAAAAATAATCAATATATAGATATTTCATAAGCGAATTCAAGTAAGAGCACCAGCAATAAGCCCAACCTGGATTCATCGAGCCCATCTTTCATCGCACGTTGTTCCTTTCTCACTCTAGTGAGTTCATCCTTATGCTTTCCAACCGCATCAAGCATTTTTTTTAGTCTGGTTTGCATTTGTTTCTCCTGCGACTCCAGCTCCTGCTTCCGATTCTCCAACTGCTGCAAATTTTCTTCCAAGTTCTTCTTGGCTTCAATATCAGCATTTTGCTGCCTGTCTAGCACATCCTTCTCATCATTTAATTTTGCAGTTTTCATTCCAGCCTCCTCTTTACTGCAAAACAATTGCTAGTCAGCACCTAAGTTTAATATAAAAAACCACTACAAAGATAAACAGCCTAAGCTAGACAGCAAATGAAGGATTCAGATTTGAGAAAGAGAGAAATGTAAGTACTCACATCTGGTGATATGTTGCCAATTGACTGTCAACTAACTGAAGCTTTCCACCTGCATCCTGGCTTTTTTCACGTAAGCGGTCAAGTTGCTTGTTCACATCCCTCAAGTCATTCTCAAGTTTCTCCACCTCCTTCGCGTGCCTCTTTCTTTCTTCTTTTTTCTTACTAAGCTCTTTATTTGTGCTTTTAATTTTTGAAGTTATACGATCAATCTCCTCCTTTAACTTTACAAGTTCGTGTTGCTGTGGCATCAAAAGGTATCATTGAAAGTTAATGACATGAACCACAGGGACTCTTGACAATGGACATGAAACTGTAACTCCAAGAATGAGCAGGTTAACTAGGAGGGACAAAAAAATTTGCTTATTTAGAGGAAAATTCCATGACTTTCAGTGAGGTAGCACAAAATGGGGCAGTGCAGAAGACTTTTATATTGGATTTACCAAGAACTAGTATAGTCCACTTTGTTTTATATTACTTGTTACCATATATCTAACAGATTCTGATCATTTCAAATTTTGGATAGACTGCAGTGCATTACGCGAAGAAGATGGAGCTGATGGAATCCTATATTATATCCATCAAATGATTTAATTCTTTTTCGAGACTACCTCATGAAATAGAAAAGCCACATTAAAGCAAAGCTTTTGAACTAACATAAACTAATTGAATTGAATATTGTCCTTTTAAAGAGAATTGGATTACACCAGATCTACACTGAAACTAAGGCCCTTCCAAGAATTACAATGAACCTGATGTTTACATTTGGAAACAGATGAGCTTCCTGAATTACAGGCTCAAGGTTAAAACCATTTTCCTAATCGTGCATAACCCTTCGATAGGTATATCATTTTTAAGATAATCATGTAATGACTAGAAAAGTCACATGTAAAGAGGAGATGCAGTCCTCCAACTCATTAATCAAGACGTTTTTATTGCAATCATCTGATATTGATATATTGTGGTGCTTTTAAAATATCGGCAATTTTTAATTATGAAACCCATTATTGTTATATTTCCAGTTTAAATGAATAATTTGAACTCAACCAACAAACTTGAGGTTTTTTTCAAATAGATGCTGAAGATTGAGATTAGTAGGATGTCAAAAAGTTCTTTTTCCCTTGGAAAACTGTGTTCTCAGATGTACATCTGCTATTCCAAAACAGAACATGTGCCCCCTCAGAGTTTAGCCTATAACTGGTGTATCATGGTAAACTTGCTGCACCTCAAACTCAATCTTTTTTACCAGCATATAAAGTGCACCTCATCAACCAGTGCAAATGAACATGAAAATAACCAAACCAGCACAAAAGAAGGTAAAAAATTATAGAGTCTGATGAAAGATAGTGTACGCTGTCAAGTTTATTCTTTTTCTCTGAGATCCTCTTTTCACATTGGCCTATCTCTTTCAAATATCCAGCTTTTTCTTTCTTCTTTCTGTTCGCTTCAGCTTGATAATTGTCCAGTTCATCCACAATATCTTTGCGGCTACTCTCTTCAACATCCAGGTCTTTGTTAGCTTTCTCGATATCTTTCTGAATGTTCAAAAGTTGCCAAAGAAAATGTTCCTGCTTCAAAGATTTCTGTGGAGGAGGTATGGAAACGATGCCAAGGTTAGTTGAAAGCATAAGAATACATTTGAACTAACATCCTACTTGTGTAAGAAAAAAAAATATATAAGTTCTAAAACTGGTCCAGAGAATGATATTCTTAAATGATGGGGAGACTTCAGAGCTGCAATCCATGATGAGCAAGAATTAACTTAAGCTTCAAACTACATGACAATTCTATGACCAAAAGCACAAATGCAAAACTAAAATGTATGTTTAGGAATAAAAGACCCATACTAAAATGTATATATTAAGCTAACCAATTGCTCTTGCAACTTGATATGCTTTTCAGCCTCCTCTTTTTGCAGCTTCTTTTGCTTCTTCTCCGCTATAATGGCTTTCCTCCTCTGATGAGCAAGTACAGCTTTTTCATCCGCTTCAGCTTTTTGTACCTCCAGCTCTTCATATTGCCTCTTATAATCCTCAGAGCCCGAAATTTGTTCAAAAAGTGCAGAGAGTTCTTTTGGATTTTTAGAAGCAATTGACTCCACATCTCCCTGCATAATAAAAGAGAATTCTTTAGTTAGAAAAAAAAACAAACATGATTCAAATGAATTGCTAGGAGGGCCTCTCATAGTATTAATCCATCAAAGCAGCAGGGAAGGATTAAAACAATTCTCAGAAATATTAAGTAACCTCCTTAATTTTCAAGAGTAAAAGACTATATCAAAACATGTAGGCAAAACTTCTCCACCTCTGGATCACTTGTCAAATATAAGTATGTATGTATATCCATTAGAATCGCATATATGTCCACTGGGTAAGAAATAATTACAACAAAACAAAGTACGAAGACTTTCACCTTGGAAACCTCAACACAGAGAGAAAAGGCATAACAGAAATTAGTTTGAAATTGCCGTCCACCAGAAATCTTAACTCCTTCCTGCCTCTAATCCTATAGTGATAATCAATCATGTTCTAACTTTGACCACATATCTCAAAGAATCTCATAGAATCTTCATGGTACTCGTCCCAATTTTGACCATACTCAATCAGTTATTAAATTTCCCTTGCAAATAAAAATATCAAGAACAATATTCACCTGAAAAACTAAGAAATTACGAGCCTTGACAAGTATACCAAGCGACCTCAACTTCGCATTGTACTCATCCCAATTCACTACGCGATCACCAATCCTGTACTCGCTGCCTCCAGCACTCGAGATGGATCGAGTGAAAGTAATCTCCGAGCCATCAAGAAGCTGGTACACGAGCTTAACGTGTGCCCTACGTCCCTTCTGCTCTTTGTCACGGTCGTCAACCGCGTAAATGAAGTCAAGCAACTTAGCCCCACGGAGCTGAGCAGTTCGGACGCCAAGGACAAAGCTTATTGCGTCCATCAGGTTGGATTTTCCGGCGCCGTTGGGTCCAATTATGGCCGTGAAGTCATAGAACGGGCCGATAGTTTGGTGGCCTTCATAGGATTTGAAATTATCCAGTTCTAGACGATGGATTTTGCCCGAGAGGTGTTGCTGGTCTTCCATTTTGGACGAAATGGAAGTGAAGTCCTATGAGTTGAGAATTAATTAGGGTTTGGAGTGACAGTTTGAAATTTGGGGTTATAGAGAATTCTATTTTGGGGGAATTTGAGAGGGAAAAACTACACGAAAGAGGGGGGGGATTTTACTTTTTCTTATTCAGTCTACAATTCGATGCGGTGCACGGCTGAAGGGAGGGAGACCAGAAATGCGACGTTTGTTGAAATTGGATGACTATTTCTATTGTACGGTTCAATACTTCAATCTATAGTTGATGCGGTGCTGGCCGCTGGGGTCAACAAAATACTACTATTATTTAAGGTCTAAGCAAATTACTAAACCGGATATTTTACCTAAACTAAACCTGATTATTTATTTATTTTACCTACACTAGACCTGATTATTTATTTATTTTACCTACACTAAACCTGATTATTTATTTATTTTACCTACACTAAACCTGATTATTTATTTATTTTACCTACACTAAACCTGATTTGGCACAAGTGTATTATTGTCATATAACCATGGATCAAAATTTCCTATTTTTCCTAGGAAAAATCCGAAACGTTTCGGTTTTTCAAGGAACGGTTTTTCAAGGAACCGAAACGATTCCTTAATGTATTTTCGAAATTATAAGGTTTCCTTCGAAACCCACAATTTTTCCGAGTTTTCCATCGAAACTATGGAAACTTGCAAAGTTTCCTTCAATTTCCGAAAATAGTCGTTGCCTTCTTTGAAAAAAAAAGTTCCAATTTTTTTTTAAATCCAGAATTTTGGAAGAAATCTCTTGAAAAAAGGAAAATATATCTAAAAAATATTGACTTACCTACAATTTTTCGAAATTATGCCTTCCAAATCTTCAATACAAAGTCCAGCAATCTCAAACCTCTTCATCCCTAATTTTATTTTTGAACTATTAGTACTTTAATATCATGAACTTTAATTAAGCTATGTTTTAATTCTATATTAACTTTTGTTAGTTTTTGAGGTACGGTTATTTTGATTATAGTTTATAGATTTCATCTAGGATATTCCACTGTCTTTTCATTGTTTAGTTGTGATGCAACTTTTTTAATTATTAACAAACACTCATTCTTGTTTGGTAATGCTGGTTTGCAAGATTTGAAAAGGACATTACTAATAATTGTTTGCATTCATTTTACACTTATATTTCAAGTTAAATTATGCTTTAGAAATAAGAACATGATTTTTATGTATTTTTTTATAACTATTTGTGTGTCTCCAGGTTTTTGTAATTTTTCCTAGCGTTTCCGCAACGTTTCCGAAACGTTTCCAATTTTTGGATACCCGAAACTCACCTACGAAACGAAACTTTGATCCATGCATATAACTGATTACTCTTTTAGACTTTATTATCTAATTAACAAAGTGAATTATATTTGTTGTTTTGGATTCAACAATATTCAATTTGTAATAAAATATCTCTTGTTGAGAAGCATATATTTAAACTTAGTTTGATACTATTGTTTTATCATCAAATTTGATAGGCCGGCAATATTGGCTAAGTAAATAATAATGTTGCTGCAAAAGCAATTTTTTTAACAAGACTAATTTACCATGTATTTATTTGAAATCTAAATAATCTTTGATTCCATTTAATGGTGTAATATAATTTTCTTACTCACAGCTCTAAATAATCATTTACAATCTTATATATGGCAACATCAACATTCAAAATCAAATGAGTAAATATATAATATGCACAACAGCAGTTCCAGATGATTAACGTGCTTCAGAGTATAATAATATTAAATTGCTTGATTCCTGTAAAAATAGTACTTACCATCAAATTCTTGTAGTATTTAAAGGTTTTTAAGGCGAATAGGAAAATTATGTCGTCACTGACTTTGGAGCAGGAGTGTGCAATAATGGTGAAGTCCTTAGAAAAATTTAAAGGAGATGGAAAAGGAGAATGATGTGGAAGGTGGATGAGTACAAGGAAAAAGAATAAGGACCTAATTAAGGGAAAATGGTGGAATTGCTCATGGGTTGAAGAAAGGAAATCTTTTATTCATAGACAGCTAACATTTCAATTAAGCAAAGGGTAAATTAGTCATATAGGAAATATTGCTTCAACATTATTTACCCTTGACAATATCGGTAACCAATTTGAAATTATGTCAAATCCAAAATAACATTTATACAAGCCGAATTTGCTTTGTGTTCGTGCTTGTTATAATATTTATAAGATTCACTTTAACAAATTTCAATCAATATACATGTAAATCAAACTAGAGTAGCTTAATAATTTTACATATACAAGTGTTTTGTTATTGCGTTAAACTCAAATCGAATTCTAATAACTGTTCAACGAATCAACAATAATAAATTTCTTTCTAAGTTTAACTTTTTTATTTATGATAAACTGATTTCAAACTACTTTCTAAAAATTGAACTCAAACTCAATCTCAAAGTACATTTGATTTGATCTTTCACAAATTACCAACTGAAGAGTGCAAGAAAATGTACGAGAAGGGATAGAGAATAACAGAACAAAAGTCATTCATTGCTGCAGGGTTTAAGGTCCAAAAACAACTTTCATAATTCAACAGCGAGTGAGAGAAAGGAAGTGCTGCATTCAAGTTAATATTAAAACATAGTAAAGTCACTTCGTATCCTTAACGCGAGAAAAACCCTTTTCAGTAATTACATTAATACTACCTAGTCACAGTGCTCACAGAAAACAGTTCTAAACTACAAGCAACCTCTCAGAATAATAACTAGTTGGGCAACTAAATTTAAGACCTCTTAGCTGCTCTTATCAGCACTCTCTTCTTGATGAACTTGCTTACTCGAATCGGTGCTACCTACTTTAGAGTGATCTAAGACTTCTGTTTTGCTGTGACTTTCGGTCTGTAATGGCAAAGTAGATTCAGAGGTATTGGAGTCACCCGAGAGTTCTCCAGTGGTTTGGCTCTTTGACTGCTCTGATTCCATGGTGGCTGTCAGCTCCCCGTGTTTAATAATGACTAGTTGAAGCTCGTCGTGGAGATTTAGAGCATCGAAAAGCATAACCTCATCGTCAGATGTGCTCTCTATAATTCTCTGAACAATGGGTAGCGATTGCTTGCACTTGTCTAACATGCTCATTGCAAGATCATCCTGTGAAATTCACATCATAAGCTTTGTTTTTGTAATGCTGTTTTTTGACGATACACAAATTTTTTAAAAAGGGTCGGACCATTTTAGAGCAGGGACTGTGAAAGAGATAATATGATGTAATCAACGTTATTCATGTGAAACTTCTGAATAAATTTTGAGATTAACTTTTGAATTGAGGCAGAAAAAAGTAATTTGGGCTCTTAACACACATGCAGGCATAATGGATTTTCGTAAGGACACTGTTCTGATGCGGTAGACCATCAGGATACAAAGAGGCAATTAAGCATCTAAAATAAGTCTTTAGCTTAAGAACCAATGAACAAAATGATACTTTAGCACATTCAAGTTCTTTATAAATATATTGATCGCTTAATCTTCATTAATGTTCCAGATAAAGGTATTGATGTAGAAAGAAAAGAATGTAAACTTTATGAACTCAAGGAGATAATGATAGCAACAGTTTTAAAGTAGAATATGAGAGAAAATCATACTAATTGCATAACTAAGACGTGGGAAAAATGTAAGTAAAGACTAACCTTGAGGGGTTTCGGTTCAGTTTCAGAAGTCAAAATGCTGGAAAGAATTTCAAGACTATTTCGAGCCACAACAAGAAACTCCTTTTTCTCTTCAATGGACTGGAAACCATAGTTAATGAAAGTGGCACTTTCTTCATTTTCTAAACCAGTGTTAGGAATAGGGTATCTTTCAGGAGGTGATAGCGGTTGTTGATCAAGATAAGACTCGAGGTTGGATTGCATGGAGGGCAAACTTTCTCCTTGTGCTGCTGGAGGAGTTCCTCTCGATTTCAGGTACTGCCGAAACTAGCAAAGTTAGGTCTGGAGAAGAAAAACTAAGCATCTCTATCCTCAGTATGTCTGAGGGAAATTTAAAGAGCATACAGCATAATGCATACGTACAACAAAAGCAATTTGAAAATGAAGCCACCATTTCCCACATCATTCTTTTATCTCCTTTTTTTACATACCAATCACAAATATGCTAGAATGAAAGTAATTGATGTCTATTTAAGTTCTCAAAGACAAATTAACATTAAACATTCAATCAATGAAAATTTTGGTGATGAAAACTGGAAATCTTTGATACTCTATTAAGCATATAAGTGCAACTAACGACCTGGAACAGCAGTTCAAAATTCTACATCATTCTTTTATCTTAACTAACTAGAAATTTAAAATGCATTACTCACAATAGCAAAAGTTTACTTATATGTGGACAAAAACTGACAATTGCTATGAAGCATGATCAAATCCACAACATACAGGATCAATGAATGCATATGCAGAATGAGTCACGCTTTAGGAACTGTTCTACAAACAGTAATCCTCATATGCAAAAATACAAATTATTGACTGGAAGAAACTGCTTCAGCTTTAGAATTTTTTCCAACTAAACTTCTGGTACTGCAAACTCTACATCTCCATTTTCAAATTACACAATATCTTTATTCAATGATCAAGAAGGAATTATATCTCTATATGATCCAAGAAAACCCAATCTAAAATTATTCTAAAAAATTATGTTTTAATGTCATAAAAGGCTATGAACCAGTAGCCAGCCATTCACATCTACTTCTACAGAGGTACTTACACCCTGATCCATCTTTCAGGAACGCAATTGAGGAATACAAAATATGATGATCTAAGTTTGAATATCAGACAAGCTAGTCGGTTTTTTGAGCTCGGTTCGTCACATAATAGTTAAACAAGCTTAAAAACATTTTTTACATAATTTTTTTGACGAATTTTGGGTTCCACTCAATAAAATAAAAATCAACAAAATACATGTAAAAATCTCAAGCTACTCAGTACTCAACTCGAGCTCGGTCGATAAAACCTAGTTCGAGCTCGGTCCTTTTAACAATCAAACCAACATTTAACAATCTAACAAAGCTCAAACACAATTTCTCGCAAGATACAAAATTCAAACCAAGCATGAAACATATAATTAGACACTAATTGGCTGGTTTATACTCCTATGGTTATCTACCTACTCCGCACAAAAGATTAAAACATTAGTCTACAATCATCAATCAGACGCAAGAATTCGCTAATTAAAACGGTAGAGAATAAAGAGAAATGGTTGACCTACCATATATGTTTGACGAAAAACTGGCAAGTAATTGAGATCCTCGGACTCAGCCCACGACCTGATCAGCTGCATCGCCCTCACCCTATTCCCGTGCTCCGTCCTGGAATCATCAACCAACTTCACCAGATCATCCAAAACCTTCTCGGACGCTACCTCAGAAAACACCTTCTCGCAATTGGAAGTGCAGGTCTCCAGTAAATCAAGGCTTAAACTATGGACCACCGGATTCTTCCCCGGAACCAGTTTCTTCTTGATCGCCCTAACAATCTCAGCCCCATCGTACTCCTCGCGGCTGATCATGGCGCAAATGCGGAGGTTGAGACCCCAATTTGGTTCGGCCATGGTTTCGGCTGTGGCCTCGTCGACGATCTTGGATTCTGGTGTGGGGGTTTGGAGGATTTCCTTCACTTTGGAGCTGATCGTCTTTAAACGGTCGCCTAGGGAAGAGGATGCTACTTTCAGCTTTGATAAATCTAGTTTCTCCATGGATGGAGAGATGAGAATTTTGGTTGTGAAACTGAAACTCTGAGTGTATGTAATGTTTGGTTGGAGAATCAATCAATCAAGGAATAAAAGATGAAGAGTACTGAGATAGATACGTGTCTCTTCTTTCTGATTTTGGGGTTATGGGGTGGGGTCCACTGGAGTTAGATTAAATAGTAGTAGAAGATATTATCCTGTCAACTGTACCCCAAAATAAATTATTTGGTTTGGATTGGATGCATCTGTTTGGAGTGGGATTGATTGTGAACCGGTGTTTTAGAAATCGAACCAAATCGGTATGTCAACGGTGAACCAGTAGTTGTTTTTGTTTGATCGAGGCTTAAAAATCAGATAAAGTTTTACTCGATAATTTGAATGTAATAGAACAGTGATTTTACCTTCTTAACCTTATGAGACCAAAATCTAAGAACCATTCTGCACAGTTTTGAGCGGTATTTTTTATATTCCAGTAATCAGTCAGCACAACTTTAAACAAAATATTGAACTTTTAAAAATTGTATCAACTGACTCCATCTTGTTATGAGACATTTTTGTTATTTTCAATATTTTTTCTTCATTGTGCTAGATTATGTAAGAAGCCTGTAGATTTTCGAATAAAACAACTTGATACTTGCTTGATTTTGCTAAAAGAAGTTATAGGAAATATATATATATATATATATATATATATTTTTTTTTTTATAACCCAGGTGTACAAGCTTACACTCGACTAATCCTGGACCCTCAGAACCCTTGCCCTAGAATCCTGAAGGATGTAAATCGCAGGATGTGCCTCCACCAAGCTCCGGGTTCCCACCATACTGCTGTACACTCTGCGCACAAAGGAAATATATATATTGATTGAGTTACTCAATGTCCATGTTGGACATTACACTCTAATAAAAGGAAAGATACTTGAACTAACAATAATTTGTCTTTGGTTTGTCGATTCTTTATTACTGAATAATTTACGTGAAACATTTTTCTAATATTGATAGAATTTTTTTTTTAAAATAAATTTATTAACCATAGCCCGAAACTAATCTAACAAGAAAATCTCACGAGCCTTAAAAGTACAACAATAACACTATATATGTCTATAAACAATAGCTTACCATTTATTAATATTAACTCCAACAGATTACTATTTATTTTTAAGTATTGGCTCATCTAACTGGATAAAGGAGAATATTAAAAGTGAATTTGGGAATATTGTAGTGCTTACTGCCAAATGGGAAAATGTATTTATTGCTACAACTTGGACGATTTATTCATGAGTTAGTTCATACGATTAAAGGTATGATGCTCGACCTTGAAGTAGCTTTCCTCACAAAACAAGTCGGCCTTGCTGTTACCAAGATAACGAGTAGGTGTACGGATTGTAGTTATGTGTCCCGAAGCGGTTTAGCGAGTTTGGATTCGCGAATTTAGCTGTAAGTTGGAGAGATGCTATATTAATGCATAAATTCTCGCTATTCGAGAAGGTCTAAGACTTGCATGGGAAATTCGGTTACAATGGGGGAGTTGGAGTCGGTCTAAGACATCCCTTCACCCACTGAAAATATCGTTGAAGAGTGTAGGGCATATTTTTAACTATCTTGGGACTTCCGATGGAGGTACATACCTAGAGAGGACAATGCTGCTGTAGATTGTTTGGCAAAGATGACACACAACCAATAACTAAGAGAAGAATGGTGGGATGATCCACCAGACGGAGTTCTTGACATTGTGACAACATAAGCTTCATAAGCTTACCATTTGTACCAAAAGAAAAAAATGTCAACAAACGTTTTCTTTTTCCAAATAAGAATTGACTGATTTGGAGATTGTAAATATTAGGGGAATTTACAGGCATCTCTTGGCTATTACCCTAATTATAGAAAATTACCCTCATGTTTCAAGTATTACAAAGACACCCCTTTGATTTAAGGCCGTTAGTCAACTTATAATAGTAACTGTTAAATGTCTGAAATGCCCCAATATTTTATCAAAAAAATAATTGACAAATATCTTCAATTATGAAAAGACGAAAATACCCTCGATCCACTACATTCTTCACATCCTCCTCCATCTCCATTCATTCCTACAAATCAAATAATCTTATTCCCAATCATTGGAAGAACACCATTCACCCCAAATTTCAATCAACCAAAATGTAAGCAAATCACACCCAACTACCAGCCAAATCGAACACCTAAGAACCAAAATCAACAATAAAAACACCAAGAATCAACATAAATATTGAATTTGAAAAAACAGGGGAATAACACCAAGAACACCCAAAAGAGTTCAACCAAATCGCGGCAAATTGAAGCAGATTCCAGATGAAACAACGCCAAAAGAACCGAAATCGATCACCAAATTAGCAAGAATCAACCGAAATCGCGAAATTCGAATTGGGGATCTTTTTCCGAATTCAAAATTCAACTACAATTGTACGCCATCATGTAAAATTGAGATGCGAAAGTGAGATAAACGAGCTCAGGGGGATGATTCCGATAAGGAATCACCCCGAAATCAAAGAAAATGGCTATTTCGCGAACCCTTATTTTTGGGGCTTTTCTCAGCTACGGGAAATGCAAATTAAAGAGTGAAAATGTAGAAAAATTCAATGGAAATCAACTTAATAGTAAAGCAAATGCAATTGGGTTGATTTCATATTTAACAAAATCACAACTAATAGAGTTATGATGAATCCAAAATACATTACTAATACACCCCTTGGGGATATATATGTCAGCAAAAAAAAAGTTGATCGAGGGCGAAATTGGAAAAATATTAAAAAAATTATGACGTCATCATCTACAATAAAAAATTTGACGCAATAAGTGGTCTCTTATAATATTGTTATGACAAAGAGGGTGTCTTTGCAATATTTAAAACCAGAGAGTAATTTTTTATAATTAGACTCTTATAATATTGTGATGACAAAGAGGGTGTCTTTGCAATATTTAAAACCAGAGGGTAATTTTTTATAATTAGAGTAATAAACATGGGTGTCTATGTAAATTCCCCTAAGTCTTAACACACCAAACAAAAATTTATAATTGCACACCAACTTTTTTTCACATAAAGGCTACATAACACGAATTTCAGCTATATGCCACAAAAATAAATAAATTAAGAAAGGAAAATTTCGAGGGTTTAAGAGAAGTGGAAGGCCAGCGACTGTGCATAAATTCATACCGAAACTACAAATTGAAATGGTTGCGGCCTCAACCTGGTTACGCTACATTGCCAGCAAATTCGAGTACTCCGTCTCTCTCACACATAAGGTAATCCCCCTTTTTATAATTAGAACTTTTATTTTATGCAATAGTTTTGTTGATTTTAGGATTGGGGTTCTCTTTAAGTTCGTGATGATGCGTTAGGGCTTGTTGATTTGTGATTTAAGCGGTTTGGGCGTTAAGAACAGATATTTCCTATTAAGATTTTTTTTGGGTGCTTACACGCTTGATTTTGATGGGATTCTGTAAAATTCACGAGTCAGTATTGGTGAGAAATTAGAAGGGGAGAAATATAAAGCAAGGAAAAGAAATATTTCATTATTGCTTGATACTAATTGTAACAGCCCATCTACAATTAGGTAAATTTGTATGGAAATGAATAGAAATATTTTGGATGAAGGCAAATCATGTGATCTTCATTGATATTGTATCATCTTCGACGAGAAAACAGAATTATGAATGCAGAGAAATTGGAAATTAACCAGAAACGATTTAAAACAAATGGATGAAATTGTGGATCCAAGTTGGATTTTAACAGGAAACATGTGCAAAAAGAAATAAAGGCGTAAATTTATTCCCTCAGCTCAGCTGTCGACACGTGTTCAAAACGTTTATTTCAACAGAAAAGTCTTTCTATCCCTAGTTAATTTCCCGTCCAAATACCCCTCAAACAAATTGATGGGCGTTACAGTCTGCTTATCAATTAATCTCTTTCTAGACCAAATTTACAGTTTCTTAATTATGATTTCATAGTAGGAGAACACTTCTATAGGCAGTTAATATTCAGAGTCCACACCATTTATTTATATAAATATTTTGATGGCCTTCCTTTAGATTGTGTTGTTGTTTCGTGGATATTTATTTGTCTCCATTACTATTTATAACAGATTTCTGCGCTTAGTTTATGACTTGTTCTTTTAATTGAACGTTTAAATCCTTGCATTATTCTCCTTGAAATGCCTAGTTCTAAGTGTTGATGCCAGCATTTATGCATGGACAAAGCCCCCCAAAAGACAGAAAAACTAGTTTCTATTTGGGGTAGTATGGGGCTATGGTGGGACGGTTTGATGGTAATCTATCTTAAAAAGACAAGGAGTGTATTGATATAGACAGGTTGGTTAAAGGACACATCATCATCCTTCTATGAACTTAATTTGGTCATAAATTTCTGTATGGTTTAATTTGCTTGAATACTTCAGACTTCCTTCGACTCAGACTCATTTCTAAATTTAGGTGATTTGACTGAAACTAGTTTTCTGCTACTTAATGTAGGTTTTTAAATTATGCTGATTTGTCTTCATTATGTGTCTTAAACTTATATAAAAAGGTTATGGAATTAAGCCGTGAAAGTAGATGTATCCATTTTTGAGTAAAAAACTTATTAATCTAATGCAATTTAATATTAATAAACATTTGAAGAAAAATCTTTTGCAAATTTGTTTGGTGAGTGGGATTATTTGAAATAGTGAGGATGTCAATTCAAGGCATTTGGCCTCCTTAAAACATTGAAATGGATTTAATATGTTAAGCATGTTGTATCTATGTGGGCTATCATTTTTCATTTATGGATTTCCTGTTAGTTTGGACCTTTTGAGCTTTTACATGTGGAATATATACGTATTACTATTTGATCGATTTAGTCCTATTCGTGGCACTTTTAGTTGTTTGTTTTAGTTTAGATATATTTTCATCAGTAAAAATTCTTGTTTTCCATTGGATAAAATAGAAAGAGTATGAATAAAACATTATGATTGCTTGTGCTCTTATGGTTGATCAACAGGTAGTGTAGATGTATAACTCTAGATATTCTCTTTCATCCTAGGAGTTGTTTCTTTTCTATTCCTGAAGTGCTCATTTTTAACTGTTCTGTTATGTTTCTCATCCACGTGGTTTTCTTTCCTGCTTTCTGTCTTTGTTTTTCTTTCAACATTTGGATTGAGACAATTTTTGTGTGTGATTGCAGACATATGCAAGAGGTGAAGGTACTAAAGCATTTGACAATGTATGGAGAAACTTTCTGCAAGGAAAGTTAACATTCTTACACTGCGACAAAGGAGAGGAGATGGCGCCAACAATTGGAACTCAAGGTGGTACACTTCTCGTCCGGAAAATTCCAGCTGCTGATCCAACGTAAGGTTTTAAATAAGGAAAACAAGTATTTTGTGGTGATGAAATAAGCTGCTGATGATGTTTATTTGATTTGTTTGATCTGATTTTGAATTTTCATGATCAACGTGAAATTAGTAATTTAACCCCCAAAAATGCATTGGTTTGAGAATCTTTGCCATGACAAGATTGCTTAATAATAATAGTATGCTAAAAATACAAATGTGCAAGTTAATTAATTTGTGGGTGTGACAGGAGAGTTTATGTTGACGATGTGGTAGTGCTGAAGGACCCTAAGAAACCCGAAAGTTATCTTGTCCGGAGGTTAGCTGCTATTGAAGGATACGAGATGGCTTCTACTGATGAAAAAGATGAACCTTTTATCCTTGAAGAGGATCAATGCTGGGTTTTAGCAGACAATGAAAATTTAAAGCCGAAGGTATATGCTCCTGTATGCTCAATTTACCCCTTAGTCACCAACCCAGACTCCCCCCTCCCGCTAAATCTCCAAATATTTCCTGCAATTGTTTAATTTTGTAATTCTTTTAGGGCCCATTTGGATGGATGGATTTGGGTTGGGTGGATTTGAAATCCCTCGTCAAATCCATCATGCTATTTGGATACAAAATTAAATCCATTCATTTGAAATCCTGGATTTTAGTCCAATGAATTATAGCCCAATTTTAAGTGGATTTGAAATTACTCCTAAAACTAGTCATTTGAAATCCAGGTTCCGTTATTCTAAATCTATTTGTTTATTTATTTATTTTTATTTTTATTGTCATGTGTTTCTGGCAATTTGTATAGCAGGACGCCTATGATAGTCGAACATTTGGTCCAGTTAAAATGTCGGAGAGCATAATTGGCCGAGTCATATATTGCCTAAGAAATGCCGTGGATCATGGACCTGTAAATAACAGGTTAGTTATTCTTCATTTATTTTAAGTCTAGTCAGAATATAATTAGAATTAACATTTATGAGTAATGATAATTCTACTTTTGTCCCAGCCATTTTAGCGCGAAGAAGGACTCGCCTGTTCTGGAAGTGGAACTTGACGTTGAAGAGATGATGAATAATCATAAAGCATAACCTTGCTATGAAACGGCTCTGTCCGTTCACCCAAATGTGTTTAGTTCATTGAAAGTTTCTCTAGTTGTCAGGATGAAAATAAGTTCAGAACGCTGTTATAAATCATATCGAGGGACCGTTGAAAAATATTGAGTTTCTGATTGCTCTGAGACTATTGTGACTTGGGAGGTTTTAGTTGTCTTTGACTTTTGTTAAATTTTGTACCAATTTCGAAGGAATTTATCAAAATTTCTTCACTTTTTTCAGATTTGATTTCCATAATATGCTTTCGGCATGCATTTTCAAAATGGTTATCTTCTCTCTGGGTTTCTCTTATATTCTCCCTCTTATGGGGTTGACATAATCGGACCTTCTTATCTTATTTGTCTGTCCATTTTAATATGTGTGGATTGAATACACTCATGTACAGTACAAGTTCAGTATATTAGGGGGCTGGGGCCCATTTATTTTAAAAAATAAAATTATATATTATTAAAATTAATTTTATTTCTTCTGAAGGAGTAAATGTAATAAACATATACTTGACTTCTCTCTTAACATTTAGGGATATTTGCACGTCACCACCAAAAATTGAAATTTCCGCACATCCCCCCCGCCCCCTATTGAAAAAACATGATAATGCCTCCTACAAGTCGACAAATGAGTGTTTTACCTTCTGATAATTTTTAAGTAATTTTTAAAGGATAAAAACGTCACTTATGGGGTTTTGTGCAATAAACTTTTAGGGGGTCAAGTGCACAAAATTTTAAATTATTCAAATGTAACTTGCAATTTGAAAAAAATAAAAAATAGTAAAAAATATTTAGTTATATTTTTTTTACAAAAATTCAAATTTATAATCTTTTTAACGAAATTTTCGTTAGTTCTAATTATTTATTTATTTATTCTATACTAAAAATATTTCAATCAAATCAAAGAATTTGAAAGTAAAATACTAAAACAATTAGAATAAAAAATATGTAAATGTGCTTTGAAATGCTATTATTATAATAACTTAACTTAATAATAGATTGTGCACTTAGCCCCCAAAAGAATAAAATTATTGCACTTAATCCAAAATTTACATTTCTATCCTTTGAAATCCAACCAAATATTGAACGGGGGCAAAGTGCACTCACTTATCAACTTCTAGGGGGTATTGTCATGTTTTTTCAATCATAGAGCGTAAAGTGCAAAAATAAAACTTTTCTGGGGGGGTGACGTGCAAAAATCCCTAACATTTATTAAGGACCATGGACCAAAATTTTCATCTTTTTCATCGATAACATCAAAAATTTTCAGTTTCGGAACAAGCGAATCGAAAACAATATGTAATTTTTTTTACAATATTCATTCGTGTTTCCGAAAAGTCTCGAAATTTTTTTAATATTTGACTGACTGAAACATACACTCGAAACAAATTTTTTGATCCATGTTGAGGACACATAAAATGATAAATCAACGTTTTGTTCAGTATTTTACCGAATAGTTTAGTTGGTTTGGTACCTAAAAATACGAACAATGTTGTTTTTGGCTTTTATTTTTTTTTTTTTTTTTGTATAATTCATGTAAGTTAATTGTATTAAAATATGTGAATTTTCTAATTAACTGGCCCAAGGGATCCTTGCCAAGAAATGAACGTCGGACAAACTTAAGAACTTCAACAAAATAGAGAATGGGGGTTAGGCTTTTAGTGAGGAGGAAAAATGTAATTTGATTTGAAGTGGGTGACAATTTTTGCAATGGTTAAATAAGTCGTTAACGACTTCAATAGAAATAAAAATAAAATATCACATACATACTTTTGGTATTATCGTATATATAAATTAGTAAATTTTAAATAAGTTCATAAAATATCATGTAATTATCTAATAAAAATCTATAGATGATTATTCTTAGCTATTTTATTAGCTTATCTTCACCGTCCGTTTGGAAGGTGTTTAGTATAAGGTCTCATTTGTAAACTATCCAAATTTTCACACTGTCACATTCTTATTTTCTCGAGAATTTGGATGACTTAATCTTAAAAGTTCTTACAACATTATATGACCATATTTTGTTCTAACTTATATCTTTAACTATCTTATACATAATGTACCTTTGAATTTTTTTTATTAAATTAAAAAAAAAAATACATATGTACACTTACCAATTTTTTGAGACTCCTCTAAAGTCCGGGCCCGAAACAAGGATTCAAATTGCCTAGCCATAGGGTCAACCCTCATCATTTAACACTCCATTATCTTTGGGTTTCTACTTGGATCAACTCCTGCAAAATGGGTTGACCCAATCATATTCTATTATTCACATCCATTTTTAATTATTTGGAAATTTTTCTTGAATCGATATAACTTAGGCATCAAAGGGACTTTAGCTTTAATTTATACATTAACGATTTGGTCAGCTAGAAGAGATCATGGGCTTGACAAGTTAGAGTTTATAATGCAACTCGGTGGTAGAATACACAAGGCTCGTGGAGATCTGCTGACGTGGCAGTGAAGATTGTAAAGGGATAATGCAGTCTCTTGTCACACTTTATTATTATATGTGAGTTGAAGAAAAAGTCGTTACAGGCGATTAAAAAGTGTTTGCAGCTCTAAGTTGTGGTGGAATAATTTTGCTGCATTTCTTGGTCATTTTTTTTTGTGTTTCGGTGCATGCAACTTTCATTTGTTGCAATTTTTGTAGTTTACTTTTTCCTTTTAGGAATTGGTACTTCCATTTACGTTTCAAGATTCATTTGGATTTATGTGACGCTGAGTTTTCAGTGTATCCATGTTGTAAATTTGAATTTTAGATTACTGCATGTGTTTTCCTAAGGAACATGTTAGGGAATTGATAGGGTTAATTATATGGATCTCTCCTAATGTTTGGTGAAGTTCGCGTTCAATCCCTCCAAAAATTATGATTACAATGAAGTTCCATGAGGTTTTAAAAATCTTACATCCGTTATTCCACCATTAATTTTTATTAACGTTGATGAGGGATATTTTGGGCTCGATCTTTTCTATTATCAGGACAGATCGAACAGTATCTGTCTCAGGAGCTCGAGTTCGACCCCAATGCCCAAATACCCAAAATACAGACGGTCCTGGGTCAAAAGCTACTATTGGGCCGAGCACTGATCCAAATTTATGGGCCGAGAATTGCATGCCTGCAGATGGATCACCTAGACCCCGTTTTCAGCTATAAATACCCCTTGCATTTATGACGCCAGACACAACTTCCAAGGTGCACTTGCTTTAAGACAGCTGCTCGGACTCACTTGAGAATAGTAGTATAGGCTTTCTCATATGTATTTCGCCCTCTAGCTTGTACGGCATCCCATAATGCTCGGATAGGACTCTAAACACTTGTAATCTATACTCGATATTTCAGAATACTATACTATTGATCTTTCTCTATTATTGTCTAGCGTTATTACTGCATTGCTTATCCACCCAAGATCGAACACACGAAAACGCGCGTAAAAAGGGTCTACAAAAGACCAAGTCGGAAGACAAGGAAGCAACTCCAGTTGGAGGAGATCCTAGCAAATTCAAAGACCACATCCTTCAAGAGGCCGCCTCGAAGACGTGGAGATCGAGAGCAGGAAAACCCCTCCAGCAGTAGACCCACTATCCCAGCTGGAAGGAGAACAGGGTACAGGAAGTCGAATCCGCCTCAAGGATTTGGAATCAGAGAGAGCAGATCGCCTGCCGGTACCCTAGTCGCGGTTCTTTTCGCCTGTCGATACCCTAGCCGAAAGACTTTCGTATGGAATTCCAAGGAAGATAGAGAGGAAGGTTCGAAGAAAAATCTCGAACGCTTTAATTACTGACAATAAACGGAACATATAGTCGATCGACGAGAGTAAAAACACGACCATATTGTACCAAGGCAAGACATTTACAGATACGCGAAGGTAATTTCGGAACTATATATAGGGGAAGGAGTTCCGTATTAACGGTGTTGATTTCTCAGGATGAATGGCCACGATACGAGCATTAAAAGCTCAGACCGTTTCATTTCCCGAGGAATGAGGGACCTTAAAAAAAAAAAAAAAAAAAAAAAAAAAAAAAAAAAAAAAAGAGAGAGAAGGAGAACATCATTCCAGAAAATATTATCATTACAACAAGGATTGCGTTACAACAAAAAGGGGAAATCGTTACAATAAGTATAGTGATACAACAAAAGAAAAATCTTAGCAAGCTCATATTACAAGGGAAAACCATAGTGTTACTAAACGAAATTATTTTCGAAAAGGATCTTGCGAACCTCAGCACTACGATCAGCATACCCGCGGATGTAAGCTTTCCTCTCGCGAAGTTCGAAGTTCCTCTTCTCACGTTCGTAGATATCTTTGAGTCTCTCTAATTCTGAACTTAACCTATCCTGAGACAATCTCTCCTTGAAAATTCTGTTAGCTTCCAGCGGATTGCGTTACAACAAAAAGGGGAAATCGTTACAATAAGTATAGTGATACAACAAAAGAAAAATCTTAGCAAGCTCATATTACAAGGGAAAACCATAGTGTTACTAAACGAAATTATTTTCGAAAAGGATCTTGCGAACCTCAGCACTACGATCAGCATACCCGCGGATGTAAGCTTCCCTCTCGCGAAGTTCGAAGTTCCTCTTCTCACGTTCGTAGATATCTTTGAGTCTCTCTAATTCTGAACTTAACCTATCCTGAGACAATCTCTCCTTGAAAAATCTGTTAGCTTCCAGCGCGCGTTCTAGTTCGATCTTTTTACCGATCAGCTCGAGCGAAATAGAAGCCCGTCGTTCAATCTCATGTTTGGCCAACGCATAAAGCATAGAAAAGTCTTTGCCAGCCTGAACTTATAAGAAAATATGTCATAGCAGAGATAAAGAAATTAGAGAGTCATGAAACAAAGAAGTTAGGAAAAATTACCCGGGTTAGGGATTCCGACCCAGAATGAAACAGGAACGAGGAATATTCTCCAGTCGAGAAGACCGCCTCAGAGATAGAAACATTGGCCCGAAGAAGGCTCAAGTCAGATTTCTCATGTGACACTGTATCAAAAGGAGTCACACCCCTTTTAAATGAAGATTCTCCGACCAACGAAGGTACGGATTGGAAAGGAGTACACCCAGTTACTTCATCCACAAAAGAAACCTTTTTAATTCTCTTATTTGAGCCCCTAGATTTCAAGCACGAAGAAAAGGCAATAGTCGAAGGTTTATTTTCCCCATGAAAGTTTAACTGATCAGAAATAATGGATTTGGTTGGGGATCGGTTTCTTTTCCTTGTTTTTCTACCGTACTTGGTCCGGAAAAAGGCGCGGGAGAAATCATGAGAGCGTTCGAATTTTTATTCATCTCTTGATTTCCAAGAAAAGATTCAACCGAGATGGTTTTCTAAAGCTCCGATTGCCGTGAGCAATATTATTGTGAAAGCAACGCAAAAGGACCTGGGTATTTATAAAGACACGACATCATGCGAATTGCAATAATTGGTGAGTCGCTACTCCCAAGAAAGATTCGATGACGCAACTAAGTATGCAAGAATGACGTTATAAAATTTAGCAAGATAGTCAAACAGGCAAAAGGTTAAGCATGTCATTAAGGAAAAATTAAATTCGAGCATCCACCGACTAGACAAAAGCGGAAGATTATGAATATACAAGAACAATGGTTCGCTAAGTAAATCCTATTACATAATAATCGTTACTGGCTGAATTCATTCATGACCAAAATCATGGTCCGATTTCCCTTGTTCGTTTTTCTCGCTAGAACCGCTTTCCGAACTATCAGAATCATCGTTACTCGAGCTACTCCCTTCGCCGTAATGACTTTGCGCATCAGTCGCAGATTTACTCGAACCAGAAGAAGGAGTGCCTTGTTCCCCCTGATCGCGGGAATCCCCTTCAATATCCACATTTTCATCCTCAGATTGGGCTTCGAGCGCATCAGGATTTGGCATTGGTACCCCGAATTCCTCAAGAAAAGGAGCGAATTCGTGAACGGCCACGTTTTCGAGCTTGGGAGGAAGGGAAGAAACTTTATAATCTTTCCCAAAAATGTTCTTATAAGGATCCATGAAAGGAAGGTAGTCATCAAGGGCGCCTTCGATCTTTGCAGCAGTAAGGAGATGCTGAGCTCCTTTATAGTAAAAGGCTTGATTAATTTCACCTGACCGCAAGCGAATCAAGGCATCAAGAAAAGGCGACCCTAAAAACTCCCTTATGGCAGGAAGCCTGGCCTCAGCTCGACCTCGCTCATAAGATTGCTCGGCGGACATTTTGGCTTGCTCAAGCTCCAGCTTTAATTTCTCCATTTTACCCTCTAGGGTTTTCTTCGCCTCCAGCTCCTTTTTAGTCTCCTCGAGTTCTATCTCGATCTCAGACAACCTAGTTTTGGCATCCTCTAGCTGACTGTTTTTTGCAGCCTCGTCCTTCAGAACATTATATAGGGCCTTTTGTGCTGCCTGAGATTCTTCGCTCAAAATGGCCAGTCGAAGAGCATTTTGAGTAAACAGGTCTCCGGCCTACGAGGGAAAAGATATATAAAGCACAAAACAAGAATCATAAGGAAAAGATTAAAACTTTCAGAACAGCTGATACCTTTTGATGAGCGTGAGCATAGTCGCCTACTATCTCAAAGTCCTTCTTAACGAAAGATTGGATGATGTCATCTTTGAATCTCCCGGCCAGGAACATCCGAAGAGATTTATCCACCGTGTGCTCACCCTCGGGGCCTAAGTCAGATTCAACAGTCCCACCCTCCGGGTATCCAGCAGCCCTTGGTCCTTGCAGATGGTCCTCGAGGAAATCGGCCAAATCTGGCTCGGAGAGGCCTGCACGACATTGTATAGGATTCGGTCCTCGACCAAAGGGTTTAACTCTCCTGGAGGACTCAGGAACATCACTACTTCTTTTACGAATCATCCTATTCTGCAAAATCTCTCTGGCTCGATTCTCCAGAAGAGTATAGTTACTATACCCCTCATCGCTAGGGCGGGAAGAAACGCTAGGAAAAACAGATCGGAGAATATCGGAATCACAAATATTAGAGGTTCCCCCTACATCAGCACGAGATCGAGAAGTTCCTACCTCGGTAATTCTAGGAATTACCGCTAAAGCATCAGAAGTTGCTATGACCCCAACCCCGGCCTTCGACCTAATCACCTTCTGAGAGGTTTTCGATGCTTGAGGATGAGGCCGACCTTTGTTACCCTTTGAAAAGGAAGCAACGTATCGACCAGCTATTGATGTCCGGAATTTATCAACAACCTCAGCTAACGTGGAAGGAGCCTTAGCAGGATCTATCTGGGCCTTCCCAAAATCAATGGGATTGGCAGGAAAAGAGCAACTACTAAGCCCTGCCAATCGCAAGACCGCCTCCTGAGTCATCAATGCCGTCTGATGACGGTCGACACAAAGGGATTGTAGAAATGCATCTGATATCTCGCTTTTCATACTTCCCACAAGACGACGTTTACCATATATCCATGATTTTGCCCCAGGCCAGTTGTACGGGGTAGGCTCGGGATTGCCTTCGGAAGGTGGAGAGTCTGGTCCTCGGACAAAGAAGAACTCATGCTTCCATCCTTTCAGGTTGCTGCTCACGTTAGCCGATAAGATCGAAGTCTTTGGTCTCTGAGAGAAGTACACATAACCCGCGTTCGAAGACGTGGAAGCGCTAATCTGGAATATCCGCCAAAAGTTCTGAAAAACCGCCTTCTTCCCTTTGGCCTTCATCAGCACGCAGAAGGCTATAATAAGACCGATCGAGTTTGGTAAAATTTGGCAAGGAGTCAACTCGAAAGCTTCCAGAATGCTTTCTATCAGAGGAGGGAAGGGAATGCGTAGGCCATAATGGAAATGTTTGGAATAGAAGGCTTGACAGCCCGCGGGAGGGTCGGTAACCCGTTGTTCGGGAGTAGGAAGTACTATCGAGAAACCGGCGCCTAAATATGAGCCGAATTCTTTCTGCAACTCGCCCAGATCTTTTTCCTTGAAGAAACAGACGATCTCATCCGCCCTCTCCTCAGTCATGTTTAAACCTGCGCTGGTCGAGGGTTCTTCCCAATCAAAAATCGTGACCACAACGTCACCATTCAATCTATATTTCTTCTGCTCGTTTTTCCCCAAGGGAAGATCCTCATCCTCTGCGTCTTCCTCGTCAGAGACTGTTGCTTCGCCCGAATTTTCATCTTCACTAACTTTCGGTTCGGAATTCGATTCCCGCTCCTCCCCGCTGGACTCAGAGGTGGAACTCGAATCTCGGCGATTCTCGATCTCAGATGGTTGAGCTTTTGCAATATCTCTCTCTTCCTGGTTAACGACCTCATTTTCATCTATAGGAGATTTTCCCTTCAAATCTACTAAACTCGACATAATGAATATATGAAGGTCGCTCGGGAGAGATTGCTATGACTCACTTATCGATATGTTTGCTCCGATCTAGGATTTTCTCCTCAGAATCTATGATAAACAGCTACCCTCCGTCAAGGTATATATACAGGGACAAAACGGGAAATTGCAAACTGATCCCCGAGTAACCGCGTCGGTTAAACTCCCTCAAGGTAAACTTAAAATCATATTCCTAAAAATTACACTTAAGGCCCCTATACTTTTCGAGATTCCTAAATTAAAGATACACATAACAAGCGACGCATCAAAGAGATGTTAGCTCCGTATTTCCGCACCAGCTCATGAGATAAGGAGATCGGACTGCTTCGGTAGAATGACGGTGATTATCCCAACAGTGAACGAAAATGATGAAATCTGAACAGCATCATTACACAGTTCCTAAAGTATGCACTCTTTTTCCCTAGTTCGGTTTTTATCCCAATGGGTTTTTCCGAGTTAGGTTTTTAACGAGGCATACCCGAACCTGGTGCCGAAATTGATTCATTTCCCCTCATCGTCCTAGATTAAGCGTACTTCTACGAGCTTAAGCTCCACCTTACGCTCGAGAAGTGGGGGAGTAATGATGAGGGATATTTTGGGCTCGATCTTTTCTATTATCAGGACAGATCGAACATTATCTGTCTCAGGAGCTCGAGTTCGACCCCAATGCCCAAATACCTAAAATACAGACGGTCCTGGGTCAAAAGCTACTGTTGGGCCGAGCACTGATCCAAATTTATGGGCCGAGAATTGCATGCCTGCAGATGGATCACCTAGATCCCGTTTTCAGCTATAAATACCCCTTGCATTTATGACGCCAGACACAACTTCCAAGGTGCACTTGCTTTAAGACAGCTGCTCGGACTCACTTCAGAATAGTAGTATAGACTTTCTCATATGTATTTCGCCCTCTAGCTTGTACGGCATCCCATAATGCTCGGATAGGACTCTAAACACTTGTAATTTATACTCGATATTTCAGAATACTATACTATTGATCTTTCTCTATTATTGTCTAGCGTTATTACTGCATTGCTTATCCACCCAAGATCGAACACACGAATAATATACATGTGCCCCCTCACACGAATTTTCAAAGTTAGTCACAACACTTCTTACAAGTCCAACTACTTCGCTCATGTAAAGATATGTTTTCAAGTGGGGAAGGGTTTGGAGGTGGTTATGGTGCCGGAGGTGAAGAATGAGGAATTGGTGGAGGCAATAATTGCAATTACCCCCTCCCAATTTTTACCTTTTTATGTATTTTTTACCCAATTGCGCAAATATCCCTTGAAGAGATAAAAATGGTGACCTAAACGAACACGTGCTTGACGCGTGACCTTTTTCATCCAAATACTAACGGCCGTATGAAATGTAAAAATTGTTGTCCAACTTTTGTACGAAATGTGTCTTTTTGAAAAGTTTGGTATGAAATGTATAAAGTAATTAAAAGCTTGGTATAAAAAGTGTAATTCCCTCGAATTTTATTTTGAAAAAGATATATGAAATTAATTAGAGATTAGAGAGTTTATTTAAACATATTAATTAAAGGGCTAATATGTAATTTAACATATGTTTATTTTTTTTAAATGTTTGATGCCACTTCATCATTGTACATTTTGACCATAAATTGTGGTTCAAATTTATTGTTGACTTTGTCTAGTGGTTGAGATGGAAATGAAATCTCTCATATACACTTATGTTCTTTAAAATCTTATTTTAGAAATACTCATATTAATAATATTGAATCTCAGTTTTTCTTTTTTGAGTTCGTTATTGAATCTCAATTGTTATAGAAAAATTGTCTTGATTTTCAAACTTAGACATGTTAATAATATTGAATCTCAGTTATTACAAAAAATTGTATCTGAAAGAGTGACTAACAATTCTAAATTTAGAAATAAGATGAGACGGTGACATAATAAGACTGAGTAAAAAAGATTGAATTTTTTAAGCCCTAAAGTAATATCAAACTATTAGTTATTTTTTTTTTTTTTTTTTTTGAGGGAAAACGAACTTTCATTCAAGAGCTTAATTCAGCGGTTACAATGTTTTGGATCAAAGACGGTAAGTTTGATACATAAAAAGAATTATTCAAATGAATTTTAGCCGTCTCATGAGCTGCTTTATTTCCATCTCGATGGATATGTTGAGCGCGAAAAAAATTGAAAGACTCTTTGATGAATTTGATATCGTCAATAATAACTCCATACTCCGCCCGAGAAGCCGCTGCATCATTAATAGCCCCAATAATAACGCTGCTATCACCTTCTAAGACAACATTATCCCACTGGTGATCACGGGCCAACTCCATAGCTAAAAGAGCTGCTTTAGCTTCGGCGCTAGTTGGATCCAAGGAACCTTGCAGTCTACTTGACTTCCAACCCACACACTGTCCCGAATGAGATCGTGCAATGGCCCCAAACCCGCAATAGCCTTCCCTGATGTTAACCGTAGCATCAAAGTTCACTTTTATCTCGTTTAAACCCGGTTATTAATTATAAGTGCAACTTTACTATTTAATCATTACACTCCTTAAAATATCAACAATCGCGGAATAATAAATCATACTTATTCAATTACAAACCTATTCAAGTGTATCATGATCACTACTCACTAGTATTCACGATAATCTTAAGAAAACAAAAATAGACTATAAGGTAGAATTGTCAGCTAATATAAGTTATGATGCTAATTTTGTAATAAGTGAAACTGACTTAACGACCATGCCATTAATTTGACAGTAATTTTCAGATTTAGTTAACGGTGCTACCATCCAAATGTCTTGACATGATTTTTTTAGTATCAAAAATAAAAATTGACTTAAATTTCGATAAAGCAATGCAATTTTCTCTTTTGTCAATGATAATGTTAGGAATAGTGCCATCAATTTGACAGTGATTTTCAGATTTAGTTAACGGTGCTACCATCCAAATGTCTTGACATGATTTTTTTAGTACTGAAAATAAAAATTGACTTAAATTTCGATAAAGAAATGCAATTTTCTCTTTTGTCAATGATAATGTTAGGAATAGTGCTCATAAAGCGTTTGATGAACATTATTAATTGAAAATAAATAAATTGTTTGGTTTTTTGGATTTCATATATTCGATTCGATTATGCTTTTTATCTAGTATAATATAATTATCAGAAAATTCCATGTCTATTTATTAAATATGACTTTTGTATATATAAGGATGTACAAGAGGATTAAAGTTATAAACAATAGACTAAATAGTCCTTAGTAAGTTAAAGTTGGGATCTTTAACTAATTACTACTAGTACGGTCCACTGAAAATTTAGAATTCAATGATCTCGATCCGGATCATTGATGTTGTGACATTAAAGATGGAGGTGCTTTATGTAATATGATCGCATAGGACTGGACCAGACGTGAATTGAAATCTATTATAAGATGCCGTTAACTTTAGATTTCAATACATGTCACACGATGATCATATATGAATTAATCTAAATCCTGAGTAGGCATACACTCTTGTTTATATTAGCGAGTCCTTTTGATTCATAGGTAGTGACTTGTTTGTTAATCGTGTCACACACTTATGTCTTGGAGGTCCGTTGAGATAAATGGCTGGGAATGTGCACTACATATATGGAATCCAATTCTTTCTGCGGAAAGCTGAGTTAATTGATTCCCTTAAGTGTTAATTCTGGAACTGAACAGTTCGAGTACTCTGGTTTGTGAAAATGTTTATAAACCACACTGTTCACTAGTGAATTAATGGAACTTAAGGATTAAGAAATAATTATAGAGGCAAAACGGTAATTTCGCCTAGCTTTAATTATGAATCAATTCTTGGAGGGTTAAATCATATGTAATGATTATATCAATGGACACTCTGATCTTTCGAGTAAAATAGAATGTAAGGACAAGAGTGCAATTTCAGGTCTACGATTGAACCTATAAAAAGAATGATTAAACTCTCGATATATTTTGGGAAATTTTATATACATGATGAATTAATTGTGATATTTAATTGATGAATTGTGAATTAATCAATTAAAAATATGGCAATTGATTAAATCAAATTTAATTATAGAATTAAATTTGTGCAGGAATTTCCTTAATAGGAAAATGCATTTTATGATTATATATGATATACTCATAATATAAGATTTATACGAATAATGCATTTATCTAGAAGGAAGGAAATAGAATCCTAATTAAGTTAGGAGAAAGTAGTTAAGAAAGATAAGGAAAGAGGAGACATATCTATATATATATATGAGATATATATTTTCCTAATCAAAATAAGTTTTTTACAGAGATACAATTTTGTAACAAAAGCAAGAAAATCTCTCCTTTTCTCAACACTAAAAATCGTCCATCACCTTAGAAATTAAGAGAAATTTGTTCTTCCAATTTCTAGAGTTTAATTATCCAAACTTAATGGGTTAGTGCCCACCCACTAGTAGAAGGAGAAACGAGTTTGAAGATCAAGGGTTAAAAAGATCAAGAAAGTTTGTTGATCTCATGCATCCTAACACCAAAGTCATCCGAAAAGAAAGAAGGACAAGAAGCTTTTGGTATGATTTGTTTTCTCTCTCTTTTGCATACATTAAAATAATATTCGTTTTGTGATCTTTATGTTTTATGTAAATTATTTTTGAAATATATTGAAAACATAAAATCCACCGAATTCCGCAACTGGTTCGAATAAGTTCGATCCTGTTTTATTCAATTGGATCGATTTGTTCATGATCCGATTGGATAAAATCCCAACAGATAGACCAACTTTTTCTAGTTTGCTTGACCTGGTATACTTAACCTTTGTTTTTAGCTCATTTATCTTATAAGTTTAGTATTTCAAAAAGCTTACATTGAATTGAATGGTTAAGAATATCTCGAAAGACTGTGTGTGGAAAAATTGAAGTTTATTGGATTTTGACTTCAACGGTATGTAGCTTGTTCGATATGGAGTTGCTCCTAGAAGTGAACTATCAAAAAAATGGAATGTCGGCGAACCGATCTACCCTAGAAATGAACTACCTGAAATTGGAATGCCGGCGAAACTGTCAATCAAAGAGAGTGATGGATCAATTCTATTTATTTATTTAGCGAGAGGTGGAGGTGTATCGTGGACAGAATGGTTAAGGATGCTATGTCTTCCAAGAAAGGAACACTGGAGGACCATCCTAGACCTGTCAAAGATCCGCAAAGGGAGGTGGATGGAGATTTGAACTCCGCCGCTTTAGGGGTCGAAGGGCACGAGCTCCTGATCGTGTGAAAACAACTTAGATACCTAAACAACATGATAAAGGTGTGCAAAAGTTACCATTAATGTATGCACAATTCCAAAATTGACACTTAGATAAATTCTTCCCTAAATTAAATGCTAAGATCCACTCTACCCCCTGGAGTGCTTGGCTACCCCGTTAAGATTGAACTTCCACCAAGCCAGGTATCCTTATTATATGTTCAACCACAGGTGGATCCCCCCAATCGTCTGATTGAGAGAGACAAAAAATCATGTTATCTTCTTAAATTCTTAATCCTTTTATTTCATTTTGAGATATCTCAAAAAAACTACAATACTAAATTAATTAAGACCTATATTCTTAAGAAAATAAATATAAAATTATCAAATGATTAAATCTTCATTTTTCAATTGAAACATCGTTATAAAGAAAAATATGAAAAGTAAAATGTAAAAAGAGTATAACTGCCAATCTCTCCGTTCTCCTAAATGTCTAACAGGTTTTGAACGTGGACGCCAAAGGCGATCTGGCATGGTATAACAATAACGAGTATTATGGTACGGTGCTTTACAATCCTATAACTATAAATCTTTTCCCCTTCTTCAATTTCCCCCAAAAAAAAAAAAAAGAAACCCTAATCCAGACAATCTCATCCACACATTCAAATGCCTCTGTCTCACACATGCATACATAATAAGTACACGATGGTAAACACATGCATTTGCGATGTTCTGTGATCTGCAGTTTGCTCTAATTATTTCTGTATTTATGTATGAATGGAGAACCTATTCGATGACCTAGAGAGAAGGACTGTTGTAGCCGAGAGTCTGGTGAAGTATATGCAAGATAAAATGTCCGAGATTGAGTCTCGGCGTTGGAATTCGGATTTGGTTAGGGAATCGGGGACGAAAAGGTTGAGAGATTTGGAGAAGAGGGAAAAGGAATTCGAATCAGTTCAGGAGGGGAAAAGGCGGGAATTGGAGTTGAAAGAGGTGGAATTGCGGTCGAAGAGGGAAGAATTTGTTAAGGAAGTTGAGTTGAGAGAGGAGGAATTGGATGAGCATAGAGAGTGGTTGGAGGTGGCTCAAATTGAAGTTCAGAGCATTAGGAAACGAGCTTGTAAGAAATTGCAGGAGATTGAGTCACAAGCGCAGGAATTGAAAACAGCCAATGGATTGTTGGATGCTAAGGAGAAAGAATTGGTTTTAAAAGAGGAACAATTTGATGAAAAGGTTAAATTGATAGATGATAAGTTTAGCCAGCGGGATAGGTTGGGGTGCGGCTTTATTGAGGGTTTGGAGTTGACTGAAAATAAGCTGCACGGGATGAGGTTGGTGATGGATAAGAGGTTTAAGGAAATTGAGTTTAGGGACAGTGAGTTTGTGGCTGCAAGTGCAAAAGAAGCTGACTTAATTAGGGAAAACATGGAGATTATATTGAAGGAGCTTGAGGAGATGGAAAGACAATGTAATTCGTTCCAAGAGGAAATGAGGCAGGAGTTGGTCTTAAAAGAGCAGCAACTGAATATGATGAGTGAACAGCTTGAGATGAAGAAGGCTGAGATGGACTCTAAAGCAAAAGAGTTGGACAAACGAAAAAAGGGAATTAAAAGAAAAGAAGATGACATTTATTCGAAGGAGAAGGAACTTCGAAAGAAGCGGAAGGTGCTTCAATTTAGGAAGATGAACTTGAGGGCTTGGGATAAGAAACTTGATGTCAAGCAGAGAGAAGTTGATTCAGCACAAGAATTTAATGAACAGCGGATGGCGAAGCTTGACTGTAGAGAGAATAATCTGAATTCTGTAAGAAAATTTACTAGAAGTTGTTTTAAGGAACATCTTGCTTCAAAGAAGAAACTGCAGATAGACAGAGACTTGGTCCAGAAACATGCTAGAGATGTTGAAATTAAGGAGCAACAGCTCGAGCATAGAGCGAGAGAATTAGAGTTGATGGAAATACAAGTTGGAGATCGTGTTAAAGAGCTTGAATTGAAACAACAACAATTCACTGAGGTCTTCAATGCCCCTGTAAAGATTGTACCAGATGAGTCTGTAGACTTAAAATTTGTAGTGACAATGAATGGAAAAACTTTACAGATGTTCCTAAATGACCATGAAGAAGACTTGGAGTTGATGGGTGATGAGATTTTTAAAGTTCTTCACCTCTCTACAGATCCAGCCAAGTTAGTGCTTGATGCAATGGAAGGGTTTTACCCTCCTCATTTGAGAAGAGGAGACACGGAGTTAAAAGTTATGAGAACCTGTATTCTTCTCTTAGAGCAGTTAATTAAAATGTCACCCAAAATTAAACCCGGTGTGAGAGAAGCAGCAATTGAGCTTGCAAGCGAGTGGAAGTCCAAAATGAGAATCACTGCTGAAAATCCAATGGGGGTGTTGGGATTCTTGCTTCTGTTGGCTGCTTATAGCATATCATTGTGTTTTGATAGAGATGAGCTTCAGCGTTTCCTGACTCTGGTTGCTCAACAGAGACAAACACCTGAATTGTGCCGCATTCTTGGCTTTACGAATAGCAACGCAGGTTGTTTTTTGTCAAACTTGTCTATTAATGCAATCCTGTGAAAATATTTGAAAATTTACTGCAGCCGTGATTCTTGTAATATGTAGGTTTGGAAAAGAGCAAAATTGTCAGATTATGTTGTGCGCTCCAGGATGAGTATTAGCTTCATGCTGACAATGAAGTATGTTTGCTGTATTTATGCCTTAATTTAATTTCTGAGTTACTTTCAATCATTTCCATTATGTTAAGCTATTTAGTAAGTGCAAGCTTACATATGTATTGATGGTGGTTGGAAGAGAAGATGTTTGCTGTGATTTGTACAAGACTCGTGCAAAAGAGAGTTGGGACATGAGTCATACTGGGACGAAGACCCTCTATTTTCTATGACTATGTTAAATCCTTTGAGTTGTTAGACCCAATATACCATAGTGATATATTATAGTATAGTGTATGGGTGGAAGGCCTTTGCACGTTTTCCGGAAAAAAACAGCCAAAGGAACATAATAGGAAAATTGTTTGATGTATATTCTTGTGATATGAGAGTTCAAAGTTGCTAAACAGTTACGAGAACCAGTGAATCCACTTTTTTTGTTTTTTTGTTTCATGAGAATGACACTTAATATGTGGAGATTGTACAGAGGTGAAATGATGTTCTGGAGATTGAAAATTTCTTATCATGATGGTAACACATGCTAAGATAACTTTTCATTGGGGTTTTATTGTATGAGAAGTTTATGTCTTAGCCTCTTACATTTGAATGATATAAGTAAAAGTTAATACAACTTTGAGAATTTGTCTTTCCTTTGATGACAGGTCTCATTCACGAAGGTTATACAAGAAGCATTGATTTGAGGCGACTCAGGTTTCTTTACTGCTTTTAAGAGATTGAATGATTCCCTTTCATGCCCCTATGGAGAACCTACCTATTTACTTAAACAGCTTCTAGGTCTTTGAACGAGCAATTCTACTTGGGCAGAGCAGAGGTTAGTATGTCATTCGATAGTAAATTTTTGCATATGGGAGAAAATGTAGTCTACTAAAGTTTTTACTGAATGATTTAAGAACCTCATGTTATGTGAATTAAATATGTTTGTGCTCAAAAGAGACCCCTTTCACTGATCAACTCTCTGTAAGCTCATCTCTGCAAGAGTCTTGATTGTTTGTCTTTCATCTGGCTGTTGCAATAGCCTATGCAAAATCAAAAGTTGATTTGTTCTTTGGAATTTGACATATAGCTTGTCTGTAGAAGCTTTCTAGAATTACTTTTAGCTTTTGAATTCTGAAAAACTTTTTTTTTAATGCATAATTAATATAAAAGCAGAAGTCAAAGATTGCTTGAAATTCAACTCATTTTTTTTTTGTAAAACTCTTTTGCTTATCGAGTCGAACTCAAATATAGCTTCAAAAGTTATCAAGTAATGTTATGTAGTATGATTCAATTTATAGCCCTTAATTCAAGTTATAACGTTGATAATTTGTAAATCTCAATGAAACATCGTGTCCCGCAATGTTAATACAAGTATATTTATGCTTGCTGGGCGAGAGGTAGAGAGTAGATAATAGTGTGGCACGATGATTCACTGAAATGTACCTCTCGCCCAACAAGCATAAATATAACCCTATTTAAGTTTTTTAGAAGACATAAAACTGTATATTTGTTGGCTCATTGCCTAAGATATTGCCTTTGTGTGTGTTCAAAGTCAAACCAATGGCTTTCTTGGTCAATTGCCATTTATCTATAGTTATCATGATATGTCAAGGATTAGCTAAA
Source organism: Penstemon barbatus (assembly GCA_003313485.2). Taxonomy (NCBI): domain Eukaryota; kingdom Viridiplantae; phylum Streptophyta; class Magnoliopsida; order Lamiales; family Plantaginaceae; genus Penstemon; species Penstemon barbatus. The sequence continues at coordinate 13,392,272 of CM064877.1, read as the reverse complement.
AGAAGCCTCGCATGCATTTCAAAAATGTTGGTTTTTAACAGCATATACCTTTCTTCTCTTTCTTCTCTGCTGGTCTTTTTTATGATATTCCTCTGTTTTTGTTTTTCACTTCTCTTTTCTCTTCACAAAAAATTAGGTTTCATCAGGATATACAAGAGAAAGGATTCTTCATGATTGGGCAAAATAATTTTTAGATACGTATATATCCCGTATAATTCGAACGAGTATTTTTTTCTATTTTTTTTTTAATATTTTTCTATATTTTTTTTTTACAAATAAAAGTACGAGTTCAGAAAATAGAGTTTCTTGAATTTTTTGTGAAGTCTAATATACCCCTACTTAAAAGATAATTAAATTAATTAAAATAAGAAAAAAATAGGAAAAAGAAGTCTACTCCAACATGAACACTTCAATATAAAACTAAATGAAGAGGTATAATTAAATATTAAGTCTTATTATAATATTTATTTCCTACATAAACTCCTAAAATCTAAAATTATCTCTTACATCAACTTTTATAATTTATTTATAATCTAAGTACGTAATTTTTGTTTGGCTAAAGAAGTCAAATATAAACAATATTCAAAAGTATCAAGACATGCATAACCGCGAATAATCAAGACATGAAGAACATGTGAATTCGATAAATACAAGTGAAATAGATGAAATTTTTGGTGAAAACGATGAAATTTTTGGTGAAAACGATGAAATTTTTGGTGCAGTAGGTGATACTCAAATTATCATGGAGCTCTTTTCATGGAAAGCGGTTGAAATCGATAAAAGCCGGTTAAAACATACGAAAATGATATAAAAAAATTTTGGGTCAAATTGGTGAACATTGATAAAGTTGGTGAAAAACGAGTAAAACATGTAAAAAGACGTCTGTGATAACGATAAATATATATGCATTGGAATAATTTTGGATGAAATTCATGAAAACCGGATAAGATCGATGTAATTAGTAAAAAAATGGATGACATCGTTTAAAATGGGTGAGATCAGTGAATCGGGGAACATAAGTAAAATCGATGAGAACATTTTAAATCAATTAAATATGATATGAAATTGGTGAAAAAACATGTAGATCAGTGAAAAAACTTGTGAGTGAAAACGAATAAAATCTATAAAATAAAAATAAAATAGTTTAACAAAAAAAAAAAAGGAACGGTAGAAAATGGTTTAAACTGAAAAAATAAAAGAAATCTACGAAAAATGGAAAAAAAATAATGAAAGTTGGTTAAACCGATAAAATAAATGATAAATCGAAGAAAAATATATTAAATCGATGAAAGTTAATGAAATTAGTAAAAAGACGGGTTAAGCCCCTGAAAAATGGATTATACTTATGAATTAAATATGTGCTCGAATTTTCATGAAACGATAAAAGTCGGCTAAAGCATGTGAAAATGATAAAAATTTGGATGAACGTGTGAAATAGGTAAAAATGAGTTATATCTGTAAAAAACAAATTATAGTTTAACTGGCAAAAACAGGGTGAAACCGAAAAAACAAAAATCGACGAAAAATGGGAAAAATAATTAATGTGGGTTAAATCGACAAAAGAACGGATAAATCAAATACAAATATATATTAAAACAATGCGAAATGAATGAAATCGATAAAAAGACGTGTTAAATCCTTGAAAAATGGATTAAATATGTAAAAATTGGCTTATGTTTGTAGAAAATTACATCTCAAATGACATGATATCATTTCAAATAAAAATATTGTGTTCTTAAATTAGTGATTTTTAAATGATAACTACTTTAATGGAATTAAATAAATAATTTTGTTATGATCTTATTTTAGAAAAGAATTACAAGATCATAAGAACAAATCAAACATCATTTTATATTAAGAAAAAATAATTTTGATAATAATTAAATTGAATATTAGTCATTAATTTGTGTTATTTTGTGACATGACAAAATTAATTTTACTTTAATTTATAAAATATACTAAAGAAATTAACTAGCACGTACAACGTCCGTGTTAAAGAAAAAAATGCTTATGACTTAGCTAATTATGTAATTTTTCTTTGGCTAGACCGCTAGAGTTGCAAAATATTAGCAAAATTCAATAATATCAAGACATGAATAACATCGAATATAAATATTAGTAAAGTTGGTGAAAAAACGTGTAAAACCGGTAAAACAAACATTGTAAAATTCGTGAAAAACTGATGAAATTTGTGGCACTCGAATTTTCATGGAGTTCTTTTTATGGAAATAGGCAAAATCGATTAATGAAAATCGATAAAATCAATAAAAGTCAGTTAAAACACGTGAAAATGAAAAATGTAAAAAGAAAAAAAAAATAGTTTAACCAATAAAAATAGGATGAAACCAGTAGAAATGGTTTAAATTGAAAAAAAGAAAAGAAATCGATGAAAAAATGGAAAAGTAGGTTTCGATAAAAGAACGGGTAAATCGGAGAAAAAAATTATATTAAATTGATGCAAAAGTTAAAAAGATGGGATAAACTCGTGAAAATATGGATTAGACTAATGAATTGAATAGGTGAAAAACTTTTTAGGTATTACGGTTACTTAAATCCTAACCCAGTGGATTTAATCAATTGGGGTTGGATTTCCTACACATGAGCATGAGAGGACAAAAAGTTGTCCGTAAACAAATGCATTTCAAAGAACAAATAATAATTAAAACAAATAATTTTAAATGGAAACTACTATAATGGATTGAACTAAATAATTTTGTTATGATCTTATTTTAGAAAAAAATCTACAAGATCATATGAACTAATCAATCAATTATATTTGATTACAATAATTTAAAGACATCATTTTTATTAATTAAATTGAATATTAGTTATTAATTTGTGCTATTTTGTGACATGATATTTTTTATTTTACTATAATTTATAAAATTTATTTATGAAATTAACTAGACACGTACAACGTATGTGCACTTTATACATCTATCCACCGGGTAGCAGAATTGTTCTTCTAACGATTTACATATATGTAAGTAATGTATTTTTTTTTTTTTGAATAACCCAGGTGTCCAAGTTCACGCTAGACTAATCCTGGACCATCAGAATTCTGAAGGATGTAAATCGCAGGATGTGCCTCCACCAAGTCGTGTTTAATTTGGGCTTTTACATAATCGATATAGTTGACGAAAAAGGAAAAAAAATTAAGTTAGGTGCAGATACTGTTAATGAGGAACCAAGTAAAAATGGGTTAATTTAACTCGACACATTATCTGATTTAGAATTATAATTGATCAGCAAACTAAATTGTAAGATTTGCCAATTTTTCCAAGGAATTAAAATTTATTTACACATTCTGATTTTTGGAAACTTATAAATTATAATTAGGATTTTTGAAATTTAGATTTGATTACAAATGCTAAAATATTCCTATACAGTAAGGAACAATAACTCTCCTAATTTATTGTTTAAATCATGGGATAAAAAATTTCCTTTCCATGAAATTTTCTTACCTTAAGATCATATAGTAAAAAATAAATGCATTCAAATCTTGTTAATTTATCAGATTTATCTGCAGAATAAACAAAAAGTAAATATAAAAAAGTTAAAAAACAATTAAAAAAAACCTCCTTCATAAAATACAAGTATAGACAGTTATATTTAATTTATAAATAATGATTCCAATTTTAGTATTTCTCCACTTTAAATTAATTGACACATTTATTAATTTTTTATGTTTTAAATACAGTTATATTTAATTTATAAATAATGATTCCAATTTTAGTATTTCTCCACTTTAAATTAATTGACACATTTATTAATTTTTTATGTTTTAAATTAATTGGTACATTGTATTTTTTAATGAATTTTTTTCAATTTTGTCAAGAAAGAAGAAAATGTAAATAATTGTATTATAATACGACTATTATGGTAATAGTATTATATTAATTATGACTTGTTAGCAACCTGTTAAGTAGGTAATCTATTAATGAAGTGTCATAATTCTATTGGTTATAACTTACGTCATATGATTCGCAAAAAAAAAAAAAAAACTTACGTCATATGACGTGACGTCACCTTAGAATTTTCTTACCTTAAGATCATATAGTAAAAAATAAATGCATTCAAATCTTGTTAATTTATCAGAGTTATCCGCAGAATAAACAAAAAATAAATATAAAAAAGTTAAAAAAACAATTAAAAAAAACCTCCTTCATAAAGCACAAGTATAGACATTATATTTAATTTATAATATAATGATTCCATAGTTTAGTATTCCTCCTCTTTATATTAATTGATACATTTATTATTTTTTATGTTTCAAATTAATTGGTACATTGTATTTTTTAATGTATTTTTTTCAATTTTGTCAAGAAAGAAGAAAATGTATGAATAGTTCATGCCAAATAATTGATATATTTCGAGTGAGGAATGTAAGGCTCAAATTGTCACGTTTCTAGAACGTTAGATATGGAAATTTCCTTTATAAATTCAGAAAATCAAGCACCACTCACTCTGTACTCCACCACTTCACTAGCGGCAGTTTTTAATTCCCTTTAAAGAACCCTAATTCCCAAAACTCACATATACAAATACAAATACAAACAGTATTTAACTTTTCATGTAGAGTCCAGAATTTTGTATAGCAGGTTTCCCAAACGTTATTTTGAATGGAAACATATGATCGAGACTTTGCACAAGTCTTTACAAAAATCTGTTTTGGATATTGAGAAAAATCTGAGGGAAGAGTTGATTTGAGGAGGAGAAGAAAAAAATTGATTTACTTCAAGAGAGTGATAAAAAGGGAGAATCGATGAAGACTCCGAATCTTTCGTGCCAATATAATGTTGGTAAGCAGTTGAAGTTAAGGGAGGAGAAATTGGATGAACAGTTGAAGTTAGTAAATGATCATATTCAGAGTTTGGAGTTGGCTTACAGTGAAGCTGAAGCAATGCGGTTAAAGGAGTGTGAGAAGTTTAAGGAGATTGAAAAGAAGGAGAAAAGAGTTGATTTCTTGAAAGTGACATTTGAGAAGCGCTTAAATGTAGTTGAGGAAATGGAGAAACAAGTTGATTTAGATAAGGGGTCGCTGGAGAAGCGCGTAAAAGCTGTCGAGGAGAGGGAGAAACAGGTTGATTTCGATAAAGGATTGTTGGAGAAGCGCCTAAAAGCTGTTGGGGAGAGGGAGAAACAAGTTGATTTCGACAAAAGTTCATTGGAGAAGGGCATAAAAGCGGTTGAGGAGAGGGAGAAACAAGTTGATTTGGATAGAAGGTCCTTGGAGAAGCGTGTTACAGCTATTGAGGAGAGGGAGATTCAAGTTGAGTTCGATGAAGGGTCGTTGAAAAAGCGGGTGAAACAAGCTCATTTAGATGAAGAGTTGTTGGAGAAGCGCGTAAAAGTGGTTGAGGAGAGGGAAAAACAAGTTGATTTTGATAAAAGGTCATTGGAGAAGCGCTTAAAAGCTGTCGAGGAGAGGGAGAAACGAGTGGATTTCGATAAAGGGTCCTTGGAGATGCGCGTAAAAGCGGCTGAGGAGAGAGAGAAACGAGTTGATTTAGATAAAACTTCGTTGGAGAAGCGCTTAAAATCAGTCGAGGAGAGGGAGAAACAAGTCCAGAAGCGCGTAAAAGCGGTTGAGGAGAGGGAGAAACAAGCTGGTTTCGATAAAAGGTCGTTGGACAAGCGCTTGAAAATGTTTGAGGAGAGAGAGAAGGAATTTGATTCATCCCAAGATGCGAAAATCAGAGAATTGGTTTTGTATGAAGAGCAGTTGAGTAGGAAGAGAGACGAGTTCTTTAAATCTGCTAATGAGAAACTAAGAGAGGGAGAGACATTGGGGCGTGGTCTTATCAAGAAGTTTGAATTGGCATTAGATGTGTTCAAGGGCCTTAAGTTGAAGATAGATGGGAAGTTTAATGAGATGGAGTCTTGGGAGGCTGCATCCCATAAATCATTGGCTGCAAGTGTAAAAGAAGCTGAATCAATTCGAGAATCAGTTGAGAAACAGTTCAAGGAGTTTGAGAAGATGGAAAGAGAGTTTTACTCAACTCGAGAGGAAAAAGAACTTGAATTGGCGTTAAAAGAGCAGGAGCTGAGTATGGAGAGGCAAAAATTGCTTAAGGAGGTCGAGTTGAAGGAGCAGGCTGTGTCAGCAAGTGTTAAAGAAGCTGAATCAATTCGAGAATCAATGGAGAAGCGGTTCAAAGAGTTTGAGAAAATGGAAAAAGAATTTAAGTCAATTCGAGAGGAAAAAGAACGTGAATTGGTGTTAAGAGAGCAGAAGTTGAGTATGGAGAGGAAAGAATTGCTTAAGGAGGTCCAGTTGAAGGAGCAGGCTGCGTCTGCAAGTGTTAAAGAAGTCAAATCAAATCGAGAATCAATTGAGAAACGGTTCAAAGAGTTTGAGAAAATGGAAAAAGAATTTAACTCAACTGGAGAGGAAAAAGATCGTGAATTGGTGTTAAAAGAGCAGAATCTGAGCATGGAGAGGGAAAAATTGCTTAAGGAAGTCCAGTTGAAGGAGCAAGATGCGTCCCATAAATCATTGGCTGCAAAAGAAGCTGAATCAATTCGAGAATCAATGCAGCAACGAATCAAAGAGTTTGAGAAAATGGAAAAAGAGTTTAACTCATTTCGAGAGGAAAAAGAACGTGAATTGATGTTAAAAGAGCAGGAGCTGAGTATAGAGAGGAAAGAATTGCTTAAGGGGGTCCAGTTGAGGGAGCAACAATTGACTGAGAAACAGAGTTTGAGGGATCAGCTTCTTAATGCAGCCCGTGAAGCATTTGCAGATGGTGAAAAAGAGGTTGAGAAGAGGAAAGAGGAATTCAATTTATACAAGGAGAAAAGATTGAGAGAATTGGTGTTACAAGAGGAGAAATTCAGTTTGATGAAAGAAGAGTTCTTTCGAGAAGTCAAGTTTAAAGAGATGAAATTCGATAAACAAGAGAAGTTGGTACATGGGCTTTTAGAGAGGTTAGAGTCGACACAAAATAATGTCAAGAACTTGAAAAGGACTCTCAGTGAGAGGGTTAAGGAGATTGATTTGAAAGAGATTGAGCTTGAATCAGTTAGGGATTGGGTTGAGAGGGAAATGAATGATGCAAAAGATATGGAAGATAACATGGAGGTTAAGGAAAACAAACTTGAAGGGAAGAAAATGAAGCTTCAATTGAAGGAAAAAAATTTGGGGCCTTGCGCAAAGGAACTTGAATATAAGGAGCAGCAGTTGGAAGATATTGATTGGATGGAGAAGAATGTGGATTCTAGGAGAGAATTTACCCGAATTTGTTCGAATGAACATCTTGCTATAAAGAATCAAGTACAACCAGAAAGATATTTGGTTGAGAAACACGACTTGCATCTTTCAAAAAACGAGCAACAACCTGATTACAGACTAAGAGAACTAAATTCGAAGGAAAAACAAAATCCCGTTCCTTCTAAAGAGCTTGAACTGAAGGAGCAGCAATTGAGTGATACTACTATTGGCTCCAATATAATGATTGAAAAGGATGAATCTGTAGACTTAGAACTTCAAGTGGAAATTGAGGGAGAACTTTTAGAACTACTAATAGATGGCCCCCCTGAAAAAGACGTTGAATTGATGGCCTCTGAAGTTTACGAACTTCTTATCGAATCTTCTGATCCTGCCAAGATAGTTTTAGATGCAGTGAAAGAGCTTTCCTCTCCCCATTTTAGGAAACGCCAAATGGTGTCCCAAGTCGGGAGACTCTGTATCCTTCTGCTAGAGAAGTTAACTATAATTTCACCAACAATTCGAGCTTGTGTGAGAGAAGAAGCAATCAAACTCTCAAGTGAATGGAAGTCAAAAATGAAAGCTACTGGTCAAAATCCAATGGAGGTTTTAAAATTCTTGAATCTATTGGCTGCTTATAAGTTGGCCAACTTTTTTGACAAAGATGAGCTTCTAAGTTTTTTGATAACAGTTGCAGAGCATAAACAAACACCTGAGTTGTGTCGGATTCTTGGTTTTACAGAGAACATGACAGGTAGTTCACTATCTAACTCTTGTTAAACCATCTATTTATATGTGTGGAAATTTTGTTACTTATATTCAGTCTTATTACTCATCAATGTAGTTGCATTTCTATTTTAATTCAGTTGCGGTGAGAAAGCGCCCCTCGGGTTTTTATCCTTGTTTTGCACAGTCTATGGCTGAGTTAGATCTCCATTATTTTGTGGGAATGATCTGAGGGTTCTGACCTGACATTAGCTTAATATTCCCATTAATCACAGGGTCCACAAATGAGAAATAAAGATTGCTCGAAGATTTTGTGACAATGTCATTTTATTATGCCTTGTGCACACACTTTGTTATAGACTACAGATCTGCTATTGTTACAGTTGAATCATTCTGTGTGTTTGAAAGTGACTTAGGAAGCTTCTACTGATGTGAATTGCACTTTTATATTAAGTCACTTCATCTTATCTCAATTAACGACGTAAGTTAAGGGTTATATGACTTCTATTTGGTGATATGATATTTAATGTTAACACTCTAGATATCTGGGTTTAGTTGTGTAAACAACTCCATAAGAGTCAAATACAAATTGTCCAAGTTTGATTTAATCAATTTCAAGCTTGAAAATGTATTTGAAGTTGGTTTGATACTCAAAACCGACCTTGAACGAGTTTTAATTGTCCTAACATGAGTCAAGCTTGAGTGGATTGATATTTAAAATTTTTTTTTGTCATTTTTATTTTATTGAGTCGAGCTCGAACCAAGCTTAAATGTTACATGAGTTTGGTTTATAACGAATCGAGCTCAAACGCACCATTTACTATACAAACTCGACTCGAATATCCAACAACTTGTTAGCTTGTTTTGATTTTCAGCTATTTTTTTACGCATGCATTGGAAATTCTTCATCTTTATTTATTGACTGGGTTATAAACTATCTTCAGCATCTTCCAAATCTAATTTTGGTTAACTACAATCATCTTATTTATGAGAAATCTGTTGTTTCAAAGTGTGTGCATGTGTTTTTTTAATCATGTATTTGCTCCTTTTGAGGACATGTATCATTTTTAACAGCAGCTCTAGTTCTGTGGTAGTAGGAGTGGATATGCTGATGTATTAAAAAAAAATCCGTGCTTCTCTATTGTCTTCAACTAAGAAATTTCATCTTCCTTGAAACAGATTTTGTCCAGAATTTTATACAGAAGAAGCAATATCTTCTCGCGAGTATCTACATCTATGAGTTCAAACTTAAGCACACATTCCCACAAGCAGCTGTTTTGAATTATTATCTTAGACATTCAAAACAGTTAGCAAAGGTTAAATGCAACTCTCTTGAAGCACAAGTATGATTTTCTCCTCTCATTCAAATATAATCTAAATTGATGATTCGGAGCTCATATATTGACGAACTTTGCTAGCAGGACAAGGCTATTGTTGGCGAGATAACTGCTCTGAAAGTTGCGATTGAACATATTACAAAATATGGCCTTGAATTCGATTGCTCGCCCGAAATTCTCAAAGTGCAGATAAAGAAATTGGAGTTAGAAAGAAAACGACTGCCACAAAAGCAGGGCAAAAACAGACATGTTCAACCAGAGGATGCAAATACAAGAAAGGCAGTACTAGAGAAACAACTTGACATGATTAAAGAAGCTGGTCCTGCTTCAAAGGCTCAGCGACCAGAGAAGAGGTCTTCTTTTGGCTCCAATGCTCAACCGCTGCAAATGAGGCCCAAAAAGCGCCCTGCCAATGGTCACGAGGCTCGATCGGAGACAAATTCGCCCCCCTGGCTCACGAAACATGTGGAGGAAGAGAGAATTATTCATCCTGGTGGTGCCTATAAAAAAAGACGTAGGAAAAACAATTTAGAAGCACCGGGGTGGAATGAATGCATGAGTTTGCCATCCAAGAATTCCATTAAACACAGACTGAGCTGAATATAATAGATTAGGTGTAGATAAGGCTAATGTCCCAATGATGGAGAGCTTTGAGCATCTGGGGACTAATGATCCTCTTAGCTAGGTACTAACCTTTTCGTATATTTTGCATCCTAGGTTTCTAACATCTATAAAGGATACTTTTGTTTTTGTTATATCGAAAATATTGATCTTAAAATATACGTATAAAAAATATATTACGTGTCATTTATTGCTTGAAAAAAGGGAAATACATTGACATTTATACCCTCTGCAATTGGAGGCCCTAGTCGACTATACTACTTGCATACACAATTACACACAGCTGGCTGTGTGGTCTCATCTATTATAATATGTAAATAATATATTTTCCTTTTTGGAGGAAAACCTTTTTTTTTTTTAACATTTCAAAAAGAAATAAAGATTTAAAAATAGTGATCCCCATATTTAGTTGGAGCAGGTAAGAATGATGGTAAGGTTGAGATTCCACCATTTTTAGTTGAATAAATAAGTCGAGGGTGGAAGTCATGCAATTTATCTGAAACTGTGCCCATGTTTACCAAAATCAATTTATGTACAAACTTTTGATTCGATTATTTAAGGATCTATAATATGTGCTAGCAACTTGGAAACTTGTCCAACTACTTTTAATTAACTAATTTGAACAAAAGAGTGTTTTCTCTTTTCCAACAGAAATGGTAAAATTTTATTTTTAGCCCTCTAAAGAGGTCGCGTTAATTGACCATTTATTGTGTTACCTTGGTGATTCATGTCATTTATTGTGTCACCGTCATCAATTTCAGTCCTTATCATCGGAAAATTTTAATTATGGTTGGAAATTATCAATTTATGTCTTATTTGACATCAAAATTTATTTATATTTTGATAATGATCAATTTATGTCCTATATGACCAAAATTTTATCTTTCGCCAAAAAGATCCTGTATCGAGTGAAACTTTAAATTGGGGATTTTATATTCTGATTCCATAATTTGCAAGTCCAAGCATGTGATATGTCTATAACTCTAATTTTTTAGGAAAAAAAGGGCAAAAGATCACCCAAATTCGAAGATACATATCTTTATTTATAAATTTTTAATGAAATAAATATGTCAAATTCACGATCACATTTGCCGCAAATTCTCTATACATCCAAAGTATATGAATTTAGCAAGACAAATTACAATTCAAATCTGATTTAAATGTATATTTAAAATTTGAGGCAATTATGATAGTGAATTTGACCTATCTATTTTTTTTTTTAAAAAAAAATAGGTAACCCAAAAGTTGAATTTATAGATCTATCACGTGATTTGGACTTGCAATTTTTGGAATCATAATATGAAATCCTCAATGTTTAGGTGTCACTCGACACATAATATTTTTAGCAGAAAATAAATTTTTGACAAATAGGACATAAATTGATGATTCTCAGCAAAAAAATAAATTTTTCGGTCAAATAAGATATAAATTGATATTTTCAATGATAAGGACTGAAATTGATAACGACGACACAATAAATAACTTATATCGTCAATAAATGTCCAAGTTTGAAATGCAACCACTTTAAAGGGTCAAAAAATAAAATTTTGCCTAAGAAACACATTTATGTTTACTTATTAAATTTAATTAGTTGCATTTCTCATCTATGACAAACACGAGTCGATATTAATGCCCAAAATATAGTATAAATTTTTTTTTTGTAGAAAGTTTGTGCTAATTTAAAAGTTGGTTTGATAAAACTTTTTCCTGAAAAAATTAAATTTAAGTTTATATGTGTCAGATTATATATTTGGAGAGTTTATCGGTAAAATCTATATGCGTATGCAGTAAGTTATGGAAAAAATTTGATTGTAATGTGAGTTTTTTGGCAATCCAATATTTAAGGGTCGTGGTGAATACAAATATTTTGACATCGATTTATAAAAATTGTGGTTGAATATTCTCACAAGTCATAGCTAAAGTTGCTCGTAGCCAAAGTGGAAACATTGACCATCGCCAAAAGTCACAGTGGATACTAGTTGAGTTTTAACAATCACTATAAACTTTTCACAATAGTTTTTTGCCATTGTTGTTACTCATATTTTTAATAGTGTGTATTTTTTTGTTTATTGGAGTTTATGAAATAATGTTAATATGTTTACAATATCATATACTCCAAACAAAATCGATTTCTATTGTTTAATGAAATAACAATTTGAGATAATATTAAAATTAGTTATGCGGCAATCCTTTCTTACAATTTCAATTCATAAAATCGAACTAGACTAGTTTGGTAGTAAGAATCAAACTCTTTTGTTAGATAGGTACACTATTATTTCCATCAATCATCAAATCAAAGTGGCTAACAGCTATTACAATTATACCATAAAAGTGAAAATGGCCAACTTATTTTGTAATTGCACGTAGAGCATTGACAATAAGTAAAGCCAAATGTGGCTATCCAATTTTAACAACTCACTTTAATATGCAATTATTTAAATTAAAATATCTAATATTATTATTGTTTTAGATTTTTTTTTTATTTTTTATAGTAAATTTAAATTAATAAGTACTAATATTACATATTTATAAATTCATTTTGGAATTATATATAAATATGTATATGTGAAATTTATTTCATTAGACTGTTTTCAAATTTAATAATAATATATAAATATTTATATGTGAAATTTATTTCATTAGATTGTTTCAAATTTAATGATTATATTTAAAATTTTGTTTATCAGATCCTGTTGTGTATTCAATTTTAAAATATAGAGATAGGCATTGATTATCCCTTTTAGATAAAAAAAAAAAAAATCAATTTAAAAATCCAGGTGTGTGAATGTTGTGATACAAAAGACGCTCAATTGCCCATTTTTAATTGAGTTAATGGACTTATCAAAAAAAATAAAAATTGAGTTAATGGTAATTTATCCCCCTTGTTATTTGAATAATGTTCAATTTACCCTTCAAAGATTTGAAAAAAAGTATTTTACCTTCTTTTAATCTTATGAAAGTTTCACAACGCCTCCCTGACATTTTTAAACTTAAGAAAATACAAATTGACAAAACTATCCCTCTTATATGTGTCACTTTACCCCCTTGTGATGTGATAAATATGTCTCTTTATCCACGTGTTATGAAAAATGTAATAATTTATCCCCTGTGTTATGATAAATATGGCAGTTACAAAAATACTTTTTATGTCCACTCTCAGTTTTAACGAGTGAGTTACACTATATGACTAAAGGAGATAAACTGCTTCTTAAAAATTTTCAAGGGAAAAAAGGGGTAAAGTGCTTTTACTTTATTTTTCAAATTACAAGAAGTAAATTGAATATGCATTTCATATAGGGTAAATTGACATTATCTTATTCTTTTATTAAAATTTGGGTAAAACTAGAGATATCGGAAGGGTTTTTCTTTTTATAAGATTTGGATGGCCAAGGCGACGTCTTTTAGCTTTAATCCAATCATAAATGTTTCGAGCAATTTATTACTATATATCAAATATTATGTCTAGCATATTGTAATGGCAAACATCACCATGTAGAAAGTCTATTGAGATTAAGAAAAGAAGATAAATAAAACTTTGTACCTCGATTTTTTTTGTTCATAATTTGTTAGTTAAATGTTGACATATATGGATGATTATGAGAATCCATTTGAATATTTCAGTGAATAGGGAAGTAATAAATTCATTTATTAATTAATCGATAATTAATTGGTTACAATAAGTAATTATCCAAGATTAAAAATAAAGTATGACCAAATTATATATACTCCTGTAATGAAAAGCATTTTTTGGAGTGTCAGTGTCGACATTCCTCCATTGTAATTTATCAATGTCATTTTAGTTGAATTTGTAGTTAAAATCTCACAATAACAATATATTAAGGCCTTGATCTCTACTGTTTGAGTTATCCCTAGTTGGTATTAGCCTCTAAAATATAAGAGTCAACAAATAATACAATATTCTAAAAAATTAGTTTTGTCTGAATTTAATTTAATTTTTAAATGAATTGAGTTAAATTTAATCAAATGCAATCAGATTCAACCAACTTAAATATCTTTTGTTATTTCTTATCTTACGAAGTTCAATGATGTTTGAATTATCAAAAAAAAAAAAAAGAAGTTCAATGATGTTTTTTGAACATGATTATTGTGATTTGTGAATAGACATATTTTCATCAATCGAACTTGAGTTGAATCTCAAGCATTACTAGATATATCAACAACCTTAACATAATTTTGACTGTCGAGTGGTCAAACGTGAGGTCACCCTGCAGAATGGGTAATGTTTGTTCATTGTTTGGTTTGTCGAAGCTAGCTTTTCATAGTTCTTTGACCAATTCAAAAGATTATTTCATTGTGGTCATTCACTACTACCCCACATTAAAGGAACTTTAATATTGCAAGAGAAAATAAATAGGGATTTTTTTTTTTTTTTTTTTCAAGCGGAGAAGGAAGTAGTCTAGTTAAGGTATTCCTTCAAAACAAAAACAGCTCTCGCAGAAGCCTCGTCCAACTGGATCTTGGTGTCCATCACCGAATCATGGCCCATCTTGGCGAGTAAGTCTGTCACCGAGTTCGCCGTGCAAAAATAAATAGGGATCTTGAAGTACAAAATACTAAATTTCTTCATGGCGGGAGACACATCACTTTAAGGACCCGTTTGTTTACTCGGGAATAGCATATTATTTTGCAAAATAATTCCTTAGAATAAAATAATATTGTTTGGGCAAATTTTTTGAAATTCGGGAAAAGGAAATAAATTCCTACAAATCAGGAATTTTTCCATGAAAATATGGGAATGTGAAACCCAATATTTTTCTATGGTATTATGATTCCTTTCCTGAGGAATTTGTTATTAAAAGAAAAAAATACATTATTACCCATATATACTTTCTTAATTATGATAGTTTTTTTCTTCTCCCTACGTAATATTTTTCTCCCATAGCCATTGTTTTCTTGTTTCTTACGTTCTTTTCCTTCTCCAACTGCTTAAATCACATATTAAATACTCACATTTATTTACCTACTAGTTGAATCTACTGAAATAATATAACATATTATTTTAATGTGAATGATTTGGAAATATATATATAGTTTATATGTCAATTCACATGCCAAATCCAAAGCTTATGCTTAATAACACATTTATTCTAAATTGTACCCTTAATTTTGTTATTGCTTTTGAAAGTATTACCTTATTTATAACTATTAGCACACAACATTTCTTGTGATAGTTACATTCTTGGATTATTATGGTATATATATATATATATATATATATATATATATATATATATATATATATATATATATATAGCTGCAACTATATACGACTCTCCTTTAACACTGATTTCTTTTATGTTGTTTACTTTTTACTATATATTAATTATATAATATGAAAACATATATAAATTATTAATTGAAATATTATACTTATTTTTTCAAATCAAAATATTATTAATAATATTATATAATAAATGCTGTGTTAAATTGATTTGTCTTTAATAGGTGGGGTATTTTTGTGAACTTTTTAATTATGTAATCCATTATTTGTCATACATTTGAAAAGGAATTCAATTAATTTCCTTGGTGCTCCCAAGTGATACCCAAACACTATAATGAAGTCATATTTTTAGATATCAGATTACTAGAAATCAAATACCCAAAATAAAATTTCATTCCCGTCAAACAAATTGGTCCTAAATCTTTCTTTAAATCCTGAAGCTTTTGAAGCATTACTGCCCTTCGGGCTACAGAGTTTGGTATTGAAATGGCTGGAGTAATGTACTTATTGAAGGAGAGTGTCTATCAATTATCAGAAGAATTATGGACTCAAAAGATTCCACATGAGTGTTTGGACCATTATTTTTTTTTTTTTTTAGTTTCCCAAGGGTTTAATCCCTTTCGAGGCGCGTCGGGCACATAAAGTGGGAATCTCTCCCAACAGGGATTCGAACATGAGTCCGCTACTTTGTAGTGACTAGTCCCTTCCACTAGACAAATCACCTGTTTGGACCATTATGAGGACATTTGATTGTTAGCGAGATCTCTTCGCTCCTTTGGACCACTTTATGAGGACATTTGGTTTTTAGCGAGATCTCTTCACTTTTTTAGAGCAGAGAATGTAATGAGACGATTAACTGCTTAGCTAAACTACTTCTATAGGCTTATCTTTTGCCTTTATTCTTCCTAGTTAGATTCTTGAGATTGTATTATCCGAATTATGATGATATAAAATCTTGGTCGAGTCTAAAACATAAAACTTTGAAAGAAATTTTCAAATTCGAAAGAAATTTTCAAATTGGAAATATTAGAATTCACCACATGGATTGGGATAAGTCAACTTACTCGGCTTGGGCCTAACTTAAACTTAAAAGCTAGCTTGTAAGGTGGGATTGTCTAATGCCTTATAAGGTGGACTTAACTATTGTTTTCAACCGATGTGGGACAATTAGTCTCAATAGGAAAACCTAATTTCTTTTGTTTCATTTTCCTTTTTTTATTTAAATTCAAAAAGAGTGGGACAAATAGTTGATGAAAAATGAAGCAAGATTGTTAGCCCAAATAAGATAGTAATAACGAGGGTTTTTTGCAAGTTAACTCCCTGTGATATGTTTAATAGGCAATTTACCTTCATGTAAAATAAAAATAGGTAATTTAACTCATGTGAAATGAAATAATGAGCAATTTACCTCCCCGTGATATAAAAATAGGCAATATATCTCCCTGTTAAATGAAATAATGAGTAATTTAACTCCCTGTGATATGAATTAATAAGAAATTTAGAGGGAGACAATGTGCTTCTTTTATAAAAACACAGGGAGTTAAATTGCCTATTTAAGATATCACAGGAAGGTATCTTATCCTTTTATTTATTATAGGGAGTTAAATTACCTATTTAAAATAACACAGAGTTAAATTGCTATTACTCGTAATAACGATAACCAAAAAGTCCACATCCTTCTTGCAAAATCCACTTGCAGTCCCATATAATAATTTTTGCTCGAAAATTTGCACAACCCAATATAGAATCTATAAAGAATACTATCTTTTACTTTTCTTCTAGCTGGAGACAGAGTATAATTTCCTTTTCTGACAGAGGACAAATTTGTCATTTCATCTGATCAGGGTACTTTCTCTGCAAAAATCTTCCTGGATATCATTTCTCTTTATTAGTTCATCATCATTAAAAAAAGGTCTAAATTCTAATCATTGTTTTCTAATGTTCCCTCTAATCAAGATTAGCTGCCTCTTATTTATTCCAACTCCTCATCTCTAATCCCCTAACAATTATTTCATAATCACAATGGATTCATAATTATCTAATTAAATTATTCATCCCCACCACCAACAAACTTGCAGCCGTAAAAAGGGCCCGCAAATTTTAATCCCTCCTCCTTTCTTCTATTTTCCTTCCATTTAATAAACACTTCTCGTTCTTGGTTATTACAATTCCTTTGTTTCTCTCTCTAAAATGAAGCATAGTGAAGAGGGTTTTCAAGAATTCTTGGGAAGAAGCAAAAGGGTATCTTTTTCTTGGATTTTACAGCTAATTGTTGAAGTCTTGTAGATCAAAGACATGGTATTTTCATGTTGAATACAGAGTTCTTCTGGGTCTTCATCAAGATCTGTTTTTGTCTCCTTTCTTCTATCTTTCTAGCTCCAAGGAACAATTTCAGAGGTGGGTTTTGTAATCCAAATTTGAATCATTTACTTTAATTATTGTTAATTAAGCAAATATTTTTGCAGAAATGGTGATAGGGCAGGTGATAAAAATCTGTTTTATCCCTTGGATATTTTGCCTTAACATACTTGTTGGTTTGGTCTGATCAACTATTGCTTTATTTGTTTGAGTAAATGACCTAAAAACTGATATTGTTTGTTGAAGAGTTTCTCTTTGTTTTTGGAGTATAAAGAGTGAGAAAAAAATATAGCATTTGAAGTTTCTTCGAATTGGAAATTTGACCTATATATCTTTTAATCTGATTGAAGGTATATTTCCTTTTTCTCTATTTTCACCTACTTTGTCACATGTATGCATACTATTAGCTGAAAAAGAAACTGACTTCATGTTATGCTAAAGATTTATAGGTGAATGGTTCTTACTAGATTCTACTATTTTTGTATTGCACGTCGAAGTGATTGCTTCTAATGTTGTCGCGATTGGTTTCATCTATATCTTGTATAACTTCCTCACTAATTGCGGTATTTGAATTGTTAAATTTCAATAACTCATCATTTTTAAATCTCCTTCATTGTTTAAAGTCCTTATGTGCTTCATTTTAACAGGGCAATGGACTTAACATCATTAAGATGTCTCATTAACAGCATTTCTCGATTCATTCATCTGGTTACATGTCAAATATCAAAGACGATGCCTGCTGAAACCGAGTACATAAATGTAGTTTCATTATTGAAGCATTTGAAACCTTTACTTGATGATGTTGCTGATCAAAAAGCACCTCAGGATGAAGCTTTGTTTAAAGAGTGTGAAGAGCTAGATATAGCTGTGAATGAGGCAAGAGAGTTTCTTGAGAAATGGTCCCCAAAAATGAGCAAGATTCTTTCTGTGAGTATTGAACATGGACTATTTATTTTCCTCGTTTCCTTTTAGTGTAAATTATTTATGTTTTTAATAAAAAAAGACCTTGTTATCTATCGTGAACTACCATATAGCAATAAAAATGATCTAATATGCTTCTAAAATTTGGAGATGTTTTAAATGTTTTTATAGTTTCAATTGCTATTGTATATTGTGCTTGTACTGACTAATTTGATATGATTAGGTATTGCGAAGTAAACCCTCGATCGTGAAAATCCAGAGATCCTCAGTCGCGCTATCTTGCATTCTATGTAAACTATTTGAATCATCATCAACTACTTCGAGTCTATTTAATGCTCGGGTAAGAAAACCGTTATATACAAAAGTTTGCAACACTAGACTTTTAATTAAAGCCTTATGTCACAGAAGAATTGTACTCGTATATTTATCTATAGTTGCAAAAGCAAAAGTTGTATTGATTAAATCATTCTATTCTAGTTCTTATAACTTAAATTCTTCTTAAATAAAATGAAAAATTTGCTTGATCTCGTGACATAATTGATCATACACATGTCTTCATTAATTTTTATTTTGGGAAATTTTCTTTAACGAAACAATTGTTACTGTTATATTGAGTAATATTATTTTATATCAAATGCAATTTAGTAAAATGTGACTTCTGACTTATCAAAATCATTCAATAGCTTATAATATAGAGATAGACTTTTAATAATCCTATGACAAATGCAATCTGCTGTACTACATGTATTTATGGAATAATCAAAATACAATAGTAAATATTATTACCGTTTTTGCTGCTCAAACAGATATCTAATACTAAATTCTGTTTCAGTTCTGCATGCAAGCATCCCCAAATTTGAAGCTAGAAAAACTATCAGATCACATGGAAGAGATTCTAAGAAGCCAAAAGGAAGGGAACATACCAAGTACCGAACATCTTTCAATAATAACCGAGTCCCTCGGCTTGAGATCAAATCAAGAACTCTTGAGTGAGTTTATAGCAGTTGAAAAAGAGAGACAGAGAGCTGAAGACAATAAAACAGAGGATCTAGATCAAATTTCTCAAATTATGGACCTTATGTCTCATATTCGTGGTTATGTTGTTAAGCTCGAGAAACTCAAGAAATTCAATGGCATTCAGATTCCATCATATTTCCTCTGTCCATTATCTTCGGAACTCATGTCAGATCCTGTAATTGTTGCTTCTGGCCAAACTTTTCAACGGGCCTCCATTAAAAAATGGTTGGATCATGGACTGGTGACGTGCCCAAAAACCCGTAATAAACTATCCCATAAAAATCTTATCCCAAATTACACGGTTAAGGCTTTGATAGCAAATTGGTGCAAAGAAAACAATGTAGAGCTCTCGAGTAACCCTGATGATGGCTCTGTTCAACTCTGTTTTGAGCATACTCGATCCTCAGTCGAAGATGAAAATGGTCTCGAGGCTCATAATGAAGAAGAGACTGAGAAATTTGATGAATCTTCCCCCGAACATTCATATGTACACAGCAGGAGTGAGTCAGCATCGAGTGCTGTTTCTAGCATTGATTATCATCATCCGACGGGGCCCACTGAGATTTCAAGAATATCGATTAAGAAGGATGATGTAAACGATAATATATTTGGGGATGGAAATATTTCATCTCCCCCAAATAGAATTTCTTCGATAGCTCCTTCTTTATCTGGAAAACCATATTACAGCTCAAAAACAATGGCTGAATTGGTTAAGAAGAAAGAAAATCATAATCCATCAAGAACGCTCTCGTTTTCTCCGGAATCCGTTTCCGATAATTTGGCTACAATTTCCCATGTGGAAAAACTCGTTAAAGATCTGAAAAGCGCATCAAAAGAGCTCCAAACTTCAGCTGCTGGAGAATTACGGTTTCTTGCGAAGCATAACATGGAGAACCGGTTTATCATAGGACAATGTGGGGCTATTGCCCCTTTAATATCACTTTTACATTCTGATGTGGAGCTTATTCAAGAACACGCTGTCACCGCACTTCTAAATTTATCGATTAACGAAAAAATCAAAGCTAGGATTGCGGAGGAAGGTGCTCTAGAACCACTCATACATGTTTTAAAAACTGGAAATGGAGGAGCCAAAGAAAATGCTGCAGCTGCTCTTTTTAGCATTTCGCTTTTGGATGAGTATAGGATAAAGATAGGTCGATCGGGTGCGGTTAAAGCATTGGTTGATTTATTACAATCTGGTACCGTACGAGGAAAGAAAGATGCTGCAACTGCATTGTTCAACTTATCGATATTTCACGAGAATAAGGCTCGTATAGTTCAAGCTGGAGCCGTGAAGTATTTGGTTGGGCTAATGGACCCTTCAACGGAAATGGTCGATAAAGCTGTGGCTATTCTTGCAAATTTGTCGACTATCACGGAAGGATGCACGGCTATTGCACGGGAAGAGGGCATACCTTTACTCGTCGAGATTGTGGAGACGGGATCTCAAAGAGGCAAGGAAAATGCTGCCTCGATTTTGTTGCAGATGTGTGTTAATAGTCCTAAATATTGTCGGAGTGTTTTGCAAGAAGGAGCTGTTCCACCTCTTGTCGCTTTATCTCAGTCGGGGACCCCTAGAGCTAAGGAGAAGGTATAGAGCTCTATTCATTTTATGTTCTCATTTTGGTACTTGGCACCCTCGATGCAGAAATTTTTGGCAAAATGTTTGCCAAAAATATGCAAATTGAGGGTGCAAAGTGCCAAACTTTCAATTTCAGGGTACGAAGTGCTAAAATGATGTATTTCTGGGTGCAAAATACCAGTTACTCCAAAACTGGACTTTTTACATAAATTTTGTTAATAATATGTATTTTGTTCAATTAGACATTAAAAAAACATGCATCATAACTATAAAAAACACGATGTTCAAATGTTCCCATAATAAATAAAGTTAGTGTAAGCTTAATGATCTAACTTGTATATAAATATGAAAACTTAACAAATAGGTACAGAATTTTATGCAATGTTTTGTAAGATTTGGATACATTAAATGATAAATGATCAGAATGTACATATATTTAGAAGAAACCCATTTCTTTAGTTAGATACCTAAAAGCGGATTCTTAATTGACTGCATTAATCTTGATAGCAATGCCTCCCTTAAAGAACCTAACGGATTATCAGCCAGATATTTTCTTGACAGAAAAATAAGATAAGAAGATGGGTCTTTCTACGAAACCCGTTTTTGATTGCATCAAATACTGGTGAGAAGAATCTTCTTCCAGTAGCTTCCTCGAGGCACTTTTGGCATCACTACCTCATGTCAAGCTTACTGTATCATGTTTTCGGGTCAATATCAGTCGGGTTAAGTTGGGAAACGTGCATTGATATTCGAGTTCGGTCGATCTGTTGAATGTTTTTACTAGTTTGCCTTTTTAGTGATTCTTATATACTTGACCCAGTTATAACCTGGTCAAACCTAATTCAACCCAACCCAAGAAAAGATAGTTGGGTCGTTTGTGGCTGAGCCTATCCATAGGTCAAGACCCATATCACCACGCATACACCTATGCTTTAGTTTTGCTTATGAGTCAAAATTGTTGATTTCAAGAGAATGTAACTGTTATATGCTATGACTTTGATGCTAAGTTTTTTAAAATCCTTGACATATTTAACATACTTTTGAAAGTAATATACTCCAATTTTCTTTCTGATTGTTTTCTTATTTTGAATGAATCAGGCTCAACAGCTTCTTAGTCACTTCCGCAACCAACGTGAGAGTGCCATGGCAAGGGGGAGATCATGAAAGAAAAAAAGAAGTTTTATTAATTCATGCCTTTCGTTTATGGTCTTTCTTTCATAGGTATAATTTTTGTTTGCAGAGTTTTTGAACATATCTTTTTCTTTAGCAATTACTATATTCTTCTACTGCAATAACTATGCTAGTTCTGCTTGCATATAGAAGTTGCACTCTTTTTCTTTGTACCTCTGCTATCAGCTGGTTGTTCTAGTGAGTTTTTCGGTTGTGCTTCCTTTGTTTTTTGCTGCAGCAATAGTACAAGTAGTTTGTATATATATTCTGAAACACATGTATATCTCTCGTTAAATTTCTTGGTTTTGGCCTCCCACTGTTGAGAATTAACTGCAAAAAGCATTGGTGTTCGACTTGTTCCTTTGGCTCAAATCTGTTATTTTTGGAGCAATATCGTTTTAGTAGTCCATTTAGGCTATCTACGGATCATAACTTGTGTGACCTTTTGGTCTGGGCATTTACTGGGTTGTACCGGGTCCGACCCGCAGGTTCTTGTTTATTTCCGGATTTTTGATCCACTGAGAGCCTGAGACCCACTGGGTTTGGTAACCCACAACCACAAGAACTCATAGTAAGTTCTAGATGGGACTAACAAAATCAGACTAGTTTTTCTTGCATATTCTTGGTGATGTACAGGTCAATTTTTCTACACATGTGGTGATTCATTTATTCATCATATATGTAGTTATGTATCTTATATGAATGATGTTTTTAATCTTCATTCTAATCTGTTTTGCACCAGTCAAAGGTTCTAACAATCGTCTTTTAATGTCGCCTTTAAGATCATTCGCATTAAGCTTTCTTAGCGTGACTCGTGACATTTTATTGTCGTTGTTTTTCTTGCATTTTCCGTGGAAGTGAAATACTGGTTTATGCATGTAGTATGTGTTTTCTATTTATAGAAGAGAACTATGAGTAATTGACATTTCACACCCTATAAATTTGAATCTGTAATTAATATATATTGGCACATTGCACCCTCAAATTGCATGTTCTTTAACAAAATGCACCCTTGCAAAATGCAAAGTACTTTGTCAAAAGATATGTAATTAGAGGGTGCAATGTACTAAAGTTTTAATTCTGGAGTACAAATATAAAAACAAGGTTTTCTTGAGATGTGAAACGTCAAACTGCTCGAGAATCATTGTCCTTAATTAAGCTTTTAATTGCCAGAAGTACACAGAAAATCTCATGTATTCACTTTATTGAAATTCTTTATTGTTTTCGGGTATGATATTCACATGATTATTTTATATGATGCGTATTTGTCATGTAGTTAATTTGTATGTAGGGGAAACACATTGACTAGTCCTGTGATTTGTGGAAGATTTAAATCAAATTTAAACAACAAAAGCTAATGGTCTTATGATTTTCATTACAAAAGAAACCCAAATATTAATAAATTTTCATTCATTTCAAGAACCGTTTGATACCCTTAGCTTTATATTTTTATTTTAATTAGATATACACTTCTGACTTCTCCTATAAAAATCATCGGAAAATTGATCAATAAACTGAACTTTAACCGAGGGTGGTAAGGGCACTCGTTAAAATTTTGGAAATAGCCACCTCTATTTCATGTTATTCAAATTTAATGTATCTTTTCATGTTATTCATATTTAATGTATGTAGTTTGGGCTGTCAACTGGGGCGGATTTTAATTCGGATCCGTTTGAATTCGGTCTGATTTACATGGGTAAATGTCCGATTAGAAATTCGATTGCTATTGGTCGATTCGATCCATTTAAGATCCGTATCCCGAAAAAAAATGATATATATATATAGTGTTTTATAGAAGTACCATTAATAATATTTCACTGTCAATTTAAGAATATAGTAATTTATAACTCGTTTATAAATTTATTCAAACCAATATTTTCATCTAAGAATATGAATACTAGTAAATGATGTTTGAGCATGTGAGCTAAATTAAAAGTGTAAAGCTAATAAATTTGACTTAGGAAAAAATATTAATGCAAATTTTTAAATGAAAATTTATTGGATCCGAAAAAGATTCGATATCCGGTCAAATTCGACCAAGATCTATTGGATTAAAAAAATCAAGATTCGAACCAATTCGACGTAGCCAAGATCTGAATACGACATGAACCGATATATCCTGTATAAAAGAAGTTAGATTTGGACGAATCTGATCAGACCAGAATCCGACCCATTGACAACCCTATATGCAGTTGTATGATAAATATTATTTTGTCAATCTGAAATGTTATAGGACTGATTATCAGCTAGTATAAGTTATAGAACTAATTTTGCAATAATTAAAACTGACTTAACGGCGATACCATAAATGAAATGATTTGTTGAATTATGATACCAAAAGTAGAAATTAATATAAAAATTGATACCAAAAATGCAATTCTATTATTTCCCTTTAAATAAATTTTGTGCAATTTTTTATCTTTTCAGATATATAGGCCATTCATCCAATCTTAACACATGACTTCAGAAAAACTAAAAGAGTAGCATACTAGCAGAATTGTTTGGAGCTAGGTAGTGCCTTCTTGATTTAGTGAACAATATGTGTTCATCTCTAATTAGTTCTAAATTAATATATTAAATATTGCTGATCCTCCACTTGACACATATTGCTCATTAAAAATAGCTCCGAACAATTCATATTAGCATAGTAGATCAGTATTCATATATAGTCGAGAGAGAATTACAATTTACGTACGATATTTTATTCTTTATGCATAAGCTTTCTTCACCAAAAAAAAAAAAAAATAATAATAATAATAATAATAATACACAAATTTGATGATCCTCGACTAATCTACTAGCTTACCGACAAATATTTGAATCATTAAATAATTTCCACCCCCTAAAGAGTTTGAAAATGCAATGTGGGCAACAACTAGCACTACAACTATTCAATAATTGATATGAAGTTTTAGATAGTCAGAGCTTCATGATGATTATAATATAAATGAATGGTACAAATATTTGACTGAAGAAGATCCATCAAATTGCAATTTCAAATATTTTTCTGAGAATAATGTGTAGTACAAAATATGGTAAGGTAAGAAAAATATAATTCTCTGTAGACTTAGGAATAACCTAGTCGTCAAAATATTCAATCAATTAAATTGTACGCGAAGCAGCTACACTTAGAAAAGTATTGATAAATTTAGAAGAAACATATGGAGTATCTAATTTTCAGAAATTAAATTAAATGCCATTTCCATTCAGTAAAAGCCAAGCATCAATTCCGAATATGTATCGACAGGGTTGAGCAGGAAATGAATTGTTTCTCTTCTTAGAATTTCTAACTGTTTAGAAGTCTTCGACCACACATATGTATCTTTCATGCATGCAAGTGTTTCATTAATATTACCATTTTTTTATCTATGACTATGAATATTATTTGAATAGGATGTTAGGTACGTAGCAATAAATTTCAGATCTAGAAATTTAAAAAAAAAAAAACAATTTATAGTACTAGCACAGTGGATTTGACAGTCCATGGATTTTAGTAATTACATGTTAGCCACTTAGCCCCTTATATATATAAATTTATTTTACTTAATCCCAATTATCAAATTAAATACATCAGTTTGACACTTTGCAACATTTAAAAATAATCAATCCCACTTTATATTCTTAACATGGAGATCTCCTTACCCTGGGTGAATTTGGCAAAAAAATAGGTGGAGCTAACACATATTTCAATTCATTCCCACCAAAATTAATTCATTTTTCTCCATTCTCAACAACTACCTCCAAAATTATCAAATATTGACAATCAAAATAAGAAAATAAATTCACTTAATTCAATCAATTTTAGGAGCACACAATTTCCAAATCTTTTCCGCCCATCTAGATCAATTTCTCTACAAAAGCATCATATATATATTTCCTTTTCATGGGTGTTATTCAGTGACACTATGTGACAAAAAATTAAATGATCGCCTTTTTTATTCTTTTATTCCTTTTTCTTTTCCCTTAACTGATTTTTCTTATATCATCTAAAACTTCCCATAAAACGGGCTCCTTTCGTTTATTCTCTAATTACCCAAACCATTACACATTCTTTCCAACTTCAAGTTCAATTTTTCAACAAGAATGGAGAAACCAAAACTCTAATCGCAAACAGTTATACGGGGAGAAAGAGAATCCTATAATTTTCTAGGTCTGGAATAATTTTTTTTTAGAGTTATTATGATGGTTAATTTGTCAATTTTCCATTAATAGTACATGAATCTCATATGACTATATTTTGGAGAGAGTTTATTTTTTTTTCAAGGGATTAATGAAAATACCTCTACTTTTTTTGTCAAAAGTACACACAGGGTGCAAAATAAGAGGTGATATATGTTTTGATAAAAACTCGTTCAAACTTGATTCATCTAACAATCAAACCACAAGTTCAGCTCGATTCAAAATTCAATAAAATAAAAATTTAGACCTTAAATTTTGTTATGATAAGCGTTAACTAATTAACATGTGAAAGAGAGGTTATTTTAGTCATTAAAGTGAGAATTTATGATTGGGAATCCAATGATGTTAACTGTAAAGAAATAAAGTCACGTTTTCCTTTTATATATTACCCCAACTATCAACCTTTTTCCTGTCTCCATCTCAACCTACTGTCTTCCTCTTCCTATTACCAAAAAAACCCTAAAACAAACAGTCCCTTTCTCTCTCTCTTTCTTTTTCCAGTCCACCAATATAATTGGAGTAACAGTTGATTTTAAAAGGTCAGTTGTTTCCCCATTGCCATCTTTGGAAAAACAAACCAACATTATTTAATTAATTAATTAATTAAAATCCACCAAACACACCCTTCTCTTCCCTTCCCGGCCAGTTCATTCATTCATCCATCAGTCTCATCATATAAACATAAATAGCAATCTTCTCATATTTCAATCAACAAAACTTGCTTTTATTCTTACCCCTTTTAGTACTCCTAGTATTATTGCCCAATTTGACACAACACAACGTAAAAAAAAAAAAAGAAAAAAAAAAAATGGAAACCCTATTATAAATAAATTCAAATCACAAATTACAATTCCTACATCAAAAATCAAATTAAACTGATCAGATATGGATTCATCCTCCTCGTTCAATCTAGAACTCGAGAGCTCAAACTCTGATAACAACAGCGTTAACAACAACAACATCATCACTACTAGTAATAGTAATAATAACACTTCAGCCGGCTCAACTTCGGGCGGATCCACTCTGAGCCGCTACGAGAACCAAAAGCGCCGGGACTGGAACACTTTCGGCCAGTACTTAAGAAACCACCGCCCGCCCCTCTCACTCAGCCGATGCAGCGGGGCCCACGTACTGGAGTTCCTCCGCTACCTAGACCAGTTCGGTAAGACTAAGGTCCATACTCCAATCTGCCCCTTCTACGGTCACCCAAACCCGCCTGCCCCTTGCCCCTGCCCGCTCCGACAGGCGTGGGGTAGTCTGGACGCGCTCATTGGTAGGCTACGCGCTGCTTATGAGGAGAATGGGGGTAAGCCGGAGAATAATCCTTTTGGATCTCGAGCTGTGCGGCTCTACCTTAGGGAAGTGCGTGATTTGCAGTCCAAGGCTAGGGGGATTAGTTATGAGAAGAAAAAGAGGAAGCGTCCTCCGCCCCAACAGTCCACCACCTCCGCCTCCGGGACGGCGGCGCAACCACCACACCACTCAGGTGATCATCATGAGGGCTAACATGCAAGCTAGCTAGCTAGGTTAAATCAATTATTATTAGGTTAATTATTTCATTTCAAGAATCTGTCTACCTTAATTTATTATTGTCATCTTTATTTTAATTATATAACATCTTATGTTAAGTGAAGTTAATTAATTAGGTGTAGGGCTAGATAATTTATCTAGTTTTCTTCATGTTAAAATTTTTGTTTTTCCTAAAATTTTGTCAGCTTTGTGAAATTCTGTTGCAAATCTGTCACAATTGTTTTTTTTTTTTTTTTTTTTTTTGATAAAAATATAAATTTGTCACTATTTGCGACAATTGTTTGTCGCAAATTTTCCGTTGCAAATAGTGTATTGAAATTTTAATATGAGAAGAAAAAAACAGGAAATTGTAGAAGATGCCAGAAGGCATTAGTTGCAGCCAGATCAGATCAGTACTTGTTGTTGTAATAATTGTACTCCAATTATCATTAGTAACTATTTGATCATGTTTTAATCTATATTATTATATAGTCGTGATTTCTTAATAGAGGGCTAATCAAGATTTCTTTAGTTGATTTTATGTAAATCTTGTCTGCTAATTGAGTATTTCATTAATTATATATAAACGTATTTAATAATTTTGTGGTGTTGTCATTTCAATGACAGAGTTGATCAATTTGGCAGACAATATCTAATTTCCCAGATACTTGAGGCCCTAAATATTTATAATATCTAGTTTGTTAATTTTAAGGGTCAAATTGGGTCTATTTATATGAATTTTGACTCGGTCTCGCGAGTCTTGATTTAAAAAAAAATGATTTGGGTGATTTCGATGAAATTTTTTATACTTCATTTGGATGTATTTTGGATGTTGGGTTTTATGGTTTGAATAAGTTGAAATCCCATTTGAATTGAATTTGGATGTTGGGGTTAGGAAAAAAAGTAGATAGTAAATATCAAATCAATGTATTTTTTTAGGGAGATTTAAGAAAAAAAAGTAGATCGTAGGTGTCAAATCAATGTAACATAGGTTTGAGTGTGTATTTCCAAATAAGTTTTTAAAGATTTTATGGGTTTAGTGAAAACTCATTTGAAAGGGTTTTGACTCGATCTCAAGAAACCCACGAGATTGGGCCAACACCAATCCACTTTCACCCATATAGTTTGCCCTATGAGGTGTGTACCACTTATTTGTAACATTTACCCCTTATTTTTTGTTGTAGTTAAAATTACATTTTTCCTGCCCAAATGACCCTTCCCTGTTATGTGCAAATTACTGTAAATCTTAACCTCATACCAAATACATTCTTAAACTCATACTTCACATGCAACTATATTCTTTTTGGTGAATTTTTTCCGTACTCTTGCAAGAGAAGTTCCCATTTTGATTTCAAGAATTATTATATAGTTATATCCGTTATTATTTCACATGATATTATATTTATATTCGTTATTATTCAATAGGTTATTACATTATTACCTCATTATTATTTGAACAATTCTTATATTTTTCTATTTTTTGTTCAAAATTTCTAGTGGCTCTTCGATTTTTTAATGGACACGAGATTCAAATCTTTCAATCTAACAATTACACATCCAATTTTCCATTTTTTTTTTATTATAATTGTTTGAAACCTCCACCAATTTGAATGGCATGAACGATAAAAAATGTGTTCATGATTTATTTGTTGGTTGTGATTATTGGAATAGAAGTAATATCTCAATTTTTATTCTTAAATTATGAATATGAAAAAATATAGCTGCCCTTTTTTTTTTCTTTATGATTTCACCAAGTGTAAATTTGGATTTTATAAACTGAATTACGGAAGACAAATAGATATAAATATAATAATTTTTTCTTGAGATTGATATGAATATAATAATTGGTGAATAATATAATATCCAACCTACATAATAATGGTAAAAAATTATTTTTCATATCATAGAACTTGGTATATTTCACTTTTCATACCAAACTCGCAAAAAATGTAACTATTCCCTGACATAGGTCACAAAGAGATATTTTCTTTAGTTTTGTTGATGAAATTACCATGTGGCCGTAAAAAATTAAACTAATAATATTGTCAAGATTAATAAAAATGATTAAACTATGGCAATTTTGCGAATGACTCCTGCCTTTAGCGATTCTACGAATTAACCCATGTTTCCTTCCTCACGCACGACCATCGTCCTCTAGTAGTTTTGTTCGTATCTTCATCGCAAACACATACGTATAATAAATTTCATATTACGTTGAGTTAACTGTTCAATTTGCACTTGAAAATCTAAATCGTGAATTCATTTTCCTCACGAATTTCAAATTGCGATTACGGCCTTGTTTCTCCACCTTTTTAAGAATTTTTTGCGCATCTTACTCCTTTGGACCCGAGCTTTAATCTCCAAGGTTTAATTCCACCAACAAAACTAATGGAAGTACTCCCTCTGTCCCAATTTATGTGTCGTTTTAGGTGTTTTCACACATATTAAGACACCTACTAAATTGCCTCAATCTTAGGGAAAAAATAAATGATATTCCTAAAATATCCTTACATTCTCTCTCTTACTTTTTCTCTTAAAGAGAGAGTTTTAATTACATTAAATAAGGGCAAAATGGGAAAATATGTAATTAATAGTGCATTGAAATTCTAAAGTGACAAATAATTTGGGACAAAAAAATTTCTCTAAAACGACACATAAATTGGGACAAAGGGAGTATCACTTTTGTAACGTCTGTCAATAATTGGTATTTTTTTACGAGTTTGATATGAAAGTGAAATCTTCCCACTTTTAAGGTATGAAAAGTGAATTTTCGTCCATAATAATTGTTGAATATGAATTGTTTTTCTTCAAAAAATCCGAAAAAGGTGTCACCTAGAAGAAGACGTACAATTGAATATATAAAGTATGAGAATTAAGTACAAATTTGGTATGAGGTTAACACTAACAATAATTTACATGTAATCAAGGGAAAGGTAATTTGGCAAAAAAAAATGTGTTGGACCTCAGGCACTACCACTTGCCCCAAAATCAATTGGTGTTAGGGAATGCGCATACCCTTCCCTTATAGTGCATTCACGCAAGCGCCCACGATATTTGATTGTGGCTCCATCCGCACACTCAGTTTGGGTCTCCATCCGCATACTCAGTTTGGATGCCACAGGACAATTGATGTCACCCGCACACTTAATTTGGGTGCCCAACAAAATGTAACTTTAACTATAACAAAAAATGAAAGGGATAGGTATAATTAAACGTAATACTTTAGAAGGATAATATTTCGTACAACCCCATACTTTCACGGGCCAAATTGTACCTAACCCTATTTAAATATGACCTGGAAACCCTTTATCTATCTACTGTTTAAATACATGCATAACATTTACATTTCTAAGAGAACAAGGAAAAATGAAAAATAAAACCTACATTCCATTTTTTCTCTCTCTCAAAATTCCTTACGGAGTGAGCTTCATATATATACTCGTGTGTAGCTAGGTATAAATTAGCCAATTTGGCCGACAACAATAATATAATCGACTCTCACTTTTCCATAATCATTCTTAATTAACTTAATTGAAGCAAACAATTAAGTGGTTATTTTAATGTGTATTTGATCATGAGCTCATGTATGTGATAATATATTATATATAAATGTACACCCTGACAAATTTCCTTTTTTTTTTCTTTTTTTTTCTAATGTATAAATGTATATACACTAGCTAGCTATTAATTTGTTCATAATCGCAAGGTCGCATGATTTTTATGTAGTGATAAATGATTAAATGTAACCTAACTATGCATATTGCATACACACACCCCTTGATGTATGATGTTTTTAATAATTTTTTGGTGTTTTAATATTAGAAATCATAATTTCAAGAGCATTCTTTAAGCGTACATATAGTCTAGTTCTAGTTAATTATACTATGTAACTTACAATTTATACGGTGGTGATGGATAATGATTAATGAATAATTTAAAGCATATATAATAAAATTATCTGATTTTGGGAATATGTAAGGGTTAGTTTTATGGATATTTTTTAAAAGGTTGACAATATTAGCAGAGCAAAATATGTTGCTTCCAAAATAACAAATATTTTATGATAAAAATATGCCCTTATTAAATAAAAATATATTTTATTTTTCCTTATGTTCAACCCTACAAAATTAGATGTAACAACGTATTTACTATTTTTAAAAAAAAAATTCTTACCTCTTGGGCTTTCTATTGGAAGATTCCGTGATTAATTCTGGTCTTCATTGAGATAGCCAGCCATGAAGCGACATGTGTCATAATTTAGTATTATTTTTAATGGTTAAATTTCTGAAGTACAATTTACCCCCTTTTTTTTTTTTTAATAAATCAATTTTACCCTTATTTGTCAAGAATATACCTAGTTTTAATTAATTCATAGTTGATTTATTATTCCCTCAAACGATCTCAACTGCCTAACTTACCGGAGTTAAACACCATTGGTACCCAAGTTAAACGGGCCGCCGTGAGTATGAATTATCCGTCGGAGCCAAAAAAAATCTTGGCCATTTTATTTCCTTCTTCTATGTCACCTGTAAATCAACTAAAAGCAAGTAACAGAAGAGGATGGGAAAATCATAGAGAAAAATATGAGAAACTAGGGAATTTCAGTAATTGTGTGGGATAATTACACTGTTAATATTAAATATTTCTACGAGGATATTATGGTAATTGTGATTGTGCAACAAATGGTTGCACATGTGCATGAATGTTTGAATGTATTACATTTATCCTAAACCGGTAGATTATATCCATAGGGGTTGTATGATAAACACATGTACATTAGAGGACAAAATTATCCTCTCATAAACACTTGTCGCTCATTCAACACTCCAGTGGATTGAATCCACCGGGATAGGCACATAATTTCCGTATGTTTGCACATTTGCACAAAAAATAATTGTTTAGATAAAATCTTCCCTAAATTAAATGCAGAGATCGACATATCGCTTGAGAGGCCAAAAATCATGGTATCTCCTCTTAGAAAAAGCGCTGTTCAACCCATTTTCTTTTCTCTTCGTGAAATCGAAAAATTCCTTCAATTTGCCTAATTGTATAGCCTAAAGAATCTTCTCTCCTATTAAATCAAATATCAGTGTTAGTATTGATTTTAAAGTTGAACATCATATTCGTTTCGGAAAAATGTCTTTAGTATTGAATATTGGGATTACAATGAGAATCTCATACATGCAAAGTTTAATTTGCCATCAATAACTGAATAAACCTTTTTTACGAAAGGGCATATTTGGAAAATTATTAAAATTGCTCTGACAATAACACTTTGTGTTGTGGAAATATCGCTAGCCTTTATCAAAACTTGCATCAACGAATGGGTGCTTTTACCGCTAATACTATATCCTTAATTCATTAATATTTAGTCATTTCTGCTGTTTTAGTTACCATCTTTCTGCCTTTAATTTGTTTATTACGAAATAATTAATGGAATTTTCAAAGACTAATTTATTTAGGGTCAAAATTGGTTCAAGTATACAGCACATACAATTATATAGTACTCCCTCAATTCCTAAATACATGTTATTTAATAGAAAGAAAATATTTTAAATACATATATATATATCGATTTAGAAATTCAAGAGAGACTTAAATATGTTATTTTGACAATTTTACTCTTTCTCATTAATGATGGATATGGGAAATTGCTGATATTTTGATTTATTTTTAAGGATAATTTTGTACCTTAAGACTTTTATTCTCCTAAAATTAAGGTAATTAATAGTTTCATTAATCCTTTTGAACTAATTAACCTTAAACATGTACAAGGAATGGATGGAGTGATGATTTAATTTGTTGGACGACAACTTATAAATTTGATCACATCTAATTTGGTACATAAAATAGAAATGAATTCTGATCAATATTAGAGTATTTTTTCGAAAATAAATTATAGATCTTTTAAATTAAAGGGAAAAAAATATGATTGTACTCCACGAATGTGGACCAAAAACCAAATAAATGCAAGAGCAGCCAATTTTTTGACATCTTGTACTATTCCACCAATATTACTATTTCATCATTAATTGTATCTTCATGATTAAGAAAGTCTTGATGTACAGATATATCCGAGAGAATAAAAATTTTCATATCATACTTTATTTTAGTTTATACATTTGTAACCAAGTTTTCTGAGTAGAACACATTTAATATCATAACATTATGATTTTTGAATGGCGTGTTGTCATTCCAAATCAAATGAACTGTGTAAGAATTTTTCACTTGAAATAGTAGATTCAAATGGATCCCATGAATTAAACATTATATGGTAAAGCTTTCAAATTATATTATGCATATCTTAATGCTGTTAAACCACTGAATAATATTTTTGCAATTAATGTTGATATTTGACAACTTTTCTTGTTTCGGCAATTAAAATCGTATTGTGCATATCTCATGAATCTCATGTCTACTAGCTAGTATCTAGGTTTACAATATATATACATATATATATATATATATATATATAGTGCGGTGCCTATGATAAAAGGCTAAAGGCAAAGGGATTAGCCACTTGGCCAACATGACTTGTAATTAATTTAATCCAACTGGATATAAATTATCAATTGTGACAAATAATCAATAATATTTTTTTACTGTACTTAATTAATTAGTAATTAACATTTCGCGATCATAGCGTTAAAAGTGAAGACTAGAGGTGTAAAACAATAGTAAATCCTGTGAATCATGCATTCTGTTTTATTATATTTTCCTATATTATATATATACATGTGGTATGCAATAAAGGAAGACAAACATGTATAGGAAATTGTGGAAATAGAGCCTGCTAGCTACTCAGCTAGGCAATTTTTCCAGTTCCTTCCAGGTAACTTTTAATGGAATCTTAGTTACTAATTGGTAGAACAACAACATACCACTAATTATAATTAATCTAACAAATTTATGTATAATTCACACAAATATATGTACTTTTTTCTCCTAAAAGAGTGAAATTATGGATTTTCAAACTAGAAGTTAGTACTAACTTTAGTACGAGAATCCCGCAATTTTCGGTCAACCCGACTTACGTGATGTGGGTCCCAATATTTTGGAGCGGTCCGAAATCCGAATAACGTCCATTGGAAATCCGCCCACGTGCAATTCTGTCAGTATGTTGGGTACATTGTACCATAAGGGTCCCGTCCATAACCTTTTACCCGCTTTTTGCTTTCGGTCTCGGCCCACTCACAGTCCAATCCAATCACAGTCTTGAACTATTACCAAATAGATGGCGGGCAATTCTGAGCACACTAGGGAAATCTACAATTTAATCCAATGTTATTTTGATTTGGTTTTGTTTTGTGAGTCTCCGATGATACTTTTCATACTCGATTTACGTATGGTTTCAAATTTTAATTAAAAGTTGTACTTCATAGTAAAGTCAAGTCAATAACTTTATGATATATAATATCAAATTAATAATTCTATAGGTCTTAAGTAGATGTAAACAACTTTTGACTTGAATTGAGACATGAGATTTAGCACTAAACTTACCCAATCTCATTTTAGGTTGAGTCAAAATCGAGTCAACCCATTTTAAAATAGGGCCAAGACTCCATGCATGTTGCATTGATGTTTGCTTAGTGTCGTAGAATTGTGAAAACGGGCCAAGATATTCAAACAATATTTAGATATAGGTTTTTGAGAAACACGAGTTTCAGTTCATATATGTAAAGATAATAAATCTTAAACAAATAAAAACTTTTAGTACTAATTGTTTGAATGTTTGGACCTTAGATAACCAATATAATCAAATCTTGCGAGAATCAAAACATAAAATAAAAATGTGTCTACATATATAATGGGCCTACGCAACTAGGGCTAGAATTCTTATTATGTTATTTAAGTGGGCCGTCTACATTATGTGCAGATGGGCCCTTCCAATCCTAAAATAAAATCTACATATAATGCCCGAATTCAGATTACACAACCTTAGCTTAGATTCTTCAACTTCATATGACAAGATAAATATTGTAAATAAGAATTGATCAACAAATCGTTTGAAATCAACTACACCTAGAAACAAATCAAATCAATTTTAATATTCAAACATACATAATCTACTACCTTTTAATCACCAATATCTACAACAATAAATTCACAAATGAACCTAGCTCATGATGCTACAAGTATATATATATTACTATAAATATCAACTTTGTACAAATGAAGTTCAAACGAACACCATGTTGTAATCATTATATATCATCAAAGCCCATGTATTCTGCAAAACTCAAAGGCACTGCATTCGAATCGTAAAAGCTCATATCGAATAAGAATCCATAATCGTCGTCTTCTTGACGCTTAGAACGTAGGATTTGGTCGGCAATTGAGGATGTAGGGATTTGTTGATGAGAGTACGGGTCATTGGAGATAGCAGTAGTAGCTGTGCAGGCATTTTCGTTTTCGTTCTTATCTTTGGATCTGTTTAACACTCTACATAGTACCCAATCTTCCTGCATTGATTTGAATAGCACCAAACTAATTTATCAATTAAATAATACATCTATCAACATTTTGTGTATAATTCAATCAAGGATTGGAAACTACACTTAATATATATATCTAGATATAAATTTTGGGCTTTTACAAATTACACCCTTGTGCTTGTTTCATATTAATTGACAATTATTCACCAACGTACGTATATATATTTGTATGTGTTATTTTTATCAACAAATACCTCTTTCGTTCATGAAGTATGTTAATTAATTAAAGAGCTAATTAAATTTAAAAATATCCCACGTGCTTTGCCTAATTGGTAAAAACTCCATGTGTTATTTTTATTAGTAAAAACTCCAAGTGTACTATTTTTATTAGCAAAAAAATTCATTTGAAATTCATTCACAAAGTGATTAATACTTAATAGGGAGGTTCTTGTCATCTTTTTAAGTGAATAGAGGTTTATTGCCAACTTTCAAAATTTGCATGGGGGGTTATTGATAATTTTTTAGGTTAGTAAAGGTGTTTTTGTATTTTTTTTTATGAGGTATAACTGTCATATTTTTTGCAAAATATATATTTCGACATGGAAGATTTTCTTTTTTGCTAATATAAAAATATCACATGGGATGTTTTTCTAATAAAAATAACACAATGGTGTTTTTGCTAATTAGGCAAATAATAGGAACAGGGGTATTTTTGCATTTCACTCATTGATAAAACGCCACCCTATCAAAATAAATGAAATACCTATCCATAAAACATATATGTTTGACCTTTTAAAATAAGAAATGTTACATCTTATCAAATATTTGCTTAATTTCTCTAATCTAAATAAAATACACAAGCTAAGGCCACCGGGTTAGCTAGGAAAATTTCCAAAGAGATATTTCTGGCAAACAAATCAACACATTGTCTATGAATTCGTACAACTTTTGATTGCACACTATATCATTCCCATGAAAATGATACATGTACACAAGACAAATAGATTTTAATCTTTGAAAATAATTTAAATACTAACGAATTTGGCAGGACTATTATTTGGGGAAAGAATCGTAGGAAGTAGGAACCCACGAGAATGAAAAGACGTACAATAATTTAGTATGATCCAGTTAATAGATTAATTAGTTACTTAAAATTATCCTCCCTTAACCTTTTTTTTCCTCTCTCGTTGATATTTAGATCGATTTTAGATCTACCTTAGGAGATATCCAAAACATTATTGTTCCCTCAATTATTATTTGAGATGACATTATTTTTTTTTTTATTTTTTTTTTTAACATTCGAAAAATTTGAATTAAATGAGGTGTGGATTAAGAAAACAAATTAAGATAAATTAAAATAAATTAAGCGCGCATTCTAACCTTAGGAGGTAAGTGAGGATTCTCCAGGCGAAATTCATGCATGATCCATCCAGTTTTGATCCCATTGGGAGCTCTATTCTTGTAAAATACCAAAGTCTTTCTCATT
Source organism: Penstemon barbatus (assembly GCA_003313485.2). Classification (NCBI taxonomy): domain Eukaryota; kingdom Viridiplantae; phylum Streptophyta; class Magnoliopsida; order Lamiales; family Plantaginaceae; genus Penstemon; species Penstemon barbatus. Next base: position 13,354,479 of record CM064877.1, on the reverse strand, counting down.
CCCACCACAGCCCGAGTCTTCGGGTCAAGTACTTCTCGGTCTTTTCCCGTTGCCTTCCAGTAGCCGGAGGTCGTGGCACGGTTGGTTCTGAAGCCCGTTGCATACTTCCGATCGCGAAAGCTGAAGAAGTACCACTCGTTTGTGTTCAACTTTGCCACATCTATATAAAAATTAAGATGTGCATACATACATAAATAAGTAACAAGTACATTTCCGTTAACGTAAACTAGTTAAGACAATCTCATCATTTTTCTTATGTGGTGTGTATGACAATTTCTAGTAAAGTGACAAAAGTTTGTTTACAAAGTCAATAATTAAGATTCTGAAGGTTTAATTGTTTCTTCATTCACAAATAAATATTGAGTAATCCACAAGTCAAAGAAATGTTCATTGAACCTGTTAAAAGTGAAAATGCGAAGAAATTCTAAAGCTAAAAAAGAACAAGAAAAACATAGTTAATTTTCTCGAAATTAAAATTAAAAATCTTGAATCTAGCTAACTTGAACATGAATACATATAAGAATAATACATGCCTAAAATATTTAATGCGAAGTTAGAATTATATAGCTAGCTATAATATACCTTGATCAAATTCATTTATATATATATATATATATATATGAAGAAATCTAAAATCCATAGAAACATATATATATATATATATATATATATATATATATATATATATATATATATATATAAGGATATATTATTAGTACTATATGTGTATAGGTAGGTACGTACCGGGGAGTTGCCATGGCTCACATGTATGGAGATCAATTTCGACGAGGGTAGTAGTGTCTTCATGATTATTATAATTATAAACATTACTATTAACCTTTTTGAAAAGATAATGGCAAACTAATTCTTCATCACTTGGACAAAACCTAAACCCAGGTGGCAACGTCTCTTCAATCTCTCTTAGTCCCATTTTCAGCTTATTTAATTTATTTATTTATATGCACTGCAGAAATATTATATATATATATATATCTATATATCTATCTATGAATTATCTCACCTTCTTTCCCTTTTTCTTTCTTCTTTTTTTTTTTCAGAAGAGGAGAAGTTTAATTTATAACCAGGAGAAAGTCCATTGTGCATTTATATATACAAAGGGGGAAAATACCGGATAACTTTTGATTATTAGTTTGAACACATGACTCAATAATTACATAATGAGTATATATATATATTCACACATAATTTGTGATTTTGAATCTTACAAATGGACAATTATCTCTTTTCACATTTCTATAAGCATTCAATTTGGGTTCCGTATAATAAGGTTTGGATAAGAATTTTCTCATTCGAAGTTAGCTAGGTAAATACAACGATGACACGTATTTTGGTCAAGTTGGTAATTATGATTTACTGCATTTTGCTTAATGCTTATGTAGTTAGTTATGGTGACATGCCATATATATTATATTGCACTGGATGAAATTATTTTCTATTCTGAGTAAGGAATATTAATTAATTATAAACAATTATCAAATAATCTCAAGTAATCAAGATTTTTGAGGAAAGGAATATCCCCAAAATTACAATGTCTGAAATTCGCACTAGGGGGAATTTAACGATTCAAGAGTTTAGCACGCGCCACTACTACTATTTACTTTAAAATGCACATTAATTTAATTGTGGCTAGCTAGGTCTTAAATTATTCTAAGCTGATATATAAAAATGGACCTAGAAAGTTCTAATATATATATCTTGAACACTTATCAGTATATTAGTATGCAAGCATCACGGAAAAATATAAATCTTAAATGTGATATATAAAAGTTTCAAGATTAATTATAGAGTTTTAGATTATGTTATTGTAAAGCTTACTTTTTAATATTATTTAAGAGAAAACTAAAAGGGCATATTTATTAATACTCAATGTCATCCGTTACAAAATTAATAATAAACTCAGAAAGTTTAATTTTTATTTACCCAGGTGTCCAGGCTTACACTAGACTAATTCTTGACCCTCAGAACCCTTGTCCTAGAACCCTAAATAATGTAAATTGCAGAATGTGCTAATTTGATGAGGAGTGGGGTTCTTTTCTAAAGCGTGAATTACGAATTATTTTCTTTAAACATATGATAACATCTTACAGAAATAAGATTATAAGCGTAATAATTAATCCAAAGGTTCCAAAAAATATTAATAGATGGGATGCAACTACTAATTAATTAAAAAAACTTCTATATAGAATATAATTAATTAATATATAATAATCTATAAAAATTGGGGTTAATTAGTGTTTTTTTTTATGTGATGAAATATTTGCACACACCTGATCATGTACGTTGTTAATTATTTATTCGTTGAAAAACCTATGACTGTATATATAAGGAAGAAATTAAGATGCATGCATACGCAATGATGGAATTTAGGGTTAGGTATTATTGATGATGAAAGAGTGACGGCTTAATATTCTTCTTTATCCAATAATTGAGATTGAACCCAATTATTTACTCTTTCATCATTTTCAAAGTCCCCATTCATATTATTCTCTTCCATAAGTCATGGGCTTTAATGTCTGGATATATATATATATATATATATATATATGGGACCATGACTACGTGTCATTCTCACACTCATAAAAACTATTAATTAGTTAGTTTCTTAGACAAATTAATTTTGATCCGAAGAAGAAAATTTGTGTGTTCGATTCAATTTCGAAATATCACGATTGATCATAAAATCTAAAACAAAAACAATCATGTTGATCGATGTTGTAAGTAATAAAATACATAAGACATGCACCTACTTTATTTTATTACACATTTAGACTTTAATTATATAGTTTCATAGTATTATTTATATGGTTAACTACAAATTACACATTTAGACTTTTAGTATCGGCCATAGCATATTATATTAATTACATCCAAACTTTAATCAAGTCAAAGATAATTCAAATATAGGTGACTTTATGCTTATATATATATATATATATATATATATTTAATAATTCGTCATTTTCCATAGATTGTTCGAATTAAACTGATGCAAGTATTATTAAAGCTTAACTAATTAATGAATCAAAATCAAGCGTGCTTTACGGAGGGACCGATTTGTTCAATTATTTTAAATAATTGGATTTAGTCAGACACTAATAATAATATATTATGGATAATATGCTAGAAATTAGTTGTAGAGTTAAATTTAATTTATTAGTGATCTAGCTAGAAATTAATTAATTAGGGGTAAATTTCATGGTTAGGGAATATGCTTCTGATTCTTTCCACAAATTAACTTTCAAGATGTGTGTTTAATATATATGCGGGCTTTTGGCACTTTGCACTATGAAATTATAGGATTTTGGCACTTTGCATCATAACTTAAAAGTTTTGGTACTTTTCATCCTGAAAATACAATTTAGTTGGTACTTTGCACCCTAGTGCGTGTTTTGAAGAAAAAAATAATTGATTGAATAGTATTGTGTTATTTTCGAATATTTTTGGCACTTTAAACCCTAAAAGTATAGATTTTGACACTTTGCACTCTGAAATACAGAATATTGGCACTTTACACTCAAAAAATATATTTTCTGACATTTTCAACCCCGACTTAATATAATAATCTAAATTATGTAAATAACATGCAATATAATAATATGTTAGATATGTAAACGTATATTTTAAATATAAAGTAAATAATCTTGAGGATACTTGAAAATTGAAAATAAAATGATCAGACAATGTCATTTTTTTAATCAAAATTTTACAAAGAAAAAATGTTAAAATAAGTTATTATAAAGTAAAATAAATTTGAAATAACAAGTTTATGATTGTTGTGCATAGAAATGACCATTTTATCTCTACATCGCCGACATTCATGAGTCTGGTTATTTTAAGAAAAATACATCAGGGTGCAAAATGTCATACAAATTATATTTTAAGGGTGCAAAGTGCCAAAAAAATTAAATCGGGGTGAAAATGCTATATTTAATAATTTTAGGGTGCAAAATGTCAACCTTCTATATTTTAAGGGTGCAAAATTATATTGCCACGGTGCAAAGTGAAAAAAAAAATTGAAAATAATTATTCTGCCATTCTATGAATGAATTTTCTCACTAAAACACACGCTAGGATGCAAAGTGCCAAATAAATTATATTTCCAGGGTGTAAAGTGCCAAAACTTCTAAGTCAAGGTGCAAAGTGCCAAAATTCTATAATTTCAGGGTGCAAAATGCCAAAACCCTATATATGCTAATGCTAATACGTTATGTGAAATCATTTTCTCTTTGAAAAACAAGCTTATTTATGGATATACGTACTTCTCTTCCACAAATTTCTTTGCGCAAAAGTTCATAGATATTATAATTAACATTGTGCAACTTCCGTGTTATGAATCGTTTATTAATAAGATCAAAGAAGCAATAATGGCAAATTGTAACTAATACATCATTAATAATAATAATAATAATAATAATAATAATAATAATAGATATATATATATATATATATATATATATATATATATATATATATATTTAGTAGCTATTCATGATCCCATCAACAGCGTAGTCATTTGTCTACTTCTACAATACTTCATCACTCCTTTTATTATTTTTCGTAGTTATTTGATTATTAATGTAAACCAATATTTCTTCTTTAATAATAACAGGGTCATGTATTTGTTCATAATAACAAGGTTATTGGTTTATTTTACTCCCCTGTACCATAAAATTTTATTCTTATAATTATGTGACAAGTCAACATGACAAAATTTCATCAAATTGTAATAAATAGTCTAATAAATTTATTTCAATGATAGTTTGTAATATCATATAAAAATACTATATATTTGGTAATAATATTTGAAAAGAATATGTCACTTTAAATTAAAATGACTTGGTTTATTTCAGAATCTGACAAATATGAAACACTTGAACACATTCAAATTATGCAATGCTAAGGAAAATATTTTCTCCTACTAACAATAAAATATTAACTTATTTTTTTCTTATTTTCATTTTCCTTATCTTTTTTTTTTTTTTTGTGATAATTATTTTCATTTTCCTTATCAATGGAATCAAACATGACCTTAAAATTTTTATAAACTCTTACAATAAAAAGAATTTATTCATTTTATTTAATTAGGAATACAATCCGTCAGGGGAATCCCACAACACGAAAACCAAGCTAGGGAGTTCATCAAAGTGGGTGCAGTTTTGGCCCATTTAACAATATAATAGCTGCTTTGTTAGTAGGTTCGGCCCATTAAGAATCAAGTAAACATTGTAATATTTATCAAAAAAAAAAAATACACATTCTAATCAATATTGTACTATAAAGCACGTATACTTTAAAAATTTATTAAATGTCATGACGGACACTTTTCGAATACGATATTCCTTGGATACTTGTAGGATACGTATTCGACACTCCACGTGGCATGTTGGTAAATATAATTAAAAAAAAAAGTTGAACACACGTATCGAATACTTATTTAAATGTATCCAACATATTTTATATTCTGAATTTTGCTAAGTCACTACAATTGGTAAGAAAAATGTAAGACGTCAAATCACACTTTATATTATATACAACAGCAATACAAAATACTTTGTCTTTAACGGGACATGTTTTATATAATGTAATAAAACAATGAACATTATGTATAATTAGTAGTATTAAATTACTAAATAAATTTTTTTTCTAAAAATTATGCAATTTATTACTTATGAAACTTAACTTGATCTATTTCAATATGTATGAATATATACATATATTATTTTACTTATTTCAATATGCATAAATATATAAATTTATATTTTTTACATTCGTATCCATGTCGTATCGTATCCAGTAAATTTTTTAAAATCCGCGTCGCTGTATCCGTGTTGTGTTGTATTCGCATCGGCATATCCGTATCCGTGCAACATAGGTATTGTACAATCACTATATTAAGCATGCTCATGACAAATATTAAATATCAAATGTAAAATTGTCATTTACTAAATTAGAATAAATTCTTAACCAGAACATCAACGGCAATTACAATCTAATAACAATTATCAAAAAATAAAAAAATATTTATAACAAAATCAATACATTATTACGAATACCCAGGCTTCAAATCGAGTTGTCGTGTAGCTCTGCTTTGAGTTTATCCCATCATATGACATCTGAACTTGCGAAACTGGCAAAAAGAAAAATTATATAAGCAAAATGAAAACCCGTTAATTAGAGAAAATGAGAAATTAACAAGATACAATTTTCATATTTAGTCGTTGTTTTGATTAATTATTAAAGAAGGTTACGAAATTGCCTCATTTTGGTTCATTTACCTAAAAGAAAATGTCAATCCTTTGCGACCCGAACAATCAACCCAGTGGGTGTGTGAAGTGTTTTGAGGTGGCCTGAACCAATTAAATCTCGCAAATGAAATCTCATATCTAGAGGAGAAAGTCGAAGTCGCTTCTTCTCCAAAGTAGCCAACGCTATCTCTTTGTATTTCCTACGGTTCAGGAAAGATAAAAGCTCCTTCCGTCCCTATGACAAATAAAATAAGAAAGGACTCGATCAAAATTAGCAATCGTTAAAGTGAGTTGTAAACGTCTTAACTCTTTTTACCTGTGCGAGACCTTTGAGCACCGAACCAATGTTTGGAATTGAAAACCAATACATATTTTGATCAATAAGTTGACGAATCTGGAAGAAGATTATAGTAAAAAATTATGACATTAGTTAAGAACCTTTAAACACACGAAAATAAGCACTATTAGTATACTCACGAGAAGACCAGCGTTAATTAATTGAGATATGTGATCCTCTTTCACCTTTCCTCCTTCTAGTGATAGAAGTGAACACTGGAAGTTAACCATCAATCACAAAAATATCGAAAAACAATAACAATTTCAAATGATTCTGAAAACTACGTAAATTATGTTTCAAGACAATTGCTAATATTTTCATTTTGACTAGTATACACTATTAGGAAGAGGAGCTGAAAACAGAAACCAGCAACTTTTATGTTAATAGAACTAGATCAAATGTCTTTTGGAATAGATTAAAGGCTCAACATTGGGCCCATTTTTGGCAAGATTATGTATGGGTTTATCTGAACAATTATTGGAGCCACAAAAAGAGAGTAACATAAATTGTAATAAAATTAACTACTTTATTTAAGGGGGAGGGGCGCTGTCCCCCAACCCCTTCAAAGTTCCGCCCCTGGCCTTGGTGATGATGACCATAAGGGAAACTCAGAGAAAAAATGACGATCATTAATCACTTACGTAAGAACTCGTTTGGTAGCAGATTGTGTGAAATTAAGTCCTCTATCAACCTTTACTCTACTTCTTGTTTGATTGTGTTGAAAATAAAGTGGTTCAACTTCAACTCATAAACAAGTGATAATCCGTCATTTTTAGGTAATGAGACAAATATAATTATCACATCATAGGTCCAATCCTATCATAGGATAGGTGAATTGCCTCATTTTACTAATTTGTCACTAAATGTTTTAAACACTGCTATGAAACAAGTCCAAAAACTATATATATTTCTTATTCGTGATATAATCAACTATTCCACACATGCCTTCATCTTATGCATTGTTAGTTTCAACAGGGCAAGAGAAGAAAGTCAAAGTTATTTCTCAAATGTTATATTTATAAATTACCGAAACATACGCAAGTTGAGGGATATAGTACTAACAAGCTCTTGATGATCAATGCTGGTATCCAGCTTCGATTGTATGACATTGGCCTTAAACCACTCAAAAACCGTGAGATCGCTTTGCTTCTTTTCTTCCATTCTTGTCACCACACGATCAATCTAAAAGAAATTCATAGAGTTTTGTTGATCAATTATCATTCAGTAAAAGATAATGCAAATACTTTGCAAGGAGAAGATCCGTTTTATGGGGAATACATAACATCTGATAAGGTGCTATTATTACACACAGCTTGCAAAGAGTTACAAGATAGATGTTAAACAAAATATATTCAAAAGGAAATAATAAAAATCCCTATCTCGTCCCCATGAGTCACAAGGGAACAAACTCTCCTGTAATTTTTCTATAGATATATCTCTTTAACGAATACAAATAAATTCTGGGATAAATAGCTGCAGTGTAAATGTCAGATTCTAATAAATTAGGAAAATTCAGAGAATAATTTAACTAACCTGATTCATGTAGTCATCTAGAAACATAATTGCATGATCGTCCTGTCCAGTATTTAACTTAAATATGCGCAACACTCTGTCCCTGCGTAAAGACTGCACAACATTATAAGAATATACAGACCATAGATTAAAAAATACAAGTATTTGCACACATAAAAATGAAGAAAAAATTCTAAAATTAAAAGTTCAAGAGGGAGAGGGAAGAAAGGGATCATAAATCTTATATTGTAGTCGTATTAACATTCTGCAAACGCAAAAAAGATAAAATTCACTTCAGCAAAATTCGCATGACCATACTTAGTAAAAGAAAGTAAAATTATGATCATGATGGCCCCATAACAAGATCATACTGTAACAAAATCACTCGAAAGGACTACATTTATCAAATGGATAACAGCCAGAGGTAGTAGATAGAGTGGAAAATTATAAGACATAATCTCAAAACTTGAAAAAAAAAATTTCAAACATAATAATTTTACAGAAGTTGAATGGACACAAGGATCTACAAGAAAGCATGTGACATCGACTCCTCGAGAACTTGTATGAGAAATTGCAAAATAACCACCTTTACCTCTAAATCCCTGTCGACTTGTGTCCTATCTTTTAGGCTGCTGTACAATTGTGAACGTAAAACAAAAGGTTGAACTGAAACCTGAGGGCACAATAGCACGTAGTACTCATCAGTTCAATCGATATAAAAAAAATATGAAGCAAAATGCAATTATGAAATAGTCATATTTAGACAAGCAAAATTGCTATACAAAAAGTTGAGTATGCAAAATTTACAAAGTAAAGGAAATTATATTGCAGGATGTAAAACATAATGAAAAGATCCCATATATAGACTTATATCATATACTCCAGAAAAAAATTGTCAACAGCTAATGCAGTCAATTAAGCTCAGAAAAAAGAGATTAATGTAAATGTTTCTATGATAGATAATGGAAAAAGGACACAAGTTAAAGCAAGTATCACAAAAAAGAAAAAGGATTGAATTTTGAAGCCCTGAAAACACACAGGTAACATTAAGTACAAACCTTCTCCAGCTGAGGAAATTGAGCACGCATCATTCTAAGAGCCACAAGAGTATCATTGAACCTCAAATCCTCTTCTGCACAAAACAAATTCAGAGTAAATATAAATAGCAAATAAAGGAAATATTGAAAAAAAAAAAAAAAAGAACGATAATAATATAATCAGAAAACAAGTGCAGTTTAAACCTAGGGAGAGAGAATTTGGATTGTCAACTGCATCTTCTGATTCGGGTTCAGATTCGGGTTCTGAGAATTTGTCTCGTGGGCGTTTTCTACTTGATGATGTCTCTAATTCCGGGATTCTCTTGTTCATCCTCGATTCGATAAAATCCTGAGATTCTCAAACTGCTATTTTCTAGTTCATCAAGAGAATCCCTATTCCAATATTGGTTAAATATCACTTTTCATCCCTCATATCATTAACTTTTTATAGAGTGGTCCCTCTTATGTTTTTTTTTCTCTTTAGTCCCTACTATGAATTATTTATTTTACTTTAGTCCCTATTATGAATTATGTATTTCACTTTAGTCCTTATCAGGTGGTTCCGATAACACGTGACATGCATATGAATATTTTTTAGGGCATTTTTGTTCGTTCACTATTGAGACTATTTGAGATATTGTTTAATTGGTGAACAATTTTGGTGTTTTGAAAAAAAAATTAGGAAAAAACTTTAGTTTAGAACGAAATGTACGATTAAGTTGGATTGGAATGAAAGCCTAGTTTGGAAGAGATTATATATTTAGTTTTTTTTTTTAAATAATTAGAAAGACGAAATATCCCTGTTAATTTACTTGAAATGGCAAAATTGCCCTCATGAGCATATCAAATGTTATCGGAATCGCCTTGGACCATTTGAAAAGGACTAAAGTGAAACAAATAATTCATAGTAGGGACTAAAGTGGGAAAAAATATAAAAAGGACCACTCTGTAAAAAGTTAATGATAAGAGGGATCAAAAGTGATGTTTACCCTCCATTATATTTCATACTCTCTTTATAATAATTAATAAAAAAAAAAAACCCCATGTTTTTATCCTTTTGTGTTATGATGATTCATGGGTCTTGCTAAAATAAAAATAATTAATAGAAAATAAAGATTGATTTTTAATATTTAGTACGTACATTTTATTAAATAAAATAAAAAATTCAAAACATAACGAAAATGGATTGCGTTTTTCTTGAAAGTCTCTAAACTAATTTGCTAAATGACTTTCTTTAGCTTGTTTTCTACTTTCAATCCAAATATATCCTATTTCTTCAGTAAGCAAGGGTAAAGTAGGCCAGTGTAGTGTTAGCTATTTACGACGGTAACTTAGAGATGATGGGTGAACCGGATTTACTCCATGGATAGGCATTTCTTGAGATGAAAGAGAAAAAGTAGTTCGGATGGTAAAAACTGTGTACATATATATATGTACGTACAAAGGGTAATTCATGTTTTTAGATTGAATAATAATCTCCCAATCAGAAAAACATCGTGCAATACAATTACTGGTAAGATTGAAAAAACATATAATACAATACACATTGTCTTGCAGTTAGTTGGATATGATCAAATTCGATTTGAGCAAGAATTTCCAAATACATAAAAAAACTGCAAACTCTAATATACTACAACTTTTATCATAAGACATATTATCCGACTTTTAAAACAAAGGTAAACGGATTTCCATCTCAATCTAAATTAAACCGACTTCAAGTTTAATAGTAATAAATTATCCAAGATACGCACATTTGAGTAGTAGAACTGTGATCCCAAGTTCCCAATTAAAATGGTCTTTCAACTTTCTGACAATCTATTGTATGCTCAACTCATAACTAAACCATCTATTTCCTGGGAACATATGAATATCAAAATTCTCTATAATGAAATTTCTGATGCAATTACATAATTCAGTAATCTGTCCAGAAACAAAATTGAACGAGATTCCAACCACATTCTATTCGAAAAACTTCAAAAATAAGTGTCAAGAGCTTCATGAAGATTTCAACTTGGATGATGTGGATGCAAGATGGGATAGTGTCTTGTGGCCGACAAACATCAAGAACATTCCCAATAAGCCAAGTACTTTCAATGTTGTGAATAGATCCAACTGTGAGAAGAAAAAGAGGAGTTTAAATAAGATCTTGAGTTAAACACGTAAGCCTATGATTGATTTCAGAATGAAAAGTCCACCAAATTAAAACTAATTAAAAAGGACCCTATATCAAATGCAAAATGTGTGGCAACACACATCAAGCGACATAAAACTGCATATCGGAATCCAAGTTATAGAGTATAGAGACAGACCTTCAACCAGAAGAGTGCATAGAGTACCAAAACAGCTGCAATGCCCAAGTGGAAGAGAAATGCAAAAGTAGCAGGAACAGTTGAATTGGGTAAATTCTTCAGGTTTGCACGAATGTGAAAGAGCTATAAAGACAGAAAAAACGTGGAAATGTAAGATCAAGGACATGGGAACACTACAAAAAGCAAGAACAGTTTTTCAAGTATGAGGAGAAAAAAATAATTTGAAAAGTACCCCAGTCAAGAAACCAATAAGTGGCACGAAAACAAGGCCCAAGAAAGCGTAAGAAAGCTCTCGCGGAGGTCTCTTTTCTGGAGCCCTAAAAATGTGAGATATCTCTGCCTTGGGTCCATATCTGGAGTAAGGGTTGACAGGTAGTGGAGGAGGACGTGCTGCCTTCTCAGGAGCATCAGGAAGATCTAGTTCAACACTCCCCAGAGGTTGCAAGAAAGAGTTCTCCTGAAACAGATCAAAAATTGAACTTGGATCAAATATGAGATAGAACTAGTAAGCCTTTTGTGTATAGGAGGTGAATAGGTGAGTGCTTGGAAAGAACAAATTTAACATTATGCTTCATTCAATATTTACCATAACGGAGTCTCCAACTGTAAGTTCAATGTCATATTTACCGGACAGATAAAATAATTTATCAACCAATCCCAGAAAATCCTACAAGACAAAATACAACAGAAGTTAGGCATTTGGAACAAAGTGTCGCAAGATGTGAAGTGTGAGAACGCTCTAATACTGCTGATCGGAAGAATACACAACTTAATCACTACAAATACAAATCCGGAATTCAAAACTCATATGTAGGTAGATACCATAATACCAACGAAAACAACTATAACCATCATAATATAACATGGAAACAATAGTTTTATGACCTAGGTTAGGATGACTTCTATAAATTTCATTGGATATTAAGCAGAATATACATCAAACTCGGACGTTTGAGAAGGGGCATAGTGCACTTAACTAATAAGATCTCAAACTTTTCCCCGGAGTTGCCCACGACAAAGATATGTTCAACCCCACTCTCATGTCTCAGCTTGAGAAAAGCCTGCACAAAAACAGTACTCAATACACCTAGAGTAATGAAGAAAATAACTGAAATTACTTCAAAACCTAAAATTCTAACCTGATGAGGCTTGAAAGCGTGTCCAAAAGGAGTGGTCAAGCGAAACGACAATCTCAACTTCTGGAGATGGTTAGCTGATAAAGAAATAGCATTTTCTCCAGGCAATTCTAACCTGAATAACAAAACACAGTACAAAAGCAACTTTATGCAAATTTCTATGTGAAACCTCATAGAATACAGCACTAATGCAACTTCATATACAATTGATCAAAGGACACAAAAATGAGTTTCACTACGAATGGAGTCAAAAAAATATAAAAATAGAAATAAAAAGGCAAGGAAAAGCTGGTGAACAGCAATAAAACTGGAAGATATTTGAAAACAAACCAGAAAGTCCACCCCACCATGCCTGAAAAAAAACAAAGCAGAATAAAACAAAACAAGAAACCTGAGGTGGGGCGGACAACTCTGGACAAAGTTAAAATAACAGAGACAGAGAACTCATTGCTTATGGGAAGAAACAACTTGAAGAAGAAAACAACTAAAGGAACACAAATGATCACGATAGTACTTAAGGCACTACTAATGCCAATTATCTTAAGTAAGGCCAAAAAGGAAATACAAGTGGTCCATCACATACGATCATTCGAATTAAAAAAGGAGCTAATTGAACAAGCACGCTCAAAGATGAATAAATAAGAAACTAAAAAGACTCACTTTTTCTGTGTTTCTGTGCTCCCAAGATCACTGTCAAGTATAGCAATTTCTGAACTGTCGACTGTAATGACTCCGGTTACATGAACAGATACTTTTGTTCGCCCACCAGTTGCATAGTTTTTCTTATCTTCCGGATTATCAAATATAACCTACCAATTGGTAACAAGAAATATCAGCACATGCTAGAAAAATGGAAGATCAACTACACTGACTGAAATATCTAGGCAGATGATATTAAGAGTGGTGCATGAATGGAAGAAAGGCAAGTACCTCAAATGAGAAAATGTAACTTCCAACACCAACATTTTCTGGCAATGTTTCTAAGACATGCACTGCATTGTCAGCATCAAACTTGAGCTTCTGCATCAAATATTTGAAGTATTACTAAAACATGAAGAAATCAGACTGTTTTATATATCAAAATAATGCTCCTCATGCAGAACCTGATCAACGACAGAAGCATCTTTTGAACCAGATGTGAAAATCTGCATGAGCTTGACTGACAGAGGAGGAGAAGCTGAACCCAATACAGTGCTGACCCGCACCTAAAAGACACACAGCTTGGTGAGCTAGATGAAAAGAGCTGCCAGATTCAAAGTAGTAGAGAGCTAAAAACTGCAAGCACAATGTTTATCAGTCTAAGAATGTTTGCAGTATCACCAATACTTTGTCTTATGTTTATAGTTGGCCAAAATTATTTGCCAGATAGTGATGAGTTTTGAATTACAGTAATCAATCTTTACTATATGTTACAGTAATTGAAACAGAAAACTAACACAAGAATTCAAGTACAAAAAGAATAAAAAAAAATAAAGCTAATGAATATGAAGTACCTGTAATAAAATAAATTAACTGAGGACACAAGACTTGATAGTTTTACCTACCTTAAATTGGTCTTTCCTGGTAACTGATAGGACAGTAGCAGGGAACGATGAAATCAGAGGAATGGAGCCCCTGAAAAAAAAAAAGAACAATCAACATTATTGTGAACTATATAATGTTCCACAGGGGCAACTTTCAAATGCAATTCAGCACTACTTAAAAAGTTTTTCAGACCAAGATGTATTGGTAGAAATAATCAATTTAGAGATTAACAAAATAGTACGAAAATATTATCTATTGATGCAAACCGATCATGAGAAGAAAATCAAATACTTGCCTAATGTTTTCCAAGCAAGATAATGCATCGATTTGGTGATAGAAGTCTTTGGCACTGCCAGGAATTCCAATTCCAAGGAAAAATTTAGCTAAACCCAAAATTTTCTCCCCTGGAAGCTGCAGTTGTCAAGCAAGTAGGTTCAGAAGTTCCCAAGAAAGACAAAGATTACAAGGAAATTGTCCATTAGATAAACCAGAACCCTTGCAAGTACAAACATACGTTTAAACTCTCGGAGGTGGCGGCCGCAAAAGCTGTAATTCCACGGACTACTGATGAGGAGGCTGAAAGAGGACCCTGATGTCGACTTGCATCAACAAGTTTCTCATCAAAATAACAAGCTCCATCCTCTGAAAAAGAACACATTTACGTTAAGAAAGAATGTGACAGTACTAGCACAATTTAAAAATTAATACATCATTTCAATTTTTAACAGGAGATAACAAGGTCAAGTATGGTGATTTAAAATCAACAATTGAAATCTATTACAAAATAAAGCAACTATCAAACAGTAAATAGGCACTCTGAAGTCTAGCAATGCATATCAGCCATAAGAAAGTCCCGTTCAGAACAGAATTCAGCGATAGTAAGACTTGAAGCTTCAGAAAACTATTATAATACTCCTAGTTTCTAGAAACGGAGAAAGAACACCCCTCTGGAGCAGAAGACGAATAGCTCCACAGAAAATAGTCTGATACAAGCCCATACACCCAAATGTGTTTGGTTCATCTTCAAAGGTTTAAGTCTAAGCCTCTTGTTGTAGTGGATTGTTCAGGAACATTGATTGTGAATACCATAAAGCTTCAATTATTTAAAATCTAATATACACATAACATAATCAAGGTGGAATTCAAACTGAAAAGTACACTTTTCAAGGTAAGAGATAAAACATTCTTTATCTATATTTAGCCAGAGAAAGGCAAGAATCTAAATATGTATTAACTATGACAGGGATCTGAAAGGGTACATCATTTGGTGGACGTCCATATCTACCATATGTGCCACCTCATTTACTAAGTTGTTAGTCTTGAGGTTCAGGTTATATCAACCAGGTAGCATATATGTCATTGTATTAATATCTTACTAATGATGTAATATGTTACTGATATTTAATATTGTAACCATAGTAGAGTATTCATACAATGACATAATACTAATACTTAGAGATAAAACATTCTTTATCTATTTTTAGCCAGAGAAAGGCAAGAATCTAAAAATTATAACTATGACAGGGATCAGAAAAGAGTACATCATTTGGACGTCCATATCTACCATATGTGCCACCTCATTTACTAAGTTGTTAGTCTTGAGGTTCAGGTTATATCAGTCAGTAGCATATATGTCATTGTATTAATATCTTACTAATGATGTAATATGTTACTGTATTCAATATTGTAACCCTAGACAAGTATTCATACAATGACATAATGCTAATACTCCATCAAAAGCAACTCTCCTAGTTTGACTCCTAGCTCCCATGCCAAAGATAAAAGTCAAAACTCAGACATAACAAAGGCAAGTGTATTCTAGTCTGCCATAATGTCAAGAATCACTAAAGAACATAAACAACAAATGCAAGTAAAATAAGATCATAGAAGTGTTTCGAGTAATAATTATAAGTTGTTAAAGAATACAAGAGAAAGAACTAAAACACATACCATATCTTTCAATCCCATCAAAAAGCTTGACTATGTCATTCTTCAGAGTAGCAATCTGACAAAGGTAGCATAGTTGGACCAAAATATTAGGTCAAGCTAGCAACTATCTGCCATTGAAAGCTTTGTGTGTCGTGCACAGAGAGAATGACAAAAAATAAAAAATAAAAGATATAGTGACAGTCATAATGGCTCTAGTAGCTCATGTGAAATTGATGGTCACGAAATATTCCCGAGATTAACAAAAATAAAAATTGACAAAATAAAGCAATAGGTGTAGCATCAAACAAACATTGGCATGCAAATATATAGGTAAAAAGGATCCATGAAATCTGTGGCATGTCAATAAAGATAAAACTCAGTGAAAACTCTCTGGTATTGGTACTTACGCCAGTGAAAATAATTCCATATCTCTATTTTACCACATTTATAAATACAAAGATAAATACAGAAGTAGTTTTATCCATTAGAATCAAATTTCATGAACTGAAAGTAACAACAATAACGCTCACCAAAGACTGATCAATCTCAGAAGATGCTAAAGATATAACTCCAGCCAGGGTTTCAAGTGCGATCCCTGTAAAAATGAATCAAAGTTGATAAACAAAATTGAAAAGATAATAAGCCACAGTACATGAATGAAGTTTCATGTTTCCAGTCAAGAAGACAAAAACAATGATAGTGAATTGAAATAAATTAGCTGAAGTAAAAGAAATGAGTTTCCACGAGAATGTATGATATATCATTAAAAAGTAATTACCAGCAGCATCAGTACTAGACTCAGTATTGCTGGAGCTAATGCGCCATCTTCCATCACTCTGACTGAGAGCCTGCAAAAATCCAATATCACCTCAGTATTCATAAAATATTAAATTAAGAAACATGTATTGGAGAAAGCAGAGTTGATTGATCTGAGAAATGCAACATGACCAAGTTCACCTTTATCGAACGAAACTTTTTATCAGCATCTTCAATATGAACATCAACTTCAGATATCTGATCCTGCATATCAGATCAAAAACTCCCATAGTAAAGGCTGCATAAACCAATGGAGATACTAAAAGAAAGAGAGAATTACTAAGGTTGACTTCAAGACAAAACAATTGCAAGCTTGCTGAATAATGTGGCCCAAAGGGCAGCATAAAGAATGTTAGTTTCATAGACCTTTTTTTTTTTTCTATCTTGTTCATATATAATGACATTAATAGTAAAGTCGACATGGGGAAAAGTTGAAGTCTAAAATTATTGTACCTTTATAAGCACTAAACCTCCTACTGAATAGTGAAAATCAAAAAGTGAATTGGCATCATTTAATGAATCCTTAAGTCTAGATGAAATTCCCTGCAGGCAAAGAATAAAATATCAGCACAGCATATTTTCATGACAAATGCTAACAAGTTATAAGCATTAAGCCAAAAGGCTTTCATACCCCTAAGGCCTCATTATTGAGCTCACACTTCAGGATGCCATTGAGTCTTAGTGCATGAAACAAGTCCTTTAAAGGCGATGAAGTAGACCAAATGGTGTCGACTACAGATGCACAAGCAGAAGTTCTTATATCTGGCTTATTTTCAATTCCAAGAACCTCAAAAGTTCTCAATGCTTCGTAAGTTTCTTCCAGACTAGAAAAAGAGAAAAATTAAGTGAGATAACCATCCAACTTACAAACACACACTCACAAAAAACTACAAATAAAGATTAGAATGCCATCATCCATCGATTTTTTTTGCAGAATACTATGTAATCATTTGAGCGAAACAAAACATAAATGGATGCCGCACATCATGCAAAATTTATCTATACTCAAGCATATCATAGTGAAAATAGAGCTTCCTATATTTACCACAAAATGTGACAAGTCGATACACATTTACCAGAACTTGTGCCACCTACCATAGCAATGATAAAATCTCAGATAAAGGCAAAATAATCATAGTTCAATTAGAACTTCCTTCCAAGGGATCCAGAGAACAACAAAGATCATAACTTCAGTTAGACCAAGTACTTAATAAGCACATTTTCTGCCTAAATATCTTTATTGAGTTCTTCCGTACATCATGTTTAAAAAATCACTACAAAATTTAGAAGTTTGAATCTTTACCCATTCATTCCACAATCACAGAAAAGAATTTGCAAAACCCAAAAAAAAAATAGCAGAGGGGCGGATGAATGAATAATATGCATGTTAGAGAAAGAGGCGGTTTAGTGAGGGTTTATAATTTACCTTCCGAAAGATCCATCGGAGGGAGAGAAGATCTCTAACGCAGCGGATCTATGAGATTCAGACACTGGATTGAAGATCGCTGATTCACAAATCGACGCTAACACTAGAATAGCAACAACCAGAAATCCAAATTTTCTGACCATTCTTGCTGAAATTATTACAGGATTGAGATGAAATGAGGCACAATAATCTAGGGATAATTTACTAATCAATTAAACCCTAGAACATTTTGATGTAAAAATTGGAGATTTTGAAAGGTCTTCGCAAGTGACTGAACAAAATAGAGTGAGAATTTGAGGAGAGAGAAAGGGCGACAGTTCTTCACAGTGACTAAGATAGGTGATGTAATGTTTAATTCCAATTTTACCCTTTCTGAAGTAAAGAGGCTTTTAGTTGGTCTCGCCCAAGACATGGGCTTTATTAGTTTGGCCTGGTAGTTAAAAGATTATTCTTAGAATGCTATTATGGAAAAGTTCGTTTGCTTTTTTCCTTGGACCAGCTTTTAAATGGATATTTTAATCATGTATTAAATATATTAAAAACAAAATTTAAAAACCATTGGAATTTTTTCAAAATTTGTGGAAACAAACATGAAAATTTTAATTTAAAAATAAACATTAAGTTAAGAATACTTTCATTTCATATGACTTACAAAGAAAAACCGTTTTCTTTTGTGGAAACGTATACAAATTTGTTTGTTCTAGTTTACTATATATTGGTAATTTTACTTGCCCAATACAGTTTATGATCAAATTATACATAAAAATAGAAAAAAGAAAATGAATTAAGTAGGTTTTGATCATACTGAGCCCTAGCTTTTATAATTAGTTGAATTTTTATGTAGTTTCTTTAGATAATTATTTGTTTAAATATATGAAATAACTCTACATAAAATAAATGAGATTAGTTTGGAAGTTTGAGGAATTAAATGAATGCTTTGTTAATAAGTACTTGGGGGACTTGGGAGGATGCTTTGATAGTTAACTTTTGAGCCAAAAAGTATTTACACAGTGGCAAAATGGAATCTACTTTGTTCTACCTCAACATGAAACAACCTAAACGTAAATCAAGGTACAAAACACGTAAAATAGATTCAAAATTATTTCCAGAAACAGTTGAAGTTTGATAGACATTTCATAAATAACATCCACTTGCAGCAAAATAAAAACCCATTGATGTGAATATCAAATACAAAAACACCATAATAGCCCACATACATCTTGTTTTAATGACTGCAGAAGTCTAGGTGAGCAACATATTTAATTTTTGGCCTCTAAAAAGGGAAGATGAATAATATCTTCATCTTGTTACAGAATGCCATAGGGGCACTCAGTATTTAGGAGGAGGTTGTTGGGTTGGCAGTAGACCAAACCGTTTCTTTAGAAGAACTCTCTGCCTTGCAAATTTATCATCTGGGGAGAAGCGGGCTGCAACAAAGCAACAAGAGTAGATAAAAGGCAAAATTTTAGTAAATGTTCTTGCTAGAATTTGGTTACAAGATTGTCAAATTCTAACACTAGGCACATATGTCAACACATGAACAACGAGAGAGAAGGATTGCTGTTTCTTCAATGATGTAGGTTTGCAGGATATGTTAAAGATCTATGTTGTTTTTTAACAACTGAAGACAAATACTCTATTGAACAAGAAATGAAGCCCAGACCTTATAATAGTTTTACCTGAATGCCATCACGTGGGAACCATTTGTGACACACCAAACATCCACATCTAACCACTATGCAGTAAGACGAGAGATGATATCTTACTCTCTCTTATACTTTAAAAATTTATAGTCAGATTTTCAGTCACTAGTGAAATATTTCTCCATACAACTTGCATTAGGATGAATCATACTCAATCATCTTGAACTAAAGTGATAAGGAATAGCTAGAGAAATCCAGTGCTCCCTAAATTTTTCAAACACATAAAACAAGATACGACTACAAACGCATCTATGCATGCACATATACGGGCAAACATTGAAGAAAAGGAACTTTTCATAGTAGAACTAAACCAGAGGAAACTTACCAGGATGAGCAGATTGTGTGGCCAAACCTAAAGGTGATTCCTTCTGCAAACAGAAAAGCTATCAATTGTCAACAATATTCAATATACTATAACATTTTCTTTCTTATCACCAGTTGAGAGGCAAATTTATATCAGACTACCATATAACTCTTAATTCTCATTTTTTATATTACTGAAATTGGTTGCAATTTATGGTAAAAGCAACATGATATTTGCAAACCCACATTCAGAATCTCAACAAAGAGGAACCTGGATGATATACACACTACTAAATAAAATTAAATACACTCATAACCAATGACCCCACCAGCTGTTAACAGATGTGAAAGGGTTAATTTGCACTCATTTTCATTAGAACAATCGTCAATATCTCATGGATCTGTCACTAATGACATTTCACTACATAGTTCTAAGTTTTTGGTGAAACTATGGCAATCACAACAAGATGACTACAATAGAGCTAAAATATCTAGAGCTTACACAACAAAAACCTACTGAAATTAGTAATTATAAAACAAAACACAGATATAAGGTACTGCACAAAATGAGTCGGCCTCAGAAATACCTTTGTGGTGTAAACTTTGTCACCATTTTCGTTTATGTAGCACTGGAGATACATCTTCAGCTATACTTTGCCTGAATTCAAAACTAATTCGAACCAGTTACTCATCAGAAATTCAGTGCGTACATTTTAGCAGATACAGTAAAAGCACAGATAATTTACCTAAACCCTAAATTCAAACCGAAAAATCCCATTCCCAACTTCTAAACTATATTACATCGATATTTTTATTGTAGAGCACAAGTGAAACAAAAATTAAACAATTTAAATAATTTTTACCTGAGATTTTCTTTAACTGTGATTCCAAGCTTTGAACTCTAAACCCTGATAGAGGCGATTGAAAATTAGGAGTCTTAAATAGAAACCCTATATTGGCAGAAAGGTATATCCACGAAATTATAAGGTTAAAATTGTCCAATGAAGTTAGCGGATCGGTTCTCATAGAGTCATACTTGAATTAAGCCCATCCGCACAATGAGGGTTAACCCGATAAAAAAAAGAAAAAAAAAAAAGAATCCAATGAACGAGAGAAAGGAAGTAACGGGTGTCACCCGGAAGAGTTAATCCTGGTAACTACCGATCCGTATTATTCAATTTTCTCTACAGTTGACAATTAAATTAAGGTGCATTCATATTTTGCCCCAGAAAAGTTTAAATTTCGCATTTAACCCCCTAAAAGTATAATTTTGCAATTAATACCCTGAAACTTGGTTGACAATTGCATTTGGCCCTCATCAATATTTTGTAGGTTTTAAAGGGACAAAAGCATAATTATGAATGTTCATAGTATATTTTTATAACTATTTAAATGAATAGACACTAAATATATGAATATACATATCGCATTAAATTGAAAGAAAATTGTAAAATGCACAATATTCCGAAAATGTTAAAATGATCAAAAAGATTAACATTTTAGGAATATTGTGGGCCTGTTTGTCTCGCGTTTCGGAAAAAAAATTCACCTTTCCGAAAAGCGAGACAAACAGACAAAGCCGTTTTCGAGATTTGTAGCTTCAGGTTTTTTTTTAGGAGGTAAATTTATGAAACGGGCCCAGCCCATTTTGATTATAGTGAAAATACCCTATTCTCTACTCTAATCCCTATTTCTCTGACCAATCGCATCACAGCCGCTTCTTCTTTTTCTTTTCTTTTCTCTTTCTCTCCTCTTTTCTTTCTCTTTCTTCTTTTATTATACCTATTTAATTTAGTATTATCCCTTTACCAGTTCTTCATCTGTACAATAAATTTATGATATGCTAATCTTCAAGGCCTAGTTCGGTTGGTACAATTAGCTCTCAATTAGTCCAAGATTGATGTAATCGGCCCATAATATTAGGCCTAATTATTTGTTCGGTTGGGCCACAATAATTGCGGGCAGCCCGGACTTATTGGGGGAACATGTGAGCCAGACCCACTTATCGGACCAATTCAAATTGAAGGGTTGGGCCAGATATTAATTAGTTGGGCAGATTACAAAAAGTCTTCATCCTCCTCCATTTTCCCACTTTCCATTTTGCAGTTTCCCTCCATTGACATCGTGAGAAAGGTATTGTTTTTTTTTTTTTTTTCTTTATTATTTTTTACTATTTTGTTAACAAGAACAATGATTAATTCTTGAGTACCCAAACTTTGAGATACTAATTTGTTCCAAATTTTTTTTTACATATAGGTGAAGAAGAAGTTGAACAAGGTGAGCTTTTTTTTTCCTTTATTATTGTTTACTCTTTTGTTAACAAGAACAAATGATTAATTCTTGATTACCCAAACTTTGAGATATTAATTTGTTCCAATTCTTTTTTTTTTTTTTTTTTTTTTGTAACATAGGTGAAGGACAAATTGAAAGAATAACTAGGGTAAGACCACATTGCCCATTAGTTGTAATATTTTTTTGGTTTGTTAAAAACATTTATGATGAGTTGGAGTGTTCAAAATTTCCCCAAATTTTTTTTTTTGTTCACTGCCGTATATAGTTTCCAAATCTAGAATTTTTTTTTTTTTTTTTGTTTGTTTCATGAAATGGATGGTTAAGAATAAACATGAAATGGATGGCCAGATTTCAAATTCGCAGGGGGTATAATAGTAATCGCAGCACGACCGGGCCAATTGGGCCAAAATCCAACTAAGTTATTGGGTCCAGATTATAATCGGGCGAACACAAGACAAAACAATTGGGCCCGATTATTTAATGAACCAAAATTGCAATTTGGGCCGATTACAATCGGCCAAACCGAACTGGGCCCAAGATAATAAAATAATCTTTCAAGGGTAGGTGAGAAAAAGCCAAATTTTCATTCTTGTTTGTACGTATATTTTTTTCTTTTCTCTTTATTAGTTATAATAGTTTATTTTGTGGGTCTATGAGAAAAGAGAGAAAAAATTAAGAGGAAAATGGGCCAGACATCATATTCCATCGATGCTCAAACCATACATCAAAACTCGATGCCTGGTTATTCGATTAGTGATGCTGAATCACATATTGGTCCCGTTGACAACTGGGAGCATGCAGCGTTGTCGACTCGGAGGCGGTTGGCCCGGCGTGGAGGAAATAATAGTCATGATTGGTCGGATAACAGATGGGGTCCATTCCCACCTTCGTGGAATTAGTGACATTAATTATAAAATTACCGTAAAATTTTATTCAACTCGACAATATGAAGACAACTTAATATGTAATTTTCGTACGTAGATTAATCTGGATATTGTGTAATAACTATTAGAATAATATTTTAAGGATATTGTGTAATTTTTAGCATATTTAATATGTCATTTGAATGAATTTGTCGGTGAGATAAAATGATTAAAAGAATTTTATTATAATATTTTTTAAAAAATCAACAAAACGAAAATTAATCTACTTTATTTTTTATTATTTTAGAAAACACAAATAACTAATTATAAAATATTATTTATCACATATATTTTATATATATATATATATATATATAACTGATGTGACATAAAGTCTTACACTATCTTACACATAATTAACTAACTCAAAACCTACAAAAAAAACCTACACCTACTTTTTTTCCCAAACAACTCTCCCAAAACCCAAACAAACAACATTACGCAAATCGAGATTATTTTCCAAACCTCTACCACTTTCCCAAACTACTCTCCGAAAGGCCAAACAAACAGGGCTTGTGCATTTCTCCATAAAGATTTAGAAGTATATGCTTGTGACTTCCGAAAGTTACTAAAGTATTAGGATGAAATTTATGCCTGTTAAAATATTTAGATGTTGATTAGCAAAAAACGTGTAGGTGCAGCTGATATTTAAAAGTTGAGGAAGTTCAGTGCAAAAATTGTACTTTTAGAGGGTTAAGTATGAAAATCAAAAACTTTTGAGGGCAAAATGTGAATTGTCCTTTAATGAAATTTAGGATTCGCTTAGAATCTACGTCTTATCCCTCTTACCAGACCACCTACTCAAAAACAGTTACATTGCCGCTGAAGTTTGAACCCCGAACTCAAAGATTCGGAGTCTCGAGAAACGATGTCGTACGAGGAGGACGATGAGACATTTGAGCACACCCTCCTCGTAGTCCGCGAAGTGTTCGTATACAAGATCCCGCCCCGTTCCACCAGCGGCGGCTACAAGTGCGGCGAGTGGCTGCAGTCCGACAAGATCTGGTCGGGTCGTCTCCGGGTAGTTTCATGCGACACACGTTGCGAGATCCGATTAGAGGATCCGAATTCCGGCGAGCTATTCGCGGCGTGCTTCGTGAACCCGGGCCAGAGGGAGGCTGCGGTTGAACCGGTGTTGGATTCGTCGAGGTACTTTGTTTTGAGGATCGAGGACGGGCGTGGGAAGCACGCATTTATAGGATTGGGGTTTAATGAGAGGAACGAGGCTTTTGACTTCAACGTGGCGTTGTCGGATCACGAGAAGTATGTGAAGAGGGAGGGGGATAAGGAGGTTGGTACTGGAGACGAGGAGGGTGGGAATGAGGGGTGTATTGATATACATCCTGCTGTTAATCACAGATTGAAGGTCAACTCATTTATTTTTTCTTTTTCGTTAAGTTTTGATTTTGGAGTTTAATCTGTTAAATATTAGACACTTTTCATGAATTTTTAATTTAAAAAAGCATTTGGGAAAAATTGTAAATCAAATAATCATGTTGGATTGGAATAGAAATTACTCAATATTTTTATTTCCAAATTTGTGATATTTTCGGAGGAAACCTATCATAATTTCGATCCATGGTTACATTCTGAGGAAGTACACAGCATAATTTAGCTGCTTGAGTTCTTATGGGCTGGATTTACTAAATTATCGCGGAAAAACTACTGTGATTACTAATGACCAATCTCCTAACTAGGTAATATTGTAGAATGGCATTGGCGTAATTGAAGTTTCGAGCTAACATATCAATTCAGAAACTGAGAATAGCCTAATTACTTCAATGTTGGATGTATACTTTGTCCTAAAATGTGGAAGCCATTTTCTTGTTCCTCCTTCCCCTTGTAAATGGAAGTAATTTTTGGTTGGTTGGTCTTTAGGAAGGCGAAACAATTCGGATAAATGTAAAGAATAAAACATCAAACGGAGCAGGTATGCTGTCTGCCGTGGGAAAATCTAAACCTCTAAGTCTTGCTCCCCCACCTAGTGGAGCGGTTAAAATTAGGTCGCCTCTTCCTCCTCCACCCAATGATTCTGCTACTGCTAGGATCACTTGTGTGAGTCACGGTACTGCTCTCAAGGGACCCAATGAAAAGTCAAGGTGCTCAAGTGATCCCCTTTCAGATCTCACTCAAATTGAGGTATGTGTTGATTTTTCACTTCTTTTAGCTGACGTCTGTGGTTTTTTTTTTTTAATTTTTTTCTTTTGATTTGTAAGTTTTTATTTTCTTGCCAAAAGTGTGATCTCTATGGGTCGTTTTACGATTTCACGGATATGTCCGACCTATATATAAGGCAAGCATGAATAAGCAGTATGTATCTTTTTCAGGCTATACATGCTCGATAAATTATGATTCCAACTTATACTAAGTCCTCTGAATTCTGAGCTTTCTTATGTTGCCATTGGTGCCCTATCGAGAGATTGTGTCATTTGTTGCAACATATTGTAGAAATGAAGCTTCAAAATTTGATGTTGAATTTCTGATGGTTATTGGATTCCACATCATTTCTCTTTTTAGTCGCTCGAAGAGGTTTTATGTTATTCCCAAAGGGATATCACTAGCATCATTAGCCCAAAATCTCAACATTCGTGGATGGATAGATCATGAGAAACTTTAATAAGAGAGAAAAAGAAAGGGTCTACTAAAGAGTTAGTGACATCTGATCATATATGAAAACTCAGCCCAACCCAGCTTCAACGCACCCGATTGGCTAGAATTACCTCTAATCATAAGCATGATTTCACCATTTCAGTGTGAACATGTGTTGAAATGCTTTTACTTACTGAATGTTGTGGAACTGGGAAAGGTTTCTCTGGCTCTAATTTTGTCGTCCAATATTGATCACGCTTGTTTGGTGTGGATTATATACGTTTACTCTTGTCTTTTGTACTTAAATTTTCTCTCATGTTTTTGGTTTCTTGTTTGAGTCTGCAGAAGAATCTTCCATCCACTGCTGGATCAGGGCCTATTAAAACCTCTGCAGCTGGCTGGGCAGCATTTTGAAGATGTGCATGATAACTTTTTGGTGTAATTTTTTGTTGTTGTGTCAAAAAAGTTGAGAAATTCAAAAAGGGAAATATCGTAAAGTAATAAAAAACTAATTTTTTTACTAAATATATGTTACGATTATCCTCCAGATATTTATTTATTGATTTATTAATTTAAATGTCTCTGGAATGGAAACGACAATTTCATGCTCAATCGCTCTCATGAACTCCAAACTTTTGACTGCCCGAAGGTTTTCGTCAACATGTTAAGAATCTACATAAATACTACATAAACAAACAATTGATCTCAGTCAATTATTTCTGTACAAAAATGTTTTTAGACAGTTGCACCTACAAAAACTAATTTTTCACGTCGTTTATTCACCTTTATCAAGACCAGAAACCTATGCTTTGCTTGCTGGGAACCTATCAAAATTAAGGACTTTCACAGCCTCAGTGATCAAAATTAAGATGCATTGATTTTCACCAAGGCAATAAGAAAAGATACCATCTTTGTTCCACACAGTTCTAACTACAGCTCTAGGGACATCTCAAAAGACGTATTCTGGATATCAAAAAAATTAGAATCAAGCTACTTGGCTCCACAAGGACAGCAGAGATTCAATGGCAAACGAGAGTTCTCGGAAGACCTCTCTCATAAAATGTCATTGATCTTTGTAATCTGGCTTCAGAACCCAATAGGATCCATCTGGGCTTTTCTCCAAGTTAGCTATCTCCTTCAAAAGATTCTTAAATAATGGCAGATCTTTTGTAGGTATCCTCTCTTTAAAGTGACCCACAATGCTGGCCGAACTTGTACTTCCACCATTTCTCTGAATAAATGTACAGATTTGGCGAATCAGAACTTCAGGCTGTACCCCTGAGTTGTTAGATGATCTAGAAGAAAGACCATTAATTCCAGGTCTTTCTCTCACATTGGAGGGTCCGGGTGCACTGGATCCAATCTGATGCTGAAGCCCATCGCCAACAGCTCTTTCTTCGTTTCCTTTGATCCTAGCTAGCAACTCTGCCGAAGATAATGCTTTACCAGAAGATGCCCCAACAGCAAAACCATTTACTTCTTTTGATGGCTTTGAGGTACTCAGCAATTGGGAATTAACAGTTGAGCCAAATTTCCTTCTCATAGATGATGGTGCACCAGCGGCACCTGATTTACCAGTCCACGTTGGCACGGCTATACTTTCTCTGCTTCTAAGCATTCGTGACTGACGCAAGGCCTCTGCAGCTCTTTGTGCGACTTGAGTGGCGTGTTCCTCGAGCTTTATCTTCTCTCCTTCATGAGCATTCATGATTGCATCGTGGTTCACAGCACTCTGGTAAATCAACAACAATATTAAATTAAAGCATTATAAAGGTCTCATAATTTTGTTCTTTTCTTTTGATGAAATAAAGATCTCATAAATTTGAAATTAATAAAAACTTAAACCCATACTGCTAGGCTGAATGAAATAAAAAGATGAAGAGAGTGAAATAAAACCAAATCAATAATTGGTTCTGCACAGTATTCGGAAATAAGAAACAAAACGGGATATTCAATACTACAATGCAAGACAAAAGTTAATAGTCTGTGGACATTTAAAACATGGAATAGGGACATCAATAGAAAAGTGTAATGCATTCAACATATCTTCCCCCCTCCCATTCTAGTAAGTAATATCAGTAGATGTACTCGGCCACAAATAATACTCCTGTATGACATGCCAGTACATTTACCAGGTATGACAATCACAATTAAGAAACATGAACAAATATGACAGTGATAAATAAATGCCAGAAAGTTCAACAAATTTTCAACAGCATTAAGAATCTTATATAGCAATCCAAAGAATTAGAAACTCACATGAATCCCTTGGGCATCAAAGAGACTCTGTAAAATGCCTGTTTCTTCATCTGTTTTCCGATTACTGTGATCAGCTTTTTCTTCACTCATACTTTCACTCTCTAAAGTATGTCCTGAGTCAATTGCAGAACTTTCTGTCCCAGATGTGGTGGGTTTGCGGATTTTAGATTCTTTTGGTTTATCTTTATGAGCACCAACAACATTTACTTCTTCAGATAACTGACCGAAGATACTAGATGTTTCAGTGGAGCCACCATTGCCATCGTCATTCAGCGTGAAAAGATCCTTCATATCACGGGCTTTGAAGAATCTTCTCTGCTGAGGATTCTTCAATATCTTATTGGTAAGGAAATGTTTATATATCTGTCTTTGATACACCTTCTCCTCAATGGTTCCACGAGTGATCAATCTATAAACTGTTACATCCTTTGTCTGACCAATACGCCAAGCACGCTCCCGAGCCTGCCTTAAACCATAAATTGAAATAAGAAGATCCAGAAATTAGTAGCAGAAGTACACTAAAACTAGAATAAGAACCAACCTCAGATAGTCTCTACCAAAATCATTAAAAAGGAAAAATGAAAAACAATAAAAGATGATCAGGCACAAAGCTGACCTGCATATCAGTTGAAGGATTCCAATCGGGGTCAAAAATGATCACTCTGTTAGCACCAGTTAAATTTGTTCCCAAGCCACCAACCTTGGTTGTCAAAATAAAAATGAATACATCATCTGAATTGTTGAACTCGTCTATCAGAGCCATTCTTTGTTTGACAGGAGTCAGACCATCCATTCTCCTATATTTATAGCCCCCAGCAAGCAGAAAATTCTCAAGAATATCAAGCATCTGTTGTGTTTGTGAAAAAAGAAGAACTCGGTGTCCTTGCTCCTTCCACACATTAAGCACTTCAGCTACAACTTTCATCTTTCCACTGCGTTTGGGGTTCCCATAATCTGGATTGCTATGTGAATGTTCTCTCTCAAGAATATCGGGATGGTTGCAAATTTTGCGCATCACATCAATTCCATAGAGAGAGTTTCTGCTTCCATCGAAAATGTCTTCAACCTCAGAGCTAGCTAGAAATGCACGGTAAACAGATCGCTGTTCTTGAGTAAGACTGCAAAAGAGGACATGTTCCGTTTTTTTGGGAAGATGAGCATCAACATCTGCCTTCATACGCCGAAGGAGGTAAGGCATGATTAAGTCACGTAAGACAACAGCACATCTGCAAGAGACCCAAGAATAAAAAAAGACGGAGAGGACGAAAAGTTGATTGCGAAGGCAAATGTCATAGTAGTTGTTGCATTTTAGTTTTTTAAGTAAACATTGTCACACTACATTAACTAGGACATTTCAATGCTATTTGTAATCTAACAAAAACCATTGCATGCTAATTTTAAGACTAGTGATACAAAACCTCATTCTCTTTCGATTCCTTATCCAACTTTTTCAATAGCCTCCAATCAACTATATTCATTATGCTACTTATCCAAAAAAAAATTAAATTCCTACCGACAAAACTTTTAACTGCTATAAATAAAACTTTAAAGCTGCAGATGCTCATATAGATATGACCAAGCAACACAAAGTCACACCTCTATCTATAAGTAATATTGTTTATATAATCAGGAACAAGCTGAGGTTTCCTAACAAGTCAAAGGCACCTGTAAGCAGTGGATACTTGCAGAGGTGTTGCATTAGCATAACCACCAACAGATATCGGAACTGCAAATTCAGCCTCAAATACAGGTAGGACACCTAGCTTTCCAGGGAAGACAAAATCAAACAGAGACCACAATTCAGACAGCTTGTTCTGAATTGGCGCACCAGTCATTATAATACGATGGACGGTCTGCAACTGTTTGCAAACAAGAGTGACTTCAGCATTAGGATTCCGAATCCGATGCCCTTCATCCAAAACTGCATATCCCCATTCAATGTCGAGCAATTTGTCACCTAGTATACGAAGTTGCTCATAAGTGGTTATTAATAGTCCAGACTCTGATCTTAGAACACGGTTTATAAGAGAATCCCATCTTTTGGTACTTTTAGATGATGATTTTTCTTCTTCGTAATCACTGTCTAGATAATCTTCACTATCACAATCACTTTCATTTGATTTTGTTCGCTTTTTCCTACTGGAAGGTTCCTGAGCAGAATCATGTAATAACTCTACTTGGAAGCCTGGATACCATTTCCTAGCTTCTCTCTTCCACTGTCGCAAGAGGGTCACTGGACAAATAATTATGCTTGATTTGTACTGACCACTGAAATGCAATGATGCAAGGAAAGCTAGAACCTGTATGGTTTTTCCTAGACCCATCTCATCCCCGATAATTCCACCAGCTCCTTGACAATGAAGTTCCCATAACCATTGCACCCCAACCTTCTGATAGTCAAAAAGTTTGCTAAAAATTGTTTCCGGGATTTTCAGTCCTCCTTCAAGTGTTACAAATGGAGGGCTTACATCATCCACATCTTCTAAATCTTCAAGACTATCGTCTTCATGGCTGGAGGTCTTTCCATCTTCACAATATAATAAAAACATTTCTCAGAAAATTATCTTGTAAGGGGATAAATGAGATAAATGGAAGTTAAAACACATTTGATAATAGAAACATAAAGAATAACAGAACTCCAACAGATAGTCGGCGAAATTTAACCTTATGATAGCCCACAGTAGAAAACAACTCGTACATGAAAGATGAAAGAATTTAATGTTAATAAATAAGCCACTTACAGTAATCAAATAATTTAAGCTTCTCAAGATCCATAGATGAAGTATTTGTACATGACTAGCATACTTCTAACACAAATATCACCATCTTTCAACTACTGCCTGGATGTCATGCATATATATATTCTCGAAGACTATTGAAGCATAATACTTCACCAACCTTATTTGATTTCTTATGAAGGAAAACACTCCTCTCATCAAGTGATATGGTTTGCAATACGACCCTAGCCACATAAGAGGTTCTCCCAGATTAAGATACAAGACAATGGGTGCAACTTCATGCACTAGTTTTCTATAAAAACTTGAGCGCTATCTCCTACCGCATCAATCACATGAAAAAAGGAGAAGAAAAATTATATGTTATAACAGCCTTGACATACCACCTTCTTCTTCAAGCTTTTCTTCACGAGAAACCAACCTCCTCCACTTCTTCCCAGGTTGAGGCCTTCTCTTCTTCCTTTTGATTTCTTTATTTCTCCCAGATTCTATTTCAAGTGAGTGAGGGATCTTGAAGGGTTTGCGTAGCCTCTGAAAAGGGTGAGTAGGTGCATCAAGTCTTGGTGCTGATTCGGGATCAAGCATCTTGGACGTACGACGTGCTTGTGCAGCCTCAGACATTAGCTGGACAGCTCTAGTTATACTCGACGAAGCAAGATCATTAGGATTCCCTGCATCCTCGGATACCGAGGGTCTTTTGGAAGACCCTGGTTCTTGAATACGACGCTCATAGCCTTTAAGCTGGTGAAAAGGAGTCAAAACTCCTTTACGAACTAACTCATCCCTTTCCTATAGCATAAAAAATGTTAGCTTTCACTAAGATAGACATCTTCTAGATACATGCCACATAGATTATTTAAGACTCCATAAAAAGTAGACAGAAAAACAACTCACTGTTTCCACAAACCCGGCAGATGCTGCATTCAGAACAGCATCAAAACCATCATCTTCTTCACCAAATGAAACCTTTTTGAGCCGTTTGTTTCGCTTCTTGCTTGTTTTATCAATTTGTTCCAACTGTCGCTTGAATTTAGGCTCTTCCTTGATGAGGTCTCTTATCAACCAGTCCTGTTGGCTATTCTTAGAAGAATCTAAAATTTCTTTCTCAAGTTGATTCTTCGTTTTAATCAGGCTTTTCAATCGATCAGCAGCAAGAGCATGCTGAAGGGTCACATCATTTGAAGTTGCCTGGACTCCATTTTTTTCTACTTCTGCATTTCCCTGCTCCGTTTTGACATCCCCATCAGAGAAATGATCCTCATCCCTCTTGAACCCCTCTAATTGTTCTACAGCAGAAGTGACAGCATCTATCTCAACTTTAACTGCTCTCAATTTATTGAGCAACTTCCCATGAGTAGGAGATAATGTTTCATTGCTATTTGTTCCATTAAGAGTTTCCTCTTCACTGCCTCCCACGTCATTGTTATTATCTCCTGCATCTGTTCTTGCCTTCCGAGACAAGGACAATGTCAGTTTGCCAAAAACAATTAACAAATAATGTAGCTACATGCATAAATTTGAGCACATCAAATAGGCTGTACTCAGGAAGTTGAAAGCGTCCAGTTATTTATTATAGAGATTGACATGCAGCTATTGGCTCACTTAAAATACACTAAGAAAAGAAATGGGTTATCTCCACAGTTTTCTTCCTCAAGTTGATTCTACGTAATATAATGACTTCCTGTTTTACTGGCACCTGGTCAAACTATTAGCACAAGATGTGTGAAGTAGGAGGCCGGAAAATATGAAACTGGACTGCAACTAAGGTTTTAGTACTAATCCATATTTAGCTGATGAGCAACATTACCAAAGCCTGGAGATAGCTATTCTGAAAGTGTTACCCATTTGGTAAAATTATTCTAATCAACAACCATTATGCACTCAAAGACAAACATGATAAGATCAAGAGCAGTGTTCGCCATGTTATCTAAACAAATATTGTAAAACATGCATATATAACCTTTTCCAAAATGTCGCGCTCAATGTCTTCAGGGTTTGCAGATGTAACGCCAAGTGTATTTAGCAAAACCCTGTCTTCTTCCTCTTCATCCATTGCACCGAATCACTAGCTAAGTTCACAATATTTCCACCTGTCATTAGAAATCATTCATCCATTATTCACCAACTTGTTTGACCAATGCTCATTACTTACATTTCAAATAAAACTCAGGTGAAATTGTAAAGCCAAACAGAGATCATCAACCAAAGCAAAACTTTTTAGGGATCCTTCAAATTATTAAAAAAAAAACTTAAAATTCAACTACTTAACATACTTCGACAACAAATTACACTGCTTTGAGTTAATATTCAATTCAAACAATACGAACACACGGGCACGCACGAATTAAAGGGTAATAACAACAATAATAATAAAAATAACAATGGAAATTTCGTTATTTACATTTGACTAATAGACATGGTGAGGGCTCAGCTTTAGCTATTCAAAGAAACGATCAGCGCATATAATGAACCCTATATTCTCGGATGATACGGATTGTAAAAATTCTCTTCTTTGTATTAGTTTCTTCCTGTAATCGGTACGTTGTTGCGGGAAATAGAAACAATTGGGATTTTATATGTGCGGCTGTGGGTGTGATTTTGGTGAATTTTGGGGGAAATATTTTCCTTGCAATTGGAGACCGATTCGTGTGGGGCTCAAGGTCAAGGGTGAAGTTTGGTCACTAGGAGAAATTATGTAGTACAACCGCTGCACCACGTCATCAAGTACACGTGGTGCAGCCCACCAATACACTTGGGGCATGTGGATTAAAAATCCACATCATCCATATTCTGGCAGTGTGAACACAACTTTCTGAACCCCTATTTTTTTGGAACATGGCCAGAACATGGGGTGATGTGGATTAATAATCCACATGTCCCATGTGTATTGGTGGGCTGCACCACGTGTACTTGATGACGTGGTGCAGCGGTTGTACTAAATAATCTCTCGGTCATTAGATACCAAGTTGTATACGTGGCCCAACCCGTGCCCCGTACCCGTTCGGCTTCTCCCTGATTCAATATTTCAGAAAATCAAATATGCTACATTTATGGCAAAATAGCATTTTTAGTCCCTTAAGTTTTACTAGTCCACAAAAGTAGGACACTTAAATCTTCGGCAAGCATTCTTAGTCCCATAAGTTTCGTAAGTCTGCGAAATTAGGACATTTAAATATTCGGCAAGCATTTTTAGTCCCTTAAGTTTCACTTGTCCGCGAAATCAGGACAATTAAATTTTCGGAAAGCATTTTACATCCCTTAATTTTTATTTTCCGCGGAATCAGGACACTTAATTTTTCAGCAAGCATTTTACGTCCCTTAACTTTCACAAGTCGGCAGAATCAGGACACTAAATTTTCCAGCATGCAAGATACGTCCTATAACTTTTCTATACCAGCAAATTTAGTCCACTTGACTGCAATTATAGTCCACGATTTGCCAAAAATTGCATAATTGCCCATTGGACAATTAATTTGAGAATTTTGCCACATTGAACAATTAATTTAGGGATTTTGCCAAGCTGGATAATTAATTTGAGAATTTTGCCACACTGAACAATTAATTTTGGGATTTTGCCAAACTGGACAATTAATTCGGGGATTCATGTGCTTTATTTGTAAAATTTAGAGCATCAACTTAGGTAAGTTCTTATTTATAGAATAGTGTTCTTTGTTTTCAATAGTTGTACTATTTAATGTTATGAATGAATTAGAAAGCGGCGTATAGCCATTAAATTGAATTTTTTTCCAATATAGCCTTTTAGATAAAAGTATTTCCCAAAATGACTCAAACTGAAAAGTATTTTCCAAAATGACTCAAACTGAAAAGTATTTCCCTAAATGTACCTTTTATGAAAAATCGCAGTTGCCAATTGCGATTCTGCCTAAATGTACGCGTATTATCACTAATTTCAATATAGCCGATAATACGCGTACATCATTAATTTCAATATAGCCGATAATACGCGTATTATCACCAAATAGGTAGAAATTAGTGATGTACGCGTATTATCGGCTCACGCAAAATAAAATTAATTCATCAAGATAACTTGTATTATAAGCTTTCGAGCGTCGGCCATGCATTTATCATAGCCTTCAAGTATTGGCCATGTGTTATCTAAACCTTTTAGTGTCATCGTTGCACTATTGCTCGAGCCTAAACCCACCCGATTATCGAAATTGAAATGATACTTATAACTACATTTCAAATTTGTACGTCTATATTGTGTTTGTTTGCAATAGACGTAAATTGCAATCTGACGGTCGAAAATACCAAGGGCCTGTTTGTTTGGTGTTTGAAAAAGTAGTTTGGGAGAGTAGTGGAGGTTTATGAAATAATCTCGATTTGCGTGATGTTGTTTGTTTGGATTTTGAGAGAGTGGTTTGATAAATAAAGTAGGTGTAGGATTTTTTGGAAGAATTATGTTGTATGTGTAAGATGTGTAAGACTTTAAGTAAAATAATGTTTGTTGTGAGATAAATTGTATATGAGATAGGTTACTTTATGTCAAATCAGAGTAGAGTTTGTGTATGTTTTGTTTAAAGATAAGAAAATTGTTGTTTGTTTGGATTTTGATAGAGTAGTTTGAGAAAATTGAGTGATGAAAAATTTATTTCAGAAAATAAAAAACATGTTTGTTTGGCATTTCTCAAACATGATTTTTTTTTGAGAAATGCCGAACAAACAGCCCCCAAATATTTCTAATAGGGAGCTTTTTTCTTTTCTTTTCCTTTTTTTTTTTTTTTTGTGAACAAAAAAGAAAAAGAAAAAGAAGAAGAAAGTTACTTGAGAATTGAGGTTGTATATGGATTGAGTCTGCCTTGTTTTGGTTTCACTCAAACCGGGTCAAACCTCATCAAGTAAAGAGTTAGAAGGGGTCTCAGACGGAATTCCAAGTTTCAGACAAATCGAAACTTATACAATCCTACTCGAGGACTATAAAGTCATTAATTTGACATCTGTCATCTATTTTTTACACATAAAGTTATTGATTTGACATCTATCACCTACTTTTCTCCTCCAAACCCAACAACCAAACCTCAATCCAAGTCATATCTCAAAGTTTCAAAATCCACTAACTATTATTTAATAATATTTTACAATTTCAATATTCCATTGAAACCATTATCCAAATCGAGTTTCAAAGGTTTCGCCGAAACCTCTGAAACCATTTATTGAGACCAAACCGAGACCAAACCTAGTCAAACTACTTCCATATTAACCCGAGGTGCTCGGATTTTATAAATAATAGAGAGGCATAGATGTGATTCAAATAAAATTTATTTTGTGCATTTGGATGAGATGATGCCACATATGTACAAAGGAGATTGAGTTCTAAACATAATTAGTTGCATCAAGTCACGTGCAAATTCTCTAGCAATTGAAATGACAATTTTTTAGAGGCAATTTACCAAAAAAGAAAAATACTAATTAGTGGTTAATGTAAATGATTAAATTATTATTGTCGATGGAACTAAATAGAAATTTTAGATTTTGACAAGGAAAAAAATACTGTGCACTTGAATATTGTGATGTTATTGTAACATATAAAGGAGATCCGAAGTACTCCCAAGAAAAATTATAAAAAATTACATTGTGTTTATAGTATTTATAATTATATCAAGTTATTAGATACTTAATTCGAACTACTTTGATAAAATAATTTATTTGAATTCGGCTCATTATACATATCAAACAAGTTTGAACAACAATTTTCGTTTTGATAATTTCTTAATCGGTTTCAACCAATTTGATAAACTAAAAATTGATAATAAATGTCAAGTTAATCAATCTCATTCCAGCTCGATTCGTCTAACAATCAAAACAAGATCAAACATAATTTCGTGTTCGATAAAAATATCATCTCAAACTCAAATAACGTATCTTTCAACTCTACTCTACTCGTTTACGCGTCAATGTACATTATATACAATAGCTAAATTGATTATAGCAAGTCATGTGCAACCACTACATTTAACAATTTATCAATGCCAATGTACAAAGTCTCCAAATCATAGGATAATTTTTTAATTTTAATTTTTATTCATTTGAAATTTTTTATCCAAATTTGAATTGGTCAAACTCATTCAATTACATAGTAACTAAATGTAGTTGTTTTTAATTGATTATTATTTTAAAAGTTTTATTCAATTATAAAACAAATATATTACAATTTTATATGATTACATTGAATTCAATCAGGCTTGATTTGAGTAAAAAATTCCCCATTTTCTTTTTGTGCGTAACAATTTCCCTTATTTTAAGCATCTGCATATATATATATATATTCAGTTAATCAAAATTCTATTTTTATTTTTACACGCATGCATATATATATATATATATATATATATATATATATATATATCTCACGGTTGTATTTCGCGGATCGATTTTCTCTCTCCCTCCCTCAAAGATTTGGCGGTAACCCGATCTCTCTGCCTATTTCTGTGCAATTTTCTTTTTCTTTTTCTTATCCTCATTCATCCTCAATTTCTGTTCTAAGTTGCCGTGACTTTGAAATTATCTGGATTTTAACCCGTTCAGTTTTGATGGTTTTTCAACAGGATTGTTTGAGTTCTTCAGAATCGTCAAATCTAGGTACTGCTTTGATATAAACGTTATTGGATTTTGTGTGTTCTAATTGTAAATCCGTATTATTCCGCTCACAGATTCTCATACATATATTGTTGTTTTGTTGCTGGTAGTTTTTGCATTTGGGGATTGAGATAGTGCTGTGTGTTTATTACAATGAGTGACTTGGTTGGGGATTTGTGTGCAAGTAAACTCCTAAGTTGAGGGGAAAAAATCAATGGACTCGGCAAGGAGTTGGTTCCAGAAGTTTCAACCACGAGAACGATTAAGTTCATCAAGTAAACAGGAGTCAATGGGAAGTGGAAAAGAAGATCCAGAACCAATTTCATCAGATGAAGCCTCGAATCTCACGAAACAGAAGGCTGCTGCTGCAAAGCAATATATTGAAAATCACTACAAGGAGCAGATGAAAAATCTTCAGGAAAGGAGAGAGCGGTATGGTACATCATATCCCTCGAACACATAGTTATTTTCATACAAATGCATCACCGATAAACCTTCTATTGTGTTTTACTCACTTTGCTGTATCATATTTTTTATTTCATATTCTTTTCAGGATATGGAATGTCACTTTTTTGTTGCTTTTAGTTAGTTATATTTTCATTTACATTTGTGTGTAAACAGGCGAAATTTACTTGAAAAGAAGCTGGCCGATGCTGATGTATCTGAGGAAGATCAAAACAACCTTCTAAAATTTTTAGAGAAGAAGGAAACTGAATATATGCGCCTTCAGAGGCATAAAATGGGTGCTGATGATTTTGAGTTACTGACAATGATTGGGAAGGGTGCCTTTGGTGAGGTAAAGACTATTATGAATAAATTGTCTGTCTTTGATTTCATTATGTGCTCGCACTTTTAGTTTCAGAAAATATTTTATTTCTAGTTCGAACTCAGTAGTCCAAGTCATAATAAATATTTTCGCTAGCAGGTCTTTTGGTGTCAATAACCATCTTTTTTATGCTGACACAGATTCTAAATAAAGATGCGTATATGCCCTTTTTTTGCATTCACCTTGTTGCAATCCCTCATCTTGGTGATGTAAAGGAGTATAGTTTTTTTGTTTCTGCAGTGAAATGTAGGACTGCTAGTTCCTCTTGCAGTAGCTATAAGTCATAGCTAGTTGCAATTTTGCACTTATTTCCCAGTGGCTATAAGTCTTATTTAGGACTCCTAATTTATCTAAATGAATTGTTGATTACACTAAATTACTAAAGCTTTCATCCCAACAAAGTGATCAAAGTTAATAAACTAGATGAGGCCTTATGTTGCCATTTAGATACTAATGTTATTTCCATGCCCCATGTAAATAAGCCTTCAGTTAGTCAACATAAACCAGATTATTTGGATTTTCATGAACCTTAGTGGCCCTTTTGGTTACAAAACAATGTCCTTAAATCGAATAATTGAGGTTGTTTATAAATATATAAGAACATTTGTTATCTTCAGTAAGAAGTATTCTTTAAAAATTACCTTTTCATTATAAAGATGAAAAGCAGGAAACTCCTAGCAATATTTAGCTATCGAACAGGAGATTATCTCATTTAGTACAACTGTTTCCACCTTCTGGAATGAGTAGAGTTAAGAGTTTTTTGCCAACTAAAGCTTCCAAGATCTACCTCGAATCCAAATCCTTCAATTCAAGTACAAGTCCCCATGATTCCTGTTTACGTAATTTGAAATCTTTGATTACTAACTTGTTTTAGATCTTATTTTTCATATATCATAGATCATTGTCGTGAAATAACCTATGAAATGACAAACAAATGCTTGCACAAAACATCAGCTGAGCTAATTACTATTAAGTCCTTTACCATTGTTAGAAATACCATAGTTAATGTTTTTAGTTGATTACACTGATGTTAATAGAGTAAAATTTGATTCTCTATATGGCTGCATATGTGTACGTGTATTTATGATGGTATAATGAGATACTAATTTGTTAAATGTTCAATAATATTTAGTTTAATAGTTTAAAGCTTGTGGCCCATTTATATAAGGTTAGAAGTTGACAAACCCGAGGGGATGGGATCAAATGCCTAAACCTTAGAAATAGGAATTACCTGGGGTTGATTGAAGAATTGAAATATATGAGTATATGGAGAGTACACTTGGGTGAATCCATTCGTAAACTATTGCTTTCAACCAGGCAATACTTTAATGGAATTTTTAATTAGATGTTCTAGGAGATATAAACACTTTTAATATGAATGGGGGAAAAAATTTCTAAAGCTAGTTCTTTGTCTTACAGGTAAGAGTCTGTAGGGAAAAAACAACAGGTCACGTGTATGCAATGAAAAAGCTTAAGAAAACAGAAATGCTTCGTAGAGGCCAGGTACTTAATTATATTGGTTTTCAGATATTTTGGCTATCACTGGTCCTTAGATTGCGTAATTGTTAGGTTGAACATGTGAAAGCTGAAAGGAATCTGCTTGCAGAGGTGGACAGCAATTGCATTGTCAAACTATATTGTTCTTTCCAAGATGATGAATATTTGTACCTTGTAATGGAATATTTGCCGGGTGGAGATGTGATGACTTTATTGATGAGGAAAGATACCTTGACTGATGATGAGGCCAGATTTTACATAGCAGAGACAGTTTTGGCTATTGAATCTATTCATAAACACAATTATATACATAGGTTTGTTGACGGCTGGCTTTGATGCATAATTCATTTCAACATGCTGTTTAGTTGTATTCCCATTGAACTAGGTTTGACTTTTTATCCGTGTCTCATCTGCTACAGAGACATCAAACCTGATAACTTACTACTTGATAGATATGGTCATTTAAGACTATCAGATTTTGGCCTGTGCAAGCCTTTAGATTGTAGTACCTTACAAGAAGACTTTTCAGTTGGAGAAAGCTCTAGCGGAACTTCAAAAAGTGATGAACGCCCTCCAGTTCCAAAACGCACACAACAAGAGCAATTACAACATTGGCAGAAAAATAGGAGAATGCTTGTAAGTTTGGCGAACAATTTTGATTTGCTTTGTATTGCTATGCTACTTGATATTAACATGTCTTGGTTGGAAAATTGTGTACTGTGCATTAGTCTTAATGCTGAACTATAGTCTGGCTGCAACTAATTGTCAATAGTTCTCCAGATTATTGAATACATGTGGCAATAACCCTTTCTTTTTAATTATCTTATATTCGGTGGATGCAGGCTTATTCCACTGTTGGTACACCTGATTATATTGCTCCAGAAGTTTTGCTGAAAAAGGGTTATGGAATGGAATGTGATTGGTTAGTCATATATATTGATGGATCTTTTTTTTCACTTGGTAAAGGCAAACTGATTTTGTTTGCTTATGCAAGTTTGGAACTGGGATTTTTTTTTTTGTTTGTCTAAATTGAAAAATACCATTTTAATAGTTCTATACTTCAGTACCAACTCAAATGAACCCATATACATGATCCGACGTGGTTTCGTATGAGATCAATAAAGGAAAACGAATACAATAAAGGTGCTAAAATGCCAATGATGAGGTCGAATAAATATATTATCGATCGCGATTACAACATAGTTCGGGGTCCTACTTAGGCATTATTGGATGCCGTACAAGCTAGAGACTAGTACATACAATGTGATCGAAATATAAATCCTGAGGAGGCTTCGAGCGGGGTGCACCTGGGGAATTGTGCGTCATCTGGCGTCATAAATGCTTGCGGTATTTATAGTAGAATCGGTGTGCTAGCTGAACCATCTGTAGGGGTGTATTTCTCGGCCCACAGGCCTGGGCCTGTGGTCGGCCCAACAGTAGAATCCGAGCATGAACCCCTTGGCCTGTGGTCGGAGTAAGGTGTACCGCGTTGGAGGTCGGCTGATACGTTTTCGAGGTCGAATATTGCGATTTCCGATCGTACAAGCCTTCCTAAAATAGAATATCCAAAGTACCCCTCATCAATACAAAATGATGATTTTGCCTTTCCAAGTTTTGCAGAAAATCTTCTATGCATTATTTTCCTGTTGGAGCATCTCTTATTTTCTGGTCTTTATATCTATCAAAGAAGCTACTGGTATTTAGTAAATTACTATTTTTGGGCTGTGATATTTTGTTACCATGCTTTTACTCAGGAAAACAAGGTTATATTCTTGGGATTATGTTCTTAGGAAGGATGGGACTCATTCCATATGGAACTTATAAAGAAAAGGGGTCTTGATAAATGATGGAGATATGGGAAAAGGACTAGGAAATCACTGATTGATCCATTAAACATAATTCTGTATAACCAAGAAATCTGAATATAACACATATAACAACTAATTTCTTAACTGGACTGCTCGTAAATTTTACTGCTAACCTGAACGTTACTAGAAAAACTGTTTTAGAATTCATTTTTGGTGTTTCTGCATGAACTACTTCCCCATTGCTGTTGGCATGAGGGGGTCGGGGAAGTTGATATTTCATCAACCCATTATTGAAAATGAGGTTTTTCCTTGTTCTGCAGGTGGTCCCTTGGTGCTATCATGTTCGAAATGCTTGTGGGGTATCCACCCTTTTATTCTGATGATCCTATGTCAACATGTAGGAAGGTAAGATAACCTTTTTTCTATAGGTTGCATTAAATGTTTTAAGTTCTGGTTATATGTGAGCGTTCATGTCATATTCACCAATGGCAAGGTTGCTTGAGGATTTATTTTTACTCCTCCCTCCACTCATGCGAGGTCTGCTCTTTAATTATTTGAGGCTGTTTGTAGTTAGAAAATTCTAGACTAGTTGCCTTTGTTTAGCGCTAAACCCCTTAGCGGAACTGACAATAAAATATTTTACTTTGATATATAATATTCCATGCAGTTCTGGTTAATCTCTGCCCATTTTGGAATTAAGTGACTTCAATTATGCTCTAAACTTCTACTTATCAGTTCCCTACTGTCACCATGTAATGGATATAAAAAGTAAATATGAAGTAATTTGGACTAATTGCTTGTTTGTGCAGATTGTGAACTGGAGAACACATCTAAAATTTCCCGAGGAAGCTAAACTAACTGTAGAAGCAAAAGATCTGATTAGCAAACTACTTTGTAGTGTCAATCAGAGACTTGGTTCAAATGGCGCAGATGAAATAAAGGTGTTGTACTGTGTGTTCGAGCCTAAGTTTTTTGAAACTTAATTGATTGAAAATTGTTTTATTGTCTGCCTGTTTAGGCCCATCCTTGGTTTAATGGAATTGACTGGGACAGAATATACCATATGGAAGCTGCATTTATCCCTGAAGTCAATGATGAGTTGGACACCCAAAATTTTGAGAAGTTTGAAGAGGTATTGTTGTCTCTGCAAATGGGGCATTTTTTCCCTTTTTAAGTTCTCAATTTTTTGTGATAGAGATGTGTAGCTAATGGAGAATGTTGTATGGGCTGCAGTCTGAGCACCAAAGTCACACATCATCAAAATCTGGTCCATGGAGAAAGGTATTGTTTCTGGTTCAAATTGAACTTATGTTTGAAAACTTCGCTACTTTTATTTATATATAGATATAGCTGTGGCGCCTTCATATATTTGGTTGCAGTATTAATTGTTGTCACTGTGAAACTTGTATGATACTCTTTACTATGTTTTGCCGTATCTGTCTTCTTGGTTCTCCCATTGTTGAGGTTTGCAGAAGAGTACCTGTATTTTTGTATGAATTGCATATGTTAAAAAATGGCAGTAACAAAGTCTGGACATGTGGTGGTGATGTTGAAGGCTCAAAGGCGTTTATTCTCATTCCTTCCTGAAAAGTCTTCTTTTTTACTTTGAAATGCAGAGCAATTCCACATGAAT
This sequence comes from Penstemon barbatus, assembly GCA_003313485.2. Lineage (NCBI taxonomy): Eukaryota > Viridiplantae > Streptophyta > Magnoliopsida > Lamiales > Plantaginaceae > Penstemon > Penstemon barbatus. The sequence goes on along the minus strand of CM064877.1, from coordinate 13,311,022 downwards.
ACGTAATTTTAGAGCAGCTGTGTAGAATAAAAACTTCCTTAACTAGTGAGAATGATCTGGGCTATCAAATTTTAGAAAGTAGGATGTTTGTTTTGGAGCTAAGGTTAGTATTGCGAAGGAATGATTTTAAGGAAACTTGAGATCATGCCAGTGATTCTACAAAATAATGAAATATTGTGATCTCCATCCTCAAATTTGAAGTATTAGTTCATCTGATACTACAGGACTTGGACAGATTTGACTTCAAGCTAATGGAATGGAAGTTGAACTATCACAACGATTGTGCAATAGATGCATGTTTTTGTCACGCTTTTCTTTCATACTATATTGATCTTATTCCTGAAATATGTTAATATTATACCGCAGCTTGCCAAATTTTGACTGATGATGTCTGTACCTACAAATTTCCGTTTCTGTTTTGAGAAATGTAGTACCAGCATGTTCTCTTTTGTTTCTTACGTGGCTTCATGAGATTCTTGTACATTTGGTATGTCCGTGTCTTTCTGTACGTCTTTTCATCAAGCTTATTCGCTCTTTTCAATTCCAGATGCTTTCATCCAAAGATATCAATTTTGTTGGATACACGTACAAGAACTTTGAAATCGTGAATGACTACCAAGTTCCCGGAATGGGTATCTCTCTGTTCTCTCTCCGAGTGGTGTGCTCAATATTTTTTTGAGTTTCCATGTGTTGTTAGGACATTATTCTTGTACGAAGCTCGATGCATATCCAATTTGTAGCTGAATTTTGCAGTGTCCTTTCAATTGTATTCTTTTTGTTTTATGGTAACTGATATTGGATCATTCTTGTTCTGTGATCTCTCTTCTTCCGCAGCTGAACTAAAGAAGAAAAATACCAAGCCAAAGAGACCATCAGTCATGTCACTGTTTGGTATGTATATGTGTTCTATTAAATTTTCTTGTGAGTAAGTGTAATGTCAATAGCCAAATCTACAGGCCATGTACGTTTGAGTATATATATATATATATATATATATATATATATATATATATATATATATATATATATATATATATATATGTGTTCAATTTGCTTTTTAGGTGAGCATGTGTAATGTATGTGGCCAAATATATAGGCCCTTTCTGTTTGGGTACACTTCTTAAAAACCCAAACAAATGACATTTTTGTTTTTCATGTTTCTTGAGATTTGTTCACTCTCACACAGAAGACCCAAACAAACATGTTGGTAACACTTCTTCAAATGCACGAGAAATCTTTAATAACTAATCAAATTATTAAGCATCTCAAATCTAAAATGAGATTTTACCAATTAAATTTATCATTTGCATGTTGGGCTTATGCATCAATGTTGCTTAGCATTCTGAGCATGCAATGCTAATTACCCTATACATTTGCTTTGATTTGCTCTCAATTCTTGTTTGGTAATCCAGTTTTTGTTTTCATAAAGTTGTGACTTTTATCATCTCATTTCTGTAACAGAGGAAGAGCCGGAAACATCGGAGACAGCCAGCCAGTAAATCTTTCGTATCTAATGCTTTTGTAACATGAAGTTTCTGAAAGAACAATTTTGATGCCTCACTTCTGGTTGCTCCACTTCCTCAAATCAAACGCTCTAGTGAACGATGATCTTTCATTAGGTTAGTGGTCCTTTTGTTTTTGAAAAGTATATAGAATTGGTTTAGAAAGAGTTAAAAAAATATAGAGAATTGGTTTAGAAGAGTTTAGGAGTATTGGTTGGCTTAATATACAGAACTGTACCTAATAGCTTGAATTGGGACTTCTTCTGGTGCGTTCCCATTTTCTTTTTCACCACAACTGAGATGTGCTAAATAACATATATTTCTTTGTAAGTAAGTATGTTTTGGGGGTTCAAATTACACGTAATGTTCGAAAAACATACAGCATAAATGCAACTAACCGTGGGCATTTGTTCTTTCTAATTAACTCTTGGCATGTGTAATTATGGTAAAGCTCTACAGAAAGGGAAAAAGAAGAAAAAAAAAAGACACTTGGCATGTGTGGATGTATTTTGGCTTATGTGTTTCATGGTTCCGGAGGTTTGGGGTGAGATTAGACATTGTAAGTTGTAAAGGTAAAACTGCAGGATGTGTTCTTTTTTGGCAATTTTGGAAACATATTCTCGTGGCCACTGAAAACATCTTAATAACATGAGATATATTCTTATTTATACATGATACATCTCTTAAGAAAAGTTTATACTAATATTATATTTTATATACATGATATTCTCCGACTTTCAAAGATCAATATCAAACTTTAATATTATGATTGATTTATAAATATAAAATGAATAAACTATGTAAACATTTGGAGACATCTCTGCATGTATAACATATAGGAGTACTACATATGTTACTATTATAATTATTCCAATGTATGTATTTGAATTAAAATACATATAAGAGAAACAACATATGTATTTTCATGGCAATAGATCATTAGCTTTGTTTCATGTGCTGGGCTCGGTTCAGATGAGCAGCTTCACCTCTAGTGACATAAAAATGTGATGGAAGATGTAATAATGGGGAAAGTTGTCTAAAACCCTGTAGAAATATTCAATCGATCGATTCGATTCTATAAGGAAATAATGTGATGGAAGATGAAATAATGGAAGATGAAATTTGTCACGTAATATGATTGTAAAATATTCAATCGATCGATTCGATTCTATAAGGGTTAATTCAAGAAAAAAGCACAATGAACCTTGAGGGCTATATCTATATGATTCTCGAGGTTTGGTAAGAGTAACATTGTCTTGTCCTAGAATAGTGGCCAATTCTTGTGATGCCACGTCGTTTGATAAGAAATGATCATGATGTGAGGGGCCTCAACCTCAATCAAAAGGCCCTCATCTAGCCACGAGATGGTTTTCTCGACTCCTAAAGCCCTGATCAAGCCATGTTGTTAGAATGCGACGAAATGTTCTAATCAAGCCACGTTATTAAGATGTTTCTGGTGAAGATTTATGGTTTTGATTAATCAATTTTTTTTTTTTTACTATAGAAGTGAAACGATAAACGATGTATCAATATAATCTCATGTAATATTGTTTTGCATACAATACATTATACACGACATGTGTTTATTTGATCTTTTCTTTTGAAAATAAGTTCACCATTTACTCAGAATGATGAATTCGTAACATCCTCACTTGTTTAAATCATTCTAATTCAATAAGTTTAGCCTTTAATATGATTACTAAATCTAAAGGGGGGATTTTAACTATAAAACTACATAGTACTACTTAATGTCGAAGTTATTTATTTGGATTTAATTATACGATATTGTTATTTTTTCATCAAGGTATAATTTTAACATAATTGCTTTTTTCCCTTGATTGCTTCTCTGCTTAAAAGTAATAAGATGAAGTTTTTACTTAAGCATCATAGTGGCTTGAGTGGTTTGGTCGAAATTGTCACAACCTAGCTAGTTTACTTTTGTCTTGCACTGTGAACTTTAGTGGATTCATGAGGAGTTTGATTGATTTGCTGCAAGATTCAAGGTATTTACTCGGATATCACCTGCATTAGTGTTCAGCTAGGGATTTCACTTCAACGAAAGGAATCGAGTCACGAATTTAATAGTATTTAACATTAACTGCACTGACTCGAATGATTTTGATTATGATCATCTTTTGATGTCATTCCTATATATTACGAAGTTGAGAGGGAGCCCATGAAAAGTTTCCTGATACGTAAAAAAAATCTCGTGATTTATTTACTTTGATTTTTACCTTTGTATATGTCCTTGAAGGTTTGGCCAAGTCCTATTCTTATTTTTCTTTTTACATTTATTTTGTCGATTTTTTTACGAGAAACCATGTGGTAGTTCAGTTTTGTATATTTGTTTGTTTTTATTGGATAATAATATATATATTAGTTATCTTTAATAGGAAAAAGAAAAATATGCATCACTCTTTCAAAGAAATCATACTTATTTAACCTTTATGGACTTGCAAAAATCGTTTAAATAAGCTTTTTATAATAGGTCCCAATTATTAATAAATTTGCGGCACCAGTTTGCTTTAAACTCTAGTTTTTATCTTTGCTTTTGGGAGGATCTCTATTTAATTATTTTAAAGTTGAAAGAATGAACTTTGCAGCATCAGTCTTTTGTATATAATTGTGCTTCGATTTCCTCTCCCTATAACATTTCCAAAACTTTGAAATATAATTTATGTTTCTTTGTTGATAATTTTTTTTTTTTTTTGAAGATTTTGAATTAGTTCATAAAGCTAGCTAAACATACACCAAGTATAACAAAGTTTCCGGACTTCGTTTTGGGAATTTTTTGGGTGGGATTAGGCAAACAAAGCACACCATTGAATTTACTTATTTTTAATTTGTTATGTAAGTTAATTATTTATTTTAATTTTTAAGCTAAGTTTTATTACACTCATTCAACTATAATAAATGTATTTATGATATATATATATATATATATATATATATATATATTAATTGCATTATAATATGCATGTTGTCTAGCAATTTGTGAATGCATAAAATAAATCATGTAAATTCATACTAGAATACCTTTGTATAATACTATGTATTTTTAAATTATATTGTAAGGCTTCAACGGTTCTAACAAATCATCATGTAGACATTCAACACAAACTGGCCATGCATATTATATATAACTCTACTATTTCTTTCTTCTAAACCCCAATATTTGGTACTTGTACTCAAATTATTCACAATATATTATGTTTTCCAAATTGAGAAAGTATGTTTGTTTTGGATTTTTGGTTTTGGAATATATGTTTATGTATACATATTAAAATAGGTACTTGTCCGCACCGCATCATGTATTTTTGGATTATGCTAGTGTCACCACCTTAAGATGGCTGAGATTTAGTCTCTCATTCAAATCGTGTATGTAGTGTTTTTAACTTTTAAGGTTGCATAAGATTAAAATTAAGGGTAAATTACGGATATCCATGAGGTAAGGTCCAATTATGAAAATTTTCTTCACGTATTGTGTATTACAAAAGTTTCCCTCAGGTTTTTCACTTTCTTATTATTAATCATTTGCCCTTAAAATGTTCCACTTTTGCTCTTGGTGTTATTTGTGATGTTTGTAATATCTTACAATTTATAAATGTTAAAAATTGGATACTAATTGTTATATTTTATAAATTATAGAAGTGATAATTATATATTTACTATCAAAATAATTTATAAAATTTATAATTTCAACATAAGCTTTAACAATATTGCAAAAAAAAAAAAAAAGATAGTTACATATTTATTAACAGTTTAAATTGTATAAAAATAAATTAAATAAAAATTTAATATTAATATTTTATAAAAATGAACAAATTGTTTACACATTTAGTTAAATGAATCTACTCTATAAATTATTAAGTTTTAGGCATTATATTACATAGGGGGTATTCGTAATTTACTCTAAAATTAATTATAATTCAAATGTGATTTAGTCAAATTCAAGTAATTACTAGCAATAAAATTATATTGAATACTTGATTGAAGAATAGATATATAGCAAGCAATAACCACTCTTAAGCATAAATAATTACATATGTTATAAAAATTCATGATTTGAAGAATCGCGTAACACTTTCAATTAGATATATAGCAATCAATAACCACTCTTAAAAATCAGGTGAGTAGCTTTTTTTTTTCTTTTGAGAAACTTTGATTAAATTATTAATTGAACGCCTCATGGCAATTACATCCGAGCATATAATTATAACTAATGATCTTATATATATGATCAATAATTGTTGTTAGCATGTAATGAAATAAATGAAAGTATCATTTGACCAAAACATTTTGCCAGCCAACAGTGAAAGAGAAAAGGAACAAAAAGTTAGAAGAAAGGTCGATAAATGAGAACGTAAAGAAGAATCAGTCTAAAATCTGACCCACCAACTCCAATAAACAATATTTTAAATCCAATCAAAGCCATTGGAAGACAAAATTGCATCATACAATCTTATATATTAACCCTTAAATTAATCCACATACGTAGGATAAAAGAAAGTAATTTAATGATCATTTGATTAGGGGTATGCACGTTTGTGAGTGGGAACCTTGGGAGACACATCTTATATATATATATAGCTTTTTTTATTTAATTAGAAATTATAGGTGGTCAAGTTGAATTTTGATGCTACTATTAATGTTCAGGAAGGTTGTTGTGGTTTGGGGCTGTTGCACGGTCGTCTTCGGGCGTTTATTTAGGCTGGAAATATGTTAGTCTCAAGCAACATTTTGACGTTACAATAGTGAAAGCCAAAGCCGCGTGCGCTACTTGCAATGGAATTTGTTATTGACGGAGGATGGTCTAGCGTGGTTATTGAAAGATGACTCAAGTGTTGTCATAGCAGCTATTGAAGAGCAAAATCCTTCAAGAGCAGACTTTGGGAATATTATTGAAGATGTAGAAGAATTGACATCTTCATTTAGCTCGTTCCAGGCCCGGTACATCTTCCGCGAAGGAAACTATGTGGCTCATGAATTAGCAAATTTATCTAGGAGGGAATCTTATGTTCCAAAGTTTTACCTGATTTTATTCATAACATTGTAATATCTGAATCTCTTTGATTGACTGAAAATCGCTTTTGATTTAAAAATAAATAAATAAAAATAAACTAGACACATCTTATAGCTATTTTATGGTAATTTTTGGCTCTTAATTGAAACTCAATTCCTTTGAATTATTCCCCCCCCCCCCCCCCCCAAAAAAAAAAAAAAAAACCTCCATTCGTTTAATTATGATTAATTGTCATCCTAATTGTATATCATTAGTATGTCATTTACAGTGCAGCAAACTTACAATAAAATTTCAGAAATTATATGCCGGCCTTTGTGAATGAATTTATGACAATAGATAGATAAACTGTAAACATTTTAAGGAAAACATTTTAGGGTATAACAATAGCAAAATATTTTTTACTCCATTAGTTCTAAAATTAGAAAATAGAAAAACAATAGGCTTTAAATAGGTAATAGGTTAAACTCATCACAACAAAATTTACTACATTTTTTTTTTGGTACAAAAAATTTACTACATTGGTTGTGCCAATACATGCATATTATTGCTAAGGGGAGCCCTAATTTGTCAAATTTCATGAAGTTCCTCAATTTGTTGCTGATGCTGACTTTTTAATGAAAGTTCTCGCGTGAATTTTCTTAAAAAATTAAAGTTTTCTTTATATAGTTATTTTTTGACTTAAAGTTGTACAAGTAAAGAAAATAAAATTAGAAATATAGGAGTAATGAGAGTATCTAGACAACTAGGCAATGTTTGGAGGTATTTAGTTAATAATTCTAAATTCGGCCTTTCTAGGAGCAGTTCGCCTTTGGCGGAACTGCTGGCAGGACAACATTTAGGTAACGCCATGTGGCAAATGTGTAACCTATTACCGGAAGCAAAAATATGCTATAGATAAATCCGAAATTACTTTTATACCCTGCTCAATTAATTCTGGAAAAAATAAAAAAAAATCAAAACCCACTCCTTCCACCCCAACCCACCCGCCCTTCCTTCTCCCACTCATACCGGCCACCGGCCGTAGATCGTCACCCCAAGCCGACGGTCGTCTTCCCGGAGATCATCTTCCTAAGCCACCACAACCAAATTTCCGCCCGCCACCAACCTATCCCAGGCGCGCCGCCGACCTGGGATCGTCGTCCCAGGCCAACGGCGGCCTGGGATCGACCCCTCCCAGGCCGGCGGGGCCTGGGACGGACGAACCCAGGCCACCACGGCCTGGGTTGCAACTTGCAGAACCCAGGTCGTGGTGGCCTGGGTTCGTCCGTCCCAGGCCCCGCCGGCGGCCTGGGACGACTCCCAGGCCGCCGCCGGGGTGGGGGGTGGGGGGTGGGGGGGGTTGTGGTTAGGGTTTACGGGGTGGAGTGGGTGGTGGTTAGGGTTTAGTTTTTTTTAATTATAATTATTTATTATATTAATAATATATAACTTTATTGTTTTAATAATATTAAATAAATTAATACATTATATAAATTTTTTATTTGAATTTTTTTTTTAATTTTAAAGTATTATTTGATTGTTAATATTATTTATAAAATCAAATCAGTTAAATAAATTTGTATATACAATAAGTAAAATTTATGTTTTTACTATATATTAGGGATTTTAATAATATTAAATAAATTAATACATTATATAAATTTTTTATTTGAATTTTTTCTAATTTTAAAGTATTATTTGATTGTTAATATTATTTATAAAATCAAATTAGTTAAATAAATTTGTATATACAATAAGTAAAATTTATGTTTTTACTATATATTAAGGATTTTATGTTTTTATTATGTATTATTAATAGACAGGGACAATTATGTAAAAGAACAAAATGTGACCTGCTAAATGTGACCGGGTTAGCAGGTCACAAAAATAGTAATAAAATAATTGGGAAGTATATTTTGGGCTAGAACTGTGGGCAGTTTTCCACAAGTGAAACTGCCCCTAGACACGCCCTTCTAAATTTTAGATTTTTTAGCGCGTGAAAACTTCTGAAAACTAGATTGGAATGAAAAGACTAAACTTAGATATTTAGTAAAAGTACATGAAGTCCAATTTTTTTTTTTGTTATAAATTGTGAAAATAAATTCAATTTTGTCATCTAATGATATCATTTTTGGGAAATCGTGAATTTTTTTTTCAAAGTGTTAAATGCGTTCATATATATTTATTGATTTTTTATTTTTTATTTCTCAATTATTTATTTCCTTTCGAGACGTGTCAAACACAATGTTATTGAAATTATGTTTGCATTGTTCTTTCGAGTGATACTCTCTTTATTCCTAATATGCATATTGTTATTATTATTTGAAACATAGAATTTTGAAAATTCAAAATTAATATATCAGATAAAAAAAAAAGCCTGTTATAAAAAAAAAATTCACGACAAATTATTAATACACGATGGACATGTATTCATGGAGGTGTCCTAAAATCTATGAATCTATTATACATGTTGCACACCACATTACGGGATTTTACAAAACACAAACAAACAGAGCACTATATTTTCTTTAATCTCCTCATCTTTTCTCCTCCCCCCCACCCCACCACCCCACCCCAATCCCTACCACTCACAGGCACAGCCTATAATCAATCATTTCATTTCCTCTTCCTCTCTCTCTTTCACACACCACACACACAAACACGAAATCCACTGTCTTTCTCTCTCTTCTCTTTCTCTTCTTTATTTTTCTACAATCCCTCAATTTTCGCTCATTGGTCTCCCCTTTGTAATATTCATCATCATCATTTGTTTCCTTTAATTATCAGACAGAATTGTAATTTCTCCTCTCGATTTTGATCGGTAGTTTTGAGAATATTGATTATGAGATCATTGAGAATCGATGATCAGTTCGTGGATTAGGTTTTCGATATTGGTTTTGTAGCTTTTTGAAGGATGTAGTTCGAGGAAAGAAGGAACTTTTTTGATCGTTTACTAAAATTTGGCTGTTTTCCTGGATTCAAGCTGGGGAACCCTACTTTGGCATTTTCTTTGGGGGATTGAGCGTGTTCATCGGCTGTTATTTGGGGATTGTTGAGGTTGAAATTGGTAAATTCCTGGAGTTCGGGGCAGTTTGATTATAATCGATTGCCATGGATCATGTCGTGGGTGGGAAATTTAAGTTTGGAAGAAAAATTGGGAGCGGTTCATTTGGGGAACTATATTTAGGTACTTCTTTCCTTCAGTTGTTTAGTTAACAGGATTATTGCCGATGTGCTAGTTTAATATTTTTTTATTGAAAAATTGTTAATCTGCATGCTCTATTTATGCAGGTGTGAACATACATAATGGAGAAGAAGTTGCCATCAAGCTGGTATGCCTTAGCTTCCATTCCGTTTATCATAATTTTCGTCATGTCTTCTGTTATTTTTTATCAATTATTTTGGATGCTTGGATCTATATTTTTTTTTTGTGGTTTAATGGTCATTCTACAGTACATTAATAATCATTTAAAGCAAGACAGAAGAAATTATGATCTAACAGGAGTGTGCTTGTTGATGGATTATGAACTTACAAGTTTGTGCATCTTTCTTGTTTAAATGCTTTGCATGATTATTCGATTTTGTAGATCAATACATTTGATTACATAATTGAAAGCTTGTTACTATGAAATGTTGTTTACAGCATACATACACTGTTCTCCATTTAAATTTTCAGTACTTGAATAGATTGGTGACCCTGCATCTATTGCTGAATTTCCGAAATTATGAAGCACTGCTGTTTCCGTATGACTCTTAAGTATGTTTAGGACATCTTGAATTAGTACTTTTCTCGAGAAGTTTCAAATTTGAGTACAGGATGAAGGTTGAGAATATATATATTTTGATGTTATTTCTGACTAAATTACTAACTGAAACCACGAGTTTATTTAATTGATTCATCCATGTTTATCAGGAACCTGTGAAGACCAAGCACCCTCAACTTCACTACGAGTCAAAAATTTATATGCTTCTTCAAGGAGGAAGTAAGTTGCTCTCTTCCTCTTATACCCCCCCCCCCCCCCCAGTGTGATCACTCCCTCCCCCTCATCAAACGCGCATGCAGAGGCAGATGATAGATTTAAGATTAGGCAGCCGCATAATTAAGCTAAGGTTCATTCTGAACTACTATGATCTATTATGAATGATAATCAGAATCACAAATATTTCTGAAACTTAATTGACAATTACTTAATATAATCTCGTCTCCTCTGTCCTCAGTAAATTGCATAACGTGTTTTGCTGATGAATAATATTTGGAGGCTATGATGCAGTAAATGACATCAGTGATGTTCCTTTAACTGTTTTGCCTCCGAGCCTTTGTAGGAGTAAGGCTGTAAGTGGGTGTGGATTTGAGTTTTTATGTTGTTTTGTTTGCATTCACGATGAAAGGAACATCTGTTGTCCTTAATGCCTTGTTTTTATCTGAGTTCGAGGTGTTGCATTCAGTTGCATTTAGATGTAAAAATAATTTCTTAGATTGGAAAATCAAGTCATTATTTACTCTTTTGCTTTTTGATATCATCCAGCGGGCATACCCAACCTGAAATGGTTTGGAGTTGAAGGTGAATATAATGTCATGGTCATAGACCTTCTGGGACCAAGTCTGGAAGATCTCTTCAACTATTGTAACAGGAAGCTCACATTGAAAACAGTGTTAATGCTTGCAGACCAATTAGTAAGTTGTGGAATTCCTGTAAACACTTCAGGTTGTGATTTGAGCTGCTAAATTTCATTGAAATAACTATTTTGTATTTCATTTTAGATTAACAGGGTTGAATATATGCACTCCAGAGGATTTCTTCACCGTGATATAAAGCCCGACAATTTTTTGATGGGATTGGGGCGCAAAGCAAATCAGGCATGTCTTTCTATCATTCTACATCTCATGCTTTTGTTATATATATAAGATACGTAATTTTCTTTGTTGCTTTGCCTTTATAAAACTATACTTTGAAGACTGATGTTAATTCATTTAGTATATTTGAATTTGATATCATGGAATTATATCCCCCATTGTTCTATCCCTTTAGCATCTGTGCTGCTCATCAGATCCAATGAAACAAAAGAATGAAATTAGTTGTATTAGTTCTGCCTCCTTAAGGAATATTTATACTCTCCAAACTCCATTTCCATCATCCGAGTGATGAGGAATCTTTTCTAACAATTCAATGGTAGACTTGTCCTGGTATGGATTTTTAGGGATGTCAATTTGCAGTTTGATTCCAATAAGCGCTCTCACCTAAATTGTTCTGTACAAGTCCATGCTATCTGTTTCGCTGACGCCTGAGGTATTTATTACAGGTTTACATCATTGACTTTGGTCTTGCAAAAAAATATAGGGATCTTCAGACTCATAAGCACATACCATACAGGTATGTTCACTTTGTGTCCTGACCCTATTGTCTCCTTCATTCCTTTATCTTATATGTAGTAATGTGTTAATTTTTTCATTACTTCAAAAATCTAACTTAATTGTGAAACTTTTTAACTTCACTGTTTACTCATGTCAAGTGACCTATACATAGAAAATACATAAAAGAGAGTAAATCAGCAATTGTAAAAGATGAAGGAAAAAACTAGTTGATATAAGGCTATAGTACTAATCTTCCGTTGGGTTTTGTTGGCTTGTGCTTTTGACTTGTTAAGATAAACGATGTATGTTTAGAAGATATTTATGGGAATGGAGAGAGGGAGATAAGGATAATTCACAATCCTGGTAACTATCTGCTTGGATCTCATGCTTTTGGAAAATGAAAAATTGACAAAGGGTATTAACTAATATACTTCCAGTATTCATTTTCACATTTTGTGGTGCCCTCTATTAGATGAAACACCAAAAACAGTACAAGATTATATATTTGTGTGTGTGTGTGTGAGAGAGTGTTGTTTGTTGTAGTGCTGATAAACAGCTTTCTTTCCTTCGAATTACATCTGGATTTCAGCATTCCCTTTATAATCATAAAATATTGTACATGGAGTTGTTTTTATCTCAAAAATATAGTTATGCCATATCTGACAATGAATAAAAAAATTGACATTTCTTTGCAGTTCAAATTTTTCTTTGATATATTATTAAGTATACATCAAAATTTCATCCCAGGGAAAACAAGAATCTCACAGGTACTGCTCGCTATGCCAGTGTCAATACTCACCTTGGAGTTGGTGAGTGATAGATCAATAATTTTAAGTTTTCTTATCTGTGAAGTAGCTTATAGAGGATGTTTCACTATAATTTACCTTAATCTGTGATTCTGTCCATGATTTGCTTATGCTGGCAGAACAAAGCCGAAGGGATGATTTGGAATCTCTTGGTTATGTCCTAATGTATTTTCTGAGAGGAAGGTTTGTTAGATATGTGGGATACCTACCCTCTGTAATTTTGAGCTGTTTTATTTTATGGTTTTGCATTTCCTTACTTATTCTAGATTCCATATTATTCCAGCCTCCCGTGGCAGGGACTTAAAGCTGGCAACAAAAAGCAGAAATATGATAAGATTAGCGAGAAAAAAATGTTAACTCCTATAGAGGTACTTATAATATGTTATGTTTGAGTATGTGGTATGGGCATTGCCTTTGTTTAAGATGTATTCAAACTATGCTTGAAGTGCCTAGTTGAGCTCTAACTTGAAACAAGCAAGTGACCTAGCCTTTCATTTGCATGATTTATATGTCTTCACTGTTACAGGTATTGTGCAAATCGTATCCATCAGAGTTCATATCATATTTTCACTATTGTCGATCGTTGAGATTTGAAGACAAGCCAGACTATTCTTATTTGAAGAGACTTTTCCGGGACCTATTTATTCGTGAAGGTAATGAATAGGGTAACTACAATGCTACCATAAATTCCAACTGTGTGTGCTCTGGAGATTTCTTCTAATTGAAATGATTTGTGTTATCTTGCTTGTTAAGTTCCTCGCAAGTATCTTAGCAGTGCATGTTTTGCAATGTTTACCCAGGTTACCAATTTGACTATGTCTTTGATTGGACTATATTGAAGTATCCTCAGATTAGTGCAAGTTCCAGAACAAGGGCAAGTGTTTGCATATTTTTATTTTTTCAAGAAGTATTTTTGTATTATAAATGTATTGATTGACGCTTTTGCTTCCAGAATACCACTGGCAATGTCGTTGCTGGAACCTCTGGTGAAAGACCAGGAAGAACATTAGGTATGTGTTTTTAATCTTAACCAAAAAGAACACCCAAATGTTTAGATCTCTTGATATATGCACTCATCTGATTTATTAAATTATGTTGGACTAGCTAACTAGGTCACTTGTATCGAGGCAAATATCTTAAAAGCTCCCGGTTGTTGTCATATGTAGAATGTGCTCCTGTAGATGTTACCCTCCTACTAAACTTGAGTGGCAATTGAATTGACCTCTTAACTTTTTCTTAGTTTCTGAGTCATTTCTTACATATAAATTACAGAATGCCCTACCTAATAAGGCATAAGTAATTGGAAGCATAAAGTGGAATAAAAAGACTTTTAAAGATATATTCTTGTGACAGGGGCTGTTCCTATAATTTTGTCTCAAATATGAACGTTAGATTGAAGATAATTGTGAAATTATATCCTTTTAGTACTCATATTGTTGATCTTTTTTCTTTTCTTTTTTTAATATGCATCTTCTGGTAGATTTCATATGTGCTTGTCTCTTCTGATTTCATTATTTCTCCTATTAGATATTCGTGATAGATTCTCAGGCGCCGTTGAAGCTTTCTCTAGAAGAAATGTTTCAGCTTCTGGTCGCCATGGTGAACATTCAAAACACAGGACTTCAGAAGATGTACCTTCATCCAAGGATGTGGTATTGATCTGCCCTTAAAATTTAGACGCCATTTTATACATACTTGCACGACATTTCTATTGTCTCTCTCTCTCTCTCTATATATATATATATGTGTGTGTGTGTGTGTGTGTGTGTGTGTGTGTGTGTGTGTGTGTGTGTGTGTGTGTGTGTGTGTGTGTGTGTGTGTGTGTGTGTTCTCAGTATCCAGAATGCAAGAGTCTAGGAGGCCGAATTTTATTAACAATAATAAAGAATAGTCTGATGATGTAGTAGCGGACATGATACAAACGATAAACTAAGGAAAATTTACTATCAAATTAATTTATAAATATATTTATGTGCATGTGTGTGTGTCTCAGTATCCAGGATGCGAGAGTCGAGGAGGCCGAATTTTATTAACAATAAAAAAGAATATTCCGATGATGTAGTAGTGGACATGATACATCCGATAAACTAAGGAAAATATACTATCAAAATAATTTACTAAATCAATAGTCAATAAAATTAATTATGTTAATTGACATAATCACAACATGGTAGAAGGATTATAGATAGTGGTCTCAAAGCTTATACCATCAATTACGGTGGATCATAACTAATTGAGAGACAAGAACATGTAATTCACAATTGACACAGATAAATGGAGGACAAAACATATATTCTTAGAGAAATGGATGGTATGTGGAGTGCTTATTGTTTGTTTTCATAAGATTTGGTCAAGATTTTTAATTTCACTTTTTTGTTATTTAATCAATGACAAAAGTATTATTTAAATAAGTCAAACTAATAATAAACATATGTTGAGTAGTTTACATTTATGATGCCTTTGAAATATAAATATATGTAGTGCTATATAATTTTATCAATTTTTTATTGAAATAAATTAATTAGATTATTTATTATGGTTTTTTGAAATTTATATGAGTTGACTGGTCAACCTTAGCCAGGGATAAAGAATTATGGGATGGAGGGAGTATATATATATTTGAATGCAAATTGTTGTTGCATCTTTGCTGATTTTTATTTATTTATTATTAAGACGGATTATGTTCTTCTTCGAATGCAGCTACCTGATTCAGAAAAAGGCCGTACTTCCAGAAATGGCAGCTCGTCAAAGAGAGCAGCCATTTCAAGCAGCAGGCCTAGCTCATCTGAGATCACCGATGGCCGTTCTAGTAGTAGATTGGTGTCAAGCAATGGCCGTTTTTCCACCACACACAGAATTCAACCTGGGATCGACCCAAAGCCCTCATCTTTCTCTCGCACTGCAGTTACTAAGGGCACTCGCGACGACCCTCTTCGAAGCTTCGAGTTCCTCTCAATCCGGAAATAACCGGGTGGTTTTTTGTAAAAATTAAGGTAATCGTGAAGCCAAAAAAATGCCATCTATTTAAGGAGTTCTTGTCTTACCCTTGTACATGTGAAATGTTTCTTATACTACAGTTGATGCTCATCCAGGCTTCCTTTTCGACAGTATTTCGTGGTCACGGTTTTGCCTAGAGTTATCTGTTGTAATGCTTTAAATGCTCATCACAAGGATTTGATGAGTTTCATGTTCCGCAGGTTTTATATTTATAGAAGACACAACTTCAGCTGTAATAAATATTTGTATCCCTCCATGTATCTTTATGAAACCCTTACCCACTAATTTATGATGTCGTCTTGTACTTTATGTCAAATACGCCTTCAATATTGTGAAACTCTGTATAAGAATATTGCACATTGCAAGTTGTTTTTCACATTTTGTTTGTCTTCTACTTTTAAATTTAACTTTATTTGAATAGCTTTATAGCCTATTATTAATTGGATTGGAATGTGATGGTAATTTGTCTGCTGTTCTTCAATCTTGAGACATTTGTTGGATACCTTAAAAAATAGAAGGTTTGGTGTGGTGAAGTGCATGTGCCAAATGAACATAGCTACAGTCATTTTATTGTTTCTAGGCTCTTGTCCTGGTTTTTAAAATTTTGAAACTCCTATTTTAAACTAAAGTAACATCCTACATAAAAAGTGACATTTTGGCACATTACATCAAATTTAAATGGGTAGAAGATGAGTGAACTACAACAACTTTTGGTATGGGGCTCAACTTGAACATTTATGACCCGAAATGGATCCATTTTTTGTCGAATCTGGTGACCCTTACACTCTATGTTTTGCTTTTTATTAGAGCATCTCCAACAATGGGATCTTAAAGTCAAATTTAATGTCCCAACTGTTAAATGAAGAAAAAATTTGCTCCAACAGAGACATTATCACAATACCTATTTTTAAGTCCAACGTATTTTGGCATCGAAAGTAATGCCCTTTGCAAAGGCATTACCTTCTGGCTGAAAAGTTGGCAACGGCTATGTGTCATTCTCAACTCTCCAACGGCCTGAATTAATTTCAAATTGTACAATGGGAAAAAAATCAACTACAATTGACCACAAAATTTCAATTAAAACACACAATTTCTAGAATCACAAAAAATTCAATTAAAACACACAAATTCTAGAATCACAAAAAATTTAGAGAAAGGTAATGTTGCTCATACCTCTTCAATTTCAATTTCTTATCTGGATAACCTAACTCAATTAACAAATATTTAACATTTTTTTAACTTAATTATTTTTAGTTTAACTTTCTTTACTTATAATTTAATTTGAAGTTAACTTAATTCAAATAAACTAAATTTAAATTAATTTAGAAGTGATGCTCCAATTTTATGCCTATTGCTGGAGGAAAAAAACTTTTATTTATTTATCAAAATATTGTAACAGACATTGAAGAATGATTTGATTCTGATTTTTTATGCTGACTGCTGAAGATTCTCTTAAGTATAATCAATTTGTGTTTATGATTTCTTAATTTAGCCGAGCTAAAGCAAAAATAGTTGGAATAATTCGGGATCATGTCAGTCCGGGTCGTTGATTACCCATTACTCCATTAATCATAGTAGACCCAGGACTCATGAACTGTGCCCCATTTTGCCAACTCTAATCCCACATAATCTCTTTTTTAAAACCCTAAAACTAAATTTAAAAAATACATTTTTAAGTTTCAGAATGTCTCAAATGGTCTCACATTTTTATGAATGCCAAACATAGAAAATGAAATGTATTATAAGAAGAGATCATCATTTCTCGTTTACAATTTGTCATGGTATATTTCAATTCCAATGTGCTTGTAAAAAGTGTACCAAGTCAAAAGAGAAAATGAATAGGAGAGAAAAAGGTTAAAGAACAATTACAAAGCACTAACTGGAGAGAGGATTATGTACAAAAGTACAGTATAGTTCATTTGCAGCTCAAGGATTTCTGAGGGCTGCCAACCTCTTCTCTAGTTCATCAATGCCAGAACTACACCAAAGTTACGATTTTATTAATAAATCATTGAATAACGAACATGATCCACATGTGAAATTCAAAATGATGCAACAAAATGTTGATATCTCAAATTTGGAAGTAGCAGGAAAAGGTGAATATATATTTTTAAACCGCAGAGAATGTTGAACATTACGGAGGAGAAAAACGAGACACAAGTATGTACCTGCCAGCATCCTCAGTGTTTTTACCAGCAATTTTTCCTTTGGGAGCAGCTGACAACTGTTAAAATTCCACGATCAAAATTAAGTTGCATTTTAAAACTTCTTACTAATAAATAGATGGTCCCCAAAAAAAAAAAAGACTAACCTGTGAAGCAACATCGACACCAATTTCGTCCAACACCTGGAAAAAAATTATTCAGAAATGAGTCAAAAGGTGGGCACTTGATATGACTTTGCATAGGTATTCTCAATATAAATGGCCAAAATGCCCCCTTTGAATAAGATTATTTACTCTAAGCCAGTGTTTGAATGGGTGAATATTGAGTATAAGAGGGGAAGTAAAAGTGGAAAGAGAAGTAATCCATACTTTTCATACCCCATTCTCTTCCTCTCCCCCCCCCTCGAGAAAATTACAGCCGTAAGGGGTCTTTTTTTGGAGAGAGTGCATTATCATACAAGCGCCCAGAAAAAAAAAGGCGCGTTCGTAGTAATAAAGGGAGTAAAACAAGCTACTAAGGCAAGAACTTTGATCCTGTTATTACCAGGCAAGAACTTTGATCCTGTTATTACCCTCGTGCTAAGTTAGAAACTTTAGAGTCCATTCTTGACTAAAGACATCCGAGCCTCAAAACCGGAGAGCCTTATGACGCTAGGGATGCTAGGCTTTCATTTTATATCTAAACTAGTGATTAAATTAGTATTGAAAATAATAAGCTTTAGCCTGAAAAGTCCTTACACGTTTTTGACGTATAACAAACTAAAAGGTTACCTGGTTTGTCAAGTCGTCAGTTTCATCTTCAGCCTCATCATTATCCAAAGCATCGTCTATGGCATCTGACATCATTTCAGTCTACAAACGCAAAGACACATTCAAGAAGTTGCAGAGGTAAGAAAATAACTTCACATAAAAGGGCGTAAATTGGTTTCCTAAAATGCACATTTACAAACTTACAGTCATATCCATCTGTGCCGATTGCCTCTGGAATTCCTGAATCACCTTCGCTTGCTTCGCGGGGGCCATTTGCTGCAATTCAAAATATCAAGGTCAAATGATTTGGACATTGTGAAAGAAAATTATAAATCCTTCACCCTCGATCGTCTACAGCAGAAAGTAAAAAAAAAATTTACGTAAGGTTTAAAATCTAACCTTATTCATTGCTGCCATAGCTTTACTGGCACCTTTCATGCCAACAGCCACAGAAGTTTGGGCAGACATTGCCTGCAAAAGGAAAATACAAAAAGTGCCATACTGGAATAAACGAGAGCTTTTGAATCAAGAAATAATCTCATTGAATGTGACAATTATGTACCTGTGTGTGAGTCGCTATGCCTCTCATCTGAGCTCTACTGCTTTGTAAGTTAGCTATTTGTTGCCGAAGCCTAACTAATTGGCGTGCAAGAATTTTCGTTGCTGCCTGAAAAATTCATAAAACGAAATATATAAGTAACATTATAGTCTTTAAAACGCTATTTGAGTCATTCTCATATTCTCAACATACCTCATTCCCAGTTTTAGCAGTTCTTTTTATTTCCGCTACAAGTCTCTTCTCCTGCATCAGGAACAAACTACCTATCATTATATGAAACAAAACATATAAAACTGCTACTAAAGATAAATGGAGAAGTAGACGTACCTCTAATTGCAATGTATTAATTTCCCTCTCTACACCTATACCAAAATCACAGACCAAAACATTATATATCACTTAATCCTAATGTCTCAGTCATGCAATAAGTACCACGTAAAATCTGGCTTAGAAAATAACATAATAATGCTAATGCACATACAACTTCTCCAAAACTAAATCTCTTTAACATATTTCAGACCTGGGTATTTAAGATCATTGTCGCCTTGTCGGCTTTTATACCAATCAATTCAAGATAAAATCATTAGAAAATTTACATTCAGGTATAAATGACACGTAGGAAGTAGCTGACAAAAGAATCTACAACTAAATGTAAGAAACAAATACATAGCTCTTTCCAAGTGCAGTTCTTGCCTGAAATACATGGAACCAATTGCTTACGTAAAAAATTATTAAAACTAATATGTGTGATTATTAAACAACAATATCACTGTCCAGATTAGTTCTTCACTAATTTAGACACTCTTAAAGACCTTATATGTACACATGAACCTTTCTTTCTTTTTAAGGATGTTTCTAACACGAAAAAATGTAAGCTTTATGAGTAATACACACGCAACCTTGTTACTAATCATATCTCATGATATAGCCATATGTTAAGTCTAACTCATTCTCTTCATATACTAGAAATGGGAAACGGATTGAGAAATTCATGTTTGTGAATTGATACTATAGCTTCCAAATCTGATTAAAACAAATAAGTACAAAAAATGTGAACTTTAAGTCAAAACCCAAATAAGTTAATAATACAATGAATTACATAAAGTATATTACACCAAAGCTAACAAGTGAAATCATAATTATGAGATTACTACATTTTTTTGAAAAAAAAGACTACCTCTACTAGCATTAGCCATTTCTCGTTTACTCTCCCGAAGAACCTCTGCAATCAACCAGCAGAAAATTGAATAAGAAATGTATCACAAATCAAAATTTAGCGTAATCTCCAAGTCAACGCATTGACAAACTGCAAACAAACCTTTGGCCGTAGGTTTTTTGGAGAAAATGTTCATCTTTATCAATCGAAAATTCAATTGCAATGTTGGAAATTGGAATTGGAGGAATCCTGAATCGATAAAAGATGATAAGATTAAAATTTGGGTTGTTCGTATATTTATAGGAAATCTGCGGCGAAGGTTCAAGGAGGGCACATCGGGATTGCAGCGTTTTGATGTGTTATTAATTTCGATTTCTTTTTATTGTTGTCGCCTCAAGTCTTTTTTCTTTTTACTTTTCTGTCTTCAAGTAGTTTGGTAAAACTTAAATTGCAATGACGCCCCAGGAAAACATTGTTTTGTCAAAGAACAACTCCTAGTTTTTTGCTATATGTCTATTAATCCTTTACTTTTTAATTTTTATCGTCGTCGTGATGATTGACTCAAAATGATAAGACCTTTGGCTTCATCATGGTCGTTTTACTCTAAGCCAAGTCCAAACCTGATTTCAACTCAACTTCCAAGTCTTAATGAAATCATAAATATTGATATCACCATTTCCAATTATTATTTCCTATAATAGTTATTGATTTGGTACACCATCAATTTTTACTTTTTAAATCTCAGCATTTAAACTCAAATCATATGTTAACTTCTTAAAATCTAGGAAACTGGAATACTCAACAAAAATCATATCTAGAAATCATTTATTAGAAACTAATTTACTTTTTCATTTGACTAAAAATTAAATGAAACTTAACAGATAATGGTCATGTTTGCAGCTTGGATCTCATACCATATTCATTATTTTTTTTTTTTTGATAACCCAGGTGTACAAGCTTACACTCGACTAATCCTGGACCCTCAGAACCCTTGCCCTAGAATCCTGAAGGATGTAAATCGTAGGATGTGCCTCCACCAAGCTCCGGGTTCCCACCATACTGCTGTACACTCTGCGCACAAACCATATTCATTATTGAACATATATGTCTATTCATATATTGTTAAAAAATTGAAATACTCTACCCATTTGGTTTTTTCCTCTTAAATTGGATTTTCATAAGAATATTGAAATGGTGAAACTTTCGAGTATATCTATATCTAAACTAACGTTTCAAACAATTATTTGGTCAAGAAAATAATTTTAAAGATAAAATTTAGGTTAAAAAAAGACAACAATGATAAAAAAAAAACAGTTTTAATGATTTTTTTTTTTTTGGTAAATAAATAAATAGTTTTAAGGATAAAACATAAGTTCTAAATAGACAACATTGGAGAAAAATAGTTTTAAAGTTGGAATTCAAGTTAGAAAATGATAACAATTATACAAGTTATTATCTTTTTTTGCCGGAAAAATGATACAAGCTTTTTTATTTTTTAGGAAAAATGATACAAATTTTATAGACTTAATAGTAGAATTTTTGGTCAGATTTTGATTGGTAGTTACATCATCCAATTTATATTTCCCCTCTATAGATAGTTTCCATCTAGATTTATTGATTGACTATCAGTTTTATTGAAAATCATATGAAACTACAGGGAACTTAAGAGGTTTGTCATAATATTTGCTCCCTATCCAGATCTCGAGTACAAATTCTTGTTTTATCACATTCCAATATAAATTATTAATAAAATGCATAAAACAAACTATAATGGTAAGATTCAGTTATTTGGAAACAAAGGCTTCTGCAACTCAATATTTAGTGAATAAAAAGTTAAAGAGGGACACAATGCCAGAGAACAATTCAACACCAAAGGCAAATAGGGTACGAAAAGTAATAAGTTCAAATCATAAAAAGCAAAACTTGAGAAACTTCCCATCTCTAATGATTCAGATAAAATCTTCATAATAAACAACAAGTTTCAAAATCCTAAAGACAAAATCTTAAACAGAAATTATACTTCTCAAGCAGAAGCCTCTTTCTTCAGTTTTGCAAGCTCTTGTCGGACAACACCAGCCCTCTGCAAAAAAAAAAGTGTACACAGATCTTGAGCTTTACACAACAGTTAGGTAGGACAATGATAAATCATAAATCAGAAGGAAACTAATCAAATGACGATACACAAATTTACTACACATGTAAGTAGTAGGTGAAACAATACATAAGCCATGGTAAGATTTGGGATTACAAACAAACACCTAGACAATATCAGTAAAAAGAAGTTGGGTACTTTGGACTATCTTCTCTGAAGTAAGGACACAGTTTCTCATAAACATTAGGCTGGTTTATAGGGTAAGTTGATTAAAATTGTAAACTTGGCCACTCCTGCATAAAAAAAGACCAACTCAGGCCTACAAAATAATGTACAAACCTTAATTTTTGCCAACATTAGCTTGAACCGGTCAAAATCATTTAGAGAGGCCCTTCTCTTCTGGACAATCAGCTTCCTTCCCCAAGAGCTCTTTTCCCATTTGCCCTTGACATCTGTAAGAATAATATTAATATAAATATCAGTTTTAATACCGACACAGCAAAGTTGGTGCAAGAATTTTAATTCAAATACCCACCCGCAGCTTCCATAGCAGCAACAAGAATCTTCTTCTTGGGAACCCTTTTGATGTCGATCTTGATGTCAGTAAGGGTTAGCCTTTTGAAGTTGATCTGGCTTCGTACCATGTCAGGGGAATCAACAAGAGCCTGTCATTGAAATGAAACACATAAAATAAATGAAAACACAATTTTAAGATGGGCAAAACACATTGATATGGTTAAGACATGCCAACAAGACATTATTAGCTTCATTCCAATTCCGAACTTCTATTAGTTAAAGCAAAAAATCAATGTCAAATCAAGAGTGCAACCAGAATGGATTGATGTAAAGCTAGTCTAAGGTCAATCGCTAAGATAAGAACATTAAAGACCTACAAGCTGCATTGCAAAACATTTACTCAACTATGACATGTGTATCAGACAAATTAAAAAGCCGAAGTTAATTCTTTATCAGGGATAACAAAAAAAATCTGTGCCAGAGAAGCAGAATTTAGCATATCAGTTCAGCCTGCCCTAAACCACCAGTAACTATACTAGCTAAACTAAGACAGAAAACATCGCACAAATCCAATGTGGACATTTGAATACATATTCATAATATTTAATAGCGCAATTTAAGACTAATAGCACGCAAAACTACTACAAACATTTCAATTCAACAGGTGATGGAAAATATATGTGAAAATCCAAAATAACACGCAAATAAATGATTCAAACAATTAAACTGAGCTGCTGGATGCATACCCTGTTCTGGTCGATGACGTCAACGATGACGACAAGCTGGCCGTAGTCCTTGCCATAGTTGACGAGGGCCACCCTTCCGATCTCAACGTACCTCTTGAACGGCTATAAACAAACCAAATACAGCAAAAAATTTAACATACATCAATTCTGAAAATGAGTTCACAGATTGTAGAAACAGAAAGAGATAATGGCTCGTTAGAGAGAGTCTTCTGTAAGAGGTGCTCACCATTTTCGACAACCTGTGAGCTCGTGTGTGAGAGATGAGAGGCGGAGGACAAGTGCTGAGTTTTGGTTTAGGGTTTGTGAATGGAGATTATAATGTCAGGGTTCTTTCTATTAGCGTATGGGCTGTTTGATTATGGGCCCTTGGGCTTGTGGCAAAACTAATGGGCCTAGCTGGTTTTTATTCTCTACATTAAGGGTCTATTTGAATAGGTTTTGGCTCGGTTTCATGAGTCTCGGTTTAAAATTTTGGTTTGGGTGGTTTCGATGAAACCTTTGAGACTTCATTTGGATGAGTTTTGCCTCTTGAGTTTTGTGGTTTGAATAAATTGAAACCCCACTTGGATTCGGTTTGGATATCGGGGTTTAGGGAAAAAAGTAGGTGATATGTGTCAAATAAATATCTTTTTTAGTGAGATTTGAAGGAAAAAGTAAATAATAGGTGTCAAATCAATATTTTATAGGTTTGAAGAGTTTGAGTGTGAGTTTCTGAATAGGTTTTATGAGTTTGGCGAAAACTCATTTGAAAGGGTTTTGGGTCGGTCTTGCGAAACCCGCGAGACTGGGCCAAAACCCATCCACATGCACACCTTTGAAAGTTAAATTTTCCATTGAATTCATTTGAAAATTTTGTATCCTCGTATACATGTGAGGTTTGTGTATTGGGTAAAAGTTTAAAGTAATAAAAGAATTAGATATTTGTGCATAATTCACTATGCATACGATGTGAAGTGAAACTGGTTATCTTTTTCTTGATTTTTCTTATTTTTATATTCAAACATTTTAAATCTTAAAATTGAATATCTTATATAATTCTATTTAGTACTTCATACAACATAATATAGTTAGTGATGTGCTTAAACAAGAAGAATGTAATTTTAGCCCTTTATTTGTTACTATGCCGCAATTTTGGAACACTTGTTAAATCGGTTGATAATTTTGGTCTTTTTAACTTTTTAGTACTTTGATTTCAAAACATTTGCCAGCAAATTTTGTTATTTAATTCTTTAGAATCGTGATTTAAGGACGTTTGGTCGCAATATTGTCTTGTGGTCTTCAATATCACAATTTCAAGACACTTTGCTGTGACTTTTGTCCATCTCCCCTTAATTTTTTGTCCAGTAGTCAATTATTTTTCGATTCTAATTATTTTGCCTTCTTGATAGCTAATTTAATGTCAGATTTTTTAAATTATGAATATTGAGATGTCGGGTTGTTGATCACTTTCAGAAAAAATTGTAAGTTGTAAATGAGTGGCATGACGTTCATGTGTGTCAAGTTGTTTATGCATGAGTACCAATATAGCAAATTTGATCATGCATAACTAATTCCGGCAATAGATTTTTTATTTTTATGGGAAGTGAAACAAAAATTGCGGTCAATGTCCTAAAATTGCGAAGTTGAAGATCTAAAGGACACAATCATGGATTAAAGAATAAATGATCAAACACACAACACTAAAAACTTAAATGGCTAAAATTGCTAGACAATTTAACAACACGTCCTAAAAATGCGAACAAATGAAAAATAAATGACTGAAATTAACAAAGGACGGAAGTGACCACAAATATTAATATGTTACTCATTTTTTGTAACAATCTTTTGAATTATAAATTTATATACATTGATAAAAATAACCCATATAAATCGTATTTTGTTCGAATCCAAGCAATCAAATGTGTGTAATAATTGAATTTAATTCTTTGTCTCACATTTGTTTTTTCTAACGGGTAAAAAGTAATTTCTATTTGTTTATTTTCACTCGAATAATAACTCAATTTAGCTGTAAAACATGATTTTTGATCTTTTCTCATGATTGAATTATAGCTCCAAACTTTTATTTCTAACACATTAAGAATAGATAAACGGCATAATAAATATTTTAAAATAATTCTCATACGAACTAAACAAACAGAAATAGTTATCGTTTATAAAAATAAGTTATTGTCAAGAGTAGGATTTAAACCCGCGCCGTCCCAAACCGTTGCCTGAAGTAATTCTTATTTTGAGCTTCTAGTCACATCTCCCGCCTCATGAATTGCTTCATAATTCGCCCGTTGAGAAACAAAACTTTGTCCCATAAATTCCTTTATGCTTCGTTACTTTAAAATCCCACCAATTCAAAACGACATACAATATATGGGGGGTTTTGGCACTTTGTATCTTGGAATTATAAGATTTTGATATCTTGCATCCTGAAAATACAATTTAATTGACACTTTTCACTCTAGTGTGTGTTTTGAAGAAAAAATCAGTTATAGAAGGGTATAATAGTTATTTCTAATATTTTAAGCACTTTGCACCATAAAAATATAGATTTTGAGACTTTGCACTCTGAAATGTAGAATATTGGCTCTTTGCACCCAAAAAATATAATTTCTAGCATTTTCAACCTCGACTTAATATGATCATCTAAATAATGTAAATATCATGCAATATAATAATATGTTAGATATGTAAACGTGTATTATAAATATTAAGTAATTAATCTAGAAGATACTTGAAAGCAAAATGAAGACAATGTCCTTTTTTTAATTTAAATTTTACTGAGATAAAATGTTAAAATAAGCTATTATAAAGTAAAATAAATTTAGAATAACAATTTTATGATTATTGTGTATAGAAATGACCATTTTATCTCTACATCCCCGACATTCATGAGTTTTTCTTTTAAGAAAAATATAATATGGTGCAAAATGGCATACACATTATATTTTTAGGGTGCAGGGTGTCAAAAAATATAAATCGAGGTGAAAATTGCTAATATTTTATAATTGTAGGGTGCAAAATGTCAATATTCTATATTTTAAGGGTGCAAAATCTATATTGCCAATGTGCAAAGTGAAAAAAATGAAAATAACTATTATACCATTCTACCAATGAATTTTATCAGTAAAATACACATTAGGGTGCAAAGTGCCAAAATTTTTAAGTCAGGATACAAAGTTCCAAAATCCTATAATTCGAGGTGCAAAATACCAAAACCCTACAATGGGAGTGCTTTTTCCTAACTTATGTGTT
This sequence comes from Penstemon barbatus, assembly GCA_003313485.2. Lineage (NCBI taxonomy): Eukaryota > Viridiplantae > Streptophyta > Magnoliopsida > Lamiales > Plantaginaceae > Penstemon > Penstemon barbatus. The sequence continues at coordinate 13,284,136 of CM064877.1, read as the reverse complement.
TTGAGAATGCAACGTGCTACTTTTACCTTTCATGGTACATACTGTCAAACTCCATATTATTGGGGGTGCACGATGCAATTTGCCTAAAATTAGAGGAATCAATTTTACTAAATAACCAATTATGGACCTGGCATGCATCTTCAATTTATTTGCCATCTCAAACTTAACTACAATTCCTCCAAATGAATAATTAAGGACTGGCATACATGTTTAATTCTGGTGGATTACTCTTCCTCCAAAAATAGGAATTAAAATTAATTTTTTTTAATAATAGTAATAAAATTTAATTACACATAACTACTCTTCTAGTGTTTGTATTTATTTTGTCATTAGTTTCTTTTTTGGAGACATAAATTAAAACCTAATGTGACTTTACATTTCCAATATTTCCAATAGCACGCAAATTTAGATCATAATCGCCAAATTATTACGTAGATCTCTCTGTAAATTTCCGCAAGCTATATTCGCCAGTTTTCAAGGTACGATTTTTATGCAGTCATTATGTAAAATGTCTATTACTGTTATAATCCCCATATCTGCGTGATTTTGCTACAAATTAATTTCAGAAATTTTTATTTGGTGAAATTTAATCCAAATTTGTAAATTTAAAGTTGACGTTTGTGCAACCAACGAGGACTTCAGTTATTGTCCATGTAATTATATGGGTCGTGCAGAATGTTGATTTGAGTTTGTATTAAGTAATTTTAGAAGACATGGGAAACAGTTTGTTCAGTATGTGCAAGAAGAATGGGTAGGCCACTATTAATTTTTATTTGTTAGTTATTTATTTTGTAAAAGCAATAAATTTCAGGGTTGATTACTGGTAATTTGATTCTCGTTCTGCAACAGGATGTTTTTTAACTCAGCCACTGAGGAGTTGGGTTCATACTATCCTATCAGACCTGAATGTCAGGCTGATGTTCCGAAAACAAGATTTAAGGCGAGGGTAAGCATTTATATGATATATTTTTTTGTCCAGTTTATTAGAATTGTTGGTTGTAGTAATACTTATGCAGCATACTTCCAGTAGTTGGATGAATGAAATGCGTTACCTCGTGTTTATGCAGGGCGTTTGAGCTATCTAACATGTTCTATCTTCTAGGTCAATGAATTGTAATTTTCTTTTAGATTCATGCGGTTTGGAAATTATATTTCTTTACTACATGCTCCACTTTAAGGGAGCAGCACATATTGGAAACTGAAACTATTTGTTCATAGTTATATTGTTACTATGGAACAATATAAATGTATTTGCTAGTTTCAGACTATTGTATTGCATTGATAATTGACTTGATAGTCCTAATTTCGAAAAAACAGCAGTTATTCTCTGACTGTGTTTATAGGTAGGTAAAACTCTTAGTCCAAGAAGATGGAATGCAGCATTTTCTCAAGATGGCCATCTGGATATAGCCGGTGTTCTCAGAAGAATCCAAAGAGGGGTAAGTTTATATTTTGGCGCGTATAGTCTTTTTATAATTTTCCATGACTTTCAATTTATTCATTTATTTGTGTACAAACATATGAGGAATTGCCTCAAAAACTATAGAATTTTCAAATGCGAAATCCACACTGATGTGCATTTTTTTCATTGCTTTGCCTAAGACACGAGTCATCTTTTTTCTGTCATATTGTGTTAGAGGTTAGATAGTTTCTAGTGGGAGAACGAGGCAGGGAAGACAGTATTTACTTCTGGCAATTGTGGCTTGTTATTTGTTAACTTGGAAATACCCCATTAGATTTGTTTTCACTGCAACTGCGAGTTAAGTAAGGGATTCCAGTGCCCAGTAGTTAATTATAGGTTTAAACTTTCTATAACACCAAGAATGATATGATCTTGAAGTCAAACCACTTCCTCCGCCCGACAATTATGTCTGTATTGTCTATGGGTGTATCGTCACGTTACATTAATGATACTCGTATAATTAGGAAACTATTTTTTTGCAGCTAAAGCAGCTAGAGAGTTAATTTTATGGTGAATGTGATATATATTATTATGGTTTAACTGCTCGTTTGTATCAAAGCATTATATTTAGCTAGGAGCGTAGGACTCTGGCAGAGGAAAACTTACAGTGGTATGACATTACTGAAATTTTCTTATGCTAAGAATGCAGTCCAAATAAATGTGAATCTTGTATGAGTTTTTTTTTCTATAATTTTGTTGCCAAATATGTCAGATCACATCAACTTGACTTTAAGTGAAGATCTACCTACATGCAGTTTAACAGGGATTCTTAAACAACCAGAATAATGTTCATGCAAAATCATAAGTGTACTGGTTTATTAGCTATGCTGATGGAATATGAAACTGTATAATGTATTTTCTCCTTAACACTAATATCTTCGTTTGGTTATTATGTTAGGGTATTCATCCATTAATCAAAGGGGCGGTCTGGGAGTTCCTGTTGGGTTGTTATGATCCCAACAGCACATATGATGAAAGAAATGACATCAGAGAGCGGCGAAGGTAGCAAGCTATATTACTTATGAAAGATATATAGACTTTTGGTCTCTCCCATTTCATATGAGCGAAATGTGGGTGCGACAGTGGAATGATTTGTTCTATTATAATTGAGTACAGCATATGATTTTATGCTTGACTTGAGTTGTATTACCCTTGCTTCATGTTGATTTAAGTTTAGCATAACTTGCATGCATGTCCAGTGAAGGACAAGTTTTGCCTGAATTTTGTTCCTTTCACTCAACTTTGCTATTATGATGATTACACACACTGCTGTATTATGAAGCCCAAAAATTGGAAGACCTCTTTATATTGGTTCCTTGGTGGAGTGAAGTATATGATATTTGCATTTATTTCACATAAATAATTGTAGTATAAATCAACTTTGATGTATCATTATAGTGGACCAAAATATTGTTAGCATCTTGTGTCAATTCTATTATTTTGAAATTTTATTTATCTAACCATGCCACTTTCAGTCTTCTCCTAATCATCAAACCAATTGGGATAGAATGAAAAACTTGGCAGCTTAGCTTTGCCAGTCAATGGCAGCCTAGAGTCGACTGATTTTTAATTCAAAATTGACGCCTCTCTCTCTAGTAAAAGAATATGCTCCAATGGGATCTATATCCTTGTTGAACACTAATTATTCCCAATGTAATCATTGGTTTATGAACCGTAAATAATTTGGTTGAGGCATTTAATTCAAACTAAATTTGTATCCTTAATTTAGAAACAACACTTCCGTAGTTCCTTTTAAAATAAATATATGCTCGACTTACTGTTATTGCTAGAGGTAGGGGGTGTATAACTTCCAAGAAAAATTGTTCCATCAGATGCTAACTAGTGGTGGATCTCTAACTTTAAGAGATTCGTATTTCCCCATTTTCACTCCCTGAGTGAGATAACAGTGCTTTCAATGCTATATCTAAATTGGCTGTTGGTTCATTTGGCCAAATATTTCATGTACTTCATTTTGCTAATGAGATCGTTGTTGGATTTTTTTTTTAATGACCTTAAGATTAACTTTATTTCTGTTTACACTCACAGGGAACAGTATGCTGCATGGAAAGTTGAATGTCAGAAGATGGTACCTAGTATTGGCAGTGGAAAGCTTATCACAACACCTATTATTAGCGATGATGGCCACCCAGTGCGAGATCCTTCCTTTAGCGCTTATGTGCAAGATAATAACAGTGCCATATCAAATGGTGGTACTTTAGATCGAAATGAGATTCAGTGGAAGCTTAGCCTCCCTCAGATTGGTTAGCACTTGGGCATTATTTCACCTTAAGTTCCTTTCTATATTTAAAATTAAACTTATAATGGGCCCAACCTATTCCTAGAATTATTGTTTGCATTTTATTGTCTTTAATTAATTGGTCATAAACCATGGGTTTAATGTCACTGAAATGATTGCACAATTTATGTGTAGTCTGCGTAGATTTGTTGGATGTATTTAACTGCTATGCTGCCATTTTAAACCGTAGTAATATATTCATGGCATAGTTGCCAATGATCAAACACTTTTGATGGTGCATTCGTTGCTAAAAACAAGCTGCAATGTTCCTTTACTTTTTTGATGTTTTAATGGAGAAAGATTTAGATCAGCTAGTTTAATCATAAGGATTGTTAGATACTTGTGTTTGAGATGATGTAGTTCAGAATTTATAAATGTAGGGAGGATATACTATTTACATTCGAAGCATTAAAGGTAAGGGGGTATTATATTGTTAGACTTGATTATTCCTGCAATTTTTGAGCTTTGGGTTTGCTAATTTTATTTGTAATTTTGAGGAGGACCTTGAAATTCAAGTTGCATGGAGGGCTTAGGATAAAAAAGATATTGTAGCAATTATTGCTAAATTTGTGGTCCAGAGTATTATAAGTAACAACACAGTTACGTAAACTGCCTCATTGTACTCCTCAAGCCCGTTTGACTCCATCTTAGTAATGGTTCTGGTACCTGTGCATCATATATCTAAGATGTATTTTTATTATTTAAGTCTCACCATCACAGGGTTTTCGCATGCTTGGTTTAAGTGTTGCATGTACATGAATATATTGCTGATTCTCATAGCTGATATAAATAATGGCATTGATGCTCTAGGTTTGGATGTTGTTAGGACAGACCGCACTCTTGTATATTATGAGAATGAAGCTAATCAGGCAAAGCTCTGGGATGTTCTTGCTGTCTATGCTTGGATTGACAAAGATATCGTGTACGTTCAAGGTAATTTACTCGTATTAGCCTGCACCAGAACTCTAACCAAATTGATACATCTTACCTTTTTTTTTATTGATTATATTCCCATGAGCAGGAATGAATGACATATGCTCTCCAATGATTATTCTTCTAGAACACGAAGCAGATGCCTTCTGGTGCTTTGAGCGTGCAATGCGTAGATTAGTAAGATTCTGTGAATTTGGAAACATGCATTTCTTCTATTTATCAATAATCAAACTTCTTATTGTTTTACTTCTCTGTTTTCTTAAAACTTCCAAGAGTTATATGTGTTGCATGTTTTATCTTGTTCCGTAGGTAATTCATATAACTATGATACTAGCAATCTGTAACTTCAATCAGTTTTGGATTTTTGTATTGGCATCCTCCTATGTTAGCATAGTAATTGAAATACATATGAGTTGAACTTTCAAGGAATCTTGTTATGCGTCGAACTTATAATGTCTTGGGGGCATTTCTTAGTAGCAAATTAATTTTACTGTTGCTACCGTGATTTAGAGATTGAAGTCAAAGATGAGTGATGTGGTTATCTGCGACTTAATTAATCTGTTCTAGAAGCCTCCATCAGGTGACTTTCTCTATATTTGCATGTGTAGGCATGTTTATCTTTAGGCTTTTTCTTACTGTATCTCGTCAATATTTTTCATCTGTCATGAAAATTACATAGCAGCTTGTATTTTCGTATATATTATAGATTTTTTATATTGGATTTGTTACACATTAAATTATGTTTTCTCAAATATTTATCCAGATAATACTTAGTATCTAGAATTTCGCAAATGAAGATTTGTGAGTGTTATAGTTTTTGTTTAACTTGCAATGATGACTTCGTCTCCTTTCCTTTTACCACAGAGGGAAAATTTCAAGTGCACCTCAACTTCTTTGGGAGTGCAATCTCAACTGAGTACCCTTGCACAAGTTATTAAAGCTATTAACCCAAAGCTCCATCAGCACCTTGGTATGGCTACTTTCCTTGGTAGAAACTACTTACCTCGTGTAAATTCTGCACCTGAGACCAGCATCCACATTTCTCCTTGGAGTTGCTCTGTTAAAAGATTGTTGAACTGCCAATTTAGTTATAATTGGCTACAAATGATTAATGTTTCATCATAAAAATACTACTGGAGAATTGTATCCTCTTATCTTTCTCTGGCTCTCTGACATTGGCTACATATAAATTTTGACAGAGGACGTTGATGGTGGGGAATATTTATTCGCAATTCGCATGCTGATGGTTCTTTTTCGAAGAGAGTTCTCATTTGTTGATGCTATATATCTCTGGGAGGTAAAGAACACCACTTACTATTGTTCAAATGCTTCACTAAACCTGCCTCGATTATTCCATGGACTTTTGAGTGGCTTCAAAACAATTTCTTATACTGGAATGTGTTTTTGTTGCAAATAGATTGATTCTTATTCTCTATCTTAACATAATCGTGTTCTATTTGGAAATTCTGATTCAGGTCATGTGGGCCATGGAGTACAATCCGAATATATACTCGTCATATGAAGATTCGCGTGATGCAAATTTTTCTAGTGGTATTAAAAATGATGAAGTAAAGGTAAATAACAAGATACTCAAGCAATATGGAAAATTTGAGAGGAAAAATTTGAAAACTGGATGGACAGACCAGAGAGGTGCTCTTGCTGTTTTCCTTGTGGCTAGCGTACTCGAGACCAAGAATAAACGACTTCTAAGAGAGGCTCAAGGTCTAGATGACGTCGTTCAGGTACTTATTCCCTTCGCATATCATCTGCTTATTCATTCATTGGAAGTCCATCTTTTGATTTAACAAATATACGTCTCTTCCAAAATCTTACCTAGATCTTGGGTGAAATAACTGGAAATTTGGATGCAAAAAAAGCATTGCACGAGGCACTTAAAATTCACAAGAAGTATTTGAGCAAGGCAAGCTCTCTCTCTCTCTCTTCTTTTTGTAAGTTACATCTCTTTTCTAACTGTCTCATCTCATTGTTTACTGTTAAATGCAGGCCAAAAGATCATAATAATCACGTAACAACAACCACGCAACGAGCAATTTGATTCAAAACTATATTTGTTTATTTGTTGTTCTATTATATATTCATTCTTTTGTGAGTAGGCATTTGATTTCATCCCAATTTAATGTTGGTTGTACATAAGATTTTGACTTGTTGCTCCATTTATTTCCACCAGTTATTTGTATAGAAAGAACCTTCGAATTGGCCTTTTTAATTGTAATTGTAATTTGATTATTGCTATTATTGAATTTGATACATGTTAAGTAAGTGTACGAGTATACTGATATACTATGAATTGAGTATAGCGTTGATGACAGCTAAATGACCGTACAAAGTTATAGATGAAATTCTACAAATGGTTTTCCTACGAACCTGATGACAACATTAACAATCCTTTTTTTTCCTCTCTTTTTTTTTATTAACTAGTTAAAATGTAAGTATGTAAAGTTTATAAATAATGTGTCGATCATTTTAAGGCGTGTCAGACACATTAAGTGAAAGTTCTTTCAACAAGCATTCGAACATGAATTCGTCAAATTGTGAGGATTAGTTCCTTTTCCTAGACTAATTAATCATTCATTGTTGGTAGTTCCTTTATAAATAATATGTCAATTGAAATATTCAAAAGTAACTTTAATAATTATTTTTGAGGTAGCTAGAAGTTTTGAAACATAAATATTCCATGATCGCTTATCTAATAAATTAGAAAATGATTTTAGAACAACATTTAAAAGCATTGGTAAGTACTAGAAATAGGAGTATTTTTCTTCAAAAATCATTATATCAACAAAACGTAATTGCTTATCTTTTGATCGCTCATTATCAATTTGATGTCCGAGCCACGTTATAAAAAATATTATTATTGAATGAATAACTAGTATATTTTTTTAACAAAAATCACAGTTACCTATATTTATTTGTTAGATAAGTTATTAAATAGTTCAAGTAAAAAAAAGAATACGTATCTCGGGAAAAAAAAAATACATGAATTTTTTTTAAAAAAAAAAAAAAGAGAGAGAGAGAGAGAGAGAAAGAAATCTAATTAAGAAAACGAATCAAATCCCAAGCTTTGCGTCTGTTTTAACGGTGTAGCGTTATTCGAAAGCAAACAGAAAGAAACAATATCGGAGTAATATATAATCCGTTCTACTACTGCAGAACTCCAGTAGAGGAAATTTTATACAATTTATATTCCCCATTTTGGGAAATCTAAGGTACGTACAAATCCCCGATCTGTGTATCTCTTCGCATTTCCTCTTATCAATTTATGCCTATCTTTGTTAAATCGGTAGTGTGATTTCTGTATATTTCTGGTTGAACGATCATGATTTCTATTAGTAGTCGGCTTTTAGTGTGATTTTTAATTAATTAATTATATGATGTGTGGAGACACTGTGGTTTCTACTGTTATGATTTGATTAATCAAGGGCAATGAAATTCGAATTCAGCTATTTTTTTACTATATAGGTAGTTGGATTTTGAAGATGCAAGTAGTGATGATCTTTTTCGAGTAGACAAGTGAGATTCTCGTCTTTATACATTGCAAATTGCCACCATTAGGAAAACAAAATGATTATTTTTAGGTGCATTAATTTAGTATCGATGTTTAGCTAGGGAAGAGTTGTAATTAATGATTGGATGAATGCTGTGACTAAATCTGGATGTTCACATAATGATGTAGGCTCCGTTTGGATCTTGAGTGGGTGAAACCCTTTTCAATATTTTGGATCCCAAGGTAGGATGAGGGGGATATAGGTGTACGTGCTGGAAATGATTTTTATGATACATGCATTTTATTTTGCTGTAATTACAAAGAATTCAATTCTGGTGAAGTAATTTGTATGATTTTATAGAGAATGATAAAGCAAAAATAGTCTCTTTCCCTTTTACATGACTTCAGTATGGTAAAAATCCCACATTTTTGCTCTTTTCGTTCTTTGTTTTAATGGTAATATTATTCATCAAGTGCAGTTAAGCACAAGAAATGGAAGGAACGGTGTTCGCCCCTGCATTGGAAGGAATGAAGCATGTAAAGTCAGAAAATGGAGTAATGCTGACGAAGCCATTCTTGGATGTCTGCAAGCAAATATTACCTGTCATAGGTAATTTTTGTTGATTATACAGGGGTGCATCTACAAATTGAGGTTTTATTTGGTGAATTTACGTGACTGGCTAAGTCACATTGTGGTATTTTATGAGTTAGGCCCTTGCTTTCTAACGCATATTCCTTTGAACTGTCTATTAAGGATTCTGTGTTTATCTGCTTTAGTTCGTTTCTCTTTGAGATCGTTTTTTTAGATCAATCTGCTTTAGTTCTTTATTTGTATTTAATTTGAAGGATTAAATGAGTAAGATTGATGCATGTGTGCAGAAAAGTTTGGAGCTGCAATGGCACTTGTGAAATCTGATGTTGGAGGCAATATAACTGTGAGATATTCTTCCTCTATATTTCTTATACTTATCCAATGTGACTATCTCTTATAATAGTCCATGTTGGTCTCCAGGAGATCTTTTATTTCTATATTCTCATATCAACGTACATCCAAACTTTTTTTGCCGCAGAGGTTAGAGAACAAATACTTGACCAACCCAACACAATATAACCATTTATACAGCATGGTGCAAGAAGAAATTGATGCTAAGACTGCTAAAGGCTCTTCCAGTTGCACTAACGGTCTTCTGTGGTTGACAAGGTAGAAATTATTCATAGTCATCTCCTTGTAATTAATGCCTAATTGCTCACCGTGCTCTCTTGTCTAATTTCATTTTCTTAATATGTGTAATGTAATACACGTAAAAATGCTAAATGCTTACAAGAATGACATTCTGCGCTGCTTCAGAGCAGACCTTTCACTTCAAATTATCTCTGTAACTTACAGGGCCATGGACTTCATATTGGAGTTGTTTCGGGATTTACTACAGCATCAAGACTGGACGATGTCTCAAGCTTGTACTGATTCCTACACAAAGACTCTGAAAAAGTATCATGGTTGGCTTGCCAGTTCAAGCTTTACGGTATACTCTTTCACATGCACAAAAAATTCCTGATACAATGCTTGTCACTGGATTATACTTTACGTTCAGTCAGCTTTATAATTTGTCTGATTGATGGGATACCCACTAAAATGGTTATGGTTGACATGTGATGAGTGCTTTATTTAATTGATCAATTTACAACCACCTTATTTAGTATTACTTTCATTTGCATCCTTATCTACATAAACTAATACATCATGTAAAAGTTTTAGTAAAATCCATGTTTTCTCCAAGTTCCAATTCAGCCATTGAAATGCATGCTTATTATGGTCTGAAATTACAGGTTGCCATGAAGCTTGCACCTGATAGGAAGAAGTTCTTGGATGTCATAGGTGGCACTGGTGACATAAACAGTGATATTGAGAAATTTTGCGCTTCTTTCTCACCATTTCTTGAGGAGAACCACAAGTTTTTGGTAAGATCTTCCACAGTGAACGAGTTCAACTAATATATCTTTCATCTATTTTTTTGGGTTCTGAGTTATTTCTCAGACTTCTTAATGTTTGAATATGATTAGTTCAAATATAACAATGTCTTATCCAATCTTCATTGAGATACTTGTAACTAAAATATTATGTTTTTTTCTTCAACAGGCTAGCGTTGGGATGGATGATCTTAAGGCATCTTAGACATTGATGAAAGACGAAGTTTACATATATTATTCCCTGGTTTAAATTCATTTTATTTCAAGCCATATGCAACTCCATAAAATTAAAAACAATACCTTGTACTATGCATCAATTTACAGTACATGATATGTCTTCTATGAATGAAGTTTAAGTTACAATACATAAGGTAGTCAAGAGTCTGTTCTATAAGTCTATATAAAGTTTTGAATGTGGCAGGTGATGTGCGCATGTTTGGTTTGCTTATCTAAGTGTATTATTATTAGGGTTAATGTGAGGGTTTTCATAATATTCAAGAAAGTGTTTGTAATGAGTTATAATAATTTTTTGAAAAATTTGACTAATAGGGGTACGTATTGATATTGGTGATTTTTAATGCTTTGTTTTGTAGGAGGGAGATATTGAAAGTGGATTGGTAGATGCCAAATTATAAGAACTAAAGTTTGAAAATATAATGAAGATGATGTTTTATTCTTCAAATAATTTGAATAAGTTAATGTGTCTTTGTTTTGTTTATATTTCCGGAAAACCCCAAAGGTTCTCAAAGTTTCGAAACAAACAACGCCTATAGTTTTTGATTGATCTATGATACATCTTGAAGCCCCTCTGTAAATGATACATTCCTTTGTAATTTGGGTGCAGTCGAGTTTGAATTAAAATTTCTCATTTCTTCGTCGCAAAATGAATTAAAAATTATTGATGCGATGTTGCCATGTTGGGTTTTGAAAAAGAAGAAAAAATCACAAGGAAAAGGCCTCTAGTGACTAGAATAATGTCTTCCTCCTAATGGCAGGTCATCCGTTATCTTAGTATGAACAACCTTTGGTTATGTCGACTTCATTTGTTATAGCCTCTATTTTTAGTCCTAATTTTTATTTTCTTCGACTAAATTCTCCATAAGAGAGTTAGAATTCGAACCTAAATTTTCGAATGTTGTCTGGTTTTATTTTCACGGGCCATTCGGGGACAACAATTTAGTACCATTGAATAGACGAAAGGTTTTGCTTTGACAACATTAATTATTTTGAACTATTAATTTTTTAATTTTTTTTTTCAGGTTAATTTTCTTTTTATTCAATACAAAAGAGTCAACCACCGATATTTGTTGTAAGCCTCTCTCTTTTTTTTTTTTTCTTTTTTGTTGTTGTAAGCCTCTCTCTTGAACTTGAAGAATATTCATAACAAAAAGAAAGAAAAAGCAAGTTTGAGAGATTTTAGTTATTTTGTACAGCAACATTGCATGGATCAACATTAAGACCATGAACTTTCCTTTCATAGAATTGGTTTGCTCATGGTTTTTTTCCATCAAATTTTAATTGATCCATGCATGTTTTTCTTTCTTTCTTTCTATCACTTGAGTTATAAACAAGGAAGATTTATACACAAATTAAAGGATGTCGTCTACAAAGATGAAAGGCCTTTTGAAAGGCCTCAGATACATTTCCCAAATATTCGGTAAGTATATATACATATTTATTTCTTCATCTTTTGCATAAATATTTTTTTTTCTCAAATTTAGTAAATGGGTCTCCTTTTTTTTTTTTTTAATGCAGATGAAGAAAAAGAATCAGAAATACAGATTGGTTTTCCCACAGATGTTAAGCATGTGGCTCATATAGGGTGGGATGGACCATCTGTTGATAATCCAAGCTGGGTATGGAATTTAAATAAATGATTGATTTTCTCATTTCAATCTTGGTATATTTGAATTGATAGGATTAATGATCCTAATATTGCAAAAGGAGTGCTTTATTTGTGTTGATATATATATTATGCAGATGAAAGAGTATAAAGCACCAACAACATTTCAATCAGCACCTTTAGGTCTCCCAGGAGACAGAGAGGACCCTGAAATCAAATGGGTTTCTGAAGGTTTGTTTCATAAAAATTATTCATTTTTGTTGGAGAATATAATAAATAATACCATTTGAAGGATAGATTGTTCTTTCACCGCAAAATGTTCACTCTAAGTTATAGACGCATCGAACGAACACATTCATTATGTGGGAACCTCTCCCAGCTGCATGCACTGCAGGAACTCTATTCTATGTATACTTTGATATTTCCATTCAATCCCATGAATGAAATATATATTTTCTTAATTTGATATTTGTAGATACAAAGAGAAGCAACAGAGCACCAACTTCTCCAAAAAGTAGTGATCTCCCTGAAGTGCCAAAATCCTCTAGGCGCCATTCTGCATCAGATAGCACAAATAATAATACTAATGACTCTCCGAGAAAGAAAGATCCATCGACAAGATCAAGGCATTCTAGAAGAAACCATTCAAAGGACTCAGCCGAGGGCAGTCTTAGGTCCAAAGAGTTGAGCTTGGGTAGCGATTCCCCCTCTCGTAGCCTCCCTGATATCCCAAAGAAATCGCGTAGAAAGAAGTCCAAGGATTCCAACAGTGGTAGTGGATCCTCGCGAACAAGGAACAAAAATACCGCTTCAAACGGAACAACTTATACCTCTCCCTATTCCGATCCAGGACCCGATACTGGATCCGTATTGAGAACGCAGGGTTCGCAGCTAAGTCCTGTTCCAAGTATAGATGACGAAGACAAGGATTGTAGAGTAATTTCTAAAGAGTGTTGATCGATGTTCTCTTTCTTTTGGTTTGTTTTTCAACCTACACTTGAGTTTTGGCTTAGGTAGCTAGAAATGGAAGGAAATCTTTTAAATTGGATGATGTTCCCTAGTATAAACAAACCATGAAGAATTATTATGTGTTCCTTTTTTTTTTTTTTTTTTGAATTTTATTGTCGTTGAGAATTGAGAATACAAGTTTAATTATTATAGGTGTACAAGAATTGAGATTATTACATTCTAGTGTCATTTCTAATGTCATTGAATGAATGCCTTGATCTCATCATTTATGTGCATATGCATAACACATTCCAGACAACATTTATGATCATTCTTAATTATTGTTTCTCAATTTGTCAGGATTTAAGACCAATGAATATTAATATCTATGTCCAGTCCCCTTCAATCCAGAAATAGCTGATCCATCCAACTAGATTTTAGGGGTACTAGTAATGGCTAATGAAATTTACCCCTCACTTTTAGATCTTTTTTTTTTCTTAAGTCACTTTACCTTCTAAATGTTTTGTGTTTTGTTAGCCAAAATCGAAATTAAGTCGAAAAAACAGATAAAGTTCATGAAGTGAAATGCAACACGATGGAAAAGTTAAGGATCAAAATGTAAAATACCTGTGAAGCAAAAACGGCCTGAAGGTGTTATTTGTTCTACTATGAAAAAGATCAAACGGATTAAAGTAAAGTTTAAATTGCATAATCTTCCCTCTTCCCGGTTAAATAGAGAAATACAAGCCATTAATAAAAAGATTTCCTATCCACAATTTAAACAAAAAAAGTCAACGGCAATTTATACATATGAGTAGTATGTTTCACCTCTACTCTACCTACCTAATTCTTGGTCAAACTTTTGAGGGACCAAAAAAGTCTGTCAAAAATTTAAAAACCAAGAAACCAAATGCCCAACAAACATGAATACAAAAGAAGAAGCATGTAATTGTAGACTTATTGGACAAGAATTCTCATAGAAAAGGGCAGTTTTGGGAATATCTGGTTGCCTACACACTTTCAGCTGGCCTAAGTTACCACTTGCCTTCACAGATTTCAAGCCCTCATCAACACAAAGGTCCAAATTACCCTCCAGCTTCAACTTCCCCCCAAGTTTGTACACAAAACCAGCAGAAAATGGAATTCTCCCACTCAAACTATTGTTTTCCAAATTCAACTCACTCACAAAATCCAAACTGGAAAGCTCCTGAGGTACAACCCCTCGAAGCATATTATTGTCAAGTCTTAAATAACAGAGGCTTCTCAAATGCACCCCCATCGATTTAGGAATATTCCCAATAAGTCCCATTTTAGACATCCCAATTCCTTTAATACCCCCGAGATTTTCCCATATTTCCGGTATTTGCCCTCCAAGAAAATTCCCACTCAAATACAGTTCCTTCAATCCAGTCATCTCAGCTAAGAACAATGGCATCCCAAAATTACCAAATCTATTGTAACTCAAATCCAAAAACTCCAAATTCTTCAATTCCTTAAATTTTTCTGGTATTCTCCCTGAAAATCCATTGTAACTCAAATCAAGCTTTAACAACTCACTCAAACTCCCAATAGACTCTGGTACATTTCCCTGAAACTCATTCTCACTTAAATCAATAACCTTCAATCTCTTCATCCCATAAAAAACAGTCATTGAAATCTCACCTTTAAACTTGTTCCTTGAAAGTGTAAGCTGCTCGAGATTAACAAACTCACCAAACCCATTTGAAATCACACCAGAAACACTACTTCCAGTCAAGACCAGCCTTCTTAGGCTTTTCAAATTCCTGATTTTACCTTCAATAGACCCAAACAGAGCTGGGTTTTCAATAAAAACCAGTTCCTGTAAAGAAGATACGTTTGGAGAAAAATCAGGAAATGGGATATTTGTTTCCGTGAAGCATTTGTAGAAAAAGAGTTTTTTGAGGTGGGAAAGCGGTGAAAGTAGCGTAGGGTCGAGGGTAGAGTTGGAATTACAAGGTGGGTTAGGAGAATAATCTGAAACGTAACCGAAGTTGAGCTCAATGATATGAGGTTCTGTATCTGTAAAGTAGTCGCAAACGACGCCGTGTGGTGCGGATATACAGAGATCATCGGGGAAAAGAGAACGCCAGGGGTAATCTGAGCTTATGGATTCAAGAACTCTGTATACCGATTCTTGTTCGGCTGAGTTGAGAGGGGGTTGTGAAATTACGAAACTGGACATGAAGAAATATGTTGTGAGAAAGATGAGAGTGAATGAAATGTGTGCCATTTGTGTTGGGAGGTTTTTTCTAAGTTAGGAACAGTGGGTATATATATTGGAGGGGGTGGGGGAAGTGTAATAAATTTTAAAGGTATGTTTGTCTTGTGGTGAAAATTGAAAAGGTGGAAAAAGGGGAGGGTTGATTTGCAGAGATTTGTTTTGCTGCAAACTCTGTGACTTTAATGGAAAGGGGAATGACAGTATTGTCCTTGTTGTCTGTTTTTATTTTTTACTTTTCTGTTTTGAATGTGGTACATATACATATATAGGGGATGGATTAGTAAATACAATTAGAGTGTAAAGGAGAGATAGAGTAGCGTTGTTTTCTAAGGGTTAATTGCAGGGGAAAAGGTTGTATTGTGATTTTTCATTTTTCTAGTTATTATGTATATGTAGCTGGTGACCCTAATTTGCATGGCCTATATGGAAATTCTTGGAAATTTATTTATGTGGACAGTTGTACTTTTCTTTCTTTTTTCTTTTTGCAAAAAAAAAAAAAATGAACATTTTGAGGAATATATTTGCAAAAGTGGTTTATTATTTCCCTTTTGTTATCCCAAGTCAAAACGAGTAAACAAAGATGAAGGTAATTTTCTAGATGTTTGTGGCTTAAATTTTCTTATTTTCATAAAATTTAAGGGGGAAAATGAAAATAAAAAAAAATCATACCCCTTTGGGTATATTTGGTTCAGATTAAAAAGTAGAAATTTTAAAATTTGTTTGGACTGTTGAAATTTTGGTTAAATGATTGTGAGTTTAGTTTTTATGTCATAGAGGTTTTCAAAAGTAGAGATTTAAAAATATATATGATTCAACATTTTTTTTATGTGAACTTATAATAACATGTGGAGTGGTACTTTCCTTCTAAAAATTAAGAATTTAGAAATATAAATATTTATTTAATTATAAATTAAGAAACTTGTAGGAAAAAGACTTCTCTCTGGAATTTGAAGCCACTCCACTCATGTTTTCAGAGTGACATCCATGTTATTCTACAAGGATGGAAGAATAAATGGAGGAGGAAAAAATATGAATACTTATGATTAGTTAATTACCATATCATAAGTATGATATATTTTAGTTCAGATCCATGTTAGATGCATTATCATATTAATTATTAACCGCGGTGTTCAAATCAGTGTCGGGTCGGTGCCGAGGGCTTCCGGTGTGAAGGGGCCTCAAAATTTTATATATATAATGACCTTCAAATAAATATTATTAATAATTAATTTTTGTTCATTTAAACCGAAATTCTTGATTAGCACAATTGGTAAAATTCTTTATGTTTAAACCCTATTATATGGGTTTGATCCTCCATTCAAACATTTCAAAGTTTATTATTTTATGTTTCTTTTTTCTTTCTCAAGGTGCATATACATATATATATATATATATATATATATATAATTGATACCCCATTTTGACTTTTGTTTCCCGTTTTAAGGTTTTTTACAAAACATATATCTTATGTTATAATTTTCACTAAATATATATGTAATAACGTAATCGGAAATGAGTTCTTGTTTAAATTACTAGTTTCTATATACTTTTTAAAAAAAAATTATTGATCCTTTTAACATATACTTGATCATAGACCATTTGTACTCAACAAAACATTGTCGATTGCACTTTAATGAATTTTTTTTTGAAATATTTATATTTTATCATCTGTGGTTATATTACTTTATTATGATTTTATTATTTTCATTTTATCAAAATACTAAAAAAACAACCGACAAAAAAATGTTGACACCCATAAACTAAGTTTTTTTATTTATACAACGGGAGGATTGGTTGAAATTGCAGAAAACGTTCCACTAATTAGTTATTTTGGATTTTCGTCATGAATTATATCAGCTCACCGAATTTTGTCCCGTAATTTAATATTTTTTTCGGAATATTGTCTACCAATTAGTTTGGGACGTTTATTATATATGTAAGTTAGTAAGCACACACATACTTTGCATGGGAGTAGTGGGAAAATTATGTGCATACCCGGATGGATTCAATCTACTGAGCGACAAGTATTTATGAGAAGACAATTTTTTGTCATTTTATATACATGTGTTTATTATTCAACTTATATGAATATAATCCACCTATGTATTGTATACGTAATTAACCGGAAGTAGTGAAATGCAATGGCTCTGTTTGTTTGGTGTTTGAGAAAGTAGTTTGGGAGAGTAGTGTAGGTTTATGAAATAATCTCGATTTGCGTAATATTGTTTGTTTGAGTTTTGAGAGAGTGGTTTGACAAATAAAGTAGGTATATGTTTTTTTTGGAAGAGTTGAGTTGTAGGTATAAGATGTGTAAGACTTTAAGTCAAATCATGTTTGTTGTGAGATAAATTGTGTAAGAGATATGTTACTTTATGTCAAACCAGAGTAGAATTTGTATAAGTTTTGTTTAAAGATAAGAAAATTGTTGTTTGTTTGGGTTTTGAGAGATTAGCTTGAGAAAATTAAGAGATGAAAATTTTATTTCAGAATATAGAAAACATGTTTGTTTGACATTTCCCAAACATGAAATTTCTTTTGAAAAACGCCAAACAAACAGGACCAATATGTTAAGTCCATCAATTCCATGTAACCAAAAAAAAAAAAAAAAGTCCATCAATTCCAATACTTTTGTTCACCTCTTTTAAATTGATGCGCCGGAATATCCGACGGCTCTGATTAAATTCATGTTTCCCTTGATTAACCATCAGGCACTTAATAGCGTAAATGCTTTTTTCCCCTTTCTTCATCATTATTAAAGAAAGAAATTACGCTATTTAATAAGTGTAGCCTGCAATCCTATAAATATAATGCATGCTGCAACAGACTATGCTTTGCCAAACAGGGCGCATTGGTTTAAGGGGAAAGTAACAAACTGGGATGGAATCTCGTATTGAGTTCTCTGAATTTAGTGGAAATAAAAGTATACTATTCTCCCTTAAGTTGAATATAGGTTTAAGAATATATATTTTTGGTTCATATAATAAATAATTAAATATTAACTATCTCCAACAAAAATCTTAAATTCAAATATCTTATCTTAAAATTAAAGAGTGAACAGTTTTATATATTTTCATTTTTTACTCTGCATTCCAACAGCTTATTTATATTTTAAGATTCTACACTACAAGAAAATGGGTCTTTAGAAACGGTAATTTTTGTTGGTGAAGCCTCGATTTTTGTTGGTATTCAAGTATAGCGACGGATTTTTTCCGTTAGATATTTTGTGTGTGAAGGCTCCATAGGTAAATAGAGTGACGGAATTATTCCGTTTGTGAATATAGCGACAACATATTTTCCGTTAGTATATTTCCGTTGGTAAATATAGCGACAACATATTTTCCGTTGGTATATTTTCGTTGGTGAATATAGCGACAACACATTTTCCGTTGGTTAATATAGCGACGGATTTTTTTCGTTAGATATTCCGTGTGTGAAAGCTCCATAGGTAAATGCAGTGACGGAATCATATCCGTTGGTGAATATAACTATAACACTTTTTTTTTGTTGGTAATTCCGTAGAAAAATGTTGTATTAGCGTTTGGTAATTATGGGCGCCTAGACAACGCCTAGGCGAGCACTTAACCCCGCTCGAGCGCCTGGGCTACACCTAGGTTGTAGACCATCGCCCGGCTGCCTAGGCGAACGATTGACTCAGCTTGAGCGCCTGGGCTATGCCTAGGCGGTTGATCATCGTCTGGGTGGGCAAGAAGTTGACCATTGCCCGGGCGCCGGGGCTAGGCCTAGGCGGTAGGCATGACTTGGGCGCTAAATGGTATGTTTTAATTAAATTGTAGGAGGTGGGATTTGAACCATTGACCTCATGTATATTTATAAGATGTTGCAACCAGCTGAGCCAGACAACTTTATTGATTTATCTTATATATATATATATACATCCCTTATGTTCAATGAAATTATAAAAATGACCTTGAGGTTTCAATAATTACCAAGACATCTTATATGTTAATTAATTGATGTTTTAAAAATTCATAAATAAAAGAAGAATTTTATCCTTTGTTCTTCTAATAAATTATATTTTATAAAAATAAAATATCAAAAGACTATAATACCCTCATAGTAGATAAACTCAAATTTAATGGGTTAAATAGATGAACTTATCATAACTTTTACATAAAATTAAATTAAAATCTATTATTATTTTAATAGAATAAATAACTCAACATCTATACCCGACTATTGATCGTTATGGTTGAGCACATTGTGAGCTTGGTACTAGTATAACCATAAAATAAATTGTACAATTGGAATCTCAAAAATAATTAATGTAACATGGGGAGATTGGGGGGTCGGTTATATATAATTTTTTTTAAGTTTTAAATTTTAATTATATGGATAAAAAAAATATTGTTAAATACTTGTCTCTTTTTCTCGAAAGAATTAATTTATTTTCACAAACCACAAACCTGAAAATTAATTAGTTTATTTTGCAGACGAATGTGAACTTTAATAGAACCACATCAGTTCTGTAGGAATTATGTTGTCGTTCGATCTTTTTGTTTTTATCAAAGGTCAACAATAGAGTTGCTACGCACAATCTTTTTGTTTTATATATGTTGGTAATTTATGATATTTCATCGGTGATTTATCGCTATTTTGAACACTTTTTATTTGTAATTTCATTAATAGTCAGTTATGAGGTCGTCGTTTGTTTATATTTGTAACAGTTTAACAACAAAATCGTTAATCATGACTTTTTTATTTTATAATATATTGAATTATTGGTAATTTGTCTCTATTTTTTAGAACTTATTTTTTTTTATTTTGATGTTGTTCAGTTGAATATTTGTTACCGACGTAGAAACAGTAACGAATTATTTTCGTTGCGAATATTTCTCCGCATGTAACATTTTTTCTTACAACTTAATAACTAAATTCCTACAATTATTTTTCTGATGTTCTGTTGGTAATTTGTCAATTCTACCAAATGAAGACTTTTTATATTTAATTTTGTTAGTATTCAGTAATTAATTTGTTACTACAATGACAATTTGTTTTCCTGTTGGAGTTATGTCGCCGTTGTTTGTTCATAGTTGTGACAGTTTAACTACATAATTGCTATACATATTATTTTCGTTTTATATTTAGTTGGTAATCAGTCGTTATTTTAATAAGAACATAATTTTTCTTCTATTTCCGTCGTTGTTTAGTTGCAAATCTAAAACTGACAAAAAAATAGTGACAAATTAGTTTCCATTGGAATGAATCCGTTGCTACGAATTAATTTTTCCTACAACTTAACAACGGAATACCTACCAAAAATATTTTTTCTAGATATTCCGTTGGTAATTTGTTGCTATTATTGATGAAACATCGTTTTCATCGTTGTTCAGTTGCAAATCTATAGCTGACTAAGATATAGTGACGGATTATTTTCCATTGGAGTGATTCCGTCGCCATGAATCAATATTTCCTACAATTTAACGACGAAATACCTACGAAAAATATTTCGTTTAGATATTTTGTTGGTAATTTGTTGCTATTATTGATGGAACATTGTTTCTGTTGGTATTCAGTTATAAATTCGTTACAAATAGTGACAGTTTTTATTTCCATTGGAATCATACGTTGCTGAAGACCTCTTTTTTTGTAGTGCTAGTTTTAAATAATCACACCACATCACTTCACTCCAACTTTAACACACTACTTTTATTTTAAAATTTCACTTTGAACTCTCAAATATGAGAGTCCAAACTTATAAAAATTTGGCAATCTTATTTTTTAAAGACTTCATTGAAGTTTATTTTTTGTGCAATTCTTATAAATTCTTTTATATTTTGGGATATAAGATCTCCATTATATTGGAGAAGGTCTATGTGAAAATGGGAAATTATAAACAAGATGCATCTGGTTTGTTCTTGATCCATCTAACATTTTTTTTTGTCTTTGTATCTCTTCTTATGTACTTGTAATGGTCATTTTTAGTAATAAAGTTAATGATTAATTATTCAAAAGGAAATTGCGATTAATGTAGGAAAATATGAAATCGAGCTCGAGAATGACTCATACTAGATTGAAATGCAATAGTATGAGGCAAAGCATGAGTCTATAAATGTTGACAAGAGCTCTTTATCTAATACTGTAGTCTCATATCGATGACTTAACCGACTTTTTTGTTTTCCGGATCGATAGACGAAATTTAAATTGGATGTCATCTTACATGTTATATTATATTTCACGTAAATTTTTATATCTCATGATGATTTCATATACCAAAAGTATTGATGATATCTTAATATTTTGATTTTTGTAGCATAATATTCTCAATAAATAAATAAAATAAAATAGTGAATTCACTCAATATATTTTGTGAAATAGTGGAGCATAAACATTTTCTTAATTTTAGTTTTGAACAAATTCTCTAAGCATACACATGTTTTTATACATAGTGTGAATTTAATTGTAACAACCTAGCGTTAATACAAGAAGCTATTATAGGTTTGATCAATTAGTAGTTGTAATGTTGGGAAACAATTATAATAATCATTAGTATAAAAGTGCCCATGTTTCATCGTAATGATAATCTGATAGATTTGAGTTGATCAGGGTTGTCGAACGAGATGCAAAACGACCTCTATCAGCAACCCAACCCACAAATAATTAGTTGAAGTTATTTTGTTTGCTTAATTCCAACATAAATTGACATAGTCGTCATAAAATTCAAAGAGTATCCCACGATTTCAACACTCAAATCAGAAGTATATTAATTGATTAATTGATTTTTTGTTTTTTTCCATAGTTGAAACCTTTTTAGACTTTATGTGGATGGACCAATAGCAATTAACAAATTTATAGTACAAGAACTAAGTGTTTTCTCCTAAAATTTACAGTCGGGAGTCGGGAGAATCTACGTAAACGGTAAACATAGTTTAAGTGATTGAGATTATGTCTTAATTTGTGGGAAGCTACTGTTGGAATATATATAGATTATAATATGATATATACTTATTATATTATGATAGATAAGTAGTGGGGGTTGTTATTATATTATGATAAATAATGAGGGGGTTGTAGTAATTAATCATGAAATGACCTTTGGTTATAAAAGAAAAAATGTTGGCTTATTTAATTGAACGGTTGCAATTTTGAAACAATAAAGAGATATCTTTTTGAATTTGAATAGCCTCGGCAATATCTGAAACAATGTCTTCAAACCATGAATTAGAAATTCATTCTTTCATGAATAGACATAAGCCACAATGATTCATGAAACATTGCAACTCTAAGAATATTATAAATAGATTTTGTAGTGCAGGAAATTTAATATCAACGAAATTATTACTACTCTCTCCCCCAATTTATTTCCTCTCCTAAAACACACAATTGTTAGAGAAATTTATAGAGAAAGTTTAGAATTGCTATCTATTTTTTTAAGTGGTTTTGTTTTATCTTGGGAGTGATTTGCTACTTCAAACTCAATCGAGTGAGAGCAAATAGCACTTTAAAGATATTGTCTTTAAACAAGCCTCAAAGCCACAAAGTTCTTGATATATTTATTTAATTCCCCACAAATTATTTTTCCAACAACTACTTCATTTGTGCAGCACTTTAAACCTCAAACTTTTGGAATAAAATTAATGCCCTTTGTTCTTACTCCCTATTCAATTATTAAAGCATATAGCAATACAAATTGACAATTTTATAGACTATAAAAGATCATTTATTATTGGGCTCTTTTTCCAGCATGATTTGAATTAATAAATGGACTTGCACCGAGTAATTTTTCCGTTACTACGAAAAAAAAGGGGAAAAATGAATTGGAGCTAACACGACAAAAGCATCGGCGTAGCCGACAGCGACCAAGCAGTAGCCGCCGGCTTGTCGCGGCACTGTCCTCTTGTCTCTTTCTACAACTAAGAAAGCGACGCGTAACTGCCCAGAGCATCTAGCTCCGCGTGTCATATTATCATTGGCTTACCCTGAGGAGTACGAAAAGATCGTTTCCGGGAATGACAGAGCATGCGAATTCCGTTTCCGGGCTTCATATTCCCCATATCTTCCCTGTCCTGTGGGACCCACCTGCCATTTATCTATTTACCTTTTTTACCCTTTCTCAAATTTTCATTTTTACCTCTTTTCACCTATGTTGTGTTTTTGTCGCACTTGGTGGGGTTATTAATAAATTTCTATCGCGAAAATAGAAGAGAATGGGGAGAGTCCGAGAGAGAGAGAGAAAAGATTCAACATGGTTAAAAGAGGAAAATAATAAATGAGGTAAAATTCTATATGTGTAACTTGTCAACCACGTTAGCTTTATTTTACCTTACTCTGTTTTATGTTGGTAAAAAAATTCACCAAGATGTTTGTAAAGATCCCCTTCAACATTTCTGATTCAGTTTCTTTGAAAATTAATTTCTTATTTGACTTGTATTTGTTATAGAAATGATCATAAATTAGTGATTTATTTATTTTTAGAGTGAATAGCACTTTTGGTCATTCTTATCACTTGACTTTATCACTTTCGTTCCTTTTAAATTTTTCGTAGCAGATGTGTCCCTCTTATCAATATAGTGTATCACATTAGTCCCTCTTATCATTGTAATGTAACACATTCGTCCCTCTTAACTTTTTCGTAGCAGATTCGTCCATCTTATCATTGTAGTGTAATACATTGGTCCCTCTTAAATCCAAAATACATCCATTTTAGGAGGCAAAATTTTATTTTTGGCCCTCTAAATGGGTAGCATTTCAAAATTGGTCCTTTTATTGTGTTACCTCGACAAAATACATCATTTATTGTGTCATCGTCTTCAATTTTAGTCCTTATCACCGAGTTATTTTAATTAGCGTCGAAAATCATCAATTTATGTCATATTTGACTGAAAAATTTAATTTTAGAGTGCCAAATAAAATTTAAGTTTCATATTCTTATTTCAAAATTTGCAAGTCCAATTCATATGGTAGGTCTATAGCTTCAATTTTTAATGAAAAACGGTTAAAGTTCGTTTCCCCCATAAATCGAAGATACCTATTTTTATTTATATTCAAATAAATAGGTCAAATCACATCACATTTGCTACAGTTAAAATTTTCAGTCATATTGGACATGAATTGATGATTTACGGTGATAATTAAAATTTTTTGATGATAAGGACTGAAGTTGATAACGACGACATAATAAATGACATATATTGTCGAGGTACCACAATAAAGGGCTAATTTTGAAAAATAGCTACTTTATATGGTCAAAAATGAAATTTTGCTTCTATTTTAGGATGTATTTTAGATTTAAGAGGGACAAATATGTTACACTATATTGATAAGAGGGACGAATCTGCCATGAAAAATTTAAGAGGGATGAATGTATTACACTACATTGATAAGAGGGACTAATGTGATACACTATATTGATAAGAGGGATGCATTTGCTAAGAAAAATTTAAAAGGGATGAAAGTGATAAAGTCAGACCATAAGAGGGACCAAAAGTGCAATTCACTCTTATTTTTATAATTTTTAAATTGTTGCCGCATTGAATCAAAGTTTTTTTTTTTTAATCTGTTTTTCAATAGTTAATCTGATTTTATGTTACTATATATAATATAGGTAAACTAGTTATTTTATATTTGGATTATTTATGTAAAATTATTTCATTGATATCTAAGAAAACCACGAAAATTGTAAATATGCATGCTTACATAAATGTACGATTAAAATTATAAAATTATAAATATGCAGTATGATGGGATCCCGAGGTTTGGTGGAGGCACATTCTGCGATTTACATCCTTCAGGGTTCTAGGGCAAGGGTTCTAAGGGTCCAGAATTAGTCTAGTGTAAGCTTGGACACATAGGTAAGCTTTGACACATGTGTTATCAAAAAATAAAAATTATAAAAATGTAGAAATAAAGTAACTGATTACTAAGTGTTAAATTATTAAAGAAAGCAGAGAGAAAATATATTTAATTGTATTAATTCTTCTGATTTTGTATATACTCCCTCCATTTTTTCAATTGTCGTTTTGTAGGATTGCACACGAAATTCAAAATGTTATTTTAATCAAATAAGCTTATTATTAATGACAAGTATTAGTAAGAAGGGTAAAATTGGTAAAATAACATTAATTTACATTCAAATCGTAAAGCGACAAATAAAAATAAACAAGAAAAATTTGCCAAAGCGACAAATAAAAAAAAAAGAGGGAGTATCTGATATACGTGCATGTGACTATTTAAATGAAGCATAAATCTCTCTTTTATAACCAATCATATTTGTACAAGTATAATAACAAAATATTACATTCAAGATAAGCCTAGGGTACGACACTTGCCGTTTGTTGGTGAGAATTTGTTGGGAAAATTGGTGATCGCTTCAAATTGTACTGACTTTATGCTTTATTTTCTACTTTCTTATCATTTACCTCATCAAATCAAGGGTCCTAAGACTCCTAACATGGAACAACATGTTAATTCAATTTTGAAATTGAAGAAAAACAAACATACATATTCATTTCTTACAGGAATTACGTACAAGCAGCAGAGATCGATAAAACAATATCAAGAAGAATGGCTAAAATGCCCTGTAATACAAAATCATCCACACCAATAAGTGATTCACTTTATTCGGTAGACCCAAACTAGCACAAGTTGGCTTCATAATGTTTTCATGCCTTCACTATGCATATATAATTACCTTATGGTACATTGCGTGATGTTGAAAGTTAAAATTCACTAACAAGTACTCCCTCCGTTTTTTTTTAATTGTCGCTTTGGGTTGATGCACACAAATTAAGGAATGCAATAACTAATCACCTTTTCAAAGCAAAAACCCAAAAATACCCTTTTCACCATATGATTAGAACATTTATTATTCTCTCTCATCCTTTACTAAAAAGAATCATTAAATAAGGGCAAAATTGGAAGAAATTACATTGATTTCCTAAAGCGACAAATAAAAGTAAACAAACAAAAGTTGTCAAAGCGACAATTAAAAAAAAACGGAGGGAGTAGTTTAATTGATTTATTAAGAATTTCTTCAAAAAAAAAAAATAAATAAATAAATTAAATATGACGGTAGACAGGGGCGGATTTATATGTAGGTCCAGCGTTTGAAACCTATCTCTAATGTACTATATAAAAATACGAGTGTATATTAGTGCATTTCTATTTTGCTGTAGTTTTAAAACTAATAATATGTCTATTTTCTAATAATTGATGTTTTGGCCAAAATAAATAATTACCTTTAATATATATATAGTCTATGAATACATGACCTATGGGTTATTAAAAAGTTTGGTACACTGTCATAGATGATTTTTATGTACTACTCCATTTTTTTTTTTATAACATTAGATTATTTTTTCGCATTTTTTTATTGCCAAAGAAAATTATCCAATAACATAGTTCGGCCCCTTAGGCCATCTCCAGCGGTTGTCGCCGGGCTTGGGGCGGGGTCGGGCTGAGGTTGGAGAACGGTTGGAGATGGAGAGGGGCCGGGGCGGGGGTGTACGGCGGGGCGGAACGGGCGGGGCTGCGGGCTGTTTGGAGCCCGCAGGCCAGCCCTGCTCCGCGCGTCGATTGTGAGGAAGAAGATTATAAAGTAAAGAAAAAAAAAAGATACCAAAACCGTATTCAGATCTGAAAATGATGGATGAAAGATTTGGAGAGAAATTTGGCCATGAGTCCTGAGCTTGAAAATTGAGATTATAAATATGAAGGGGGCAGATGGCAAAACCCTAGCGTCATCGTTTGTAGTTGGGTGAGTTTTAACCTTTAAGGAATATAATTGGGCCTTGTTAGTTAATTGGGCTAGGGAGAATCCAATGTGTTTTTCTTTAAATCGTTTTCGCATATTGTAAGAAATAATACAAAAACATTAAACAACATACAAGACATAAATATTTATATTTTAAAATCAAACAAATCATTTCAAAATAAATCAAGTTACAATTGCACAATTCCCTAGGTGCTCCAGCTCGAACATAGTGCTCGAGGCCTCCTCTAGATTGTATTTCGATCGTATTGTATGTATTAATCTCTAGCTTGTACGACATCCAATAATGCCCAAGTAGGACCTTCGAAATATATTGTAATCACGTTCAGAAATATATACATTAGACCCTCTCATTGGCAATTTAACACCTTTGTCGTCTTTATATTTTCTTATTGATCCCCCGACGAAACCACATCTTATCAGGATAAAATCGTTTGAAGTGAAGATTATATTTTTTTTAAAACAGGTGCACCCACTTGGCGGCACCTGATTGGTCTTTCCTTTATTTAAATTACGAGTACTAATATAATTAATATTATTAATATTAATATTAAAAAAATTTAAAACTATAATAATAATAGGTGAGAGTGGGCAAAGGAAAAAAATGAAAGTAATTCCCCCACGGAGCCCCAACCATTGGAGACGACCAACAGGGCCCCGGGCTAGCCCTCAACCATTGGAGATGGCCTTACGGTAGACATTAGACATTATAAAAGTTGTACATTTTTTTTGATCAAATAAAACTCTGCGTTATTTAATCTGTAGCACATCATACCAAACAATTAGTACAAAGTAGAAATATTATCAAATTTTTTTTTTGAGAAATAAAATCATATTGAATTGAGAAAATGAATTTCAAAGGATAAATTTATGATTTCACCACTTAAAATGGAACATTTTACTTGCATGCACATGTATATTACAAGGGCCTTTTTTTCTTTGCTTTTACTGAATACCACAACAAAAATTAACTAATTAAAATAGCAAAATTTTCATTAACACTTACAAGGTAATAATGTGAAAATTTAACATTTACTCTTTTTGTATATATATCAGCTGGTGGAAGAATATTGTGAAAATTTAAACTGGGCCAGGCCAAATCTTATCCAGCCCAACTTTATTGGGGCAGAAAATATTTTAGAATAAAAGTTGATGCTGCTTTCCTCGGTTATTTTGGTCTAAGAAGTTAGTAGCCAATTGTAAAAATTCGGATAAAGATTCGGATGGAAACCAATCAATACTGGTTCTCCATGTGGCACCTACTAACTCTTTGAATTACAATTTTGCCCTTCCATCCGGCTAATTCAGCGATTCCAACCACCGTCAAAGTCTCCGGTAATTCAACTTGTGCTTATTATTACAAAATTAAGGGAAGAGAATAATATTATAATAATCCCCGCAGGCAGTATTTCACTTTTGAAATATGCGCGGGGGTTACAACTAATTAATCAGAAATTTCCTATCTGGGGAATATAATTTTTTGCTAAACCCTAGTAGCCGACGCAGATTAAATTGTGATCGCGGCCGATAACTGTGAAGGAAATGGCGATGGCGGGATTGTACAGGCGTATTCTCCCTTCTCCTCCTGCCATTGACTTTGCTTCTTCCGAAGGCAAGGTAGTGATATGGTTTCGTTTTTATTTCTATGATAACCTTTTTGTATATATGATATGCACATATATATATTTAGCGAGGTTTGCTGCATTTAGTTATTAATTGATATTAAAAAGTGTGCCATGATATATAATATTGTAGATTTGCAACTTGAAGAAAACGAGAATTTAAGTGAGGAAAAACACACTTATGTAGAAAATTTGGAGGATGTTGATATTTGGATATTTGTTGGCTTTAAAAAGTTGAAATTGCAGAAGGTAAGGTATACTTGTTAATTAACTTGGAAATTTGTTATTAAGACTACGGAACCAACCTGGTGTGGAACATAAACGAGAATCCAGGCAGTTATTTTCAGGATAATGCGTTTCAGTTTGCAGCTAAAATGGACTTTTGCTGAATTGGATATGATTTATTTGTTGTTATAATGCAAATGCCTAATTGACCTTGTAATTAACTAATAGAACTTTTGTGGGGTTAATTTTGTGGCTAAGCATATTTGTTCAGTTATCTCTGTATTAAAAGGTGTGCATATCTGCAGTAATTGTTTTCTTCCTTAAGAAACTAGATTTAATCAACATGAGAGTGTCCCAAGTAGTTTACCATCCTTCCCTTCTCTTCTAGTGTTGTAAGTTCAGGATTATCGCATGCAGTCTTTTTGAGTCACCAGCGTGCAAATGTATTGGAAACCATTCAAGCTCACTTAGAGATAGTCTTCCATGCTTAAATTTAAGTGATTGATCTTCTTGAGTGGTCTGCTACTGCAGAAACTCTTCACAGAAGCCATCCACAGCGGAACTATGGAAGGTTTTTTCAAGTTGATTTCTTATTTCCAGACACAATCTGAACCAGCATATTGTGGTTTGGCTAGCCTTTCCATGGTCTTGAACGCACTTGCTATTGATCCTGGTAGAAAATGGAAAGGTATACTAGTTTACTTTCAGACTTTATGCTGTTTTAGCTAGTAATCAAATATCCTGCTGTTACTTTAGAAACGTCTCTCTCCATGTCAAACATAATTTCATTACTATTGAGTGGAGAGTTCTCTTTGTCATGGACAATGTTCCTTGCATGTCCACTTAACTTTATTTGTACCATTGTTCACACATTCCCTTTTCTCATACTTATCTATTCAATATTGTGTTTGTTTATGATAACGTTGTATCAGAAGTTGTCTTAAGTAAGAAAGGATGTGAAAATGTTGAGTTGGAGGGTGTTTGGATGAGTCTATAAGATCCTGTAAGATGTTGGAGATTATGAGCCCCTTGAAAGAGTTTGGTAACTTTTTAGTAAAATGAGGTTATAAGCCCTGTTTGGAGCTTATAAGCTTCCAAAAAAAAAAAAAGATGAGCTCCTCCACCTTATTCTTTTAATCTTATAAGGTGTAGGAGCTAATGAGATGTTTGAATTAAGCAACCCAGATATCCTCGTAGTATTCATTTTGATATCCGAGACCTAAAATGTCCCATTATGAGGTATTTGTATCATGTCATAGATCAGGAAAAATGAGTCGCATTTTTATTTCATGTTAGGAGCTTTGAAGTTAACTCTTGATTTTATTGAATCTCTCGTGTTCAGAACTTTGGAATTCTTAAAACCTGTTTAACACGCTGTGTAATCTTCAATTTATTTTTTTAAAAAAATATTAATTGCCAGATCTGTCTTGTATTACCTACTTGCTGTATAGAACTATGCAAAAGTAAATTCACATGGCTAAATTTATTAGCGCTCCTTAACAAGAGAAAATGAGCAGTAGTGATTTCCTTTTCCCTTCTCTTTTTTTCTTTCTTGGGGGTGGGGGGTGGATGGGCAATTGACTCTTTATTGTTAAGATTTAAATCAAAATATTTAGGTTAGTTTGGTTTCATTCTGTGCTCACTTTTCCTTGACAATGTGTTTAGAAAATGATTGCGCGAAGGATCATGTGATTTGAGAATGTGTTGGTATTTGAATTAGGATTGTTGATAAGTTGTCAGGTTGATTTGACATGTGAAACAACTAACAAGAACATAAATTTGTTCGATAGTCTTCAACATATGATGGACAGATAAAGATGATTTTTGAAAACTGGGTATAGACTTGATGTATTGGCTTTAGAATTGTTTAAATATTGCTAGACCAGTTAGCAATAAAAACGAACTTATTTTCACCGAATAATGGATTGGAAACACGAGGAAAGAAAACCAAAATGAAAACAAACATGGTCTTAAAAGTCTGTACATAGTTTTCTTCTCTTTCCAGCAGCTTTATATGAAAGATTTTTCTGCTTTAAAGTTAAGTGTTTGTATCATTAACTTATTGGAGTTCAATAACAGGGCCTTGGAGATGGTTTGATGAATCTATGTTGGATTGTTGTGAGCCTTTGGAAAAGGTCAAGGATAAAGGCATATCATTTGGAAAAGTTGTATGCTTGGCACATTGTGCTGGAGCTAATGTTGATGCTTTTCGAACAAATCAGAGCACCATAGAAGATTTTCGTAAGTATGTCATGACATGTTCTACTTCAGATGATTGTCATGTGATCTCATCATATCACAGAGGCACTTTTAACCAGGTTGGTATCTAGTTTCTCTTTTCTCGTCTTACTTGCCTTGAAATTTTCAGAAGGATCTATGGTCTCTTTGAGATTGTCCCCATTGTTAATTATTGCTCTGAGCATATTGTTTTCTAATTGAAGATATACTATGGATCCACAGCTTCTCATGCTTCCATCCTTCTTCTTGCAAAATACTACTAATTAAAGTGCTAAATTAATAGGATAATTGTTGTATTATATCCTATTTTCTGGCAACTCACAATCCTGAACATCTAACCTACATGCTGCTGGTTGGTTTGTATAGATGGTCTTAATTTATTATTAAGCAAGCAATACCTTTAGAAGACAAGAATAATCATTAAGTGGGCAATGATATCATTCGTGCATCACGACTTATCGCAAAGCTTAACCTTTTAGGTTATTTAGAGCTGTTTATTTTAATGTAAATAGAAGTATTACCAATCAAATTTTGAGAATGTTACTTTTCCTCGGAGTTCAAAATACAGAAAAGTCAGGCAAACTTATTTTTTAATTTTTTGTTAAGATACATATAATCTTGCTTATAAACTTCTGGCGTATGAGATTGTTTCACTTTTTATTGGTCAACTTTTTCAACAATAATTTTTTTAGTTGGTTTTGGATTAGGGAGAAAAACAAATACAAGAGGCTTGAATATATTGCTGTATTACAGCTCAGTGTTAAATTCTGTAATTTTACTCATGTATTGACCTGCCTAACATTATGATTTATGATGTCAAGTGTTTTTTTTATTTCTCCTCGTTGTCTTTTGTTTTTATGATATATCTGCATCCCATAGTATAGTCAACTTTCAATATTTTGACAGTTGTTGCTGTTATCTGTAATTGAGCATGATGGTTGATTATGCTATTTGAAAAGTACATCTTAGTTCATGTATGTTTTGCCATTATGGTATTAAATTTAATGGTTCATAACTTCATTGAATTTGGATGAATGATATCTATTGCAGACTGGAACAGGTCATTTTTCACCTATTGGTGGATATCATGCTGAAAGGGATATGGCTCTGATTCTAGATGTTGCAAGGTTTAAATATCCTCCTCACTGGGTTCCACTTGCTCTTCTTTGGGAAGCCATGGACACTGTTGATGAAGCAACTGGACTACGCCGAGGGTACTGAACTCGCATTTACCTGCATCTCCCCATGCTCTCTGTTCTGAGATTTCTTGGATTTACCACGCATAATATTTGCAATTCCTGTTTAAATTCAGTCAGTTGCTTACTATTAATTCATTGTATCCATGATTGACTGATGCATAGAAGCCAAAGTTGGCAACAGAATCATCCTATGAAGCCACATTAAGGAGCAATTCATCATATAGAAGCTGTTTCCATCTGTTTTGGGTTAAGAGATGTATTCTTGGCCGTGTCTTGTTACTTGTATATGGTAAAATATCTGAAGTTGTAACTTAACTGGTTACACCTTCACAAATCTCTTTTATAGTTAGCTATTAAGTTTCAGTTTCACTTTCAGCTCCTTGCCATGTGTGAAAACCAAGAAGAATGCACCTGCAGTTATTCTGAATCCCACTTTTCATTCACGTCCTTTATCCACAAGCTACTCAGTTTTTTGCCATATTTATCCGGTTCTTTGATCAAGTTCTTTTGTCCATAAGTTACTGATTTTCGCCATATCTTTTGTTACTACAGTTCTTATCATTCTGTTATGCTCGTAGTGTACATAGAGGGAATATATCACAGTGAAACAAGCATTTCTGGTTTTGGCTGTTCGAAGCAGACGCCTTAGCCGTATGACTCTTTGTATTATTACCATTAACTTTGGTCTTTATGATTTTCAGGTTCATGCTTGTGTCTAGGCGTGAGAGATCACCCGCTTTACTTTATACACTGGTATGATCCAAATAACTGTTTTTAGTACCAACCTTAGTGGGTGAAATAATGAACATGTGGTTTAGACTTTTTATAAGACTTTCCAGAATGTCTGGGTAAATGAGATAAAACTGGACTTTTTACTTTCTTTTTTCACATATTTGTTTGGGGATATGTGTTTATTATTAGTGTCATTGCTTCATTAGTCTCAAAGTTCAACTAAGACTTGTTATCTCTATTAATAAATATATACATCTGTTCTTTTAAGTGACACTCAAGTATATGCTAAGTAGACTAGTCTTCATCAGTACGCGGTTTCATAGATAATATGTTGTTTATTATGCAGTATTGACACAGACCACAGTTATCATTCTAAGTTTTTTCCTTATGTATAATGTGTCAAATCATGTTGTCTTATAACAGTAATACTTAACTACATAAAATCAAATTTGTCCAAGCCTTTCCATGAAAGTACTCTGGAATACTCTGGTCTTGATCAGAGCTACAACTGTTTTATGGAGGATGTTAGTGTAAATCGATGTTGTTTGTTGTTCTGATAAGTAAGTTCCTTTCCTTTTTGGTGTTATATGTAAGAATTTGTTGCTTGTAAAAGTATGGCATATAGTGTTTGGTACCCACCAACAATTTATCCTCGGCAGCTCCATCACCTTTTCATTCTTATACTCTTCGGCAGACCTGCAAACATGAGAGTTGGATAACTACTGCAAAATACTTGACGGATGAAGTTCCAGTGCTGTTAAGTTCGGATAAGGTGAAGGATGTGAAGAATGTCCTCTCAACCGTTTTCACGTCTCTGCCGTCAGATTTTGCAGAGTTTATTAAGTGGGTGGCAGAGGTTCGTAGGAAAGATGATAGTGATCAAGATTTAAGTCAAGAAGAGAAAGGCAGGCTTGCTATCAAGGTAAATACAAAGGAACCCTGTAGCGTTTCGTGTTAAAGCCAACATTTCATGCATGTACATTGTACATATACATATGTGACTCTGATCCTTATTGGGTGTTAACTTTCCACCAAATTATCTAAGTTATATAATTTTTCAGGAGGAAGTGTTGAAACAAGTCCAAGAGACTGGCTTATACAAGCATGTGACTGATATTTTATCTTCCGAAAATCTTGTTTGCC
Source organism: Penstemon barbatus (assembly GCA_003313485.2). Lineage (NCBI taxonomy): Eukaryota > Viridiplantae > Streptophyta > Magnoliopsida > Lamiales > Plantaginaceae > Penstemon > Penstemon barbatus. The sequence continues at coordinate 13,250,052 of CM064877.1, read as the reverse complement.
AGATCAAACAAACTTTGGGTCCTCAAGATAGTTTGACTAATATTGCAGCTAGTGTATGCTGCCAAGGGGCTGGGATTTTTGCAGGGAAATCTGGCAAGTCAGATAGGTTTTGCTGTCGGGAGACATCTGTGAGATGTTACAGCGCTACTAATATCGACAAGTCCATTACAGTAGTATCTGGGACAGTGGTTAATGGAATTGGAGAGCAAGGAGTTGATATGTTAGTCCCATTGTCTCAAACAGAGGGTAGCTGCTGCAGTATTGGATCATGTGGTTACTCTGGTATGCACCCAGCAAGCAGTGATGTCTTGACTGCTCTTTTACTTGCATTGCCCCCCGAAACATGGTCGGGTATCAAAGACAAAGAGGTTTTGCAGGAAATATTTGATTTAATTTCTATACAGACTCTTCCTCCATTACTTCAAGAAGAGGTTGGTGAATTTTAATCCATTAAACAGTTGATTGTTGGTTCTAGGTTCAGCTTTGAGTTTCACGAGTGCATAATTCTGTCTAACTCGTGGATCTTGTGGATTTGACAGATTTTGCATTTGAGAGCTCAACTACTAATGCTCAAGAGATGTAAAGACAACAAGGTAGAAGACGATCTAGGTGCTCCCCAAATTTAACAATTTCCTTTTTGTGTTATATCCTTATTGTTGTAATATAAATTGTGCACATATTTTTTTCGGATAACGAGTAACAGAAGCACGAGAACATTTTTCAGTCGATTGCTGCAAAATATTTACTTTCTATGTTATAGGTTTCAGAGAATTCTCTAAGCAATGAAGCAACGTTTCTCCAAACATGGAGTTTCTATACAAAGCAAAACTTATACCCAAAAAATTCTAATTCCATGCCTGCTTGTTCAATCAGCACGGCATTATCGCCTCACCATCGAGTCTTTTCTCTGGGTTTCAGCAGACCTGGATTGGAATATTCATTACCAGGTAGACAATGTGATGAAATCAAATCTATGATCGCCTGCCCCAAAAGTTCATTATACGACACAAATGGTATGTGCTTAAAACATCCCAGTCTTCTATTGTAATGGCCTTCTTTAGATTGTCGGGGTCGTAATATTGGGACGAGGGGTAAACATTGAGTGTAGTATTTATTCTCTTTAGATGCGAATGCTGTATCCTTGATGAGTAGTTCAGTATCTAAAATCTATTTTGAATCTTACTAAATTTGATGGGTCAATATCTATGTATGTTAGTTCTAAGGTTCTAGCGATTTTCAATCTACAGGCCTTTGATTGTTTAACTTAAAACTTTTTTGCTACAATATCAAGAAGAAGAGACAATACGCTTTTGCAAAATTTGGACATGTGTATACATATAGCAAAGATTCAATGCAGATTTTCATCAGTCCCTGATTTCGTAGGTTTTTTGTGAATTAGTACTGCATTTCTCATGTTCATCAAATTTGTACAGGTCTTATATAAGAAATGATAATAGTTGATAAATAGTGTGGTCTCTGGTAAATTAAAACTAATTTGACAACATTGGTAAATTAGCGAGTCTAGTTAAACCTAAAGAAATTAGTTATAGTCATTGATGCTAAATATATTGGTATGTTTAGTCTATTCCTAGTAAGATAAGAATATTATTTTAAATTAATATGTATGGATGGAAGGATTCCCTTCTTATGAGTTCAAAAGATGAAAAATTCGTTTTCGTTTTCTTACGAACTTTTTGTTTTTAATTGCAAGTGTCAATGTTGCAATGGACCATGGACCGAAGTAAAAATAAATCTTACAATTTAATTACTTTAAAAAACGAAACTTTCGGGCACTGTGTGGATGAGTTTTGACATAGTCTTGAAGGTTTTGCTTGATCGGGTTCAAATGAGTTTTCGTCGAACTAATGAAATTCATCATAAATTTACATCAAATTCTTAAAATCTATAAAATATTGACTTGACACTTATCATCTATTTCCCCCCCCCCCTCAAATCAGTATCTAAATCCTGTTAATGTATGCTTAACGGGGTTTCAATTTTTTCAGAACTACAAAATTCAACATTCAAAACCTAACTAAACGGGGTTTCAAAGGTTTCATTGAAACCACCCAAACAATTTTTTTAAAATTGAGACCAACGAAACTGAGTCAAAACCTATCCAAGCAGGCCATTTGAACCTAAGTAAGTCCGAACAGTTGATTGTCGGGCGTCTATTGTCGACCCAATTTAGGTTTAATTTCCCCCTTCAGAAAAGGTAAATTTTCATTTTTGGCCTCTAAAGTGGTTGCGTTTCAAAATTGACCCTTTATTGTCGTACCTTGACAATATACGCTCTTTATTGTGTCACCGTCATCAATTTCAGTCCTTATCGCCAGAAAATTTTACTCATCGCCGAAGATCATCAATTTATGTCTTATTTGACAGAATTCTTTTCTTTTAAAAAATCATCAATTAATGTCATATCTAAACGGAAAATTTAATTTTCACCAAATATATTACGTGTCGAGTGTCACTTAAAAACATGGGATTTTAGATTCTGACTATAAAATTTGCAGGTACATGTCACGTGATAGGTCTATAACTTCAATTCTTGTTACTAAAAAACGGTTAAAGTTCGCCTAGATATCGAAGATACCTATTCTTAGCAATACAAATATAACGGTATATTGAAATCTAATTTGAGAAATATGATTGTGAATTGGCCTATTTATATGTATTTTCGATTTATGGGGAAACTTTAACTGTTTTTCATCAAAAATGTAGTTATAGACCTATCACGTGACTTGGACATGCAAATTTCGGAGTCAGAATCTGAAATTTCCAATTTTTAAATGTCACTCGACACATGATGTTTTTTGCAAAAATTAAATTTTTCGGTCAGATAGGACATAAGTTGATGATTTTAGGCAAACAAATAAAATTTTCGGTCAGATAAGACATAAATTTTGATTATTTCTGACGATAATGACTAAAATTGATGACGATAATACAATAAACAACGTATATTGTCAAAGTATCACAATAAATGACCAATTTTGAAACGCGTCCAATTTAGACGGACAAAAATAAAATTTTCCCTTCAGAAAATTATACCATACATGTGAAGAACATTCGGATATTTTGTTCATTTATTATATGGCTGCAACTTTACCTCGCATCTTCATCAACATTTTCAATGTGATAACTTTTAGCTCAGAAGGTTTTTAGGGTCGACAATGACTATAAATATTAAATATGAACAACGAGTTTTTTTGTAGCTTATCCCCATCGTCTCTGGCCGACCTGTTTTTTTGTTATTTAGGTTGCCAATGGACGGCAAAGCCTAGGCCTGAGTTGAATTCCACTAGTGTGGAATATTTTCTAACTAATTACTAGTGTTATTACTTACTTGTAATTTAATTGTATTTCAAAATATTCTCATATAATTTGATTGATGTATTAATGTATCTAACGTCTAAAAAAATATTAGTTTTATATATATATATATATATATATATATATATATATATATATATATATATATATATATATATATATATATATATATATTGAAATCAATGACATTTAGATAGTTTCTTTAATTTGAACCACCATTTATTCTAAAAGTTAACTTATTTATATTTCTTATCTAGCTAGAATTTGTTTTTCTCCTGTATCTATGTGCATTATCGGCTAAACTGTTTTTATTTGATTAATATAATATGATGATTTGCAGCTTTTGTATCGATACATATTGAATTGTACATTTTATACCACACGATTGCACATCTCATATTATTGTAGATTATTTGAACAAAATTGGCTGAGTGAGTGCGCCATACGTGATTGTTAACTTGATATTTGGAAGGAAATATCATGATTTTCTAATGGTGTATCAAATTGCAAAATTTTTATGGTACTTTGCTTTGACAAAAAAAAAAAAAGAAAAAAAATACTATGACATATGATACCATAAAATGTGGAGTTAACGTGGTCTTTCCTTCCAAAACTTTGAGTTAATGGACACATGTAATCAATTTTATCCAAATAATTAATTACCTATTTTATTAAATGTGTAATAATGTGTTAAATTATGGTATGATTGTGCAGTTCAATATACCTCCATACCATAGTTATATATAAACCACCCTATTAAATTATAAAAAATAAAAGGGTAAATATCACTTTTGGTTCATTTTATTATTAACTTTTTACAGAGTAGTTCCTCTTATGTTTTTTCCCACTTTAGTCCCTACTATGAATTATTTATTTCACTTTAGTCCCTACTATAAATTATGTGTTTCACTTTAGTCCTTATCAGGTGGTTCTGATAACACGTGACATGCATATGAATATTTTTTAGGGCATTTTCGTCCGTTCGCTATTGAGACCATTTGAAATATTGTTTAATTGGTGAACAATTTTGGTGTTTGAGGAAGATTTTGGGAGAAAACTTTAGTTTGGAACGAAATGGACGATTAAGTTGGACTGGAATGAAAGCCTAGTTTGGAAAAGATTAAATCTTTAGTTTTTTTTCAAATGATTAGAAAGACGAAAGTATCCATGTTAGTTTACTTGAAATGACAAAATTGCCCTTATGAGCATATCACATGTTATCGGAACTGCCTTGGAACACCTGAAAAGGACTAAAGTGAAACAAATAATACATAATAGGGACTAAACTGGGAAAAAAAACATAAGAGGGACCACTCTGTAAAAAGTTAATGATAAGAGGGACCAAATGTGGTGTTTACCCAAAATAAAAAAAACACTTTGCCGCGCATTATTGTTTGTGTTGTTGCTCTGTAACAACAGTGAAAAAGAATGACAGATATTGGAGAATTAATATCCAGATAAAAAAATGAGAGATGGAGAAATTAATCCAGATAACATGTCAAAAAATCTTGCACAAATTTAGTTAGAAAATAAAATATCATCAAAATAAAAGAAGACAAATATTCAATACTATAAATGGAGCCAGATGAAAGCATATGTATATACATAAACTTTCAAAGGATTAATTTATAAGAAATATATAGTAGCTAGGTAGGATCAGAAATGGAGGGAAGAAACTATATATATAGCCATCCATTACTGAAAGGAGGAAGCTGCAAAAAGTACAAACATGGCTTCTCTTCATCTCAGATTCAGTCACTGGGTGCTGTATGTGAAGCCCTCATTCCTCCTCTCCCTACAGTAACTAACAATGGAGATCAATCGTCGCATGATGATGAAATTATGGCCCTTGCCCTTTACACTAATTACTACAAATCTTCAGCTTTTCAATCTCCCTTCCCTGATGAGGTACGTACGTACAGGTTCTACAGAGTAGTTTATTTCCTAAACAAACCATATATAATAATAAGTATTTGTAAATTTAGACTGCAGAGCTGTTGGTGAAAAGAGGAATTCCTAAAGCTGTAGCGGTAGTTGGGTTAGTGCTAAAGTTTCTATCAACCAGGTTGGGTACACTTTTGCTTTGCGGCCATACTGCTTTGGACTGGAAGTGGCCATTTATTCACAAATTTTCTGAATTATCAGTCAAAAAGAGAGAATCCGTCCTCCAAAAATGGTCAAAAGGAACTCTTCTCCTCCCTCTAAGAACAGTCTTCTTCTTGCTTAAAGTCACCTGCTTTTACACATTCTTCTCTTTGGTAATGCATGCACTTTATATATGCTTTCAAGTTTCTACTATATATATACAAACTATTCTTTTTATTCCTCTTATATATATAAATGTCTTTTCTTGAATGTGAATGTGTTGCAGACTGATGAAAACTCACAAAATCCAGCATGGGAAGCAATCGGATACCACGTAGAGGCCGTTGACAATTCAACAGCACCGGCAAACGAGAGGCCCCTCGAGAAGGGTCTCATAGAAACCAAGAACCAAATCCAGTTCAATCTAAAGGAATCCCTCATTCAGAAAGGCTTACATGTCACTGAAAACTCAAAGGATAACACAATCGACATCAAATGTGATGTAGTGATTGTGGGCTCCGGTTGTGGAGGTGGCGTCGCAGCAGCTGTCCTTGCAAAAGCCGGTCTCAAAGTTTTGGTCCTCGAGAAAGGCCATTACTTTGTGCCACAAGATTATTCAGGGCTCGAGGGACCTTCCATGAACGAATTATATGCATCAGGAGGGATTTTCTCGACTTTAGATGGGCTATTCATACTCCTAGCAGGCTCGACAGTTGGGGGCGGTTCTGCTATAAATTGGTCTGCTTCTATCAGAACTCCAAACCATGTTATCGAGGAGTGGTCAGTCGATAGGAAAATTTCAATCTTTGGTGGAGCTGAATACCAATCTGCAATGGATGAAGTTTGGAAGAGAATAGGTGTAACCGAGAACTGTGTACAAGAAGGTTTCCAGAACCAAGTGTTGAGAAAAGGGTGTGAAAATCTTGGATTGAAAGTCGAGGGAGTTCCAAGAAATTCTACGGAGAATCATTACTGTGGTTCTTGTGGCTATGGCTGCAGAAGAGGAGAGAAAAAGGGAACTGACTCGACTTGGCTTGTCGATGCAGTTAACAATGGAGCAGTGATCTTAACAGGATGCAAAGCCGAAAAGTTTGTTCTCGTGAAAGACGAGAAAGAAAAGCATAGAAAGAGATGTAAAGGAGTAATTGCAACTATGGAAAGCAATGGTACACAAAAGAAGCTAAACATCGAGGCAAAGGCCTCGGTTTCAGCTTGTGGTGCTCTGTTTACACCTCCTTTATTGGTTTCAAGTGGGCTAAAGAACAAACACGTAGGCAAGAATCTTCATCTACATCCTGTTTTATTCGCCTGGGGATACTTTCCGGAATCCGAATCGGAGCTTAAAGGAAAAAACTATGAGGGAGGAATCATTACCTCGATCCATAAGGTGGTAACAGGAGAACCAAATTTCAGGACAATAGTGGAAAGTGCTGGATTTGGGCCAGCTTCATTCGCGGTCTTCCTGCCGTGGGTTTCAGGGCAGGACTCAAAGGAGCGGATGTCAAAATACTCGAGAACTGCAATGCTGTTCACATTGATCAGAGATGTAGGTTCAGGGGAGGTGAAAGAGGAAGGAAGCGTAAAATACAAGTTGGGTGGACTAGACAAAGAGAATTTGAAAGCCGGGTTGAGGGAGACATTGAGGATATTGATTGCGGCAGGAGCTGTTGAGGTGGGAACTTTCCAGAGCAATGGGCAGAGGCTCGAGTGTGAAGGGGTCGGGAATGAGGACGTAGAGAAGTTTCTGGAGACGGTGAAGGCGGTCGGGGGGCCAGCTTCTGGGGAGAAGTATTGGACTATGTATTGTTCGGCACATCAAATGAGTAGCTGCAGGATGGGGGCTAGTGAGAAAGACGGTGCAGTAGATGGAAATGGGGAATGCTGGGAAGCTAAGGGCCTGTTTGTTTCGGATAGCAGCGTCCTTCCGACTGCTCTCGGTGTTAACCCGATGATTACTATTGAATCCACTGCTTACTGCATCTCCAAAAGAATTGCAGAGTCGCTGAAAAAGGAAAACAATTAATGTTTAGACAAGGAGTCTATGAACTATGATCATTTTCCTTCTACTTATTCAATAACTATATATGAGTACATGAGTTGATTTGTATCTTGGTATTTAATTAATTATTGCCTCCTCCTTATTATAAATTTATAATATAATGTAACTGTCTCTTTGCTAAGCAAGCTTAATTCTTCAATAAATAGATTTTACTTTTGCTGTTGTGCAGTATTAGTATACCCATTCTCTATATCCAAATTAAGTTGCTAATTAAACTTTTATTGCTAGCAGCACTACTAGCTTGAGTTTTAGTTTGCATGTGTACACTGTACAGATAGTTTTAGTTAGGGCAAGTGGAATTTAGTTTTGGGGTCGGTTATTCGGAAACGTGTGTTGCCAAATTTTAATAAATACCTACTTTATGGTTTTAAAATCAAAGTATTACATGACCATGGCCCAATGATTAATCCATGCAAATGGTGCAACAAAGATGAGTATTTCACGAGAAATTATTTTGTGCAATCGTTACACAGATGATATGGTGTAATAAATGATTAAAATTGTATTTGAGTTCCCATATATAAGAAGAAGTTACTCTTAACATCTCATTCCCTGTAATGATATGTTTTTTTTGTTTCCAAGGATTTAATCCATTTTGAGGTGCGTCGGACACAAAAAATGAGAACTTCTCCCAACAGGGATTCGAATCTGAGTCCGCTATTTTGTAGTGCCTAATCTCTTCCACTAGACCAATCACATGTTGGTCCTGTATTAATATGTTGAACAACTTTAAATAAATCATACTCGTTTGTTGTACCACGATATCCATGCAACAATCGTATCAAGTAATCGCTCGTATTTCAAAGGTATATAATTTTTAAAGAATAGACTTTTGTTGTACCCAAAAAAAAAAAGGAAAGAAAAATAGACTTTTGGGACTTGTGTAACTGTAAAGAAGAAAGTCAACATATTACGATGACTTGTAAATAGTATGGACGGGTAATTGCAATTAGACGTAACTTGTGAGGATTTAAAAATACTAATAATTTAAATGTCCACCCACTTGTTGCAGCTCATTTGTATATGTATTGTCCTATGCAGACTTCTTCTCTTCCTTTAATTTCTTTTCTAGCTGGGCCTGACCTGACCTTTTAGGTAGGCCCAAAACACCATCCTTGGAAATAGAATGAGATGACGGCGCCTCAACCTGACGTAGGATTGCAAATTAAATTAAACTATTTAATATTCGATTCGAGTTCGTTCGATAAAAATTCATTTGAATTTAATTTGTCAAATAAATCAAATAAGCTTGAATAAAATATCTCGTTTGATAAGCTCAACTCAATATGCTAAAAGTTGAAAATTCACATGTAAAATACCAAGCTACTCGATAATCGGCTCGAGCTCATTCGTTAAAAGCTCGTTTGAGTTCGGTTTGTTAAGTAATCAAATCAAACTCCAACACATAATTTAAAGCTCGATAAAATTCAAACTAATCTTGAACAATGTATCGTTCGATACTACTCAGTTCGTTACACTCCTAACTGCGCGCATGGTTTCTTTCATTCTTTGACAACTTATACAAATATTATATGAGAAAATGTGAAGTTTTTATTTATTTTTCAATTATATTAAATTAATAAATCTTAAAATACATCCTATATTTCTTTATTTTTTGTTGCAATTATTTGATCAACTTGTCTAAATTCTAAAAATTAAGAAGAGTGTATATCTAATTAACTTAATTATAAAAAATTGAGCAAACTTGTTGGGCAAAGAGAATATGTAATAATATGCATAATGGAAAATCTAAGGGCTGTTTGTTTGGTGTTTGGGAAAGTAGTTTGGGAGAGTAGTGGAGGTTTGTGAAATAATTTCAATTTGCGTAATGTTGTTTGTTTGAGTTTTGAGAGAGTGACTTGAGAAATAAAGTAAATGTAGGTTTTTTTTGGAAGAATTAGGTTGTAGGTGTAAGACGTGTAAGACTTTTATGTCAAATCATGTTTGTTGTGAGATAAATTGTGTAAGAGATATGTTACTTTATGTCAAATCAGATTAGAGTTTGTATCGGTTTTTTTTAGAGATAAAAAAATTGTTGTTTGTTTGGGTTTTGAGAAAGTAGTTTGAGAAAATTGAGAAATTAAAAATTTATTTCAGAAAATAGAAAACATATTTGTTTGGCATTTCCCAAACACGAAATTTTTTTAAGAAACACCAAACAAACAGGCCCTAAATATTTTTCAGCTGGATACGACGTCAGCACCTTTTGTTATAGCAAAATTATTTTTTTGATAATTCTTTTGTTATAGCATATAATTAGTTGACCTTTATTAATAAATCATAGAATGCTACTTCGATTTATTTCATCTTAATTATCGTCTAAAATAAAATGTAGTTTAAATTAGATTATCCATGATTTATTCTCATATATATGGTGCTTAATGCTTCTTAATTCAATAACCGTTTTGACATTAATTAAACCCATAAGTTACATATAAAGAACATTTTAATTTTTATTCTTTTGAAATTAACATATATAAATATAGGAAAATTCTAGTTACACTTCATTTATTTCAAGTGTTGCATATCTTTGCACTTTTCTTAAATTAAAGTCTAGAGGTGATAAATTTAGTATCGAATCTTAGTCGAGTGATAAAAAAAAGAAATCAAATTAACTATGACCACATACTCCCGCAGTATAAATAAATAAATAGGGTATATTCTACTTCATCAGAAAAGGAAAATATAAACAGACCCGGCAGGGGTTCTTTAGTAAATTAAAGCCCTGCAGAAGTAATAAAATAAACTTCAAATTCATCAGTAAAAATAAAGAAATAGTACTAATTTAATACACTGCTCACAATTCCAAGCTAGCATAAATACACAGAGAGAGAGAGAGAGAGAGGATTAAAAAAACTAACACTAGAAAGTAGAAAACATATATAGATCGTGCCGAACGGCCCCCACCCCCCCTTGTCCTCCTCCACCCTTCGTGAAATAAACACTCAGCTCCGCCATGAGAATAAGAAAGCACGCCAAAATTTCTCCTCTTCTCTATGCGACGTCGTCTTTGCAGCCGCGTACTGTTATCCAGACTCATGTGTGCCAGCTCAATCAATCGCCATGGGACGTCATGATTTTCTCGCCACCATCAGCTCCTCCGCCACCACCGTCTCCTCCGCCGTTAAAGGTCAGTTAAATTCTCTACAAACCATTTCTATTTTTCTCGGAGGTACAGATCTACTGTTACTCGGTCATTATTATTTACAAAAATGTCTGCATTTTAGTTTATCATTTAGGGTTATCTTCATGCCGTTAGGTTTCTAACCGAGCGAGTAAATTAGTAGATTTATCTCTGTTATTTAATCTCTAGAGTTCGAATTTGTTTCTGGATTTTCTTTTTTCGCTTTATTACTGACACTGAGTTTCATTTCTCGACATTGCGTGATTTTATTTTTAGGTTAATAAATATGATTATTCGGAAACAAATAGCTGCTCACGGGACTCTATTTCTATTGTCGAGAGGTATATAATCCTTTTTACTTTTTGTTTAATTTGAATTATTTCTGGTAGCTTTTTCCAGTTCTATAGAATAATACAATAGGGTTCGTGCCCCCTCCCCCGCTAACCGTAAATGAATTTCCCCTCTATGATCAGTTGATATTTCATTATTTTAAATAATCATATTCTCTATGCTTATATATATATATTCAAATAATGTTTGGACGATAGTGAAGAATTTGATGATGAATATTCATGGAGGAAGTTGGAATATTCGGATGGAGGCAGTGCCACCAATGATAAGGCCGAGGAGGAGGAAGGACATGTAATTTATTGTTGCAAAACCGATGGAAAGATGTGGCGGTGCAAGAGGAAGGCTTCTCCAGGTCACGCAATGTGCGAGCATCATCTAACAATGATGAGAAACTATACGAATAACTCCGTCCCCAGAAAGCAAGCTGCGGCGGTAGAAGTTGCCAAGTGTCGACCTCGTCCCAAGAAAGCTTCGGCATCGTCCTCATCATCCAATCCCTATGAATTTTATTATTACTCCGGGTTTGGACCTCGTTGGGGCAAGAAGAGAGGCCAAGTCAACACAAATAACGGTTGTGACGACATGCCAAAAGATTTAGAGCATGAGCATGAAAAGGAACCGCCTAAGACGTCTCAATTTGTTGATGACGATTTTGAATACTCTGAGGATGAAGACAAGGGCAACGAACATGGTAAGAAGAGACCCCGAAAGCCTATTAAGGCTCGGTCTCTAAAATCGCTAATGTGAGGACTTGTGAAATCGTATGTAAGCTTAGGTAGAAGCTTGTTGTATTTTTGTCTAGGTGTCTTTTATGGATTTGTGTTTCCAAGGACCTTTTTATATTTGTTTTGGGTCCAATAGTTTGGTTTCAATTTATTATGCCCATGGGAACTGGACTAATTAATCTTTTTGGGTGTTGCTTAGTTTGATTTGAAAAGGCCCATTAAATGAAATGGTTAAAAAAGACCGGTACGTGTCTCTTTTCGGTTTATATTGTTGACATCGAATAAAATAATCTATAAAGAAATCTATTGAAATTATTAAAAATTTCATGACTAAATTAGTTGCCCTATTGATTTTTGAGCTAGCTCCTCCGAACCAACCATATGAGGAAATTGTATTTTTTTTTTTTTTTTTGATAATTATGAGGAAATTGTATTGATCTATGCAGAAATTGTTGGTATATACAGTATTTGATAAATTTAGTTTTCCTAGTTATTGGGCCGTCCATATGAGGCTTAGAAGATGGAAAAACAGCCTAAGTTTACTGGACTTTCTGAAATTCAAGTCTCATCCTTTTTCACTTCCCTTTATCCATCCTTTTGATTTTAGTGTATTCTTTCTTCTAACCACACAAGTTTGAATGGTCCCATGCATTTCGAAATAAATCATGATTTCATAGGTTTTCATCAAAATCAATTTCGAATATATTTGTCACTCCAACCCAAAATACATTCAAATTAAAAAAAAAAAATATATTTGCACATTAGGATAATTAACCTAGCTAGTAGACAGGGGCGGACCTAGCCTACTTTCGTTGGGGGGGCCAAAGATTTTTTGGTAACAAAGTCTTGGTATTTTTTCAATATTTTGATAAAATAACAAAAATTAACTTATATAAAGTTATACTATAATTTTATTCAAGAACAAGTGAAAAAATATACTTTTAATATTTCAAGAATATGAATTTTTAAACACTCAAAACAGATGTTTAAGATGCAATCTAGCAATATACTGTTAAAATTATACTATGACTTCTGTAATTATAGCATAATTATGATCTCATAATTCAATTAAATTATATCTACTAAGGAACTTGAAGCCTGCACAAAGGCAAAATTCATATGAAACGTCAATTAATGAATAATTTAAAAAGGAAAAACTAGATAAATTTAGGGTGAAATGAAAAAATAAATACATTAGTACATGAGTAGATGAGTTTATGTCAACTGAATATTTCTAAAATATATATATATATATATATATATATATATATCAAAAAGAGATAAAAAAAATTTGGCTAAAATAGAGAAATCTATTAAATCTCCATAAAATAAAAAGAAAATTACTAGACCAAAAGAGCAATTAATTATCAACAAAGAAGTTACTAGGCCAAAAGAGCAATATCAAAAAGAGATAAAAAAAAATTGGCTAAAATAGAGAAATCTATTAAATCTCCATAAAATAAAAAGAAAATTACTAGACCAAAAGAGCAATTAATTATCAACAAAGAAGTTACTAGGCCAAAAGAGCAATTAATTATTACAAAGAAGTTAAAACATATAACATAAAGTTCCTCTAAGGAGTCGAACTCCTGACCTATAGACCTCCAAGTAGTGCCCAACCACTTCACCACTTATGAGTTCATTTAATATTATACATATATCTAGTATAAATACAATTTTTTCTGGGGGGACCATGGCCCCCCCAGTCCCTCTTGAGGTCCGCCCCTGCTAGTAGAGACAAATGTTCACTTCAGGAACGTACGGACTTGGGATTCTTGGATCTACTGCCCTCTGTTGCATGCTTTCCAATAAGTTTGGTTATGCTAAAAATGGAATTTTGAATTTGAACCTTGCAATGTTATCTCATTCTATGGTCATTAATGGGTGCACGTACTTATAAGCTTCTCTACCAAGTCAGAGACACTGTACAATGTTCAGTTGTTGAATGTTGATAGAAGCAAATTAAAGTCTCTTGATGTGTTCATGTAAATTGTAATCCTTATCATCACGAGTGAAAGCTCATAAATTAAACTGGCCAATAATTAACATCTTCCTTACATATGTCAGAAATGGCCTAAATGGCAACTGGGTAATTATTGTTCAAATCGGGTTTGACCAAACCTACAACATTCGCATAGCAAGTGCAATACACTTGCTTTGAGATTGTATAACACTAAATCAATAAAAATGAAAGTGTACTGCACTGGATTTATGGTTGGATGGGTTCGTCAAATTCGATTTGGACACGAATTTTCCATTAAAAATATCCTTAGGTGCAAAAACAGAGATGCGCTTAACTTAACCAAATAGGAGTTTAATTTGATATACTAGTAATGGTCCTCTACCACCAAATGTTATTCTTAGGTTGGAAAGCTATGAATTCGCCAATTCATCAATAGTCAATCCCATTTCGTTTTCTTGAAATACAAAGGGCTTGTTTGAGAAAGTAGTTTGGGAGAGTAGTGGAGGTTTGTGAAATAATCTTGATTTGCGTAATATTGTTTGATTGGATTTTTTGAGAGTAGTTTGAGAAATAAAGTAGGTATATGTATTTTTGGGAGGGTTAGGTTGTAGGTGTAAGATGTGTAAGACTTTGTGTCAAATCAAGTTTGTTATGTGAGATAAAATGTGTAAGAGATATATTACATTATGTCAAATTGAAGTAGAGTTAGTATATATTTTGTTTAGAGATAAGAAAATTATTGTTTGTTTGGTGTTTAAGAGAGTAGTTTGCAAAAATTGAGAGATGACAAATTTATTTAAAAAAGTAGAAAATAAATTTGTTTGACATTTCCCGAATACGAATTTTTTTTTAAAACGCCAAACAAACAAGCCCAAAGTAGTTGTAGTCTTTTGATGAAAATAAATGATGCAGGAGCTCAGGGGCGGAGCTATATGGTTTTCATTAGGGGAGTTGTGTGTTGAGAATTTAAGGTATCAGGTACCTTAGGCCATCTTCAGTGACTCCTCAGTCGAAGTCCAGCTTTCCCTCAGCTTCAGTTCAACTTTCCTTCAGATTCTAAGTCCAGCTTCCCCTTTTCTATTTATAAGTCATCTCAAATGACTCAATCTATCAATTCCATTTAATTTCAATTCTCATTTTTTCCACTCTCACTTAATAATAATAATAATAATAATAATAATAATAATAAAAAAAAAATTTAAACAATAATAAATAAATAAATGAAGAATAAAAACAGTATTAATAATGGATAATAATACGCAAACCGATTTGGGAATAATAAAAATAAATTAAGATTACGTTAATAATAAGAAATAAAATTGGTACACAATAATATAACAATTAAATAGTTGACAACCAATAATTTTTAAAAAAATACTCAACAATACAACAATTAATTACTCATATAAGGAAAGCTACCCATCATCGTCATTGCCAACAAATAAATTAAATTAAGTTTATTAAATAAGAGTTACATTTTTAAAAATATTACACAAATTAAAGGATTTTTTTTAAAAAAAAAATTATTAAATAAAAAAAATAGGGATGAGTAGGTGTCCGACAAGTGTCAGCCACCTGCTGGGAGGGAGCATGCATATTCAAGGCGTGAGGCAAGGGGTTTTTCCATTGCCTCACGCCTTTGAGCGATGGATTACTAAATCAAGGGGAATTTGCAATTTTCACCCCTTTCTTCATAAAAGTTCATTACTTCCACCCCCTCAATCCAACCTCCCCCTCCCCCTCTTCATAGGAGATGCCCTTATATTTTAACAGTGTTTTGATAAATGATAAAGATGAGTAAAATATGAAGTAATCTATTTTTCCCCCACAACTGTAGAAACATAAATGTTTTAAAGAACCATTGGGAAACAAAAATAAAACAAAATAAATATATATCTTTAAATAAACACTATTATTTAAGATTTTTAATTGTGATTGACAACGTTACTTTGATTAGAAAACTTCAAGAATCATCTATACTCGAGAATTAGTATATTAATTAAACTCAACAACTTAAATTATTTTTTGCTGATTTAATCAAATATTTCAAAATTTTAATAAATAAATCTAATTGATCGATCTCTAACTTCAAAAGTTATAGAATCAAAATTTAAACCTTACACTACCATAATATTAAGAAACCCTAAGTACAAGCTCTCCATTAGCAAAACGTTGATTTTCTTTTTTTAATAATTTGTATCTTTCTATAAGAAATTCACACTTAAAATAGGTATACATGTATACAATTGAAAAAAATGGTGTTATTTGTAAAAAAATATTAAAATGAAAGTTAGATTTATGCAGGTCCAAACTATTAAATAATAGGGAAAATGATAGTAGTTATTAAGAAAGAAAAAAAGTTAACGAAACAAATAAAACATCTCAATTAAGAAAAATATCCTAAGTAGGATTCGAACCAAAGCTATAAAGAATGGTGCTTTGTGTAAACAAACCAGCTAAATAAGATTATCTTTCTCTGGAAGGCAACCGCCCCCACCCCTGTCTAGTTCCGTCAATGCAGGAGCTATTGCACCATCCAAATTATCCCACAATTAAAGAATAGTGTACAAAATTTTCAGTAAACTTCAAATACATATATGTATCTCTATAGGTGGATTTAATTTCTTCTTTGTTATTCGTTCCCAACATCAAGAAAGTTGCAAATCAGGGAACACATGTACAATTTTCTCACTTTTGATATCTATCTTCTCCGTCTGGTTTTTCAAATAAAAAAGAAAACCAAACATGCCAGAAAAGGAAATTAAAGAAGAACTAGAAGTTGGCTGCAATCTGAACGAGGATTTAAGGAACATGGAAGGATGAAGATGAGCCACCTCGTTTATAAAGTAGATATATATGGATCTTTGGCTTTCCAGAATCCCAGTAAAAATCATCTTGGTTATTCTTACACATCAATTCTTGCTATGTAAACAAATGAATTTAAAACTTAATATGTTATAAGTTATGAAAATTTGAAGGGTGATTACACTCGCCCCTGTGGTTTATCGTGATTACATAAAATCCTATGTGGTTTCAAAAATTACAAGAACATCCTTTAAAAAGAGGGAGGGGGGATTTCTGTAAACATTTTCGAGGGGGTCTTTGTAAAAATTGTTGAAGCTGTAATGGGTGTTTGGGTACATAGCCTAAACCAGAGATGACCTTCTTGTAATTTTTGAAACGTCGAGAATTTCTTGTAAAACGAATAAACCTCGAGGGGTTCAATCTTAAATCACCCAAATTTGAAATCAATATTTCAATTGAAATTTGTAACAAAAAAATAGTAAAATAAATTTGTCTATGACCAATTGATATTTACTATTTAGTTAAAAAATCAACCGTAAAGGGAAACCCAGTTAAAAATAAAATATCCTTAAAATTAAATTCGGGAAGTAAATGCCATGAAAAAATTAAAAAGTACTAGTCTAAACAAAACATCTAACACATTGCATTCAACTAACTAGTTTGGTATACCATTTAAATATGCTTAATTTTATTATTATGGAACTAAACGTTTATAACAACGTACTCTAATTTTGTATAGTTTTAATTAAGCTTTGAACATATAATATACGGCCAATTAAATAATCGATGTAATTGGTCCAATTAATTTGCTCATGCAACTAAATCTTTCATCGGAATCTTATTATAATCACTATCTAATTTTGTAAAAAAAAATCTATTTTTTCAAACCAACTTCATGAGGCGAAGTGTGCTTATCTATCACCGATAAATGTTGTCGTACTATTTTGTCCTCTTATGATCGAGCTTCATACATATAATTCATTTATAAACAATTTTGCTCATGCACAATCGAAACTTCCTATTGGATAACACTCATAACAGGCTTGTTTAAATTGACATTATATTTTCGAAACTTTAACTTCATTAGAAAAATGTAACCAAAAGTGGAAGAAGAAGAATGTGATCTACTAATAGTTTCACCTAAATAGTGCATAAACTATTGTCAGCATTTATCAATAAAAAAATTTCTTCTTCTAAGAAGTCAACATTATCAATCCATAACCATATTTTTTTTTATATATTTACAAATTAAAGCAGCTAAATAATCCTTATTTTATTTAACAAATTCAAGTACCCAAATTTGTAATATTTATTCTCAATTTAGATGTTTAAACTTTCATGCCAAGAGTAACTAATAATGATTAGCCATTTATAATCATAAGATGAAGGGATTAAAATTATAGGAAAAAAAGGACTAATTAGGGAATAAAAATATTGTAAATATTGGAGCAATGAAAGTTTATTATGAATATAACAATTTAAACAAAATAGATATTTTTAAAATGGTAACAAAAAATTTAAACAAAAACACCTGATAAGTGCGAAAAAAATATACATAAAAAAGAATTAAGTGAAACTGTCACTTTCAATCTTCTAGCTTAATGGACATCCGATGATCATATTACTAAGAAATGATATCTATGTCCGCATGGACAGCTCAACCGGTCTCAGAGAGGGAAGTTGGAACAAGAAATGATATCTATTCTCTTTCATGTAACAACAAACACAATGTATTACCATTAAAACAAAAATAATCGACCAAAAGTTCTATGACATTGAAAACTCAATTAACAAAAACCAGAAAATCAAATGTAATTAGGTGCCACAAATATTTAGTACACGAATTTAAGATAAACTTCATAGTCATCACATAAGAGACTTCAATGATCGAGCCTTTATCGCCTTTCGGGCTCTCTTCTTCCTTTTTCTTGTATTTCTTCATCCTCAGAAGAGTCTTCAAATTCTTCTCCCGCTCCAAATTCTTTGGCTATCACAAACCTTATCAAATTTGCCTCTTTGCTTGGCCCAAGACGGTTCAAATCCCGAGTAGTAATAGAAATCGTTTGGGTTCAAAGACGAAGACGACGTTGAAGCCTTTTTTGGGCGAGAATGTCGATTGGCACCTTTTCTGGGCATCACTGGCTTCTTGGTGACTTTGTGAGCTGAGGAACTAGCATAGTGCCGCATTTGTGATAGGTGATGCTCGCACATTGATTTGCCAGACAAAGCCTCATTTTTGCATTTCCAACCTTTTCCATTAGTCTTACAACAAAAAATTATCGTTTTGTCCTCTATCTGCTCCGCTTTATTATCAATGGCGCTACCTCCTTCGGAATAATCCAGTTTAAGCTTCCCCATGGAATTATCAAACTCCTCCCTATTTTACAGAGTAGAAGTTTAATATAAAGTAAATTTGGTGCGAAAAAGAGGGAAAAACACTGTTTATATCAAATTTTTCAAAAAAATACATTTCATACCATTTAGACACATTTAGTTTTGCTGTCAATTTTCGAATGGAATTCAACATTTGTCGTTCAAGTTTCTGTTAAGTTGACAATGAGAGGGAATACAAACACAAATTTTAAAGACCCGCCATTGTTAACTTAACGGGCAAGTGCGACACGTGCTGAATTTCGTCCGAAAATTGACGGCGAAACTATATGTGTCAAGAGAGTGTGAATCATAGTATGAAATGTGTTTTATCGAAAATATTGGTATATATCAAATGTGTTTTTTGGACCGAAATTTGATATCAAAAGTATTTTTTCCTCTGAGAAAAATTAATTAATCAATTAAAATAAATGTTTATAAATTGCTAATTTGGGATTGGGGAGGGGATCATTTATAAATAATCTAGGAGTACAAACCCTAAATATTGATTTGCAAAAAATTGAAAATTACAAAAACAGTAAAAAAAATTTACCTCTCTATGACCGAAATAGAACCCAACGAGTTGTTATTTATTCCCGAATGCTCATTTATATTAACCTGAAAAAAGTTACGAAATGCGATGTGATGAATTGAAGCTTCCTATAATTAATAAAGTAAAACCGATTTGAAACTTTGAGTCTAAATAACATATATAAATTGTAGAACTAACTATTTGTTTTAAAACCCTAGATACGAGTCCGAATAAAACCCTAAAGGAAAAATCAAATAATGCCAAAAACGCAAAATAGTTTTTGAATAAT
Organism: Penstemon barbatus; assembly: GCA_003313485.2. Classification (NCBI taxonomy): domain Eukaryota; kingdom Viridiplantae; phylum Streptophyta; class Magnoliopsida; order Lamiales; family Plantaginaceae; genus Penstemon; species Penstemon barbatus. The sequence goes on along the minus strand of CM064877.1, from coordinate 13,230,413 downwards.
AATAATTGATTACAGTAGATCCATAGGTACAAGTAGATGTGAAATGATTTAAACATAATTTAATTCACCTGGAGCAGCAGATGAGGAGGTGGAGTGGATGGTGGCGATAAAGTCATCACATCCCAGGGTGATTGATTGAGCTTGCATATGTAAGTTGGAATAACAATCCCCGGAGACAAAGACGATGCGGTATAAGCCAGAGGAGAAATCTTGGCGTTCTTTCTTATTCTCATAGCTAAATAATGAGTTTAAGGGTAGAATGAAAGCGGGTGAGGGTGGGGGCTATTAGGGATGATGAAGAGTTATTGTGCGTCCCCCTTCTTAATATATATAGAGGGATAACCAGTAATGCATGTAGTGACGCATTCATTTACTTCTATTTATTTTAATTTTTTTTTACTAATGAAGTCAATTAATATGGTATATCCAATCAAACTTTCTTAATTTTCTATTTAATTTTTAAAAAAATATTTATGTGATTCGTTCATCTGTTTTTTCTTTTAATATTACACGAATAAGATTGAATAATGTTGGCAATATAAAACATATTTGTGTGTGATGTACCGTAAATATGTGCGATTATGACAAAATCATGTTGTGGTCCCATGGATATATATTGATTTGCAATTTTCTGTAATTTCTTTTTTCTAAAAATGTTTATACGACTTTATGAGTTTAACTAACACAGTGTGATTATCAGAATCTAAATTTGATTCGAACTCTATTTAGATATTATGTAATAATAAAAGTTTATTTGTAAATTAATTCGACTTACCCATTTTGTTTATAGACAATAAGATGGGATAAACTATAATAAGACTCACTTGTACATTCTCTCACAATGGCCTATTAATATCATATTATTAAAAAGTAGTCCATGATAATATCGTATCTCATTTGTAGATATGCGCATCTCACTTTTGTGTTATATTTATCATTTAAAAGCTATGTGTCGCGCGTGTTATTTCATGTCTAGTTAAGTAGATAATAGGAAAAGTCAATAGATACGAATAAAATTGTTATCATATTTTCTCATTATAACTACTTAACTAGACATGAAATAACCAGTGTTTTTAAAACCGGACCGGACCGGCGGGTTCACCCGGGTTAACCGCTTACCGGTCTTCAGTTCGGTCCGATTTACTCTTAAAAACCATCTCTTAAATTAACCGGTCTGAACCGATCAAAACCGGTCCAAAACCAGTGAACCGCCAAAAACTTAAAAAAGAAAAAAAGAAATTCTGAAAATCAAAATCTAGGGCACGCTTCTTTTTTCAATCTCATTCCAAAATCCAAACAGGCAAACAAGAGGTCAAGAGCAGCCGCTGTCTTCTTCTTGCTTCATTGATGCAGTTTGATATCAAACCAACAACAATTAACAGTAAAACTCCAATCAAATACCAAAAATGCACTGTATTAAACTGCAAATATAAGAAATCCCCAATGATCCAAATCAATACAAAAATAAATGAATCAACTAATTCCGAACTGCAATTACAATATAGCAAACAGCACCACAACCCACAAACACAATTTGTAAAGGACGGCCACAGACAACCGATTACAAATCAACCCAAGCTAGGCTCCCATATTACCTGAAATGGAAACGAAGGACTTGGATTAGTTTAGCTCAATTTCCAGCTAAAATGCTCCAGAGAAGAGAGAAGCATCGAACTTACAATTTTCAGATAGATGATCATTCCATTTGCGTGCACAGCTATTTAAGGGAGTCATTTTCCACGTGTAATTTCCACCTCAGCCAAAAAGTGTCTGCCCAATCACCAAAAACGGTACCATTTGCTCCCAAGCTCTCTTATTAATAAAAGCGTTCTTTGCAATTGTTACGTTTTTGTTTTCTTTCTAATAACTGACTAAACTAAGCAGGGGGGTATTTGCATGTTTATTTAGTGAGCAACAAGGCATCCCAAGCTACTCTAATTATTTGCATGTAACAATACCCACTCCTCCAAAAATTCCTTGTCCTCAAGGAATAAATGAGGGGAACATTTGCTGCAATGGATACAGGTCCTCCCATGAATTGTCTTCATCTGGGGCATTAAACCATTTGATAAGAACCTGAGTAGCTGCCCTTCCCTGCTTCTTATACAACCTTCTGTCCACAACTTTTTCAGGCTCTAACAACACTTGACCATGAACTGTTTGAGCAATAGGGAGAGTGGGAGATGCAACAGCAGAACCAATCTTCTTTTTGAGTTGTGAAATATGAAAAACATTGTGAATTTTTGCATTAGGAGGTAATGTCAGTTTGTAAGCAACATTGCCCACCCTTTCTAGAATAGGAAATGGACCAAAGTATTTGGGGCTGAGTTTAGTGTAGGAAGTGCCCCTCATGGAAACCTGTCTATACGGTTGAAGTTTAACGAAAACATAATCCCCAACAGAGAACTCTCTATCCATCCTATTCTTGTCAGCCAATGACTTCATTCTTGCCTGAGCCTTGCTCAAGTGTGATTTGAGCACTCTAATAGTAGCTTCTCTAGCATTAAGGCTTCTGTCAACAGTCTCCACAGAGGAGTCAAATGGTTGATAGCTAAGATGGATGGGTGGTTGTTGGCCATAAACAATTTCAAAAGGAGTGCAGTTAGCTGAAGAATGGAAGTTGGTGTTGTATTACCATTCAGCTAAAGGATGTAAGTGTAGCCAGTAAGCAGGCCTGTCCCCCACCATACATCTCAAATAAGTTTCCAAACACCTATTAACTACTTCTGTCTTTCCACCAGTCTGTGGATGATAGGCAGTGGAGTGAAGCAAAGAAGTACCTTGTATCTTGAAGAACTCAGTCCAAAATTTACTCAAAAAGACCACATCTCTATCACTAACAATAGTGTGAGGTATCCCATGTAATTTGAAAACATGATCAGTAAAAGCCTGAGCTACTGTAATGGCAGTGTAAGGATGGCTTAAAGCAATAAAATGAGCATATTTACTAAGTCTATCTACCACCACTAGAATTACTTCCTTACCAGAAACTCTAGGAAGGCCTTCAACAAAATCTATTGATATATCAGTCCATACCTTGTTAGGGATAGGTAATGGTTGCAATAGACCAGCTGGGAGAGTATTTAAAGGGTTGCAAGTTTGACAAGTTAGACATTCTTGCACAAATGTATAGACAGTGTTTTTCATACCTTTCCAGAAGAAACTCCTCTTGATCCTATGAAGAGTGTTTATCATGCCTGAATGTCCACCATCAGGGCTGTCATGATAGAGTTTAACAATCTCCTTTTGAAGTGATTCATCCTTACCAACAACCAATTTTCCTTTTCTTCTAAGTACTTCATGAGACCAAGTATACTGTGGTTTTGAGCTTGCATCTTCCTTTAAAGCTGAAATGATACCTTGTAATTTTTCATCATTAGTCCAACTCTCCTTGATTTTAGTGATTAAAATGATAACCATAGTATGCAATGAACCTCTAGTCTGTCTACTAAGGGCATCTGCTGCCTTGTTATCACACCCTTTCTTGTACACAATTGTAAAGTCATAACCTAGCAATTTCACCAACCATTTTTATTGGGCTGGGGTAGCAATTTTCTGCTCCAATAAGAACTTGAGGCTCTGGTGATCTGTGTTAATAGTGAAATGTTGACCAAAGAGATAAGGTCTCCATTTCTCCACTGCAGCAACCAGGGCTAACATTTCCCTCTCATAGACAGGTAAGGCAGAGTGTCTTTCACATAAAACCTTACTGAAGTAAGCTATAGGTCTGTTTTCTTGCATCAAAACAACACCTAAACCTTTACCTGAGGCATCCGATTCAATGACAAACTCCTTGTTGAAGTCAGGTAGAGCAAGGACTGGAGTAGTCATCATGGCTTGTTTGAGTAAATTAGATGCTTCAGTAGCTTCCTCACTCCAAGCAAACATGTTTTTCTTGAGTAAATTAGTTAAAGGTCTAGCAATGGTTCCATACCCTTTAACAAACCGTCTATAGTAACCTGTAAGTCCAAGGAAGCCCCTTAGTTCTTTGATACTTTTGGGTATAGGCCATGCATCCATAGCTTGAACCTTCTGAATATCAGCTGAAACACCTTCTTCAGATATCACATAACCTAGATATTCCACCTGTTTTTGTGCAAATGTGCATTTACTCTCCTTCACAAGCAGTTTATTAGTCCTCAAAACCTCAAACACAGTCTTTAAGTGATTCAAGTGTTGCTCCCAGCTTTTACTGTATATTAAAATGTCATCAAAAAAGACTAGAACAAATTTCCTAAATAAGTGTTGAAAGACTTGGTTCATAAGGCTTTGAAAGGTGGATGGGGCATTTGTGAGGCCAAATGGCATGACAACAAATTCAAAGTGTCCCTGATGTGTTCTAAAAGCTGTTTTGCAAATATATCTTTCTGCCATTCTAATATGATGGTACCCAGATCTTAGGTCCAGTTTGGTATAATATTTTGCCCCTTGTAGTTCATCTAACAATTCCTCAATAACTGGAATAGGAAACTTGTCCTTCACAGTCACCTTATTCAGCTCTCTGTAATCAATGCACATTCTCCAGGTGCCATCTTTTTTCTTGACTAAGACAATAGGGGATTAATAGGGGCTATTGCTGTGTCTTATAACTCCTGCCTCAAGCATTTCTTTAACCATCTTTTCTATTTCATTTTTTGTATAGCTGGATACCTATATGGCCTTACATTCACTGGAGAAGTACCCTCCTTCAGTGTAATCACATGGTCATGCATCCTATTAGGAGGTAATTCTGTAGGTACCTCAAATAAGTCACTGTATGCATCTAGCAAGCTCTGGAGGTCAGGGGGTTTAACTTTGTCTTGCATGGATTGCATACTGAAAATATGGGAATTTTCAGTGCCATTTTGAATCCAGCTCAATCCCATAATTGATAAAGTAGCTGGTTGGTTCAAAATCTTCTTCATTTTTTCAGGTTTCACCACCTTCACAACAGCAGGACTCCCTCTCAAGCAAATCTTCTTATTGTGATCACCTGAAACTCCATAAGTAGCTCCTTAAAATTCCATTTGATGGTCCCCAAGGAGATTAACCATTGCACTCCCAATACAAGGTCACAACCACCTAAAGGTAATACCATCACATCAGTGTTGAAGGTAGTCCCTTGTATAGTCCAACCAAACCCTTCACAAACATAATCACTATAAATCAACTGTCCCCCAGCTACTGCCACCTTAAAGGGAGGTATTTTTTTTAATGTGCACCCCAGTCTCCTAGCTACATGTAGATCCAAAAAGTTATGAGTACTGCCAGAGTCTATAAGTATGTGTATTGATTTCCCTCTTTGTGATCCTGTAACCCTCATAGTATTGAAGTTGTACATACCAGACATTGCGTTCATAGAAACCAAAGGTAAGTCAGTGTTTTCTTCAGTGAATACTTCAGTGAATTCTCCTTGTTCTGTTGAATCCTCCTCTTCCTCATATTCCATTAACCATACTTGTTTCCTTTTCCCACAATTATGGCCAAAAGTGTATTTTTCATCACACCAAAAACACAGACCTTTTGCCCTCTTCTCATCCATTTCAGAGGTAGACAACATTTTGGATGAAGTGGGAGTTGATCTCTGTGGACCAGAAAGTTTCTCCTTATCTCTTGGTGTTGATAGGAGAGAAGTGTTTCTGTTCACATTACTAACATAAGGCTTCTTGTTCATAGCTTGGTTGGTCTGTTCTTGCATTCTAGCCAACCCATAGGCTCTCTGCAAGGTCCTGGGGTTGAACATTCTAATGGGAAGCTCAATCTCTTCCCTTAATCCTGTTAAGAACAAACTGATGGCATACTCCTCTGGGATGTCAACCCTGTTTAGCAACTCATCAAAAGTATCTAAGTAGCTTTGAACAGAAGATACCTGTCTCAGCTTCTTGAGATCACTCATGGGATCTTCATACATCATATTCCCAAACCTATGTTGAATAGCAACAACATATTCCTCCCAATGAATAACACCCCTCCTCATTCTTACATAAGCTTGATGCCAATGTAAGGCTCTTCCCTCCATATTAACTCCAGCAATCTTAACCTTAGCATTTTCAGGTGTGTCATCTAATTCAAAAAATTGTTCACTCCTATACAACCAGTCCTTCAATTTATCCCCAGAAAATTTTGGAAATTCCAGTTTCATGTGTTGCTTAGTGTTGAAATAAGCAGCACTATTACCAGTACGAGGAGAATGTTCTCTGGGTGATTCATTCAGAATTGGATCCCCCCTATGCACACTTGCCCTTTCACTCATTAAATCAGCAAAGGATTTCCTCATTTTCTCCATACACATATCAACATTCTTCTCCAAACAGGCTGAAGTAGCCTTCAATTGATCTAATTCCTTCCTCCAATCCTGTGATCTCGTATTCTCAGCCATAAGCCACACACACAAGAGATCAAACCTTGCTCTGAGATACCACTGATGCAGTTTAATATCAAACCAACAACAATTAACAGTAAAACTCCAATCAAATACCAAAAATACACTGTATTAAACTGCAAATATAAGAAATCCCCAATGATCCAAATCAATACAAAAATAAATGAATCAACTAATTCCGAACGGCAATTACAATATAGCAAACAGCACCACAACCCACAAACACAATTTGTAAAGGACTGCCACAGACAACCGATTACAAATCAACCCAAGCTAGGCTCCCATATTACCTGAAATGGAAACGAAGGACTTGGATTAGTTTAGCTCAATTTCCAGCTAAAATGCTCCAGAGAAGAGAGAAGAATCGAACTTACAATTTTCAGATAGATGATTATTCCATTCACGTGCACAGCTATTTAAGGGAGTCATTTTCCACGTGTAATTTCCACCTCAGCCAAAAAGTGTCTGCCCAATCACCAAAAACGGTACCATTTGCTCCCAAGCTCTCTTATTAATAAAAGCGTTCTTTGCAATTGTTACGTTTTTGTTTTCTTTCTAATAACTGACTAAACTAAGCAGGGGGGTATTTGCATGTTTATTTAGTGAGCAACAAGGTATCCCAAGCTACTCTAATTATTTGCATGTATCATTCATCTTCTTCTTCTTGTTTCTTCTTCTTCTTGCTTCATCTTCTTCTTCTTGCTTCATAAACCCTGCTTTGGAGGTATAAGTTTATTTTGTCAAGTATTATTTTAGATATTGTTTATTCATTGAATAGTATTGGACATAAATTAAATTGGTCTCTAAATCTGGAAAAAGGAATTGAAGTAATTGTTTCTTTGTCTTGATTTGGAAAAAAAATTATGCATAGCAAATATATATGAATTAAAGTGGGGTATCAGTATTTTAGGGAAATAATGGAACTATATTCCAGGCCAGTGTCATTTTTTATGGATATTGAAAAATGGATATGTGGGTATGAAGAGGTCTTCAGTCGTGATGTATTATATTAATTGACAATGCCAGTAATAGTACTTTTTCTTAAATGTTGTTAAGGTCTGATACATATTTCTCATTGAGTATTCCTAACTTTTAGAAGCAGAAATGAAGGCAACAATTTACCAGACATCATCGTGTGAAATTAATTTCTAACAGCACTTACGTTTATTTTTAATCTAATGAATCTCAATACAATGTAGCAGTAGCATTTTATTTGAGTCATTGTTATTTATTTATGTGATACTTTATTCTATATTTTGAACATTGAATTGTTGTTTTTAACCATGTTGTCATGTTTTGGATGTATGAATCCTTGAAGGATATTTGAAATTTATGGTTTTGTAATTGTTCTTGATTTTTTAGACACTTTAATTATTTGCATGAAACAATTTGAATTTATATTGACAAAGAATGACATTTTTTAATTATAATTGTATTTTATATAGTATATATATAATTATTAAATAATAATTACATCACACCGGTTATTCCTATTGAACCAGTGGTCGAACCGATCTAACCGGTCGAACCAGTAACCAGTAGAGCTTCCGGTTCTCTGACCGGTCCGCTTTTGAAAACACTGGAAATAACACGCGCGATACATAGCTTTTAAACTATAGGATTTCCTACTTAAATATGATAACAATTTTATTACTGGTTAATGTAGATAATTTACATGTCTAATTTGGAATGTATCCTAGAGTTTATCATTTTTTCTGATGGAATCAAGTCTGCATCTTAAATAATAGTCAGAACACTTTCCTTGCGTGCAAGGTCTAATCTCGGTTTATCTAGCATTCTTCTTTGCGAAAGGAATTAGCTCCAATTAAATCCAGTTAGCGTTCTCCTCCCGGAAAGGGATTAGCTCAAAATTTGTGAGGAAAAATATTTGGCGATTCAAATTTTCAAATGCAAAAATTCAACGTTTTACTCAACTAAATATATTTATTTCTATACGTATGTGTTCACGGAGAAGACATGAACAAAACCCTTCTCCTATTTCCGACGAGCAACCACCGGAGGAAGGTGGCCGTGCGTGAGGAGGAAGGAGATGTGCGACATCGGTCAATTTGCAAATTCGCCAAAGTTTTAATTTTTTTTAATTAATATTGATATTATTAGAAGAATTATTAATTTAAACTTTAACTGCCACATGATAATTCCGTCAACAAAACTAAAGGAAGTATCACTTTTATAACATTTGTAAAAAAATAATATATATTTGTCAAGTTTGATATAAAAATTGAAATATGCCCAATTCTATGGTTAAAAAAATGAATTTTTATCGGGCCATTCAATCTCATTACTCCAAGAGCTTATCTAGGTCGTGAATGTGGTTTTCTTCTTCTTGCTCTTAAGTCTTAACTCTTAACCATCATATCATTCTTGTAGATCTCTAATTAATCTGATCTTTGAGCATTTTATTCACAAGTTGTTGATAGATTGCATTTTCCAAATGGAATGAAATCATTAGAATAAGAATATGTTTTCCTAGATATGTATCAAGATTTTTTTTTCCTTAAAAGAAACCAACTATCAAGAGTTATATTAAATTAAAAATAATATCCACACTAAAGTTGAACTTGAATTGAAGAGAACCTTAATTTTTACCATTAAGGTACGTTCTTATCAACGCTAAATCCTAAATTTGGTCCTATTACGGGATAAAAAAGTTTTTAATTCAAAATTATTAAAAATTGGAGACAAAATTTATAACAACATGACCAAAGTTAAAACTTAATAAAAATTAGAGAACGAAATTTGTAATGCATTGTATTAAAGAAATAACACAACCTCTAGATAAACTTACAAATTCTGAATAATTTTTCTTGTGTAGCAAAAAATAATCATTGAACAAATAATTTTCTGCAACCATCTTTGAGCATTTTTTTAGAACAATTCTAATATTAAATGAACTGGTATTGCATTTATCAATCCTTTACTTTAGTAGTATAATTTTCTTGTTTAGTTTCGCAATTTTTAGTTACGTTGGGTCTGACATTTTAGGGGCAGGCCCAAAACACACCATCCTGCACATTGAGGGTTTGCTGCCAATTATAGCCGCGACGACGCCTTAACTGCATGGTTTCAGAGTTTAAGCTTTGGCGTCACTATATATTTACTTCCGAAACTATGTTGAATATAGTCGTAGCAATGAAATTATCTCCTTTTATTTGCACTTATGAGTGCATTTGGCTTAATTTTACTTTGCACCCTATAAAAAAATTTATCTTACTTTGCACCCTACAAACCACTAGTTTATTTCAGATTGCACCCTCAACCATTTTTGCCCCATTTAAGTCGTCTGGGTAAGGTTAAATCCGTACATTCACATTATTAACCACCCCAATTTCCCTTCAAATACAATATATGGGCAAAATTGACATATCACCATAATAACTTAAATAAAAAGGCTGAACAATAGAAAACAAGTTTTTTGGGTACCATATTCACAATTTCTCCTCTTTCTTCTTCAAATCTAGTCCAGTGCCGTCTTTTTCTTTTTTATGTTTGAAGAAAAATATGTTGGGTGCTAAGAAAAGAGAATGAATTGTGTTTACCATATTCTCAATTTCTCATCTTATTTACGTTTTGATTCTCATTTTCGTTAACAACTCTATTATACTTGTTTGTAGTAGTAACTATGGATAATTAGGAATAACTACATGTACATCATCGGAATTACTCTATGTTAGTTTCAATAATTATATGAAAAGTGAAAAGGAAAAAGGCGACACTGGCATCGACTTGAAGAAGAAAGATGAGAAATTAAGTAAACCCTAAGTCCCTGTAAGATTTGTTTTCTATTTTTCAGTTTTTTTTTTTTAAAGTTATTATGGAGATATGTCAATTTTGCTCATATATTATTTTTGGGGGGAAATTTTAATAATGTGAATGAACGAATTTACTCTTACTCCGGCAACTAAAATGGGCTGAAAATGGTTGATAGTGCAATCTGAAATGAAATAGTGGTTTATAGGGTACAAAGTGAAATAAATTTTTTTATAGGGGTACAAAGTGAAAAATGCTCCTATTTGTAAAGTGGGATTAAACCAGTGCATTTTCAAGGGATCTCCAAGGCAGTCGGATGCAATTTTATTCCTATTTTTTAATTATAATATTAAATCAATAACATTTTAATTTCAGAAAGTGCATATAAATAATATATATAACTCTTCAATGCTAAAATGTTAGATATGTTGTAAGCCTCGGGGGATACGATTTAATTAATGTGCGAGTCGCCTATTGATAACATAATACTATTAATGAACTTTACAAATAAAACAAGGCAAAATTGCAGAAAAGGTCCCAAACTAATTGGTAATTTTGGGTTTTCGTCCCACACTTTATCACCTCACCGAATTTCGTCCCGCAATTTTTTTTTTTTTTGGGATTTCGTCCCGCCGTTAAGTATTAGACGGAAATTGCACACGTGGCCGTTAAATTGCCACGTGGCTGCTTACGTGTCATGATGACGTGGCAATTAGCATGACCAATTATACAAGATTGCAGAATTAGTCCCAAATTAATTAAAAATTTTGGTTTTTCGTCCCAAACTAATTACAAATTTTGATTTTTCGTCCCAAACTATATCAATTAGCCGAATTTCATCCCGTGATTTACCATTTTGCATGAATTTAATCCCACTATAAATTTCTAATTTAATAAAAATGACGATTCAATCTTTTACATTTTCTTTTCCAAGAAAAATAGTATGAATTTTCGAAACTCCTATGCTCTTTTGAGAAATAAAATTCTCATGTCATTTCATTAGAAAAATATTGTGTGTTCTTTTTTAGTATTAAAATATTATAAATATTTTTAATACTAAAAAAGAACACAATATCAATGTTGATTAGGCGCTAATCAAAATTTCATCAGCACAATTATTATCCAAACTGAAGATTTCTTCCGGAACAAGCATATTTGCAAATTGGGAAATATGAAATTTATTGAGAAAAAATGAAACATTATAAACATGTGAATAACATAGTAAATAATGTCAATATTTATAATATTTTAATACTAAAAAAGAACGCACAATATTTTTCTAATGAAATGACATGAGAATTTTATTTCTCAAAAGAGCATAGGAGTTTCGAAAATTCATATTATTTTTTTTGAAAAAGAAAATGTAAAAGATTGAATCGTCATTTTTATTAAATTAGAAATTTATAGTGGGACTAAATTCATGCAAAATGGTAAATCACGGGATGAAATTTGGCTAATTGATATAGTTTGGGACGAAAAATCTAAATTTGTAATTAGTTTGGGACGAAAAACCAAAATTTTTAATTAGTTTGGGACTAATTCTGCAATCTTGTATAATTGGTCATGCTAATTGCCACGTCATCATGACACGTAAGCAGCCATGTGGCAATTTAACGGCCACGTGTGCAATTTCCGTCTAATACTTAACGGCGGGACGAAATTCCAAAAAAAAATAAAATTACGGGACGAAATTCCGTGAGGTGATAAAGTGTGGGACGAAAACCCAAAATTGCCAATTAGTTTGGGACCTTTTCTGTAATTTTGCCATAAAACAATTGAATACTACTTTAGTCAATCGAGGGGTGCAATGGGCACAATGCCGGGTTTGAGGTTAGATATATGAGTATGATAAATTTTGAGATTGACACATTTCATCTCAAATCCGTCCCGTAATAATTCGATCGAATTATTGCAGGACGGGACGAGATTATAGATCACATATTTTTTTTTTTCTTAAATCATCTATTTTTTAAGCACCTAAGAAAATTAAATTACACTATTTTGTATATAGTTTCGTATGTACTAGACTAGTAGTAGTAATTTAATTTGTAGAGAAAAAAAAAAAAAACTATTGTATCTCATGGCGTAGGTGGGAAGAATAAGTGGTAAAGTCGTAAAGACTACGAGTTTTTAGAACTGAGACAAGCTTAACATATTAATTTCTATTGTGAGTTTTTAAAAGAAATATTAGGATAAAGTAAAAAGTTAGGGTCTATTTGGATGGGTTTTGGCTTGGTTTCGCGGGTCTCGATTTAAAAAAAATTGGTTTGGGTGGTTTCGATGAAACCTTTGAAACTTCATTTGGATGGGTTTTGGCTTTTGGGTTTTGTGGTTTGAATAAGTTGAAACCCCACTTGGATTGAGTTTGGATGTTGGGGTTTAGGGGAAAAAGTAGGTGATAGGTGTCAAATCAATGTCTTTTTTAGTAAAATTTGGGGGAAAAAGTAGGTGGTATGTGTCAAATCAATGTTTTATAGGTTTGAAGAGTTTGAGTGTTAGTTTTTAAATAGTTTTTTGATAGTTTTATGAGTTTGGCGAAAACTCATTTGGATGGGTTTTGGCTCGGTCTCGCGAGGCCTGCGAGACCGAGCCAAAACCCATCCACACACACCCTTATATTAGATGAAGTTAATTAATTAAATAATTGATATATAAGGAGAGTGTATAATTATATAAGGGCCGGTAAATATCAATAATGGTCTTCCTTATCATTAATTTCTTACAAAGTGGTCCTTCTTGTAATTTTTTTCCCACGTCAGTCCCCACTTTAAATTATTTGTATCACTTTAATCATTTTTAGGTGGTCCGATGTGAACTAAAGTGTAGTATTATGAGGGACTAAATTGATAAAGAAATAATTTTATGAGGGATTAAATTGATACTAAATAATTTTATGGGGGACTAAAGTATAATAATATAAGTAAAAGACCCCTTGTAAATGACCAAAATAAAACAAATAATTCATAGTGGGGATTAACGTGGCAAAAAAACTCAAAAGGGATCACTCTATAAAAAGTTAATGATAAGGAAGACCATTAGTGTTGTTTACTCATTATATAATAACAAAAAAGATATAGGCAGGTTTGTGTATTCAAAACTGGAGAGGCTAACCCCAAATTTGTTCCGTATTCCCGTAATAAAATACGAATTTTTAAGTTCGGATAACCAAACTCAAATTATATTTATTCTGTTTGGGTTACCCGAACCTACTGGCCACCCTTAGTCTATCTCGTGCACCTTATTTTTTCAAAAATAAAATGTGAATCAAATCGAATTATCCGTGATTATCTCGTACACACAGTCCTTAGTACATTTTTTTTAATTGTGGTTTTGGAGGATTGAACAAAGATTAAGAAATGTAATAAATAATCACTTTTTTTAAGAAAAAATATCAAAATATCATTTTAACCAAATAACCACAACATTAATTAGAATTAATTACAACTAATAACAAGGACGGTAAAATGAAAATAAATAATTCTACATTAAACTCCTAAAACGATAAATAAAAATAAACAAATTTATTTGCCAGAACGAATGAAGTACTTCTTAATTTCAGTGACCAATTACATTAATTTTTATTCTTATAAAAGATACAAATTTACATAAACAAAATACGCTTCATGGGATTGAAAATTTATCTTACGTATATTCATAATACAAATCACCTCTCTTGCTTTCAAATAATAATAGTAACAATCCTCTCTTAAATTTTAGACGTCATGTATTTTTAGTATCAAATCTTAAATGTGTGACTATACAAGAAAAAAGTTAACTCTATGTACCCCATTAATTAATACTTATATTTATGAAAGTAGTAATGTATTAGACCCGGCCGGGGTTCTTTAGTAAAAGACGAATTCATCTGTAAAATAAAAGAAATGCACAGCTCACAATTCCTACCTACCTAGCACCCCCACCCCACCCCCCCCCCCCCCTCTCTCTCTCTCTCTCTCTCTCTCTCTCTCTCTCTCTCTCCAACCCCCGTATTCCTTTCGTGAAAAAAAAAAGAAACTCAGCTCCGCCATGAGAATAAGGAAGCACGCCAAAATTTCTCCACTTCTCTATGCGACGTCGTCTTTGCAGCCGATAACTGTCATCCAAACCCATGTGTGCCGGCTCAATCAATCGCCATGGGACGTCATGAATTTCTCTCCACCATCAGCTCCTCCGCCACTGCCGTCTCCTCCGCCGTCCCAGGTCGGTTAAATTCTCTATATACCATTTCATTTATGCTCGGAGTTACAGATCTATTGGTACTCAGTCATTATTCTTCAAAAAAAATCTGCATTTCTGCCGTTATTAGGTTTGACATTTAGGGTTTTCTTCATGCCGTTAGGGTTCTATCTGAACGAGTCAAGGATTCCTGAGATTTGTCTCTGTTATTTAGCCTCCAAAGTTGGAATTTGTTTCTGGATTTTCTTTTTTTGCTTTATTACTGACATTGAGTCTTATTTCTCGACATTGCGTAATTTAATTTTTAGGTTAATGAAAATGATTATTCGGAAATAAAAAGCTGCTCACGGGACTCTATTTCTGTTGTGGAGAGGTAATTTTTTACCTTTTGTTTAATTTGAGTAATTTCAAGTAGCACTTCTACTTCAGTACAATAATCCATTAGGGTTGCTCCCCGCTATCTGTAAATGAATTTTCTTCTATCAGCTGACATTACTTAAATTAATCATTATTTTAATGTTTCTATAAATTAAATAATATTGGGTCGATAGCGAAGAATTTGACGAATCATGGAGGAAATTTGATTATTCTGATGGAGGCAATGCCACCGATAAGGCGGAGGATGAAAGAAATATAGTTTTGTGTTGTAAAACCGATGGAAAGAGCTGGCGGTGCAAAAGGGAGGCTTCTCCGGGAGTCTCAATGTGCGAGCACCACCTAACAATGATGAGAAACTATACTAACTTAGCTCACTCCACCCCCAAAAAGAAGGCCATTGTGCTAGAAGTTGCTAAGTGTCGACCTCGTCCCAAGAAAGCTTCGGCATCGTCCTCATCATCCAATCCCTATGAGTTTTATTATTACTCTGGGTTCGGGCCTCGTTGGGGCAAGAAGAGAGGCGAAGTCAACACAAATAATGGTTACAACATACCAAAAGATTTAGAACATGAGAATGAGAAAGAATCATCCATGATGTCTCAATTTGTCGAAGATGATTTTGAATACTCTGAGGATGACGAACATGGAAAGAAGAGACCTCGAAAACGGATCAAGGCAAGGTCTCTAAAATCGCTTATGTAGCGAGCTATGATATTATAGAGTAAAAGTTTGTTGTATTTTTATCGAGGTGTCTATTTTTGGCTTTGTGTTTCAGAAGACATTATTATATGACGGACTATGTTTTGGGTCCATCATTTTGGTTTTGTAATTTATTGTGCCTAATGTAACATGGGAACTGGACTACTCTTTTTGGTTCTTTATAGTTGTGCTTTCGGGAAGGCCCATTAAGTGAAAAGGTTAGAAATGTCATTTTGACACTTAAATCTAACCCATTTTTTCCTTTCTTTGTTAATAATAGATTGTTTTATCATAAAATCACCTAAAAAGAAAAAGAAGATTAAATTCTTGCATTGCATAAACTTTTTATTAATCAATCTGTTAAAAAATTTCAAAATTTCATGACTAAAACTAAATGCAGTATGTTAAAGTTGACGAGTTGGAAAATAAGTTGATTATCATTGTGACTTTTCAATAATTTTCTAGATT
Source organism: Penstemon barbatus (assembly GCA_003313485.2). Taxonomy (NCBI): domain Eukaryota; kingdom Viridiplantae; phylum Streptophyta; class Magnoliopsida; order Lamiales; family Plantaginaceae; genus Penstemon; species Penstemon barbatus. Next base: position 13,214,560 of record CM064877.1, on the reverse strand, counting down.
TAGGAATATGTAATGATTGAGACATTGAGTAAACGTAAAAATTGTTCATGAACTATTTAAGTTACTCCCTCAATTTTTTTTTATTTATCACTTTGACAAATTTTTTTGTTTACTTTTATTTGTCGTTTTAGGATTTTAATGTAACATTATTTTTTTTATTAATTTTACCTTTCTTATTAATGTTACAAATGCTAATTAATGTTATGATTATTTGATTAGAAGGGTGTTTTCAAATTTTGATAAAAACATCAATTATTTATTATATTTTTTTAATGCGTGTGCAATTTTCCAAAGGATAAATAAAATAAAAAAACAGATGAAGTATTGTATATTTTTACTTTTAGCGATTTCATATTTTGGTATTTGATAAATTTAGCGTTCCTAAGTCAAAATTAAACAAGATGGTTGAAGAAAATAAATAAATTTTATTGCTAATATATTCAAGCACTATAAGTAGTTATTGGGCCGTCTAAACTACATAAGAGACTTACAAGTTGCAATTAGAGAAATTGTTCCCAAATCGCAACACTTAATTTCTACTGCCATGTACACATGCACATGGATTGAGTAACGGTACACGTATACTGAGCCTAACTCACGAACATTGTCCAAAATATAACTTCTGCTCAAAAGGAAATTTTGAATTCTAAGTTTGCAATGTTATAATCTCATTCAGTCAGTCATTGATGTACGTAAAGGATTCTCTATCAAGAAATAAACTTTTTAATTATATCTCTATTATTAGCATTGTTTCCAAATCAATTCCTATTGTTCAGACTGATCTTTAACAAATAACAATGATCCAACCTGTGTATGATAATGATAGATGATGTTTTTGTCTTTCGCTTTTGTTAAACTCAAAACGCAAAATTGGCCTTAAAATTAAGTGGAGGATTGGAAAACCCAGTTAGCCGTATGATGTATATATGTATCAAGATTAATGATGCAGATGCGGATGCGGATGCTAATTAAAATGGCATATGATATGATTATGAGGCTGGGCACATACATGCATAATGCAAACACATGCAAGCTGAATGTGATAATCTTTTTTAATTTGCGCCCTTTTTAAGGGATTTCAAATTATTGATAGAAGCAAACTCTATATGGCAATCTCCAATGTGATTACATCAACTCATGCAAGCTGAAATTTTCTTTTGTTATTCCAACTTGAATGCCTCTTCATGAACTGAAGTTTCATGACTTAGCAGCAAGAATGGTTAGAGAAGTCGGGTACGCCCCCAACTTAAACCCTCCGATGATCATGCCAATTAAATACCTGAAGCCGAAGGAAGTTCGTTGCATATATATTCTGATTAATTTTTTGCTCTCAATTTTTAAGTAACTATTGTCCTAATTAATTACGCAGGAAAACTAATAATAATACAACATAGTTACAGGTCTCAAGTCATGTTTTTTCGTTTTCTTTCTTTCTTTTTGGGGCAAGAATGGGTTGGAATAAAAAGAGAATAGCTTGTTATTGGGAAAGGATTGGATTAATGTGGACTGGCTTGAAAGATTCAAATCAAGTTTGTGTAGGGTTGACTCATTGTTGACCTGAGTCAGTAAAATTGATTGTTAAATAAAATAAAATTTACTATCGATCGAGCAAGGAATGAAAATATACTATTTGTTTTGAACTATTTGCCAACAAGTGTTTTCTTTTTTTTTTTTAATTCCAATACTAGTGTTAATGTTATATATATATATATATATATACAACCGGGGGGCTTGGGAGAAGGGCAATGGTCTCTGGTAAGTTGAAATACAATCCGAGGCAATTTCAAAATCTGTGGAAAATTGTTGGGAGAAATACAAAATTGAAGGACCCCAACCCAATATTGTCCTACTGTCTCGTTTAGAAAATGCTGAACAGAGGAAGGCGTTGTGCTCAAACAAAACTATCATTAATATGGCTCTAGATATATATATATATATATATATATATATATATATATAACTAATATCGGGTTAAGTACAGATATCATTCAGATAACTAAGGCTAAACTCTCCAAATTGCACTCGATCGGTTATTCTTCATATCCAAGATACTGACATCAATTCACAACTTAAACAACTTTGTTAACTATTTGAAAAGGAAAAATAGGCAAATTAATACCAAGGTTGATTTATAATAGTAGAGTTAATAGGAACTTGTGTTATTTCTTCACAATTCAGCACATACCATGATTATTCACTCCCAAAAATTCTAAGATTTCAGTTTTCAATATTTAAATAACGCAATTCACATCCAAATTCACAAATTCCTTTTCAATAACGCAAATTAATTGTTAAAAAATAATCAGCCTTAGAACTTCTAGAGATAGTGGAATTCCATACATCAGTAGGTCTATTTATATGTACTTACAAACACAATTAGCAAGTGATATTAGGATGAATAAATCCGTACGCAAAAAGAGCGTGAACAAGCAGAGTTTGTACTTGCTGTATATTAATTGACATTGAGGCGGCGCACCTCTCGCTGCTTCCATTTTCTGTTTGGGAAAATCGAGCGTGCTTCCTCGGAAATGACTTTTGCCGAACAAGATTCAACTGTAACTCAGAAATTTAGAGAAATATAAATAAATATACTTAATACGGTAATAGAAACCCTAAGAGCAGAAAAATGGGGGTTACACTGGCAGAGGAAAGAGCGGGACTCCCTCGTTCTTTACTTTTCCACTTCAATTCTTTATTTTTGGCATTTCTTAATATTCTTATTTTAAGCATCCTACAATGAATAATTTTATTTTTACTTTTTTTTTTATAAAATGCTCTAGAATTGAATAAACCAAATTTCATTTATAAGTAATTAAAATGATGGACGAAATTTAATCTAATACTCTAGTTAGGTAATTTATATTTATTGATAATGAATATTCTTTGTATTCATTCCTTAAACACTCTTTATATTTTTTTTCAGAAATAAAATATATTTGAAAAAAAATAATGATGTATTCATCATGGCCCCCTACTACTAATTTATCTTTGGTGGGGTGGTTAGATTTTTTTTTTTATCTATCAGATTGTGCATTTACACCTCGAAACAAAGAATGTAAATGGTATATATCTTTTCAATGTGGTTAGTTATACTTCATCAAGTGAAAATATTACCCTTTTATTTAAATTTATTTTGATTGAAGTGTTGATTTCATGTCATGAGGTGACAAAAGATTCATGACAACGAATTTCAATGAAACTAAAGACTATAAGGTAATTAGTAACTTTAAATATAATAACCGTTATTTAAACGTTTTTCCTTTATATTGTCTTTCTTTAAGAATAACATTTAGTTAGTTATTAATTTATTATTGTAACCAAAATTTCCTATTGGACAAATTTATTTTCTTAGACGATCTTGTTAATTGGACATTAAATATACGGAACATAAACTTAATCAGAAAAACGGAAAATGTAATCAATATTCAATAGTGGGAGAGAAAAAATGTGATCTAATAATTATCTCCTTTAAACATTCCTTAAAAAAAACTCCCACTTAAATAGTAGATAAACTAGTCTTAGCATTTATCCAATACTATAATTTCCTCGTGTGCACATTAAAACAGCTAATACTCTTTTTTTTTATAAAAAAAATTCAAGTACCAAAATGGATAATATCCATTACCAATTATATAGGTGTCTAAATTCTCATATCAGCATTAACTGAAAATGTTTACCCACTAATAACCATAAATTGGCCTGATCATCGGAGGGTTTAAGTTGGGGACGTACCCGACTTCTCTAACCATTCTTGCTGCTAAGTCATGAAACTTCAGTTCATGAAGAGGCATTCAAGTTTGAATAACAAAAGAAAAGCAGGGTAGGATTCAATTTAATATCAACTCTTTCGCACAAAATCTCATGCAAGGAAATAGTTAAGCTAATGAGGAACTCGGTTGACCTTAGAGGCTGTAACAATCTACAAAGCTCGACCAAATAGGATAGGACTCTCAAAATGCCACATATACATATATATATATATATACAACTGGGGGGGTGTGGAGGAGGGCAATGCTCTCTGATAAGTTGATATACAATCCGAGGCAATTTCAAAATCTGTGGAAAATTGCTGGGAGAAATACAAAATTGAAGGACCCCAACCCAATATTGTCCTACTGTCTCGGTTTAGAAAATGCTGAACAGAGGAAGGCGTTGTGCTCAAACAAAACTATCATTAATGTGGCTCATATAACTAACTAGTATCGGGTCAAGTACAGATTAAATCATTCAGATAACTAAGGCTAAACTCTCCAAATTGCACTCGATGGTTATTCTTCATATCCAAGATACTGACATCAATTCACAACTTAAACAGCTTTGTTAACTATTTGAAAAGGAAAAATAGGCAAATTAATCCCAATGTTGATTTATAATAGTAGTGTTAATAGGAACTTGTGTCATTTCTTCACAATTCAGCACATACCGTGATTATTCACTCCCAAAAATTCTAAGATTTGAGTTTTCAATATTTAAATAACGCAATTCACATCCAATTTAACAAATTCCTTTTCAATAACGCAAATTAATTGTTAAAAAATAATCAGCCTTAGAACTTCTAGAGATAGTGGAATTCCATACATCAGTAGGTCTATTTATATGTACTTACAAACACAAGCAAGTGATATTGGTATGAATAAATCCGTACGCAAAAAGAGCGTGAACAAGCAGAGTTTGTACTTGCTTTATATTAATTGACATTGAGGCGGCGCATCTCTCGCTGCTTCCATTTTCTGGCGGCGGAGATCGAGCGTGCTTCCTCGGAAATGACTTTTGCCGAACAAGATTCAACTGTAACTCAGAAATTTAGAGAAATATAAATAAATATACTTAATACGGTAATAGAAACCCTAAGAGCAGAAAAATGGGGGTTACATTGGCAGAGGAAAGAGCGGGACTCCCTCGTTCTTTACTTTTCCACTTCAATTCTTTATTTTTGGCATTTCTTAATATTCTTATTTTAAGCATCCTACAATGAATAATTTTATTTTTACTTTTTTTTTTTTTTTTTTATAAAATGCTCTAGAATTGAATAAATCAAATTTCATTTATAAGTAATTAAAATGATGGACGAAATTTAATCTAATACTCTAGTTAGGTAATTTATATTTATTGATAATGAATATTCTTTGTATTTATTCCTTAAACACTCTTTATATTTTTGTTAGATTTTTTTGTTATCTATCAGATTGTGCATTTACACCTCGAAACAAAGAATGTAAATGGTATATATCTTTTCAATGTGGTTATTTATACTTCATCAAGTGAAAATATTACCCTTTTATTTAAATTTATTTTGATTGAAGTGTTGATTTCATGTTATGAGGTGACAAAAGATTCATGACAACGAATTTCAATGAAACTAAAGACTATAAGGTAATTAGTAACTTTAAATATAATAATCGTTATTTAAACGTTTTTCCTTTATATTGTCTTTCTTTAAGAATAACATTTAGTTAGTTATTAATTTATTATTGTTTTATACAATATATGATCATAGATGTAAACTAGTCTTGAAGAATTGAACAACTTACCGTTCAAGTTTCCTTGGATTTTAAAACTAACTTGAAGCTTTAATCGAATCAACCCCGAATTGAACTCGAGTAACTTGATATATATTAATTTATAAATATTGTTTAGCCTTTAAAATACAGTCAAGTTGTTATAATTTGTTTATTTTAGATCACCATAAAGCTTGATAATTGTATTTTGTATTATTGATTGATTCTTAATAATATTAATAGATTAATGTACTTTAAATAACTTTTAAATGAATATTAATCATAATAATACAAAAATGGAGGGTAACTTGAAATTTAATTCAATTACATATAGTGGTTAAAATGTTCATAAATAATGTCAATTCCAACACCGAAAGGAAAAACAGGGCCTTACATGCTTCTTCAGAAACCGCTTATAGCGGCTAAAATGTTGAGCATGAATAAATCAAACACTAAAAAATGATTTTGCCAGAAAAAAAAAAGTACATTCAAAAGCATTTGCAAACACCCCATTAGTTTGCTCATGTAACAAAAATCTCCAATAATAAATTTTTTTCCTACTACTATCTTGTTCAATTTGACATTGCCTGTTAGGGACACTTAGTTTATCAAATACCATAACAGAAAAACATACTCAAAGAAGATATCTATCTAAAATGGTATTATTACTTGGACAATGCATGAACTACTGCTGCAATTATCTATTTATTTCCTTCTCTATAATATAACTGCAAAAAATTCAAAGTGTAATAAACTATTTCAGTTAACAAAATGGAAAATATTTATTCCCAATATATCCTGTCTAATTTTATTCGCTAAATTACCTCAAAATTAACCAATTATCAGTGTATGTTGAATTAAAAAAATATAAGAGAATTTAACAGAGTAATCAATCACTAAATTTTGCATGAAAAAATTAACTTTAGTAGTTTGATAGTTATCATACAATTTTCTTTTAGTGGTGACTATCTAAACGCGAGATAAGAATAAAATCATAATGACATTTTTAACCTTTTTTATAATGAGCCTTCTCGAATCAAACTAAGCAAACACTAGGCAAAATAAATTACATAACCAAGATCATTCACATTCGTTATCCCATAACATAAACAGAAAATGAGTCTACTGAAACACAACCAAAGCAAAAACAAAAGTTAGAATAACTTCACATATCTTGTTTACATTAGCGATTTTAGAGACCTTGCCTTGACCCTTTTACGGGGTCTCTTTTTTCCATTCACCTTATTATCCTTGTCTTCATCCTCAGTGTACTCAAAACCATCCTCAACAAATTGATCAGCTATTTTAGATGATTTGTTCTCTTGCTTCTGCTCTAAATTATCTGCATTGATTTGACCTCTCTTCTTGCCCCAACTAGGTCCAAACCTAGTGTAATAATAAAATTCATTGGGATTGGAAGATGTTGAAGCTTTCTTGGGACGAGTTGGTCGACTCTTAGCAGCAACTTCTATCGCCGCAACTTGCTTATTGGGGGCGGAGTTATCAGTATCGTTTCTCCTCATTGCTAGGTGGTGCTCGCACATTGAGTGTCCCATCGAAGCCTTCCTCTTGCACCGCCAGCTCTTTCCATCTGTTTTGCAACACAAAATTATTTGCCCTTCCTCCTCCTCGGCCTTATCAGCGGTGGCATTGCCTCCATCCAAATCATCATCTATTTTTTCCCTATCGTCCAAACATTTTTTATTTGTATATATATACAAAGAGATAAAGGTTAATTTAAATAATTATAAACTATCAACTAATAGAGGGAATTCATTTACAGGTAAATGAACCCTAAAATTTATTCTACTGGAAAAGATAACTTAAATAATTGAAATTAAATAAAAACTAAAAAGGATTACCTCTCGACAACTGAAATAAAGTCTCGTGAGCTTCCATTCATTTCTGGATGATCATTTTTATTAACCTAAAAGTAAAATTATGCAATGTCAAGAAATTAAACTTAATGTCAATGACAAAGCAAAAAAAAGAAAATCCTGAAACGAATTTGAACTCCAGAGACTAAATAATAGAGAAAAATCTTGGGATTAATTAGAATCTTAGGTGTGAGCGCGAGAACCCTAAATAATAAACTAAATAATGGCAAAATTGCAGAGATTTTTTTGAAAAATAAAGATCTACTAACAACAGATCTATAAATATGAGGGGAAATTATATGGTTTGTAAATAATTTAACTAACCTTTAACTGCGGAGGAGATGGTGGTGGAAGAGCTGACGGTGGAGAGAAATTCATGACATCCCATGGCGATTGATTGAGCTGGCACACATGGGTTTGGAGGACAGTTTGTGGAAGCGAAGACGATGTCGCATATAGAAGAGAAATGTTGGCGTTCTTCCTTATTCTCATGGCGGAGCTGAGTTTCTATTTCGCGAAGGGATAGGGGAAGGGGGGGATGTATTCGATTTTATGTAGAATGTTTTCTCTCTCTAGTATCTGCTACCTAAGAATTGTCAGTTGCGCATTAATTAATTTTTTTTTTTTATTTTAACTGATTGTATTGAATTTGATTGAGTACTTCTGCCGCATCATGTACTAAAAGAACCTTGGTCGCGTCTACTAAATTACTGTTTATATTTAATTATTTATTATGTGGTATTTATTTTGGTTTTTATTTTTTGTTCGACGGATAGAAAAAGATATTACTTCCAAAAGTCTAATAGAGATGAATTGTATTTCAAATTCAAAGATATGCAACATCTAAAATTAATTTTGTATCTCATAGTCATTGAAATGTAATTTCTATGTAAATTGTTTCTTTTAAAACTAATAAAAGGCAATGCAAAGGATAAACGGTGACCTCTAGCTAGCATCTATTTTTTTCTTTGGCACTTTAATTTCCAAACTAACGTGGTATGACATTAAATTTGAAAATTTGTTCTTGCCCAAATTTTATTTTTACATTATATATGTTGTTTTTGGGGACGGTCCAACAGTCGTTGTAGGCCCCATCTGATTTAAGGTTCCGTTTATCGTTTTATTTTTTCGGTCCACTTGATTTTAGCTTTCATTTATCATTTTCCTTTATGGTCCTTCCTTATTTTAGATTCCGTTCATCGTTTTCTTTTTTCGGTGGAAATTATTAATTAAATTTTCTATTTTGGAAAAAAATACTCAGACTTCTTCGTTAACATTTGATGAAAACCTACATAAAATCTGCGAGATTGTTCACACACATCGGTTTTATCGTTTCTCTCTTCTTCAATAACCTTTGGTTTTCACATATCGATATTTATCTCTTCTACAGAACCAATTTTCTCATTTATTCCCATCTCACAAAAACACTAAAGAGAAAGCACAGAGAGGACATATACTTAGTGTGTGCGAAAAACACATACTTAGTGTATGCGAAAAACACACTTAGAGAGAAACATATATGGCTAAAGAGAGATATAGGAAGAGAGTAACGGTGCCAGGACGGCGCAGTAAGGCGCCCGCTTCTCAAGTGGTGATTTCTTCCATCGGTTTTGTTTATGGTACTTATTTACTATTTAATTCTTCTTTTAGTTTCCTTTATTGATTCTAATTGGGTTCGGAATAACTTCTTTTGATAGCTTTATTGTGCAGGAGTTGTGGATTGCAGCTATCAACTTCTTCTAAGGGATATTGCTTTCATTTTGCAGTGAGTTCCTTCATATATTGTTCTTCAATGCATAATTTTTGGGTTTAGCTTAGGCGTTCCCTGTTTCTCCCCGTATTTTTAACACTTTTTTTTATGTTGTGTTCTTCAAATTTTTCTGAAGTTTTGAAGGTATAATTTCTCAAAACTTTTAATCTAGCTTCAGAGAGTGTCTTTTGATTTCTTATTATGAAAGAAATGATTATAACAGATCTCACCAGAATATGTTTTGGTACGGTGTTGGTGTAGCTATGGGAGCTATGATGGGGAGATGGAGATGATTATGTGAGGATTTTAATTAATAATGTAGAATGATTGAAATTTGCAGGTTCCTCATTTTGATTTTGTGCATTTCTTGATATTCTTAGTTTGTGTTTATATTTAATGTTGTGGCTTTTCTTTCGGCCTTTTGCATTCTCAAGTTGGACCTATTATCAAAGTTTCTAGGTAAGTAATATATTATAGATAAATATATTTTGATACATGTCTTTAACTTGCAACAACATGAAATGGATATCAGGATATGTACAACGTCGTAAATGGTAATAAAGTTGTTCATTTTGAAATCAAATTTATTGCAAATATTAACTATGTCATACATTATATGCACTTTATGGACGAGGGAAAGCTGAATTTAGGAATTATTTATCAAACGTTTCTCATGACAATAAAGGAGAAAGAAAAGGTGTTGGAGAAAGTTTGCATATACACTATGTTATGTTGTAGTTAGCTTGGTATTCGAGGAAGAGTTCTTGAAAAAATCTCTAAAAATCTCCCGTGTACTGAAAGTACGAATGACTGATTCTTCTAAGAAATCGGTGGAGGCGAATGGCATCAATTAATGCTATCACTTTGTCTATAATATGTAATTTTATTTATTAACGACGATTTTAGTTTGTGGAGATTTGACTATTTTAGTTTGGCTCTAAAGATTGTCACTATTAAATAAGTATTTAGTTGAGCAACTCTCACATAAGTTTAATATTGTGGCATTATATTAGTTAAATGATATTTAAACTCTATTGCAGTTTATTCGATCTTTAAACATTTGGTTGAACCATTTTATTAAATCACAGCCAACATTTTTGCTCTAGTTGTTCTGTATCTCAACTTTAATGGTCTCGTAGAATGAATTTATGCCAATGTAGCAAAAATTATTATTCAATCGAAAGAAGAAATCCACCTATAACCACTGGCGGAGCTAAAGGGAGTCTGGGGGCGATTGTCCTTCCCCCCTCCCCCCACCACTCTCCCCCCGGAAAACTTTTAGATATTAGTATTAGTTAAGTTTTTTTAAGTATGGTTCACCGGTTTGAGATGGCACACTAATACCCATGAAGCCTGGGTTCAAATCCCTATGAAAGCAGTCTTTATATTTACACTTTGCAGCATTTTTCTTTTCTTAGGCCATCTCCAACCCAAGAAGGCATGAGGGCGGGAATCCGGGGGATGTGGGATGAGGGCAATGCTCTCTGGATGGAATTGTGTATTACAAAATCTACGATGTTGGACCACGTAGAACTCTCATAATGCCATATATATATCCAACTAAAAGAAGTACTATGTAGTTTTTAATTCATCAATTATTCATGCATGTTAGGTATCAGCAAATTGTGCATAAAAAGAGTAAGTTGAGATACAATTTGAGGCAATTTCAAATCTCTGGAAAATTGTTGGGAGAAATATAAAATTGAAGGACCCCAATATTGTCATATTGTCTCTGTTTAAAATATGCTGAACGGAGGAACTTAGATCAGGTCAATTACAGATTAAATTATTAAGATAACTAAGCTAAACTCTCCAAATTGCACTTGATCGGTTATTCTTCTTATATCAATACACAATTTAAGCAGCTTCGTTAACTGTTTGAAAAGGAAAAATAAGCAAATTAATCCCAATGTTGATTTATAATAGTAGAGTTAATAGGATTTTGTTTTATTTTTTCATAATTAAGCACATATCATGATTATTCACTCCCAAAAATTCTAAAAATTTGAGTTTTCAATAACTAAATTAACGCAATTCACATCCAAATTAATTTTTTTTCCACAAATTTCTTTTCGATAACACAAATTAATTGTGAAACAAATAATCATACTTAGTGAAATTACATATATCTGTAGTTATATATATATATATATATATATATATATATATATATTGTACACACAGAAGCAGGTGATATTACGTATGACGAATAAATCCGTACACAAAAATAATGTGAACAAGCGGAGTTTGTACCTGCTGTTAGTTGACACTGAGGTGGCGCACATGTCGATGTTTCCGTTTTCCTATACAGCGGATATTGAGCATTATTTCTCTGAAATTACTTTTGCCAAACTAAGATTCAACTGTAACTCAGAAATTTAGAGAAATATAAATAAATATATTATATGGTGTTTATTATAATTTGAATTATTGCGTTGATATCATGTTAACATACTTGTAATTTTGTTACTATCATTCATTCTTAATTCAAAATTTATAGGAAAAATAATTGATCATGAGATAAACATTTAGTTTATGGAAATAAACTTGAAAAAAATGAATAATATTTTTTTTAAATAGTTGATTACACATATTAAAATTAAAATTAAAATATTATATTGTAATAACGTCACACTGATTGGACCAGTGGTTAAAACGGTTAAACCGATCTAACCAGTAACCAGTAAGGCTACCGATTCGATGTCAAATCCGGTTTTTAAAACATTGATTACAATAATAAAATATGTTATCTTAAAATTTTATAACATATAAAATCAAAAATTATCCTGACTAAAAGTCACGTGACTTGCACGTGGTTGTATTTTCGCCAAAAAAATGCCTATATGTGTAACGCATATATTTTATATAAGAGGGAATTAAGTATAATATTTTTGGCAAGAAGATTATAAGTGTGATATCACAATCCCGTCGGACAGGGAGGTGAGGGGCGCCCGGGGTGAGCGATTTCACCTTTTGGAACAACTGTAGCCTAACTTCCTATATTTTGAGCATAATATATGGCCCAAGAATTGATTGATACATATTTGTAGATTTAATTATAATTATTTCTTGGGTTTCAACTCAAATTCTAACTTATTCATTTTATATTACAATTTTAATCATTAGTCACAATTTCATGGTTGAAAAATACATTTTAATTATCAAGAACCACTCAAATTTGACACCAAATCTCTCCCTTCGATCTTCATCTTCCTGCCCACAAAAGAACCCAATCAAAAGTTAACATCATATTCGTTGCAATATTCCAATGTGAAAATCTTGGCACTTGATATACAATGTAAAAATTATTATTTTTAAAATAAGATCGAACAATGAACCGATAAACTAATTGACAACTGATTTTACCGGTTGGACCGATCGGACCACATATTGAACCGATATGACATTATCTTTATATAATATTAATATTTAATTTTTCTATATTTACTATGTACACAAAATGAAATAATATCACTGCAATACTTGCAAAAACTTGAAATTTGGTTTATAGCTAGGTCTCAAGTTATCATAAAATATAAACTTATGTAATCATAATAATAATATAAGTAAAAACTAGTTAATAAAATATATAAATATACAAATAACAATATTCAATTAAAAAAATTTAAATAAACAAAAAAAAATTAATAATTTTATAATAAACTTTTGTGATATACAAATGTAAAACCTAATCTTAAAATTAAATCTTCATAATATATAAATTTGAATTTAAAAGTTTGCCCCTTTTTATCCTAATATTTTAGTTTCAAATAAAAAAATAAAAAAGACAAACATATTTCATTTTAAAAAAATTATATCACTTGAAATAGATTTAATACTCAGATGTATAAAAGATAAATAATTCATTTGATGAACTAGTGAAATATTGGGTATTTTAAAATTAATTATCACAAACTAATTATAATACATTAGATTAAAAATGCTTCTTTAGTATATGTAAATTTCATAAAAAGTGTTTGTCTCAAGTGATTAAAACTCATTGGTTTTTTTCCCAATATTTCCACAACCTACAAACTTTAAATATTTTTTAACATTAAACCAATTTTTTTTTTTAAAAAAGGGCCGAACCGGTGGTTTATCCGATCCACCGGGTCGGGGTTCCTCTAGTAATCATCGGTTTAGTTTTCATCTGTTAATTAGGAATTTCTGGATTGGACAAGTCACCGGTTTACGGTCAAATCGGTTGAACCGATCAGTCCAATTCAATTTTAATAACATTGGTGAAAATTACGTTACCAGTTTACCATCTTGAGGTAGGTTGAGGAGTTCTCAAAACTAAAAGAAATTGGTGATTGCGATGATAATAGTTTGTATATTAATTTTTAAAACGGCAATGATTTTATCAATTGCCACAAATACTGTGGGGAGGTGATTTTTTGCCATGATGTATATCAAAATCGACTGAAAAATTAAATAGGAAGTGAATTGTAAAATGACTTCATTGTTACATACATAGAGAAAGATCCGTTTTGAATGATTCAATCACCAAACAATTTCAACTCATGACAAATCGATGCGGAGACTTCTAATATATTCTCGCAAATAGCTAACTTATATTCTTGAATTTGAATTAATTTTGTTGTTGAAAAAATAATTGGATATGTTTTTTCCATTAATATTTAATCAAAAGTGGGTGAATGATACCATGTTTTTTGTCCTCAATTATATGGTCAATAAGAGATAACTCAGACACACAAATTAATTATTTTGCTCTTGTAACCAAAATTTCCTATTGGACAAATTTATTTTCTTAGACGATCTTGTTAATTGGACATTAAATATACGGAACATAAACTTAATCAGAAAAATGGAAAATGTAATCAATATTCAATAGTGGGAGAGAAAAAATGTGATCTAATAATTATCTCCTTTAAACATTCCTTAAAAAAAACTCCCACTTAAATAGTTGATAAACTAGTCTTAGCATTTATCCAATACTATAATTTCCTCGTGTGCACATTAAAACAGCTAATACTCTTTTTTTTTATAAAAAAAATTCAAGTACCAAAATGGATAATATCCATTACCAATTATATAGGTGTCTAAATTCTCATATCAGCATTAACTGAAAATGTTTACCCACTAATAACCATAAATTGGCCTGATCATCGGAGGGTTTAAGTTGGGGACGTACCCGACTTCTCTAACCATTCTTGCTGCTAAGTCATGAAACTTCAGTTCATGAAGAGGCATTCAAGTTTGAATAACAAAAGAAAAGCAGGGTAGGATTCAATTTAATATCAACTCTTTCGCACAAAATCTCATGCAAGGAAATAGTTAAGCTAATGAGGAACTCGGTTGACCTTAGAGGCTGTAACAATCTACAAAGCTCGACCAAATAGGATAGGACTCTCAAAATGCCACATATACATATATATATATATATATATATACAACTGGGGGGGTGTGGAGGAGGGCAATGCTCTCTGATAAGTTGATATACAATCCGAGGCAATTTCAAAATCTGTGGAAAATTGCTGGGAGAAATACAAAATTGAAGGACCCCAACCCAATATTGTCCTACTGTCTCGGTTTAGAAAATGCTGAACAGAGGAAAGCGTTGTGCTCAAACAAAACTATCATTAATGTGGCTCATATAACTAACTAGTATCGGGTCAAGTACAGATTAAATCATTCAGATAACTAAGGCTAAACTCTCCAAATTGCACTCGATGGTTATTCTTCATATCCAAGATACTGACATCAATTCACAACTTAAACAGCTTTGTTAACTATTTGAAAAGGAAAAATAGGCAAATTAATCCCAATGTTGATTTATAATAGTAGTGTTAATAGGAACTTGTGTCATTTCTTCACAATTCAGCACATACCATGATTATTCACTCCCAAAAATTCTAAGATTTGAGTTTTCAATATTTAAATAACGCAATTCACATCCAATTTAACAAATTCCTTTTCAATAACGCAAATTAATTGTTAAAAAATAATCAGCCTTAGAACTTCTAGAGATAGTGGAATTCCATACATCAGTAGGTCTATTTATATGTACTTACAAACACAAGCAAGTGATATTAGGATGAATAAATCCGTACGCAAAAAGAGCGTGAACAAGCAGAGTTTGTACTTGCTTTATATTAATTGACATTGAGGCGGCGCATCTCTCGCTGCTTCCATTTTCTGGCGGCGGAGATCGAGCGTGCTTCCTCGGAAATGACTTTTGCCGAACAAGATTCAACTGTAACTCAGAAATTTAGAGAAATATAAATAAATATACTTAATACGGTAATAGAAACCCTAAGAGCAGAAAAATGGGGGTTACATTGGCAGAGGAAAGAGCGGGACTCCCTCGTTCTTTACTTTTCCACTTCAATTCTTTATTTTTGGCATTTCTTAATATTCTTATTTTAAGCATCCTACAATGAATAATTTTATTTTTACTTTTTTTTTTTTTTTTTATAAAATGCTCTAGAATTGAATAAATCAAATTTCATTTATAAGTAATTAAAATGATGGACGAAATTTAATCTAATACTCTAGTTAGGTAATTTATATTTATTGATAATGAATATTCTTTGTATTTATTCCTTAAACACTCTTTATATTTTTGTTAGATTTTTTTGTTATCTATCAGATTGTGCATTTACACCTCGAAACAAAGAATGTAAATGGTATATATCTTTTCAATGTGGTTATTTATACTTCTTCAAGTGAAAATATTACCCTTTTATTTAAATTTATTTTGATTGAAGTCTTGATTTCATGTTATGAGGTGACAAAAGATTCATGACAACGAATTTCAATGAAACTAAAGACTATAAGGTAATTAGTAACTTTAAATATAATAATCATTATTTAAACGTTTTTCCTTTATATTGTCTTTCTTTAAGAATAACATTTAGTTAGTTATTAATTTATTATTGTTTTATACAATATATGATCATAGATGTAAACTAGTCTTGAAGAATTGAACAACTTACCGTTCAAGTTTCCTTGGATTTTAAAACTAACTTGAAGCTTTAATCGAATCAACCCCGAATTGAACTCGAGTAACTTGATATATATTAATTTATAAATATTGTTTAGCCTTTAAAATACAGTCAAGTTGTTATAATTTGTTTATTTTAGATCACCATAAAGCTTGATAATTGTATTTTGTATTATTGATTGATTCTTAATAATATTAATAGATTAATGTACTTTAAATAACTTTTAAATGAATATTAATCATAATAATACAAAAATGGAGGGTAACTTGAAATTTAATTCAATTACATATAGTGGTTAAAATGTTCATAAATAATGTCAATTCCAACACCGAAAGGAAAAACAGGGCCTTACATGCTTCTTCAGAAACCGCTTATAGCGGCTAAAATGTTGAGCATGAATAAATCAAACACTAAAAAATGATTTTGCCAGAAGAAAAAAAAAGTACATTCAAAAGCATTTGCAAACACCCCATTAGTTTGCTCATGTAACAAAAATCTCCAATAATAAATTTTTTTCCTACTACTATCTTGTTCAATTTGACATTGCCTGTTAGGGACACTTAGTTTATCAAATACCATAACAGAAAAACATACTCAAAGAAGATATCTATCTAAAATGGTATTATTACTTGGACAATGCATGAACTCCTGCTGCAATTATCTATTTATTTCCTTCTCTATAATATAACTGCAAAAAATTCAAAGTGTAATAAACTATTTCAGTTAACAAAATGGAAAATATTTATTCCCAATATATCCTGTCTAATTTTATTCGCTAAATTACCTCAAAATTAACCAATTATCAGTGTATGTTGAATTAAAAAAATATAAGAGAATTTAACAGAGTAATCAATCACTAAATTTTGCATGAAAAAATTAACTTTAGTAGTTTGATAGTTATCATACAATTTTCTTTTAGTGGTGACTATCTAAACGCGAGATAAGAATAAAATCATAATGACATTTTTAACCTTTTTTATAATGAGCCTTCTCGAATCAAACTAAGCAAACACTAGGCAAAATAAATTACATAACCAAGATCATTCACATTCGTTATCCCATAACATAAACAGAAAATGAGTCTACTGAAACACAACCAAAGCAAAAACAAAAGTTAGAATAACTTCACATATCTTGTTTACATTAGCGATTTTAGAGACCTTGCCTTGACCCTTTTACGGGGTCTCTTTTTTCCATTCACCTTATTATCCTTGTCTTCATCCTCAGTGTACTCAAAACCATCCTCAACAAATTGATCAGCTATTTTAGATGATTTGTTCTCTTGCTTCTGCTCTAAATTATCTGCATTGATTTGACCTCTCTTCTTGCCCCAACTAGGTCCAAACCTAGTGTAATAATAAAATTCATTGGGATTGGAAGATGTTGAAGCTTTCTTGGGACGAGTTGGTCGACTCTTAGCAGCAACTTCTATCGCCGCAACTTGCTTATTGGGGGCGGAGTTATCAGTATCGTTTCTCCTCATTGCTAGGTGGTGCTCGCACATTGAGTGTCCCATCGAAGCCTTCCTCTTGCACCGCCAGCTCTTTCCATCTGTTTTGCAACACAAAATTATTTGCCCTTCCTCCTCCTCGGCCTTATCAGCGGTGGCATTGCCTCCATCCAAATCATCATCTATTTTTTCCCTATCGTCCAAACATTTTTTATTTGTATATATATACAAAGAGATAAAGGTTAATTTAAATAATTATAAACTATCAACTAATAGAGGGAATTCATTTACAGGTAAATGAACCCTAAAATTTATTCTACTGGAAAAGATAACTTAAATAATTGAAATTAAATAAAAACTAAAAAGGATTACCTCTCGACAACTGAAATAAAGTCTCGTGAGCTTCCATTCATTTCTGGATGATCATTTTTATTAACCTAAAAGTAAAATTATGCAATGTCAAGAAATTAAACTTAATGTCAATGACAAAGCAAAAAAAAGAAAATCCTGAAACGAATTTGAACTCCAGAGACTAAATAATAGAGAAAAATCTTGGGATTAATTAGAATCTTAGGTGTGAGCGCGAGAACCCTAAATAATAAACTAAATAATGGCAAAATTGCAGAGATTTTTTTGAAAAATAAAGATCTACTAACAACAGATCTATAAATATGAGGGGAAAATATATGGTTTGTAAATAATTTAACTAACCTTTAACTGCGGAGGAGATGGTGGTGGAAGAGCTGACGGTGGAGAGAAATTCATGACATCCCATGGCGATTGATTGAGCTGGCACACATGGGTTTGGAGGACAGTTTGTGGAAGCGAAGACGATGTCGCATATAGAAGAGAAATGTTGGCGTTCTTCCTTATTCTCATGGCGGAGCTGAGTTTCTATTTCGCGAAGGGATAGGGGAAGGGGGGGATGTATTCGATTTTATGTAGAATGTTTTCTCTCTCTAGTATCTGCTACCTAAGAATTGTCAGTTGCGCATTAATTAATATTTTTTTTTTATTTTAACTGATTGTATTGAATTTGATTGAGTACTTCTGCCGCATCATGTACTAAAAGAACCTTGGTCGCGTCTACTAAATTACTGTTTATATTTAATTATTTATTATGTGGTATTTATTTTGGTTTTTATTTTTTGTTCGACGGATAGAAAAAGATATTACTTCCAAAAGTCTAATAGAGATGAATTGTATTTCAAATTCAAAGATATGCAACATCTAAAATTAATTTTGTATCTCATAGTCATTGAAATGTAATTTCTATGTAAATTGTTTCTTTTAAAACTAATAAAAGGCAATGCAAAGGATAAACGGTGACCTCTAGCTAGCATCTATTTTTTTCTTTGGCACTTTAATTTCCAAACTAACGTGGTATGACATTAAATTTGAAAATTTGTTCTTGCCCAAATTTTATTTTTACATTATATATGTTGTTTTTGGGGACGGTCCAACAGTCGTTGTAGGCCCCATCTGATTTAAGGTTCCGTTTATCGTTTTATTTTTTCGGTCCACTTGATTTTAGCTTTCATTTATCATTTTCCTTTATGGTCCTTCCTTATTTTAGATTCCGTTCATCGTTTTCTTTTTTCGGTGGAAATTATTAATTAAATTTTCTATTTTGGAAAAAAATACTCAGACTTCTTCGTTAACATTTGATGAAAACCTACATAAAATCTGCGAGATTGTTCACACACATCGGTTTTATCGTTTCTCTCTTCTTCAATAACCTTTGGTTTTCACATATCGATATTTATCTCTTCTACAGAACCAATTTTCTCATTTATTCCCATCTCACAAAAACACTAAAGAGAAAGCACAGAGAGGACATATACTTAGTGTGTGCGAAAAACACATACTTAGTGTATGCGAAAAACACACTTAGAGAGAAACATATATGGCTAAAGAGAGATATAGGAAGAGAGTAACGGTGCCAGGACGGCGCAGTAAGGCGCCCGCTTCTCAAGTGGTGATTTCTTCCATCGGTTTTGTTTATGGTACTTATTTACTATTTAATTCTTCTTTTAGTTTCCTTTATTGATTCTAATTGGGTTCGGAATAACTTCTTTTGATAGCTTTATTGTGCAGGAGTTGTGGATTGCAGCTAT
This sequence comes from Penstemon barbatus, assembly GCA_003313485.2. Lineage (NCBI taxonomy): Eukaryota > Viridiplantae > Streptophyta > Magnoliopsida > Lamiales > Plantaginaceae > Penstemon > Penstemon barbatus. The sequence goes on along the minus strand of CM064877.1, from coordinate 13,194,900 downwards.
CAACTTCTTCTAAGGGATATTGCTTTCATTTTGCAGTGAGTTCCTTCATATATTGTTCTTCAATGCATAATTTTTGGGTTTAGCTTAGGCGTTCCCTGTTTCTCCCCGTATTTTTAACACTTTTTTTTATGTTGTGTTCTTCAAATTTTTCTGAAGTTTTGAAGGTATAATTTCTCAAAACTTTTAATCTAGCTTCAGAGAGTGTCTTTTGATTTCTTATTATGAAAGAAATGATTATAACAGATCTCACCAGAATATGTTTTGGTACGGTGTTGGTGTAGCTATGGGAGCTATGATGGGGAGATGGAGATGATTATGTGAGGATTTTAATTAATAATGTAGAATGATTGAAATTTGCAGGTTCCTCATTTTGATTTTGTGCATTTCTTGATATTCTTAGTTTGTGTTTATATTTAATGTTGTGGCTTTTCTTTCGGCCTTTTGCATTCTCAAGTTGGACCTATTATCAAAGTTTCTAGGTAAGTAATATATTATAGATAAATATATTTTGATACATGTCTTTAACTTGCAACAACATGAAATGGATATCAGGATATGTACAACGTCGTAAATGGTAATAAAGTTGTTCATTTTGAAATCAAATTTATTGCAAATATTAACTATGTCATACATTATATGCACTTTATGGACGAGGGAAAGCTGAATTTAGGAATTATTTATCAAACGTTTCTCATGACAATAAAGGAGAAAGAAAAGGTGTTGGAGAAAGTTTGCATATACACTATGTTATGTTGTAGTTAGCTTGGTATTCGAGGAAGAGTTCTTGAAAAAATCTCTAAAAATCTCCCGTGTACTGAAAGTACGAATGACTGATTCTTCTAAGAAATCGGTGGAGGCGAATGGCATCAATTAATGCTATCACTTTGTCTATAATATGTAATTTTATTTATTAACGACGATTTTAGTTTGTGGAGATTTGACTATTTTAGTTTGGCTCTAAAGATTGTCACTATTAAATAAGTATTTAGTTGAGCAACTCTCACATAAGTTTAATATTGTGGCATTATATTAGTTAAATGATATTTAAACTCTATTGCAGTTTATTCGATCTTTAAACATTTGGTTGAACCATTTTATTAAATCACAGCCAACATTTTTGCTCTAGTTGTTCTGTATCTCAACTTTAATGGTCTCGTAGAATGAATTTATGCCAATGTAGCAAAAATTATTATTCAATCGAAAGAAGAAATCCACCTATAACCACTGGCGGAGCTAAAGGGAGTCTGGGGGCGATTGTCCTTCCCCCCTCCCCCCACCACTCTCCCCCCGGAAAACTTTTAGATATTAGTATTAGTTAAGTTTTTTTAAGTATGGTTCACCGGTTTGAGATGGCACACTAATACCCATGAAGCCTGGGTTCAAATCCCTATGAAAGCAGTCTTTATATTTACACTTTGCAGCATTTTTCTTTTCTTAGGCCATCTCCAACCCAAGAAGGCATGAGGGCGGGAATCCGGGGGATGTGGGATGAGGGCAATGCTCTCTGGATGGAATTGTGTATTACAAAATCTACGATGTTGGACCACGTAGAACTCTCATAATGCCATATATATATCCAACTAAAAGAAGTACTATGTAGTTTTTAATTCATCAATTATTCATGCATGTTAGGTATCAGCAAATTGTGCATAAAAAGAGTAAGTTGAGATACAATTTGAGGCAATTTCAAATCTCTGGAAAATTGTTGGGAGAAATATAAAATTGAAGGACCCCAATATTGTCATATTGTCTCTGTTTAAAATATGCTGAACGGAGGAACTTAGATCAGGTCAATTACAGATTAAATTATTAAGATAACTAAGCTAAACTCTCCAAATTGCACTTGATCGGTTATTCTTCTTATATCAATACACAATTTAAGCAGCTTCGTTAACTGTTTGAAAAGGAAAAATAAGCAAATTAATCCCAATGTTGATTTATAATAGTAGAGTTAATAGGATTTTGTTTTATTTTTTCATAATTAAGCACATATCATGATTATTCACTCCCAAAAATTCTAAAAATTTGAGTTTTCAATAACTAAATTAACGCAATTCACATCCAAATTAATTTTTTTCCACAAATTTCTTTTCGATAACACAAATTAATTGTGAAACAAATAATCATACTTAGTGAAATTACATATATCTGTAGTTATATATATATATATATATATATATATATATATATATATATATATATATATATATATATATATATATATATATATATATATATATATATATATATATATATATATATATATATATATATATATATATATATATATATATATATATATATATATATATATATATATATATATATATATATATATATATATATATATATATTGTACACACAGAAGCAGGTGATATTACGTATGACGAATAAATCCGTACACAAAAATAATGTGAACAAGCGGAGTTTGTACCTGCTGTTAGTTGACACTGAGGTGGCGCACATGTCGATGTTTCCGTTTTCCTATACAGCGGATATTGAGCATTATTTCTCTGAAATTACTTTTGCCAAACTAAGATTCAACTGTAACTCAGAAATTTAGAGAAATATAAATAAATATATTATATGGTGTTTATTATAATTTGAATTATTGCGTTGATATCATGTTAACATACTTGTAATTTTGTTACTATCATTCATTCTTAATTCAAAATTTATAGGAAAAATAATTGATCATGAGATAAACATTTAGTTTATGGAAATAAACTTGAAAAAAATGAATAATATTTTTTTTAAATAGTTGATTACACATATTAAAATTAAAATTAAAATATTATATTGTAATAACGTCACACTGATTGGACCAGTGGTTAAAACGGTTAAACCGATCTAACCAGTAACCAGTAAGGCTACCGATTCGATGTCAAATCCGGTTTTTAAAACATTGATTACAATAATAAAATATGTTATCTTAAAATTTTATAACATATAAAATCAAAAATTATCCTGACTAAAAGTCACGTGACTTGCACGTGGTTGTATTTTCGCCAAAAAAATGCCTATATGTGTAACGCATATATTTTATATAAGAGGGAATTAAGTATAATATTTTTGGCAAGAAGATTATAAGTGTGATATCACAATCCCGTCGGACAGGGAGGTGAGGGGCGCCCGGGGTGAGCGATTTCACCTTTTGGAACAACTGTAGCCTAACTTCCTATATTTTGAGCATAATATATGGCCCAAGAATTGATTGATACATATTTGTAGATTTAATTATAATTATTTCTTGGGTTTCAACTCAAATTCTAACTTATTCATTTTATATTACAATTTTAATCATTAGTCACAATTTCATGGTTGAAAAATACATTTTAATTATCAAGAACCACTCAAATTTGACACCAAATCTCTCCCTTCGATCTTCATCTTCCTGCCCACAAAAGAACCCAATCAAAAGTTAACATCATATTCGTTGCAATATTCCAATGTGAAAATCTTGGCACTTGATATACAATGTAAAAATTATTATTTTTAAAATAAGATCGAACAATGAACCGATAAACTAATTGACAACTGATTTTACCGGTTGGACCGATCGGACCACATATTGAACCGATATGACATTATCTTTATATAATATTAATATTTAATTTTTCTATATTTACTACGTACACAAAATGAAATAATATCACTGCAATACTTGCAAAAACTTGAAATTTGGTTTATAGCTAGGTCTCAAGTTATCATAAAATATAAACTTATGTAATCATAATAATAATATAAGTAAAAACTAGTTAATAAAATATATAAATATACAAATAACAATATTCAATTAAAAAAATTTAAATAAACAAAAAAAAATTAATAATTTTATAATAAACTTTTGTGATATACAAATGTAAAACCTAATCTTAAAATTAAATCTTCATAATATATAAATTTGAATTTAAAAGTTTGCCCCTTTTTATCCTAATATTTTAGTTTCAAATAAAAAAATAAAAAAGACAAACATATTTCATTTTAAAAAAATTATATCACTTGAAATAGATTTAATACTCAGATGTATAAAAGATAAATAATTCATTTGATGAACTAGTGAAATATTGGGTATTTTAAAATTAATTATCACAAACTAATTATAATACATTAGATTAAAAATGCTTCTTTAGTATATGTAAATTTCATAAAAAGTGTTTGTCTCAAGTGATTAAAACTCATTGGTTTTTTTCCCAAAATTTCCACAACCTACAAACTTTAAATATTTTTTAACATTAAACCAATTTTTTTTTTTAAAAAAGGGCCGAACCGGTGGTTTATCCGATCCACCGGGTCGGGGTTCCTCTAGTAATCATCGGTTTAGTTTTCATCTGTTAATTAGGAATTTCTGGATTGGACAAGTCACCGGTTTACGGTCAAATCGGTTGAACCGATCAGTCCAATTCAATTTTAATAACATTGGTGAAAATTACGTTACCAGTTTACCATCTTGAGGTAGGTTGAGGAGTTCTCAAAACTAAAAGAAATTGGTGATTGCGATGATAATAGTTTGTATATTAATTTTTAAAACGGCAATGATTTTATCAATTGCCACAAATACTGTGGGGAGGTGATTTTTTGCCATGATGTATATCAAAATCGACTGAAAAATTAAATAGGAAGTGAATTGTAAAATGACTTCATTGTTACATACATAGAGAAAGATCCGTTTTGAATGATTCAATCACCAAACAATTTCAACTCATGACAAATCGATGCGGAGACTTCTAATATATTCTCGCAAATAGCTAACTTATATTCTTGAATTTGAATTAATTTTGTTGTTGAAAAAATAATTGGATATGTTTTTTCCATTAATATTTAATCAAAAGTGGGTGAATGATACCATGTTTTTTGTCCTAAATTATATGGTCAATAAGAGATAACTCAGACACACAAATTAATTATTTTGCTCTTGTAACCAAAATTTCCTATTGGACAAATTTATTTTCTTAGACGATCTTGTTAATTGGACATTAAATATACGGAACATAAACTTAATCAGAAAAATGGAAAATGTAATCAATATTCAATAGTGGGAGAGAAAAAATGTGATCTAATAATTATCTCCTTTAAACATTCCTTAAAAAAAACTCCCACTTAAATAGTAGATAAACTAGTCTTAGCATTTATCCAATACTATAATTTCCTCGTGTGCACATTAAAACAGCTAATACTCTTTTTTTTTATAAAAAAAATTCAAGTACCAAAATGGATAATATCCATTACCAATTATATAGGTGTCTAAATTCTCATATCAGCATTAACTGAAAATGTTTACCCACTAATAACCATAAATTGGCCTGATCATCGGAGGGTTTAAGTTGGGGACGTACCCGACTTCTCTAACCATTCTTGCTGCTAAGTCATGAAACTTCAGTTCATGAAGAGGCATTCAAGTTTGAATAACAAAAGAAAAGCAGGGTAGGATTCAATTTAATATCAACTCTTTCGCACAAAATCTCATGCAAGGAAATAGTTAAGCTAATGAGGAACTCGGTTGACCTTAGAGGCTGTAACAATCTACAAAGCTCGACCAAATAGGATAGGACTCTCAAAATGCCACATATACATATATATATATATATATATATATACAACTGGGGGGGTGTGGAGGAGGGCAATGCTCTCTGATAAGTTGATATACAATCCGAGGCAATTTCAAAATCTGTGGAAAATTGCTGGGAGAAATACAAAATTGAAGGACCCCAACCCAATATTGTCCTACTGTCTCGGTTTAGAAAATGCTGAACAGAGGAAAGCGTTGTGCTCAAACAAAACTATCATTAATGTGGCTCATATAACTAACTAGTATCGGGTCAAGTACAGATTAAATCATTCAGATAACTAAGGCTAAACTCTCCAAATTGCACTCGATGGTTATTCTTCATATCCAAGATACTGACATCAATTCACAACTTAAACAGCTTTGTTAACTATTTGAAAAGGAAAAATAGGCAAATTAATCCCAATGTTGATTTATAATAGTAGTGTTAATAGGAACTTGTGTCATTTCTTCACAATTCAGCACATACCATGATTATTCACTCCCAAAAATTCTAAGATTTGAGTTTTCAATATTTAAATAACGCAATTCACATCCAATTTAACAAATTCCTTTTCAATAACGCAAATTAATTGTTAAAAAATAATCAGCCTTAGAACTTCTAGAGATAGTGGAATTCCATACATCAGTAGGTCTATTTATATGTACTTACAAACACAAGCAAGTGATATTAGGATGAATAAATCCGTACGCAAAAAGAGCGTGAACAAGCAGAGTTTGTACTTGCTTTATATTAATTGACATTGAGGCGGCGCATCTCTCGCTGCTTCCATTTTCTGGCGGCGGAGATCGAGCGTGCTTCCTCGGAAATGACTTTTGCCGAACAAGATTCAACTGTAACTCAGAAATTTAGAGAAATATAAATAAATATACTTAATACGGTAATAGAAACCCTAAGAGCAGAAAAATGGGGGTTACATTGGCAGAGGAAAGAGCGGGACTCCCTCGTTCTTTACTTTTCCACTTCAATTCTTTATTTTTGGCATTTCTTAATATTCTTATTTTAAGCATCCTACAATGAATAATTTTATTTTTACTTTTTTTTTTTTTTTTATAAAATGCTCTAGAATTGAATAAATCAAATTTCATTTATAAGTAATTAAAATGATGGACGAAATTTAATCTAATACTCTAGTTAGGTAATTTATATTTATTGATAATGAATATTCTTTGTATTTATTCCTTAAACACTCTTTATATTTTTGTTAGATTTTTTTGTTATCTATCAGATTGTGCATTTACACCTCGAAACAAAGAATGTAAATGGTATATATCTTTTCAATGTGGTTATTTATACTTCTTCAAGTGAAAATATTACCCTTTTATTTAAATTTATTTTGATTGAAGTGTTGATTTCATGTTATGAGGTGACAAAAGATTCATGACAACGAATTTCAATGAAACTAAAGACTATAAGGTAATTAGTAACTTTAAATATAATAATCGTTATTTAAACGTTTTTCCTTTATATTGTCTTTCTTTAAGAATAACATTTAGTTAGTTATTAATTTATTATTGTTTTATACAATATATGATCATAGATGTAAACTAGTCTTGAAGAATTGAACAACTTACCGTTCAAGTTTCCTTGGATTTTAAAACTAACTTGAAGCTTTAATCGAATCAACCCCGAATTGAACTCGAGTAACTTGATATATATTAATTTATAAATATTGTTTAGCCTTTAAAATACAGTCAAGTTGTTATAATTTGTTTATTTTAGATCACCATAAAGCTTGATAATTGTATTTTGTATTATTGATTGATTCTTAATAATATTAATAGATTAATGTACTTTAAATAACTTTTAAATGAATATTAATCATAATAATACAAAAATGGAGGGTAACTTGAAATTTAATTCAATTACATATAGTGGTTAAAATGTTCATAAATAATGTCAATTCCAACACCGAAAGGAAAAACAGGGCCTTACATGCTTCTTCAGAAACCGCTTATAGCGGCTAAAATGTTGAGCATGAATAAATCAAACACTAAAAAATGATTTTGCCAGAAGAAAAAAAAAGTACATTCAAAAGCATTTGCAAACACCCCATTAGTTTGCTCATGTAACAAAAATCTCCAATAATAAATTTTTTTCCTACTACTATCTTGTTCAATTTGACATTGCCTGTTAGGGACACTTAGTTTATCAAATACCATAACAGAAAAACATACTCAAAGAAGATATCTATCTAAAATGGTATTATTACTTGGACAATGCATGAACTCCTGCTGCAATTATCTATTTATTTCCTTCTCTATAATATAACTGCAAAAAATTCAAAGTGTAATAAACTATTTCAGTTAACAAAATGGAAAATATTTATTCCCAATATATCCTGTCTAATTTTATTCGCTAAATTACCTCAAAATTAACCAATTATCAGTGTATGTTGAATTAAAAAAATATAAGAGAATTTAACAGAGTAATCAATCACTAAATTTTGCATGAAAAAATTAACTTTAGTAGTTTGATAGTTATCATACAATTTTCTTTTAGTGGTGACTATCTAAACGCGAGATAAGAATAAAATCATAATGACATTTTTAACCTTTTTTATAATGAGCCTTCTCGAATCAAACTAAGCAAACACTAGGCAAAATAAATTACATAACCAAGATCATTCACATTCGTTATCCCATAACATAAACAGAAAATGAGTCTACTGAAACACAACCAAAGCAAAAACAAAAGTTAGAATAACTTCACATATCTTGTTTACATTAGCGATTTTAGAGACCTTGCCTTGACCCTTTTACGGGGTCTCTTTTTTCCATTCACCTTATTATCCTTGTCTTCATCCTCAGTGTACTCAAAACCATCCTCAACAAATTGATCAGCTATTTTAGATGATTTGTTCTCTTGCTTCTGCTCTAAATTATCTGCATTGATTTGACCTCTCTTCTTGCCCCAACTAGGTCCAAACCTAGTGTAATAATAAAATTCATTGGGATTGGAAGATGTTGAAGCTTTCTTGGGACGAGTTGGTCGACTCTTAGCAGCAACTTCTATCGCCGCAACTTGCTTATTGGGGGCGGAGTTATCAGTATCGTTTCTCCTCATTGCTAGGTGGTGCTCGCACATTGAGTGTCCCATCGAAGCCTTCCTCTTGCACCGCCAGCTCTTTCCATCTGTTTTGCAACACAAAATTATTTGCCCTTCCTCCTCCTCGGCCTTATCAGCGGTGGCATTGCCTCCATCCAAATCATCATCTATTTTTTCCCTATCGTCCAAACATTTTTTATTTGTATATATATACAAAGAGATAAAGGTTAATTTAAATAATTATAAACTATCAACTAATAGAGGGAATTCATTTACAGGTAAATGAACCCTAAAATTTATTCTACTGGAAAAGATAACTTAAATAATTGAAATTAAATAAAAACTAAAAAGGATTACCTCTCGACAACTGAAATAAAGTCTCGTGAGCTTCCATTCATTTCTGGATGATCATTTTTATTAACCTAAAAGTAAAATTATGCAATGTCAAGAAATTAAACTTAATGTCAATGACAAAGCAAAAAAAAGAAAATCCTGAAACGAATTTGAACTCCAGAGACTAAATAATAGAGAAAAATCTTGGGATTAATTAGAATCTTAGGTGTGAGCGCGAGAACCCTAAATAATAAACTAAATAATGGCAAAATTGCAGAGATTTTTTTGAAAAATAAAGATCTACTAACAACAGATCTATAAATATGAGGGGAAATTATATGGTTTGTAAATAATTTAACTAACCTTTAACTGCGGAGGAGATGGTGGTGGAAGAGCTGACGGTGGAGAGAAATTCATGACATCCCATGGCGATTGATTGAGCTGGCACACATGGGTTTGGAGGACAGTTTGTGGAAGCGAAGACGATGTCGCATATAGAAGAGAAATGTTGGCGTTCTTCCTTATTCTCATGGCGGAGCTGAGTTTCTATTTCGCGAAGGGATAGGGGAAGGGGGGGATGTATTCGATTTTATGTAGAATGTTTTCTCTCTCTAGTATCTGCTACCTAAGAATTGTCAGTTGCGCATTAATTAATTTTTTTTTTTTTATTTTAACTGATTGTATTGAATTTGATTGAGTACTTCTGCCGCATCATGTACTAAAAGAACCTTGGTCGCGTCTACTAAATTACTGTTTATATTTAATTATTTATTATGTGGTATTTATTTTGGTTTTTATTTTTTGTTCGACGGATAGAAAAAGATATTACTTCCAAAAGTCTAATAGAGATGAATTGTATTTCAAATTCAAAGATATGCAACATCTAAAATTAATTTTGTATCTCATAGTCATTGAAATGTAATTTCTATGTAAATTGTTTCTTTTAAAACTAATAAAAGGCAATGCAAAGGATAAACGGTGACCTCTAGCTAGCATCTATTTTTTTCTTTGGCACTTTAATTTCCAAACTAACGTGGTATGACATTAAATTTGAAAATTTGTTCTTGCCCAAATTTTATTTTTACATTATATATGTTGTTTTTGGGGACGGTCCAACAGTCGTTGTAGGCCCCATCTGATTTAAGGTTCCGTTTATCGTTTTATTTTTTCGGTCCACTTGATTTTAGCTTTCATTTATCATTTTCCTTTATGGTCCTTCCTTATTTTAGATTCCGTTCATCGTTTTCTTTTTTCGGTGGAAATTATTAATTAAATTTTCTATTTTGGAAAAAAATACTCAGACTTCTTCGTTAACATTTGATGAAAACCTACATAAAATCTGCGAGATTGTTCACACACATCGGTTTTATCGTTTCTCTCTTCTTCAATAACCTTTGGTTTTCACATATCGATATTTATCTCTTCTATAGAACCAATTTTCTCATTTATTCCCATCTCACAAAAACACTAAAGAGAAAGCACAGAGAGGACATATACTTAGTGTGTGCGAAAAACACATACTTAGTGTATGCGAAAAACACACTTAGAGAGAAACATATATGGCTAAAGAGAGATATAGGAAGAGAGTAACGGTGCCAGGACGGCGCAGTAAGGCGCCCGCTTCTCAAGTGGTGATTTCTTCCATCGGTTTTGTTTATGGTACTTATTTACTATTTAATTCTTCTTTTAGTTTCCTTTATTGATTCTAATTGGGTTCGGAATAACTTCTTTTGATAGCTTTATTGTGCAGGAGTTGTGGATTGCAGCTATCAACTTCTTCTAAGGGATATTGCTTTCATTTTGCAGTGAGTTCCTTCATATATTGTTCTTCAATGCATAATTTTTGGGTTTAGCTTAGGCGTTCCCTGTTTCTCCCCGTATTTTTAACACTTTTTTTTATGTTGTGTTCTTCAAATTTTTCTGAAGTTTTGAAGGTATAATTTCTCAAAACTTTTAATCTAGCTTCAGAGAGTGTCTTTTGATTTCTTATTATGAAAGAAATGATTATAACAGATCTCACCAGAATATGTTTTGGTACGGTGTTGGTGTAGCTATGGGAGCTATGATGGGGAGATGGAGATGATTATGTGAGGATTTTAATTAATAATGTAGAATGATTGAAATTTGCAGGTTCCTCATTTTGATTTTGTGCATTTCTTGATATTCTTAGTTTGTGTTTATATTTAATGTTGTGGCTTTTCTTTCGGCCTTTTGCATTCTCAAGTTGGACCTATTATCAAAGTTTCTAGGTAAGTAATATATTATAGATAAATATATTTTGATACATGTCTTTAACTTGCAACAACATGAAATGGATATCAGGATATGTACAACGTCGTAAATGGTAATAAAGTTGTTCATTTTGAAATCAAATTTATTGCAAATATTAACTATGTCATACATTATATGCACTTTATGGACGAGGGAAAGCTGAATTTAGGAATTATTTATCAAACATTTCTCATGACAATAAAGGAGAAAGAAAAGGTGTTGGAGAAAGTTTGCATATACACTATGTTATGTTGTAGTTAGCTTGGTATTCGAGGAAGAGTTCTTGAAAAAATCTCTAAAAATCTCCCGTGTACTGAAAGTACGAATGACTGATTCTTCTAAGAAATCGGTGGAGGCGAATGGCATCAATTAATGCTATCACTTTGTCTATAATATGTAATTTTATTTATTAACGACGATTTTAGTTTGTGGAGATTTGACTATTTTAGTTTGGCTCTAAAGATTGTCACTATTAAATAAGTATTTAGTTGAGCAACTCTCACATAAGTTTAATATTGTGGCATTATATTATTTAAATGATATTTAAACTCTATTGCAGTTTATTCGATCTTTAAACATTTGGTTGAACCATTTTATTAAATCACAGCCAACATTTTTGCTCTAGTTGTTCTGTATCTCAACTTTAATGGTCTCGTAGAATGAATTTATGCCAATGTAGCAAAAATTATTATTCAATCGAAAGAAGAAATCCACCTATAACCACTGGCGGAGCTAAAGAGAGTCTGGGGGCGATTGTCCTTCCCCCCCCTCCCCCCACCACTCTCCCCCCGGAAAACTTTTAGATATTAGTATTAGTTAAGTTTTTTTAAGTATGGTTCACCGGTTTGAGATGGCACACTAATACCCATGAAGCCTGGGTTCAAATCCCTATGAAAGCAGTCTTTATATTTACACTTTGCAGCATTTTTCTTTTCTTAGGCCATCTCCAACCCAAGAAGGCATGAGGGCGGGAATCCGGGGGATGTGGGATGAGGGCAATGCTCTCTGGATGGAGTTGTGTATTACAAAATCTACGATGTTGGACCACGTAGAACTCTCGTAATGCCATATATATATCCAACTAAAAGAAGTACTATGTAGTTTTTAATTCATCAATTATTCATGCATGTTAGGTATCAGCAAATTGTGCATAAAAAGAGTAAGTTGAGATACAATTTGAGGCAATTTCAAATCTCTGGAAAATTGTTGGGAGAAATATAAAATTGAAGGACCCCAATATTGTCATATTGTCTCTGTTTAAAATATGCTGAACGGAGGAACTTAGATCAGGTCAATTACAGATTAAATTATTAAGATAACTAAGCTAAACTCTCCAAATTGCACTTGATCGGTTATTCTTCTTATATCAATACACAATTTAAGCAGCTTCGTTAACTGTTTGAAAAGGAAAAATAAGCAAATTAATCCCAATGTTGATTTATAATAGTAGAGTTAATAGGATTTTGTTTTATTTTTTCATAATTAAGCACATATCATGATTATTCACTCCCAAAAATTCTAAAAATTTGAGTTTTCAATAACTAAATTAACGCAATTCACATCCAAATTAATTTTTTTTCCACAAATTTCTTTTCGATAACACAAATTAATTGTGAAACAAATAATCATACTTAGTGAAATTACATATATCTGTAGTTATATATATATATATATATATATATATATATATATATATATATATATATATATATATATATATATATATATATATATATATATATATATTGTACACACAGAAGCAGGTGATATTACGTATGACGAATAAATCCGTACACAAAAATAATGTGAACAAGCGGAGTTTGTACCTGCTGTTAGTTGACACTGAGGTGGCGCACATGTCGATGTTTCCGTTTTCCTATACAGCGGATATTGAGCATTATTTCTCTGAAATTACTTTTGCCAAACTAAGATTCAACTGTAACTCAGAAATTTAGAGAAATATAAATAAATATATTATATGGTGTTTATTATAATTTGAATTATTGCGTTGATATCATGTTAACATACTTGTAATTTTGTTACTATCATTCATTCTTAATTCAAAATTTATAGGAAAAATAATTGATCATGAGATAAACATTTAGTTTATGGAAATAAACTTGAAAAAAATGAATAATATTTTTTTTAAATAGTTGATTACACATATTAAAATTAAAATTAAAATATTATATTGTAATAACGTCACACTGATTGGACCAGTGGTTAAAACGGTTAAACCGATCTAACCAGTAACCAGTAAGGCTACCGATTCGATGTCAAATCCGGTTTTTAAAACATTGATTACAATAATAAAATATGTTATCTTAAAATTTTATAACATATAAAATCAAAAATTATCCTGACTAAAAGTCACGTGACTTGCACGTGGTTGTATTTTCGCCAAAAAAATGCCTATATGTGTAACGCATATATTTTATATAAGAGGGAATTAAGTATAATATTTTTGGCAAGAAGATTATAAGTGTGATATCACAATCCCGTCGGACAGGGAGGTGAGGGGCGCCCGGGGTGAGCGATTTCACCTTTTGGAACAACTGTAGCCTAACTTCCTATATTTTGAGCATAATATATGGCCCAAGAATTGATTGATACATATTTGTAGATTTAATTATAATTATTTCTTGGGTTTCAACTCAAATTCTAACTTATTCATTTTATATTACAATTTTAATCATTAGTCACAATTTCATGGTTGAAAAATACATTTTAATTATCAAGAACCACTCAAATTTGACACCAAATCTCTCCCTTCGATCTTCATCTTCCTGCCCACAAAAGAACCCAATCAAAAGTTAACATCATATTCGTTGCAATATTCCAATGTGAAAATCTTGGCACTTGATATACAATGTAAAAATTATTATTTTTAAAATAAGATCGAACAATGAACCGATAAACTAATTGACAACTGATTTTACCGGTTGGACCGATCGGACCACATATTGAACCGATATGACATTATCTTTATATAATATTAATATTTAATTTTTCTATATTTACTACGTACACAAAATGAAATAATATCACTGCAATACTTGCAAAAACTTGAAATTTGGTTTATAGCTAGGTCTCAAGTTATCATAAAATATAAACTTATGTAATCATAATAATAATATAAGTAAAAACTAGTTAATAAAATATATAAATATACAAATAACAATATTCAATTAAAAAAATTTAAATAAACAAAAAAAAAATTAATAATTTTATAATAAACTTTTGTGATATACAAATGTAAAACCTAATCTTAAAATTAAATCTTCATAATATATAAATTTGAATTTAAAAGTTTGCCCCTTTTTATCCTAATATTTTAGTTTCAAATAAAAAAATAAAAAAGACAAACATATTTCATTTTAAAAAAATTATATCACTTGAAATAGATTTAATACTCAGATGTATAAAAGATAAATAATTCATTTGATGAACTAGTGAAATATTGGGTATTTTAAAATTAATTATCACAAACTAATTATAATACATTAGATTAAAAATGCTTCTTTAGTATATGTAAATTTCATAAAAAGTGTTTGTCTCAAGTGATTAAAACTCATTGGTTTTTTTCCCAAAATTTCCACAACCTACAAACTTTAAATATTTTTTAACATTAAACCAATTTTTTTTTTTAAAAAAGGGCCGAACCGGTGGTTTATCCGATCCACCGGGTCGGGGTTCCTCTAGTAATCATCGGTTTAGTTTTCATCTGTTAATTAGGAATTTCTGGATTGGACAAGTCACCGGTTTACGGTCAAATCGGTTGAACCGATCAGTCCAATTCAATTTTAATAACATTGGTGAAAATTACGTTACCAGTTTACCATCTTGAGGTAGGTTGAGGAGTTCTCAAAACTAAAAGAAATTGGTGATTGCGATGATAATAGTTTGTATATTAATTTTTAAAACGGCAATGATTTTATCAATTGCCACAAATACTGTGGGGAGGTGATTTTTTGCCATGATGTATATCAAAATCGACTGAAAAATTAAATAGGAAGTGAATTGTAAAATGACTTCATTGTTACATACATAGAGAAAGATCCGTTTTGAATGATTCAATCACCAAACAATTTCAACTCATGACAAATCGATGCGGAGACTTCTAATATATTCTCGCAAATAGCTAACTTATATTCTTGAATTTGAATTAATTTTGTTGTTGAAAAAATAATTGGATATGTTTTTTCCATTAATATTTAATCAAAAGTGGGTGAATGATACCATGTTTTTTGTCCTAAATTATATGGTCAATAAGAGATAACTCAGACACACAAATTAATTATTTTGCTCTTGTAACCAAAATTTCCTATTGGACAAATTTATTTTCTTAGACGATCTTGTTAATTGGACATTAAATATACGGAACATAAACTTAATCAGAAAAATGGAAAATGTAATCAATATTCAATAGTGGGAGAGAAAAAATGTGATCTAATAATTATCTCCTTTAAACATTCCTTAAAAAAAACTCCCACTTAAATAGTAGATAAACTAGTCTTAGCATTTATCCAATACTATAATTTCCTCGTGTGCACATTAAAACAGCTAATACTCTTTTTTTTTATAAAAAAAATTCAAGTACCAAAATGGATAATATCCATTACCAATTATATAGGTGTCTAAATTCTCATATCAGCATTAACTGAAAATGTTTACCCACTAATAACCATAAATTGGCCTGATCATCGGAGGGTTTAAGTTGGGGACGTACCCGACTTCTCTAACCATTCTTGCTGCTAAGTCATGAAACTTCAGTTCATGAAGAGGCATTCAAGTTTGAATAACAAAAGAAAAGCAGGGTAGGATTCAATTTAATATCAACTCTTTCGCACAAAATCTCATGCAAGGAAATAGTTAAGCTAATGAGGAACTCGGTTGACCTTAGAGGCTGTAACAATCTACAAAGCTCGACCAAATAGGATAGGACTCTCAAAATGCCACATATACATATATATATATATATACAACTGGGGGGGTGTGGAGGAGGGCAATGCTCTCTGATAAGTTGATATACAATCCGAGGCAATTTCAAAATCTGTGGAAAATTGCTGGGAGAAATACAAAATTGAAGGACCCCAACCCAATATTGTCCTACTGTCTCGGTTTAGAAAATGCTGAACAGAGGAAGGCGTTGTGCTCAAACAAAACTATCATTAATGTGGCTCATATAACTAACTAGTATCGGGTCAAGTACAGATTAAATCATTCAGATAACTAAGGCTAAACTCTCCAAATTGCACTCGATGGTTATTCTTCATATCCAAGATACTGACATCAATTCACAACTTAAACAGCTTTGTTAACTATTTGAAAAGGAAAAATAGGCAAATTAATCCCAATGTTGATTTATAATAGTAGTGTTAATAGGAACTTGTGTCATTTCTTCACAATTCAGCACATACCATGATTATTCACTCCCAAAAATTCTAAGATTTGAGTTTTCAATATTTAAATAACGCAATTCACATCCAATTTAACAAATTCCTTTTCAATAACGCAAATTAATTGTTAAAAAATAATCAGCCTTAGAACTTCTAGAGATAGTGGAATTCCATACATCAGTAGGTCTATTTATATGTACTTACAAACACAAGCAAGTGATATTAGGATGAATAAATCCGTACGCAAAAAGAGCGTGAACAAGCAGAGTTTGTACTTGCTTTATATTAATTGACATTGAGGCGGCGCATCTCTCGCTGCTTCCATTTTCTGGCGGCGGAGATCGAGCGTGCTTCCTCGGAAATGACTTTTGCCGAACAAGATTCAACTGTAACTCAGAAATTTAGAGAAATATAAATAAATATACTTAATACGGTAATAGAAACCCTAAGAGCAGAAAAATGGGGGTTACATTGGCAGAGGAAAGAGCGGGACTCCCTCGTTCTTTACTTTTCCACTTCAATTCTTTATTTTTGGCATTTCTTAATATTCTTATTTTAAGCATCCTACAATGAATAATTTTATTTTTACTTTTTTTTTTTTTTTTTTTATAAAATGCTCTAGAATTGAATAAATCAAATTTCATTTATAAGTAATTAAAATGATGGACGAAATTTAATCTAATACTCTAGTTAGGTAATTTATATTTATTGATAATGAATATTCTTTGTATTTATTCCTTAAACACTCTTTATATTTTTGTTAGATTTTTTTGTTATCTATCAGATTGTGCATTTACACCTCGAAACAAAGAATGTAAATGGTATATATCTTTTCAATGTGGTTATTTATACTTCATCAAGTGAAAATATTACCCTTTTATTTAAATTTATTTTGATTGAAGTGTTGATTTCATGTTATGAGGTGACAAAAGATTCATGACAACGAATTTCAATGAAACTAAAGACTATAAGGTAATTAGTAACTTTAAATATAATAATCGTTATTTAAACGTTTTTCCTTTATATTGTCTTTCTTTAAGAATAACATTTAGTTAGTTATTAATTTATTATTGTTTTATACAATATATGATCATAGATGTAAACTAGTCTTGAAGAATTGAACAACTTACCGTTCAAGTTTCCTTGGATTTTAAAACTAACTTGAAGCTTTAATCGAATCAACCCCGAATTGAACTCGAGTAACTTGATATATATTAATTTATAAATATTGTTTAGCCTTTAAAATACAGTCAAGTTGTTATAATTTGTTTATTTTAGATCACCATAAAGCTTGATAATTGTATTTTGTATTATTGATTGATTCTTAATAATATTAATAGATTAATGTACTTTAAATAACTTTTAAATGAATATTAATCATAATAATACAAAAATGGAGGGTAACTTGAAATTTAATTCAATTACATATAGTGGTTAAAATGTTCATAAATAATGTCAATTCCAACACCGAAAGGAAAAACAGGGCCTTACATGCTTCTTCAGAAACCGCTTATAGCGGCTAAAATGTTGAGCATGAATAAATCAAACACTAAAAAATGATTTTGCCAGAAAAAAAAAAAAGTACATTCAAAAGCATTTGCAAACACCCCATTAGTTTGCTCATGTAACAAAAATCTCCAATAATAAATTTTTTTCCTACTACTATCTTGTTCAATTTGACATTGCCTGTTAGGGACACTTAGTTTATCAAATACCATAACAGAAAAACATACTCAAAGAAGATATCTATCTAAAATGGTATTATTACTTGGACAATGCATGAACTCCTGCTGCAATTATCTATTTATTTCCTTCTCTATAATATAACTGCAAAAAATTCAAAGTGTAATAAACTATTTCAGTTAACAAAATGGAAAATATTTATTCCCAATATATCCTGTCTAATTTTATTCGCTAAATTACCTCAAAATTAACCAATTATCAGTGTATGTTGAATTAAAAAAATATAAGAGAATTTAACAGAGTAATCAATCACTAAATTTTGCATGAAAAAATTAACTTTAGTAGTTTGATAGTTATCATACAATTTTCTTTTAGTGGTGACTATCTAAACGCGAGATAAGAATAAAATCATAATGACATTTTTAACCTTTTTTATAATGAGCCTTCTCGAATCAAACTAAGCAAACACTAGGCAAAATAAATTACATAACCAAGATCATTCACATTCGTTATCCCATAACATAAACAGAAAATGAGTCTACTGAAACACAACCAAAGCAAAAACAAAAGTTAGAATAACTTCACATATCTTGTTTACATTAGCGATTTTAGAGACCTTGCCTTGACCCTTTTACGGGGTCTCTTTTTTCCATTCACCTTATTATCCTTGTCTTCATCCTCAGTGTACTCAAAACCATCCTCAACAAATTGATCAGCTATTTTAGATGATTTGTTCTCTTGCTTCTGCTCTAAATTATCTGCATTGATTTGACCTCTCTTCTTGCCCCAACTAGGTCCAAACCTAGTGTAATAATAAAATTCATTGGGATTGGAAGATGTTGAAGCTTTCTTGGGACGAGTTGGTCGACTCTTAGCAGCAACTTCTATCGCCGCAACTTGCTTATTGGGGGCGGAGTTATCAGTATCGTTTCTCCTCATTGCTAGGTGGTGCTCGCACATTGAGTGTCCCATCGAAGCCTTCCTCTTGCACCGCCAGCTCTTTCCATCTGTTTTGCAACACAAAATTATTTGCCCTTCCTCCTCCTCGGCCTTATCAGCGGTGGCATTGCCTCCATCCAAATCATCATCTATTTTTTCCCTATCGTCCAAACATTTTTTATTTGTATATATATACAAAGAGATAAAGGTTAATTTAAATAATTATAAACTATCAACTAATAGAGGGAATTCATTTACAGGTAAATGAACCCTAAAATTTATTCTACTGGAAAAGATAACTTAAATAATTGAAATTAAATAAAAACTAAAAAGGATTACCTCTCGACAACTGAAATAAAGTCTCGTGAGCTTCCATTCATTTCTGGATGATCATTTTTATTAACCTAAAAGTAAAATTATGCAATGTCAAGAAATTAAACTTAATGTCAATGACAAAGCAAAAAAAAGAAAATCCTGAAACGAATTTGAACTCCAGAGACTAAATAATAGAGAAAAATCTTGGGATTAATTAGAATCTTAGGTGTGAGCGCGAGAACCCTAAATAATAAACTAAATAATGGCAAAATTGCAGAGATTTTTTTGAAAAATAAAGATCTACTAACAACAGATCTATAAATATGAGGGGAAATTATATGGTTTGTAAATAATTTAACTAACCTTTAACTGCGGAGGAGATGGTGGTGGAAGAGCTGACGGTGGAGAGAAATTCATGACATCCCATGGCGATTGATTGAGCTGGCACACATGGGTTTGGAGGACAGTTTGTGGAAGCGAAGACGATGTCGCATATAGAAGAGAAATGTTGGCGTTCTTCCTTATTCTCATGGCGGAGCTGAGTTTCTATTTCGCGAAGGGATAGGGGAAGGGGGGGATGTATTCGATTTTATGTAGAATGTTTTCTCTCTCTAGTATCTGCTACCTAAGAATTGTCAGTTGCGCATTAATTAATTTTTTTTTTTTTATTTTAACTGATTGTATTGAATTTGATTGAGTACTTCTGCCGCATCATGTACTAAAAGAACCTTGGTCGCGTCTACTAAATTACTGTTTATATTTAATTATTTATTATGTGGTATTTATTTTGGTTTTTATTTTTTGTTCGACGGATAGAAAAAGATATTACTTCCAAAAGTCTAATAGAGATGAATTGTATTTCAAATTCAAAGATATGCAACATCTAAAATTAATTTTGTATCTCATAGTCATTGAAATGTAATTTCTATGTAAATTGTTTCTTTTAAAACTAATAAAAGGCAATGCAAAGGATAAACGGTGACCTCTAGCTAGCATCTATTTTTTTCTTTGGCACTTTAATTTCCAAACTAACGTGGTATGACATTAAATTTGAAAATTTGTTCTTGCCCAAATTTTATTTTTACATTATATATGTTGTTTTTGGGGACGGTCCAACAGTCGTTGTAGGCCCCATCTGATTTAAGGTTCCGTTTATCGTTTTATTTTTTCGGTCCACTTGATTTTAGCTTTCATTTATCATTTTCCTTTATGGTCCTTCCTTATTTTAGATTCCGTTCATCGTTTTCTTTTTTCGGTGGAAATTATTAATTAAATTTTCTATTTTGGAAAAAAATACTCAGACTTCTTCGTTAACATTTGATGAAAACCTACATAAAATCTGCGAGATTGTTCACACACATCGGTTTTATCGTTTCTCTCTTCTTCAATAACCTTTGGTTTTCACATATCGATATTTATCTCTTCTATAGAACCAATTTTCTCATTTATTCCCATCTCACAAAAACACTAAAGAGAAAGCACAGAGAGGACATATACTTAGTGTGTGCGAAAAACACATACTTAGTGTATGCGAAAAACACACTTAGAGAGAAACATATATGGCTAAAGAGAGATATAGGAAGAGAGTAACGGTGCCAGGACGGCGCAGTAAGGCGCCCGCTTCTCAAGTGGTGATTTCTTCCATCGGTTTTGTTTATGGTACTTATTTACTATTTAATTCTTCTTTTAGTTTCCTTTATTGATTCTAATTGGGTTCGGAATAACTTCTTTTGATAGCTTTATTGTGCAGGAGTTGTGGATTGCAGCTATCAACTTCTTCTAAGGGATATTGCTTTCATTTTGCAGTGAGTTCCTTCATATATTGTTCTTCAATGCATAATTTTTGGGTTTAGCTTAGGCGTTCCCTGTTTCTCCCCGTATTTTTAACACTTTTTTTTATGTTGTGTTCTTCAAATTTTTCTGAAGTTTTGAAGGTATAATTTCTCAAAACTTTTAATCTAGCTTCAGAGAGTGTCTTTTGATTTCTTATTATGAAAGAAATGATTATAACAGATCTCACCAGAATATGTTTTGGTACGGTGTTGGTGTAGCTATGGGAGCTATGATGGGGAGATGGAGATGATTATGTGAGGATTTTAATTAATAATGTAGAATGATTGAAATTTGCAGGTTCCTCATTTTGATTTTGTGCATTTCTTGATATTCTTAGTTTGTGTTTATATTTAATGTTGTGGCTTTTCTTTCGGCCTTTTGCATTCTCAAGTTGGACCTATTATCAAAGTTTCTAGGTAAGTAATATATTATAGATAAATATATTTTGATACATGTCTTTAACTTGCAACAACATGAAATGGATATCAGGATATGTACAACGTCGTAAATGGTAATAAAGTTGTTCATTTTGAAATCAAATTTATTGCAAATATTAACTATGTCATACATTATATGCACTTTATGGACGAGGGAAAGCTGAATTTAGGAATTATTTATCAAACATTTCTCATGACAATAAAGGAGAAAGAAAAGGTGTTGGAGAAAGTTTGCATATACACTATGTTATGTTGTAGTTAGCTTGGTATTCGAGGAAGAGTTCTTGAAAAAATCTCTAAAAATCTCCCGTGTACTGAAAGTACGAATGACTGATTCTTCTAAGAAATCGGTGGAGGCGAATGGCATCAATTAATGCTATCACTTTGTCTATAATATGTAATTTTATTTATTAACGACGATTTTAGTTTGTGGAGATTTGACTATTTTAGTTTGGCTCTAAAGATTGTCACTATTAAATAAGTATTTAGTTGAGCAACTCTCACATAAGTTTAATATTGTGGCATTATATTATTTAAATGATATTTAAACTCTATTGCAGTTTATTCGATCTTTAAACATTTGGTTGAACCATTTTATTAAATCACAGCCAACATTTTTGCTCTAGTTGTTCTGTATCTCAACTTTAATGGTCTCGTAGAATGAATTTATGCCAATGTAGCAAAAATTATTATTCAATCGAAAGAAGAAATCCACCTATAACCACTGGCGGAGCTAAAGAGAGTCTGGGGGCGATTGTCCTTCCCCCCCCTCCCCCCACCACTCTCCCCCCGGAAAACTTTTAGATATTAGTATTAGTTAAGTTTTTTTAAGTATGGTTCACCGGTTTGAGATGGCACACTAATACCCATGAAGCCTGGGTTCAAATCCCTATGAAAGCAGTCTTTATATTTACACTTTGCAGCATTTTTCTTTTCTTAGGCCATCTCCAACCCAAGAAGGCATGAGGGCGGGAATCCGGGGGATGTGGGATGAGGGCAATGCTCTCTGGATGGAGTTGTGTATTACAAAATCTACGATGTTGGACCACGTAGAACTCTCGTAATGCCATATATATATCCAACTAAAAGAAGTACTATGTAGTTTTTAATTCATCAATTATTCATGCATGTTAGGTATCAGCAAATTGTGCATAAAAAGAGTAAGTTGAGATACAATTTGAGGCAATTTCAAATCTCTGGAAAATTGTTGGGAGAAATATAAAATTGAAGGACCCCAATATTGTCATATTGTCTCTGTTTAAAATATGCTGAACGGAGGAACTTAGATCAGGTCAATTACAGATTAAATTATTAAGATAACTAAGCTAAACTCTCCAAATTGCACTTGATCGGTTATTCTTCTTATATCAATACACAATTTAAGCAGCTTCGTTAACTGTTTGAAAAGGAAAAATAAGCAAATTAATCCCAATGTTGATTTATAATAGTAGAGTTAATAGGATTTTGTTTTATTTTTTCATAATTAAGCACATATCATGATTATTCACTCCCAAAAATTCTAAAAATTTGAGTTTTCAATAACTAAATTAACGCAATTCACATCCAAATTAATTTTTTTTCCACAAATTTCTTTTCGATAACACAAATTAATTGTGAAACAAATAATCATACTTAGTGAAATTACATATATCTGTAGTTATATATATATATATATATATATATATATATATATATATATTGTACACACAGAAGCAGGTGATATTACGTATGACGAATAAATCCGTACACAAAAATAATGTGAACAAGCGGAGTTTGTACCTGCTGTTAGTTGACACTGAGGTGGCGCACATGTCGATGTTTCCGTTTTCCTATACAGCGGATATTGAGCATTATTTCTCTGAAATTACTTTTGCCAAACTAAGATTCAACTGTAACTCAGAAATTTAGAGAAATATAAATAAATATATTATATGGTGTTTATTATAATTTGAATTATTGCGTTGATATCATGTTAACATACTTGTAATTTTGTTACTATCATTCATTCTTAATTCAAAATTTATAGGAAAAATAATTGATCATGAGATAAACATTTAGTTTATGGAAATAAACTTGAAAAAAATGAATAATATTTTTTTTAAATAGTTGATTACACATATTAAAATTAAAATTAAAATATTATATTGTAATAACGTCACACTGATTGGACCAGTGGTTAAAACGGTTAAACCGATCTAACCAGTAACCAGTAAGGCTACCGATTCGATGTCAAATCCGGTTTTTAAAACATTGATTACAATAATAAAATATGTTATCTTAAAATTTTATAACATATAAAATCAAAAATTATCCTGACTAAAAGTCACGTGACTTGCACGTGGTTGTATTTTCGCCAAAAAAATGCCTATATGTGTAACGCATATATTTTATATAAGAGGGAATTAAGTATAATATTTTTGGCAAGAAGATTATAAGTGTGATATCACAATCCCGTCGGACAGGGAGGTGAGGGGCGCCCGGGGTGAGCGATTTCACCTTTTGGAACAACTGTAGCCTAACTTCCTATATTTTGAGCATAATATATGGCCCAAGAATTGATTGATACATATTTGTAGATTTAATTATAATTATTTCTTGGGTTTCAACTCAAATTCTAACTTATTCATTTTATATTACAATTTTAATCATTAGTCACAATTTCATGGTTGAAAAATACATTTTAATTATCAAGAACCACTCAAATTTGACACCAAATCTCTCCCTTCGATCTTCATCTTCCTGCCCACAAAAGAACCCAATCAAAAGTTAACATCATATTCGTTGCAATATTCCAATGTGAAAATCTTGGCACTTGATATACAATGTAAAAATTATTATTTTTAAAATAAGATCGAACAATGAACCGATAAACTAATTGACAACTGATTTTACCGGTTGGACCGATCGGACCACATATTGAACCGATATGACATTATCTTTATATAATATTAATATTTAATTTTTCTATATTTACTATGTACACAAAATGAAATAATATCACTGCAATACTTGCAAAAACTTGAAATTTGGTTTATAGCTAGGTCTCAAGTTATCATAAAATATAAACTTATGTAATCATAATAATAATATAAGTAAAAACTAGTTAATAAAATATATAAATATACAAATAACAATATTCAATTAAAAAAATTTAAATAAACAAAAAAAAATTAATAATTTTATAATAAACTTTTGTGATATACAAATGTAAAACCTAATCTTAAAATTAAATCTTCATAATATATAAATTTGAATTTAAAAGTTTGCCCCTTTTTATCCTAATATTTTAGTTTCAAATAAAAAAATAAAAAAGACAAACATATTTCATTTTAAAAAAATTATATCACTTGAAATAGATTTAATACTCAGATGTATAAAAGATAAATAATTCATTTGATGAACTAGTGAAATATTGGGTATTTTAAAATTAATTATCACAAACTAATTATAATACATTAGATTAAAAATGCTTCTTTAGTATATGTAAATTTCATAAAAAGTGTTTGTCTCAAGTGATTAAAACTCAATGGTTTTTTTCCCAAAATTTCCACAACCGACAAACTTTAAATATTTTTTAACATTAAACCAATTTTTTTTTTAAAAAGGGCCGAACCGGTGGTTTATCCGATCCACCGGGTCGGGGTTCCTCTAGTAATCATCGGTTTAGTTTTCATCTGTTAATTAGGAATTTCTAGATTGGACAAGTCACCGGTTTACGGTCAAATCGGTTGAACCGATCAGTCCAATTCAATTTTAATAACATTGGTGAAAATTACGTTACCAGTTTACCATCTTGAGGTAGGTTGAGGAGTTCTCAAAACTAAAAGAAATTGGTGATTGCGATGATAATAGTTTGTATATTAATTTTTAAAACGGCAATGATTTTATCAATTGCCACAAATACTGTGGGGAGGTGATTTTTTGCCATGACGTATATCAAAATCAACTGAAAAATTAAATAGGAAGTGAATTGTAAAATGACTTCATTGTTACATACATAGAGAAAGATCCGTTTTGAATGATTCAATCACCAAACAATTTCAACTCATGACAAATCGATGCGGAGACTTCTAATATATTCTCGCAAATAGCTAACTTATATTCTTGAATTTGAATTAATTTTGTTGTTGAAAAAATAATTGGATATGTTTTTTCCATTAATATTTAATCAAAAGTGGGTGAATGATACCATGTTTTTTGTCCTCAATTATATGGTCAATAAGAGATAACTCAGACACACAAATTAATTATTTTGCTCTTGTAACCAAAATTTCCTATTGGACAAATTTATTTTCTTAGACGATCTTGTTAATTGGACATTAAATATACGGAACATAAACTTAATCAGAAAAACGGAAAATGTAATCAATATTCAATAGTGGGAGAGAAAAAATGTGATCTAATAATTATCTCCTTTAAACATTCCTTAAAAAAAACTCCCACTTAAATAGTAGATAAACTAGTCTTAGCATTTATCCAATACTATAATTTCCTCGTGTACACATTAAAACAGCTAATACTCTTTTTTTTTATAAAAAAAATTCAAGTACCAAAATGGATAATATCCATTACCAATTATATAGGTGTCTAAATTCTCATATCAGCATTAACTGAAAATGTTTACCCACTAATAACCATAAATTGGCCTGATCATCGAAGGGTTTAAGTTGGGGACGTACCCGACTTCTCTAACCATTCTTGCTGCTAAGTCATGAAACTTCAGTTCATGAAGAGGCATTCAAGTTGGAATAACAAAAGAAAAGCAGGGTAGGATTCAATTTAATATCAACTCTTTCGCACAAAATCTCATGCAAGGAAATAGTTAAGCTAATGAGGAACTCGGCTGACCTTAGAGGCTGTAACAATCTACAAAGCTCGACCAAATAGGATAGGACTCTCAAAATGCCACATATACATATATATATATATACAACTGGGGGGGTGTGGAGGAGGGCAATGCTCTCTGATAAGTTGATATACAATCCGAGGCAATTTCAAAATCTGTGGAAAATTGCTGGGAGAAATACAAAATTGAAGGACCCCAACCCAATATTCTTCAAATTTTTCTGAAGTTTTGAAGGTATAATTTCTCATAACTTTTAATCTAGCTTCAGAGAGTGTCTTTTGATTTCTTTATTATGAAAGAAATGATTATAACAGATCTAACCAGAATATGTTTTAGTACGGTGTTGGTGTAGCTATGGGAGCTATGATGGGGATATGGAGATGATTATGTGAGGATTTTAATTAATAATGTAGAATTATTGAAATTTGCAGGTTCCTCATTTTGATTTTGTGCATTTCTTGATATTCTTAGTTTGTGTTTATATTTAATGTTGTGGCTTTTCTTTCGGCCTTTTGCATTCTCAAGTTGGACCTATTATCAAAGTTTCTAGGTAAGTAATATATTATAGATAAATATATTTTGATACATGTCTTTAACTTGCAACAACATGAAATGGATATCAGGATATGTACAACGTCGTAAATGGTAATAAAGTTGTTCATTTTGAAATCAAATTTATTGCAAATATTAACTATGTCATACATTATATGCACTTTATGGACGAGGGAAAGCTGAATTTAGGAATTATTTATCAAACGTTTCTCATGACAATAAAGGAGAATGAAAAAGTGTTGGAGAAAGTTTGCATATACACTATGTTATGTTGTAGTTAGCTTGGTATTCGAGGAAGAGTTCTTGAAAAAATCTCTAAAAATCTCCCGTGTACTGAAAGTACGAATGACTGATTCTTCTAAGAAATCGGTGGAGGCGAATGGCATCAATCAATGCTATCACTTTGTCTATAATATGTAATTTTATTTATTAACGACGATTTTAGTTTGTGGAGATTCGACTATTTTAGTTTGGCTCTGAAGATTGTCACTATTAAATAAGTATTTAGTTGAGCAACTCTCACATAAGTTTAATATTGTGGCATTATATGATTTAAATGCCATATTAGTCAGGTAATTTAAACTCTATTGCAGTTTATTCGATCTTTAAACATTTGGTTGATCCATATTATTGAATCACAACCAACATTTTTGCTCTAGTTGTTCTGTATCTCAACTTTAATGGTCTCGTAGAATGAATTTATGTCAATGTAGCAAAAATTAATATTCAATCGAAAGAAGAAATCCACCTATAACCACTGGCGGAGGTAAAGAAAGTCTAGGGGCGATTGCCTACCCCTCCCCCAGAAAACTTTTAGATATTAGTATTTGTTAAGTTTTTAAGTATGGTTCATCGGCTTAACTGGTTGAGATGGCACACTAATACTTATGAAGCTTGGGTTCGAATCCCTATGAAAGCAGTCTTTATATTTACACTTTGCAGCATTCTTTTTTTTCTTAGGCCATCTCCAACCGAAAAAGGCATGAGGATGGGAATCTGTGGGGTGTGGGATGAGGGCAATGCTCTCTGGATGGAATTGTGTATTACAAATCTACGATGTTGGACCACATAGAACTCTCATAATGCCATATATATATCCAACTAAAAGAAGTACTATGTAGTTTTTAATTCTTCAATTCTTCATGCATGTTAAGTATCAGCAAATTGTGCATAAAAAGGGTAAGTTGAGATACAATTTGAGGCAATTTCAAATCTCTAGAAAATTGTTGGGAGAAATACAAAATTGAAGGACCCCAATATTGTCCTATTGTCTCTGTTTAGAAAATGCTAAACAGAGGAACTTAGATCAGGTCAATTACAGATTGAATTATTAAGATAACTAAGCTAAACTCTCCAAATTGCACTTGATCGGTTATTCTTCTTATATCGATACACAATTTAAGTAGCTTTGTTAACTATTTGAAAAGGAAAAATAGGCAAATTAATCCCAAGGTTGATTTATAATAGTAAAGTTAATAGGATTTTGTTTATATTTTCATAATTCAGCACATATCATGATTATTCACTCCCAAAAATTCTAAAAATTTGAGTTTTCAATAACTAAATTAACGCAATTCACATCGAAATTAATTTTTTTTCACAAATTTCTTTTCAATAACACAAATTAACTGTGAAACAAATAATCAGACTTAGTGGAATTACATATATCCGTAGTTTTATATATATATATGTATGTACACACATAAGCAGGTGATATTACGTATGACGAATAAATCCGTACACAAAAATAGTGTGAACAAGCGGAGTTTGTACCTACTATTAGTTGACACTGAGGTGTCGCACATGTCGATGTTTCCGTTTTCCTATCGGCGGAGATTGAGCATTATTTCTCTGAAATTACTTTTGTCGAACTAAGATTCAACTGTAACTCAGAAATTTAGAGAAATTTAAATAAATATATTAAATACGGTAATAGAAATGCTAATAGAATAAAAATGGAGGTTACACCCGCAGAGGAAAAGAGCGGGACTCTTTCATTCTTTTCCACTTCAATTCTTTATTTTTGGAATTTCTTAATATTCTTATTTTAAGCATCCTACAATGAATAAAAATTTACTTTTACTTTTCTTTTTTAAATGCTCTATTATATAATAAATAAACCTAAATTCATGTATATGTAATAAAAATCATGGATGAAATTTATTCGAACACTCTAGTTAGGTAATTTATATTTATTGGTAATGAAAATTCTTTGTATTTATTCCTTAAACATTCTTTATATTTAAAAATATAATGATGTATTCATTGTGACCCAAGACCTACTAGTGCATTTATCTTTGGTGGGGTGGTTAATTATCCTTTAGCAATTGAAAGTATTATCCTTTTATGTGAATTTATTTTGGTTGGAGTATTGATTTCAAGTCATGAGGTAACAAAAGAATCTTGACAACTAATTTCAATGAAAATAAATTTTGAAATATTAGAAATTGCAATGGACTATTAAAATTTATGTGAGAAGAAAAAAGAGGTAGAAGCTATTTGAAGGAGGAATATTTCAGCAAAAGGAAATGGAAAAATGATGAGCAAAGAATTTCACAAATTATAGTAAACTTTGGACCCTCTACTAGGCCTCATAGCCAGTTGTGCTTGAATTAAGGGGTGTTTGCAAATATTTTTTAGAAATTAGACGTAGTTGTATCTCTTGAAAGTATTTTTTTTTCCCTAAAAGAAGATGTGTTTGGTTTCAATAGTAAAAGGTTGTTTTGAACATGTATGAAGATAGGTAACTAAATTTGTGCACCAAGGGTTGACGTGAGCTCTGAATTCGCATTCTGAGCTCGAAACGAGGATTCGCTACATAGTTCGCGCTCTGTCCAGACATAATTCGCGCACCGTTAAAAAAATCGCTTTCTAGTTTGTGAGCTATAATTATTTTAAATATGCTATTAAGAAATTATTAAAAACTTACGCTCTAATGGCGCTCTCAAAGTTTACCTTTTCAAAATGTGACGATCTAAGCTCGCACTCGCTCCGCCAATTAGTTACCTAGGTATGATGGTGTTTGCAATGCAAAATGTTTCTGCTTATTTTTTTGAATATGTTGTGAAATTCATACATATCATTATATTATATCACGTAATAAATATACAAAAAAATTAATGAATAAGGATTATAAGATAATTAGTCATTTTAATTTACAATAACGTTACTAATGTTTTGCATTTTAACAACAATAAATTAAACTAACTATATTATTGTTCTTTTAGAATAACATTTAGTTAGTTATTAATTTATTATTGTTTTTACAGTATATTATCATAGATATAAAGTAAAATAGAAGAATTGAACGACTTACCGTTCAAGTTTGCTTGGATTTTTTCAACTAAATTGAAATTATGTTTGAATTTTTTTATTTTTGTTAGACTAATCGAGCTTTAAGCGAATCAGACCCGAGTTGAACTCAAGTAACTTGATATATATATTAATTTATAAATGTTGTTTAACATTTTTTTTTGGTTTCCCAAGGGTTTAATCCCTTTCGAGGCGGGTCGGGCACATTAAGTGGGTACCTCTCCCAACAGGAATTCGAACCTGAGTTCGCTACTTTGTAGTGACTAGTCCCTTCCACTAGACCAATCACCTGTTGGTGTTTAACATTTAAAATATAGTCAAGTTGTAATTATTTGTTTATTTTAAATCACCATAAAGCCTTATAAATTTATAATTGTATTTTGTATTATTGATCGATTCTTAATAATATTAATAAATTAATGTACTTTAAATAATTTTGTATGTATTACAATAACTTTTAAATGAATAATAGTAATAATGGCGGGTAACTTGAAATTTAATTCAATTACATACAGTGATTTAAATGTCCAGAAATAGCTTCAATGTAGTTACAAAACTGTCAAACACCATAAAAAACAGGGTTTACATGCTTCTTCAAAAACCGCTTCTAGAGGCTAAAATGTTGAGAAACAATAAAATCAAAAACTAAAAAAATTGATTTTGCCCAAAAAAAAGTATATTCAAAAGCATCAAACACCCATTTAGTTTGCTCATGTAATCAAAATATACAATAAATAAACATCTTCTCTTCCACTATCTTGTTCAATTTAACATTGCCTGTTAGGGACACTAAATTTATCAAATACCATAACAGGAAAACGTACTCAAACAAGATATCTATCTAAAACGGTATTATTACTTGGACAATGCATTAACTACTGCTGCATTTATCCATTCATTTCCTTACTTATAAGATAACTGCGAAGAATCCAAAGTGTAATAAACGATTTCAGTTACCAAAATGGAAAATATTTATTCCAATTATATCCTATATAATTTTCAACACTAGATTACCTCAAAATTAAAAAATTATCAAGGTAAGTTGAATTTAAAATATAAGGGAATTTAATACAGTCATTAAATTTTGCATGAAAAAAATTAACTTTTTGTAGTTTGATAGTTATTATACAATTTTCTTATTGTGGTGACTATCTAAACACGAGATAAGAATAAAATCATACTAACATTTTTGACATTTTTAGAATGAGCCTTCTCAAATTAAACTAAGCTAACATTAGGCACAATAAATTACATAACCAGATTATTGAACAAAGATCATTCACTTTCATTGTCCCATAACATAAACATAAAAGGAGTCTACTGAAACACACTGCCAAAACGAAAACATTAGTTTGAATATAATTTCACATATCTCGTTTGCATTAGAGATTTTAGAGATATTGCCTTGATCCGTTTACGGGGTCTCTTATTTCCATTCTCCTTATTATCCTTGTATTTATCCTCAGAGTACTCAAAATCGGCCTCAAGAAATTGATCAGCTATTGTAGATGATTTTTTCCCTTGCTCATGCTCTAAATTATCTGCATTGACTTGGCCTCTCTTCTTGCCCCAGCTAGGTCCAAAACCAGAGTAATAATAAAATTCATAGGGATTGGACGATGTTGAAGCTTTCTTGGGACAAGTTGGTCGACTCTTGGCAGCAACTTCTAGCAGCGCAGCTTGCTTTTTTGGGACGGAGTTACTAGTATAGTTTCTCATCATTGTTAGGTGGTGCGCGCACATTGAGTGTCCCGCCAAAGCCTTCATCTTGCACCGTCGGCTTTTTCCATCGATTTTGCAACAAAAATTATATGTCTTTCCTCCTCCTCAACCTTATCATCGGTGGCATTACCTCTATCCTAACCATCATCTATTTTTTCACTATCGTCCAAACATTTTTTATTTGTATATATGCATAGAGATAAATATTAGTTTAATAATTATAAACTATCAACTAATAGAGGGAATTCATTTATAGGTAAATGAACCCTAAAATTTATTCTATAGGAAAAGAAAACTGAAATAATTGAAATTAAACAAAAACTAAAAGAGGATTTCTCGACAACTGAAAAGTCTCGTGAGCTTCAATTCATTTCCGGATAATCATTTTTATTAAAATTATAATTACGCAATGTCAAGAAATGAAACTTAATATCAGTGATAAAGCAAAAAAAGAAAATCCAGAAATGAATGCGAACTATAGAGACTACATAACAAGACAAATTTTGGGATTTATTAAAACTTAGGTGTGGGCGCGTCGAAAGAGAAACCTAAATAATAAACTTAGTAATGGCAGAATCGCAGAGATTTTTTTGAAGAATGAAAATCTACTAACAGGAGATCTGTAGATGTGAGGGGAAATGATATGGTTTATAAATAATTTAATTGACCTTTATTGGCAGAGGAGATGGTGGTGGTGGAGGAGCTGATGGTGGAGAGAAATTCATGACGTCCCATGGCGATCGATTGAGTTGGCACACCTGGGTTTTGATAACGGTTCCTGGTAGCAAAGACGACGTGCATAGAGAAGTGGAGAAATTTTGGCGTTCTTCCTTATTCTCATGGCGGAGCTGAGTGTTTATTTCGCGAAGGAATGGGGGAGACAATGTATATGATTTTTTAGTAGAGTTTTTTATTCTCTCTCTAGTATATGCTAGCTAGGAATTGTCCATTGTGCATTAATTAAATTTTTTTTTTTATTTTAACTGGCTAAATTGAATTTGATTTTATTAATTCTTTTGCATCATTTACTAAAAGAACCCCGGTCGCGTCTACTAAATTACTGTTAATATTTAATTATTTATAATGTGATACTTAATTTGGTTTTTCTTTTTAGTTCAAAGGGTAGCAAAAAGATATTACTTCCAAAAATTTAAAAGAAATGAATTGTATTACAATGATACGCAACACCTAAAATTAATTTTGATACCCATAGTTATTGAAATGTAATTTTTATGTATATTTATTTCTTATAAAACTAATAAAAGGCAATGCAAAGGATAAACGGTGCCCTCTAGCTAGCATCCATTTTTTTCGGGTACTTTAATTTCTAGAATGACGTCGTATTGACATTAAATTTGAAAATTTGTTCTTGCCCAAATTTCATTTTTGCTTTATATTTGTTTTTTTTGGGGATGGTCCAACAACCATTGTAGGTCCCATCTGATTTAAGGTTCCGTTTATCGTTTCTTTTTTCAGTCC
The DNA here is from genome assembly GCA_003313485.2 of Penstemon barbatus. Classification (NCBI taxonomy): domain Eukaryota; kingdom Viridiplantae; phylum Streptophyta; class Magnoliopsida; order Lamiales; family Plantaginaceae; genus Penstemon; species Penstemon barbatus. The sequence goes on along the minus strand of CM064877.1, from coordinate 13,161,164 downwards.
CACCTGAGTTTAGGTTCCATTTATCGTTTACCTTTTACGGCGCTTCCTGATTTTAGGTTCCGTTTATAATATTCTTTTTTCGGTGAAAATTATTAATTACATTTTCTTTTTCTTTTTTGGAAAATACTCAGACTTCTTTGTTAATATTTGGTGAAAACATGTACAAAATTTGCGAGATTGTTCACACACATCGGTTTTATCGTATCTCTCTTCTCCAATAACCTTTATTTCTCACATATCGATATTTATCTCTTCTACTGAACCAATTTTCTCATTTCTTCCCATCTCACAAAAACACTAAAAAAGCGAGAGAGAATGCGCTGAGAGGACATATACTTAGTATTACAACAAGCAATGAATCAATAATTGGAGCTTACCTCGAGCTCTAATGGTGATGGTAAAAAAGAAGAATTCCAGCAAGAACAGTACGCAACTGTTGAGAAAGAAGGAAGAGAAGACTGTTAGTACCAATTCATCTAAAATTAGGAATTTGTAATTTACTAAAACGTGTTTGTATCATTTCTGCGTCTTTAGGTTTGTTAGTCTAATTTCTGTTTTAACTTTTCTACCCTTGAAAGTTTATGTATATATAAGGGAGCCTTTGTTGTAGTTTGTTTCTCAATTGATTCATTAATAATAATTCAGTTCATTTCTTTCAATTAATTTTCTTTCTGTTCTCTGTTATCTCCTATATTATCTCCGGCATCACTCCGATCATATTCCGGCAATACATCAAATACAATTTTATATCAATTCTTTCTTTTCATGGTTGAACTCCTTTGATCAATAATTAGTGGGTGCGAAAATCACACTTAGAGAGAGATATATATGGCTAAAGAGAGATATAGGAAGAGAGTAACTAAGCGAGGAGACCGCCGTGATGGTTTGAGAAAGGCGGCACAATAAGGTGCCCATTTCTCAAGTGGTGATTTCTTCTATCGGTTTTTGTTTATGGTACTTATTTTTTATTTAATTCTTCTAATAGTTTTCTTCCGAATTTACTTCTTTTGATAGCTTTATTGTGCAGGAGTTGTGGATTGCAGCTATCAACTTCTTCTAATGGATATTGCTTTCATTTTGCAGTGTGTTCCTTCATATATTGTTATTCAATGTAAGATCTGTGGGTTTAGCTTAGGAGTTTCCTATTTCTCTACGTATTTTTAACATTTTTTTTATGTTGTGTTCTTCAAATTTGACTGAAGATTTGAAGGTATAATTTCTCATAAGCTTCAGAGGCTGTCCTTTGCTTTCTTATTAAAAAATAAATGATGATGACAGATCTCACCGGAATATGTTCTGGTGCGGTGCTGGTGTAGGTAAATGGGAGCTATGATGGGGGAGGTGGAGATGATTATTTGATGTATTTAATAAAAAAAATGTAGAAATGTTGAAATTTGCAGGTTCCTTCTTTTGATTTTGTACCTTCTTGATATTCTTGGTTTGTGTTGATATTTAATGTTGTGGGTTTTCTTTCGGCATTTTGCATTCTCATGTTGGACCTATTATAAGTTGCTAGGTAAGTAATATATTGTAGTTCAATGTATTTTGATACATGTCTTTAACTTGCAACAACATGAGATGGATATTAGGATATATACAATGGCGTAAATGGTAATAAAGTTCTTCATTTTGAAATCAAATTTAATTGCAAATATTCACTATGTCATGCATTTTATGCACTCTATGGTTGAGGGAAAGCTGAATTTAGGGATGTTTTATCAAACGTTTCACGTGACAATAAAGGAGAAAGAAAAAGTGTTGGACAAAGTTTGTAGATACACTTTGTTATGTTGTAATTAGCTTGGTAGTCGAGGAAGAGTTCTTGAAAAAATCTCTAAAAAGCTCTCGTGTACCGAAAGTAAGCATGGTTGATTCTTCTAAGAAACTGGTGGAGGCGAATGGCATCAATCATGGCTATCACCTTTGTCTATAATATGTATTTTTTAATATTTGACGACGTTTTTATTATGTGGTTTAGTTTGTGGTGATTCGACTATTTTAGTTTGGCTCTGAAGATTGTCACTATTGAATAAATATTTGGTTGGGCAACTCTCACATAAGTTTAATATTGGCATTGTATGATTTAAACGCTATATTAGTCAGATAGTTTAAACTCCATTGCAATTTATTCGATCTTTAAACATTTGGTTGATCCATATTATTGAATCAGCGCCAACATTTTTGCTCTAGATGGTCTGTATCTCAACCTTGATGGTCTCGTAGAATGAATTTATGTCAATGCAGCAAAAAATACTATTCAATCGAAAGAAGAAATCAGCCTACAACCACTGGCGGAGCTAAAGAGGGGCTGGGGGAGATCCCCCCCCCCCCCCCCCTCACCATCCCCCGAAAACTTTGAGAGTTTAATATTAGTATTAGTTAATTTTTTAAAGTATAGGTTTGCCAGCTTAACTGGTTGAGATGCCAACTAATACCCATGAAGCCTATGTTCGAATCCTAGTGAAAGCAATCTTTATATTTACACCTTGCAACATTCTCTTTTTTCTTAGGCCATCTCCAACTGAAGAACGCATAAGGGCTAGCATCCGAGGGTGTTGACAATCAAGAAGGCAACTGGGCGGGCAATGCTCCCTGGATGGAATTGCGTGTGTTGCAAAATTCCATCCAGGTGGCGGCCACCGATTGATTAATTTATTTATTTTTGTTTAAATATTATATATATAAATTATTTTGTGAAATTTTTATAAAAAAATCTTAACAAAAAAAACGATCGACTTTATTTTTAAATATTTTGAAAGATTTAATAACATTGTATTTTTAATTGTGTGTTAGATTTAATAACGTGATTAGATTAAATTTTATAATTTAAAATATATCTACATTCATAAAATTCCTACAATTAAAATATAATTAGAATTTAATTTGTAGTTTAAACATTTTAGTTATAATTTTTAAATCTTAAATTTAAATAAATATTTAATATCTAGTATGAATATAAAAAATATGACTTAATTAGAAATATGTTAGTCGTTGTTGATTTTCTGTGAAATCTAATTATTCTGCACATAATAAATTGTTATTATTATTATTATTATTATTATTATCGATTATTATTATTTTTATTGTGGAAAAAGTTGTGAAATTGAATTAAATGGATGTTGATTGTCCTTTGGTTGGAGATGAATTTCTAAGTGGTCGAAAGGGATGTTCAAAGGGCAAAGGCAAGTGGGCAAGAGGGGGGAGGGGAGGGGAGGGGAGGGGAAGGGAAGGGGTCAAAAGGGCATGAGGGCAAAGGGGGATGTCTTCGGTTGGAGTAACACTATTAAATTTTGGCCTCTTATCTTGAAATTTAAGGGTTGAACAGTGTTATACATTCACATTTTTTGCTATGCACTCCAATAACTAGTTTATATTTTAATATTTTACTTATAAATAATCACACCCCTTCATTTCTACAACACATTTATATATTAACAACTTTCAGTTATAATTTAATATATAATTAATATTGATACATTTTTTAATATTTATTTTCAATAGAATTACCTTTTAAAAATTACTATTTCGAGAAATCCATATGAATATAAATAAATCATCGTATTTTATATTTCATGATTCATGCAATTTTTTATTTGAATATAAAAAAGTAAGGGCCGCGTTTTGTCCGTTTTAGCATTAGCTAGAAATCGAATTTTCTTGTTAATGCAAAAGATGATTCAACCAAATGCGGCCTTAATTTTTATTTTTATTTTATTAAAAGAAGTTTTAAATAGACAGCATTCTCTTTTTCCTTTTATGCAAGAAAAAATAATTTTTCCTTAATTATGAAAAAATCATATATTTATTTATATGTTTTTTTCTTGTGTGCATTTCGTAGGGAGAAGATAATAAGAATTATTAAAAATAAATAAAGTTTTGCAAATGGAAATGGACTAAAGTGTTAGGTGCATTATTAAAAAAAAATCTCCCACCCCCCAAAGAAATTGAAAGTCGTCTAGATTCGTCAGTGCCTACAACCTCTTTATTTTCAATACAATTATATCCACAAAATCATAAAAGAAATCACTGTTTGTCGAGCAGTCATAATATAGATTAACTGATTGAGTGACAATTTTTTTCATATTTGTTATTATCTTAATTCTTATGTAACAAAATGTTACTAGAAATTGAATTTCATGAAATCCGACGTGTTGCAAGATAGTTATAGATTTGAATAAGATTTTAAGAACTCGAAAATATTATCGTGAGACTTTCATTTCCATAATAAATAAATAAAAATAAAAATTTTGATCTGGCAAATAGCATGACATTTCATGTCTTTATACTTTACAAAAATAAAAATATTGTGCCATTGTTAATTAAACCAGTACATCATTTAGATGTGTGATTATTGATTAAGACAGACAAAGAGTCTCTATTTTGCAATCATGGATCAAAATTTTCGATCTTTTCTTTTGAAAATATCGAAAAGTTTCCATTTTTTAATCAAGCGAAACGTAAATAAGATGTAATTTCGAAACTATTTGTTTGCCTTAAACTCTGTTATTTATCTAAATATAGTAACTTTTCTTACAATTTTTCCTTATTGTTTCCGAAAAGTTTCAAAAAAATTTCAATATTTGGTTGACCGAAACATATACTCGAGACGAAATTTTGATCCATGTTTGCAATTTATATTACTTCCCCATTCTAACAAAAAAATAACATTAAAACTGTAAAATTCCTGAAACTGCCTCATTGCTTATCATATAACGACACAAAAAATGCAATTACTTGAAGTTAGGCATTAAAACTGGTACGTATGTATGTTGAATCATCAAGACATAAATACAAAAATTTACAAAGTTATTTTAAATTAAACTTTCAAGAAAATACCTCCAGGCTCCAAGTTGAAAGCCAAATTTAAAATCAAATCTGAAGATTGCAAACTAATTGGGCTTGGGCCTACATATAATTAGTTTAAGAAAGCCCATTCCTAGCCCAGTAAACAACCCTACTTTCATTCTACTCCTCACTATATTTAAACAACTCCAACAACAATTTTTTCTTATCTTTATCTTCACTTTGTATTGCAAATAGGGTTGCTGTGCTGTGCTGTGCTGATATATCTAAATTCATGTTTCTATTTTCCATCAAATTTGAAGTATTATTATTATTGGGGCTAAGTGCAAAAAGGGGAGAGTTTTGTTTATGTGACTCTGAAAATACCTGCAGGTTTTCTGCAGGGTGCCCTGCAATTCTTAGTCCTTCACATTGAAAAATGGCTTCATAGTACGGGTTTTGTGCTTCAATATGGGTTTGTAATTTAAGTTGATTTTTGCTGCCTTATTTTAGGCAAATAAATTTTGCTTTTATTGACTGCCCATATAGTTCTATTTCACAAATCCGCCTCCAAACGCCATTACATTTTCTTTGAATTGAGAAATCGTTTCTGGTAAAAAAAAAATCTTTTTTTTTTTTGGGGGAAACAAGAAGTAATTTTAGAGTTACTTGGAAATCTTTGTTTATATACTGTATGTCTTATTATTGAGCATTTTGTAAGCAAATCCAGAAAATGAATTTGTTAAGATCTGGAGTCTGATATTTCCTAGTCTTGTCACTGGAAAAGTTCACAATGTATAAAAATTGGAGGGCTTCTTTTATATTTCGAAAAAAAATGATAAATAAAGGAATTAAAAAAGAGGTACCTTTAAAGTTATTTACTTTAAATTAATAAGCAAATTAAATAACTAATCATCATTTTTGTGGTTTAAAGAAAGGCGATTGATAAGTGTATTTATTTTTAGGGTTAAAATGATAAAATACTGCATATTTCTCTTAAAAAGCCATATAATCATATGCAACTTGGCTAATAAGCATTATTTAAATATGGCCGTGTTAGATAATAATCTTAAAGGTTTTAGCAAACCCCGCAGACATAAAATATAAAATTAGCATAATGACAATTTACCCGGCGGCTTGTTAAAAATACACTTTAATCTGAATAACCTCTTAATACTTACCGAAAGTTATAGTTAGCATTGATTTTCAGATGGTTTTGCTAAATCTATTTTTGGTATTGTTATCCATAGGGAAAAATTGCAAGATAGTTGATTATGTTAAACATGCAAATAATTATAGATCATTCTCGTCAAATTGTTTACAACACTTTTAGTCTATAAAATTGTACTCGGAATTTTAAATATTCTGCAAATTTAATCTTTTTTTCCATCCAACTTTCACACCTTAATCCTGTGGATTAGTTCTAGTTTTGGTGATTTTGCGAAACTTTGTCCAATTTTTCACTATAGGATCCCAAATTGGGTAAAGAAACAGATGATATGACAAAATATTTAAAAAATTAGAACAAAAAGGTGCAATTTTGTAAATATGAAATCACAAATGCTGAAAGTTCTGGGACTAAAAATATACTGTATTTACCAATTTAGTAGCCATTTTGCATTCTGAGTTATAATCGATTAAAATGTAATCCACTGACAGCTTCAGGATAGTACACAACATAACATCATTGAATGGGAAAATTAGTAATCCACCCAAGTGCTAGACGAATGACACGTGAGCATGAACCCAAGTGCTAGACGAATGACACGTGAGCATGAAAGGACAATTTTTTTTTATACAACACTAATATATTAATAAAATCAAAGTACATAACTCAAATGCACGAGCACAGAGATCATACATGCCTCACAATGTCTCCAAATATAAACATCATCACCTATAATACACACAGATTAAAAGCATTTCCATGGTCCATCACCGAAAATGCCTGAACAAAAAGAACCCAAGAAGGAAGAGCTTCAACCTCAAAACATTTTAATATTCAGAAGCAAAAGCTACTGCCGATCATTCTCCAAAATCGAAAATTATGCACCTCCATTTTCACAATAATAAGCGAGCTTCAATTTGCATCTCAAAATATTGGAGCTCTGCACAAATCACATAACACATCATCAAGTGAAAGGTACAAGATGAAAAGCTCCAATTCAAGAATTTCAAATATGAGAAAAAATTGCACTTTGCCCCTTACCTTTAAGCTGTTTGACACGCTACCCCTAAATGTTTTGTATTTGCACTTGCCCCTAAACCCCCTCCCCCCCCCCCCCCAAAACTTTTAATTGTTGCAGTTTGGCGGCAATTTAGCGGTGGATACACAGGCGATGATAATTGAATACTAACAATAATGTAAAATCTCACTCTACCCCTAACCTCTCGATTGTATTGTACTTCACTCCCTAACCTTTTCCACTATTTTGCAAAACTCCCTAACAGTTGTCGCGCCGCCATACAGCCTAACGTTGTAATTGTAAACTGCAACTGCAACAATTCAACAAGCAGAAGGGGGCCAAGTGTCAACACAAAATGGTTCGGAGGCAAATTGCAAAATCACAGCTAAAGGAGCAAAAGTGCAATTTTTCCTGTAATAAAGTATCCTAGGTGAAACCCATATCTGAAGAATTAACAAGGAATTCATTATGATTTTGGGTCACAAGTGTTCATAGAACTTGGTTTAATATAATTTTCAACTACGGCAAAGGCAGCATTTCTACCTACCAGCATTTGGAAAAACTTATGATTAGCAATTAGAGAACTGATTCATTATCCTAGTAACCATTACTATGAACTTCAGAATAATCTTGAGATGATGCTAAAGTATTTGATTTTAACTGTACGGGTTACCATTCTAGTATGCTCTCTTCAAATTCCACTCCTAGCTGGCCGGGGCCTTAAGCTTCTACGAGTGCTTTGTTCCTGCTGCTTAAGGAGCTCAGGCCTGGAAACCGATGATACAGCTCTATTTGCATCTGAATCTGACTCACTTTTAGAAGGCCGAGGTCTAAGTTTTTGACGCTGATTGGTTTCAAATGACTTCTGTACATTTGGAATTCTTAGTTGCTCTTCTTCTTGATCGAGTTGAAATTTGGTGGGCCTGGGCCGTAATTTTTGACAATATGGCTTCTCTGTTGCCTGCTCCAGCGGTGGCGGAATATTTATAACCGACGAATCTTCCACTGATTTAACTTCGGAAAATGTCTCTTGACACAATATCTGTGCCCCCAATCCTTTAGGCAATTCTGTTTGTTGATCATTTTCAGTTATTTCTGCTTCTTGATGTTGCTCTTCTAATTGCTGACTTTGATTTTCATTCTGCTCAATATAGGGCTGTGGAGGGAAATGTATAGTTGATGAATTTTCAACTGATTTGACTTTAAACAATTCTATTTGTTCATCATTTTCAGTAATTTCAACTTCTTGATTTTGCTCTTCTTGCTGACTTTGAGTTTCATTGTGCTCCGCTATACAGGGCTGCGGAGGGAAATGTATGGTTGATGAATCTTCCACTGATTTGACTTTAGTCAATTCTATTAGTTGATCATTTTCAGTCACTTCTAGTTCTTGATTTTGCTCTTCTAATTGCAGACTTTGATTTTCATTGTCCTCTATATAAGGCTGTGGAGGGAAATGTATGGTTGATGAATCTTCCACAGATTTGACTTTAGACAAGTCTGTTTGTTGATCATTTTCAGTCATTTCTACTTCTTGGTTTTGCTCTTCTAATTGCAGACTGTGATTTTCATTTCTCTTTTTACAAGGCTGCGGAGGGAAATGTATAGTTGATGAATCTTCCACTGATTTGACTTTAGACAATTCTATTTGTTGATCAATTTCAGTCATTTCTGCTTCTTGATTTTGCTCTTCTGATTGCTCGTTCTGATTTTCATTGTGCTCTATACAGGGCTGCGGAGGGAAGTGTATAGCTAATGAATCTTCTACTGATTTGACTTTGGAGAATGTCTCCCGACAAAGTATCTCCACCCCCATCCCTTTAGACGATTCTATTTGTTGATCAAGTTCAGCCCTTTGTACATCTTGGTTTTGCTCTTCTAATTGCTGATTTTGATCTTTATTGTGCTCTGTATAAGGCTGCTTTTGCTTTCCAATAGTTTCCTTGTCAAGTTTTCTCAGTTCAGCAAAAATCTCAAACTCTTTATTGTCTTTCTTTTCTCCATCGATAATGCAATGCAGTTTTTCAAGTTGATTTTGCTCGGTGGTTGCTTCAGGTTCTTTGATATGCTGATCTTTCTCGCCGAGAACTTCAGGTTCTTTGATATGCTGATCTTTCTCGCCAAGAACTTCAGATGCATACTTGAGATAATTTTTTTCTTCAATTATGGGACAGTCTTCTTTACACAAGTTCTTCTGACCAATCATTTCCACAAGTTTTTGTAGATCAATCCCATGATATTCGTGTGTTTGTGGCTCGCCTAGATCCATAGTTGGCTCAATTTGCTGTTGTTCATCCAGGCACTCATAAACAGTACTCCTTTCACTAGTTTGATCCGCAAAACCCTTCTCACTGATCTCATCTTGTAATTCTGATGTATGATTGTGCCCATTGACGCCCTCATCTTTGTCTTCGTTTAGTTGAATTTCATTATCAACTAAATTGTTTCCTTGTATTTGATTTTGCTCTTCTTCAGGAATTCGCTCAGCTGCTTCATCTATAATGTTGTTTAAATATTGTGTTTCTTGTTTAATTTCCATATATACCTCTTCAATGAGTTCATCCAGCATATCTTCAATTTCTCCTTCCATCATGTTTCCCTCAACCACTGGTGGTAAGTCAGCGGTCAAACATTCTAGAACCTGATAATTTCAAGTACCCCTTAAAGAGCCACAAAAATTGCACAGAATCCAAAATAAAAAAAAATGATAAATAAAGAGAAAGAATGCATGCATCTCAGTTGTCACTCTCAACTTATTTAAATATAACATACATGAAAACCAACATAGAAATTGAAATCATTGCCATAAATCATTGAAACGCTTAAATAATGGTTCCTTTCATTACCACATTATCATCATCTATCTGTATAACTCCAACATTGGGGCGAGGACTCTGGTTTTTTCTTGTTTTACTTTGTTCGTCTGTCTCTAATATATCTTTCCCCATGTCAGTTGCCTCCACTGGTTCCGTATTCTTTCCTGTTTCTTCCATCTGCAAATTTTTGTTACTCGGTCTGCCACGTCTCCTCCCGGGCTGCGGCTTATTCAGTTCATCCAGCATATCTTCAGTTTCTCCTTCCATCATGTTTCCCTCAACCACTGGTGGTAAGTCAGCGGTCAAACATTCTAGAACCTGATAATTTCAAGTTCCCCTTAAAGAGTCACAAAAATTGCACAGAATCCAAAATAATAAAAAAAATGATAAATAAAGAGAAAGAATGCATGCATCTCAGTTGACACTCTCAACTTACTTAAATATAACATAACATGAAAACCAACATAGAATTTGAAATCATTGCCATAAATCATTGAAACACTTAAATAATGGTTCCTTTCATTACCACATGATCATCATCTATCAGTAGAACTCCAACATTGGGGCGAGAACTCTGGTTTTTTCTTGTTTTAATTTGTTCGTCAGTCTCTAATATATCTTTCCCCATGTCAGTTGCCTCCACTGGTTCCGTATTCTTTCCTGTTTCTTCCATCTGCAAATTTTTGTTACTTGGTCTGCCACGTCTCCTCCCAGGCTGCGGCTTATTCTTTGGACGAATACTTTTTCGAGGCCTACCCTTTTTGCTTCCCTGCCCCTGCTTACTAGTCTCTTTTTTCTTATGATACCAAGTGATAGTACTAGGTCTGGAGCTACTATCTTCAATCCTTTCTTCTTGTTCCGAGGACTCAATCACTATCACCATAGTACTTTGTTCTACTTGACTCTGAACATTGACTGGATCTTGATGTTGTCTTTGAATATTCTCAGAGGTCACTTCATTTTCTACCACTAAATTTTGTATTTTTGAAGTATGATCCATTGACACCTTGTTTTCCACTTGACCTACAAAAGCTTCGTTTTCTCTATCCATTATGTTTTCTTTGCACGGCCTACCAAGACTCTTATCCTGACCCCTACCCCTAACTTGACCACAGGCCTGAATGCAACAGCGAGCCTGACCCTGACCCTGACCCTGACCCTGACCCTGACTCTGACTCTGACTCTGACCTCTACCTGGGGTCTCTTTATACTTCTGGTTGATTTTTATACCTCTTGCTTTTTGCTTCCGTATTTTGTTCTTTTTCCTCTTGACATTTCTCATCTGATTCCTCGCTCTTCTCTTTCTTTTCAGGTTAAAACTTTGAGTAGAGCTGGATGTGGAACTAGATGCATATTCAAGATCAGAGCTAAAGCCGGGGCTAGAGCTAAGAGTAAGGCTAGGGCTAGGGCTAGTTACAGGATTAAGTGGTGGAGTAGGGTTACTAGACGGGTTCAAACCGGTGGTTGCTTTACCAAACAAGTAACACCCATCAAGATTCTCAACAATATCTCCATATTCACAAAGTTTTCTCAAATGGTGCTTAAGTAAAGTAGAATGAGCTAAAGGCAAGCCTTTATATTCTTGTAAAATAAACTTGGATATTGCCTCTTCACTGGAACCCCTTTCCACATTCAACTGTTTAATAGCATTCTCAATCATCTGTGGCATGGAGATAAAAACACCTTTGAAAACAGTTGTGACAGAGTAAATGATTGACTGCTACTGAGTTTTGACATATAACAGAGAACAAAAATTTTAAACTTAAAACCAAATGGTGGTAAAGGAAGCAGTAAATCATCCCAAAGCTAAAAAAACTCAAAAGATAATAACGAAGAAAAACATGCTACCTCCTTCTCCTTATCCCTCTCTCTCTAAGCAAATGAATCATGAATTAAAATGTGAGAGTGAATTAATTTTTTACAGTCACCAGCAACCAATATGATGTTCATGCAATCAACGAAAAAGATCCCAAAACACAACCAAAACCCTAAAGATTAGCCAAATTAACCATCAACCCCACAAATTCGTACAAACAAACAAAAAATCATCAAGTACAAACACACAATTGAACGTTTGTGCTTTAAAATGATAGAAAATAAAAGGACTTTGAGTGTAAGTACCGAAGCATAAGGAGGGTGATGAGGGGTGGGAAAATTGGGGAGCAATTGTTGAATGCGCTGTTGAATGAAGGTTGCGTGTGGAACGGATAGTGATTGGGTTGGAGTTGAAGCGGTGGCACATTTCATCAGCAATGCTCTAAAGTTTTCTAGTGCCCGGTTGGCGGTTGCGGTGGCGGTGACAGGTGGTGGTGGTGGTGGTTGTGGCGTTTTGGGTTTGTCCATTTTAAACAGAATAAATGGGAATTTCAGTAGACTGTTGCAATAACACACTATATTTATATGTAGTGGCTTTCAGTTATACTTCTAAAAAATCTCTTAATAACTTGTTGGGTTGTCTGGAAAATGGTAGGAAAAGGGAAAGGAAAGTAAAAGGAAAAGAAAGTTATTCTTTCCAACATGTTTATACGTGAGGAAAATTATTTTCTTGTAATTTTTTTATTGTTAAGAAAGTTTAGGAACTTTTAATAAATATTTTTGTTTGATTATGAATTATGAATTTTTTGTTGATAAAATATTGTATGAATAATCACATTATTATAGTAACTTTATTATAAATTAATTTAAAGCTATTGTATATTTTTTAGTCATCAAATTTATATCAATCTTCAAAGCTAACATGGAATTATTGTCAATTTCAAAAGTTAATAGGGTTATTGATAATTTTTCTAGGTAAAAATGGTGTTTTTGCGTTATTTTCTGGGGTATAATTGTTCTATGATTTGAAGGAGTTTTTTTTTGCTAATAATATATAAGCACAAATAGGCTTTCGGTAAGAAAAAATCACAAATGGGGATTTTGATAGTATACAAAGTACAAGAACAATTTTGCAATTTACTGTACAATTTTCCCAAAATTTTTCCAGGATTTCCCCTTCAAATTGATGGAAAAAAAATTTCTTCACAAAATTTTCTTGCAAAAAAAGTTGAAGGAAAATTTGAACTTCTTTTCCTACTATCCAAACAATACGTAGAAGAAAAAAAACTCATTTTCCCCACTTTAATCAATTATAAGTAAAATTGTGTCTTTATTAATATATTTTTTTAAAATTAGTAATATTGAACCGCATAAACCATCCAATTCGGTTGGAAACAATTGCCAAAAAAAGAAAATTGTTATAAATATTATGTTAGTGGATGCCCATTTTAATGTAATATTCATTGTATTGAATATATATATATATAGTGACTATTGAAGACTTGTAAGTTGTAACTTATGGCTTTTGAGTTTCTCATTTAGCCCTATAAATAGAGGCTTATTGTAATGTATTATACAAGAATAAGAATGAATAAAATTCTCTCCCTACTTCACTTTCTTCTCCACAATTATATTTTAGTTTTTGCTTGTTATTCTTTTAATTTCATAACACGTTATCAGCACGAATTTGCTTCATCTTTTATTCAAGATAACTAATTAGATCAACGGGGAAATCATCACTTCAAATTTGTATCATCAAAAATTAACTAACAGGTAAGAAGGTGAGTTCCTGCTTTTAATTGTATATTCTATATTGTAATTGCAATAGAATACTTTTGATTATATGAAGACATATATGCCTTTAAAGTTATTATCTATGGCTGGAGAAATTAATGTCGGCAGGAGTGCCTAAGTCCATGTATGTAGAGGAGGTAATCACTTTGAAGGAATCGTGCCTTCAATAATATTATACATACTTTGCCAATATTTTTATAGTACTAGTAAGTACTAAAATAAGTCAATTAGAAGGCCAAAAAATTGACAAAATTGTTGGGATTAGTAAGGAGCTTGATCTGTCAAATATTGTTTTAGGCCCGAAGCCTAAGTGACAAGGACATAAAGCTCAATCCTTGAATACTATGGTATTGATAAATTCAAGCTCGAAAATTTGAATACATATGTAATAACTTAAGTACATTGATTGGCTTTGATTCAATATATATATATATTGAATTTGAATATTGAACAAATATGAAGGTCATAACGGAATGTGCGCATGAGAAATGAGACGAATGAAAAGTCATGATTTAGATCTTGTTAAACTAAAAAAAAGTTATCAATCTTTAAGTTGATGAATCAAAATTTGTCAAAATATATTAAATCAAAAGGTTCTTGCAATGCCTATTCATTTGCTCTTTAATCAATTAATAAAAGTGAGAATTGATGACAGTGCCTACTAAGAGAATAGCATTCGTATGTAAAATTGTACAACTGGGGTACATGTTATTAAATTAACAAATATTTAACAATGCTTAGTAAGCCTGTAAAACTATTGGTTTGAATTCACTGGAATGTAAAGAGCCTCAAAATACAGTTATAAAATGAGACATTTGATAAAGATAAAGTGAAGGCAATGTTTCCTCCTTGAAGAATTGAAATCCAATATATATATTTAAGTAGATGACCCATTTGTCCTAAAAAATATTTGGAGGAATTATTTTAACACAAAAGTTGTGATTGTTTTCACTTGAGTAAAACAATTCCAGTCCAAGCTAAACGGCAAATTTAAGCTCGTGTTCATCTCTGGCATGAATTCATAATATGTTTTGAAGGCATGCATTTTATGGATGAATTTATGGATAAAAGCAAGTGTTGTCATTCAGAGCTTTAAAAGGTCAAGATTTCTTGTATCGACAATTTGAATATTTATAATTACGGGACTAATATGGACTTGAATAAAGAGAGTAACTTTCTAATTACATTTTTCCTTAAAAAAAATTGCTATGAAAGTTTGCACTTGAAGTTGCGATATTTTAAACTAGTAAATACAGTGCACGATTAAAATTAGTTTTCAATTGAAACTATTTGGAGATATTACAACTTTCGAAATCCTAAATTCTTATTAAGTAGCAATATTATGAAGAGATTTTAAGAAATACTATCAATTGAATTCTGGTAGTTGAACAAATGAAACATTGATGAAAAATCATAACTCCTATTATGATTGATAAGCATTCCTTGAAATGGATGCAAATGTGAATATAAGTGATTTATTCCCAAAAGTGAGCGTACATGATTCAATCTCATAAATTAATGGAATGTACGATAGACATTGACATTATTTAGACATGTCAAATTATTTTATGCATTTCATATATTGATTGCATCATACCATCCGAAACGAAAAGAAATAGTGGTAAAACTTGGGAAAAATAAAGGTATGCAAATTGATTCTACAAGGCGTCAAAATAAAACTTGTTGAAAGAAACATTCATCAAGTTAAAATGAATTACAACGATGTAAGTGACATTCTTGATGGTAATGATTACCAATGAACATTGTTAATTTGGGTTTTGATAAATTCTATTGAAATTAGTAGAGCTAATAGAAATAATAAAAATAATAATGATTAATATGAAATTAAGTTTATTGCATAACGTTTTGTATATCTGAATTTCTAATATGATTTATTATATTTCAATTATGTATTTAGGTATGATTTTGGTGGATGGAAAAATATATTGATAAAAGTCCATGTACGGCAATTCATATTTAAAATTAAGATTATATATTATCATGCTTGAAATGTAAATATAGTCTTCTCATGTTGTCTCAATTATGATTATAAAGAAATTGTTTATTTCTTAAACGAAAAAAAAAAAAGGAAACGTAGAAATATATATGATATTCTTTATGCCTTTATTTGTATCAATTTATTTTATCTCATATTGTCGTTAAAGTACAATGAAAATAGAGTAATGTCATAATTATTGATTAAATTATTTACCTAGTCATGAGGTATATGAGGTTATTTTGATGAGATTCTTGAGTTTATGAATTCTTCATAATAAGTAAAGACTTATTATTTTGATTAACCTCATTTATTTAAGAATTCATATATGGGGATTTTATAGAAAGAAATGTGTTTGTACAATTGAAACACATATTACAGTAAACCAGAAGTTTACTGATCAAAATAGATTTGGCATGACCGGTTAGACCATCCCGGATATAACTATGATGCGAAAAAAAATATTATTGAGAGTTTGTATGGATCTTCACTGAAGAACTAGAAGATTCTTCAATTCAAAGAATCCTTTTGTGCTGCTTGTTCTCAAGGTTAATAGATTATTAAATCATTTCAATTAAGAATGGGTTAGAATCTCCAGCATTTTTTAAACACATTCAATGTGATATATGTGGGCCCACTCATCCTTTGTGTGGATTTTAATAGATGCATCTATTACAAATGTGACATGTGTGTTTATTATCAACCTGCAACCTTGATGTTTGCGGGATTATTTGCGCAAATAATTAAATTAAGAGCACACTTTTCAAATTATGCAATGAAGACGTCTTAATAATGCTGGTGAATTCATATATCTGACTTTCAATGGCTATTGAGAGTCATGTTGCCCATATTCATACACAAAATGATTTAGTAAAATTATAAATCAAACGCCTCCTGTTAATATCTTGAAAGTTATTAATGAGAACAAAACTTTTTGTTATATGTAGCAACGCTTGTGTGCATCACGCCAACAAATAATAAATTCTCCCTGATGAAACTAACGTTTGGTCAGGAGCCAAACATTCCCCATCTTAGAATTTAAGAATGAACGACATGGATATATTCCAATTGTTCCACCACAACACACAAAGATGGGTCTTCAATAGAGGTTCGGAATATATTTTGGATATGAATCCCCATCCATAATAAGTATCTTGAACAAATGACTGAAAATTTATTTACGACATGGTTTGTCGAATGTCATTTTGATGATATAATATTCCTAACATCAGGGGGAGGTAATAAAGAGCTGGTAAAAGAAATTACACGAAAAACATTAAACATTATCTTCTCTAGATCCTCGAAAAAAATAGTGTACACTAAAAGTCCAGAAGATAATTATTTGCAACATATTGCAAATCAACTGCCAGATGAATTTACTAATATAAAAAGAGTTATTAAATCTCATATACCAGCTAGATATGCTCCAATTCAAATGAAATCAATTGGTTCCATTGATAAAAATCCTATAAAATACGGAGCTAACATTGACGATGGTCATATTATGGAGGCAAGCACTCATGAAGAGTTGCAAGACATAACTAATAGATAATACCCCAGAAGAGGTTCAGGTACCTGAAAATAATAAATAAAGAGATCTCTATAAGTTATGTCACTACGAGAAAAAGATGGAACCGAAGTAAAACAGTTGTCGACAACACTTTTGCATATAATTATAAAATAAAATGAGGATCTTGAAATTAAATTTGTTATAAAAATATAAAAATTTGGCCAAAATAGAAAGACGCAATTCGAGCATAATTAAGTTAACTTTCAAAGTAGTTCAAACACCTAAAGGTGTAAAGCCGTTTGCATATAAATGGTTATTTGTGCGAAATCCAAATGAGAAAACTGAAGTCGTTATATATAAAGCACGACTAGTGGCACAAGGATTTTCATAGAGACCCGATATTGATTATGAGGAGACGTAATCTCTTGTGGTGGATGCAATTATTTATACATACCTTATTAGTCTGGCAGTACATGAAAAACTTTATTTGTGCCTAGTGAATGTTGATACAACTTATTTATATGGTTCGCTCAATACTAAAATTTATATGAAAATCCCTGAAGGGTTTAAAGTTTCAGATGCATTTGGAAACTCCGGAGAAAACTGTTTAATACGCTTGCGTAAATTTTTGTATGGATTAAAACAATTGGGACGTATTTAATACAATTGTATTAGTGAATACTTGTTAAAAGAAAGCTATAAAAAACAATCCAAATAACTCATGTGTTTTATGGAAAGATTGGGATCATGATTATTGTTATATATATTGATGATCTAAATATTATTGAAACTTCCAAAGAGTTTTAAAGGAAGAATTTGAGACGAAAGATTTTGAATTTATTTTATCTCGACCGGCAGATCGAGCATTTAACAGATGAAATCTTTTGTCCATAAATCGATACATACAAAATCGATTAATAAATTATTTTATATAGATAAAAAGCTCAATCATTGAGGGCAATTTCATGGTTGTTTCAATCTTTGGATTTAATAAAAGATTATGTTTGTCCTCAAAAATGATCGAACAATGAAAAGTTTTGGGACCTAAAATACATTTATCCAAGTAAAATTAGCTTTGTACAAAAACGAAGGCATATGAACGACGTTAGATATGTATATTTGTTATATCAAGATATTGCCTTCAGATAGAGGGTCCAACATTGGAATGTGTCAACTTGTGAACATTGTGTTGGCAACAGGGGGAGCGTGTCATTAACAATAATATGTACACTGTACTCTTTTTCCTTCGTCCAAGTTTTTGTCCCAATGGGTTTTTCTTGGCAAGGTTTTAACGAGGCAGTATTACACGCTTATTAGTTTCATATGGATATGTACTCTTTTTTCCTTGTCTTGGTTTTTCCTACTGGGTTTTTCTGACAAGGTTTTTAATGAGGCATATTCTATAAGCAATGGACATCCAAGGGGGAGTGTTATAAATATTATGTTAGTGGATGCCCATTTTAATGTAATATTCATTGTATTGAATATATATATATATATATAGTGACTATTGAAGACTTGTAAGTTGTAACTTATGGCTTTTGAGTTTCTCATTTAGCCCTATAAATAGAGGCTTATTGTAATGTATTATACAAGAATAAGAATGAATAAAATTCTCTCCCTACTTCACTTTCTTCTCCACAATTATATTTTAGTTTTTGCTTGTTATTCTTTTAATTTCATAACAAAAATAACATTGATATTTAAGAAACACTTTCTATAATTCAATGTACTTTGGGGCATTAGTTTTAGGGATAATTACATCCACCTCCCGTTAGGTTAAGTAAAATTACATCCATCAGGTTTCAATAGTTACAAATACCTTCCCCTCTTTAAATTTTATTTTACTGATATTCTCATTTGTATTAAATTAAAAATTAAAAATTAATGTCATCACTAAAAATATTAATGAAATACCAATTTTAATTTACTCTTAGTTGAACTTTCTACAACTTTTAAACAAATGAATTTGCAAAGAACATCCCATAAAAGATATCATATATTTTTACCTAAAATGTGTTATATTTTGGAGTGGGGTTATTAGGACACACTCTTTAGGTTATGTTTTATTTTTTTAACTTAGTCGCTTTTTGTACTTTACCTGTACTTTGAATTATCTATTCGATTACATATTTGCTTGTTCCAAAAGGTGAAATCGCTCACCCCGGGCGCCCCTCACCCCCTGTCCGACGGGATTGTGAGAGGAGGTAAATCATGGTGACTCAACCGGCAACAGAGGCTGGGACCAGTACTCACTGCGCACAAGGAGCCCCCTCATTTTTTTGAGAGGTTGCTCCCACACTGCCGCTGGTGAGGTTCGATCCGTGGTCTCTTGTTCCAACTTCCACCTCTGAGACCAGTTGAGCTGCCCATGCGGACGACTACATATTTGCTGGAGTGTATAGAATGTGTATCAAGTATCAAAATATCAACGATTTGCATATGAAAATTTGAACTTAAGGTTCAAAATATCAAAAGTTTAGAAAGTTTGGTACAAAAGGATATGAAATACTCTAAATTAAATAAAACATAATCTTTTACAAAATTGCTATCACTCTATTTTATGTGGAATTAATACCAACCATTAGAATAATCAAATATGTTAATATGGTTCTAACAATTTAAAAATATTATACGATTTTATAATAGGAGAAATGTTGGAATTAACCAAATAACAATAAATATTCATCTTTCATACTTTAAATCATTAAGTAAAGTATAATATCAAGAATAACTATATATGAATATCTATAACAGGATCACATGTTATTGCTTGAATATGATATATAAAAGACATTATTAACAAAGAATCTAACATGATTCCATTGATGCAATGGTTGGAATTTCACCAAGAGACAAAGCACTGAATCTTCTAAGGAGGTGGATGGACATGTACGACTGATTATTTTCTGATGGGGATTGATGAATAATCACATGTATTTATCCACTCCTTAGAGACCATTGCTCTTCCAATTTATTGTCTAATTTGAAACTGAATAACAAATTAGACCTTTAGGCTTTCTACACATTAAGCTCATATAATATACTCCCTCCGTTTCATAATATCTGTCGCTTTGGAAACATTTTCTTGTGCCATATTATCTGTCACTTTGGATTTTCAATAAACCATTAATTTCTCTTTTTCCATTTTTGCCCTTTATGCTCGTAAATTTTCTCAAAAATTAGTGGAGGATAATTAATTAAAAGGGTATTTTAGTCTTTTTCAATTTTTTTTCAATAGAATTCAGCCATATTCAATGATTTTCTTAATTTGTGTGCATACATACAGATATTTTGAAACAGAGGGAGTAATATAATAAATAGTATTTCTAAACCCTTCATACTCCATCAGATCACTTAAGTGGGTTTTTGAGCCTTAAATAAATAGTTGGTCCATATGTTACAATAACACATGTTAGCCCACACAATAGAAGATTGTTAACAAGAAAATCACAAAAATTAAATAATATAATTTGAAAAATCATTTTAGTATTTCCCTTAGTGGACCTATAATCCAAAAATTGAATTGCAAAAATGTATGAAATATTACACACATAAATCCGAAAAAAATAAAAAAGAATAGGGTTCATGACTAACTTTTGATATATAGGATCATGGATTTGAGTTTTAGTTTCGTTGAATGTTTAGTTAGATAGGTATGGTTTCTTTTAATTGTATTGTTGTGACTCGTGTATTGTCTATGGAAACAATTTATTCGATTAATATATTGCGTTTTCTATTTGTGGTCATCTTTATTTAATGCAATAATTATATGACATTAGAAGATAAGTCCTTAGATCATAGGTTATGGGACAAATAGGTGGACTGATATGTAAGGTCGTGATCTAAATCTGTTCAAAGATCGTAAAAGTCATTGAGATGGGACATCAATGAATTTAGATAGACTCTCACGATTGTGTATATTTCGATGAACTAGAGGACATTGTGATCCACAAGCGTGACTAAGATAGTGGATAGACATGAGTGGGTGGCTTGTTGAGATGGCAAGCGCACCGAGCACCCCAACCAAAGATAATCCATCATGGAAGCGCGAGTCACATATTAGATATGGAGTTACTCTCCTTCTTACGATAGTGTATGAGGAAAGACATTAATATTTGATGTGATATTGTTTATCTGGTACACGGACATTTATGCTTTGATGTGGATCCCGACTGATTGGCTTGTCAAACCACAATGTCTCTAAAAATTAATGTTGGTCATAAGTGGACGTTTATGCAGATTCATCATTCATATCATCAATAGATGGTTAATTAAGCTTACTTGATAGCTTATGATATTCTCTTATGAGTTATGTGTGCAATTGATTGGGAGGAAGACCTTAGCCAGCTTCGTGAAATTAGGCCAGGAAGTACTTGTCACAAAGGGAATCGTCACTAGAACATTTATCATAGAGTCGAGATTAATAGGAAAATCGACTAATATTTATGCTCTAGGTCTCGATTGGGAGAAAAATAATGGAAGGATCATATCGTACATGGCACTCGTAAAGAAATAAAAGGTTCACTAAATTAATTCATCAATGATTGGACTTCACGAGCTTGTGGCTAGACATCGATCACGGAGTGTGGAGAATTTCAAAATTGGTAGAGCGCCAATTTGAGCGAAAACTTAATTATAACACACGATCAATTATGTGGAGAACCTACGTAAACGCACACAATACACATAAAGTAAAAACAAGAAAATGAAGAAAGGCTCGACTGGATCGACCCGAACTTGATTCATGAAGATCCAATTGAATTGGATCATTAAATAAATTTATTTAATTTACTAAGTGAGATTTAATTAATTGAGTCTTTGAGCCCGAATTATTTAAGATAATGAGTCAATTAATTAATAATGGCCCATATTTAACTAATAACTAATCAATTAAAAGACTTTTCTTGTAAGTTAATTAGGACTTAACCTTTTTTTTTTAAGATAAGGACTTATCTCTTTAGATACTTCCAAGATTTGTGAAGAACCAGGGGTCTATGTTGTTTGTCAAATCGGGCCAAAACTCCTTCTAAATGAGTTTTCGTCAAATCCATTAAACTCATCACAATCTTATTCAAAAATCAACATTCAAACTCGTGAAACCTATAAAACTTAAATTTTACACCTAGTTTCCCCCACAAACTCTATAAAATAAACATTGATTTGATACCTCTAAGTCCAACATCCAAACTCAATTCAAATGGGGACTCAGTTTTTCAAAATCCAACATAAAAAACCTAACTAAATGAAGTTTCAAAGGTTTCACCGAGACCATCCAGTTTATTTTTTTTTAAACCGAGTTAAAACCCTTCCAAATCAGCCTAAGAGGATTAGGATACTCAAAACTTAGAGAAAAATCTTATGCATCATGTCTTCTCCAATTCTTGCAATACAAATTCTGCAAAACCTTACCCGCATTATTTCTTTTCCAAGTCTTGCAACACAAACTCCGCAAAACCCTTACCCTACACAGCACTAGTCGTGTTTCGCCTACCTTTTTTTTTCCATCTTGTCTTCTGGTTTTTCCATCTCGATTATATTGTAGTATTTGCCTATTAGTATAATCGAAGTTCTCGTATTGTCCCAACATGGGGCATTTATTAAAAAGTTGAAAACTCGGGGACCAGATCCAATTCAACCAAATTTATCTGAATTAGCAAGGTGTTAGGTATAACGTGATCTTGTAGAATTACGCTTATACAATTTTTACTAATTTGAATTGTATCATGGCGGAGGAGGCCAAGATTTTGAACTTAAAATCTTTGTTCTCCGTTGTGTGAGGCTCGTTCCCTTTATGAATCGAACATTAGTTAGATATTAAAAAACACTCGAAGTCTCTTTTAAGTTTTTGGGAAAGATTTTATAAATAAATTTTCTTTTATTAAAATACAAGTTACTATATATTTATATTTCATTCGACTCAAAAATTAAAACGATCAAAATGAATTGAATTTTTTTGTCATGCCTTGGATTAGTAAATTAGGATTGCTTTTAAAAAAGGAAAACTCTTCCGCACAAAATTTCATGCAAGAAAATCGACACGGAAATACTTTGACCTGGAATGTAGCAAAAGTTACGAAATTGACCCCAGCATAGAACTCTCCATTCCCCCAAACGGCCAAAACCTCATTGCCGTATAAATAACGGAAAGAGTTTTATTTTTAGTCTATAATTTATTAATTTATTAATCTAATTTTTAATTCATATGGTAATACTACTTCCTTCTCCTACCTTTATTACCCCAATCTTCTCTTTCACGCTTCCATTCAGAAACCACTCCCTGTTTTCAGTTTTCATCGCGCAATATCTTATTCTTCTTACTTTTTTCAGAGGAAAACCTTAATCGCAGTAACGACTTTGTTAGGTTAGTTCTTGTTTGATCATCATTAGTTTCGTTAAATCCTTTCCCCAGTAGTGAGATGTGGACTATTGTTGATGTGGTCTGTGCTTTGAACCTCAGATACCTTTGTTGTACTGAAAGGTAAAAGAATATCTCGTCCTTGCTGAATTTTCTTAATTTTTTTCCATAATTGTTTTGTTTGTTGATTTTCATGATCAGTGTATGATAGTCCGAATTGACTGATATTTAGTGACTTCTGAAATTGAGAGGTTTACGATTTTGCATTGTGAATGAAGTTCCTGAATATTTTAATAAGTTGTTATATTTGGTAAGAGTTCATTCTTGCCACAAATTGGCAACCGTAAGTGATTATATTTGGAAGTTTATTATGCGGGAATTGATAAAAGATTTTGATTCTGTATAGTTGAGATTATGAATTTTAGAGAATTAGTTTATACTGTAACTTGTTTTGAGGTAAATATTTATTGTACTTTGGAAGGTTGATTTATTTGGTTCTTTTGCTTGTTCAAGACTTTCTAGGAGGGTGAAATACAATGAAGAATGAGAATCAGATTAGAGAAAGACAAAGGAATCAAATTTTTAATAAGTTTAAGAAGATAATGAAGTGTTTCAGCTCAGGGGAACAGTTGCACAAAGATAAAATGGTCCCTTCTTCTGAATCTCGTGCAACCAAGGATTACTCAGCCAGTGTTCATTCATCTCGAACTGGAGAAACTGAACGGAAGCCTGATACTGGCAACATTGAAGAAGCTGAAACATCTCTGCGTGAAAGTGGTTGTTTAAATTACGAGGTTGATATTAGTAATCCTAATGCAAATTTATTTCGACCCCTTTAATGTCTCTTTCCTTTGTTAATTTGGGTATACTTCACTTTGTCTGATATGATATTTTTTTCTTTCACAAAAAGAGTTAAAATCAGTATCTTACCATGTCCTTTTTAATTATAATATACAATAATTAGAACTTTTTAAAAATGTTGGTATGTTGTTTATAAGAAACCATAATTTTCCAGGAAGCCAGAGCATTGCTAGGGAGGTATGAATATCAAAAAGGGAACATAGAAGCAGCCTTACATGTGTTTGAAGGCATAGATATCAATGCAGTGACTCCAAAGATGAAAATTACCCTCTCAAGAAAAGGAGAAACTCGTAAGAAACGTTCACAAAATTATGGGACTCCACCAATGTCAATACATGCTGTTAGTTTGCTCTTGGAAGCAATCTTTCTAAAAGCAAAATCATTACAAGCACTTGGGAGGTATAAAGGTAGTTTGCAAGCTAATTGGTTAATCTCAAATTTATTAAATGCAAGTGACATCTTAGTAACTCTTGCTGTTTTGTTATGTCATGCAATTCTCATTTTGATTATCAACTGAGTTGTGGAAACTTTTTGATTTTCAAAATATTTTATTCGCATAT
Organism: Penstemon barbatus; assembly: GCA_003313485.2. Lineage (NCBI taxonomy): Eukaryota > Viridiplantae > Streptophyta > Magnoliopsida > Lamiales > Plantaginaceae > Penstemon > Penstemon barbatus. The sequence continues at coordinate 13,136,486 of CM064877.1, read as the reverse complement.
ATGAGGCTCATTGTATATTCTCTTTATGATTGCGAACTGTAGTTTAAATGCGATTATGTGCTTAACTGTGTCACCAACTGTGAGCACTTCCTTACCCTATCCCAATCCCTTCTGTCACAATGGTCAATGTTTGGATAAAATGTGGAATAAAGATTTAATATTGTTGGCCTTTTATTTTTTTGATTAAGTTTAGTGTTTTATTCAAGCTGAGACATCTTTTATATCACCCGTTTCTTGGCCGGTTTTAATAATAAGGCCAAAAATTATTTTATCAATCTTAATGGAGAAACATATTTTTAGTGGTTGTCTAATTAATGTTCCTAATCATCTTTGCAGAATCTGCTCAATCATGCAAAGTTATTCTGGACATTGTTGAATCTGCATTACCAGCAGGCTTGCCTGAAAACTTTGGTGCTGAATGTAAATTGCAGGAGACTCTAAATAAGTCTGTTGAGCTGCTTCCCGAATTATGGAAACTTGCTGGTTCTCCTCGTGAAGCTATCTTATCTTACCGCCTGGCCCTTCTCCATAAATGGAACCTTGATGCACAAACTACAGCTAATATTCAAAAAGAGTTTGCCATTTTTCTTTTGTATAGCGGAGCCGAAGCTATTCCCCCAAACCTACGATCCCAAAGGGACAGTTCATACGTACCCAAAGACAATATTGAGGAAGCTATTCTTCTTTTGATAATTCTTTTAAAAAAGGTTTCTCTCGAGAGAATCGAGTGGGATCCTTCAGTTCTGGATCACCTTTCATATGCGTTATCTATATCAGGTGGACTGAGGGCTTTAGCTAGTCAAGTGGAAGAGCTTCTTCCTGGAGTTATGGATCGCAAGGAAAGGTATCATATTTTAGCTCTCTGTTATCATGGAGTAGGTGATGACTCGGCTGCTTTGGAATTATGGAAAAGAATGTTAAGAAGTCATGAGGATCCAACTTATTTACCAGCTTTACTTTTCAGTTCCAAGATATGTGGTGGGAGCTCAAAATATGCAGAAGAAGGGATTAGTTTTGCTCGCAGAGCAGTTGAAAACTCACACGGGAGATGTGATCATTTGATTGGTGTTGCCAATTGCATGTTAGGTATCTCACTTTCAGAAAGTTGTAGATCTGTTGTGACTAATGTTGAGAGAGTTGAAAGACAATCTGAGGCACTTCAGTCTCTGGAAGTTGCTGGGAGAATGACAAAAATGAAAGACCCCAATATTGTTTACCGCCTGTGTTTAGAAAATGCCGAGCAAAGGAAGTTGGATGCATCACTTCGTAATGCAAAGTTCTTGCTTGAGTTGGAAAGCGGGTCTAATCTTAGAGGATGGATCTTGTTGGCTAGAATATTATCTGCTCAGAAACGTTATTCCCATGCTGAAACTATTATTAATGCGGCTATAGATCAGACTGGAGTATGGGATCAGAGAGAGTTGTTCAGAACTAAGGCTAAACTCCAAATCGTTCAGGGTCTAGTGAAGGATGCTATTGAAACTTATTCTCAGCTTCATGCTGTCCTTCAGGTTCAGAAAAAAAGCTTTGGTTCAGAGAATAAGCTCAAGGTACGATATGATACTCACTTGTTTGACATACATGTCACTTATTTAGGATTCATGATATGTGTTATCCGAATAAGTTTGAAATGTTTGTTATTGGGTCGAGCTTATAGTTTCACATAGTGGACTATTTGGATGTTGGAATCTCACGCACTCGACTTTGATACCTTCACATAATTTGCATATTTCTAGATCTATATTCAGTCTAAAATATGAGAAGCAACTGGTGGCTGGAGATACAAATCAATTTATTGACCAAGTACAAGAACTATGAGACTTGTCTTAATTATAATCTATGATCAATTAGGAGTAACAGAAAAACCATTCACATATTTTATTCACATTTTACAAACAACTTTGGCAGAACCAGTTATAGCTTGTGCCGCTCTATAGCTTAGCTGTTAAAACAAACCAGTAAGGAACAATTAGACTATGAAGTTATTTGTATCATGATCTTTCAGGATAGTTCAGATACTTGTAATACGACAGATAGAACATGTATTGAGTAGAAGAACTGATAGAAGTCCTCTGAGAAATGCAATCTATTATGAGCCGCCAACCCTGTTAATAGCCCAAACCCTTCTTCCTACTCGTTGATAATAGTCTCTTCAAGTGTGGCAAACTGCAGAACATTCCTTATATTCTACTCATATTTGCAGTAGTTTTATTTCCATTTTCCAAAATAGGCACTGGATGCTATTCCTTTTAAGTAAATGTGGGAATTACGTACTGAGATGCCTATCTAGTTTTCTAGCTACGTAAACACTCTTGTGTTCCAGTTTATATAATGCATTTTTTCACTTTGTTTCCATCGCAAGTAGTGTCCGTTTGTTTAAGAATTATTATTTTTTACCATATATTGATTATACATATGTAACTAATTAAATAAGAACAAGTTAAACTTTCTATTGCCACCTTTTCATCTCAAGTCACTGATACATGCTTACAAATTTTTGCTTTTAATTCTACATAAAATAAAATCAATTAAAATGATTCACCACGAGCAATATTAGCCATTTGAAATATTAGGTATCTTTGAGTCTATTAGAGAAAGAGAAGTTTGCGAGCACACACTGCTCCTATTTCGTTAAATAACTCGGCATGTACAAAGCCTGTATATGTAATTTGAGACTTACATGATCAGCGATGGACTCTTTTCTGTAACGTCACCGCTGTTAGGGTAAATGGTGAACCTTATTTTGTGGAGTTGAAAGAGTGAAATTTCAGCTTTCTATTTATTTTATTTATCCTATTTTTGTTTCCTTGAGAGAATAGTACAGTTTGGATTGGGGCTTTTATCTTTTAATGAAGTGGCAATTTAAACTCAATATTCTTCTTCGTTTTGCCATTTGTCTGGTAAAGTAATTTAACTAAAGTAGAAATGATGTTCCATTTAGTTTTTATATTTTACTTTGGCTCATTAATACCTTAAAACATATCGGTGTTTGGTTTGATTTCACATCATTTGCCATTATCATAATATTATCAATGATATTATATTGTGCATCTTCGAAAAAGCATTTTTGGCTTATTGTTGTGCGATTATTCTTATGGCGCACAAGTTTTTCCAGGATATGACATGTTAAATTGTTCTCTTCTCTGTCGGCAGTCTCCTTACTTGTCAACTGAAATCTTCAATACATAGCTTGTCAGTTTATATTAGTTCATTAGCCAGTCATTACGAGTTGTGTTTTGACAGAAGGGATTGTCTTTTGTATCTTATTGACAGGAAAGCAAAAACCATATCAGAAATTTAGAGCTGGAGACATGGCATGATTTGGCTTCCATCTACATAAGTTTGTCTCGGTGGCATGATGCTGAGCTTTGTCTTTCAAAATCCGGAGCCATCAGTGCTTTTTCAGCTTTTAGATGGCATGTTACTGGTATATAATGCTTGCCTCTTCTATATTCTTTTTCCAGATTTCTTCTCATCATACTATATACTACGAAGAAGAAACTTAGGAAACAGAATATACCCAATCTAATTGTGTACATGTTACCAAAGTATTGAATTCATTTCGTATTATAAAAAATGCAGGTTTGCTTCATGAAGCAAGGGGCCAACACGGAGAAGCTTTGAAAGCATATGGGCTTGCTTTGGAAATCGATCCAACGCATGTCCCAAGTCTCGTTTCCATGGCCACCGTTCTCAGAAGGTTAGGCTGCCAGTCTCCGGCAATTATACGAAGCTTTCTAACAGAAGCTTTACGGCTCGATAGAATGAACTCATCTGCTTGGTATAATCTTGGCCTCCTTTATAAGGATGGAGGTATTTCATCAGCTGCAGAAGCTGCTGAATGTTTTCAAGCTGCTGTTATCCTTGAAGAAACAGAACCCATAGAGCCCTTCAGATGACACCAAATTTGTCTAAAACAGGGCCGTCCCTACATAATAAGGGGCCCTACTGTTAAATTTAAAATCGGTCGGGTCCTCTTTTACTAAACAAAACAGAAAATATGTATTAACTTAAAATTTGTTTTCTTACTTTTAAATTTGTAAGATTATTTTAAAAAAATTATGATAATTATCTGAATTTTTAGATTAAATCATAATATCTTTTTATAACATTTAATTCTAGATACTACAAGTATTGTAAATATAGTTTGATAACTAATGTACATTAATAGAGATAGTTTTTACCTGTCAAAATTAATAAATAGATAAAATTTGAAAATACAATATTTATGATTTCACTACAATCTTAATTCTTAGGGTTGTGAATTTAGTAAAACTTAATCGTACCAATTTTCGGAATCCAGACTCGTGAAATTTTATACTTTATGTCGAATTGAACTATTCGATTCGGTTAATAAACAATTCAATGTTCTATATGTAGTTTTTGAGTCTTCTTTGTAATAAATTAATAAATTGTAACTTAATATTGATCTTGCTAATTTATTTATCTTTGTAATTTGATAGCGATCTAATAAATTTTGATACATTGACTGATTTAATTATGTAATACCATTTATAAATAGATATAAGAATAATATGCGTAACAATGACAAATTTAATGTAATTTTGTTTACACTAACATGGTTTTCTTTTTTTTATTATGGTGAAGCAGGTCACACGGCAAAAGCTTACAAGTTAGAATTATTTTAATTTTCTTGGTAAAGACTATGGAACCTTGGAAGAATTATTCAACGCAAATGATTGACTAAAGTCACTTTTGTCCGGGTTTTTTGCACTTTGCACCCCCGAAATATAGGAAATAGGCACTTTGCACCCTCGAAAATTAAATTTGGCACTTTGCACCCTCGAAATATGGAAAATGTAGCACTTTGCACCCTCTTTCATTTTTAGCCAAAATTTCAAGGGGCAAAATAGGTAATTCAATTGTAAATTTTTGGCAATTTGCACCCCCAAAACATGAGAAATTAGCACTTTACACCCCCGAAATAAAATTAGCACTTAACACCCTCGAATTAAGAATAAATCAACAACTTGCACCCCCAAAACATAATAAATGGATATTTTGCACCCCGAAACACAAATTTAACACTTAACACCCTCAAATTTAAAAAAAAAACTAAAATCCCTCGTTTTTTCCTGCAAAGTTGACCATCGAGGGTGAAAAACATCTAAGGCAAAATAGGTAAGTCGTTTCTTTTCTTAAAATTTGCAAAATATAATTATAAATACTAGAATACTCATTTCTCACTCCATTTTTATTTTCATCAATATACATATCCATAAATAATTAAATAAAGTACAATTAAACTTCTCAAATACCCATTGCCTATTTCAAAAATCAAATACGAACATGATGTTCAAAATACACACTTAAAAGTTCAAAATAAACTTCATGAACTGCATTCACCAATAACTCTCTAATATTAAAAAAATTACAAAATCCACATTTTACAAAATCCAACCTATAGGAATTTGATTCTTGTTATCATCATATTCTTGTCTCCAAATCCAACCCATTTCTTAAAAGAAATGATATTAACATAAGCAGCCCTTACAAAATAAGAATTGATTAGGAAGAATGTGGGGAGTTGTTTAAGGGAGAGTGAAATTGAATTGCCTATTTTGCCCTTACAAAATAAGTTTAATTGTACTTTATTTAATTATTTATGGATATGTATATTGATGAAAAGAAAGATGGAGTGAGAAATGAGTATTCTAGTATTTATAATTATATTTTACAAAATTTAAGAAAAAAATGACTTACCTACTTTGCCTTAGATGTTTTTCACCCTCGATGGTCAAATTCGCAGGAAAAAAAGAGGGATTTGAGTTTTTTTTAAAATTTGAGGGTGTTAAGTGTTAAATTTGTGTTTCGGGGTGCAAAATGTCCATTTATTATGTTTTGGGGGTGCAAGTTGTTGATTTATTCTTAATTCGAGGGTGTTAAGTGCTAATTTTATTTTGGGGGTGCAAAGTGCTAATTTTGCATGTTTTGGGGGTGCAAAGTGCCAAAAATTTACAATTGAATTTCCTATTTTGCCCTTGAAATTTTGGCTAAAAATGAAAGAGGGTGCAAAGTGCTACATTTTCCATATTTCGAGGGTGCAAAGTGCCAAATTTAATTTTCGGGGGTGCAAAGTGCCTATTTCCCATGTTTCGGGGGTGCAAAGTGCAAAAAACCCCTTTTGTCCCCAAGAAGACAAAATTACGCCGTTAGTCACGATTAGTACGATACTGTTTTTTACCACAAAAGCAATATTCTTTCTTTTGATGGATGGAGTTATAGCTTTAGAAACATGATCCTAATCATTTTCAATTAAAATATATATAAATGGTGTTGAGCATGTTTGTTTTGTGTTTGAAAAAGTAGTATGGGAGAATAGTGAATATTTGTGAAATAAATTTGATTTGTGTGCCGTAATATTGTTTGTTTGGCTTTTGATTTGAAGAGTTAGGTTGTAGGTGTAAGATATATAAGACTTTATATCAAATCATGTTTGTTATGTGAGATATTGTGTAAGATATATGTTCCTTTATGTCAAATCATAGTAGGGTTCTTATATATTTATTTAGATATAAGAAAATTGTCGTTTATTTGACTTTTAAGAGAGTAATTTGAAAAAATTAAGAAATGAAAAATTTATTTCAGAAAATAAAAAATAAGTTTGTTTGATATTTCTCAATCACGAAATTTTTTGGAAAACGTCAAACAAACAGGCCAGTTATCTCCTCATTTCTCATAAGTAAAGTAGAATTTAACTTACCAAGACAAATGCAAATATTTCACGATCTTCAACAAGTTTTGGCTCATTTTGAGGGTTTTGCAAACTGGTAGTTCCAAATCAAGGGAACATTCTTGTTTAGACCTGGTCTTTCATAGACCATGAATAAAATTTTGTCAATATGCTCAATAGATGCACTAATTTTGTTCATGATCAATGAAAAACCTGATCTAGGTACATACAAACTAGAGGGGTGCATGACCCCCTTGAAGTTTTTCTTTTAGGCATATATTATATGTATTATTATGTTTTATTATTGAATATACACAACTTTGGAGTATAATTATAATTTTCTTCTAGTTGACACCTATATTAAAAATTAAAATCTAATATGAGAGGGGTCCATGTTCATTATTAGTGCATCATGAAAATAATAGTCATGATAATAAAGTGAATTATTCTTTTTTATATTGTAATTTAAATTACCAACCAATATCTCTCCCTTCTCATCTACTAAACTAAGGATACACATAAAATATATTTTTTTTATTTTATTCAACAAACATATAGATTTAGTTTTCTCAACAAAGGGGGAAGTTTGTCTAAAAAAAAAAAAAAAAGGAAAAAAAATAAATATAGTACTCTTACTTACTTTCAAATATGATTTGTTTCTAGTGATTTTTTTTTTAATTTAGTATTTTAATACATTTGTATCAAGGTTGACTAGGGTCTATATTCAAATAATATTTATTATGTGTGATTATGAGGTTATATTAATTGTTCAAATTTAATATGTTTCATATTATTTGTGATCATTTTATAAGTTTATTATACTAATGTATTTTTTTTTTCAGATTCATCCTTTTATATTCATCATAATTGATCTAACTCCTAATTAAAAGAGGAGAGAGAAAAACAATTATTATAACAATATGGAAGGAAGAAAATATTTACCACCTAATTTTTTTTTTTTTTTTTTTAAAACTTGATTCGATCATTGTCACCTACGTATATCTTCTTTAATTATTTTCTTTATATTTTCAAAACAATTCTTAACTCTTACTTAATCCTTACAAAATGAGTCGCTTGTTTTGGGCACATTAAGTGGGAGTGCGAACAATCTCTCATAATCTCCTCTTCTTCACCAAACAAAATTAATATCTGGAGAAAGGAAAAAGGACCTCAGACTCAGACTCAGACAACGACAACCCAACAAACTTTTGTCTGTCTGCCTATAAACCAGAGAGAAGAAAGAGAAAAGGTTCGTCATATATTTTTTCAATCCATCTCCCCAATTTTAAATACTATTTGTTACTAGTATTTGCTACAATTTTGAGTGGCCCTTTTCAGGAATTTGTGCAAATTGTTCGAGAGGATGGAAAGTGCGAAGATTGAAGGGTTAGCAATAGCAGGGCCATCTTGTGTAAGTGACTCAGTTTCAAAATTTGTTGGGGAGGAGAAGAAACAATTAGAACTAACGATGATGGAAGAAGAAGAAGATGATGATGATGATGAAGGGTCTTTTGGTAAATTTGTTCCTGGTCCTCTTCTTCCTCTCAAAGAACAAATTGAGAAAGACAAGGTTTCATTTCTTTTTCTTTTCCCATTGTGTATGTGTTTGTCTGGCTTTTTGCATTTCATTTAAAATTTCATTCCTTCACTGAGGTTAATTTTTATTATTTTAATCTGGAAAAATGTTTTATCTTGAGAGAATTGTGGGTTTTGAAGAGCTTAAGTTTGTTTAATAAATTGTTACTAATTAGTTTGCTCTGTTTCTGTGAAATTTCATTTTGTTAACAAAAGTAAATATGTATGTACTTTTGTTTAGGAAGATGAGAGTTTAAGAAGGTGGAAAGAGAAGCTACTTGGATGCCTAGAAACTGATTTGAATGGTTTGTCTCAATCTTTCCCTAATTAAATTCATGTTCTTTTCCTCTTTCTACCGAATAAAAATTGCATTTGTCTTTTGTTTTTCCAGGGCAAATGGAACCTGAGGTTAAGTTTCACTCAATTGGAATCATATCCTCAGATTTTGAGGAAATCAATAATACTCCACTACCCTTTAATGAAAAGCAGAGCAAAGGTGTACTACTGTTTACTCTGAGAGAGGGATCTGAGTATAGATTGAAGCTCACATTCTCTGTTCTTCATAACATTGTATCTGGCCTATCTTACACAAATACAGTCTGGAAAAATGGAATTCAAGGTTTATAATTATATTTCCTTTACCTTCATTTTCTCAACTTTATAGCTCGTCCTTATTACATACATAATTTGACGGTTTTCGAAATGTTTTGTGATTGAATTATTAATTCAGTTGATGAAAGCAGAGGGATGGTAGGCACTTTTGGTCCTCAAAGAGAAGCATATGTGCATACCTTAGAGGAAGAAACAACTCCATCTGGGATTCTTGCAAGAGGTTTATACTCTGCTAAGCTAAAGGTGATCACATCACTGCATTTCAATTTTAATTTTAATTTGGTTCTTTAATTGAACTTAAAAAAATAAGTGGATTAATATATTTGTATTTGTGCAGTTTAAAGATGATGACAAAAGACACCATATGGAACTCGATTACTCGTTTGAGATAAGAAAGAGGAATTAGCCTTCATCTTCATTAATCATCAATCAATCAAAAGGCACTAAAATTTTAGTATTATTTCTTTCTTTCTTGTTAAGGATTGAAACTTATTATGTTATGAAATCTCATTTCTGATTGTTGCTGCAAATTCTTACCTCTAAACATTGAGATCGGAAGAATTGTAGCAACCGCATAGAACTAATGAAGTAACTGATCCAAATGACAAAAGCTAGCTCCTGCCATTTTTGTACAAGTAATTTTAATTCCAAATTAAATAAGGATCAAATTAAACATACTAAGGGAACAAAAGTTGTTTCTTTGGCTTTTGGAAAAATTGAGAGAGATAAATTTATTTCGGAAAATTGAAAACATGGTTCTCGCATTTCTCAAAAACAAAATAATTTTGGGAAATATAAGACAAAACATGCCCAATAAGAGAATCTTACACATATTACAAGTAATTTAAAACTACTAGTACTTTAAAAGGGTGAATGACAATTTACCCTGTGATGTGCATAATTTTCAATATATTCCTTATAATTTGAGAAAAATCAGTTTACATCACTGTGAAAATTTTTAAGGAGCAATTCACAGCTTTTCAAGGGAGAGTGTAACATGTTAATCGAAATTGAGAATGAATATCAAAAGTATTGCGTAAAAAGACAAAAATAACCTTAAGAGGGTAAAGTATCACATTTGTCATAATACATGCGGTAAATCATTGCATTTATCTATCATAGAACATAGTGGTAAACTGTAAGATTTATCTTGATACGGGTGTAAAATGTCATATTTATCATAATTCGGTGGTAAAATATCACAGTTATAATAACATATCATATTTATAAGTTGATTGAATCAAAATATACTAGTATGTAAGAGGGATAGTTTGGTTAATTCGTATTTTTTCTCTACTATTATAAAGCATGAATGTTTCTTAACTTTTTTTTTGTGCGGACTAAAATACCCTTATTTAAAATATAAGGTGATATTTAATTCAATGGTAAATATATAAAAATAATTGAAGAAGTATAATTAGACATGAAGTCTTATTATATTTATCTCATACATAAATTTTAAAAATTTATAAAATCTCTCTTACATCAATTTTTATAATTTTAAAATGCTTCTCTTATAATAAATTAAAACGAACCATAAAAAAAATAGCCCCTAAAATATACATAAAACTATTATATTTTAGCATCAATAAGTAAGAAATATTAATTTAAAGATTTAGTACAACATAAATCATAACCACTTTAAATATAAAATTTTTAAATAAAATTATCTTAAATATCATTCTGTTAAAAAAAATGATTTGCATGTAACGTTGAAAGAATAAAAAATACGTATAATTTAGCTAATTGCGTAATTTTACTTTGACTATAATAAATAAAATGTTCTTCCACACACTACAAGAAATTAAATTAGGCATTATGCATATTATGCATATGACAGGGATAAATTGCCATTAACTCGTCTTAATAATAGCAAAACGTACCATGAAGACAAAATCCGGCGGCAAACATATCTTGAAATTTCCACTGGCCTGCATTTCTTTTTTGTCTTTCTTCTTCATCCTGACTCACAAATGCAAAATCAGCTCTTGAAATAAACTCACATTGTGATGAAATTCAAACAACACCCTTTCAATCTTTAATCATAAACATTGATTCACCATGGATTCAACCTCAACTTCCACGGCGTCGAGATTTCGATTCAGAGACCACACTCAACAACAGGTAGTGGCCGTCCATGATTACTCTTCAGAAGGCCAAACAACCGCAGATTCTTCCTCCATTTCCAGCAATGAACTCGAGGATGATTCCGAGCTTCAATCCATGACTGCCAAGGTGTCATACACTTTGAACCATAATGTTTACTTTATTGTAGCTCATCATGTGTTTGTGTAATTGTCTGACTGAGAGAGATAAGCTTATGTATGTATATATATAGGGCGTCCAGCACTTGTGTTCTGAACTTCTTGAACTGAAACAAGAATCAGATGAGGATTTTCAAAAGAATATCTTTTCAAATTACTCTGCTTTTATTGCGTAAGTTCTCCAACTTTAAACACTATGCGGTGTTTTTATAAATAAAGTCTTGTCGGTTATCATTTCTTGTTTGCAGAATATTGAAAGAAATATCAGGCTTGCAAGGTGAACTTTCGGGACTCAAAAATCAAGCTTCTTCACTAAAGAGTCTCGTTAAAGAACTTACCAAAGAAATCTACTCAAGATTAATTCTTTCAGAGGAAACCAGAGACTCCCCAATACTTGAAGAATCTCTGCATATTCAACCATCATTTCCAAACATAATAGAAACTCACACAGAAAACATTTCAGAAATCTTCGATACTCTTCTTTCAGAACAGAGGTTAGATGATGCTCTAGCTCTACTCAAAATGGAGGGTGACTTTTTCCAGAATTTGCGTTCAGGCAAAACTTTTTCCTTGGATCAGTTAAAGTCTTATGATTCAACTATATCGGAGAAAAGGGCTATGCTTTCTGATCAATTCACATTAGTAGCTAAACATCCTCGAACATCTGCACCTGAGTTGCATAAGGCACTGTTTGGATTGTGCCAACTTGGTGAAAATCACATAGCAACCGAGCAATTGTTTCAATATTATCATTCTCGTATTTCATCCGGTATACATAGTTTGCAATCCTCAAAAGAATTTCTAGATGTTTTATATATGCAGCGAGTAGCAAAATACGTATTTTCAGTGATCTCTCAAGCTGTAAGGAGTTATATTACATTAAATGAAGAAAATGACCCTTATTCTTCAGAATTCATCCAATGGGCCTGTGAAGAAATTGAAGTATTTGCTGCTTGTTTTGTTAAGTATATTAAGTCAATATCTGAAATAAGTGGAAGACTTTCGACTGTAGTTCATGCTGTGCGGATTGCAATGTCGTATTGCTCTTTGTTAGAAGCTCAAAGGATCTTCTTGCAGCCGTATTTGGTTGAGAACGTTCGGCCTTTTATAGAAGAGGTCCTGGAAATTCATATTGACCACTTGAGTAAAGTTGTTAGTATTTTTACATCAAATGATACGTGGGATCTTGGTAGATATTTTGTATCTGGGATTTTGATTGTAAGAAATTACGCGAGCATTGATAAGCAACCGGAATATATTATTCTTACTAACAGTGGCAGGAAATTTGTAACATTGTTCCAGGTTTGTAAGCCCCTCATTTCTGTTATATGCAAATTGGAGTCGTCTATTAATTAATACTGGACAGTGGGCACTAATTTCATGTTTGCTTATTTTGTCATAATATCATTCGAATCATGGGTTTTCTAGATGATAGTGTCTTGTTATTGCATTTGAGGAAGGGAGGTAACCATTTGTATTCTTCTCCGTGTACAGTCAGTTGCAGAGGATATGTTGCCCTTGACTGCCATGCAAATGGAGAGTTCAGTTTTGAGAGGACTCATGAACCTCTTCAAAGCATACATTGTAATCCTTGAAAGTGCCCTCCTTTCCGGTGAAACAGACATGATAGAAAAAGGAGTTCTTATTCTAGCCAATTTGACAACATTGATCCAATTCTCATCCAGTGTTATTAGAAATATGTTTGATGGCATTCATCATTTGGACTTTGAGATCAATAATCATTTACTATTCGTTCAAGACATGTATAGCCGACTCAAAGCTGGTTTTCTTGAGCAATTCGTAGTTAATATCTTCTCTAGAAGTGGTAGCCATGAATCTGGTTGTTCGGAAAAATGCATTATTTGGCAGGAAGATTCTAGAACTTATGATATGACCCCATCTCTTCCCTACCTGGTACTACTTCAACTCTGTATTGGTTTTCTATTTCTACTTCATTAAAACTGCAATCCTTCATTCTTGGATTTCTTCAGTGGAGGAAACAAACTATATCGAACTGACTAGTTATGAAATAATTCAGTTCCTTGTCGCATCTTATGCTTTTAATTTCAGGAGCTGTATTTAGAGCTAAACAAACTACAAAAACTGGCCGAGGATGACTTTGTTGATATGAATTGGTTGAATAATTTGTTCAAGGATGTGTTGGATGCAACATTTGAATGGATATCAAGAAAATCTGATATTTGGACAGTTAATATAGATAATATAGCTGATCATCAAACCAAATTCGTGCAGGTATTTTCTCTTTGACAACTGTTGTCTAAAATGTTATATGATAGGTAAGAAACACACAACATTTGATTAAACTGCCGAGATACAATTTGACTGAATTTCTTTCTTTTTTGTGCAATGCAGTTTGTCCTGGACACTCAATTTCTGGTAGAAATTGCAAGATGCGGGAATTACCTGTCTGATGACGCGATGATATTATCCAAAGAGATTGTATCTCGTCTTAGACAATCCTTCACTACTGCTGGACACAGTCCTCTAAGGTAAATATTGTTAATTCGAGAAGTTAATTGTTAGTAGTGTTTATCTGAAGTTTAGAGAATGAAGTACCAATTATTCTTCATCATTTTCCAACTCTGTTTAGCAGAGATTTGGATGATGACAAATGGGCAGAAAATGCTGCTGTCCGAGCACTACAGAAGTTGCAAGAACTTGATGCAAAAGACTCGAATGAAACTGAGAACTTGAATTCTACAATAGAAGAATCAAAACACCCGTTTGAGGATGAGGATGACATTGATACAAACAATGAATTCTCTAGAACAGAAAACATTCCCATTGAAAAAGTAGATTCTGAAGAGCATACAAGCACAGAAAAGAAAGAAGTCTAAAATTCCAAGAAGAAAAGCAACCCGAAAGATTTTGTACTAAATATGATCAGCAAACAGAACATATGATGTCTGCATGAATAAATATGATCAGCAAACAGAACATGTGATGTCTGCATGAATGCGTCGAGCAAGTGATAGACAAGCATGAAGAAGTCCTTCCAAGTCAACATCAGCTAAGCATATCAATTCAGCAAAAAATAAGGTGATAGAAGTTCAATAAGAAAATAGTTAGTTGTATATGAGTAAACAAAATATATAATGGTACTTTGGTAGCTCTTCTGAGATATTTCTTTCAACTTAAAATTCTGCAAATACGTTAAATATAATGACTAAGCAACGACTGAAGACTCTTATAACCAACACAAGTCACATTCCACATCACATACTTCAATTCCGAATCTCAATTCTCCTCTAACAATTATGCATTATGTTGTATGATAAGCAAAACCAAAGCAGATCCCATACTCAAAATGCTAATTATGAATAAATAGATAATAAACGAAACAGTTCCATTCAGTTTTATACGACATTAAATGAAAAAGGAAACAATTAAACAACTTAACATCTAGATCATTTAATTGTAGTAAGCTCTAGTTAGCTAAAGAGGCACCATCTCAATCGGAAGCGGATTTTTTCTCCACCTTTTTTTAACTTTGAAACTACGAAGCATAGCTCCCGTGGGTGGAAAGATTGCCATTGCATAAGAGTTTTATCAAAGAATTCCACATATACTTTCTCAAGATTACGTAAGCGATGCAAGTTCTCAACATTTCTTTTTCTGTATTTCTTACATAGAAGCCCTAGCATGTTCTTGTTTCTCTCTTCCAAGTTATTATAACCACTTAGAGTTATGAACCTGGGACGACAACTCCAAAATAAATTCTTTAAAAGAGCAGCACATATTGTTGATTCTGGACACACGCGTAACATCAGATTCTCCACCACGGGTATAGGAAAACCTCGACTATATTGCACATATACAAAATCATTTCCCATGGAAATGTTGACATGGAGAGAAATCCTGGATTGACTCAACTCTGTTAGAAATTTTCTCAACATGTTGAACCAAGAAAAATCAACAACATGTTCAGACAATTTTATAGAAGACTCCCATTCCCTCGAACAAGTCGTAAAAGACATGGAAGGGAGATTTACCACTGAAAGTTCGAACTTTTGAATACTTGGAACATCAAACTCGGCCTTGTCCAACTTACTCATATGTGTCAAGCTAATGTGCTTAAGTGCAGGACCCAAAATTTCAACTTCTCCATAACCACTACAATGGTAAATCGTCAAATCCTCAAGGCAAGGAAATTTATGCGAAAAGTTGTGAAAAAAATTGTTATCCATTTTAACATTCTTTAATGTCAAAGAACTCAAGTTACGATACTCAGAAACACTGTTTTGACCATTGGAAACCGATGCAAGTCTTGGCTTTTCAAATTCAATTGATAAAGACAGTGTAGATTGACAGAAAAGGAGGCGTTCAACCCTAAATTTCTATATATACTGCATCATGCTCACGTTAATTTTCTTCAAACCTTTGCAATTGCGTACATTAAAATCCTCGATCAGACGGCATCCTAAGAGAATACTCCTAATCGTGTCATCAGCTATAGAAACATTGAACAAGGTTAGCGATGTAAGACGCGAAGAAGCTGCACCACCTACTGGAAAAATACGATCAATTGCAATTGTGCACCCAAAAACATCCAACTTTCTCAAACTTGTAGCGGCTGCAAATACTTGGGAAGGCAAAACATAGGACGAAACATATACAAACTTGGAAAGTGAACCGACAATTTCAAACTTAAGATCATTGACCCCCAGTTTTAGAGCATCTAGAATCAATTCGTTAGCAAGATGAATATGGATTCTTTTATTTTTCGATTCCTAAGATAAGTGGGTAGTACTGAAACTGAAAGATCTATTTAGGAAAATTTTTATTCAGATTGAGTTTGGTCGAACACAAAGTGAAAGATAAGTGGATAGTACTGAAGGTGGGTATATTTAGGTTTGATTGTCGGTACCTCTGTAAGGTTTTTCTCGTGAGATTCGCAAATCCGCAGTCAGTTGTACGGAAATCCAGTTGGTCGAAAGTAAGAGTGGGACGAGTGCACCAAGCCGCATACCATGATTTCGAGAGTAAGCAGGTTTGGGCAGCCCTTCTTCTGTTTCCGATGTAAGATAGTATGAGATGGATAACCTCTTCAGGCACCTCCATTGATTCAAATTAAATCCCGCGCAAATATATATTTGCTTCCTTTCGATGAATAATAATAATATACGAAATACTAATTAACATATATATACTGTTATATATGTCCTACTTAGGTTGGAAATCTAGTTTATTATCCAAAGAAAACACGGAGAAGAGTTCTTTTCTAATTGCAATATGTCTATCCTAATTATATACTCCTACTAAATCACATGCAAGTAAATCACTCGAGAGGTATTGGACTCGATTTGATGTTTATTAATTCAATATTTTATGTAATTAAGTTCATTTGGACATGATTTTTTTATCTTTTATTAGTGATGATCGAATATAATTGATTGGATGGGGTACATGTTTAGAATATTATTAGTTTCAACTCATTATAATACTCCTATATCTTATGTACAAATTTTATTAATTTACCTTTTGGATTGGGGCCTATTTTATCTGATGTGAAAAAAAATTGACATGTGACAGACAAAAAATTTCAATTTAATTGCTCAGTTGACTATTATTGATTAGTTCGGCAATTCTCGACGGATTGTTGATTGAAATTGCGATCAAATGGATCAAAATTATAGATATAAAAAAGTTAAAAGACGTAGTTTGTTTGCTAAAAAAGTAAATGTCCTGATTCTGGTTGTCTATGAAAAACTTAAAAGGACGTAAAATACTTATTTCCATGCATGATTTAGAGTTGCTTACCCTGTCTTTTATGATGCTTCCTTTCTATTTTAGTCGCACTTATATGTAATTGGTAGTTATCTTATTTAATTTGATCTTAAATGCAATTAGAGCGTAATAGAGTTGAGTTGAATTATTAGTGTTTTAATTTGGTATGATATAATTGATATTTACCTTATTTATATTATCCTAGGTTATAGTGATTATAAATACTGATTTAGAATGAGCTCTAGCCACCATGGATCTAAATTTTGTTTTGAATGTATGTTTCGATCAGCCAAATATTGAAAACTTTTCGAGACTATTTGAAAATGTTTCGGAAACGCCAAGGGAAAATTGTAAAGAAAATTATTAAATTTAGGAAAATAACATAGTTTAAGGCAAATAAAGAGTTTTCGAATTACTATCTTATTTTTATTTTGCATGATTCAAAAACGAAAGCTTTTCGATTTTTTTGATGGAAAAGATGAAAATTTTAATCCATGCTAACCACCAAGCCTAAAGACATGCCAAGCTCAAAGTAACATGATATAATGTCCTTGCCGCATTTTTCTAGTATTTTTTAATCAATAAATTACCGTTGTTCATGTGTTAAGTTTATTGCACCAAATCATCATATTATAAACATTAAACACTCTACCAATAACTTTTGTGCCTCTGGCAAAGACGTTGATAAGATCATAAGAAGTTAAAGAAAAATGTTTATTCTTCCTTCATTTTCAAACTCTTTTTGACAGAGAGTTGAATGATGACGAATGGGCAGCAAATGTTGCTGTCCGAGCACTTCAGAAGTTGCAAGAATCAAAAGAAATTGAGAATGCAAATGCCACAAGAGAAGATCAAATCTATGTGCACTGCACCACCAGTTTGAGGAAGAGGATGATGCCATTGATACAAACAGTGACTTTTCAAGAACAAAGAACATTCCCATTGAAGATGTCCTAAAGAGCACACTAACTTAATACTAACACAACTAACATCCCACATCATATAGTACTTCAAAATTTTGATGGTCTAGATGTCGATTCACCTCCAACAATTGTCTTTAAAATTTTTAGAACACGATAATCATACCACCAGAGGAACGGGCATATCAGTTGATTGTATACATTAAGAACGACCATAAGATAAAAGAAAAAAAAAAGACATTGTTTCCAAGTTCAGAGTTATCAAACTGAATACAGTCTAACATCACCAGAAGATTTACTGGTCACTGCATATTTTCACGACGCCTTACGTAACGAGTTCTATCGTTGTATCTTGGCCTGTCTTGAGCTCTCTGAGGCACTGGCTGCACTCTTCTTTGTCTCTCGGGTGATCGTTGAACTATCTCTCCGTTTACAAACAATTCAGCTGCCAAAACCATGAAAATGTTAAGGACACAATCAAGAATCTCCTACTTGCAATTCATATTTGAGATGATTCAATTTATGAGTAACTGATGCTCGGGTATATTTCCCACCTCTTTTCCTCTCATTATTCAGAGGATGGAAACACAAAATTTGTTCATTTAATACCAAAAAATTAATACTGATGCGGAAATGTCACTAAGAGACAAGAACACAAAAAAATGCAAAAGTGAAGCAGCTTGGGATATGTATAACAGATTAGTAAAGTAAATCAAACCTCATCCTGGAAAAAATGCAGAACATACATGCAAAATAGGAACATCCAAAGGCCACATAAACAAATATCAGCTGAATCATTAAAAAAGGGTTGATAAAATTTTAGAACTTAATTTTATGAATGCTCCATCATATATTTCCATATTAGTCTGCTGCTGAATAAGGCAACAACCTATTCTTTACTTAAGATATTAATGAAATTAAGTTTGACGCCTGTTCTTTGTTTTAATTATCAACCATATTGAAAGGGCAAACTTGAAGACTCGCCCAAGGATTCAGTGCTGTGAGTGGAAGCATCAAAAGAGGAACTGGTAATTGGAACCCTTTGTTTGAAGCGGAGAGACTTTGTCTAAGCTTTTTGAATGAATGCCTTAAAATGCCTTCCGTTTAGGGATTACATTATAACCATGATATGATAAAACAAACTTGTCTTATTTTTTCTTCGAACTTATGCAAAATATCAAATTTCAGACGCTCAAGAAAGGTTAGAGGCTTTTACATTACTGTAACATATTAGGATTTTACAAAAATGGACTATGATAAATTCGACGAGCAACGCATGCCAACCATAGACAGCACATCAAACAACTTCCCTGATGTTCTCAGTTAGTGATAATATATAAAATACAAATGTACCTCCATAGTCTTTGTTTTCAGCATCAACATAAGAGTCTGGAAGAATAAATAGAACACCAGGCAATCCTGCACGTGACATTATCCAATAAAAGAAATCACTATCAAAAATCATTTAGACTTCGAATTAACATTAATAAGAGACGAGTTTTTGTTAGAAAATCAAAGCATCAAAGCATCAAACCTTCAAGCTTGTTAGAGGTCTCCTCATCAATCTCACATCCAAACCCAAAGTACCTCTCACATGACACATTATATATCTTCTTCTTCGCCTCTTCCTCACTATCACCAACACAAGAGCAACAACAGATTAAGATTGAGAGCCTTGCAAGACAGCACTGTTATATTGTTCCTCATTCTTATTTTTAGATAGAATCTAATAAGAATCTGAAACACTCCCTACATTAGTGTACGTTAAGCTAGCAGTACCAATTATAAAACCTACAAAATACAAATTAGTAGACTATACATGAGCAAGATGAACTAGATTTTGTTTTTTATTGTTATCAACATAAAGAAAAGGAGATAAAATAAAGGTGCCAAAAATTAGACCTTCCTAAAACTTGAGCTAGGGTTTGAATATAACAATTAATCATCTGCTCTTTGGTAGCCCCTTCTCCACCAGGCTTATCCATAACTATAAGCCAGTGCTCGTAATCGCAACCGGGGAAGAGCGGAGCCATCTCGGTGGGCTGACGGTCGCTGAAATTAGTACCGGAGTTCAGCGGCGAGTAGGCCGATCCGGATCGGTTAACTCGGCAGCGGACTATGTTAACACGGGTCAGGGTAGGAGAAGTCATACGGAGAGTGTGCGATAGTGCGGGTATGGCGGATCGGGTTATGGATATCCCGGGTCGGACAAAGCCTGGGAGTGGCAAGGTTCTGGAGATGGTGGAAGAGAGTAGGCGCTTTGGGAGAAGGAGAGAGGCGGTGTTGCAGGCTGACCGGAGGGCGAGGAATGATCGGATAGTTGCGGCCATCTTTTTTAAGAGTGGGAGGAAAAGTTATATTTGGGAGGGTTTACTGGGAGATGAGTTTGGACCTTGGGGTTTAAGTTTTACTTCAAAATTGGGATATTTGGCTGAGTAGCCTAGTCCAAATGTTTTTCCTTTTTTATTTTTAATTTTTCCAAGTTTTAATAACAACTAAATCTAATTAAAAACAATTAAATCTAATAAATTAATTAATTTAATAATAATAATAATAATACAAATCATTCATAAATTCATTTTCACTCTCAATTCAAATTCCAAAATTTCTCTAACTATAAAAAACTCTCTAAAAATTTTATCCCAATTTTTATCACTTGTGTTATCGTCGGCTCATTTGGACGCCCAAGTGATTCGGTGGCAACAATGTCGTTTGTCACTTAGGTGTCCAAGTGAAACGGCGGCAATGATGTTTGCACTTGGGCGCCCAAGTGACTAGGTGACATTGCTGCCATCGGGTCATTTGGACGTCCAAGCGATGTCAATGTGGCTTGTCATGTTGATCGCTTTAATAATATATTGATAACTGGATAGATGTTTGCCAAATTATCTTGAAACATATAAAATAGTATAAATATGAGTAGTATAATCATTTGAGCGTGTTTATTAATAATAACTTTCATTTAGGCATCCTAAATTTGTTATATAAATTTTTGAGTGAAATGACATTGTGACACATCAAGTTGGCACTTGTAACTGTACGGTTGATATTTTAAAAAAAATGATTTTTCAAGTTCAAAATGTCTAGATTCGATCATTCATATAAATCATTTGTCCGTCAACCAATATTTTCCCCGGAATCTTGACACATTTTAAGGATAAATCCATCAGTTCACATTATATTGCATATTTCATTTGTTTTGTAAACCATTTTAGTACCCTTAATGTAAATTTCGTTCTAGTTTAGTCCTTGAACATTTTCACACGGAATATATATGATAATATTTTCTCTCCAAATTTATTTTTTTCCCCAATATATATACCATATTTACCACCATTTTATTCAATTTACTATAAAGCAAATACAAAATTGATAGGCGTAACTTGTTTATGCGTTAGGGCTAATAAAAATGAACCATAAAACGACACCATTTCGCCGTATAAATAGTAAATGCAATGTTTTTTCTTAGCAAGATAAAACATTGCACGGTTGATTAAATTGATTTGAGAATTGACAACTACTCATTTGACAATTATCTATTTAGGAAAAAATTTATTCAGATTGAGTTTGGTCGAACATAAAGTAACTACATGGCAAGTGTAATACATTTTTTAAATTTGATGTAATTTCTAGGATAGTGACCGATTACAAAACAGATGCAATACATTTTCTTGATAGTTAGATAAATTTAATCAAACCAAACTTGGATAAGAATTTTTCAATTAAAAAAAAACAGTAACAAACTTGGATAAGAATTTTCCAATTAAAAAAAAACAGTAACAATACGAGTCAAACTTTTTGAAACTAATCTAAATAATCCGACAAGTTACAAACTCAACCATGAGATTTCTGTCATCTAGTTTCAAACTCTCGATAATGTGATCGACTTACTCCAATTTTCTATTAGACTAGTTAAAATTCATACAAGTAATTCATGAATTTTTCATGGAGAAATTCTGGATAATTCTCATTATTAAATTTAATTAGAATTCTTAACTAATAAAAGTTCAATGAATTTATTCAACATAGAAACATGTTACATCATTTGATTTTTTTGAGATATTTTTCGAGTTAAAAAAAAAATTAATGTGTTACATACATTAATAAGATAACAAATCTGTTACGAAAAATTTAAAAGGGACGAATATTCAAAAATTGGTCCATAAAAGGACCAAACATTCACTCTCATAAGAGGAAAAATTGCAGAAAACGTTTCAAATTAATCAGTGATTTTGAATTTTCGTCTCAAGTTATATCACTTAAGCCAAATTCGTCCCATAATTTTATACTCTTTAGGAATATCGTCCCACTTGCCACATGGCTGCTTACATGTTAAAACGTAACAAATTTTAGCATGAACAATTATACAAGATTGCAAAATTCCTCTCAAACTAATTATAAATAATGATTTTTCGTCCCAAACTATATTAATTCGTCGAATTTCGTCTCACAATTTGTTATTTTGCATGAATTTAGTCAATTATTAAATTTTTAATTTAATTGAAATGAGAATTCATCTTATACTTATTTAAGGGACTAACGGCAATTATCACATGTGATATATTCACAATGTTTAATTTATCCTCTATAATTGAAAAGGAGAAATTTACCCCCTTAAAAAAAATTTAAAAAAGTATCTGAACCGAAGAGTGTAACTCAACTGCATAAATTGAGAGTAAAGTGTTTTATATCAAAGGGGTAAATTTCTACATTTATTATAATACAAAAGGTAAATTGTCACATTTATCAACACATGGGGTAAACTGTCATATTATCATAACACAGGGGAAAATTGAACGTTATGAAAATAATATGGAAGTAAATTGCCATTAATTTTTTTTAAGATAATGGATTATTTGAAATTCCTTGCGCCTATGAGAAAAGAAAAATCCTATCTCAGCTCATTAGGAAAAATTTGTGCACTTTTTTTATTGATAAATAATAAATATTTTTAATTAGTTTGAAACGAGTTCTTTTTTTCAATGTCATTTCAATTACGGGACGAAAGTTGGCGTGTTATGCTAAATACAATTGCCATTAACTTTTGGGAAAAAAAATTAAAATTTGTAATTAGTTTGGGACGAATTTTGCAATCAAATATAATTGTTTATGCTAAAATTTTACACGTTATGACACGTAAGCATCCATGTGACAAGTGAGACGATATTGCAAAAGAATATAAAATTACGGAATGAATTTAATTAAGTGATATAATTTGGGACGAAAGTTAAAAATCATTAATTAGTTTGTGACTTTTTTTTGCAATTTTGCCCTCATAAAATTAAGTACTACAGTTCCTATATTGAAATAAAAAATTCATTTTGGGCTTGAGTTTGGGCCTTGGGACGGATGGTGGAAAACAAAGAAAAGAGATCAGCTTGGCGGGAGTTAAATATTTCGTAGAAAAATAATGACACTCGCGCAAAATTTCAAATCGCACCAAAATCCAAGACAAGTTCAAACGCCACAGGATTGTGACCGTTTGATGCCCAAAACATGCCTTTCTCATTTCATCTCGAAAACTACACTTTGCGTTATCATCTCTCCAGTTTCCACAAAAAATAGCTGGAAGAAAAGAAAAATTAATAAAACCGCGAGTCTTCTGAATTCATGGGGTTTTCATCTCCAGAAGCTTAGCCTTGAGCTAATAAAAATCCCCTCTGGTATTTCTAAACTGCTGTTTGCCTCATTTCAGTTGAAACGTGCGCTTTCATCTAAAATTGGCACGTATTCTAGAGTGTATGTATCCATATATTCCACAATTTTGATTGAGATAATGTTGTCAGTCAAACTGTATCATATCAATCAATGATTATAACAATTTATCAGATGAATTACTCGATACACTTGTTTACCTTTGTTTCACTCTTTATATGGCAATAGGTTTGCAGTCGCTGTTTGTGTGTTCCTGCAATTTGGATATATTTGTGTTTTTAAGAATATATGAGTACCATCTGATTAGCCTTCTGGAAAGTTGATTTCGCTAAATTTTTAAGATCCGAGCATCTGAATTTCTATGGCTCGCTAAATACATGATGGATAAAGATTCAATGTGACTATAATCTTTCTCCTAGGCTTTATAGTTTCTTTCAATGTTAAATTTGTTTTATAGGAAACTATGTAAATGCCTATTCTATTACAATAAACATGGTTGAGGAAATCATTGCATTGCTTCAGTTTGGATTACTCTCATAGATAAATCAAATTGAATCTTTTTGCTAAAATGAAATAAAACATTTAGTGCTTAATCACTGGGTAGTACATCTAATGTGCTCTTCCAAAAGTTTTGCTGACTTGAAGAGCAGAATATTGTTGAATACTTGTTGGATGTGGTTTTTTGTTTTGTTATCTCAGTTATACAAAAAAAAAAAAGGTTTGCGATGTGAACATTTCCTGATCATTTTTAGTTTTAACAGTATTTGAATATAAAAATGCAAATATTGCTTATGATTACAAAACTACATGATCATAAGGTTATGCCTTCATAAGTTTCTGATTGCAGGGCCCCTATGGTTTATTATGTTGGAGAAACAATTAAGAATTTGAGGTCGAACTAGCCAGTGCTTCTAAGCTCAAATGCAGAAGTTGTGGTTTAAAGGGTGTGACACTTGACTGCTGAGGTCAAAACTAGCCAGTGCTTCTAAGCTCAAATGCAGAAGCTGTGGTTTAAAGGGTGTAACCACTTGACTGCAGTTGGGATTGTGTAAGTTAACATATAAATATCATTCATGCACTTCCATTTTTATTTGCATTTCCAAACTGATCCTTTCCTCTTAAACCGATCCCACTCATGATATATTGGATTTTCAGGATGAATTTGTAATGTTGTGTCCTGGTCCTAAATCAATTAAACTTCCTAGTGAAAGGTCCATCTCCAGAAAGTGTGATAGTGTGGAGAAACAATCATTGTCCACTCAAACTTTACTATCTGAATTCTGCTTCATCAAAAAGTACAATTTATTAGTCTATATCTAGAAAAATAGATGGTTCTTAGCAAAGTGCATTGATCCCTTGCTAGCAAGTCTCAACTTTTCAGTGACTAAAAATATCTGGAATATATTGGATCTCGTTCACTAATTTTACCATACAATCTTAGGACACATAAAATGATGTGCCCCCTCTAGTATGCTCTGCTTGATCTCCATTAGTGAAAACTTTCAATGGTCATCTGAGAAGCATACCAGAGTAAGCTTGTGATATGAGTATACCATTAACATCATGCTGTACAGACATGTTCTTCACTAATTTTTCAATGGTTTTCTTAATTTTACAGCTTGTGGTGCTACTGTGATCAAGTTCTGGAGTCCCAAAGTTACCCATGTGATTGCCGACGCAGATACAAATGGTGCATCCAGTAGAACACTTAAAGTTATTACTGCTATTCTGAATGGCAGATGGGTCCTTCCTATGGAATGTAAGCTCTATGTATTGCTTTCTGGTTTATGTAACTTCTTAAATTACATTGGAACTTACATTTATTCACCAACTGATTTGTTGGTCATGATTGCGAACATATTTTTAGTTCTACCGACGAACTTGTTATCGAACTAATAATTTTGAATGTAACTTTCTCTTAGGGGTGAAAGTTTGCATGGAAGAAAACCGCCCTGTGCCTAAAGAACCTTATGAAGTTAATGGTTGTCGTGATGGACCCAAGCTTGGCATATTGATGGTGCCAAATAATGTAAGAGTTGCTAACTTAAGAAAACAATTTGTTAGTTCTTACATCTATCGTTGCCATGCTTTACTAACATGTACGGTAGT
Organism: Penstemon barbatus; assembly: GCA_003313485.2. Lineage (NCBI taxonomy): Eukaryota > Viridiplantae > Streptophyta > Magnoliopsida > Lamiales > Plantaginaceae > Penstemon > Penstemon barbatus. The sequence continues at coordinate 13,110,909 of CM064877.1, read as the reverse complement.
TTCTCCATCAGTCTGAACACCAGAATAGTCCTTGTTATGATATGAGTATAGAATTACATAGTATTATAAATCTTAGTACAGTATACACATAATGAAGTGAATCTTTGATCAAATTGAGACTTATTATGTATAGCATCAGTATACACATAATGAAGTGAATCTTTGATCAAATTGAGACTTATTATGTATAGCATCAATACATGAAGATAGTTGAAAACTCTAGTTCATTTGGTTACATTATGACCTTTTATTCTTGTTCTGTTGTGAAATATTTTACTTTGGTTAAATGATTATGTGTGAAGAACTGATGAACAATAAATGAAAAGAGAGATATAACATTAGAGAGAAAAAGAAATGTGTATGAAATTGGGGGATCTGATTTGGGGGAGGGGATAGATATCATTAAATAACAAATCAGTTACATAGGAAGTTACAAAACCCACTAAACATGGGATGTGGGATAATGGATACCTATTACACAATAAGCCCCTAGACTATACAAATATTAAATAGGAATACCCACTAAAATATATTATTTACAACACTCCCCCTTGGGGATTCCTATTGAGCCATTATTATGCTTCTCATGTTGCCTCGTTAAAACCTTCCGAGTAACAAAACCCAGTGGGAAAAAGAATCTCGGTTAGGAAAAAGAGTACAACGCATAATCTTTTCAACCAACAAATGTTGCCTCATTAAAACCTTGGCGGGTAACAAAAACCCTGTGGGAAAAATAAACCCCGCTCGAAGGAAAAGAGTACAACAGGGCACCCGGGTATCTTCTGGATACGGAATACCTGCACGGTACTCCCCCTCAAGTTAACTCCACTGAAACCTATAATGGAGCGAGCTCAGACAACCTGCGCAAGCCAATAGATTTAACATGTTTCTCAAAAGTGATTTTCGGCAATGACTTAGTAAATAAGTCTGCGCAATTGTCCTGACTTCTGATCTGTTGGATCACTATTTGCTTGAGCTCTTGTTGTTGCTGATTGAAGAAAAATTTCGGAGCTATGTGCTTGGTGTTGTCGCATTTAATAAAACCCGTTTTCATCTGCTCGATACATGCTGCATTATCCTCAAATATAACCGTAGGATCTTCTGTGGTAGCCAATTCACAGGAACCTCGAACATGCCCAATCACGGCCCTAAGCCATGTGCATTCACGCACTGCCTCGTGAAGTGCTAAAATCTCGGCATGATTCGACGAAGTGGCAACTAAAGTCTGTTTTGTAGACCTCCAAGACACAGCTGTGTTCCCAATCATAAAGACATACCCAGTCTGGGAACGAGCTTTGTGCGGGTCCGATAGATAACCAGCATCAGCATACCCCACAAGTTTTGCGTTCTTTAGTGACGCATAGGGGTAGAACAAATCCATGTCAGTCGTACCACGTAGGTATCGAAATATGTCCTTTATGCCATTCCAGTGGCGGCGTGTCGGTGCTGAGCTAAATCTAGCTAGTAGATTTACCGCAAACGCGATATCAGGTCTAGTACATTGAGCTAAGTACAATAATGCACCTATTGCACTTAGGTATGGCACCTCAGGTGCTAATACTTCCTCTCCATCCTCCACGGGACGAAATGGATCCTTTGACCTATCCAATGATCGGACTACCATTGGCGTGCTTGATGGCTTCGCTTTATCCTCATTAAAGCGTCTTAACATCTTCTGGATGTAATTCGATTGATGGACCAAAATCCCATCAGCACGGTGTACTATCTCAAGCCCGAGACAAAAATTAGTACGTCCGAGATCCTTCATCTCAAATTCAGATTTTAGGAGTTCGGCTGTCTCCCTAACCTCTTCAGGTGTCCCAATCAAGTTCATGTCATCGACATAAACGGCAACTATATCAAACCCAGAACCTGTCCTCTTAATGAACACGCAAGGACAAATATCGTTGTTCACGTATCCCCTTTTAAGCAAGTATTCACTTAGGCGATTATACCACATCCTCCCGGATTGTTTCAAGCCATAAAGTGAACGCCTCAACCTTACAGAGAGCGTGTTCCGTGGTCTAGAACTACTTGTCTTAGGTACCATAAGTCCCTCCGGTACTTTCATATATATATAACCGTATCTAGATCCCCATAAAGATACGATGTGACCACATCCATTAGCTGCATAGTCAGTTCCTCGGATACTACTAAACTGACTAAGTATCTAAACGTAATAACGTCCATCACAGGAGAGTATGTCTCCTCAAAGTCAATCCCAGGTCGCTGAGAAAATCCTTGTGCAACAAGACGAGCTTTGTACCTCACAATCTCATTTTTCTCATTTCTTTTCCTTGTAAATACCCATTTGTATCTCACGGGTAGAACTCCGGGAGGTGTAGGAGCAATTTGTCCAAACACTCATCTTTTCGTTAATGAATCAAATTCAACCTGGATTGCTTTTTTCCATTTCGGCCAATCATCCCTTTGTTTGCACTCGTCCACCGATCGAGGCTCAATATCATCACTTGATATAATTTCAGTAGCTACTGAGTAAGCAAACACACCATTAATGATTATTTCATCCCGATGCCACACCTCATTCATGCATGAATAGCCAACCGAGATTTCCCTATTCTCGGGGATGGTTACTGATGTCGAGGCGTCCCCCGACGTCGTCTCCAAGACGGATCCATAGTTCGGAACTATTTCATGCGATGGATCGGGTGGGATCCCATTGTTACTAGTACTAACCATATTCAACTGTTGTGCATTCGCCCGCTTTCGGGGATGCAAATCCTTTGATCCTATTGGTCTTCCCCTCTTATGGGCCGGGAGATACGACTGGTTAGCTGGGATTGATGGCCTTCCCATATTTTGTCCATCTTGGACATCTATCCTTGCAGGCACATTTGCAGCTGGTATATGAGATCTCGTCACTTTAGCTAAGTCAGAGAATGAATCTGGCATGTTATTGGCTACTTTTTGAAGTTCAATTATTCTGCGTACTTCATATTCTCTGACCGCTGTAGGGGGATCGTGATGAGACATAGTGGGGTTGTTCCACACGACTTCACGCCGTTCATCCCGAACGTTAGTGTGAACATTATTGCCTCCCCTATTACCTCTGCCTCTATTATGGCAGCTCGACCCCCGGCCAGCGCCTCTACCTCGATTACCTCGTTTGATAACATTTGCCTTCGGCAATGGTTGAGTGCCAACCGGACGAGCCTGATTGTTCTTCAAAAGAAGATCATTGTTCTTCTCAGCAAGGAGTAGAGCGGTGATCAACTCTGAGAACTTAGTGTAGTTTTTGGCTCTATATTATTGTTGGAGAATCAAATGAGAGGCAGAAAATGTGGAATATGTCTTTTCCAAGAGCTGAATATCAGTTAATTTCTCTCCACAGAACTCCAGTGTGAACTTTATGCGACATACCTCTGAGTTATACTCATTAACTGTTTTGAAGTCCAAAAACCTCAAAGTATTCCACTTATTCATTGCTTCTGGCAATAAAATAGTCTTTTGGTGATCAAAACGACTAACCAGGGCATCCCAAAGTTTCTGGGGATCCTCAATTGATGAATAGTCCAACCTAAGGGCCTCATCCAAGTGTTTCCTGATCAGAATCATAGCCTCAGCCTTTTGAGCATCATTTAGCAAGTTGTCCACTACAATTGTCATGCTCAGTTTCTTAGATGTCAGATGGATCTTGATATCTCTTGTCCAACTGATGTAATTCTCGCCAGATACACTCAATGGCATAAAATCAAGTTTGCTCAGGAGATCCATCCTACAAGCAAATTTATTACGAAAATATGAGTATTTTACGGGCATATAGCCTCCATAAATAATTTAATTGAACCCATGCTATTTTGTTCCATTTCTTGATTCATAACGTACTCTGTGGTTTTAATCCAAGGGAACTCCAATCCCAATATTCATGAACCACAAGTTCACTCACATTTATGTATCATGTCTTATTTATAAATAGATTAAACAATGTAAATTAATTGCAAATTACAAACATACATTCTCACACATAAATTCCATGGATAATTAATAGCTAGTTCATTTAAACAATTGATAGAAACAACAAAAGCATATTCCAGGACATGCAAATATCGAGTACATAATTAAATCTAATTAATCGATTACATCTCTCTTCTCGAATGATTACCAGTAAAAATTGCTTTAAGACACATTCTAGTTTTCATGTCAATCTCCATTACATTTCTGAACCGTATTTGGCATTAATATTTGATGACTGAAAATGCATTGAAAAAAGTATTTCCGATAGTTCAAAGGGCTGTTATGCGAGGTACAGAACTTTAAGGTTGCCATCATGATTAAATTGGTGGGATCAAAAGGGAATATCAGTGCAATATCACCCCAGTATAAACTGGTAATCAAAACTTATGAAGCCAAGTTAACAAATGACAACAACATTGAAAATATAAATTTAGTGATTTTTTTTTTCATTGAAAATGTAATTTACTAAGTATCCATGTATCAGGAGTTTTACAAAATTTCCTAATCCAAATTTGCAAAGCAGTATGTAACAAGTCATGGTTTCTGAAATTCACCAATAAAATTTGTCATTTACTTGCATGATAAAAAGTGTTAATCACCAGTCTTGATATATATAATCCTTTTACTACCAAATACCCGTAGCATGCATCTCATATAAAATAAAATTTTCTTAGTTTGAGCATAATATGTCTATTCTATCAATTATACACAACAAGATAGAATCAAAGTCACCATATTGGTAAAGGAACATACAATGACACCTCAATAATCAAGTGCGATTTTGCTATATATATATAACTTCATATATATATATTTTTTTTTTCGGAGATTACTTTTTCATCAACCAATCCGTATAAAATAATTTTTTTTTTCTGAAGTAAGTGATCATTCATGGAGTACAATATAACGCCTATCATACAAATTATTAACATGATTTATTGGAACAATAGGGTGGTTACTGGTAATATCATCCAGAAAGAAGGCCGAACCAATATAAGTTTCAATAATTATAACCAGTTGTTTGATGAAAATTATAACCCAATTAAATTATTAACAATTACATTTACTGTTTCAAAAACAACAGTAGGCAAATGTTTCACTTTCACAGTAACTTCACATGTAATCATCACTGTTGCACCTTAAGTCCTCGGTCAACACCAGCTAGGTGTTCTGGATAGCAATCAAGAATTGAAGCATAATGCAATTAAAGAGACTATAATACATAAGTGGACAACAGACCAGTTAAGTAATCAGAAAGATTTATTGAATTGACTGCAATTACTCACATTTAAAGCAAACCCATATATTTTATTATTTTATATCTTTCATGAATCAAAAGAACACCATCACATTCAAAAGTAGTATTAAGTTATAGGTTTAAAATTTTTTAAGGCATGTAATGAACTATATAAATTTTTTAAACCGTAGAGCATGCTTCAAAACATACAATTCCAAGATTTAAGACAAATAATTCATAAGGGTTCAGAAGGTATAAGGCTCACTTGAGAATTTTTAGTAACACCAAAGGTTATGAATGATTGATCCACAAAACTCGTTCTTTACCCGAACAAAAGATTCCTTCAACAATCACCTTCCACGATCACAAAGAGACTGTCGTGCTGATAACGTGTTGTAAAATACTTATTTGATTAAGTGATTATGTGAAGAAATTGATGAACAATTGTGATAATTGTAAAGAGAGAGATAACAACAGAGAGAAAAAGAAACGTGTATGAAATTGGGGGATCTGATTTGGGGGAGGGGATAGATATCATTAAATAACAAATCAGTTACATAGGAAATTACAAATCCCACTAAACATGGGATGTGGGATAATGGATACCTATTACACAATAAGCCCCTAGACTATACAAATATTAAATAGGAATACCCACTAAAATATATTATTTACAACATGTTCCACATCTTCCCAAGCTTTTCAACGGTTTGAGCATTTATTTTAGTGGGGAGTATGACCATACTACAAATTAAACTACTATTCATAACATCTGTATATCCTTATTGTATGGCTATGGCAGTAAACTACTTTGTACTACTTTATTCAGTTCACTAATCACATTTTTCCAAATCAAGCTCATCGTACACGGCATTCAACTTCTCTTGTAAAGATTAGTCTGCTGGAGGAAAATAATCATGTGGGACAACTCGAATGTCATCGTCATCGTCATCGTAACCTTCAATTTCGTTGTCGCGTTCAGCAGCTCTAGCAAAATCAGCGCTATGTCACGCCCCGACACTTTGCCCGACCATGGAGGCCGAGCGGACAAGGCGTATGACCGAGGCAAGGGCCGAGAGGGACATAAAGGGATTTCCGGCAAGGCAAGAGACTTAGCCGGACACGTAGCAGATCACCCGGGGCACGGCTCGGGCAAGACAGGGACACATACGTGCGACGGCAAGGCAGCTGGCCGAGACGTTACCCGTCGGATGGCACAGTGGCGTCCTAGGGGCTGCCCTGGACGCTTTGGAAAACCAAACAAGCCATTGGAGGTTCCGGAGGACTCTAGAGGGTTCCACATGGGTCCAGAACGTTCAAGAGAGTTTCGGGAGATTTCACACAACTCCGGAAGGGTCAAGAGGAAGCCGGAAGGTGTCGGATGGGTCCGGAAGAGTCCGAAAGATGCTGGAAGGCACTAGAAGGAACCGGAAGAGCCTACACAAATGGAGAATATACCGGAAGGGACTAGAACCTTGTGGAAAGCTCAAGTAACATGTAGGAACATCTTGTACATAGTAGAGAATTCTAGAATCATGTACATAGTTCTAGTTTTGTAGGGGTTTTGTAGAGGGGTCTAGAGAATAACTCCTAGCCCTTAGATCAAATTAATCATAGCCGTCGATTCAAGGAGACTAGTAGTATAAATAGGTGGTAGCTCATTTGTAAATCCCATCATTCAAGTTGTAAGCTTTCCTTTGTGAAATATAGAGAGTTTTTTTAAGTTCTTTGCTCACACATTTCTTAGCCACTTTTCATACTTAAAATATTTCCCACCATCAGGCGAAGGCTGAACTTAGCCAATTCTGACAGCGGGGCGGAGTCGACGAAAGCCGGGGGTAAGTCGAGGCTAGGTGCCGCACGGTACTCTTGAAAGGTTAAGTTCGTGACATGTGGTATCAGATCTCGGAAGGGCTGGGCATATTATCGAAAGTTCACGTATGAAAGTTGGCATGGCAACCGAACACGGGAGTTCGGAGATATAGCACCAAGTCGAGGAGGAGCACGTCCAGACCATGTGTCGTGGCAGGAGTCGGACTCGGACCCGGGATGCTCTCGCGGAGGCAAAGACCCGATTTGAGAAGCTCGAGCACAACTTGGGGATCTTGGAGACGCTGGTGACCGATCAACTCGAGGGGTTCGAGAAGATCTACTTGAAAATTGATGAAAAAGTCGCTGAGCTGACGGGTATGGTCCGTATCTTGTAGGGAGCATCCTGGAGATGAGGTCCGAGATGCGGGACGAGATATCTGAATGAAAGAAGGCCGTGCCTGGAGTAGCTAGCACGAGCGGCGCACTTATTCCGATAAGGCCGCAACCCAAGGTTAGGGAACCGAGGGAATATGATGGCAAGCGGGACGCACACGAAGTAGATGACTTCTTGTGGCGTATGAAGCAGTACTTCGAGGCCTTGGACATTATGGACAAGTTTGTCAAGGTAAGTACTGCAACTATGTACTTGAATGGTATTGCTTCTTTATGGTGGCGTAGGAATTCATACGACATAGAGCGGGGCGGGTGGACACTTGGGCTGAGTTCGAGAAGGAACTCAAGAAACATTTCTACCCGTGGAACGCCGAGTTTGATGCGCGCAAGAAGATACGGAAGTTGAAGCAACGGGGTAGTATTCCTGACTATGTCAAAGAATTCACAACCTTTATGCTTCAAATCCCGACGATGGACAACGAGGATTTGATGTTCAACTTCGTCGATGGACTTCAGAATTAGGCGAAGTAGGAGGTGCAACGCCGCAATGTAGAGACGCTGGACGAGGCCATCGCAGCCGTCGAAGCACTAACCGAGTACCAGCGGGACTATAATTCTTCCAGGGGGAAGACTGAGCGGGACAACTCGGGAAAAAGTGGGGGAGAGGCTGACCGTGGAGAATCAGCTTCTCGAGACAAGGGACGTGGCGGGAGCCACCCCAAATCTACAAATGGGCGAGCAAAACACGACGAGAAGAAAAAGCCGTTTACGGGATGCTACATTTGCAAGGGGCCGCATGGGATGAAGGACTGCCCAAAATTAGGCTCGCTATCAGTCGTTGTAGAACATCCCGACGACTCTGAGGAGGAAACCGCGGAGGATATCCAAAACTTGGGGACCATACAACTCCTCAACTCTATGGCTGCCAAAGTTGAACCGCAAGAGGTTCAACCATTGTTATACGTGGACGTAAGGGTTAATGGCAAACCCGCCAAGGCGATGATGGACACCGGGGCCACACATAACATCATATTTGTTAAAGAGGCTAAACGGTTGAGGCTCAAGACCGAACGGGAGGAAGGCCGGATCAAAGGGGCGAGTGGGCCGGCAAAAAAGATTTATAGCAAAGCTCACGGGGTGAACTTGCGCATAAGAGATTGGGAAGGCAAGGCCGACTTCATCATAGCACCCCTGGACAATTACAAGATGATTTTGGGGCTCGACTTCTTCCGAGAGGTAAATGGTCTTGTTATACCTCATTTGAATATTCAGGTCCTTGCAGGTGGAGACAAAACAGTTGTGGTACCGTGCTCAAAAGGGCCCAACGATCAGGATGCTGCCAAACTATCCGCCATCGTGGTGCCGTGCCTTGAGGGACCAAAGGATGTTGGGACTGCTAGGGTGTCGACATTACGCTTCTTTCCGGGGACATATCATGGGGGGCCGACAAGTAGGGTCCGAGGCAAACCGAAGGGTCCGTCACCTTCAGGGAAGGTGACTACGTCCGGAGCAACTCATCGACGAGGGCGTCGATGGAACAAGTGGGGGAGGATGTCACGCCCCGGCACTTTGCCCGACCACGGAGGCCGAGCGGACAAGGCGTATGACCGAGGCAAGGGCCGAGAAGGACATAACGGGACTGCCGACAAGGCAAGAGACCTAGTCCGACACGCAGCAGATCACCTGTGGCGCGGCCCGGGCAAGACAGGGACACATACGGGCGACGGCAAGGCAGCTGGCCGAGACGTTACCCGTCGGATGACACAGTGGCGTCCCAGGGGCTGCCCTAGACGCTTTGGAAAACCAAACAAGCCCTTGGAGGTTCCGAAGGACTCTAGAGGGTTCCACATGGGTCCGGAACGTTTAAGAGAGTTCCGGGAGATTCCACACAACTCCGGAAGGGTCAATAGGAAGCCGGAAGGTGCCGGATGGGTCCGGAAGAGTCCGAAAGATGCCGGAAGGCACTAGAAGGAACCGGAAAAGCCTACACGAATGGAGAACATACCGAAAGGGACTAGAACCTTGTGGAAAGCTCAAGAAACATGTAGGAACATCTTGTACATAGTAGATAATTCTAGAATCATGTACATAGTTGTAGTTTTGTAGGAGTTTTGTAGAGGGGTCTAGAGAATCACTCCTATTCCTTGGATCAAATTAATCATAGCCATCGATTCAAGGAGGCTAGTAGTATAAATAGGTGGTAGCTCATTTGTAAATCCCATCCTTCAAGTTGTAAGCTTTCCTTTGTGAAATATAGAGAGTTTTCTTAAGTTCTTTGCTCACACATTCCTTAGCCACTTTTCATACTTAAAATATTTCCCACCATTAGGTGAAGGTTGAACTTAGCTAATTCTGACAGCGGGGCGGAGTCGACAAAAGCCGGGGGTAAGTCGAGGCTAGGTGCCGCACGGTACTATTGAAAGGTTAAGTCCGTGACAGCTAGCTAACGCAACATGCATAGCATGCGTAGCAGGATCAGCATTCACTCCTGGCATCCAAATCCTCCATGGCGGTAGAGGTTTGTGACCAGCAACAAGACGACACCAATTGAGGATATCCTGGATCCTCTTTTTGACAAACAATATCAGAGATATCAAAAGGGAAACAGCTGTTGCACCATAGTGTTCAGGGGCTGCTGCACCTTCAGGGTGTTCAGGGGCTTGTTTTACAGTGATAGACTTACACTTCAGTAAAATGGGATGGAGATTGATAGCTTGTTCTACATCTTCGGTTGATTTAAATGTTATGACACAATTCCAGCCCTCAAATTGAATTTTTTTATCTCGCCGCATTCCTCGAAACACTCTGTAACAGCCTTTTCTGATATAATATAAGGCAAACCTTGGACAAAGATCTTGAATCTGTCAGCCCTTCCAATTTGTAACTGCGAAATCAGTTTGCAAAATTGCAATCAGTTATGGATATAGATATTCCCAGGCTCACAGTTAACCAAAAGTTCCACTAACTAACAAGTAAAGTGGCACAACCTTTACGTACCCAAGTCAAGAAACAAATTACGAGTTAAAATATTATATCATCAAGCGATCACAGATTACATAATTCTAATCTTTGAGTAGACAACACAAGTATGAATAAGTTTAAAAAAGAATACGTTTGATATATAGCATAAGATGGATCTATTATATTCGATCATCACTAAAGTAAAAATTGATCTAAAACAACACCATAAAATCTCACCATTCCCGAAAATCGCAAAAGCTGCAACCAAGAGAGAGCATTCTTTTCACTGGCGGCAACTTGATTTGAGACATTTTATAAGTAACAAGAAACGTCATTATTATCACTCAAGAATCTTTACGTAAAAACATATACACTTCATATAATAGCGGGCAAAGTTCAGAAGAAATTGTAAACTACAGGCAATTAAATTTTCTGCAGCACATACAGGGTCGGGTTGAATGAGAAGCAAGTGGCCGGGTTCATCAATGTTGGTCATAAATTAGACAGAATTGAAATAGAAAAAGGAAAATATAATCAAGAAGAGAGTAATATAATACAGTATAAGTATATATTTATTTTATATATATACGTACAGGACGGTGGTCAATTATATCTTCTTCTGCAAGCACGTTGATGATATCTTCTAGATATTTGAAGACGACGAAGCCGTTCAAGAATTGCCTCCTATTTATGCGATTTTGTTGTCCGTGGATGAAGGCTTCACTGACTCTGCCGTATCTCTGAAAGTGCTTTCTTAACTCCGATATTGTAGTGTTCCTGGCCAATCCCCTAACTATCAATTTACCTTCTTCAAGAAATTTAGATTTTTCCTCATTGTTATCCATTTTGCCTCCTAACTTGTACGTATATTAATATTTCTTGTGTGTAATTAGTAAGTGTATCGGCTATATAATTATGGAGTGATGAGTTTATGGAGAAGAGAAGATCGTATCAATTCTGACCCAGTTCGTTTCTGTTTTATAACGCTGAAGCTAATTTAACCGGCTAACCAACTTCGAAGCCCCGCCCTCCCTCCCTTTGAATTTTATTTAAATTACTCCATATTATAATTAAAAAATAAAAAATCAAAATTCGAGCTTATAAAGTCAATTTTACTTTTCTAAACGTGTTATTAGATAGAACTTATTAGTAAAACCTCATCTGTGTATATAATTTAAATATTTATTAATAGTTTGCTAACTGCCATGGCTAATTCTTTTTTTATTTCTCGTGTATGTTCCCATAAATTAAATATTCAAAACTTTTTGTAAATTTTTAGATACATTTTATAAACATTGGGAAAATTTGCAACGAAATAATTAAATTAAGAAAAAAGAGAGAGCTTTAAGGTAAAAAACAAGTTTTGGAATTATAAATTGTTTTCGTTTTTATTGACTCAAAAATATAAATTTTTCCAAGTAGACGAGAAATTTTTTTATCTATGTGAAACTATGTATATCACTATAATATAGGAGAAAGGTGCACTTTAACCTCCCCCAAGTTATATATTGGGTTTTTTGCACTTTGCACCCTCGAAATATGGAAAATAGGCACTTTGCACCCCCGAAACTTAGATATAGCACTTTGCACCCTCAAAATATGAAAAATGCAGCACTTTGCACCCTTTTTTATATTTAGGCAAAAACTCAAGGGCAAAATAGGTAATTCAATTGTAAATATTTGGCACTTTGCACCCCCAAAACTTGATAAATTGGCACTTTGCACCCCCAAAATAAAATTAACACTCATCACCCTCGAATTAAGAACAAATTAGCAACTTGCACCCCCAAAACACAATAAATCGACACTTTGCACCCCGAAACACATAATTAACACCTAAGATCCTCAAATTAAAAAAAAAACTCAAACCCTTCATTTTTTCCGACAAAGCTGACCATCGGGGTGAAAAAAATCTAAGGCAAAATAGATAAGTTTCCGATCCGATTGAACAACCTATACATATATACAAATTAAATACCATGAATTTGGAATGATTATATCATATAACAAATTAACAACCATGAATTATAGCTTGTACAAATTGAATGTACTATGCAAAACAATTAAATAAGTAAAAATTGGTAAGTTCAACTTTGTCTTAGATCTTTTTCACCCCGATGGTCGATGTTGCCAGAAAATAGGAGGGGTTTGAGTTTTTTTTTTTAATTTGAGGGTGTTAGGTGTTAATTTTGTGTTTCGGGGTAAAACTGTCAATTTATTGTGTTTCGGGGGTGCAAGTTGCTGATTTGTTCTTAATTCGAGGGTGATAAGCGCTAATTTTATTTTGGGGGTGCAAAGTGCCAATTTCTCAAGTTTTGGGGTGCAAAGTGTCAAATATTTATAATTGAATTACCTATTTTGCCCTTGAATTTTTACTTGAAAATAAAAGAGAGTGCAAAGTGCTATATTTTTCATATTTTGAGGGTGCAAAGTGCCTATTTCCTATGTTTTGGGGGTGCAAAGTGCAAAAAACCCTTATATATTTAGGCACTTTAACACCATTCAAAAATATAAAATAAGCACTTTACACAATGAAGTATTAAAACCAGTTGCATTTTATCCTTTCAAATGATTTTATGCCATTTTCATTTGTGGAAAATGTTTCTTTAAGGTAAATTAGTTACAACACTATTTAACCGTCCAAACATTTCACTCCCGTCCTTTGAATTAAAAACCTAAAGTGAAGTAGAAATGTATTTTACTCATAAAAAAAGGGAGAAAAATAAGTGAGTGAAATATTTCCGCGAAAAAAAGATGTTGTGACTAGTTACATTTGTATTTTAGGGCGATCTTATTTTAATATTTCGGTGGTAAAGTACTATAGTTGGTAAAATATCAAAATATGTAACTTTGTTTTTTTTTTTTTTGGGTGGGGGGGGGGGGGGGGGGTATATGTCAAAAATTACTATTTTGTATTTGATGAAATAGTCCCTCCGTCCCATAATGCTTCATTCTTGACTAAGATTGGTCAGCTAATTTATATAAATTCAAAAAAATATCATAACAAATAAAAAGCTCATGCAGTAATAATTTAAGGGGACGTTTGATAGAACTTAATATGGGGTATGTCATATTATATTATGTGTTATTATGAGTTAATACAATGTTGGTGGCATTGCTCAAATACCGAGTTAAATTGATTAAATTCTTATAATCCGGTATTAAGACTAGGTTATAACTCACCAGACACGGATGTATTAGTTAATCCGGGTGAATATGAATTTGATGAAATGTCACTTATAACCTCAAATTTACATATTTTCTTGTTTTAATAAATCATAAATTATTCTCAAATCTCTGAAAAGGGAAACACATTCTACATAAATAAATCACAAACTAAAATCTATACCATTTTACAATTAACATGGAGGCATTCAAACTAAAACATTGAACAAACCTTGATCAACTCATATTCTCAGAAATATTATACAAATATAAATGACTTCGATGAATTTATATATCTTAACTAACATAATATGTTCAATTAGGTGGTGATAATATATTAGTATATGTCTAAACTCATAACTCCACAAAACATATTACGGTAGATTGCTTTAATGTAATACGACTCAATCAAATCTAGCTACCAAACGTACTTTTAACATGATTTTCAATCCGGCTTCGATCTAATTCACATTAATCTCATACACCCTACCAAAATCAAAACGACACCAAATAATGTTATGACATTACATATATATAAGTGATATTTTTTAAATGTTTAAAACATCATGAATATAAACAATTCAAAACGAGGAATCATTTTATTAATTGAAAGTTTGACTTTGTAAAGAAAAAATTGAAGCAGAAATTTTGGGACAAATATATGTATTAAAAGGTTGGGTTTGAATCAGTTGCATGGATCAATATATATTCATATCAAAGTTAATTTTTTGTTTTTAAGAAATTGTCTTCTAAATGAAACAAATATTTCAAATCTCTTTATCACTTTCAATTGTATTGAATTAAAATCAACTCCATATTAAAATACTCTCAATTGACCATCCTATATTTAAGGAGTAGTTTCTTTTTAGTAACTCTAATTAGCATCTAGCCATCCAATCCTACTAAAATTTACAAAAATACGGGTTTAATCTAATTTAATTTAGCTATTACTAATTATTATCATAATTATTATAAAAATAGAAAAACTAAAAACAACAAAGTGAGATAGACTAAACACATATCAGACATTAAAAGTAATTGATTTATTTTATTTGGCCTATTTCATTGGGGCCGTTTGGTAGGACCTAATAGGGGGTTATAAGTCATATATATGAGTTAATATGTGCTAATACAACGTTTGGTAGCATTGCTCTAAATCTAATACCGGGTCAAATAGATTAAATTATTACGACCCGGTATTAAGACTAGATTATAATCCACCCAGACATTGGTGGATTAGTTAATCCGGATGAATATGGATTAGTTAAAATATCACTTATAACATCAAATTTACATATTTCTTTTTAACATATAATTAAATATCATAAATTATTCTCAAATATTTGAAAATGAAAACACATTCTACGTGAATAAATCACAAATTAAAATCTTTATCAATTTACAATTAACATGAAGGCATTCAAACTAAATATTACATATTAAATAAATGACTTGGATGAACTGATATATCTTAACTAACATAATATATTCAATTAAGTAGTGAAAATATATTAATATATGCATGAACTCATAACTCTAAATAACATATTATGATAGATTGATTTAATGTAATATTACAAGTCTATATTTAAAGTTACATTTAAATAATAGGGTAAGGAATTCTATAAAATTGTAATTTGAAATGTTCATAATCAATAACTTAAATTAATAAAATATTTGCACACATAGCCCCTTAAAAGTTTCGAATTATTGCGCTAAACACCAAAGTTGCACTTCTACCCTTTGAAAGTCCAACAAAATATTGATCAGTGCAAAGTACACTTACTTATTCACTTCTATTCTTCTAGAGGGAACTGCCATGTTTTTTGAATCAAAACATGGGAAAGTGCAAAAAATTTAAAAATTCGGAAGGTGACAGGCAAAAATTCCATTTTAGAAAGAGTGCGGGTGTTCTCATTCTAAAGTCTAAACCAACTTCAGATAATTTTAGTAAGCATGTTGAAATTAGTGATTTGAAGATAAAAAGTCAAACATCGTAAACATCACAATTAATGAAAAACAATTATAGATTTGAGGTTAAAGGCCTTTAAAATCACGATAAAGATCTAAAAGTATCATCGAGTGTTCTTATCACTAGACCAAACTCATCTAAACATAACTACTTGGAGCGTTTATTAGGTGAAAGCGATTAAGGGTGAGTTTGATTATAGCTTAAAAAACACTTCATGATAATTATTTTTCTATTCTAAAAATAACCAATACAAAAATCTAATTGAAAAATTACAGTTTATATACACACTTTAGCATTTTAGATAACAATTTGAAAACTCTTGACAATTTTAATTACTGTAAAAACACATTTTAGATAACAACTTGAAAACTCTTGACAATTTTAATTTTAGCCTTATAATACTTGAACAATTAAATTATGTCTCACGTACATTTAAAGAATCTAAATATGCTCTATGAGCAATAAGCTACACCTAGTTGTCAATTTGATATTAAATTTAGTGAAATAGATCAAATCATCAAATATTTGAGGGAAAAATTAAATATGTCAAGGATCATCAAATTAGGATATAAACTGTGTTTTAAAAAAAATTGATACCCAATGTGTTGGGCTGGAAATCAAATCAATCTATTTGATACTCGTTTCGAGTTTATTCGATAAAATTTTATTTGAGCTCGGTTGGTGAAACGAATCAAACAAGCTTGAACATGATTTTTCGTTTGATAAGTTTTGAAGCTCGGCTCGAGCTTGACTCAATAAGATTAATATTAAAAAAATTCAAGTAAAATATTAAGCTACTCGATACTCGATTCGAGCTCGTTCGATGAAAACTCGTTTGAACTCGGTCCGTTAAGCTTGATAAAATTCAAAATAAACTTGAATTGAGACACTGTGTAAAATAAAATTGAATTGAGACACTGTGTAAAATAAAATAAAATGTGGTATGAAAGTGTAATTCACTCCATTCTAAATTCATTAATGGCCGAATTGAGACACTTTTAGTAACTTCACCGGTTCACCCTACGTTTAGCTTAATGATTAATTGAATTGACAAAGAGAATGATGGCGGGCGGGAGTAAAACAAATACCGCGAAAATAATAAAACTCAGCGCCATTTTTCGAAAGTTCACGCGCGATAACGAAATCGAAAATCGGTTTCTAATTTCATCTCTATTTCCTTTCCCACTACATAAATAGTAGAAAGCTGCATCGTCTCTCCACTGTCCTCACACACTTCTAAAAAATAGTTGAAAAAAAAAAGGGAAAAACTATGTCGTCGGAGGCTAAGAACGCTGCGAGACTTCTGAATCCATGGGTTTTTCATCTCCAGAAGCTTGGCCTTGAGCTAAAATGTCCCCTCTGGTAATTTTAATCTGCTGTTTTGCCGCATTTCATGCGTGTATATAATTATTAGTTTATGTAGAAAATGAATTTCGAAGGTACTCAAATGTTAGGGTTTTCTTGTGTTTCTCCAGTATGAACTTGCTGAATAATCCAGTGTTGCTTCCTTGCAATCACATTTTCTGCAAGTAGGTTCTATACCATTTCCTATCTTATTTAGTTTTCGAAGCTCCTTGATTTGCTGAGTACATGCCTTTCGAATGAATTTTTTTAAATATAATTTGTTCTTTAATCGTCTATAGGCTTTGTATCCCGGAATCGAACCAATTTAAGACCAATTGTGCTGTATGTCAGCAAGGTTTTGCAGATCAAGGTATAAAATCCATTTATTGTTACAACTAATGTCATACCTAATTTTGCCCTAAACATTTTTTAAAATTTTTTGCTCTGCCCATGCCTTTACTTCCTAATTGCAAATATTAAAAAAAAATGACTGGAAATTTTATGTATTTTACAGAAATCAGGCCTGCTTCTTACATGGAGAATATTGTTGCCACATACAAAAGTTTGAGCGCTACTTTCAACTCTACAATCTTGCCTCTTTTATCTGCTGGTAACAAAAAAATGTCTTCTTTGTATATTTGTTTTATTTGATATGAGATTATTTGTTTGACACTTGCTCATATATATATACTTGTCTGACCATATTAGATTCTGGAGATCTGTATGTATCAATCTCAACTTCTGTTGAACAGTTGGGAAAAAAACTCAGTGAAATAGCACCTAAAGAGGAAAATAAGCAAACCAATGCGTCCCTTATGAAATGCACTGAAAGCGGGATGGAGTTATCTAAGAAAGCTTCAAAAGGTGAGGTGATTGAAGTTCTAGAAGTGAATCAGGCTCCTAAGTTGTCACCAGACAGTTCTCCATCCATTGGCGATGCCAAAGATGCAGGACACAACAATGATCTGGGCAGCAGAAATGGGGTAAGATCCATAGCTTTGATTTTTCAATCTTAAAGTGTAACTGAGCTTGTTTATGTTGACTATTTTGTGTGTGGCAATGTTTCAACCATTGTTGAGCAATTGAACACAATATTATAGTGAGTTGAATTTAGTGGCTTTCAGAAGAGTATTCAACCTTGTCATCTTTTGAACTTGTTTTCATCTCTGATGTTAAGCTGTTGTACTCTGCTGAATAATTGGAGAACTAAAAACAATCATAAACATGTTTTAGAAATGTATAATATGGAAACCTTGCTTATCACATATAACAAATTCTTGTTACTGTGCCTGCGTAGTTGCAATTTTGCAAAAGCTAGCTATGTAACCTGTGAATATTATCAGAACCCTGCAAACTTTAATGTGTATATATATATATATATATCCCTGTTGAATAAATCTTGTTGTTACTGTGCCTGCGTAGTTGCAATTTTGCAAAAGCTAGCTATGTAACCTGTGAATATTATCAGAACCCTGCAAACTTTAATGTTGCTTCTGTTCATAGTTAAGTTGAAGTGACTCAAAAGATCAGATTATTTTGGAACTTAATTTGCAAAATTCAGTACCAATCCCTTGAGGATGGATTTGTAAATAAGTCAATTGTCAATGAACTAATTTTGCTATTTTTATAAGCATGGTGACCATCTTAAGTTAATGCGTTTCAGTGTATAATCTTGATAGTTTAATGCTTCGACTGATTACTTGTTTTCTCGTTGATGTTTGTAGTGGTTTCATTCGGAGCTTTCATCTAATCTTGGCATATGTTCTAGAGTGTAACTATTCAGTATTCACACAACCTTGACTGAGATACTGCTGTAGGTCGAAAAGTTTTGAATCAGTTAATGAATATAGCAATCTTATCAGATCAAAGAACTCGGTACACTTGTTTCACTCTTCATATGACATTCTACCGATTAGTGTGGGACATAGGTTTGCAGTTGCTGATTGTGTACCTGCAACTTGGATATAATTGTGTTTTTTAGAATCTATGAGTACCATTTGATTAGCCTTCTAGAAGGTTGATTTGGCTCGATTTTAAGATCCTTATGTGGGCATCTTAATGTCTATGTATAATTGTCTTGCTGCACCACTACATAAATTTATAACTTACTTTGAAAGAGCACTTTCCATATCTGAGACACATTTGTTTTCATAAAATTTAACTAACCATTTTTAACACTATTTAAGAGATTATTGAGGATAAAGTTACAGGCTTAGTTAATATTTGTCAGGTCAACTACTATTTATGCATCTCCCTTCTCTAATCTTCAATTGTTCATCTCTGCAGAGTACAGGAAAGAATACAGCCAAGAGATTTTCTAGAGAAAAATTGGGTACAACTGCTGATGGAGTGGACCACAAAACTTTTCATGCAAGGGAATCTAAGAGACAAAAGAAGCTGAGTTATGAGCAATCTGAGGCAATTACACCAAGCCATGGACACAACCAACATATAATTTCTCAATCTGATCCTGCTATGGTTCCCAACTGTAACAAGGAGCACAAATTTTTGGAAGATACTTCTGTCAATTTTTCAAAAGCACTTGGCAATGCATCATATATGAGTGGAAGCTTTTGTGCTTTTTGCAATTCTTCTAAGATAACTGAAGTAAGTTTCATTTCAGAATGAAGCTTATGTTATATTCCTTATAAACATTTGTTGTGGTTAATGTCATTGTCATGCTTTTTGGTGATGAAGATATAATTTGACTACAACCTTTCTCCTAGGCTTTATAGTTCCTTTCAATGTTTATTTGTGTTATAGGAAACTGGACCAATGCTACACTATGCAGATGGAAATGAAGTCGCAAAAGATGACATTGCTTTTCCCAAGGCCATTCCTGTCCACAAGAAATGCATTGATTGGTATGTCACTGTGTGCATCTGTCTATCAGCTTATATTTCTTTAATTCTTGATACCAAAAGAGCGATAACAGGTTACGTGAAGGTGCCGTTGGTTTCTAATATAATAACCTGGGTTGAAGTAACTTTGCTTCAGCTTAGACTATTCTAATAGATAAAACAATTGAATCTTTTTGCTGACACTATATAAATATATTTAATCCTTAATTGTTGAAGCTAAAACAACTTTCAAGTTTTCTTGAAGAGCAGTATATTGTCTGAATATTGTTGGATGTGGATTTTGTTTTGTTGTCTCAGTTATACAAGAATAAGTTTACAGTGTGAACAGGCCATGGTTTTTTTTTTTTTAATATTGTAACAGTATTTAAAATGCATATAATGCTGATAATTACAAATAGTTTATTATGAGGTTATGTATTCATAAGTTTTTTATTGCAGGACCCCTCAAGTTTATTATGTTGGAGAAACGATTAAGAATTTGGACTCGGAACTTGCCAGAGCTTCTAAGCTCAAATGCACTAGCTGTGGTTTAAAGGGTGCAGCACTTGGCTGCTTTGCAAAGTCCTGTCGGAGAAGCTATCATGTACCTTGTGCTCTGAAAATCCCAAACTGCAGATGGGATTGTGTAAGTTAACCTTATCATTCATGCACTATAATTTGAATTTGCATTTTTAAACTGATCCTTCCTGTTAGTATTATCCCACTTATCATATATTTGATTTTCAGGACGACTTTGTAATGTTATGCCCTGTTCACAAATCAACTAAATTTCCTCGTGAAAGGTCCAACTCCAGAAAGTGTGATAGTCAAGAAAAGCATTCCTTGTCAACTCAGAGGTTGCTATTTTCATCATCATATAATATAAAGAATAAGTTCTAAAATAGAATAATAGCTGGTTCTTAACAAAATGCATTAGTCCCTTGTTATCAAGTCTCAGCTTTTCTGTCTTGTCTCCTCATTTGGGCAGCAGTAGGACTCATAAATTGATGTGCACCTTGCAGTATATATGTAAAAGATAGCTGTGCTTAATTACCTTTAGGGAAAAATCTCAATGGCCATTTGCTATGCATAATAATCAATAACGTACTTGCTAACAGTTGCTGAGGCATCAAGGGCTCTGTAAAATGCATGAGAATTATCTTTAAATTTGGTTGATCTCTGATGAAGATCAAGTATAGAACATTTAGATTGGTCATCTTCATGCTTTTCTGGCATAAACAAAATGAAGTGTGTATACATGCATGTTGGTAAAGGGTTGTTAAAGATCTGCTACTCTAATGGTGCACTTTTATGGATTGTTTTTGTTTTGCACAGAACATCTGATCAGTTGAGCTTTTGGGCAAACTCCCCTATTGAGCCTCAAGAATGGGTTTTTTGTGGATCTTCTTTGTCTTCTGATGAGAAGGTTGGTTTCTATTGGCTATTATATCATATGTTTCTTTATTAAGTTGATGCATATCAGAGTAAGTCACCTGGATATCAATAAGACCTCCCAACAACAACCCGCCTTGAAATTGGCTTAGAACTCAAACTGGCAACTCCCATTAGCCTCTCGCGTCCCTGTATTGAAAGGGATGCGAGAGGCTAATGGGGGGTTACCGGTTTGAGTTCTAAGCCAATTTCAAGGAGGGTTGTTGTTGGGAGGTCTTATCGATCCGTGGATGTTCCGGTTGAATATGTGTTTCCAGGTTTTCGAGGTACCATTTTTGTTACAGGAGGAATGATTCCATTTCAACTGGTTTAGGGCTAATTTATGTGTTTTGATTTTGTTTTTTTTTTGCCAATATGCATATTGAACATCATGAAATGTTCCTGATTGTCCAATTATGTTTTCTGGCACTCAGATTTTGCTGCTCAAGTTCGCGTCAGCTTGTGGTGCTACAGTGCTCAAGAACTGGAGTCCAAAAGTTACCCATGTGATTGCAGCCACAGATACAAATGGATCATGCAGTAGAACACTTAAAGTTCTCATGGCTATTCTGAATGGCAGATGGGTCCTTCCTATGGATTGTGAGCCCTAGCTTCTTAAATTTCCTTGAACTTATATTTATACACTATCTGATCTGTTGGTCATGATTGCAGACAGACTTTAAGTTCTATCCCCAAACTTGTTATCAAACTAATAATTTTGAATATATCTTTCTCCTAGGGGTGAAAGTTTCCATGGAAGAAAACCATCCTGAGCCTGAAGAACCTTATGAAGTTAACCTTGACAATCATGGTTGTTGTGATGGACCCAAGCTTGGCAGATTGAGGGTGTCAAATAATGTAAGAGTTGCTAACTTAAGAAAACAATTTATTAGTTCTCACATCTCCTATTGTTGCCCATGCTTTACAAACATATAAGTTTTTATATCTTTCTCAGCATCAAAATAGTCCTTGTTATGGTATAAGTCTATAGGATACATAGTACAATATATCTTAGTACATTATATACGTAATGAAGTGTAGTCCTTGATGAAAATCAGACTTATTACGTAACATTGCATAACTGGCATCAATATCTTTGGTTCTTTTCTCAAAAATTCCCTTTTTTTTTTTGGTTTTCCTTGTACCACAGACGCCAAAGCTTTTCGATGGTTTGAGCTTTTATTTTGGTGGTGAGTTTGTTCCTGCTTACAAAAACGACCTCTTAGATTTAGTTATAGTTGGTGGAGGAACAATTATTGAGAACCTGGAGCAGGCAGTCACACAAAGACACAACACACAGTCAATCTCTACAAATATTGTTGTTTATAATCGTGACGACCCTCGTGAAAGCACAGGAACTGAAGCAAGTTCTCCCGTCTTAAAGAGATCAACAGAAGCTAAGGATGTAGCCAAATGCATTGATGCTCATGTCATTCCACACACATGGATCTTGGAATCGATAGCTGCATGCAGGATGTTGCCTTATCCTTATTGCTAGTGAATTAGTTACTTATACTACTTTCCTCCGTGGTAGTTGAAGAAATTACCTTGGATTTGTTGAAAGTAATGGAGTAATAGTAATCACAATTGCTACAAGTAAACATTTTAGGATATATACATTCTTTTCAAAATCTCCTGCAAAAGAATACTAAAATCTACGAAATTAAGATCTATAATGATGAGGTGATATATGAATTAAATCAACATCATCATCGTCCTGACCTTCGTTTTCGTTGTCACGTATAGTAATGCTAGCAAAAGCAACATGTTCATCCCTTCCTAGTTCAAAGTCTTTTTCATGTTTTAGTGCTCAATTCCTCCAAGGGGGAATGGTCTAGCACTAGAATTATGACCTTTTACCAGATATTGATTCACAAACACCAAGAGCTGTTGCACCTCATGTGGAACATCTATTGTGGATTTGTGGTAAAGGTGATCAAACTCAACATATGTGATTTCTCCATAGTTTTTGAAATAGTTTTCTACAGTCTCTTCATTTATTATACTTCTTCTACAAATATCTTGAAATTCATGTTTCTTGTCAATTTTCCATCAGAAGTATTCCTTTCGTTTCAAATTAATTGGCACATTTGTTAAATTTTTATGTACTAAAGTTAATTGTCATATTTGATTTTTCAATATAATTTTTTCAATTTTGTCCTTTTTTAGAAAGCTTAAGTGTCACCGATAAAAAAATTAAAAAAGGTAGAAAGAATGTATAAAGTAATTTATGAAAAAAGTGATAGCAACCATTAAAGAAGGTATTTTTGATATTTTATCATACAAAATTGATTAATTATGAGGTCTCTTAATCCGGAAAAATAAGAAATGTGCCCAAATAAATTGAAACGGAGGGAGTATCAGTTTTCAACACATGCCGTGGTGAAGAAAGTTGTTGAATTTGCATGGCTCTTCTAATTTCAACCCGAGTCATTATGTAGACATCATACATATAAAAATAGTAATTGAACATATACGGTAGTATCTCCATCATTCTCAACACCAAAATGGTCCTTGTTATGATATGAGTCTATAGAATTACATAGTAATTAAGTGAAATCCTTGATTAACATTGCATAACTGGTAGTGGCAACAATACATGAAGATAGTTGAAAACATTATGACCTTTTATTCTTGTTTCACATACTCCCAATTTTTTTTGAGCATTTATTTTAGTTCACTACTTTTATACTTACTACTATATTCAGTTCACTAATCCCATTTGTACTTCTCAAGCCATATGTACTCCTCATTCAACTGCTTCAGTAGAGGCTTGTCGTTCCAGTCTTTCAACCTCTCGAGTAAAGGCTTATTATCATCCAAGTTTTTCATTGCCAACTTCTCTAGTAAAGATTTGTCTACTGGAAGAGGATAATCACGTGAGGCAACACGAATGTTAGCGTAGTCGTCATCTTCAATTTCGTTGTCACGTTCAGTAGCTCTAGCAAAAGCAGCTCGAGCTCGCTCAACATTCTCAGCTTGCTTACGAGGACTAAATTCCTTTCTAGGCTTGAAACATGTTTCTTCTTTCTTCACCCAGATCCTCCATGGCGGTAGAGGTTTTTCTGCTTGTTTAGTCTCTTTTGATACCATACATGGCAGTCCTTGTCCAGATTTCTCGACTCTATGTTCCTCTTCGGTCCAACCAGAATTTCCCCCAACCCGAGTCTCTTCTGATAGGATTTCAGATTTCTCAGCTTTATGTTCCTCCTCAGTACATCCAGAATTTCCTCCATCGATTTGAACCTGAGTTTCTTCTGATTCCATACATGGCAGTTCTTGTACAGATGTCTCGACTTTATGTTCCTCTTCAGTCCAATCAGAATTTCGGCCATCGGTTTCAACCTGAGTCTCTTCTGATATCAAATGTCCTTTTACAGATTTCTCGGATTTACGTTCCTCATTACATCCCCCATCGATTTCAACCTGAGTTTCTTTTGATATCATACATGGTAGTTCTTGCACAGATTCCTCGACTTTATGTTCCTCTTCAATCCCTCCAGAATTTCCGCCATCGATTTCAACCCGAGTCTCTTCTGATATCAACAGTCCTTGTACAGATTTCTCGGCTTTATGTTCCTCCTCGGTACATCCAGATTTCTCCCCATCGGTTTCAACCTGAGTTTCTTCTGATTTCATACATGGTAGTTCTTGCACAGGTTCCTCGACCTTCTGTTCCTCTTCAATCCCTCCAGAATTTCCGCCGTCGATTTGAACCTGAGTTTCTTCTGATTTCATACATGGTGGTTCTTGCACAGGTTCCTCGACTTGAAGTTCCTCTTCAGCCCCTTGAGGATTTCCGCCATCGATTTCAACCTGAGCATGTAATCTTTGTCCGCCAACTGTTACAACCTGAGGATGGAAGATGGAAGTAAACATGCATGAAAAACTACTTAATCGAGGGCTAACAAAAAGACAATATTCATATAAAAAATAATCAAGAAAATGTGAATCAAGAAAATCAGTCAAGAAGTTAATGTGAATACATTTCTGCCATCGATGATGTGATTCAATGGGACTCTGTTAATGTCTGCAGGATTAGTGAAGATTATGTATCCAGAAAAATTTGCAGTGCGACTGCGACCTCCCGGAATGTTGCGGTCGATTGTGACGTTGCTGATTTCACCATACTGTTGGAAGTAATCTCGTAGCTTATTTTCTGTGGTTTTCCAGGCCAGCCCATCTACATTCAAAATATCATCCGCCATTTTCTTTTTCTTTTCAAGATTGCTTTTTTTAATGGCCGAGCAGAGGTTTTGTGCGCGCAGGGTTTCTTAATTATATTTATAGCGCTGAAAACTACTACCGACTAACGGTCTTTGGATTTTTATAACCAACTTTTTGTCAAAAATATAAATAAAAAGGAAGTTTGAAATAAGATTTAATTGGAGCGTATAAAATCGATATTAGTTAGTTAGTTTTTCAAACGTGTTTATAAATAATTAGTATAACCTCATCTGATCTTTATTTTTTTTTTATATATATAAAATGAATATTCATAAATACTTTACTAATTATCCTGGATTAAAATTTTCGTCTATAATATATATTTCAGTCAGCTAATCCTTGAAAACTTTCTGCAAATTTTTAAAACAATAATAAGAGAGTCTCAATGCAAACAAAATATTTTAAAATTATACCTTATTTTTATTTTCATGATTCAAAATATATATTTTTTTGATATTTTTTATTGAGATGATAAAATTTATATATGATCCATGCGACAAACACTAATATAAGAGAAAAAATGCCCCCACCCACAAAGTTAAATGTTTTGACATTTTTACACCTATAAAATAAACACTTTACCCCCTAAAACACTTAAGTAAGTTGTAATTTATCCCCTCAAATGATCAGAAATTTCAATTTTATCCAAACAATTCATTTTTTGAGTGATAATTAAAAATTGAGAATTTCATATTAAGACTCCAAAATTTGCAAGTCAAAATCACATGATAGGTCTATAACTTCAATTTTTATTTTAAATTAGAATTGTACAATGAGTTTTTTTTATAAATTTGATGCAAATATGATGTGAATTTGATCTATTAGTTTCTTTATAAACAAAATAGGTATATTCGATTATGGGGGAACGCACAAGATAAATAATATTTTTGGCTAAAATTGATTTTTTTTGTTAGATTGGATTTAAATTGGTGATTTTGGCCAAAAAAATATAATTTTTTTAGTCAAATAAGACATAATTTGATGATTTTCGGTGATAAAGACTGAAATTGATGATGATGACATAATAGATGATATTTATTGTCGATGTATCACAATAAATGACCAATTTTGAAACACAACCACTTTAGAGGCCCACAAATAAAAATTGCCTATATTTTGTGATATATTTTGGATTTAAAAAGGACCAATGTGTTACACTACATTAATAAGAGGACAAATCTGATACAAAAAATTTAAGAGGGACAAATATGTTACACTAAATTGATAGCGTGCGAAAAACAAAAACACCACCTATATGATTTGCTTTGTCTAAATCCTAAAAATTTCTCTGTGTTATTTTAATTCCCAAAAACCCCCTTGTGATCTCAAGTAAGTGCCAAATACACCCTTGAAGAAGAGACTGTAATTCAAACGCGAAAAATTGCATGTATTTGTTCATATTTTGCTTTTGACATGACAATTGCCCTGACATAGAAAGACAAAAATACCCCCTATGCTTTGCCTAACTCCCAAAAAACCTCCATGTGTTATTTTAAATTCCGAAAAACCTCTTTGTTTGATTTTAAATACCATACTCGACCCATACTACTTAGATTTTCAAAAAGAATAAATAAATATTAAAAAAAAAAACACAAAGGGCTAATTTTATCATTCCGCCATCAAAAGTAAAATTCTACTTGGGTTGAGTTTGGTAATTAAAATCAAACACATTGGATTTTTTGGGAGTTAAAATAACACAGGGATTTTTTTGGGAGTTCGACAAAGCACAAGGGGTATTGTCTTTAACTCAATTGATCAGTAGGACTAATGTGATATACTATATTGATAAGAGGGACGTATTTACTACGAAAAATTTAAAGGAGACAAAATGATAAAGTCAGATCATAAAAGTGTGATTCACTCGAGAAATTATACCTAATAAACTAATAAGATTTGTACATAAAAAATAGAATATATAAGATAAATAATAGAATTTTAAACATGTACCCCATCCAATCAATCTAACCTTCTTTTCCTTAGTATATATAGAATGAACAACATAGATTGACAAGTGCTAATTTCCTGTTGATATATATAGATTAAAGTATAAACCGCAGAAATTGAAATATGGTAAGAGTTTTTTTTTTTTTTAACAGGAAAGAATCATGTCCAATTGAACTTAAAATTCGATTTCAATACCTCTCGAGTCTTATTAGAGTCTCAACTTTATCATCGGACAATACTTTTGCCTACATTACAATGTGATTTAGAACA
This sequence comes from Penstemon barbatus, assembly GCA_003313485.2. Taxonomy (NCBI): domain Eukaryota; kingdom Viridiplantae; phylum Streptophyta; class Magnoliopsida; order Lamiales; family Plantaginaceae; genus Penstemon; species Penstemon barbatus. The sequence goes on along the minus strand of CM064877.1, from coordinate 13,083,338 downwards.
AAGTTATCGAAACGAAGCCTTATTAGAGTCTCAACTTTATTATCAGAATTTTACTTACGCAGTTATATGTGGTTTAGCATAAGCTATCGAAATTGAAGGAAGGGTGAAGTGCAAAATTGAGTGAACCGTAGAAATTTAGGTGTGTGTTTGTTTGGTGTTTGAGAAAATGTAGTTTTAGAGAGTAGTGGAGGTTTGTGAAATAATTTTAATTTGCTTAATGTTGTTCGTAGGACTGAAAATCAAACCAAACTATTCAATACTCGAATCGAGCTCGTCCGATAAAAGTCTGTTTGAGTTCAGTTTATCAAACAAATTCAGGGCCGATATAGACATTCGGAGGCTCTAGGCGAATTTCAAATTTGGGTAACAAACTTATTTAATTTTTAAAAGATTCAACCATGATTTTTTTTAATAACTTTAGTATTAAAAATATTAGTTTAGCAGAAGTAATTACAAGTATATGTACATAATTAACTCTATTTCATTCTTTTATAAATATCATAATTTTGATTGCTTGACTTTATAATTTCGTGACATTAATAACTATATTAATTATATATTATCATGTATAGGACAAGTTATACATCATATATAAAATTAAGAAAAATATACACATACATATAAAAATATGGATGGGACTAAACCAATTTTATTGGGGGCAAAATTCTTTTTTGCATTGTCCTAAGTGAGAAAGTAATAAGCAGAAAAATCCTATTATAAAGAAAAAAATTGTATTATTTTTATAATAATTAAGAATTAAAGTACCTATTAAATAAAAAATTGAGAAGAAATCATTAAGTAAGGAAAGGAATTAAAAAAATTTACTACAAAAGGAAAATAAAAAAGATGAATAATTATTACAAAAGAAAAAAAAGTTAAATAACATAAAACAATAAAAAAAAACTCAATATTGAGATTTGAACCATAGACCTCCCATTCATCAAAGAGAAAATCTTACCGAGTGAGTCAAAATACATCTTATGTTCATAAATTTAATAAAATAAAAATTATTTAGTTTTTTAATTTTTCTAAGGGCCTATATATAAATTTTGGAGACCTCCGAACCGGGGGCCCTAAGCGCCGACGCAAGTTGCAGCCTGAACAAATCAAATAAGCTTGAACATGATTTCTCGTTTGATAAGTTTTGAAGATCGGCTCGATAAGCTAAATATTAAAAATATAAATATAAATTACCAAGCTACTCGATACTCAGCTTGAGCTCGTTCGATAAAAATTCGATTGAGCTCGGTTCGTTAAAGAAATCAAATCAAGCTCAAAAATAAAATTTCAAGCTTGATAAAATTCAAACCAAACTTTAAGAATGTGTAGTTCGATACTACTTAACTCGTTTACAGTCCTAGTTGTTTGTTTGAATTTTGAGAGAGTGCTTTGAGAAATAAAGTAGATATATGTTGTTTGAAAGAGTCGGGTTTTCGGTGTAATAATTGTAAGACTTTATGTCAAACCGTATGTGAGATAAATTGTAAAAGAGATAAATTACTGTCAAGTTCGAGTACAATTTGTATATATTTTGTTTAAAAATAAAAAAAGTTATTGTTTATTTGACTTTTAATTAAGATAGTAGTTTGAGAAAATTGTGAGATGAAATATTTATTTTAAAAACTAAAAAACTAATTTGTTTGACATTTTCCAAACACAAAATAATTTTAAAAAACGCAAAACAAACAAAGTTAATTGTTTTTTCTCTTTTCCCTAGACTAGAAGGAAACTAATCTAGGAGTCTAGGATAGGAATTGCAATTAAACTAGAACTCTTGTTTGTTTCAATCTCCGCAATGAGTATTTTATTTATTTAGGGCACTAATCACTCAATTGATCAATAGCTCGAATCCTTGAATCCATGGAACTATGGAAGAGGGGAAATTTGAGATATTGCCCGAAGAGGTTATGCATCACATCCAATCTTTCATCAGTTGTAGAAAAGCTGCCCAAACCTGCTTAATCTCGAAATCATGGTATACGGCGTGGTGCACTCGTCCGATTCTTAGTTTCGACGAACGTGATTTCCGTAGTACTGGGGGATTTGCGAATTTCACGAGAAAAACCATACAGAGGTACCGAGAATCAAACCTAAATGTACCGACTTTCAGGTTACGCTTTAACGAAATTCCAGAATTTCGTCCTATAACCTCTTATCTTTCAGCACTAACGAATCGAAAAATAAATGAACCCACTTATCTTGCTAACGAATTGATTCTAGATGCTCTTAAACTGGGGGTCAATGATCTTAAATTGGAAATTGATGAATGTATAGTGTCCTATGTTTTGCCTGTCCAAGTATTTGCAGCCACTACAAATTTGAGAAAATTGGTTGTTTCTGGGTGCATAATTGCAATTGATCATTGGCCAATGATTAATAACACTCTAGGAGGTGTAACTTTTTCGTGTCTTACATCGCTAAGTTTGCTGAATGTTTCTGTAGGGGAGGATACTATTACTAATATTCTCTTAGGATGCCCTCTGATTGAGGATTTTAATGTACACGAGTGCCAAGGTTTTAGTAAAATTAATGTGAGCATGATGCAGTATAACCTCAAGAAATTTAGGGTTGAACGCCGCTTTTGTATATGTACACTGTCTTTATCAATTGAAATTGAGGAGCCAATACTTGGACCGGTTTCCAATGGTCAAATCAGTGTCCCTAAATATCGTAACTTGAGTTCTTTGACATTAAAGTATGTTACAATGGATAACAAGTTTTTTCATAACTTTTCGCGTAAATTTCCTTGCCTGGAGAACTTGACGATTTACCGTTGTAGTGGTTTTAAAGATGTCGAAATTGGGGGTCCTTCACTTAAGTGCATTAGCTTCATACATGCGTGGAAGTTGGACAATGCCGAATTTGATGTTCCAAGTATTCAGAAGTTTGAATTTTCAGTGGGAAATCCCCCTTCCATGTCTTTTACGACTTCTTCGAGGGAATGGGAGTCTTTTATATCATTGTCTGACGAAGTTAGAGATGTTTCTTGGTTCAACAAGTTGAGAAAATTTCTTGCAGAGTTGAGCCAATCCAGGATTTCTCTCAATGTCAACATCTCCGTAGGAAATGAATTTGCATATGTGCAATATTATCAAGGTTTTCGTATAGCCGTGGTGGAGAATCTAATGTTAGGCGTGAAACCAGAATCGACAATGTGTTCTGCTCTTATAAATAATTTATTATGCAGTTGCCATCCCAAGTTCATAACTCTTAGTGGTGATAATAACTTGGAAGAAAGAAACAAGAAAATTCTAGGGCTTCTTATTAGGAGCGAATTCAGACAGACAAATCCGGATTACCTCAACCCAGCCGAGAACTTGCTATGCAATCTTGAGAAAGTAAATGTGGAATTCTTTGATAGAACTCTGATGCAGTGGCAATCTTTTCCCCCTTGGGAACTATTTTTCGTATACTCAAAAATAGCAAAAGGCAGAGAAAAAATCCGCTTCCATTTGAGATGGGGCCACTTTAGCAACTAGAGCTTACTACGATTAAATGATCTAGATAGATGTTTAGTTGTTTGATTGTTTACTTATTCATTTAATGTCATATAAAACTGACTGTATTAGAGTTCCTCGTTTAAGATCTTAAATACTAAAACTGAATGGAACTATTTCGTTTATTATCTATTTATTTAGAATTAGCATTTTGAGTGTGGGATCTACTTTGGTTTTGCTTATCATACAACATTATTAATGCAGAATTGTTAAGAGGTGAACCGAGATTTATAAGAGGCTTCTGTCATTATATTCTTTCATGCTTGGTGGATGTTTTTTGAGTTATATTATGCTTGTGTGCTCTTTAGGGCCAACATCTTCAATAGGAATGTTTTCTGTAGTGGAGTAGTCATTCTCTGTACGTATCAATGTCAAATTATGAGGCATGTGCATTGGCTGGAGTGATTCAGGGGATCCATTTTCAAAGGGGCGGTCCTCGTCACCCTGTGGTGCACAATTAGATTCGATTCTTCTCTTGTAGCATTTGCATGCTCAAATTTCATTTTATTCTTCTGCAAGAAGTTCTTGTAACTTTTTGAAGTGCTCGTTCAGCAGCGAAAGAGGATAGACCGCTGTAATTACCATAAACCAAATTCACTTGTCCATGAGGTTCAGTTACAAGTATAGACATAGAGGATAGAAAAATAGTATGCATTTAATCAAGTCTCTAATTAAATTGTCTTGGGAATTCCAGGTAGTAGTAAGTCACAAAACTTTGTTCCAGGCACTAGTTGGTGGTAGTGGTTGAGGAAATTGCATGAATCTAGCACTACTATGAATGTGACAACGCGGCAATGCTCGACTTACCCCCATGAGTATTGTACCGTTCTGGAGACGATGCGGAGACGTTTTAAGAACATAATCAACAGCTTCTTCCGTGGAGAAAGTGATGAAACAAAAACCACGGTTCTGGTAAGGGACCAATATCTCAACTATGTTGCCATATTTTTCAAAATAATTTCTCACTTCGTCTGTTGGAATCTCCATGAAATTATTTCTTAATCCCACAAATAATTTGAATCTATGACTGCGCGTGGGCCGCTCGTGGAACGCGCTCTTAAGTTGAACCTGTTGGTTGAAAATGACAAAAAGATAACATTTAGTTAAATGTGCATGCCCTTCAATTCCATTTACAATTAATAATAAAGGTGGGCGTATAGTATAGGATAGTCTTCAATACAATACATCAAGAAACAAGAAAATGAAAATATTAAGGGGCAATTAATTAAGATAATTAATTAATTATATTAATCAAGAAATGAACTTCTAAGAAACACATGCATATGCATGAATTGATTGTGTTATGAGATTGAGACGGAATATAATTAATAATAACGTACATTACGTCCATTGAGTGTGTGAGTATGATGAAGAATCCAGTCAATGATGCAGGGTTCGGAGAAGATGATGCAGCCGGAGACGTCGGAGTAAATGTAAGTGTCGCTGTCGGGCTTTACCTCCGCGTGGGCGACTTCACCGAGATTGTTAAAATACTGTTTTAGCATATCTGCCGTGGTGTTCCAAGCCATTCCACTCACCAACAACTTCCCCTCGTCCGGCCATTCCATTTTCCTTTTTTTTTATTCTTGATTAAATTTATTTGGGTTTAATTAATTGGTTTTCTTTCTGTTGTTTGAGTTCAACTAATTGAAAATGGAAATTAATGGCGTTGTACTACCTTACGTACTTGCATATATATATTTTTTTCTTTAGCAGGTGGGCCTGCTAAATAACAATGGACTAATTGTGGTGATCAGTGGGTGGGTCTTGGCCCATATGGGCCCAACTATGGGCCCAACTGCTAAATGCCGAATGCCAATGATAGCATATATAAATCTCACCACGATTCCCACTCAATTGTTCTTGCAGTACAAAATCCATAATTATAATTCGAATGTAAACAGATGAAAAAGTTGGTAAATGGTAACAAGTGACATCTAAGAAATGCATGAAAATTTGAGTAAGAAAGAAATAAGTATATAAAAACAGCTTATAGTAAAATAACCTTTATAACTAGATATGTTTCATCCACCTCACCTCTACACCATTAAACATAAATTTGATGATATGTGCACTGTGATATCTATACCATATTTGTTGTAATAAAAAATAAATATGTACTGTATAAAAAAAAAGCTGTCATATTACCCAAATTTATTTATCTTATTTTTATAATTTTTTACCTCCTCCTCTTCTCTCATCATATTCATTAATGACATTTAATTTTCACTTTTACATTGAATCAATCCTCGAAAAAAATCTTCTTTATTTTTGCTTAAAAAACATTTATGCACGTAGAAACGCGTATTAAAAATTACTAATATTATAAATTATTAGGTAAAGCAAAAAACTTCAAATAAGGTTTGTTAAATGTAATTAAAACCTAAAAGATGATAAGAGGAAATAAAATCTTTAATAATGATATTTGATACTTTACTCTCCTTAAACTAGAGAAATTGACACTTTACATTCCTGAAATAAATATTACCATTTAGTATCCTCGAAATATGAAAAAAATCAACAACTTGCACCTTATAGTATTTTTTTGTCAGAGTTGACCACCAGTGTCACAAAATCCTTGAAGCAAAATAGGTGATTCATTTTCGAATTTTTTGCACTTTGAACCCCCGATACATAAAATTAACACTTAGCACACTCAAAGCAATTTGCACATCTGAAACACGAAAAATGGGCACTTCGTACCCTGAGACACAAAATAAACACTTAGCACCCTCAAATCAAGGAAAACGCAGCAACTTGCACACCTTGTTTGTTCTAGTAGAGTTGACCACCGTGTCAAGAAAATCTAGGGGCAGAATAGATAATTCATTTTATTTCTTCCTTAAAATCTGCATAATATGATTATGAATATTTGGATACTCATTTACATTTCCATCTATCTTCATCTTGTAAACTTGGATTAAACTTTTGTTTTTCTAATATGTTTCGATCAGTTATGTAATGCAATTTTTCAGAAACTTTTCGGGAATGAAATTTCTCATCCTATATAGGGGCAGAGAGGGTGGTCGGATAAAATTTTCGTTCTCAAGGATATTAACGTGCTTATTATGTATTTCAAGGGGTGCAAAGTGCTGATTTCTCGTGTTTCAGGAGTTTAAATTATTGAGGTTTTTTTTTTTTTTTTTAATTCAAGGGTGGTAAGTACTAGTTATTTTTATTCCTAAGGCCAAATCTGTCAAAATTTACTAGAGGGTGCAATTTGCCTAATTTTTCATATTTCGAGGATGGTAAGTTTTAATTCGATATTTTAGGGGTGCAAATATCTTCATCGTGTCAAACTAACGGTAACTTACCTTTTCGTAACAAAATTACAATTCGCACTTTCGCATAAACCCTAACCCCACCAAGACTTGGCCGTTTCCCCTCTCCACGCTTTCTCCTCTTTCTTTCACTGCAAAGGAAGATGAAGAAAACTATTAACACTAATCAGTAGTCCTCTTAAATCTAGAAAGGAACATAAAGGTTTTGTTTTATAATTTTTTTCTTTCTAAATGGGTTGTTTTATTGGATGTTTTGGTAGTGAAAAGGGTCACAAACGCCGCAAACACAGGATTAATCGGGCCAACCCTCAATCCCAGGTAAATAACAAAATAACCTTTTCTTAATTTTATTTAATTTTCAGTTTAGCTTTTTTGTTTTTCCGGTAATTTTGAAGAAGGGCGGTGAAATTCTTGATCATTTTACGTGCTCTTGATTCTATGCATTGTAGTAAAAGTTTTTAAATGATCAGTATACATTATGAGTGGATGAATTCAATTACTATTAGATAGAGATTGAGTAATTTATTTTATTACAGCCTTATTACATGTTTTTTCCGGACTGTTTGGTTGATGGTTTAAAACAAGAATGCTTATGTTTTAATAATTGGTAGAATTAATGAATAGGACTCAAGTACTGGGCTCCTTCTTCATTCTTTTATTCTTGGTGTGCTTTAGTTTGGATCTTAATCAAATTATTAAATTTATGTTTAATACAGAGAAACAGAGATCAGAATGTCAATCAAGATAGTATAGCTACTGCAGAACATGTTATCATGGAAACACCCGCCACCGACTTAGTTTCCGAGTTGCGGTGAGCCTTAACTCTTTAATTATACATGACATCGAAATTCTAGTGTACTTTCCTATTTTATTTAGCTTATGTTCCACTAAATAAAATTTAACTGACCTTTGTTGTAGAAATAAACCTGAGGGTGAGGTGGAGCTGAGTCCAAGTCCTAGAAAAAGAGTTACATTTAACTCAAATGTCACCATGTACGAGCATGTTTCGGTTCACGAAAGTGTCGATTCTCTGCTTGATTGTAATACAAAAGTCGAGAAAGTAAAGGAAGAAGGTTTGAAAAGGTTAAGTACTGAATCACATCCAGTGTCTGAAGATGATAATTCAGTGATAACGAGTGTTGGATCCTCCTATCCTCCGAATCATAGGTACCATAATGCGAGAGACAGTGATGATGAATATGGATCGTACGATGATAGTGACATTGATGATTTAGATGAATTAGATGATGAAGATGAGTATAATGAATTTGATGAAGATATGATAATTGCTCAGAAACCCAATGAAACCAATACGAGAAGTGATCATATTAGTTCGGTGCTCAACCCTGTTGAGAATATAACTCAATGGAAAGCTGCCAAATCGAAAGGGACTACAAATCCATTGAAGCCACAGAAAGAGAATTTGAATACCAACTTAGAAGCAACGTTCAAGAACTCACCTTACAGTTTAAAGTCGAAATCTGATCAATTGAAAAGCACAACTCAAGAAATGGCAGTTGATTCAAGTCTTTCAAATTGGTTGGTTTCTCCTGAAATCACGATCAATAATAAAACTAGTTTTGAAGATAGGCCGATTTTGGGTGCATTGACAGTTGAGGAGCTGAGACAAAATTCGATTTATTCGTCTCCGAGGAAGTCTCCCAGTCGGAGCCCTGATGAGATGCCGAGTATAGTCACGGTTGGAACGTACTGGAATCATTCAACATGAAATGATGATGTGAATGATTTTAAATTTTATAATATTTGTTACTTGGATTATTGTGAATATGCAGGATAAGAGAAACTGAAGCTTAATACTGTTTATACCAATGCTTATGAAATATAGTGAGATGGTTTTTTTTTTTTTTTTTTACTTTCTGTTATTACAGCAATGAGAAGTTTGTTATTGCTTGTGATTTTCTTTTCTTTCTGATTATACAATTATGAGAAGAAGTCTGTGAAATCTACTTGGACTTGTTCGTAAGCTTAGCTAATGTATTTTTGTTGGATATATAAATATTGTATCTTTATATAAATGGTAATATATTGTGAATGGAATGGAATGATTTAAGTTGTACTATTTGTTTAACACGCGGTAATTATTTTATTTTGGGTGAAAGCAATAAAAGTGTTTAGACCTTCAGATTGGTCTAACGTGCATGTAGGGCGAAAACCAGAACAAATTGTGTCATTTTCTGTACTTGAATTGCATGAAATAGGGGTGAATTGTAGTTAAAAGTGTGACCTATATGGTTTTCAAGTTTTGTTTGTTAAATTTGGTCTTTTGTTTGAAATTGATTTGATATGATTTTTGAATTAATCAAGGTTTCAATGACTTGAAATCATATATATTTTCGAAGGGAATTTTAAACAACTTGTTGCATCCATTTTCAAATGGGTCTTCATAAATATATATATATTTCCAGAGGCATTTGGAGTTCATCTAATGCTTCGATACCTCATGGCCCAATCACCCGACACATAACATATATCATGATGTTTACTATAATAATTTGATTTACTACGCCAACAGTATATATATGTGTATTAATCTTACATATTGTTTGAGTAAAGTGATTAGTTTAGTTTCATATTCGCTCAAATATGTTTTGTTTAACTTTAATCAGATCATATTATCTACGATTTTATCGAGTTGCAGATACTTAATACTTACAATATACATATTCAATAGGATTCTGATTAATTATTTATTAGTATCATAGCTGCTTCGATTCCAGAGCTAGAAATTCATCATCAAAATCATCAATGACATTTTCATTTTCACCCCGTCCAACACTATATATATACAAGAATATTTTTTTATAATTAGTTTGAGACGAATTCTACAATAATGTATAATTGTTCATGTAACTAAATACTTTATGACTTTTTTTACAATTTTGCCTTTGAGTCTCTATAAACATTCCAATTTACATTTGTCACATTTTCAAACGAATCCCGTTAATAATTTACAATTCTACTTTCTAAAATTACTATAAGACCTAATTATACTAATGAGGTTCTCAAAAAACAAAAAACAAAAAAACAAAAAAAAAAGAAATATACTAATGAGAAAAATATTGAGTATATACATCATTTGTTTTGTTTTTTATATTGAAAAAATATTACTTTTTGTGATATATATATATCAAGAAAAAACCTACCACTTTTTAAAATTTGAACATACTATACATTCCATCTCTAAGAAAACAAACAATTTTTTAGTTACATGAAAATAGATTCAAAAAATTCTCTAATTTCTAGAAACACTCTCAAAATTAGAAAGGTCAAAATTATCACCGAAAACATATAAGTATTAAATAAGTTGGGGCAAAAAGAGATTCTTACAAACTCTTTGGGCCAATCCAAAATTTGGGAATTGGGTTGCGAGGCCATCTCCAACCGTGGGCTCGGAGTGCACGTGAGGGCCGGGCTAGGCTGGGAGCCAGTCTCCATGGTTGGGCGGGGCGGCTTGCGGGGAGACACGGGCTAGGTGTCGGTCTCGGAGCTAAATGGCGCGAGGAACGGGCTAAGCATGACTCAATAAAGAAGAAAAAGGGCGCATGTATTTGACGCGTCCCTCTTTAACTTAGGTTTTTATTTGTATTAATTGTTTTAAATGTAATAAAATTATTTTAATTGTGTAAAATTTGTGATTAAATTTTGTAAGAATTGTTAATATTATAATTAAATTTGTATTATTTGTTTTAATTAGTTAAAATTAAAATATTATTATTAATGAATTAATTACAATTCTAATTATTAATAATTTAATAATAATAATGTTAAAAATTGTTTTAATTATTTCTATTTTAAAATAGTAATTAAAATTTATAAATAATTTCTTAGCATATTTGTTAATTAAAATTTATAAATATTTAATCATTATCATTATTATAATAATAATTTTAAATTAATTATATTATTAAAATTATTATTATTGTTATTTATATCAATATTTAAAACAATATTAAAACTATTATAATAATTGTGAGAGTAGGGAAAAATTAAATTGAAAGAAATTGAGTTTTAAATCCCACCATTGGAGATGACCACTCAAAGCTCAAGCTGCCCCAGGGCTAACCCGGCAAAACCATTGGAGATGGACTAAGTATACAGTCCTGTTTTTCTAATTTTTGTCCAATTTCAAAACAAAAATCCAACTTACCAAAAATACATCCAAACCGTGAAAGTTCTGCAAAATGGGGTTGTCAAACAAACGAATAACAGATGATTGATGATGTTACTCATATTCACAGAACATAAATTATTAAAATCATCTCAGTTAGAAACATCAGGCCAATGCTTACCTCTCAGATAATCTATAGGGCAAATAAAGTGGCTTTTTTCCCACCAAGACTCTTAAAGATCACACGTCTAACGTATTCAAGTTTACAACACCCAGAAGTCAAAGGTTGCTTAGGAACTAAAATTTGAGGAAAAAACAGGCCCATGCCCAAGAGAGGTATAAATACAGACTAGAGAACCGGATCTCCTTAGCGTGCTTACCCTACAAGGATTGGGAATCTATGAAACGAAGATGGCAGCTAGACATGCACTTTCACACGCTTTGTTGGTGATGAGTCGGTTGTCTCGCCAGCCTCAGGTGCTTTTTGTTTCTCTGCCGCCAGATCACCTCCCGTTTCCTTGTTATCAGCTTCTACTGCTAAAATATCTTTGGTAGAAGAATTTTCCATTGCATTTGTCAATTCTTTTGAAGGGTTCTCACTGGTGGATGAAGCCCCCTTGAGCAAGTCCACGCCCGACTTACACTGCTTCTCAAACATCATCTGAAGATATTTACCTTGTTCTTCTATGCGAAGCTGTAGATTTCTTTGAATCTGTAGGAATGGATATTTGTGATTCAATGTATGAGAAGAGTATTGCATTGCCTACCTATTACCAAAAATGGCTAGATCCAGGCCGTATAATTCGTAATCGAGAAGCTAGCAGACAAGAGAATGACAATGCATGCATGCTTGGGTTATTCTTCCTAGAAGTGATCCAATGGTGATAGTCATGATTCAGAGAACATATAGTGAAAACAGAAAGCAATATTAAGTATTAACATGAATCTCTACGAATCTCTGAATTTTTTAAATATTTGTGAATGACGACTACTACAAGTGTGAAGACCGCTTTTTCAGCATATGTTGAATTTATATATAACGAGCTTATTAGACACTGGCTTCATCAAATTTAGAAGGTTATTGTGTTTTCCCACTACATAAACCTACCAGTTAACAAACCAATTTCATGTTGGACAAAATTTTCAAAAAGCACAAATTCATACCTCAAGTTGTTCATGAAGCCGCTTTTGGACTTCCATCTGCAATCGCAATGCTTCAGTGATCTCAATACCGCTGTTTTACGACCAGAAATGCGTAAGAATTGGCAAGAAAACATATGTTTTAGAAAGCATCTAATAACATTAGCAATTCATATATCAAGCTTTGCCAAGATACTGCTGCATGTTACCAAAGGTTTCACATATTTCTATTTTCTGGTCATCACCCAAGTCCTATAAATAATACGCAAGTTCATGAGTAACAGTGGAAATATCAAACAACAGAAGGCTGCATGGTGGTCAGGGATTTTATAGGGAAGAAACATAAACAAAGGGCAATAAAAATGTTTAGTAGCTTTGGCACTGCCTATCTTTGTAGTCTTCATTCTGTTTTAATCTAGCAACCATTTCCCTCAATCGAATTATATTTCTAATCTCTAATGGTTATTGCTCATTCCCTCTTTCTATAAAACATTGAAAAAGGGAGTTAATTGATCTAGACAAGTCAAGTATGGAACTAGAAGTACAATCCAGAGGTTAAATGCAAATATGTGTTTTCTTAACCACAAAGATTATATCTTCTACAGATGACATGTCATAATTAAGAAGGAAATCATACCCCAATGCTTCGAAAGAGGACAATCAAACTTACGTTTTTAAGTCCAGGGATGACAATTCTTCAATGGAGACTGGTTTCCTCTCTGAAGATTCTGCAAAAGAAACAAATGGTTGTCTTCTTAGGGAATGACATATATTAGTATTTTTATGTACAAATTCTGACAGCATATTTGAGAATCCAGGAGTCAATATCAAACAGGGATAAGGTTGCAAAGAGAGTAGAACCCAAGTTTTGGAGGCTATCACTAAGTGAGAAATAGAACGATAATGAGAGTCCATAAATGTAATGCATATTTATTTCTTTTATCTAATCCAAGAACAAGTTTAGTATGCAAACTTTTAACTTAGTTTTTTTGTGCCTAAAAGGATTAAATAATTGTTGATTGCAGAAGTCAACTTCAAGGTCACAAAATTCAAGAACCTGAACTGGCTAGCTCATTGTTTTCTGTCTTGCCAAGAAAGTCAATGTGAATACAAAAAGGCGAAAAAGCATTTAACTTAGGAAAAATAACATCAAGGACATCTACCAAATGATAAAGCAGCCTGAAGAGAACACAGATTCACCAAGTAACAGCAACATGTAAACATGAACTGGCAAAATACATTTAATTGTCATCTTTTCTCAATGAAACCTGAAGATATGCAAAAGTGCATATCTACTATAAAGTTATTCATTGACTTTGTTTCAACATTGCCACATTATATCAAGGACGCTACAAGCATACGAATCATATGACAAAGATTGACATTAGATGCAATGAAAATATTTTTTGTTAAATTTATGCCAAAAATAAGAAATTAAGATTTCAATATACTAAGGTGAAAAGAAAAGGACATTTTCCCTTAGTTCAAGTCATGATTAATATAGAAAGTTAGGTAAAGCAAGAGAAATTAATCTATAACCTAATGAACAATTAGAAACCAAAAACTTGGATACAGGTAAACACAAATGGGACTAACTTATTCTTCTGGAAACTCAAGAAAGACAGCCAGTGGAGTAAACTTGTTATAACCACACCTAAATAGAGAAAGGGAATGAGGAATTTCACACAAGTTCAAAAACGTATCTCAGAAAATGTCACACAGCTGCACGTTTCACCAGTTTAATGTTTGTTAACAAAAGTATATATTATATGAAGACACTGAAAGCATGGAAGTTATAGCAAAATGATTGGGCAACTTGTGGCGCACCTTCTGTTGTCTCTGGTTTATATCTAGCTGTCCGGTACTTCTGCAGTTCAGGATACAGATACTAAGTATACAGAGAAATCAGATTAGGAAAAGATCATTACTACTGTATAACTCAAGGTACCTGTAGGTGGCTTTTAACATGATAGATGGTCAAACCATCAACTTTCATTAGCTTGAGGACACCCTTGGGAGTAGCTCCTGTATGAAAAATAGGAGATGGGCGTGAGTAGCAGACCAATGGTTTTAACCAAATCAATTTGAAGAGGTGAAGCAAGAAAAAAAACTACTTTCACTTCCGCCAAGCTTGTTGACTGCTTCCACAAAAGCCTCATGAAGTTCTGGTGTCCAACGCATACGCTGCTTTGATGAAGCGGCATTTGAAGAGGATGACTGACCAGCATTGCAGCAAATTTCTCCAGGTGTACTTGGGAGCTGTTGAGATATGTGGGGCTGCTGAGCTGGTAAGTTTGTTGAAGGTTTCATAATCTGATATGATGCCTATATAATATAACAAAGACAGAAAAGTTTTCCCTTAATTCTGTTGAAACCAAATAAGAAAAAATAAAAAAGAATGCTAGAAAAGTTCTTCATAGAGAAATAAACTTACCATTGGTTCCGGATCTGCAGCATTAGCATCAGCAAGAAGCTCACTCCAATCAGAAGTCAAAGCATCATTATCAGTGATAAGCTGATCAGCCCATTCCTGCCAATCACTACGTTTACTGATATCCTCAGAAGGCATGGCAATGTCAGCATTGTTACTACCATCTAGGTGACTATTCTGGATTGTGGTACTTAATGGATCAAAATCAAGAAAATCAGGCAGTGTATCTGTACACCAGGAGTCATTATTTTCTTTGTTTAAGTGACTTGACGCAGTGGATTGAAGAACTCCAGAATCAACGGATGGTAAAATGACTGATTTCCCACTACTTGCTGATTGAGAAATGAAAGTGGATTGTCTTGGATGCTTTTCTTGTTGCTGGCCTGATGAAAAATGAAGATCGGTAGAAAATCCTGAAGATGAAGAAAAAATATGTCCAACAACCCCACTACTGGAAGACAATGGCGAAATAACAGCTGGAGGACGTTGCACGAATTCCCTCTCTGGGTAAATTCGAGGGGAGCTTGAAAATTTGGGATACGTCTCTTCCAGAGGAGTTGGAATAACAGGAAATGAAGAAGATAGAGCCCCAGATGCTCCACAGTTACTAAGTTGTCTTGCACCTGATCTTTGAATAGACACATGTTTTGCTTCCATTGTAGGCTTGTGTTTAGCAACAGTAACTTCAATGTAACTTATAAAGAATTAGCTTCGGTATATCAAGTCACCTATTTAGGTCATGCCACAAGAATACCCGTCAAACACATTATCTCAAAGCGGTAAAAGTTGGGTGCAATTTTTTCAAACAGCTAAAAATGATCTCACGTCTAACATAAAATGTTTCTTATTTAAGCAATTTCTTTTTTTTGCCTTTATTCTGCTGAAGTCACTCCATATGGTCCATGAAGAGTGAAAAGACTAAATCCTCTCCATTAAAGGACAATGTTCTGAAGTCCTAAAGGCATGCCTAATTTATTAGTTCTCCTAGCAGAGTGAACTGGCATCATTTTCTTGGCAACCCATCCTGAAATCTTAACTGGGAAAAACTGAATCATATACATGAACAGCAGAGCGCAAAGAAAAAGCTAGTCATCAGCTATGCGGTTTACCTTCCAAAAAAACAACTGTTATCAGAATCCTAGTTTGTTAATGACTTTCAAGGAACCAGTAACAAAATCAGTCATCTCCCGCTCTCATAAAAGAAAACAATTTGCAGAACTTTAGATTAGTCTAGCATCACGAAAATTTAGAGATGACAATTTGATATATGATCACTTTTGCACAACAAACTATTGAATATAAATATGATATTTATTTATACTACACTCATATTAAGGAATATATGAACTATCCCTGCTTATTACATGCTGCTGTGGAACTATTATTCTATCATTTAAAGACTTAAATAGCCAATTTTACCCAGCATTCCCTTTCTCACATGAAATTAACTATGACACAATACACATCTTCGATTCTAAAAGATTTTGCCCTTTTGATTTCATTCCCGCACGTTCAGCTTATCCTCAACTCGCAGGAACTCAATGAAACATCGTCTTTATTACAGCAAAAAGGAAAAGGAAAATCAACATGTTTCAAAGCAAAACATAATCGAGGATTCTTCGAGGGGGAAAGGGGGGAAAATGAGAATAAATTACAGCAGCTACGATTAAAACAAAAAAATTCCAAATTTGTTCAATAAAAAACAGAAATCAAAATCATATAAACTCTTACCAAAAATTACAAAAGAATCAGATGGACCAGCTCCAATAAAATCTAAGCCACAATCCAGTGATATCGGAGCATGACGGATACGGTATGTATGGATACGCCGCGGTTGTTTTGTGAGAGCGTATACGTTTAGGTAAGAACCGTACGTGCGGATTTGTTGTGGTGGGGGTTCCGTCACCGGTGAGTGGGGCAAAAGAATTGAACGGTGACGAGTGCGCCTTTTCTTTCTTTAGCTCTCTGCTGTTTGAGTTTTGGTTTTTTATGCTCGGATTACATCTCTAGTTCACGCGCATCTGTTGGAGCGTGTTGTGTCCGCTCCATATTCCTTTGCATTTTTATTATTTTGTAACTTGGAATTTTTTTCATAAATAAGGGCATTGTGTTTTTACCGAATCAGTTCAATTTAAAAAAACTTTGGGAAATTCTTACCCCGATCGGGTTTGGCCGAACCCAAACTAATTACATGGCAAGTGTAATACATTTGCTTTGGGATTGGATGTAGCTTCCAGGAAAGTGATCAATCACAAAGCAAGTACAATACACTTGCTTGGTAGTTGGATGGGTTTGGCCAAGCCAGGCTTGGACAAGAATTTTTATTGCAAAAAAAAAAAATGCTTTTTGTGAGTAGGTTTGGCCCATTCAAGTCTCGTTCTACCTAAATTGAGCCAAACCTAACATGTAATGTGGTATTTTATTATCTATAATGACATAATCATTGTCAAAATCATAACAATATTATTATAATTGACATAATCAATACATTTTTCACAATATTATATAACAAACATTATAAAGTTATTGACTTGACTACCTATCATTTATTTTCTCCCACAAAACTTAAAAGTTAAAGATATTGATTTGATACATATGACATATTTTGTCTTCAAATTTCAACAATCAAAATAAAATTCAAATTCTATGTCAAAATCAATAATTTATATTTTATTAATATTTTAACATCTCAATATTTATTTCACAAGTTTTACCGAAACTCTATAACCAATTTTGAAAACCACAAGATTATATTACATTTTATTAATACTTTTTAAAAGTCCACATTTCACCTCATCCATCATAAGCATCAATCAATTCAACCTAAGTTCACTCATATTGCAGTTTATTAAAGTTGATGCTCCAATACTATAATTTCACCTAATAAATTGGGATGATTATTTGTTTACTTTCATGTATTATTTATTAGTTATGCATCGATTACCTGACAAAATTGGGATGGATCATCCCATATTGCAATAAAAATAATTGGACCTCTCGCCAGAAATAAAGTTATCAGCCCAATTCTTATTGCAAATTTTTAATGTACTCTTATCCAATTTGTAAACCAATCGACACATTAGTTATTTATTCATTGTACCTTGAGTTAGAGAAAAAAAATTATGCAATATCAACAGGTGATTGGTCTAGTGGAAGGGACTGGTCACTACAAAGTAGCGGACTCAGGTTCGAATTCCTGTTGGGAGAGGTACTCACATTATGTGTCCGACGCGCCTCGAAAGGGATTAAACCCTTGAGAAACCCAAAAAAAAAAAAAATTATGCAATCGTTGCACGAATGATGTGTTGTAGCAAATGGTTATGATTATATTTGAGCTTTTATATTTAATGACTAGTTACCTATAAGATCTCATTCCCTCAATGTATATGTATGCAAAATAACTTCAAACAAATCATAATTGTTTATTGCACAACATCACTCATGGAGTGCTTGTACCAAATAATTACTTGTTATAATTTTTTAGTATAATCATTCAATATTATGTTATAATGATGTAATTTTCCATTTCACTAAAACTGCAAATTAAGATTAATAGGAATAATTATACTTGATTATGAATTAATAAATACCAATAAAATATTCTTTGGTTTAATGATATCGGAATTACTCACTAATATGCAACAAATATAGTTCAACATGGAGAAAAAAAAAAAAAAAATATATATATATATATATATATATATATATATATATATATATATATATATATATATATATATATATTTGGAATTGTTCCTGATAGAAAAGGAAACAAATAAAGTAGAATAATTTTTGAAGAGTTGAATTATTGGGGGCTTAAACCACAAAAAAGGTCATGTGTTGTAAAATCCCACTTGATACAACTTGATAGTGGACTGTGATTGTGCAGGTGAGATTACCTTCCATGGATGCACGTGGGTTAAGCAAATTGGACTTCTTTCAATTAGTACTTAATTTGGCATTCATTAATCGACGTAATGTTCTTTCTTTATTAATATTTTTATATAATTAATTATTATTATTGTTATATACTCCAATATTTATATGTTCTTTCATTGGGCTTAAAGGGCAAGAGTGAGGCCATTGGATAAAGGCAGTAGGCCCCTTTTTGTGTTACTACATGGAAATAAGGAAGTGGTCCTTTCAGAATTTGGCATCAGACGCGTCCTTCATTTGGTGGATAGTAATTTGCAAATATTAAATTAAAATCAGAAATTAGAATAGTTTCTTCCCAGTTCACTCCTCCCGCTAACACAAGTGTTCCTCAAGGAGAAAATAAAAACAAGAAAACTTTATATTATTCTTTTACATTTATTTTCTTAAAGTAATACTTAGAAGTAAATATGATTTTTCTTATGGATCATCCAAAAAAATTAGGACATCAGAGTAATGATTTGTCTTACAAAAATTGTTTTGTCTTATTAGTTGAATGCATAGCCATTTTTTCAATAAATGTTTAGGCCGTTTGGTTCTATACGTCCCAATTCAATTTGACACTCCAAAATTAGATTAGTTTAGCACTTTACGTCCTTGAAAATCAATTATTTAACTTTGTATCTTCAACATTTCAATCACTTTAATATAATACAAAAAAACCATGTTCAAATGTCAGAAAAGGTATGATTGGTTTTTAAAAAATCTATATATATATATCTATCGAACATGCAACTTTTTTCCTCCATTGATCAAAGAATTATTATATGAACCTATAAACATTCCATCAATTTAAACCTCAAAGCAGCTGTTTTTATTATTTTCTTTTATCATATATAAGAAACAAAATCATAGAGAGCATGAAATTTCAAGGAGGGAGAATGTCTTCTCCTATGGCTCATAAACGTGCGAGCAGTGCAGTCTTTAACAAGTTTGCTATTATACATGCCCAAATTATAGTGTAAGTATTTCTTTTGTGTCTTATTTTTCAGGAGTTTATCATGTTGCATAAATCTTTTATTTCTTCCAAAATAAACTGGTTTATTTATTAGTTATATTGTCAATTAACAGTAAGGTGAAGTTAGGGGTGGGCATTTGGTATCGGGAATTGGGAACCCGAACCGTACCGATCGGGTTTTTACCAAAAAAATCAAAATTTATGGGTTTTCCGGGTTTTGGGAAACCCGATTTCCCGATTATCATAAATCGGGACGGGTTTCGGGTAGGAGGTCCTACCCGATCGGGAACCCGGTTATATATATAGTTTAGTACCAATTCCTACCCAATAACCCAATTCCCAATTACACTCCGGTTTTTTTTTTTTTGCTCATCTCTACCCACACCCAGTACCACGTTTTATATTATATTAATTTTTGTTTAATAGTTTAATTTCTTAGGTTGTGTGCAATATTTACTACTAATTGATAAATTACATTTTTTAATTTGTTAAATGTCTGGATCATCAATTTGGAGAAGGTGAAAAATGAAGCAATGAAATTCCCCATTATCAGTCATGAAGAACAGAAGAAGGGCAGTAAATGAAAGACATGAATATATATATATTGTTCCTATGTTTATTGCTTTGGACGATTGATTAGTTTACTAATCAGTGTGAAATCTGTTAAGAAAGCAACTGAGTAATCGATTTATATGTAGTAATTGTTTCCATCTGCATTTAATTTTTGGCTAAGTTGGTTTCAGGCTTTCAGCACATTTGAATAGGGATGGAGTGTATAATTTTTTCACTTGATTATTTTGGTAGTAAAGATTTTTTCACTTGATTATTTTGGCAGTAAAGATTTTTGGGCCAATCTAACCTTTTTTTTCTTGAAAAACACATGATTTATGGGCCAATTTAAACTTTTTTTTTTCATTTATTTTGGGCCATGGAAAGTCCATTAAAAAAAGTAAAAAACTAAAAAATTAAAAATTTCACCCCTACCGGGTTTCCCGAACCCGATCCCGATTTCCCGATTTTTTTCGGGAACCCGAAATACCGGGTAGTGGATTAATCGGAACGGGTTTCGGGAAGGAAAATTTGAATCCCGAAACCCGAATACCGATCCCGAAATTCCCGAATTCCCGAAAACCCGTACCGATCCCACCCCTAGGTGAAGTACAGTTTTCCCCCTTAAAGTATAGGGGTGGTATCAGTTACTTCATAAAGTGTCAATTGTAACACCCAAACCCCTCTGTTATAGTTTTGAAGTTTTTATTCCAAAAATGCCCCCGCCCCTTTCAAATATAATAAATTTCTTAATTAATTTTTCTCTTTAATAATTATGAATCCATTCATCCACCAAACAACATTATGTTTTAATTTCTTCATTTCATTTTTTACCTTCCTTTTTTTATCTCAAATTTTTTCTTCGTTTTTATCTATTTTATTACAACCGAAGGAAACAAAAGAAATGAAAAAAAATGAAGTATAATATTGTTTGGTCAATGGATGAATTCATAATTAATAAAGATATGTTTTATAAGGAAATGAAAATATTAAAACATATTATTGTTTGGTGTCAAACTTGAATTTTGCGAGAAAGAATATTTTAAATAATAATTTATACCGAAAATAAATGAGATAATTACACCAATTTAAAATTCAGAAAAATATAAAAAAAATTGATATAAAATATAAAAATTGAAACATAAAATAAAGAAAATAAATTTAAACAGAAATTAAGAAAAATTTTAAAACCATAAAATCGAAGGGAAAAAATGAAGAAATTAAAACATAATATTATTTGGTGGATGGAAGAATTCATAATTAATAAAGATTTATTTTTTGATAAATTTTGAAAGAAACAATTTATTTGGGCGGGGTAATATTATAACAGCGGTGTAAGTGTTACAATTGAAACTTTAGGGGTAACTGATACCACCCATACTTTAGGAGGATAAATTGTATTTCACCCTACTTTTAATTGACAATATAACTAATAAATAAACCAGTTTTTTTGGGGAACAAATAAGTAAACCTTAAATGGCTAAAAGGTATGTATGTGTAATTATTTGTGATTGATGATTTATTTTTACTGGTATATATAATTACCTATAAATGTCTATGTTATGTTGCAGTACATAATAATAGTTTGATACGATCAAGATTCAAGGGTGTAAATTATAAATAATTTGTTAGAGTGACTAATTGCGGGAACTTGAGAGCTTTCCTGAATTAGCTTTTATCGAATCATAGAATCCATAGTTATAAAAAATAAAAAAAAATAAAAAAAAATCATATGTTATTGCATATTACAAGTTTTGTCTTTTACAATTTAAAAGAAAAAAAATCCTGGAGTATTTCCTTAGAAATAACATATCTATAGTATAATTCTTAGTGATACTTGCAATTATTGTAGTTATAAGGCACTTTCTTGTTTGAGTTCAGAATAGCAAAAGCAAAATATATCATAACCAAAAAAGTGCATATACATGTATAAGAAAAGTGCATATACGCGGGCAAAAAAAAAAAAGTTGCACCCAACAACACGGCTCAAGATCCTCTATACCACAATTTGCACCCAACAACACATATAAGAAAAAAAAACTAAATAAAGTCCCACCTTGAAAATATGTAGTAGTAGTATAAGGGATTAATGCATCATTTAATAAGTTAACCTCCAAGTCGAAATTACTGCAAATATATATCAATTACAAAGCATAACTGAATTCATTTCAAAGTTTCAACTCCTCTGGATTATGTTGGCCTTTAAAACCACGAATTACTCACTCAAATCAGATGCAGAAATAGTAAAACTGGAAATTAGGGTCCAAAATTGAAATTTCTGTAACTCAAGATAAGAATTTCACAAAGCTCTATATAGATGCTTAGAAGAGCTATACTCTTAAAACCGAAAATTTGAGTCCAAATATAAAGAAATACTCTATATAGATGCTTAGAAAAGCAATACTCTATATACATACTAAAGCAAAGTCCAAATATAAAGAACATAAAATGGGTCTACCCATAAACGCTGACCAAAAGTGTGAGAGAAGATCTTTTGTCGATGATCACCACATCATCTGGGAACTAAAGGCGATGGGTTGTCATCTAAGCAACCATTATCAAAGTTCTTAGAGTAGCTCTGTGCATCGTAGTTGTACCTTACGAGGCTGCTCTGCTGGCTTAGTTGTTGTCTCCACCACGACTTGAACCTCAAGATCAGCAACCTTGCAGCGTTCAATCCATGGCAAAAGTTGTTAATAATTGTTCTTTGAGCAATACTAACAAATGCAACTCCAGAGCCATTGCACATGAGCCTTGAGCTTCCCCTTTTTGATACTTGAATCTTCCTCCAGTTCATAATATTTGAGATATTCTTATTTCGAGCTTCTCCGAGAGTATTAAACTGGTAATATAATGTATATAAAGGAGATAGACCTCATCCACTGAAAGTGCTGATGTTCCCATTCAAAAGTAGGCATCAGAATATCTAAATGATAATATGTTTAAATATCTAATTGATAATATGTTTGTCATTGTCTCATTTGCAGGAGATAAAATCAGTCAACTTTAGAATTGATACTTGTAGGTCCTGATGGTCCTCATTTGAAATAAGACAGAAAGTAAGGTTCATTGGTAGGGCATCTCATTTTGTGACCACTTTTCCTACCATTAAGCTAACTCAAAACATATTTCAGGTTTTTTTCTAATCTAGACCTTGGGAATTTTGTTGAGGTTCAACATGCATTGATCAAGTGGAAGGAATACACATCCACATGAAAATCAAGGTGGCTAATTAAAAAGCCTTGTTCATTACTTTTGATAATTGATAAGAACTTGCTTGCGCTAATAGTTCGTTTACTAAATATATCTGCGGTTGAGAGGTTTCGACATCCTAACATCTTATAACTACATCGAGTGAACCACTTCTTACAATTTAAACCAGACAAGTGTGTTAACATGTGACAAAGTGGTGAAATAACATGTCCAGTAACAATAACACGGATTAGCAAGCAATCCAATTCAAGAAAAAGCCCCTTAAACCATCACATGATCAGCCATATCTGCGGTATATGAAAGTAAAAATGCAAGACTAAAGGTAGTTCATTTACCAAGAAAAGAAAATAATTTAACGCTGCAGAACATGATAAAAATTTGTCTTTTACAAAAATCTCACTATCAATGACAATTTTCATATCTAGAAAAGAACAGACACTTTAAAAGAAAAAGAGAAACAAGCACGAAAATTCTAGAACTCCAAACTTTGACTCCTAAACGATAGCATTAGCAGCACTAGCAATTCTAGGCCAAAGATCAGCACACTCTTTTCCGATAGGGCCAGTGATGGCAGAACCTACAAACAAGAGGAACAAACATGAAAGAAGAAATTATTTACTAACATTTTGCATAATGTTATACATGTGAAATTCAAAAACTTAAGATGACAGATGCGAGGAATGGCCATTACCCTTCATTTCACCCTTAGGATTAACAATGACACCAGCATTATCTGAAAATATAGGTAGACAGGAATTAGTCATAATACATTGATGTTTGATGAAGCAAACAGAATAATCAAACAGCACCATTACAACATTCAAATATTCCCAGCAATCAAATATTTATTTAATGGCCAAAGGGTTTCTTTGATGATTGCCGTAGGGACACTGCTTAGATCTAGAACACTATTAATTTTTTTCTTTCTTGCCTTTAAGAAGATTTCAGGTGTCAAATCAATTTTGAAGTCAAATTCTTTAATTTTAAGAATCAAATTCAATTTCAGAAATAATTTTACATTTCTAGATACAGGCTGATATTTTTTCAGTACAAAATTCTAGCTTAAATTCAGTTAGAACACATCCATCTAATTAAAAGTGATTGTATTTGCACATCTTTGTTGCTGGTCCCTCTCTTAAGAGGGTTATTCACTTACAAGTGATTATGCTAAATATTGTTGTTAGACCAAATCCAATTTGAACTAGAATTATATCAATATTCCTACAGCTCAAATCATTGGACATGATATCACAAACATGATTGACAAATTGAGGGATACAAACATTGAGATTCTCTAAAATATATATTTCATAAC
This sequence comes from Penstemon barbatus, assembly GCA_003313485.2. Taxonomy (NCBI): domain Eukaryota; kingdom Viridiplantae; phylum Streptophyta; class Magnoliopsida; order Lamiales; family Plantaginaceae; genus Penstemon; species Penstemon barbatus. The sequence goes on along the minus strand of CM064877.1, from coordinate 13,058,892 downwards.
TTGAAAAATAGACAGGAAAATGATAGGTCACACCGTCACATGTTAAGCAATTCAACGTAAGTGAAATGAGATATAAGTTACAGACAAAAATGGAACCAGTCGAGCAACATAACAGCTATATAAAGGTAGCTTATCAAACAATTTCCGTAGCAATTAAATTATACCTTCAAAGTACATGAAAACTCCGTCCTTTCGGCGCCATGGCTTACGCTGACGGACAATGACGGCAGGCATGACCTTCTTACGGAGATCTGGCTTTCCCTTCTTCACTGTCGCCATCACCATATCACCAACACAAGCAGAAGGCAACCTGTTCAGCCTACCCTTGATCCCCTTCACGGATATGATGTACAAATTCTTCGCACCAGTATTGTCAGCGCAGTTCACCGTCGCCGCCACCGGCAGACCCAACGACATCCTAAACTTGTTCCCAGCGGAACCTCCGCGCCCTGCATGAATAAACGATCGATTTTTCTATAAATCAAAGAAGATTCGCTTGGAAAAGGTAATAGATGATGAAATAGGGTTTCGTACCTCGCTTCGACATCTTTGCTGTCTCCTCTCTCTACAACCTCTCTATGGAAATAGAAATGAAAAGAATAAGATTGAAGAGGCGCTAGGGTTTTAAATCTGAAGAGGGGCTAGGGTTTTTGGTTCAACGGATGATGGGCTAAAATATTATTGGGGCAGTAATATAAAGCCCAAACGTCGATGTGGGGAGAAATTAAATACCATCTGGGCTTTGTGCTCCACAAAGGCACAAACTAATGCCCATAATTAAGGGTTATTTCGTAATTCCGTTTAAGTGTTCATTTGTTTTCTTTAGACAATATATCTTTTTCTCAATGTTTTAAATTTATTTTGAGGCGCGTCGGACACATAAAATGATAATCTCTCTCAACATTAATTCGAACTTGGGTTCGCTACCTTGTAATGATTAGTCTCTTCCACTATATTTCTGACACTTTCTTTGTTTAGAATTAGAATTTATGTTCGGATTTATTGAAAATAAAATATAACAAACATTATATTTTTTTGAATTAGGAATTTTGCATCTACTCAAGATTTTCTCTAAGTAATGTGATATTAGTGTTGTGTGATTACTTTTTCTTATAATTTGATTGTAAATTCCAATTAATGTGTGTGAGTTTTCTATAATTTGATGCTAGTGTGTGGTGATTGATTTTTCTTGTAATTCAATAGATTTTCTGATTTAGTGATATTGCATATATAGATTTTTTGATCTAATGATATTGTATATTAATGTAATGATCATTTTTCTTAAAATTAATTTAAAATTATTTTTTGTAGAAAATGCAAGATACTTCACTGTGTTATGTTAAACCTGCAAGAAACTACTCTGTGAAATTTTTACTGCGCCAAACTTCCTTGTATTTTCAAAAACCCGGCAAAAAACCTAACTTGTAAAAGATATGTTGTTTTGGATCGACGTATTTTAAGAAACAGTTTTTAAAATACTTCAAGTTGGTCCCTACAACTTCACGTAACATATTTTTAAATTATTTATGGAAATATATCGATCCAAAATGACTTATTTTTTACAAATTGAATATTTTTTGTAGAGTTTTTGAATCACAAGCAAGTTTGACACAATAAAAATTTCACAGGATAAACTTTTACAAGTTTAGCAAAACACATGAGAATATTTTGCATTTACACAAGAATTTTTTTTTTCTTTACTTCAGAGAATATCAGTCTCTTACCTACATGGCTACATCTAACTGCGGTTATAGACCTAAAAAAAGCCTATCTCTTTTTTTCTTCTTCTTTTTCACATTTCAGGATTGGTTTATACAGCATATTACTCGCAAAAGGCATTTTAGTTCTTAGCTTTTACTAATCCTTGAATTGAAGGAGTGATGTATCAAAATTATCGACAAATGTCTTAAAATTAGGAACACAAAAAACTTAAGAACCAAAATTGATTGCCGGGAACTATCCCCACATCGCGACTCAATAAAAGTTAAAAAAGGACCGAAAATATATGTGTCGTGTCAATCTCCCTTTATAACAATTTTAGACTCAGTAGGGAAGGAGTTTGATTGAATTTGGTCTCACTCGAATCGAGCTAAACTCTATTAAATAAAGAGTTTCTGGAGGTTTCATGTCAAACTCACTTTTGTCTCTAATCAAATTCTACAAAATCCTAACTTGAAACTTATAAAATTATTTCACAAATATAAAGTCATTGATTTGAAATCTACCACCTACTTTTCTTTCTCCTTCAAACCCAACAACCAAATCTCAAGTTTTCAAAAGCCACGACCTATTATTTAATTATACCTATTATTATATTTCACTATCTCAATATTCCATTGAAACCATTATATTTTAAACTTTCACCAAACTCTCAAACCACTTTTTAAAATCAAATCGAGACGAAACTTAACCAAATTACTTCCATAATAAGCCTTAGAGGTTTTAGTTAATCAAAGCTTGTGATTACTTATCTTCATGTACTGGGGTATTTGACTAACCCATTCAATCTTTTATTAGAGTATTACTTTTCTGTGATAATTTTCAAATTCTAATTAACTTGTACCAAGAAAGTGAAAGTATTGATTGCAATAGCCTAGAGGAGGAAGTGATTTTTATTTTTAAGATACACCCAAAAGTTTGAATGGTTGTCTTTAGCTTCTTCTATTCTGCAAATCCACCCTAAATCATGTGAAAGACTAAACTCAAAGATGAATCACTCAACTTCCTGATATCCTAACACATCCTAAATTGGATACAACTCTTCTTGGGCAGTTAAGTAGCAACTAATTGGAAAATCAAAGAACACGCCCTCTTCGTGTTCCTGGCCCCATCAAGTGTGTCTTATTTCAATAACATAGCATCTATTTAACCTATAGCAAAAAAAAAAAAAAAAAGAGACAGTATATACCCTCAACGGCGCAACTGATGAATCAATAAATGTGAATGAAATTTAGTTTCTTAAACAAAGTACATTTCTAGGTTTTCTAACAAATAGTAGCCATGAACAGAGATGTATCATAATTTCCTCACATTTTCTGCTATCCATGGCTCAAATATTACACTGCTTACAACATCAGAGAAGAATAACAAACTCTTGGCAATAACCAGTTCAGCCGAGTCCAAAGGATAGTTGTAGCTTGTAATCGAAAGCAAAACAGCTAGTTATGTAGTTCAATGACTTCCATTTAGGTCCAAGACCACAGTTAGATCGAAAGGTAACAAACCACATAATCACCATCTTCTAGCAGCCCTAGATCCTACAACACATAATCGGCTGGTTAGGAGCATTAATGGTAGCAAAAAAAAAATATACAAGCTATTCTCATTAACCAAACCTTGACCTGATAATTTGTGATATCATCAATATCAATAAGAATATATGAAGGATAGTTTTTGTTTAAAGTTTCATATGTTTCACTTGTTCTAGTTTTCACATACCAGAAGAGGGGAATAAACAAAAGATGTTAGTTAGCCAAGTAGAAAAGTATATGCAAAGAGGTAAAATAAAGAATCAAGGCTAGCTAAAATGTTTCGACTAATCTACTTGTTGCATATTTATCTTGTTTTTAAAACAAATAGGTCCATAAGAATTAAGGAGAAACAAACACATTGTGTTGTGATGTAGAACTTACTACGCTTTATATTCCGGCAGAACTTGCTGCCACATTGACAGCGAAACGCCTTAATAGGGTGATCATGGTCATCAAAATCAATACCGTAATCCTGCGATTTTAACATATAAAAAAATCTCAGCAAAGAAGATACTGCATCAACTAACCTTTTGGTTCCCTGGACAATTGATGTAAGTGAAAAAAGAACAAAATTAACTCTAAACACCTGTTCGCCATGTGTATATACTCGTGTCTGTCAAATATTCATGGGAGTTGGAAAGAACTTAACAGTGAATTCATGAATCACTAAGTAATAATTAGTATTCATCAATGTCATAAATTTGTTATGTGAAAAGTTGGTTATTGTAGTTAAATCTACCATACTCGATCAGTTAGTTCAACAAACATCATCTAAGATGCAATTCACATTGACCCATTTGCAGTAAATAATACAGGTGCTAGACAGTATAATTTAATCACCATCAACTACATATGATTTAAAACTTACAGCTTTGAGGTAAATAAAACAGATTTCACCCATATTATGATATTACAGTGGACATACTTCATTAAAATGCACTTGACTCGGTCACATGTAACTTTTAGATTTTATTTGATGCGGTGGTTTTGAACTAATCATTTAGTAGTTGAAAGCTTTTAAGCATATGCTGCAATTTGGTTCAAAGGGATTTATAGTGTCATGACACCACAAAATTTCGTTTTTGATTTGTTAAGGCCAGTGTGATATAAGGTCGGCTGACTCTTGGTTTTGGGATCCACTAAAGTGAAGTGCCATATAATATTTAACTAGAATTGAAGCATCTGTGAAAACTATTCCCAGACATAATCTTCATCAATAATGTTGATGAGTACATACAAATAAGCATGACTCGCCAAACAGAAACGACTTACCCAAGTGAGTTCTTCCATGGCTTTCACTTTTCTTGTAGTGAAGAAGGCAAGCTGCATTGAAAAACAAGATCTCCAATTAAACTTTACGCCTATACTTCACATCAACTAGTTAATAAGGTAAAACATGTAAAGTAAAAATGGTATGTCATACATGATAATAGTGGTGATCGGGAGTCTCCACTTCCACTGGTATCTCTACCATGTTTGAGTCGTAACATCTAGCATGATTAAAGGAAAACAGAGAAGTTTGTAAGAGAATTAGCAACTGAATTCAGGCAAGGGTTTGGGCACTTGAAAATAGTCTTCCTGTATGATTGCATTCCAGTTGCCAGGAGCTTGTGTGCAGAGTGCAGAGGGGGTGAGACAAATGAATATAAAGAGAGGGTTGCCCCAAATGTATATAAAAAACCTAATAACAAACCAAGTGCTTAGTATTCAATTTAAACGAACTCACCTGTGGTTAATAAACCTCGCAACATTTCCATAATATGTAGCATCTAAACAAAGAGCTTCTTCGTCTTTCAGGACTCCTTCAGCACACCAATCAGCATCAAGAAGCACAGGGTATGAATGTTTATCCCCTATAGGACTACGCAAAACACGATCAAAGAGCTCTGCATTGGTAAGAACTTCTCCAACATACTCACAAACAAATGCACCTTTTGGCAGGTCCTCCAAAGTACGTAAACCCCACCCCTTTCCTCCGGGGGTCATAAACACCTAATCACACACGATAAGGAAAAATAGAGAATATTTAGCAGTCATTAACTCCATATAACTACATGCAGGGGATAGAGGCAATCGCAGGACATAACTCAATCAAAATATACTACCTGTAAGCTACGGCTTATTCCTCTCTGTACCACTCGGTTGCCGCACTGTTTATCACAGCCACATTTCCACCAACATTCTTTTATGAACTTCCTCAGGAGGTGCCCTTTGCAAGGTTCAATTACATCCTCACTTTTTGACCTTTCCAGAGGACATTCCTTACAGAAGAACTGACAATGTTTATTTGGATCCCGATTCATGGAAACACACTCTTTAAGAAGCTCCTCCTTAACAAGGCCATCTGTAGTGTATGCAAATTCGCCTCCAGATTCATGTGAACAAGCACAAGGTGTGTCTAATGACAGACAATTCCCAGAACAAGTAGAACAGCTATTGTTATCTCCAATACGGGCAAGTGAGACATTCACATATGCATTCTGGAAAAGTGCATTTTGAGGTATGTAGTGAAAAGATGGTGGAAGCTCATCATTGACTTCATTTGCCAGTGTAATTACAACCTTTTCTTGTCCTTTGGCTATGTCAACAACATCATGGACATGGAGTGACCTGATCAGTTCAGGAGTCACCTGAGGCTGCTGATTAACCACCGTGTTCAGATTATTAATTTGTTCAGCACTATTTTCTTGGACCTCTTTATCTGTTTCACTATCATCTCCAGCAGCCATTTTGTCTGGCTGTGAGCCATCATCTATTCCGTTTGAAAGTGGAGGAGATGGGGGTGTTACTGGCAGAGGCACATCAGCTTTAGACTGAGAATCAACTGATCTATTCAAAGAAGTAACGATAACTTTGGCACCTAGAGCATCTACTGCAGAAGATTTATTCAGTAAATCAATGCTAGGAGCCACATCTGTGGGTTGTGGTGACTTACTATTGGACTCTGTCCCTAATTTCAGATAGCATTGGCACATTTCTTTCAAAAGATTAACCACAGAAAAGTTTGGGTCCAAATTATCGTATGAACTGAGGCATCTATCCTCCACCATTTTTAAAACTGCTTCAAGAATAGGCTTATGGAAGTCGGGCCTTCGGAGAGCCCCGTCGCAGCTCAAAGAGATTTTAACCTCTCCAGAAGGCGAGGAAGCAATCACTAGGTCAGAGGAACATTCACCGGATATTAATGTCTCCTTACCATTGTTTCTCGGTTCATTTAGAGAGTCAGTGTCATTGGCTGTTCCTGGTTCATTTCGAGAGTCGGTGTCGATGGCCATTCCTGGTTCATTTAGAGAGTCGGTGTCAATGGCTGTTCCTGGTTCATTCAGAGATTGTGATATTGAGGGTTCAGGGCCATAATGTCCTCTCGATATGCCATCCCTACTCGGTGAATCTCCTTCATCTGATGGTTCTGTATGTTTTGGACTAGGATTGTAAGAATGAATGTTACAATACAAAATTCTGCAGCAATATGTTGAATAGAGTAATGTGGTAGGAGACAAAGTTAAGTGGATAATCAATGTCTTCACAATGCTTGATGAGGAGATTTTCACAGATAAATTGAGGCGTAATCCAGTACCTCAATGGCATAAACCAGGAGCTATAAAATAAATACGCCCCTCAATTCAAAACATATTAATAAAAAAATTAAAATATAAACTTAGTATACCATAATCAACATATTTTCCCTAACAACTAACTCCTGACATTCAGAGACAAATATTAACTAAGAATCGTATTCAATGTATTAAGATTTCATACATAAACAATAAAACCCATGGCTGTGTTTGGATGGGTTTTGGCCTGGTCTCGCGGGTTTCGTGAGACCGAGCCAAAACCCTTTCAAATGAGTTTTCGTCAAACCCATAAAAAACAAAAACCTATTCAGAAACTCACACTCAAACTCTTCAAACCTATAAAACATTGATTTGACACCTACCACCTACTTTTTCCCCCAATTCTCACTAAAAAAGACATTGATTTGACACCTATCACCTACTTTTTTCCCTAAACCCCAACATCCAAACTCAATCCAAATGGGGTTTCAACTTATTCAAACCACAAAACCCAAGAGCCAAAACCCATCCAAATGAAGTCTCAAATGTTTCATCGAAACCACCCAAACCAATTTATTTAAACCGAGACCCGCGAAACCGAGCCAAAACCCATCCAAATAGACCCTAAATTTCTGGAATCAAAAGAAAAGAGAATTAGAGATTTATGTTCAAGTATTTTTCAAAAAGGGAACAACTACATGGACTGAAGCTAACAATATGTCCTAAGAATCTGAGATCAAAATAACTGATGACATTTCAATTAATCAAACACAATGGTTACTCAGACAATAAAAAATCAGCTTACCTGGAGAAATGGTTGCAATAGGAATAACCAATAGCGGCATGTCATCCGTGAGGGGCTCATCTTTGGGCTTAATTAAAGGAGGAGTTGCAGCACTCTTCTGTTTCGGTGAAAAAACAATGCCAGGCTCAACTCTTGGCTCTTTAAGACGTACATCATGTGAAGAACTCCCGAGAAGTGGTCTCCTCTCCTTGGATGAAATTTGAGGAGAGACGGATCCCTTCACTCTGTCTCTGAGCCTCATAGGATGAGAAGTTGATATGGGTTCAGTTCTTAATGGGGTATTGTGCTGATTTCTGCTGGTGCCACTGGGTTGGCAGGGGTCACCGTTCTCTTGAGCAACCAAGGATTTGGGAGAAATAGGTTGCTTTTCTTTATCCTTTCCAGGGGACTGGCACGTGACAGCCTGTTGTTTAGCCCTTGTGTTTTCAGCATCAGGATGAGGTGACTCAGCCATTCCGTGTGACCCATTTAGCTTCAAGGGTAGGGTTTCAGGTAGTTCTTGTGGTTCTTCTTTAGGCCTAAGTAGAGTTTTGGTGACACCAGTATGTGAGGAGCTTTGACCACCTCGGTTTTTAAGTCGCAATCTTTTCAAAGGCCGTTCCATTTCTTCAGTTGCCTGCAATCTTTTCAAAGGTCGTTCCATCTCTTCAGTTGCCTGTGCTTCTTCCTCAATTTCATCCTCCACCTGATAGGAACACGTACCAGTATATAGTTTCACGAGATTGAAGAAAAGATAGAGTGAACAAAGAAACTGGCACGAGCAAAAAAGTTTAAAGCATGATTGCATGAAAGAAAGTTCACTTACTTCGTTATTCACAATCTTCATTGAAGGCTCTGCTGCCTGACAAATGACAGTAATCAGGATATTAGCACTTAATCCTCTTTCTGTATAATTGGACCAGTTCAGAGAGAGCAAGGATTGTTCTATATGTACTAATACTTTTCTGTAACCAAGATATAATTGGATGCTTTTCTCTTAAAAGATACTAATACTGACCAAAATCTCAGCTCTTTGATCAAGAACATATGTAAAATTAGTAGGATTAACAATAATAGCCGACATAAAAACTAAACATATATTTACACATGAAAAAGGTGTGTGTGGGGGGGGGGGGGGGGGAGAGCAGAGGTGGAAGCTGCACAAGACTGGGAGAAAGACAAGATAGCCAAATGCTCAGCCGAAAACACTTACTTTTGCTTCTTCTTTCTCAAATATTGCATCAGCTAGGACTCTATAATTTTCAGCTTCAATAAGCTCCCAGTTTTTATCATACAGTTTCAACAAATTCTTCAATACTGGCTTCACTTTATCATCCTTGATACCAATACTCTTCATAGCACGAAAGGCATTTGCGATTCTCATTCTTATGTCCTTGTTGTTGCTCATTATGTCACACCTACAATCCTTAATATTGTCATCAAACATAATAATAACAGCTACTTTACACATAAAACAATTCATTAATAGGAACCTATAAGTACAATAAACAACACAATCAAAACAAGAGCAGCAAAGCAGCCCAAAGCACTCATTCGACAATTTTGCTAAAACTTAGCTTGCCTTATATAAATCATCACTTCAAGCAGTAACAAAAGCTTGATAAACTCAATTGATTAGGTGGCTCAACCTTACATAAATTATAATGATGTACAGGTAATTGATTGGTGGGCAACTGGCAACAAGAACCTATGAACCAATTTTATCCACAATCAACAGGGTTACCAAACGCTCTTATCCACAATCACACTAGTACCTACAGATATCACTCTGACAAATTATTCAAAGCATAGATGCATATTATTATTGTCCAATGTTCACCTAATCAATGATGAACGAATTAAAACAACAAATTAACAGGCCAAAATTGTCGAAGGAAACCCACAAGCACCCATAAAACTCAGTATGAGTCTATGATCAATAAATTCAAAACACATATGCTTACTTTCCAGACTTTACATCATATGGACTTAACTATGCGCATCAAAGGCTCTCAATGTATATATCAAACTTATTCAATCGAAAACCAAATGCAAACACACGGTTCAGATTAGGAATACGGGTACTTACTTTATGAGAGAGAAGCAGCAAATCTGCATGTACTAATGTCATTATATAACATCCTCACCATGAACGACACGAAACAGAGATAACTCAAATACTCTCAACATCCATAAAATTATTTCAGCAATTCCTTACTTTTAGCCTAAACACTCCAAAAAGAAAAACTACATCCATCCCCTGCCAAATTAAACAATATTTTGATTTCCGCTGTCCTATTTAAAGTTTCAAGCACCAGTATCCAAACCTGTTTATTTAATTTATAAAACAGAAAACAAATATAACATTGATTTTATTAATTATTCTACAACTCAGTATCAGATAATAATTGATAGAGAAATATAGTTTAAAAGATCATACAAGCCACACGACCCGCTTAATACCAAAAATGCTTTTATGTGCCAATTAGTCTCTTTGATCTGGCATAAAATGCATTAAAACTTCTAATTGAACAGCTTGAATGATGAAATCATGAGCCAATTCAAAGATATTTTTGATTTGCAGTAATCTGAGAATCCCGGAGAATATATCTGCCTCTTTTAGGGAAATAAAACTTAATTGGAAATATATTATGAAAGCAGTATTCCCACCATACCAGCAGAAATGCTAGCTCTACACAATTAGGAAATGCACAGAAAATGTGAATCCCCAGTGTTCATTAAAGAGTATAAAGAAATTATTTCTCCTTTAGAAACATAGAATATATCGCACCTATAACTTTCGTCTTTCGTGCGTTAAGATTGGCAAAATTGCAGAGAACGTCCCGAACTAATCAGTGATATTGGGTTTTCGTCCCAAACTATATCACCTCATCGGATTTCGTCCCGTAATTTAATCTTTTTTAGGAATATCGTCCCACAGTTAATTATGAGACGGAAATTGCGCATGTGTCCGTTAAATTGCCACATTGTTGCTTACGTGTCCTGACGTGGTAAATATTAGCATCAACAATTATACAATATTGCAGAATTCGTCCCAAACTAATTACAAGATTGAACCGTCATTTCCATTGAATTAGAAATTTTATATTGGAACTAAATTCATGCAAAATGGTAAATTACGGAACAAATTCGGCGAGTTGATATTTTTTGGGACAAAAAACCAAAATTAATAATTAGTTTGGGACAATACTCCGAAAAATATTAAATTATGGGATGAAATTCGGTGAGGTAATATAGTTTAGGTCGTTTTATGCGATTTTGCCTTAATATTTCTCAAAAAACGAAAATCGAAAGAGATATGAAATGATTATTTCTCCTTTTCTGCATAACTTAGAGAATTATTGAAGATAAAAGACAAAAGTCACAGGTGAGATATTGCTAACACGTATGGAGGATGTAGGAGAATCGTGAGTCACAACTGCTCATGCAAAAGCACGTATTTCCTTTCTCTAGAAACATCAATAGTGATAAGGATAAAGGAGAAGGTTAACACGTATTCAACATGCAAATTTCAGCATCTTGTTATGTGTAATAAAAAATAGATTGTTCACCACTATAAAGCAGACGCGTAAACATAAATAGGTGTATGCATACAGCAAACACAATATGCAGAGAAGGGGGAAAGTGGATATTTATTACCCTTCCCCCCTTCTCTGATCCAACTTTAGATCTAGGAGTGGAGAGAAAATCTCAGTATATTATAGAATTATTTTGCTTCAACGGTTGGGATTTATCATTACATCATTACATCAAATCAGAAATCTATTTGAGTACAACCAAATATTTATTCGAGTACAATCAAATTACAAAGACAAATAACTACCAACCAACTAGTATTAAACTAAAGTAACCCCACATTAGTGGGAGTTGAACCCATGACCTCTTGGTCTTGGGGGCCTCAGCCTTAGCAAGGGGATATGGCCTCGTTGGCAAACTCTTTTTTGGAGGTTGAAATTTTAATTCCTCCAAAAGGGAATGAGTAATAAAAATAATTGCAAAAGCAAATTCAGATAAAAGAGCATCAATTTTGAAAAGGATGCGATAACCAGTAACAAAAATTGAAATGTGAAGGTGGGCTCTGAGTAAATCTCATGTTAGCCCCAAAGCATTGCATGTTTAGATGTCGATGTATGACTGTAATGCCTTATTGCAATTCCTAGAGGCCAAACAAATGAAAGCTTGTAACATTATTAATCAGCTTTAAGCTCCTAAACTCTTTTGAATCAAGCTTTCCAACAGAATTAGGACTTAGCTTGACTAAAACTCAATGAGAGCATTTAAAAAGGAAATTCAATAACCAATTTCTCTTCGAGAAAATCTCAATAAAACTTGTAGCTCTCAATCCACTAATATATCGATATTAATAGGAAATATTAACATGCCATTATTTATAAGGAATCAGGGCCTTAAAACTCAATGTTTCCAAAAGAAACACCTCAATTTCATAACATATAGCACGAGATCTCAAACTTGAAAGAAACTATATATCCTCTTTTATTCAACCATTTTTTTGGTACAATTTGTTACCAATTCACCATAATTCTAATTTAATGAATATAGTCGAAAGCACAAAACTGCAATGTAATGACTAATGCCAAATTTCCAAATAAACAAAACTCGGCACTGTGAAAGATACTCACACAAACTAACATTAACTTTTAAATGCATTATACATTCCATTTTTTCGCATAACCACATGTTTCATGAATTACAACAACAAAACCACAACTAGTCAATAAAAGTATTAATTAGTCATTATTACTCAAGCAAAAAGAAATTTATCAACACTCAAATAAATGCATTAAAAAAAGCCCCCCCCCCCCCCCCCCCTGTGTGCAGCAGAAAGTCGATCACTAATTCTCACACGCATTAAGTTACGGAAAATTAGTACCTACCCCGGTGGATTTAATCCACCCGGGTGCTAGATGAATACCACGTGTGCTCATGTGTCATTCATCCAACCCCAACGGATTAAATCCACTGGGGTAGGATCTAAGTAACCAATTAACTTAAAGGAAAAACAAGAAGGGAGAAACTAAAAAAGACTAAAGCACGTTTTATTCATAAACAAGCATAGACGCACGTGAAGGTAAATGGATAAGTGACTTGTCAATGTTGTCATTACAAAAACAATCGGATAAACCCTAAACCTCCACCCCCCAAACAACAAATACTCATATCCAAGAAAATGTAAATTCAGATATTGGTGCCAATAACGAATTTTCAAATGTGGAAAGACCGGATACCAAAAATCTCCTCCTGAAAAAACAGAAGCCCTGAAATAATAAAAAATGAAGGGGAAAACGGAGAAAACGCGTAGGTGAAAACCGGACAAGTGAATGCAATAATTTGTAACGCACGGATACACAAAATCAAAGGAACAGAAAAATCTTACCTGCATTAACAAATTGCTTCTGCGGTAAATGTGGATTGGGCAGATTTGTGCTTTTGGAGAGTAACAATTTGAGGTGATTTCACAAGCAAAATACTCGTATTAATTAATACTCCAATGAAAGAAAATAAAAGTCACTAGGGGAAAATTTTGAGATGAGAAAATAGTGCCAATATATAAGAAGGGTCAGTATCAGCAATAAGGTGAGTAGAAGAACATATTTGTTATACAAGAAACATTTCGGGTATGTTTGATTGGTTTTTTAGAAATTATTTTCAGAGAGAAACGAGATAGGAAAAAATTAATTAATTAATTAATTAAAAAATCAGAAAAGTGTATATCAATTTTTGGATTATTTTTTTGAAAAAATCGACTAATTGGATAAAGTAATGATGACTAGGGGTTTCAACAAAATCGCGAAACCTTTTCAACCGATCGACCAAATCCAAATCGGTCGCAATTTACAGGTCAAAAGTTGGATGGGTTGATCTTGGGCTTATTGAAAAAAAGACCGTAAATTGCAATCGAATATAATTTTGTACATGATGTGTTTGCAAATAACTTATAAGCTTTTCTTACCTCGAACGCAGCAATATGTTGTTTGCAAAATTAGCTTCGGCTTCAGATTATCTCAAAATAAGTTATTTTAAGCTCATAAGATAAAAGCTTCTCTTAAGGTACTTCTGCTTATACTGAATTTAACTCATAATATTAGGCATTGGTTTATTTACTGAAGTTTGCAAACACGCACTTTAGTCTTTAAGTTAAATAGAAGCCTAATTGCAAATGAGAGAATTGTACTTGTGATACCAAAAAATATATCGATTATCACTTGAGGTAACATAAAATCGAGGCCGACACATTTTGTATTACAATTTAAGAAATTGAATCATTGTTGGTACTACCATTAAAAATGGAAGTTAATTGATGACGAGACAGTTAAGTGTTATTGTAAAATTGATATCATTATATTTGTTGATTGACAATTCTACCCCATGACATTTCAGGTTGTCAAATAACCCCACATCTTCAAATTTACTAACAATTTAGTCCACATTGTTGCCCAATTTCAAAATTGGCTTGAATAAGACTCGTGCATACCAATTTGAGATTTTAATTATTATATATACATATTTATTTAACTAATAATAGTTTTATAAATAATATTAACAGACCAAATAATGTTTTAATATAGATCTGACAAAATACTAAAAATAAAAAGAATTTATTTAAATCTAAAATTTATATATATAATACTAATATATTTAATATTAATTAAAAAATTTATATATTATTAGCAAAATAATTAGAATTAAAAAAAACTAAAACCCATTCCTGTCCCCCACTCAACCTCATCCCCCGTAACCCCATTCCGCCAAGGCACGCGCCTGCCCAACGCCTGCGGGCCTGACTGCCTCCCCGTTTCTCCCCTCCGCTGTCCTCGATTTTTTTTTTCATCTCTAGCCAGAGGTAGCTTGCCTGCCTCCCTCCTTCGTTGTATATTACATCAAGTTTTTATCCGATCAAAACTAATTATTTTCATATAGATTTTAATTCAACCCAGCCAAAAAAAAATAAGATTTAGATTTGGCTGAATCGGAGTTAAGCGGGGCGAACCCATTGGTCGTGAGTCATGAACCACAGTGACGGAGTCAAGATTTTTATCCAATGATGCGAGACTAAGACAATAAAATACTTAAATGTATAGAATTTTTGTCCTTAGAGTTGATTATCTAATCCAATTATTTAATTATGATATAATGATAAATGAGTAATGATTGTATTGTAGCAATAAAATTTCGAGTCTAAAATTTATTAAACAAAAAATAATTATACAAATTCAAAATTTAATGATTAAAAATAAGTGGTTATATCTCTATGATTCCCATTATTCTAAATCTTAAGAAGAAGAATAAATGTATCTTGAACTTGATCTTGAAAAATGATAATTTGATCTTCTCCAAAATAATTTCATTATTTGAATAATGTTAATCCAAGGGTAATTTTGCTTAATCTTGGATATAACGTAAAATAATTTGAATCTCCTCAAACAAACGTTTTGAACTCCGTCTTGGATATTTCGGTTTTTAAGGAATTTGATCTTCCTTAGGTGGTACTAAATATCCACTAACGTTTAAATAAGGGCTTCGTTGCTTGGTCTCGAATCAAATGCCGAATTTCCTTCGATCTTTTGAAAAATACTTTAAATGTGGTGAATAACGCCTTGATTTAACGAAGAACACCTTGATTTAATGAAAAAATGCATTGTAGATTTGATTTGTGCTCATTCAAAAGAAAAATGTATGTTTTTTTCTATGAGAGTGCCTTGTTTATAGTGATAGAAAGAATAGTCCATATGAAATTAGTCAATTGAATGATGTAATTTGGTTATATCTCGGTGGCAGAAGACTCACACATTCCTCATTGTCTAAGATATATGAACTCTTTTAATTGTTCATAAGAGATATGCACTATTTTGATTGGTCGTGACTAGGTTGCACAAATACCCTGAAAAATGACCTCGTACAGTATCCACTACTCCGGGGATACGGATACGCGTACGGTACGCCATCTTGATCATCCTAATTAAATTAAATAATAATTCGGGTACGATATATTTTTTTGGAGTATCTGTCGGTTTTGGATACACACGGGATATTTTTGTTAGTTTTTCAAAGTTACAGGTTAACAATTAATGAATATAAATAAAAGCAAAAAAAAAACGTGTATTTTGAATGGCTTTGGATACGGGTACCAGTACTCGTGATATTTAATTGGCTTTTTCTCTGAAGAGTCAAAACATGATTTGATTGTTTTAGATACCTCAACTTGACACTTGTCGTAATTTTATTGGCCAATAAAATATTTGTAGAATTTAATCAAATTAACTATTTCGTTTGGAATTTAATTTAGTAAAAGTCCAAAAATAGCGAATTAATTTAATTTCTAATATATGATTTTATTTTATCTTTCTAATTAGACAAAAATTTACGTTTCTACAAATACGAACTACTTTAAGCACCCGTTTGTTTGATAGGAATGTATCTGATTTTGAGTATTTAATTTCTAGTAATCTGATTTTCAGAAATATGATTTTCCTATTGTGCTTGGGTATCACTTGGAATTGTACCAATAAAATTAATCAAAATCCTTTTCAAATGTTTGAATTTAAAAATTTCACAAAAATACCCCACCCAATAAAATTGACCGAAGGCTAATTTGAATGCAAGATAATCTTATTGTGCTTCAAACTTTCCATCGAACAAGTGACATTTATTTATTAGAATATAATTTTAAGTCACCAAATTTGTATATAAAAAAAAAAATCCAGGGAACAGAATTATGGAAAGCGTTTTTTAATTTATTAACTTCAAAATAAAAACTTGGAATTAGCCAATCAAAAGATTCAAAAGTACCATAAGACTCCATATATATGCATAAGAAGCAAATTCAGGAGCTTGGGGGTGGTTCCGCCACTAGTGAACCATTTTATCACCCGTAATTTTGTTCACAATTTGTTTTCAACACCTCGCAATCATTAAACCAAGATCAGCTCAAATTTATACTATATGATTTCGACGAGCTCTACATTATATATTTGAAGGTGGTTTTTCAACCTCATTTGGTTGTTTTGTCTAGAGTTTTGATTTTCTTTTTAATCCTACAAAATTCTATTATTGTTATACTCTTAATACTAATGTAATGAAATTTATCGTATAAGTAATTTAAGGATGTAAATTACTAATCTTTTCCAAAATCATTCTTCTAAAATGAATCATCATTAATTAGGTTAGAATTATTAGGTTAATTAGACATTAAAAAAGTTTCAAAACTTTGATTTTGGTTGTCTACACAACATGTTTCCGTTTTACATCTCCACTAATTAAAGTCAAAATATAATTTCAGTTTTAATAAATTCCTACAAATCAGTAAATTAAATCAATTTCTTATACTTAATTGTTCCCTTAAATTTGCTATTACTACCGTAAGTCATTGTACTTATATATATATATAAGAACTCTAATCTATATCATATTTTACAAAATTACAAAACTTGAGTTTTTGTGTGAATGTCCAATGTTGAATTTCTTCATTCTATTTATTCAACAGTTCAAACTAAAAATCCGAACATGGTTTGTTTTACATCTTCGTTGCAGGGTGATTTAGAAGTTGTTTTTTATTTTATATTCGATGGTCTTTGCTACATGAAGTCCCATTTTATGTTTATAGGTCTGTTTTTTTATTTCGTTTTTCCTTTTAATAATTATTTTCACTTAATTTGAGTATGATTTTAATTACTGAACATAACTACTATTATGTGATGAAACCTACTGGAGACACCACATTGGGGATGACCTATACCAAATGTATTCTTCAGTCCGAATTGTAAATACACAATTTTATAATAAATTGATTTTGCTTAAACATAACTAAATCTTATATGGTTATTAGATGATGGGTTATTTGTTATATGTGCATGTCTATATTTACTAAATTTTTGTATTTTTTTCTTTATATCCTTACTTATTTATATTTAAGCTTCTTATTTAGTTCTAAATTTGTAGTTTTACTTATTCATTTCCCCCCACTACTTTCTATGTTTATTCTTTTTTTATTAGATTATATTAGTTTTTCTCTTAGTATTATAAATTCAAATATTTGGCTCATCTCGATTCTTCTTACTTTTTTGGGGCTTGAGAATTTCAATTTGTCTGGCTTGAAATGTGTATCATATATAATATGGATAAATATGGACAAAAAATTCACAACTTTTTGCCAGAGACATGGAGATGTTTCAATTTGTCGGTCATTCAACAAAGATATAAAATAGTTTCTACTTCAAATATTGCTTTGAGAAACATGTTTTTATTGAATATTTCCAAAAAAAAATTAAAAGAAAAGTGCTTACAAGATTATGATATTATTGGTCTAAACATATCAAGAAAATAAAATTGTAGTCCGAGACATATGATAGTGTTTATTATAGTGATTACCTACATATATATACATTTACGTCCAATATTTTACAAGTTAAATTAAATAAATTAAATCATATCCTAAATTGAGCTAATTAACTGATCAGTCAAACGATTCATACTCATACTACTCACGAACACAGTTGTGTCTTGATGTTTCATAAGAAAAAATTTATGATTTTAAATAAGTACTAGTTATTAGCTCACCTGATAATAAATGGAGTTGCATGATATCTTTTTATATTTGTATTAATTAGAATGTAAATACTAATATTGACTTTTGATCTTGAGAATTGATTAAAGCCTTAATTATCGTCATAGTATATAATTATAATTTGCAATTTTTCTAAAAAAAATGGTTTAGAAATATAAAATAATGAGAATTGTTTAAAGTTATCATGATCTTAGTAGTTTTAGTTTATATATTGTTTAACCACTTAGAGCTAGCTATTTGAATTGTAGAAATTAATGCAGTCTACATACAAGTCGATAAAATGTATGTAATAAAATTGGTGTTCATGTGATCAAGTGTCATCAATCATTATAAATATTTATTGTTTTCTACTTTTATAATATAGTTCAGTGGAACTCTTTATATTTAGCAAAAGATTACATATTTATTGTTTGATTGCTTTAGTGAATTACAAATGAAAAATAAAAAATAACTGCTCAAATATGTGAAAAATCAATGTGTAGATATGCTCATGCTTGATCGATATTCATCAACTTTCATTAAATATTGTAGATTTATTAAAAAAAAATGTTGCATTTTTGTGTCTATTGTTGTTTTGATTAAGTGTGAACGATCAATCTTAATTGACTTAAAAAATAACCTTTTTTTTATGTGTTAAATTGATTTCAATTGAAATATATATAATTCAAAAACATTGTGTATAAATCGTGCATATTACGGGACGAAAGGTAGTTACTAATTAAATAGGAGTCCAGGTATAAATATAAATAAGATAATCCGAACTTGTCCCACTTATTACTACAATTGTTTCTAAGATTTTGCTCCCTTTATTTTTAAAGGACATTTTAGTAAATGTTAAAAAAAATCTGAAACTTTTATGTACTTTTGTATTTAGAGTGTCTCTAACAATAGTATCCAGAACTGAGTAGCTTGAGTTAAATTTGGTTGTACAATGTTATGGTTAGGGGTGAAATGAGTCGAGTAGTATCGAACGATAAATTTAAATTCTATATCGAGCTTCTAATTGTGTTTCATATTGATTTTATTATTTATCGAATCGAGCTCGAACGAACTTTTATTGAAGGAGTTCGAGTCAGGTTGATATTTTACATTTATTTTGTCAAATATTATCTTACCGATTCGAGCTCGAATTGAGCTTCAAAAATTATCAAACACAAAATACTATTCAAACTTGTTTGATAAGTGTGTCGAACCGAGCCCAAACACATTTTTATCGAACAAGTTTTAGTTTTTTTTTCAGCCCTATTTACGTTGTTTTAACTACTTACTCCAACAATAGCTTTCAAATTTTACTATCTATTAATAATTTATTGTTTTCAAATATTTAATAATAAAAAGTCATATAAATAATATCTTAACAAGCTTAAAACTTTTGGTTGAGAATTAATTGTATTAATTACTTTAATGTGAGAGAATATTTGAGAAAAATAATTATATTTTAAAACATAGAGTCTTATATTTAAGACATCTAAAAAAATTCAAAGCAAATTTTAGGAACAAAGAGAATACTTGAATCTCTCATCTAAATTATCTAATCAAATCTATTTGTTAACAAGATGGATTGAAATTGGGTCAAATTCAAAATAAAAACCGGTTCCCATTCCAAGCCTTACATGGAATGCATGGGGAAGGCATGGGACTTGGGAGCACATGAACTGTACGGAAAATAATAACAAACCCAGCCAGTTCTTGGCACGTTGAAGCCACCGCCTGTACATTATTCTCATACAATTCCTATTTCACCCTTCAAAAATTCCATATCTTGCCCTTGACCTCTTAAAAATATACAACTCCCCAAAGTTAAACAATGGTTGTACTTTGCCCTTTATGTAACTTTAGTACTACTAGTTTTTTTGCAGCAGTAATTATTAACATTAAAAAAAAAAAAAAAAAAAAACTTAACGCGTAAGATTTAGTCAAAAATCAAAATCAAAAGGTCCACCATTTTGTAAATCCAAACCACATACGAACATACCTTTTCCCACTATCACTACCTAAGCAAATCCCATTAATCAGCTTTAATTTTTAATCATGATCATGAATAAATTAACTCAAACATCTCAATACAAAATTCTATAAACCCCAATCAAAACACAATTACTAAGAATAATTAATAGCAGCAATCAATTATTCATTTATCATTCAACTGTACAATCTGTAAAAGTTGCCAACTGTGTGTGAAGTTGGCACTAAAAAGGTACTACCCACCAAAGCACACACACAACAAAATCATTTCATTTCCAACTCTTTCATAAATTCATATGAGAAAACTTAAATTATTCAACAAATCCTGAAATGGGTCCATCTAAATTTCTCATCTTCCTCATTCTGACCCTCTCCCCCATTCTCTCCTCCTCTTCCGACTACACAAACTTAGTTTTCAAAGGCTGCGCAGACCAAAGCTTCCAAGATTTCAATTCCATCTACAAACAAACACTACAAAATCTCCTCGAAACCTTAACTTCCCAATCCTCCACCACAAAATTCTTCAACACAACTTCCGGCGACGCTTCATCCGCCATTAACGGTGCGTTTCAATGCAGAGGTGATCTCTCCAACGACGACTGCAACCGTTGCGTAAAAAAAACACCATCTCTAGCACAAAAACTATGTAAACAAGCTATTGCCGCAAGAGTTCAGTTAAATGGGTGTTATTTGAAGTACGAGATTTCCGGGTTTCGACAGGTGAGTGGGACTGAGTTGCTGTACAAAATATGCGGGTCGAATCGGGCTACTGGGGCCGGGTTTGGGGATAGGTTGGATTTGGCGTTGGCGGAGATAGTGAAGGGTGTGGCGAATGGGTTTTATGCGGGTGAGTATGAATCGGTTTATGTGTTGGGTCAGTGTGAAGGTGATTTAAGCGGTGGGGACTGTGTGAACTGTGTGAGGAATGCTGTAGATAGGGTTAAGACTGAATGTGGTAGCTCAATTTCGGCTCAGATTTATCTTCAGGAGTGTTATATTAGCTACACTTATTATCCAAGTGGGGTTCCTACTAATCAACAAACAATTTCTTCATCAGGTATATAATAGTAATTAATTTATTCAAAGTTGCCTATAATTATTAATTCTCCTGTTTTTTGTTTTATTGTTTGACATTTAGTGATGTTTTTTTCTTAGGCCATGTATGATGATAATGATGTTAGAATTTGATGTTTTGTTACAAATTTCTCACCAAAACTTTAGAATTTTACATAAAACAAAATTTGATGGAATTTCATAAAATAAATTAATGTTAAAACAGGGGATGGTTAAATGTCCCAGTCAATGGTTTCCAAATGTGCATGGGATGAAGGGGACGGGGGGTGTCCTTTTTCAGAGTAATAAGTGTTAGTGCGACTATTTGTCATGTTTTGATCATGTAATTATTGATTTTTTTTTTTAGATTTTTGAGGAACATCTTCAAAAACCATAAATCAAAGAAATATGTTGAACTGTAAACTATTCTATATTTTTGTTGGAATTGATTTTTCTTGATATTTCCGTTGATGAAATTTTTATACATGTTATATGTGGTGAAGATTTTAATTTTCAGAGAGTGTTATATGATTGGTTATAGGGACAGGGACAGGGACAGGAGGGAGGAATACACAGAAGACAATTGCTATTGTGCTGGGGGGACTTGTGGGTGTGGGGCTGGTAATGGCTTGTTTGTTGTTTACAAAATCAGCTTTCAAGAAAAAGACTCGTTCATACAAGTATGGTGGATAGAGGTTAGTCTCATTTTACCAACATAAAACTTTTTTAATTTGACTCGACCGCATTGTCGTGCAATTAGTAACACTACTAGGAGTGTAATTCGATCAAGTTATCGTTTAATTTTGTTACTCTTATTGTTTTTTGGCAGGGTTGTGATTAAAAAGTTGCAGACACTATGAAGTGGCTTCAGATTTATTAGTAGTAGGCAACACTTTTTAGGGGGGTTTGTAAAGGGGAGAAGATTTGCTTTTTCACTTTGTCATATATGTAGAGAATGCTTCATCTCCAAGTTTTATTATTGTGATTAAACTTGAGAGCTGTCTATTTCCACGTTATAATATAATGATGGTAGGCTTTAGTGTTTTTAATATTGTTCCTTTATGTTAGTGTCAATGAATGTATATACACAATTTAACAATTGACAGATGATATGAATTATTGTTGTTATTGCTTTGTGACCAAGTACGTACGTAACTCAATTAATTGAAAAGGGACGGACTAGTGTAGACGTATCTTTCGATCATTCAACAAAGAAACTCAAACTTTAATGTTCTTTTCAGAATTCATAGGCAGTTTTCACCCAAGTCAAGCTAGCTATCTATTCTAATTTCAAGTTCCCCTCTTAGCCACAAACTTGAGAAGAGAAAAAAAATTTGAATACTCAACTAGAAGATTTCAAATGAAATGAATGATCTTGAAACATCTTGAATGCTCTGATTCTTTTACGCAGATATGTTTTATCAGTATTACCACAGTGAAGTCTAAAACAAATTACCTGCAACCTTATTGGCACGTGCATGCCTTCCAATTTAATTGCATCCAATAATGTTCAACTAAAGGCAGTTAATGAAATAAAGTTAGCCTCACTTATTGAGTAGGATACATATAACACCCTAATACTATTCTAATCTTTCTCCCCTTTATTCTTTTTCTGTGAGATCTTCAACAAACTTTCACAAACACAATGGCCTTTCCAACATCCTATATTTCAAATCTGAAAATTATGATTAAGATTTCCAGATCTATTCTTCTCTCAGAACAGCAGGAAAACTCCATGTAACTATCAGATGAACACAAGGAAAACTCCATGTAACTATCAGATCCCTTTAAAGGTGAAATCAAATCTCAATTACAACCACAGTGAATGTATATGTGGATGTAAGTAATGCTAGCCGCTTACGACTTTACGTACACTAGATTACAACAGCTGCAAGAAGCCATTAACAATATAAGGAATCAATCAAATATGTACGGTTTCTTTAAGTTAAGAAATAATCAGCTTCGGTAAGACAAAAGCAAGTTGTTGGAGTTCAGAGAATATGTAATAAAAATATCTTGCTGAGAAAAGTATTACAAGAGAGTGAAACCATCATGAAATGGTGTCGGTAAACCAACTTGTGAACAGACCACTATAGTTCCAATGAATTGCTTACGAGTTGATTTTTCTTTGCTAGTTAGAACCCCATGAACTCTTTCGGCTGGACAAATATTGAAATAAATCTCTACTAGTACTCTACTTGAATGAAAGGTAGACGACATTATGGTTTTCTCCTTCTGTTACAAATCATGCAAAATACTAAATCATTCAACAACAGTGTTGATGATGGGGGAAAAAAATCTCTCTTTTCTCTTGTCCAACAATTAAATAATCTGTTTACTAGTATGTTGTCGCTTTTGCTTGCAGAGAACACTTGATAATATCCACATCTCATATTCTTATGAGTAATCACAAGTACTCCATCTCCAGAAGGCTTTCTCAGTTTCTTGACATTTTCAAGTTCAAGTTATTGTGTTCAAAGAATAATAATGAGACTGATATTACCTATGAAAAAAAACAGTTTTTTCACAATGAGTAGTTTGTGCTAGTATTCCGTCCAACCACAAGACTCTTACCGACAAAACTCACGCTCAATATGACCTTCACATGGTAGACGAAAGTACATCTTGGCGCCTCTAAGACGTCTCATTGCACCCCGAGAAAGGAAAAACTTGACCATGATAAATTACACCTTGCTTAGATTTCAATCAGTTCACATTCTAAATGACACCAATTCTACCTCAATAACTTCAACAACACTATGGTAATTAAACCCATGGCATCAAGCATTACTCCACTTAAATCATAAAAAGGAACAGCATTAATTCCAATTCGATAATAAGCACTAACCTTAAAACTTTGTAAAACACAATTATGATTCTCCGTCCATAGTACACTACTGCCACAGAGGAATCAAAACCAGAATAAAAAGATGTTGCAAATAATTACTAACATCGATTAACTGCACCTCAAATGTATCCTCGTATGAAGTAAAATTAATTGGGGGCGCCGCCAAGCAAGCTGGCCTGCTGCAAATCGAGCTCGGTAAGCTGTTGGTCACGGTCCATCTCGATAATGAGAGGTACAATGAGCAAGAGGAAAGTGGTGCCGGTAATCCAGGCGGCCTTCCCTGTGCTCTTGAGGAGTCTCTTAGCGACGAAACCGGTGTCGCCGGCGGCTATCTTGCAGCGGTACACGTTTGAGGACGAGGAAAAGCGGGACATAATTCCACCGTTCGATGATGCTCCACCTGACGAAGATATTATGCTGAAAATTAGCAAGGCAACGGGGAAGATGATCGAATTTTTTAGGGTTTTACGGTGGCCCAAAATTTTGTGGCAGTGAATTTGTAGAAGGTAATAGGTGAATCTCGATTTGCCCGTTTCTATATTGGAATTGGAATATAATTTACAGATATATCACTTTACCCCCTCAACTTTGAATTTCATCATATTTGAAGAAGTATGAAAACTTATAGGAGGAATTTTTTGGGTCCAAAATGTTTAAGGCCTGTTCGGTTGGTATTGGGAAAGTGGTTTGGGAGAGTAGTAGAGATGATCCCTATTTCGTTTCATCCGAAGCTGCTACAATTGCGATAGTGACTTCCTATACTATGGATATCAAGAGTATTACATTCCTTCTTCGTGTGGTTTCTATTACGTAAGCAGTTCGAAGTCTTCGATGTATTCCATTCCTTCTTCGTGTGGGACTAGTACTTTGCAATTTCCATTTCATGGAAAACGTGAAATAATCTCGATTTGCTTAATGTTATTTGTTTGAGTTTTAAGAGAGAGTGGATTGATAAATAAAGTAGGTGTATGTCTGTTTGAGTTTTGAGAGAGAGTGGATTGATAAATAAAATAGGTGTATGTTTGTTTGGAAGAGTTAGGTTGTGGGTGTATGATTTATAAGACTTTGTGTCAAATCATATTTGTTATGTGAGATAAATTGTATAAAAGATAGGTTATTTTATGTCAAATATGAGTAGAGTTTGTATATGTTTTGTTTAGAGACAATAAAATTGTTGCTAGTTTGGCTTTTGAGAGAGTAGTTTGAGAAAATTAAGAAGTGAAAAATTTATTTCAGAAAGTACAAAACTTGTTTGATTGACATTTTCCAAACACGAAATAATTTTGGGAAACGCCAAACAAACAGGCAACAGGGACAACACGAAATAATTTTGGGAAACGCCAAACAAACAGGCAACAGGTCCCTGTTGCCTGTTTGTTTGGCGTTTCCCAAAATTATTTCGTGTTTGGAAAATGTCAAACAAACAAGTCTTCTTTCTTTAAATAAAATTTTCATCTCTCATTTTTTTAAAACTAATCTCTCAAAAGCAAAACAAACAACAATTTCATTATCTCTAAACAAAATCTATACAAACTCTACTTTGATTTGACATAAAGTAACATATCTCTTACACAATTTATATCACATAACAAACATGATTTGACATAAAGTCTTACACATCTTACACCTACAACATAACTCTTCCAAAAAAACCTACACCTACTATATTTCTCAAATCCCTCTCTCAAAATCCAAACAAACAACATTACGCAAATCGAAATTATCTCATAAATCTCCACGGCTCTTCCAAACCATGGATCAAAATTTATTTTCGAGTGTATGTTTCGATCAGTCAAATATTAGAAACTTTTCGAATATGTTTCGGAAACACTAAGGAAAATTGTTAAAAAAGTTACTAAACTTAGAAAAATAACAGAGTTTAAGCCAAAGAAATAGTTTCAGAGTTACATCTTGTTTTCATTTCGCTTGATTCAAAAACGTAAACTTTTTGATATTTTCGACGAAAAAATAAAATTCTGATCCATGTTCTAAACTACTTTCCCAAACTCAAACAAACAAGCCTATGCCTTCCGTATGAATAAAATTTTCGGCCTAATGTATTAGAAAGTAGAAAGTGAAACCGCAGCATTTGCATGATTTTGGGCCTTGTGTAGTCACGAAGCCAATTTTGAATGGCCCAATTTTCATAGACGCACAGTATCACAAGCAATCCAATCCACAGACTACAGTCCACACTAAAGCCTTTCGCGCTTCTCATCGGAAGTAAAGTACAAAATACGAACCCTAAACCCCCGATTTTCCCCTCTCCGCCAATTTCATCGGTTAATTGCTAAAACCTCAAATTTCAAAAACCTGTGTTTGGATAGAGAAGAAGCGAAGACAGAAATATTGGTTTGCCTCTGGATTACGACGATTCATCGCCATTTTCTTTCATAGTTCCAGGTTTTGTAACATTTTCACTCTTCGTTCTTCAATTTTTGATTGAGACAGCATGCTTGGTTCCTTTGTTTGTAGTTTGTTTGGGAGAACTTAATTGAATAATATAGATATTTTTGTTTATTTTTACTGAGTTATTGAAGTGTTACTCAAATAAGCTTTGTTTTTTTGGCATTGCATATATGCGTTGTAGACGGTAGGGTATCAAACTGCAAGCCCTGATTATAGAGTTTTAATTTATAGGTTTTCATTCTGTCCCATTCTAAAGGTGTCTTTTCGCAAACCTATTGCGTGTAATACACTACTTCCTGAACTGATTTTGTTAGAACCTAGATGCAGATAATAATGGTAAATTTGTTCCCTAGGCCAGATGCTATTACTGAATTGGTTACTTGTCTGGTGCACCTCAAAGATATTTTGATCAATGCTGTTTAATGATTTACCATGTACTTTCGGAATCTTATGCACATTGTCACGGGTGCAACTGAATAAACTAGTTAGACTATAATAACATGCATTTTCTATAGCTAGTATACTAATTTTTTGTAAGTTGAAGTAGGAAGCAGGGTTATGCTATTACCTGATGCTCTACAGGCAGTTGTGGATTATACTTGGCTTTCCCTGCAATTATTATTCTAACAGCGATACGTTACCATTTCATTTGTATAACACCACTCATATTAATTTTTTTTTTTGAATAAATATTCAATCTCATTTGTAGGGAGCTAGGGACTTACTTTCTCCTTGAAATTTCTGATCTGTAAATATTGGATTGAAGTTACTACATGTTGATGGTAGTTTCTCTTTGCAAAGTAAATGGCCTTTGGCATTATTTGTAAAATTGGTTTCTAGTGATCCACACCTTTTTGATTGTTGACTTCATGCAACTCAAAAGCAACAAAGTCATTATCCCTTGTAGTTGTCTTTGTTGTGGACCTTTGTATATGACTTGTATTTGAATTTACAGAAATCTGTTGCTCGATAAGTAACTCCTTTATAGAGCTGCTTTTAATTTACACATCTTTGTAGGCACGTCGTTGGCATTATGGCAGACAGCGAGATCGTGATGGAAACATCTGCTGTGTCTGATTATTCTTCTGTAGATCATAATGATACGAATATGCGTGATGCTTCTGTTTCTGATGGTTTGACTCAAGCCACTGAAAACATGGTCGACCATGCCACTGGTTCTAATACAGAGGGAACAGTATTTTCAGCTGGCGATACAAATACAGCCAATTTAGTGGCTCATGGTTCCAATATTGGTTCTGGCGATGGGTCAGTACCAAGTTCTACACAGAATGAAACCCCTACTACGATTGAATACAAGGCGAATGAAAATTTTGATGGCCTTTCAAATGCTTTGCTGGGCTCAATGCAAAATGCTGGTTATGATTCTTCACTGAACAGTAATGGTATTAGTGAAGCAGGGAATGTAGCAACAGCCAGTGTCACAGAAAATGGGGCACTTTCTGCTGCGCTGCATCAACCTGTTGATGGTTCAGGTATTTGTTACTGATGCTTTAGACACTTATTTCTAGGGTAAATATTCCGTTTTGATCATCTGATTAGCATGTGGGAATTGGGATAGACTATTTAATGTAGATAAACACTTCAATTGTACACAATTACAATTTCGGTTTTTACTTTTTAAATACACCATTTCATGGCCAAAAGTGCAAATATCTTTCCGAGCCCCTCTCCACATAATAGTAATGTTGAATCTTGTTGAACATTCATGGCAGGCCTAAGTGCTGAAGAAGAAAGACTATGGAGCATAGTGACAACGAATTCTTTGGACTTCACTGCCTGGACTTCGTTAATAGAAGAAACAGAGAGGATGTCGGAGGTATGCTGGAGTTTTTTCAAATTTGTTTTGACTTTCTCTTCTTATTTTGGTTTTACTCTCCAATCCCACAACCCACATGCCTGGAATTTGAGCCTTGTTATAGTTGTTTGCTTTTTGATTCAAAACTGAGGAGCAAGAGTTACTCATGCTATTTGTCTTTTATGCGACTGCCTTCTTAGATCCACTTTTGCAAGCAAAAAGTGTTTGCATGTTACTAATTCAGAGTTTTCAGACAACGGATATTCTATTATTTCATTCGTAGTTGTGGAAATTTTTAGGGGACTCTACTTGTTAATCTTCTTTTACTTTATTGCTGGGACTCAGTTACTACTTTTTCTTTTTCCATTTCTAGGGTAATATCATGAAAATACGAAAAGTCTATGATACGTTTCTGGCGGAATTCCCATTATGTTATGGTTACTGGAAGAAGTATGCTGATCATGAAGCGCGCCTCGGCTCAATGGACAAAGTTGCTGAGGTTTATGAACGAGCTGTTCAAGGTGTTACCTATTCCGTGGACATGTGGTTGCACTATTGTGTTTTCGCAATTGGCGCTTATGGAGATCCTGAAACTATCAGAGGGTAATTTCTTTTGTATTTCTCTTTTGCTTTTAGACTGGGATATCATCCATGATTTACTGATGTTGTGGTGTTGAGATGATCTTTTATTGCATTCTGACATGATTTCAGCCATCTGCAACAGCGATTACTGAAGTATAAAGTGTAAACATTTGTAGGGACTGTACTTCAGATGAACAGTTTTTCTGATGTGCACCCCTTGATTTGGTGGTTACTTTATTTAGTAGCTGTCTGAGTTTGTTTATTGTTCAATTACTAAATGGCCTCATTGCCCCTTTCGGCTGTACTTCTCATTAGGCTTATGCCCTAGTAATGTAATCCTCCATGAAATTTGCTGTTTATAACCATGGCACATGAGGTGCTTCAATAACACTTGCTGCCAAGAAGATGTCGCACAGTAAGGCTAAGATTGCCTGTTTGACTCCTTGTTGATGAGCTGTGTAAGATTCTTTTGTGGAAGGTAAATGCAGCATAATTTGTCGTTAGTTGGGAATTGTCATGTGCTGTTTAAGTGAATTATTACTTCCTCTTGAACGCCAGTCCTATGTTCTTTGTGGTTGACTGTTAATTAACCTGCATCATAATTGAATGTTACAATGGTAGTATCCTATTGGATTTTCAGGCTATTTGAAAGAGCATTGGCATATGTTGGAACCGACTACTTGTGCTTTCCACTTTGGGACAAGTACATTGAATATGAAATTTCGCAACAAGATTGGCCTCGTGTCGCCACAATTTACGCACGGGTATTGGAAATTCCAAACCAGCAACTGGATCGATATTTTGAGGGGTAAGTGTTAGATACTTTGTATGTTCTTTTTCTTTATCTATAGGACCTCATTGTCGATTATCGCTCTTGTTATTTTTACTCTTGACAATCATCTTCCTTTCTGTAGCATTGCTTTGTTTCCTTTGAATCATAATTTGTGCTAGAATATGTCATGGTAGCGTTGATTTTAACATGTTAAATACTTGGTTGGCTTGAGGAAAAAAGATGGCTGCTTTACATAGGTTTGTTGTGTTAGGCTTAAGACTCTTGGTTAAGCTGCATGTCCTTTGCCATTTCCAGATGTGCATAGATGATTGCATACTGACTGGTACCACTTTTTTTTATTATAGCAGGGGCACAAAAGTGATTATTGTTCACTTGATAATGCTGTTCGCTTTTAGGCGTGTTAATAGTACTTGTAGTTTAATCATAATTATTGTCGTGAAAAACTATTAATCTCTTGTCATATGTTGTAAGTTGTGAGTTTGTATGTCAGCCGCATTTCACGGAACTTACATTGTTATGTAGTTAAACAGAACAAACTGAATAACATCGCACGTCATGAAATTACTTAGATATATTGGAGATCTTCTTTCACTTATTTCTTTGTGTGTTGATTTTCCATTTTTGTCATTTTCTTTGGGGGAAAGAAGAGGTCAGCATTCCATTTATATGAATGTGCATGTCTATTTGTGTATCCTGTTGTGAAATTATGTTAAGGTTTCGTTCTCATGAATGATGATATTAGCTTACGTGCATGATGTTACAGATTCAAAGAGTTGGTTGCCAATCGGCCTCTGTCTGAATTGAGAACTGCTGAGGAAGCTGCTGCAGCTGTTGATCAAGAAAATGAGGGAGAGGTTCCTCCTCCTGAGGAACAGTCCTTAAAGCCCGTAAGTGCAAGCTTAAAAGATGCTGAAGAATTGGAGAAGTATATCGCCATTAGAGAAGACATATATAAGAAAGCTAAAGAGTTCGATTCTAAGATCATTGGTTTTGAAACAGCTATTAGGAGGCCTTACTTTCATGTGCGTCCCCTCAATGTTGCAGAGCTTGAAAATTGGCATAACTATCTTGATTTTATTGAGGGCGGTGATGATTTCAACAAGGTACCCAATTTTGTTTGATTCGACATTCTTGAAATTATTTTGGTATGTTTAGCTTTAGTTGTCCTTGTTATACATTGACTTACAGTTAGTAATATCTGCCTCGTCATATGCTTTATTGGCTAAACCTTTGGAGAAGCATCTTTTAAAACGGGATTTTGAACTTGGACTAAAGCATGGGCCTTCAATTTGCTTTCTATAAGGCTAAGTACTTCAAACTTTCATTTGTGAGTCGAAATTCTGGGTTCATGATGTGTAATATGGCAATATTATTCATTTTAAAGTTCCAATTTATACATGCAGGTGTGTTCTTATCTTCCCTAACCATCTATCTGTCAGTCAAGGAGGGTCCCTCCTTTCGTATTTGAGGGGCCTCCCTGTTCAGCCAACGGAGTATTCCTTGTGCATTTCTCCAGTTCTTTTAATATTCTTTTGTTATTTCTTCTATTTATGAAATATTAAATTTGGATTTGTTGATCTATAGCTTTATCTGTTTGATCAGGTTGTTAAGTTATATGAAAGATGCCTAGTAGCATGCGCCAATTATCCCGAATATTGGATACGTTATGTTTTGTGCATGGAAGCCAGTGGCAGCATGGAGCTTGCTGATAATGCGCTTGCTCGTGCTACTCAAGTCTTTGTAAAGGTATGCAGTTCTATCATGGTGCATTTCTACCTTTTTTTGTTAACTCTCCTTTTCCTGATATTATATTAAGGGGATCTTTGATAAAGCGCTGCTTTATAATTTCAAGATTTTTCGTGTGGCACGTGTTGTTGATTGGTTGACCCTTCATAAATAAGGGTTATGTGTGAATTCCTTGTATGTTTAGGAACTGTGTTATGATTATGTAGGACTATAGGAATGTATTATGACTTCTTTTGTTTCTCTCTGATCACAGATAGGGTGATTGCATACATGTCTAGAATATTTCTCTAGCTCGGAGATCTCAATTACAATTTTCCTTGTCTCGTAAATCTGGGAATATGTTTATCAATAAGATTCTCTTTTCTGCTTATTTTCTGTTAGTTTTTTAACAAACCACCTCTATAGCTAATATGCACCACATATGTCAATTGTGCTAGACACTACATAATTTTTGGAACTAACTCATACAGGGAAGTATGGATGAGGCTCAATGGATATCTGGATCTGAAACTGAAAATTTTCAGTGGTAAAGAGGAATTTAGGATGTTTTATGTCCTTGTTTATTTGCTGAATTTGAGCTTTAGTTTTTGTAGGGTATAAAGGATGTGGCAAGATCAGAAGAAAATATGTTGGGTTGAAACTAAAATCAAAATGCCACTAGATATGAATGATTTGAGACAATTCTCAGAAATAGGTTTAGATATTAGCAGACTTAGTAAGTCAATAATATATTGGCTTTTATGTGATTTTGCTTCTACGTGGAGCATATTGATGGTTTTTTTCTTGCCTACATGCTTGCTGGAGCTTGTACTTTAAAAATGTTTTTGAATTTGTGAGCAGTTTTATTAAAGAACTGGGCATTTGATAGATTTATTTGTCTGAACAGAGGCAACCTGAGATCCATCTTTTTGCTGCTCGGTTTAAAGAGCAGCATGATGACATTTCTGGAGCCCGAGCTGCTTATCAACTTGTGCACAGCGGAATTTCGCCTGGACTTCTAGAAGCAATCATCAAGCATGCTAACATGGAAAACCGATTAGTAAGATTGCATGAGTAAGCTGTTGTAGATTCGAACAAGCAATGTTTGAAATGATTTGTAAATGTTGTTTTCTTGTGTTTCACAGGGAAACCTGGAAGATGCCTGTTCTTTATATGAGCAAGCAATTTCAATTGAGAAGGGAAAGGAACATTCCCAGACTTTGCCCTTGTTGTTTGCCCAGTACTCTCGTTTCATATTCTTGGTATGTTTATATCTTGAAGACTTGGAGTTGCCGTTAGTATTTTTCCACTTCCGTATAAGTTTAGTGGGAATATAATCCATGTTTGCGTTCTCATTTCAATCATGTCTGGTGGCTCCTTTAACAGGATTGTAGTCTTTGGAAGTATCGGATGTGTTTTTAAACAACTGCTAAAGCCAAATATATGTGGAATGAGTGTTTCCTCTGAGTTTTGAAATACATTTGGTTCGACCAGGCTATTGTTAAACAAGATGAATCTTGGGGAAACCTGTTCTGATTCTTTCCTATGACCCTTTGACATGTGTTGACCATATTTTTGTCTTGGGGGAAAGAGGGAGCACATATTTATTTTAAAAAAATATTTTCTTGTTTGCTCTAACGCATCTCATGTGCATTTGAACTTTGTTTGAAGGTTTCTGGAAAAGTGGATAAGGCAAGGGAGATTCTCGATCAAGGAGTGGAGAATGCTCAATTGTCAAAACCTCTTTTGGAGGTTTGCTCTACTCTGTCTTCCTTTCTTCCCTCTACATGTCCCTCCCTTTGCTTGGTTTCTTTCTCTCTCAAAAATAAGATGATAAAGGGCCATCGAAAAAAAAAATTTAAAGAGGGAAAAACACTTTTGATACCAAACTTTAGTTCAAAAAACCCTTTTGATACCAAACTTTTTGAAAAACCACATTTCATACCATGATTCACACCCTCTTGATACATGTAGTTTTCCTGATCAATCTGCGGACGGAATTCAGCACTTGCTTGTTAAGTTAACAATTGTGGGTCTTTGAAACCCGTGTCTATTATACCTCCCATTGTCAACTTAACGGGCATGTGAGCGGCACATGCTGAATTCCGTCTGAAAATTGACCGCAAAACTGAGTGTGTCAAGAAGGATGTGAATCATGATATGAAATGTGTTTTTTCGAAAAGCTTGGTACCAAATGTACTTTTTGGATTAAAGTTTGATATCAAAAGTGTTTTTCCTTCAAAATTTAAATGTCTTTTTATGTAAATATGAGATATATTTCTCCATTAATCTGCTGACATTTTTATTCGAGGTTTATATATTCTTTCAATTTTGATATTTTGCAGGCAATGATCCACTTGGAGTCAATTCAGTCGCTTCCGAAACGATTAGAGTATTTGGATTCCTTGGTGGATAAATTCATTGTTCCGAATCCTGACAATCCTAGTGTTGCAAGTGCTGCAGAAAGGGAGGAGTTATCAAGCATTTTCTTGGAGGTAATAATGACATTTGTAGATCCTATGTATAGCTTCTCGGAACTTCAAGTTAAACTCTCAATTGGTTCTCATTGTATTTCACCAATTTTACGTCATTGTTGGAAGTTTTTCGGAGTTATCATATATGCTGGAAGTTTGTCTTGAGTTATCACATATATTGGTCAACTCATGTACTTGATAATTTACTCGTATATGGATTCTGCTATGCCTTTCACCAAATGCTTTAACTTAGTAATGTTATAAAATGCATCCCCTGAGTGTTTATTTGTACAATGTGATGTGTATCGACAGCCTTTTTTTATATTATTTGAGAACCTTATTGCTGGTTATTTTTTAGATAGCTATAGATGCTTCTCATTTTGTGTGAACTATTTCAAACTCGTTCTAAAAATTGTTTTATCTTGATCTGCAAAGGATAATCATCTTTGAGATATTCATGCCCTTTGGTATCTGTGAATACTAATCTCATTATGCTGGCCAACAATTTTTTGACTTATCAGTTGACAATTGGATTTTGCAGTTCTTGGACCTGTTTGGAGATGCGCAGTATATAAAAAAAGCTGGTGATCGACATGCAAAGTTGTTTCTGCACAAGAGTACAACAGAGTCGAAGAAACGCCATGCAGAGGATTATTTAATTTCAGACAAAACAAAAAAAGCACTTATATCTACATCTGCTCCTGTTATGGGTGCATATCCTAGTGCTCAAAATCAGTGGCCAGCAGGTTACGGTGTACAACCTCAAGCTTGGCCACAAGCCTCGCAAGCTCAAGGACAACAGTGGACCCCTGGATACGCGCAACAGGAGGTTGGCATTGATCGAGCTTTTTCTCAATTGACATTTTCTGAGCTTCTTTTGGATATAAAGTTTTTTTAGACACTTGGATGGTTGTGAGACATCAGTTTGCTTTCAAAATAAAATTTAATTTTCACCCTTAAGGGGTTAAGTATGGCTGGCTTAAGATATTCTTTTGAACCTGGAATTAATTTTTGATTTTAGGAGTCCAAGAACGTGGAAGATCTATAAAAGATTAGTTTTTTTCTCGATGTTTTCAATAAAACCTTCTCGAAAAATTATTTTTAACAATATTTAATTTGGTTATAATGACATATCTGTTGTATGCATTTCCTTGTCTTAAGACATGTTGCATGTTACAGTGAGCTCTGTTCTTTTATTGTGAAACTGCGTTGATAGGAGATGTCATAATATGTTTTCTTTTTGTTACTAGGCTACATATGGTGCCGGTGGTTATGGAACGAGTTATACGCATCCACAAGCACCTACATCTGTTCCCCAAGCTGCTGCATATGGATCTTATGCACCAACCTATCCAGCACAGGTAAAAATAATTTCAAGTGCATTTGAATTGGGTAACTAAGGATTAGTAGTATGTATTTCAAATGACTCCTATTATATAATCGGTTCATTTCATAATTTGTACAGGCCTACCCCCAGCAGGGTTACGCACAGCCGGCAGTAGCTACAACTTTGACTCCAGCTCAGCAGCCAGCTGCAGTTCCTTCAGCAGCATATTACAACAGTAATTACTACGGATGAGGCAAAGAAAGGCTAGCTACGTTGTGTATAATTTAATCTGTGTCGGCTGTTAGAAGTATAGAACTATATGAGATTTTATGTGCAAGGATGTGGTTTGATCATCTCACAAACGTAGTCACGAGGGTAGCATGTAACAAGTGAATTTTAGATCAAAATGTTGTAATTTTCTGCTAGATTGTTTATTTTGTATGTCTCCATGATGTGCTATACTTGGGATGGATAATTTTTGTACACGTGGGTGGATTCATATTTTTATTAGTCTTTTTCCGTTAATTGGATATTCAGAACAATTCAAGCCATATATTATACTCTCTACTCCAAAATTTGCGGTTAATGGGAGTGGGTTAAATACAGTTTCGGCTCGCACAAAGACTCCTAAATCCATCCCGAGCCTTTTCTTCCACCTCTCCTCTCCTCTCTCCAATCCTCGATCAAACTTGCAAGGGAATGAGGATGAAGACGGATTCCCAGAAAAGCCAGCCCTGATAGTTTCCGCACGCTGCCCATACGAGTTGTACGTCCGGTTGAAGTGCGCCTTACCAAAAGAAGGCTTAGCACGATTTTATGCTTCGAATGGGGATGACGGAAAAAGCCTTGCGCGAAGACTTCAAGGAAAATCCTTCTTAGTCTACTGAATGGGATCGGGTGTTTTCACGTCTCACCGTAGTGCCCGGTTTGTCTTGATTTCCGATTGATGAACAGGAACTCTTTTTTTTTTTTTTGCTACGTGTCCTTTGGACCCTTCGCCCGCTTAGAGGCGCGAGAAAGCCCATAACAAGCTTACTTCGGGCTTCGAATTCTACAGAGTCAAGGAAAAATGAGGTTGAACTTGGGAAATATATATTTGATGAAGGCATGTTTTTGTAAAGCTCATACTAAGGAATAATAATTCTCTTCCTTTGATGGAAAAGGAAATAAAAAAAGAGAACAGGGTCAAATAGGCACACCGGTAATTGTTTTGTGCCTAGTAGTTTAAAGTAATATATTTTTTCATCTCAAATTTTTATCACGCCATTGATATATATACCGAAAAGTCGAGATGTTAAAAATTTTAAGCAACTTATGAGCTTGATATGTTTAACTTATCTAAAGAAAATTATATTTTTACTTTAGTGATGATTTAAATTTGAATCTTGATGCGTGCAATTTTATTTTTAATTATATAATGTTTAAAAAATTATTTATGTTGACTATCCATTAGGCGTAACACGAGATGAATACTTATTAAATTTTAATTTTTTCTTTTAAATAAAGATTAATCATAGAGAGTGAAATATATCATGAAACTAAATAAGTTAACATTTCAATCTTTTCAATCGTGTACATGTATTATGACCGAAATGAACAAAGTTTACGCGCTTTGGTAAAAAGGTGCGAAAGTGAGTGACTAGAGTAGTAAAATCTAGAAATCGTCGTATATAAATTGAATTCGGTCAAGATCTTGTCAATAGCTTATCGCCGAAAAAAGGAGCAGCACAAAAAGAATCTCAACTTACTTAAAAACCATCACTGAAATGAAATCACGCACTTTCTCTTTCTAGGATCCCCTTGATTCTTGTTCCTGCAATCTCTTACTCCCCCTCAACCAGATACCCAAAATTCTTTCATTTCTCTCCTATTTATTTAAATAAAATATATTTGGATGAATTATATAATAAACAGTTACTCAATTCGCAACTTTATTTAAAGCAGGAAGGCAAAGTAACTGTTTTCGGATTTCCAATCCTTGATCTAGGGTTTAGTTTTCCGATCACTGTTTGATAGGGGTGTAAAAATGGCGAATCAGTATGCTGCTCCTGTCTCCGTAACTCAGGTTAATTTCTTTACCACTATGCTTTTGTATGTGATTTGTTTTGTGTTTTTTTTTTTTAATTCACCAATAAATATTATTGATTGATTGATTTTTCCTTTTTTCTTTTTTTAGGTCGGCTCGTATTTCGTTCAGCAGTATTATCAGGTGTTTCAACAGCAACAGGATTGTGTGCATCAGTTTTACAATGATTCCAGCTCTATGATACGAGTCGATGGCGATATCAGCCATTCTGCCTCCGATATGG
The DNA here is from genome assembly GCA_003313485.2 of Penstemon barbatus. Taxonomy (NCBI): domain Eukaryota; kingdom Viridiplantae; phylum Streptophyta; class Magnoliopsida; order Lamiales; family Plantaginaceae; genus Penstemon; species Penstemon barbatus. The sequence continues at coordinate 13,021,399 of CM064877.1, read as the reverse complement.
GGGTAACCATCATTTCCTTATGGTTATAATTTTTTTATTTTATCTGAGATTATTTTATGATAAACCTTTGATTTTTTTTTTAGAAATAAGATGGTGAGCTTGATAAAGTTGCTGAATCTGATTCTATATTTACGATTTGAAAAGTCTACTGAGTTTTTTATTGTTTTGGTATGATGTGCCGTACTGGTTATTCATATCTCTCTGCAAGCTATTGTTTTGTGTGTTTTGTATATGCCACTTAAGTCATTAACTAAAGTCCGAGTCTCCTACTCTGTATTTGGTCAGATATTCAGAAGCTAAATTTAGGTGACCAATTTTTTGTTCCCTACTTTTTACTATGGATTGACTAAAAGTCTACGAATGTATGCATTCTCTGACGTTAATCTTTTTACACTTAGAAAAAATATATACAAGAACAGGGTTTTTCTGTTTAATCTGTAAAGAGCAATTGTAGGAATTATGTGCAAAGCATTTGAACATATTCCTATTCCTCTTTTCAGCGATTGCCCTCTAAATCGCAATTTGATTAATGTCATTGGCCCCAAGGCCCCATATCCGAATTCTGTTGTCTACATTCTTTGTGCTTATTTTGATCGGAGATTCTTGCTGTGATGACTAAATTTATAAATCCAATAATCAACTAATGCTTACATATGTAATTCTTTTTCTCAGCAAATTCATCAACTAATCATGTCACTGAACTTCACTGGAATTGAGATCAAGACAATAAATTCCCTTGAATCTTGGAATGGAGGCCTTCTTGTGGTTGTTACTGGTTCTGTTAAGTCGAGAGATTTCAGTGGGTGGAGGAAATTTGTGCAGACCTTTTTTCTTGCTCCGCAAGAAAAGGGTTACTTTGTTCTGAATGATATGTTTCATTTTGCTGACGAGGAGCTGGCTCACCAACTGTCAGTCCCAGTAGCAGAAGAACAGAATGTTGATTATCAGCCAACTATTCCTGCTAATCTTCCTGATCCTCCGGGTATACTTCTGATCTGGTGATCTTTGCATGTATTCTGACTACTCAATTTTAGAGCACATTGTAATCCCATAATGATTGCTTCAGTTATCTTCTAAATCTCTCAGTTTTTGCATAATCGTGACTTTCCACCTATTTCAAATTACCACAGATATATAAATCTAAAATTTTAGAGTTCAAGATTTCAAAGTTCTTTGGCTAAAGTACGAATGAAATATGATTATCAATTACATTTTGCCACATGCATATAAATGAAAATTTTAGAGTTAAATTAAGATAATTATATTCTATTACAGTATCCGACTATCCATTAGAGGAGGCAGCAAGGGAGTATGGTAACTCTATTCTAGCTGAAGGAGATGAGCCAGTCATAGAGTATAGCTATCAGGATGATCATCCGCGGGAGCTGGAGCCAGAGCCCGAGCTGGAGCCTGAGCCTGAAGATGACAGACCAGAGGAGGAAACTCCTTATGAAGATTCAACTTCAAGTGCCTGGTTTCCAAGTACAGTGACTGCCGCACAAGAACCTCAGCCTTCTGCAGAGGAACCTGTTGGAGAACCTGAGAAGCTGACCTATGCTTCTATAGTAAGCACCATTTTCCTGTATATCTAGTGCAAAAAATATGATATGATTTCTTTACTGCATCACTTGAAATCTACCATCACTGAGATATCAATTTAGCGCCAACTGGTTTTGCTTTCTACTTAGTCACACATATGTTTCTGTGCGAATTTTCTTGAAATTAATATTCTTCGATTCTTATCTCTTTCAAGGTCATTGTTATGAAAACTGTTTTATGCTTCTATTACATTTTCTGACTGGCTATCTTTTCATCTGATCTCCTAATTTGAAGTTGCGGGCTAAAGGAAAACCTCCAACATCAATCAGTTATCAACCAGCTTTCCCGCAGAGCACACCACCTGCTGCAGACTGGAACCATGTTCCACAGCCTTCACTGCAGCAATCAACTCCAACTCTACCAAATTCGGTCGTTGAAACCTTTGAAGAAGCTTTATCATTGGAGGAAGGTAAAGGTTGACACTTCCATTTTAACGTTTTCGAAATACACATGCTCTAAGTTATGTTGCCTTTATCATGCTCATTATAGTTATTGCATAGACTTTTGTATTTTGGTAGTTTGGTTAGTTATTGTAACAGCACATTAGTTGTCGAGGAAGTTCATTGTTAGATGATAAGATGTCATTGTCGATGTTCTCTATAACTGATATCCTGATATCCTATTAATCATTATTTCTTATTAGCGTTCTTGTTCCATAATAAAAGATGCCTTAACTGGTGATTACAAAGACATTTTCATTTATGTACCAATTCACATTGCTGTATTGCTTTTAAAGTTCTTATGCAAGGACAATCTCAATTAGTCATGTTTCTAACTTTGGTTCTCAGGAGAGTCACAATCTGTCTATGTGAGAAACTTGCCTTCTACAGTGACGAGCCTTGATATTCAGCAAGAGTTCGAGAACTTCGGGAAAATCAAGCATGATGGAGTTTTTCTGAGGAATCGACAGGTCCACTGCTTATTGAATATCTTTATCATGTGGTGTAATGTTTCTATATTTCTGAAATCACTGAATACGCGTATGTGGGACAGGATACTGGTGTCTGTTACGCCTTTGTTGAGTTTGAAGATGTTCAAAGTGTTCAAAATGCAATCAAGGTAAGAATTTTGCCCCATTTGGATAGGCATTTCTTGATTATGCAAAAGTTCTACAAAATCTGCAGACTTTCTGACTGTTACTTTCTGAACATTTTAGCAATTTTGCCCCTGCCTTGTAAGTCTACTTCATTGTGTGTGTGTAGTCTCCATCATGCAACTCAAATAAATGATTAAGGCAATGCACGTATAAGTTTATCATCTCATGTCCATGGTTGAGACTTGAGTTGTTGTTTTATACAATTTTGGTTATGATTTGGCACACATATCCTGATTGAAACTTAGCTAAGAGAACTATCACCATATGTGGCCCAAGGGTAGCTTTACAAACTAATGTGGTTGCTGCTGCCAATTAGTGTTCTCTCTTCTTTCAATTTGCAAATATCTGCCACTTTGTTACCAAATTTGATAATTATAACTGGGGTGTAAAGATGATTATCAAATTTGTACTGTGTGTTAATACTAACATGATCTCCACTGCATCTGAATTTTGAATGTTGTTCTGTTTTACTTTTTTTTGTAGGCTTCTCCAATTCAATTGGCTGGAAAGCAAGTTTACATTGAGGAGAGACGACCAAACACTGGAGCTTCTCGTGGTGGAAGTATGTTCTTCAATCTTCTCTTTGAGTGGCCAATATTTTTCCTTTTACTGTCTTGCTCTGAAGTGGTTTGATACTCGAGCAGTTCATATTTCGCATTGCACTTTATGCTATTAGGCTATCATAGCAGCTATCGTTATATTTTGAAATTTGGATTATTAGTGAAGCAAACCTCTTCCTCACTTCAAATTATACAGTCTTGTGCTTTGTTTTGCCGTATTCACTAAAATATAAGGTCCAAACGCGGTTTCTTTTTATCAGCCTTTTGAAAACAACAGATTTTTTATGATAGGATTTATTCTTTTTGGTTTTTTGGGTGGATTAACTTTAAATAATAATTGTCCTGCTGACGTGCCTTTAATTTTTTCTTGATCAGGAAGGGGAGGAAGAGTCAGAGGTCGTGGAAGGAGTTATGGGAGGGGAAGTGAGCTAAACGGCAGTGACAACAACCGATTCAGAACCAATGGCTTCCGCACTTACTGAAATAATTCTCTCTCAGGACAGGAGTATTTATTTGCGGCAGAAGCAAATGCTTCTTTGTTTTGTTTAAATGGTAACTTTTGTGGTGAGATTCTCCCTTCGAGTGGTATAATCTATCTAATTTAATTATCTTGAAATAGGTATCTCTATTTTGAAGCAATGTTTTTGTCAGAATTATAAATATTAGATATATCGATATCTTCGTTTGAACGTACACTATTTCTAAATTGTTTGCGGCTCTTTCTTTATCTCATTGAAGTTCCCAAATTACGTAAGATTGGGACAGAATTTTAACATCATTAGATATATGCTAATATTGCTCTGAAATATTTATCTGTCAATTAAATATCTACATTCATAGTTCTTTTTGTGGTAGAGGATTAGAATTTATAATCACGATATCGTGAAGTTGTGAAATGGAACTTGATACCAGAACTGAGCGTAGTTTCTTAGAAATGGATTTCCAGCCTATATTCCTCCACCACCATAAACAAAATCAATATCCGAGATACAGCTTTAGTTAAATTTTGATTTTTTTTAAATAACTTTTTTGTTGGGTTTTCAGTTCATATGTATATCGACGTAGGATAAACTCTTTAAAATATTGATTTGTCATTATTATATATTTTTACTTTATTATAGTCATATAATTTACCCTTTAAATTCAACATCCAAACTTAATGCAAACATGTCACAACTCCTTAAAGACAACAAAATTCAATATCCCAATTTGATTTAATTCATGTTTCAAACATTTCATCGAAAGTTTTCAAATTATTTTTTTTAAATTAAAATCAGGCAAAATTGTGCCAAAGTTAGTCCAATGAAGCCTACGCGTTCCATATTTGTATCGATTCCTGTTTACCGTATTTAACTTAACTAGAAAAGTGCACGTACGTTGTACGTGTATAGTTAATTTCATGGGTAATTTTAATAAATAAGACTAATATAAAATTTATTATGTCATAAAATAGAGCAAATTAACCTTTTGGTGTTTTCTCCGTTTTAAATTATTTTTCTACCGGTTCCACCTTGTTTTTGTCAGTTAAACTCTTATTTTACTGTGTTCACTCATTTTTATCAGTTTAACCCAATTTCACCTATTTCGCATATTTTTTGCATTGATTTCACATTTTTTAATTTTTTTTTTTTTTGGTGCAACTGAAATTTAATTGATATCACGTGTTTTCACCAACTTTATTCACTTTTCACCGATTTCACCCTTTTTCACTGATGTTGTTTCACCGATTTCATCCTTTTTTCAAGAATTTCACCCGCCAACTTTGTGAGTATAATGTTCACCAATTTCACCCAAATTTTCATCGATTTCATATGTTTTCAACGATTTCAACGATTTATTTTATTGGTTTCACACAACTTCATCGATTTCACATTTTTCACCAATCTCATCCGTTTTACATGAAAAGAATTTCACAAAATTCGAGGTTATGCACATCTTGATATTATTTAATATTATTTTTTTAAGAACTATTGAATTTTTTTTAAAATTTTTATATTCTAGCCTAGGTAAATTAATTATGTACTTAGCTAAGTCACAAGTATTTTTTATTCTTTCATAGGTAAAATATGATTCATTTTAAATTCTTTTAACCTAATGATATTTGAGAGAATTTCATTTTATTTTTTTGTATTTAAATATTAGGGATTATTTACAATAAGAGTATTTTTTATATTTCGTTTTTATCTAATATGATAGAATAAGATTAAAATTATAAAGATTGATGCAAGATAGAATTTATAAATTTTATGAGTTTATGTAGGAGATAAATATAATAAGACTTCATGTTTAGTTATACCTCTTCATTTACATTTACATGTTTGTCGTAAAATTAAATATCACTTTACTACTTAAATAAGGGCAATTTAGTCCGCACAAAAAAGTTAAGAAACATTCATGCTTTTATAATAGTAGAGATAGTACTCGTGTTTATGTAAATTATAGTACATATTTCGAATATGATGATTTCCCCAAAAAAGAAAAAGAAAAATAATAAAATTATTATTTGGAAATTAATTATAAAGTAATATAGTTAAAAATAAATTTATTAAACGGTTATATTACATCATCATACAATAGAATCTGTCATTCCTTTGTTAATAAAAAAAATAAAAACCCTTTGAAAGCACCAAGATTTGACTTCAACGTGGACGCGTCAAATATCAAACGAATTTGTTTTCCAGATATAAACCCAACAAACCAACTGTCTTAATTATGGTCGGTTCGAACACTAGTCCTTGACATTGTCTAACTAACGCTTTTGCACTTGTTTATTAATTTTATTAAATAAAAAACTAATCACAAACAGAGAGGAATTCTTCTTTTTTTTTTTTTTAATCACAAACAAAGAGGAATTAACTACTGCAGAAAAGAAAGATATTTTCCTTTAAATTTGTTATGATATGCGGCGTAATAAACGCCATCATCAATTTCGTCACGATTTCTCAACTGGGCAGTCTCATATTAAGAATTATTTGCTGGGTGAGAAAGATGTTAGGTTGTGAATGTTTTTATTGGAGCAAAGTCACCGATCTAAGCCAACCCGAAACCGAATTTTACAATCTACCCGGCCCGATTCCGACATGGCCCCAAGGTATGCAATTGTGCTTTCTGTTTTTCCTTCAATGCATGTTTTTTTGAATTTTCCTTATTTATTTTTAATAATTACAATTTTTTTTTGGCGATTACTTTTTGTATATTCATGATCACTAGTCAGGCGAAAAAAGGGATCTTTAACAAAATTATGTATCAGCATTGCACTATTTTTTGCTTTTCAGCTTTGATTGTGGAATTTTAAGCTTAATTGGGTGATTTTGGTTGATTATTTAATCTGAAGTGCAATTATATGATCTATTGTTAATTTATCATCAACCATTTTGTTTAATGTAATGTTGCTCTACTTTGGTGGTGTTTAAACTAGGATAAAAAGAAAATTGCACTGAATATTTATATGTTCTAAAAGAAGTATATATATCAAAAGAAGAGTGTAGAATATTTATATGTTGTATTCTAATGTTTGATTTCTATTTTTGCAAGTAAATCAGATGCATGAAATACAAATTTTTTGGTGCTTCCCCCGATTTAGTGATTGATGTTATGTTCAAGGATCGATCATAATAAAATTGATAATCAATTGTTTTATCTTTTTTTATTGGTGTTTTGTGAGCTTCATTATCTTTTGAAGTTCATATGCAGTCCACTCTCAAAATTGCTTGCATTAAACCAAGTTGGTTTCTTTACTATCTCTTGTGATGATGTCGGTTTACTGGTGGAAGCTATATAAAATCTTATATCTCCTTATTACTCTGTGATAATTATTTGGTCAAATATACAGGTTCAGGATTTTCTACCACAAGTATCAGTTTAGGAGAATTAGAGGTTTGCCAAATAACAACGTTTGAGTTTATTTGGGCTTGCAATACATCTACAGATGGGAAACAAGGTGTAAGCTTTTACAAGCCGATTGGAATACCAGATGGATTTTTCAGTCTTGGTCACTTCTGCCAATGTAATGAAAAGCCTTTACGAGGTTTTGTTCTGGTGGCTCATGGAGCAACTAGAAACGAGCCATTAAACAATTCTAACGACTCTATGCCACCGCTTTCGAATCCCTTAGATTATATACTCATTTGGAGTTCTCACGATAGTAATGATGAAAATTTTAACGGAGATGGTTACATATGGTTACCCCAAGCGCCGGAGGGTTATAAAGCTTTGGGCTTTGTAGTGACCAACAATTCCGAGAAGCCAAAATCGGACGAGGTCAAATGTGTTCGTGTTGACCTCACAGACACATGTGAAGCTCATCGCCTTATAGTCAACTCCCATTCCCGATTTTCTAATTTACCACTTTCAGTTTGGAGTACAAGACCTCTTCATAGGGGCATTTACGGAAGAGGTGTGTCGGTCGGGACTTTTTTTGCTAGTAATTACGCGAGCTCAAAGGAAGAGATAAACATTGCATGCTTGAAAAACTTGGATCAAAATTTACATGCAATGCCGAATATTGATCAAATTCATGCACTTATAAAACATTATGGCCCTACTCTCTTCTTCCACCCTGATGAGATTTATCTCCCGTCATCCGTTTCATGGTTCTTTAGAAATGGAGCATTGCTGTATAGTAAAGGTAAAGATAACTCGAGTGGAGAGGCCATTGATACCGAAGGTTCAAATCTTCCTAGTGGAGGGACAAATGATAGGAAGTATTGGATAGATCTTCCGAGTGATAATAATCAAAGGGAGAATCTAATGCACGGAGACTTAGATAGTGCAAAATTGTACATACACGTGAAACCGGCTTTAGGTGGTACTTTTACAGATATTGTGATGTGGGTATTTTGTCCTTTTAATGGGCCAGCCACGGTGAAAGTTGGGATGATGAATATTGCTTTTAAAAAGATCGGGCGCCACGTAGGCGATTGGGAACACTTTACTCTTCGTATAAGCAATTTTACGGGAGAGCTTTGGAGTATATATTTTTCGCAGCACAGTGGGGGTGAATGGGTTGATGCTTTTGATTTGGAGTTTATTGAAGGAAATAAAGCCGTAATTTATTCTTCGAGAGCCGGTCATGCTAGCTTTCCTCATCCCGGAAATTACATTCAGGGTTCTTCAAAACTGGGTATTGGAATTAGAAACGATGTTGGTAAAAGTAATTATTGCGTTGATTCAAGTGAGAAATATGAAATTATTGCAGCTGAGTATCTCGGAGATGGAGTTGTTAAAGAACCGTGTTGGTTACAGTATATGAGAGAGTGGGGGCCAACTGTCGTATATGATTCGAGAACGGAGTTGGATAAAATCATCAAAGTTTTGCCTGTGATGGTTCGGTATTCGGTTGAGAATATATTTAATAAGTTACCGTTGGAGTTGTATGGGGAAGAAGGCCCCACTGGGCCTAAGGAGAAGAACAACTGGATTGGGGATGAAAGATGGTAGCTAGAGCACTTTCTGTTGTAGCATCCATGTGTGTAATCCAAGTAAAAGCCCATAAGGATACACAATACTCTGAAATATTCATATTAATTATTTTCCAATTTTGTACATAGAATTGTTATATTCATATTCTATCATGATCATAGAAAGTTAAAAGGTATAATGTTATGTATAAGAGATGATCATAGAACCTTGGAGCTTGTGTAATATGTTTACCACTATATGGAATCTGATATCTTTTTTCTTGCAGTTTTCGTTCTTAGAATATGAATGGGAAGATGTTTCCTTAGCTCTATGTTGATTGTCGAGTAAGTGGAGCCTATCGCTGAAGGATCGAGTTCCCTTCATTGCCTCTTTTGATGTAATGAAATGAAATTCTTTTATGGCTTAGTTATTGATCTTTTTAAATCATGAGTTGGATCAAAAAGATTTGGTTGAAATGCTGCAAGTAGGTTAATTAGGAGAAGAAATAAAATGTTAATCTTGCTTTAACAATTTAAAAGTAAAGTATTTTGTTGTTTATGCCAAAGGAATATATTATCTTGGTAGATAAAGGAAAATTTGTATATAGAAAATGGTTATCTAAATGTAATTCAATCAAAAAAGTTATATTATAACTCATCACCAAGAAAAGATACTTAAACAAAGAACATATATCATATTCTCTTAGAACACAACACACAAGCACATATTATCTCTCTTAGCTGAAATTATACATACATGTCTATATTTTGACAATAAAGTAAAAGTGTCAATATTTTCTAATAGGATTTGTCTATTAAGTTATGAGCATCTGCTCATAGTTTGTAGAATACTACTCATTGTTCATGTTAAGAAATAATCAAGTGTGAAGTTGAAAATTGAAAATGCACATATTTTGACTTAGGGTAAACACCACTTTTGGTCCCTCTTATCATTAACTTTTTACAGAGTGGTCCCTCTTATGTTTTTTTTCCCACTTTAGTCCCTACTATGAATTATTTGTTTCACTTTAGTCCTTATCAAGTGGTCCAAGGCGATTCCGATAACATGTGATATGCTCATGAGGGCAATTTTGTCATTTCAAGTAAACTAACATGGATATTTTCGTCTTTCTAATTATTTAAAAAAAAACTAAATTTTCAAACTAGGCTTTCATTCCAATCGAACTTAATCGTACATTTCGTTCCAAACTAAAGTTTTTTCCTAAAATCTTTTTCAAACACCAAAATTGCTCACCAATTAAACAATATCTCAAATAGTCTCAATAGTGAACGGACGAAAATGCCCTAAAAAATAATCATATGCATGTTATGTGTTATCGGAACAACCTGATAAGGACTAAAGTGAAACACATAATTCATAGTGGGGACTAAAGTGAAATAAATAATTCATAGTAGGGACTAGAATGGGAAAAAAAACATAAAAGGAACCACTCTGTAAAAAGTTAATGATAAGAGGGACCAAAAGTGATATTTACCCTTTGAATACATATGCATAGTATCGATGCGTTAATTCGACCGTCAACGGCCAATCAGCCTGCAACCCCTCTCCTGAGTCCTCACCAATTCGAATATTGTGACTTGAAGATATAAAATAAACGTTATATGTTAATTTAACAACGCATACTTTGATTATTTTTACATTAAGAAACTAAAAGAGGACTTAGAAGACCAATTGTCAATTTAATTTTCATTCTAATAGAGGATCCATATGCTATTTATTTTTTTCTATATAAAAACAATACCTTCTTAAAATTACACAATCTTTTTCAATAATTCCGAAATTTAGAAAATCATAAAGAGGTGATCAACTTTGTAATTAATTTTGAATTTTGGATGAAAATAGGAGTATATAAAATATATTTATGTTGATCAACTTTTTTAAATATATTCATGAAAGGTGAAAAAAATAAAATTTTACTTTATTTACTTAGTTTAGTAAACTAATATATCTAATTTTAATTTGAGTATTTATTTTTCTTAGTAGATAATACTTACATGATACCATACCGTTAGGGCAATCGGCTTATCATATATATAATTTGTGGGATAATACATCCATTTCGTTGATTATGTTTAGATCTTTGAAGAATTGCAAGGCTCCCGGCTCCTCATGGTATCAGAGCCATGTTCTGTTTCTTAAAAGAGCCCCAGAGTATATTAATCTTGATGCCGGAAGAGTAGGAGGAAGAAGAACTAGAAGTTTACAAGTTATGACATCTCTAGATCAATTAATTTCAGTTTCATCCTCCTTGTCTTTACCTCGTCTTTCTAATAGTAAAATAGAAAACCTTGTTGAATACTCTACTATACCAGACTCCGCTGTAATTGAAAACTCTGTACCTCCCCTGATAAGTCCGTATAATATTTACAGAAAGAAAGGATCCCTTAGGGGAATCCGTTCACTCATCTCCTCACATAGACCTACCACTAAAGAATATGTCCAAACCTCAAAACTGGACAAGTGCGATATTCCTTACTCCAAAAAGGAACAGTATATAACTCTTGCCATTCCACCAGATTATATCAACTCTTGGCAACGAGAAGGTTATACTCATCTACACTTTGGTGCAGTACGCCTAGTGTTATCTTACCAAGGAAGAAAAGGTCTTCCAGTTACTGCCAGATTAGCTCTCCTGGATACACGTTTCACTTGCTACGAACATGCTGTTATCGGAACAGTAGTTACCACTCTCAACAATGGAAGTGCAGTTCTCACTTACTTCCCAAACTTTGCGATGTCTCTTAACGACACCAACCTTCCTACAGCCCTGAAGGTTCAAGTACAAATCACTGGTGCAGAGCAAGTCACCTCAGCAATCTCTGCAACTCTTCATCATCAATTGGTCTACCGTTTGCAAGACCATGGATTAGATCTACAAGGATCTGGATCCCCTGATGCTTTGATGATCTTGGCTGAATCTGGATCTAACACTCCTACAATAGTTCAGATCCCCAGACAGATTCCTCGCCAGGAATTGGAACTCCTCATGCCTACTGAGTGGATCACAAATTATGAGTCTCTTCAACAAACTCATGAACCTATCAGATCTACTACTTATGAGTTTCAGAAGATGAAAGATGGGAAGACTAAAACCATCTTTAAGATAAATCAAGATGAAGAACCTTCTTCATCAAAAGATATCTTCAGGCAATTGATGATCCAGCCAGTTGAGGATAAAAGAGAAACAATGAGATGGCATGAAGCCAAGATACCAGTACCCATAGCCTTTTTCAAAGCAGATGGCTCCCATGTTTATACCGACAAATTTGATGGCCATTTTCTATGGGATGTGGATCCTTCCATGTGTGATTCTGATTGTTCTTGTGATGAACAAGAAGAATCTGATGATGATGATGACAGTGAGGCTAGTAGAAGAAGAAGGAGAAGGAAGGCAAGAAAACAACGCCTCTCCTGCAAAGATGATAGATCTAATGACCCTGATCTAGATCCACCAGCTTGTGCTCAATCCCTGCCGAGTTATGATAAAGCCTTGAAGATCCTCCAACAGGAACAAAGAAAGAAGGATTGTAGACAATCTCTACCACCAGTTATTCCTTCTATTCCTTTGGTTCAACCCTGTATGATGTTCCACAATTATGAAGCTGAATTTCCTCCTTTGGAAAGGAACATATCAGGATCAGTCACTACCAGGCCTTATATCATATCCAAAACAATTGATGCTGAAGGCAGTAGAAAAACTTCTGAGTTAACCCAAGCAGAAGAAGTTATGAATTGGCAGACTACCAATTCCAGAGCTCAAAATAGAACCTTGGTCCAAATTGATTCCAAAGTTGACCAGGTTATCTCACAAGTTCAAAGCAATACTCAAAAGATTGATTCTATGGCTTTAGAACTTGAAGGGATCTATAATCGAGTTATTACAAGAATAGATCTCCTTGATAAAGAGCTCAGACAAATGATTTCTCAGCACAAGATGGGTCCAGAATTTAATCAGAAGGAAGCAGAAATAAGGAAACTCAAGAAAGATCTCCATCTTATGGAAGAAGACCGAAAAAGGAGGTTCATTCCTAATCTCCCTTTCCTACCAACACCCACGTCTTCATCCCTGTTCGAGATGCCAGCTTCCTCACCAGATTATTCAAGACGTTTCTCTATGGCTTCTGATATACCATTTACGCATCCCGCTCCAAAGCCAAAGATAAAACCTCAGAATAAAGAAAAGATGAAAGAAAAGGTGGAAGACTTCCAAAAATCTTTTATGATTGAAAAATTTCCAGAGATACAAACTGATGAAAATCAATCATCTGAGGATTCAAGCTCATCGTATGCTTCCAGTCAAAATTCTGATATGGATCAAGAGATGACAGATATCTCTAAGATACTTATGGCCGATCCATCTGTAACAGAACCTTCCCCTGAAAATTCAGATGGGGAAAACATGGATGAGTCACCTCAAACCAGGAAGTCAGAATCTTCATCAAATAAACCAACAAATGGGCCATGGTTTACATTTGATGATATCCCAGTTGAAAAAAGAAGAGAAAGACTTCAATCCTTCGCTGCTTGGATTGATCTTCAAAAAACCAAAGAACCAGAATTCTCTGTTATTCTGAGAGAATTTGCATCTAGGTTTACTGGGACTTTAAGAGAATGGTTTCTTGCCCTTGGTGAATACAGGCAGATACAATTTTTCCAAGCAACTGCAGCTCAGGCTCTAGGAGCTATACATCAAGAATTTCTGGGTGATAGTTCAATCTATGATAAGTTTGCCCAGCAGAGTTACTTTGCTATGAAGTGCTGCTCTCTACAGAAGAAAGATTTAGATTTCCACTTCAAAAGGATGTCTGAACTCTACTATACATTGAATGGGAGTAATGATCCCAATCTCAAACATGTATATGTAGCTTCTCTTCCTCAAGAGATCCATCCAGAACTCAATCGTCTTCTTACAGCTGCTGGAAAAGAAATAAATCTTCTCACCCTTGGAGAAATTCATCAGATGGCAATTGCAACGGTTGAAAAGTTATGTGAACAACAAAACATGTTCAAATCCTTGATACATAACAAAACCGCTCTAAAGCAAGCCTGCAAAAAGTCTCACTTGGAAATCAAATGTGATTCCAAGAAAGGATGTACTTGTCATGTTAAAAAGAAGAAATCCACAAAGGACAAGGACAATCCCAAGAAGAAGAAAGAAAGTCTCCGGTTCTTCAAAAGAAAGTCTTACAGAAATAAGAGAACAGATAGGTGTTACATCTGCAAAAAGAAAGGACATTTTGCTAAAAACTGTCCTCAAAACAGAGAAAAATCTGCAAGAATGATAACACATATCCAGCAGTATATTGAATCTACTCTGGATGATACTGACGTTGAATCTCTATTTTCTGAACAAGATGAACAAACAGAAGAGAGTATCTTTGCTCTTGAAGATCTTGAGGAACCAGCAGAATCTGAACAAGAAGAGGAAGAGGAATATCTTCCTATCCTCCAGACAGCAAAAATCAGTCAAGAAGCTGTTCCATCCCCACATATCCAAGTTCATATACTTCCATCCAAATATGACAGGCCAATCAAAGTCATTGGATTCATGGATACTGGAGCTGCTAAGTCAATGATGAATCAGGATATTCTTCCTAAAGAAGCATGGACTACTCACTATGAGTTCTTTCAGGCAGCAGATGGACAGAAGTTCAAAACTTCTCTGATTACTAAACATCCAATTGGGATTCAATTCTTCCCAGATTGCATTGTTTGGATGAAAGTAATTGGAAGCAAGTTACATGGAAAAGATCTTCTCATAGGTTTTGATCTTTATCACAAGGCTCAAAAACTTATGGTCCTTCCCAATGGAATTAAGTATAAGAGACAGTTTCAGCCTTATACTACTCTTCAGAAGATCTATGCACTATCAAATGCTCCAAAAGAATTTCATGATATAGCAAGAAAGCTTCAAGATTGTTGTGCTGAATCTCATGCTGATTTCAATCATCCGAGTCCGTTATGGAAGAATTCTAAATTCTTCATCCAGCTTCCATTCAAGATGAATGAGGATGTCAATCCTACTAAAGCTACTCATCCAGGAATGACACCAGATGATCTCACCTTAGCAAAAAAGGAATGTCAGCAGTTACAAGAACTTGGGCTGATCGAACCAACTAAGTCCAACTGGGCTTGCCAAGCTTTTTATGTCAACAAAAGGTCTGAACAAATCAGAGGGAAAAAGAGGCTTGTCATTGATTATAAGCCATTGAATCATTTCTTATCAGATGATAAATTCCCTTTACCGAGAATCCAGATGTTGTTCTCACAGTTAACTCAAGCCCATATATTCTCCAAGTTTGATCTGAAGGCTGGTTTTTGGCAATTGGGTATTGATCCAAAAGATAGGTACAAAACAGCATTCTGCATACCTACGGCCCAATTCCAATGGACGGTTATGCCTTTTGGGCTTAAGGTTGCTCCATCACTGTTCCAGAAAGCTATGACTCGTATATTTGAGCCCATATTATACAGTGCTTTGGTCTATATAGACGATATCTTACTGTTCTCAAAAGATAAGCAGGCCCATGAAGAACTTCTACAACAGTTTCTTGAAATTGTTCAACAGTATGGTATTATGCTATCCGAAAAGAAAGGGTATATTGGTCAAAAAGAAATTGAATTCCTTGGAATGAATTTCTCTGAAGGACAATATCATCCAGGCCCACATATAGCACAGGAACTGCTCAAATTTCCAGATGAAAACTTAACTACTAAGGATATTCAACAATTCCTTGGAATAGTTAATTATCTGAAGGATTTTATTCCACACAGTTCAAAATACACGTGTCAAGTTTCTAAAATGCTCAGGAAAGGAGCCCCACCATGGGGAAACAGCCAAACAACAGCTGTAAAGCAACTAAAGCAACTTTGCCAGAACCCTCCTCCTTTAAAGATTCCTGACAAAGGAAAACGACTCTTGCAGACAGATGCAAGTGATGAATTCTGGGGGGCCATTCTTATTGAAGAAATCGATGGGAAAAGATACTACTGTGGACATGCCAGTGGACAATTCAAAGATGCTGAGAAACATTATCATACAGTCTACAAAGAAATCTTGGCCGTGAAATATGGAATCAAGAAATTTGAATTCCATCTGATTGGACATCAATTCACTGTTCAAATGGACAACTCATCTTTCCCAAAGATCTTTGAATTCAAAAACAAGGGAATTCCAGAGCCACAATTATTGAGACTAAAGGACTGGTTTTCAAAATACCAGTTTAATGTTCAGCATATAAAAGGGGATCGAAATCTCATCCCAGACTTACTGTCTAGACCAAAACAAGTCCACTTGATCTCTCTAACCAAACCAATCCCTCTGATACTCATGGCAACCTCCCAAATCCCTTCCTATGAAATACCAGATTTCCCAGAAACAGAAAAGCCCTTAGATTGTCCAAGAAAAGTAAAAACTTATGCAAGAAACCATATTTTCTATTATCTTGCTAAATTTTTACTTCTGATGAATATTCCATTAGAGCAAGGAAAGTTCTACCCTGATCATCCTTTCCTTCCCCTATTTACTTTTCATACCGATATTACTTTACCCTCCGAAGGATATTGGTATTTCTGGTGTTTGGGTTTAATTAGTTATTTCGCCATTGAAGTTAAACCTAAGTTCCTCCTCAAAGCTATTCGGAAAAGAACTCTTGAACCAAAGATCACCAAATTTCTATATGGATATTGGGACAAGAAGAATTGTATAAAAGTTCTGAAGGATATTCTTAAGGATACCTCTCACATGAAAGATCCTTATACAGTTATCCTCTTAAGAAGGCCATATTATGGAACTTCCAGCTATGGATCTGACAGGATGTTTGCTCAAGCTTATGGATATGTCTATACCACTACTGATGGTGGTCTTAGTCAACAGCAAGAAGAAGTAAATAATCTGTTCAAACATCTGTGCCACATAAATGAGGTTCCAATATTTGCTTCTGAAGATATATACTGTACTTCTACCTTGAGGATACCTTATGATATCACAGGCCCAAGATCTTCTCTTATTTCAGAAGTTGGTGAAACACCTACTGACACTACAATGATAAATAATCCAGAGGTCTTCCAAGATGCTCAAGATCCATGGGATTATGGATCTATTGAACTTGAGATGGATTATGAACAATTCAGTTTGGGTAACACACAACCAGAAATTAATGATCCGGATAACTTTGATCCAATGGTGATGCATACATCTGAAGGAGATATGATACAAGATTCTCCAGACAACACCTCGTGAATGATAAAGGCAGTGGTCCCAGATAACTCTCTTAAAGATACTTTAATAAAGTTACTTTATTAAAGTTTGGATTTTAGTCAAAAGTTATCTTTAGTGGTGGACCTTTATAATTTGTCGTGTCTTTAAAGTCAGATTCCATTTGTATGGTCTGGAATCGTTGTATAATTATGTTGTATTGTAATCTGTTTGGAGTCCGCCCTCTATATATAGAGGCCCCTTGTATTATTGTAAGATATTCTGAATTCAATAAACACTCTGGTTTATACAATTATGTCTAGCTAAACACTTTTATTCTAGTTCTTCAGATTCCTCTCGATGGTTCTTGATTAGTATACTCTAAACTTATCAATAAGTATGCTCTGTACTTGCCTCTTATGAGGATCCTGTACATCAGAACATTGTTAAGACTATGGAATGGTCCATGAATCTAAGCTACGGTCCTTGTGTTCTTTAGAATTTAAGCATGTTAAAGAATAGTTGTTTTATTTATACAGATTATATATTTGAGACTGCCTGTAAGTCCCGCTGAGGTCAGGAGTACCGTTAGGGCAATCGGCTTATCATATATATAATTTGTGGGATAATACATCCATTTCGTTGATTATGTTTAGATCTTTGAAGAATTGCAAGGCTCCCGGCTCCTCATAGTTACATCGTTAGACCAATACCAGAAAATTATAAACCACCTTTATTTGTAAAACGTGCATCTACTAAATAAAATATGCAGTGTACGTTTAACCTTAACCTTAATTAGTATAAGTATCGGTTAATTTTACTAATAACTCCCCCCTATTTGGGGGATAGGGTTTATGCTGTGAAATCAGGGTTTTGTGATATTTGGGAGGAAGGAATAAAATTTGGGCGGAAATCATCAGATTTTGGGCGCAATCCAACTTTGGAGGATAGGTATGTAATTTTCAATCAATTTAAGGGACAGAAAGGTTGCTCAATCCTTCCTGTTGTTTTTCCATGATTGATTTGAGTTAAATTTATAAGAGAATGTGGAGTGTATTCCGCCAAAGGTTCATTTTTTCAAGCCTACTTGTGAATTAGAGAGAATTAGAAGAGAGATATGCTCAATATCTCTATAAAATTGAAGTTGAAGCTTTTTTCTGAAAAATTGAAGCTCTTCTCATTTCCAGGTAAATCTCACACTCACTTCTATTCTTCTACTGTTCAAAATATAGCTGCTATTACTCCAATTCCAGATAAAATATTCCGAGATGCCCAAAAGTTTGGTTCTTACAAACAGGGAGACTCCACATTCTATTCCCTAATTGAGTACCATGCCAACTCCGGGGATTTCAGTTCATTGGAGTTGCTTTTCCAACGAATGAAACTGGAAAACAGAGCTTTTGTTGAGAAGAATTTCATTTTAGTCTTTAAAGCTTGTGGGAAAGCGCATTTACCCCATAAAGCTGTTGACTTTTTTCGTAGAATGGTTGAGGAATTTCACTGTAAACAAACGGTTAGGTCGTTTAACTCAGTTCTTAATGTGATTATTCAACAAGGCTTGTATCTTAATGCACTGGAGTTCTATGATAGTGTTATTAGCAGTAATAAGAACATCTCCCCCAATGTATTGACTTTCAATTTAGTAATCAAGGCATTGTGTAGGTTAGGGTCGGTTGGTAGGGCGGTAGACTTATTCAGGGAAATGCCTGTTTACAAGTGTGAGCCAGATGTATACACATATTGCACTTTGATGGATGGACTTTGCAAGGAGGAAAGGATTGATGATGCTGTAGCTTTGTTGGATGAGATGCAAATACAAGGGTGTTCCCCTAGTGAAACGACTTATAATGTGTTGATTAATGGGCTTTGTAAGATGGGTGACTTAGCTCGGGCGGCAAAGCTAGTTGACAATATGTTTCTCAAAGGTTGTATTCCGAATGAAGTCACTTACAACACTCTTATACATGGATTGTGTCTCAAAGGAAAGCTGGACAAGGCAGTCAGTCTTTTGAACCGTATGTTGTCAAATAAACACATTCCGAATGATGTTACTTACGGAACCATAATAAATGGGATTGTTAAGCAGGGGAGGGCGGTTGATGGTTTGCATGTATTAATGGCATTGGAGGAAAAGGGATACCACGCGAACGAGTACGCTTATTCAGCACTTATTAGTGGGTTGTTTAGAGAAGGAAAAGCTGAAGAGGCACTGAAATTGTGGGAAAAGGTGAGAGAAAAGGGATGCAAACTCAACGTAGTTGTTTATAGTGCTCTTATAGATGGTTTGTGTCGAGAAGGAAAACCTTATAAAGCTGAAGAATTTCTCTTTGAGATGATTAAAATGGGTTGTGTGCCAAATGCTTTTACCTTCAGCTCCTTGATGAGGGGATTCTTTGAGGTGGGAGAAAGTGACAAGGCAATTTCCATTTGGAAAGAGATGAGTGAGAAGAATTGCTTGGATAATGAGGTTTGTAACAGTGTGCTTATTCATGGGCTATGCAAAGTTGGGAACTTGAAAGAAGCTTTGATGATTTGGAAGCACATGCTGGCTAAAGGATTCACACCAGATGTCGTGGCTTATAGCTCCATGATTCATGGTCTCTGCAATGCCGGGTCAATGAAACAGGGTTTGAACTTATTCAATGAGATGCTATGTAAAGGGTCTAATTCCAAACCTGATGTGATCACCTACAATATAGTTCTCAATGCTTTGTGCAAACAGGGCAGCATTTCCCATGCTATTGATCTTCTAAATGAAATGCTAAACCAAGGGTGTGATCCAGATTCAGTTACATGCAATATTTTCTTGGCAACTTTGAGAGAGAAGCTTAATCCGCCACAAGATGGTAGAGATTTTCTAGACGAGCTAGTATTAAGGCTACATAAACGACAACGAATACTTGGAGCAACAAAAATTATAGAACTGATGCTTCAGAGTTTTCTTCACCCAAAAGGCTCCACTTGGGCAAAAGTTGTTCAAGAAATTTGTAAACCAAAGAAGATTCAAGCAGCCATTGACAAGTGTTGGGGCGAATTGTTCTTCTAATTTTGCAGTTCTGACTTATTCTGTCAGTGTGATACCAGTATAACTAAATCATACGGAAAAACTATGATAATTTTTTTTTATAGGTAGTACTGATTCTTTGGCCACCTTTATGGCTGCTAACTTCCTGTAAACTGTAAAATTTTATATTATGAAATTTTTGAAGCGCCAACAGCCACTCAGACTGATCTTCATTTTATACGTGCAGGGATGATTCAGTGTTGCAGATCATTTTCTTTACTGAAAAAATAGTTAAGCATTTTTCCATTTTAACTTTTCTGTGGGTTTATGTGTTGGGGTGAAAATGGGAGGTGGTGGCGGGTGGTTGGGCTGCCATCAGGAGCAATGTGAAGCTAAGTTTTCTTTCTTTATTTTTTTTTTGGGGTTGGGGGTGGGGGGGCACCTGCGTATGTTCAGGGAGGGTGAGGGTAACGAGGCAAATTGGAGGAACAAGTTGTACATGATGGTACGAGACAAGCTAACAGATTGTTGGAGATGTTCCGTCGGAGTATGTCCTTTTCATACAAACTGTTTCCCTCTTGGGTTGAATTGACAGTCTCATGGATCTTTGATTTGTTTCAGGATGTTTTTGGGCTCATAGAGGAGACTTTGAATTATGAGGACCAGTGAGGCTAATGGACTTGGTATGTAATAGGTAGTTTATTGCTGATTCTTGCATGTAAAATTGATTGTATCGTTATATTTACATGCCCGATTATTCTCTTTTTTTTTACGCTTACTTGCAGCTCCAAGATCTCATGATATGAACCAGAGGCAATTGACAACACCATATAAATAATATTTCAACTATATTAAGCACTATTACAAGCACAAATCATGCAGAATAGTCACCGACAATTTTGTTGATACTGAATACTATTTATTTCTACATGTTGCTGTTTTCACAACAAAAGTGTCATTGCTTCTTCTGTTATATAGGTAAGCATATTTAGAATTGCCATTTACTATAGCACTTTAATTGTTAGTATTGAAGTGTCTGATTGTTGAATTTTGATGTTCATGTTCTCACAAACTGCTTAATATCAACTGTGTTTAATGAAATATTTCATCGGCTTTGTATCTGAGGCTGCTGCTTTTTTCATGCTGTTTTTTGGCTCATACCATACAAATAATATCCAGTTTTTGGGTGCAACAAAATTTTGCACTCGTCTTCAAATTTTCCTGACTATGTAACCAGACAAAAGATACAATAATATTATCTGCAACAAAGAATCACTATACTTCTCTAATTCTCGACACCCGATGTTAAAAATTACAGAAGTAAAAAGATATAAGCAGAAAAAGCTTCTAAATACACAAATGATTCTGGCCTGTAAACATACTCACAGAAGGTCATTCATTCACAGGTGAGGTACTAAAAAATACTGGTTTGTCCTTATTATTACTATTGCCTCCATTATTGTTGCTACTACTTTTTCGCCTAGGTTTCGCCTCTCCAAGCATTGTCAGAACATCTCTCATTGTAGGTCTATCCTTTGGGAGCTTAGCAATACAAAGAATGGCAATTCTCAAAACTAAAAGCATCTCTTCTTGAACGTGTTTCGTACTCCCTACATTGAAGTCAAGTGCTTCTTCCAAAGGTTTGTTGTCTCTCATCTTTTTCCGTATCCAGTCTACTATATCTATCGAGTCACCAAATTCAGGGTCTAATGGCTTCTTCCCTGTTAGAAGTTCCATTAGAACTACACCATAGCTATATATATCACTCTTCTCATCGACTTTCAATGTGTACCCATATTCTGTCAAGTTACAAAAAACATACGGAAACTGCATTTAGATGCCATACATAAAGTTAGACACAAGTAATAGAAGGGAAAATGATAGTAACTCACCAGGGGCAATGTATCCATAAGATCCTGCAACCATTGAAACTGTCTCATTCTTCTCAAGCATCATTTTCGCCAGTCCAAAATCGGCAATTCTTGCTTCAAGATTGGCGTCAAGCAATATGTTATTTGGCTTCACATCACGATGAATCACCGGTGGTTGACAATCGTGGTGGAGATAAGCAAGCCCTTGGGCAACCCCAAGTGCAATGTTATATCTCAAAACCCAATCCACAAGCATTCCTGCTTGTTTCCCATGTAAAGCTTCTCCAAGGCTTCCATTCTGCATATACTCATAAATTATCATTGATTCAGAATCATTGTGAAGAAATCCTAAAAGCCTCACAATGTTCCTGTGTCTTAATCTCCCTAACAAATTCACTTCTCCCACAAGATCACCATTGTTTCCCATCTCAAGATCACTTCTTGATCTCCATAGTTTTTTCACTGCAACAGTCGTGTTTAGTCTTTGTATCTCGGCTTTGTAAACGGTACCCGTTGCCCCCATTCCGATCACATTCGATTCTTTAATGCAGGACAAAATGTCGTGACTGTTAAAACCGAGCCTCTGGAATGCCATCAATCTCCAAGGCCACGCTCCATTTCCCCTTTCAAATCTTTCCTCAAAGCAATCACCGTCCTGCCATTTTCGGTATATTGATCTAGCTCCCAAAGCTACTATAATGAGAGCTAGTAGAGTCGCAATCCCAATTAACCACCCTCCGATTACGTGTTTTACGTGGAGCCCACGTTGTTTGAAGGTAAGCCTTGCAGTTTGTGAGCAAGGAGGCAACACGGCACCACATAGGCCTGCGTTGCCTACAAGATCATTGGGATTGATGGTCCTTAGCATGCCATTTGAAGGGACAGGACCCTCTAGCCTGTTATAAGAAACATTAAGCATTTCTAAAGCTGGTGAATTTCCGAAGCTTTCAGGTATACCTCCTGTCAGAGAGTTGTTCGATAGATCCAATACCGCCAACGTAGGCATCATTGCAACTGGTCTTGGAATCGAACCATTTAACTGATTGTTTCCAAGATTCAGAGTCACTAGCCTTTCACATGAGGCAATACTAGCCGGAATACTACCTGTGAAACGGTTCGAGGAAAGATCGAGGACCGAAAGTGCAGGACAATCCTGAAACTGATCTGGGATTTCTCCTACCAAGTTATTCCCTGAAGCCAAGAAGTTTTGAAGGTTCGGGATCGAGAGAATCGAAGATGGAAGTGAAGATTGGAGATGGTTTCTCGATAAATCGATAAACGAAAGAGAAGTAGAAGCAGAGAGATCATATGGAATTTGCCCTATGAGACTATTGTTTGCTAATTCTAGCCTTTGAAGTTTTTCGAGTTTCCCGAACCCAACCGGGATTGTGCCCGAAAGCCGATTATTTTGCATCCTAATACGAACAAGGGACCCACACGTCGATAAACCGACTGGAATCAATCCGGAAAAGGCATTGTTAAACAGAACAAGCTTAGTTAGGTTACCTTTATCGCACAAAGTCGTTGGAATTGAGCCCGAGAATGAATTTGACGAGACATCGAGCCATTGAAGTGGCGAATTCTTGCCTAGATCACTCGGTAGCGGGCCCGATAACGTATTGTTCCAAAGCTCAAGTACTTCTAGCTTAGTCAATCCTCCAATACCAGCTGGAACTGAACCTGATAACTGATTACTCATCAGATTCAATAGCTGCAGTTCCTTAAGGTCAGCTATTTGAGCTGGAATATCTCCTGACAACATGTTATCAGACAAGTCTAAAAACTGCAATGAACTCATATTACCAATCTGAAAAGGAATCTTCCCTTCGAAATTGTTTTGGTACAAGAAAACCGTACTAATCCAATTCAGTTTTCCAAGTTCAACCGGAATGGACCCACCAAGATTGCCTACAGCAAGATCCAAATACTTGAGATTTGTAAGATTTCCAAATTCTTTTGGAATCCCACCTTCAAACTCATTGTACCCAAGAACAATAGTCTCGAGTGACGATAACTCGCCAATCTCTACCGGTATTTGACCGGTTAAATTATTCCCCGACAAACCAAGATACCTTAACTTCCCCAAATTCTTGTAAACTCTTGGAATGGAACCTTCAAAGAAGTTTCCTCTAAGATCCAAACTTTCCAACAATGTAGCATTTCCGAGGTCTTCTGGGAGATAACCCGAAAAGTTATTTCCAGAAGCATTTAGTGATATCAATCCTTTAACCATTCCAAGGCCAATAGGAAATGCATTGATGAAGTAGTTTTGGCTAAGATCAATGATTTGAAGTGAAGTGAAATTGGATAAAGATTTTGGTAATGGAGATGAGAAATCATTACAACTTAAGTTTAAAGATTGCAAAGTTCGTAATGACTGGATTTCATCGGATACTTTGCCAGTGAGATTCATGTTTGAAAGATCAAGAATTTGGATTTCGCCATTGGAGTTGCATTGAACTCCAGTCCAATTACAGTGAACTGTACTGTTTCCAACTGTAGGCAATTTCCAGTCTGAGAGATGATTCAATGGATCAATAAAGCTTTCTTTTATTGACAAAAGAATTGATACTTCATTTTCAGAGTGACAGAGGGAAACAGAGAAACAATATGACAAGAAGAAAAGAAGGAAACAGAATTTACAATTCAACTTCATTTTTTCTGGGATTTTATGTTTAATTATTTTACACCATAGTGAAGGAGAAAGAATGGTGATGGGTCCGGTGGGGTAGTGAAGAAGAAGTGTAAGAGTTATGGGGAAAGTGAAGAAGAGAAGATTGCATCATTGATTTGTGTTTATATGAAGAAATTTGAAATTGGGATTAATTAATTTTTATTTTTATTTTAAAATAGGAATAGCTCGTGAGATCTTGGGTTCTGGAACAGCTGTTAATAAGTGTATAATTAGCGGAAAAGATTGGCTTTTATTGAAATCTAATCCGACATGAAACATGGAGAGAATGTGTTTGTTATTACTGTTTGTATATTTATTTATTTCTCATGTTATCTGCAGTCAAACTTTGAGTGCAAATCATTTTTATTTTATTTTTCGTCATAATAATGCACCTACAAATCACCATCAGTTGTTGACATGAAGCATTTTTAATCGAGTCCTAAACTTTTATGAATGTAGAGGTATTTTAGACTTTTATTATTTAATTAAGCAATTTATTTTCTGTCCATTGATTTTGTTTAGAATAATTTTTTAAGTTAACTTTAATTTGGAAATATAGTTATGATTGATTACAATATCATATGTTCCACTCCGAATCCAAAATAAAAGACTGATTTACGATAGATCTCCATTTTTAACTGCTTATTGATAAAAATGTGTTATTCTAGGAGGCATGAAAAGCCAAAGTTTATCACTAAAAAAAGAAAACAAAAGGTTTGCCCTTCTTTTGAAAATATATATAAAGCATAGTATTTTACTTTACATATTTGCTAAAAGTAATTTTGAAAACACTCTTTTTTTTCTTTTTTCTTTTTTTTGGTTGAAAGGTGCTTTATGCACTGTTCAGGAGTTATATAATTTAATCTTTAATGATTTGGAGTTCATCTAAAGGTTAAAAAACTTCTGATGTAAGGCAGCTTCCAAAAGTGACAAAGATCATAATATATCAGGCATATTAAGAAATAAGAGGCTTAGTACTTACCCCTCCCCCATTTGAAAATTAAAAAAGGAAAATTAAAGGGAAAAAAAAGGTTATTGAAGGTTAGTTGTTAGTTAATTAATTTAGTTAAGTGGAAACAAGAAGGAATAATTCCATGTTAAGTAGGTTTAATTCTGTCCTTACAGTCTGCAGGTCCATTTCTCCCTTTTGTCCATAAGTTCATTTCTAGATTTTGTTTGTCTTTATAAGAATATGAAATAATTTTCAGGTAAGCTTAAATAATTATATTATACATTTTCTTTTGACTTTAATTCTTGGGAAATGAAACCCTTATTTACTGTTTTCATGCTTTTATACAATTATGCTTCGAGAAATTAAGCTTCGTCATGTAATTAATTTCTCATCCTAGTCACATTACAAGTTGATAGCTGAAATAAAAAAAAGGAAACTTATTTGTATATACTTTAAGAAGTTGATAGCTGAAATAAAAAAAAGGAAACTTATTTGTATATACTTTGTGATTCAAATTGGATTGGAGTTAAATAAAAAAAAATTAATTTTATTATATATTAAAAGGGAAAATATGCTGGAAGATAATGGATCAATCAATCATGGACTGAGACCATCACTGTCCTCAGAAACATCATATATAAGTTAATACTCATTTATATATATATATATATATATATATATATATATATATATATATATATATATTTCGAATTTTTGTTATTTTTATTTGATATACTCCATAACTTAGTAATTTCACATGCAAACATGCATTTATTTATTTTGGGTAAATAGTCTTGTTCACATGCAAACATGTGGGGATCGGAGAGTTATTAAATAAAATGAAGCAGTAGTGCTGTGTCACTCAGTCACTATGTGCTTGTAGCCTATTACACTGCGTGGATGCCATGTGAATATATATTATATAATAATAATAATATGCACCTCCCTTCTTATTAGTAATATATATATATATATATATATATATATATATATATCCCTCCTATTATTAGAGAGAGAGAGAGAGAGAAATCCTTTTTTTGGAAACATGCATTTCCTTGTTTTTGTTTTTGTTTTGTCTTTAATTATGTATATATGAGTAACATGGTTTTTTTTTTTTTTTTTTTTTATTATTATTATCAGACTTTTATCTTAAATTAGAGAGAGCCTTTCCAGAAATCTTCGATTTTATTTATACTTGATGTTATAACATCATCCTTTTGGTTGTCCAAGAAAAAAAAATGGTGCTCGAAGTAATTTTCAATCAGTAATAAACTAATAGATGTGCTTGATTCGCTTATACTTTCACCTGTGTACGTAGTACGTTATTGCTCCAAAATGATGTATGATATGTTGTTGTGGGTTAATATTTGTTATTTTCTCCAAAATGAATACTATATATACTATCTAATATGTAATCGATTGGTTAGTTTGAATAATTTCTAGTTCAATTAAATGGATATCAGGATTTGAAGGTAATAGTAATATAACATTCCAAAACCAATTAATAAACAAATTTATGATATTAGATATTGCTTTTTTTCTTTTCTTTCAAATAAACGATATATAGATATATTATTCAGATAGCCTCAACAATTACAATATGTCTAATATATTCATGTAAGTCAATCAATTCAGTCATGAGGTTAATTTTGATAAAGATGTGCTACTTCATTACATTTTCTACGCGTAAAAGAAACTTCAAAAAAATTAAATTATTTAGAAGTCCTTAATATCTTCAATTATAGGACCACTAGGCGAAAAATCATTGAATTAGATATTGCTTTGTAAACATGATATTCAAGCTGAGACAAAAAGAGTATCTAATATATCTGTGATGATTCTAAATCTTGCTTTTATTATTTGTGTGATTGGTAATACTTTGTATTAGAATATGTTATGTACTTAATATTTTTCCAATATTTTAATAGTTTTCTTTCTTGAAAGGATTAATAACTTAATATTTACTCAAAATATATATATATAATAATAACTTAATCAAATGAGGAGAAAATACTTATATAATATATTTTCTATAATATTGGGTTGACATAAATTAAATTAATTAATCCAATTCTATATACTAACTTTTTTTATAGAAGTTTGATTGCATTGATGTTATTATATTTCTTTGAATGAAATAGTTAATATGTGATATAAATATAGAGCGCTCAAACATGGAAGAACGGGGTTGGGAAAATTACGTGGCTTCACGTGGGATTGGGCAAAAGGTAACAAAAATTACGGCCAATAATTCAATTATATGAAATATTAATCTCAAAAGTGAAGAAAATTTCTTTGTTTGCACGTGGCACATGGGACTTCATGGGACTTCTGGACTAAGTTGTGAGCCTACCAAGTGGTTAAGAGAAATAATTGTTGTAAATATTATTAATTTCGAGTTCTGATTGTAATAAAAATGTACTTAATTAAATGAATGAGTGGCTAATGGACTAACCCAATGATTGTTAGCTTGGATCTGGCTCTTACTAGCTACCACCAAACACCTGCAGCAGAGACCCGAAATTATATTTTATCAAATAATTTTAATTTTAATTTGAGTTTAACCGTAAAAATCCGCATAAACTCGTGTTTCATTTTATGGAACAAATAAATTCAACAAAATATACCTATATTCCTTTCTTCATTGGAACCTATTGAGAATAAATGTCCCACGTTGGTTGAAAACAATAGTTAAGTCCATCTTATAAGGCATTGAACAATCTTCACCTTACAAGTTACAAGTTAGCTTTTGAGGTTGAGTTATGCACAAATCAAGTAAGTGGACTTTGTCAAATCCATGTGGTGAATTCTAATAGAACCCCTCCGTCCAAGTTTTGCTCTAAAATTATTGACATTAATTGAAGGGACTTTGTCATAATCATCCCGATTTAATTTACTGTTTTTTTTATTTTGCAAGCGTTAACCCTACTTAGATAGACGATCAATAATTAAATCCATCCACATTAAAACTCTTAATAGAAACCGTCCCAAAGTTAAACTATAACAATAATAAAAACTTTCTCATATTTTTAAAATGATTATTAAGAGGCAAAAAATAAAAGAATTTCAGAGGAAGTTCCAACATCTCATATGAAAATAAGTATGCTACAAAGAAAATAATAATCCAAAGAAAGAAATTAACGTCTACTTTTTGGGTTTTCCTTGCAACTTACCCCTCGTAATATTCTTAATATTCAATTTACCTAGTTATGATTTAAAGAAAAAAATGCATTTGACTTATTATATTCTTATAAAGACTCAAAATGCCTCCTTACATACTTTTAAACCTTAATAAAAAAAAATAAGATTTAACAATCTTGAAAACATTACGCTTTACCAATTCTTTGGACAAGTGTAGGGAGTTTTGGATGATAAGAATACTCCAAAATTTACTTAGCCATGAATTTAACTATTCAAGCAATCCAACACAACTAGCTTGTCCAGTCCATTTTCTATAATCCAATTACAATCTGGGTCGAGCCCAGAACAAACTGGCCCAAATTTCTCGACCCTGCCGCTTTTCAGAAAAGATTTAGGCGGGCTTTTGGACTTCCAGAAGTCCAAATCCTGGAAAATTCATATATTTAATTTTATCTTCATCCGAATTCGAAAATATTTTTCTAGTGATTGGCTGTCCTTATTACACACACACCAACTCCTCTCCTCTCCTCTCCTCTCTATTTCATCTTAATTCACTTCCCCTGTTCTGTTCTGTTCTCTCTCTACAAACTACAATGGCAACTCTACAGTCTCTGGCTGCTTTCTTTTCACCTGTTTCTCATTCTTCTCTCCACCCACCAACTGTTCCAGGTACCCTTTTTCTTTAAAATTCCTGCGTTCATCTTTTTTTCTTTTTTTTTTTTTAATGGGGGTAAATATGTAATAATAATTGCTATATGTAGATGAAATGTGCTTTCTTAGATGTATTTTAAGTTAATAATGATTACTGCATGCTTTCAACAGTTGGAATGTTCTTTTGGAAATAAGATAAATTACTATTGATTCATACTCTAGAGGAAAATAAATTTATGGAAGGGTACTTGATCCAGCTTTCTTTTGGGGCTACATATGAAAATTATTTAATTATTTGCTGAAAGAAAGTGGAATTATTGAGTTTAATACATTACGGCTTGTTTGATCTAAATTGACCTCACCACTCTTTTTGTTTGATCTTCTCTAGTCTACTCATAATTTGTATTTATGTAATGGATGGATGAGTAAATGATTCAAGAATTGCATGCATCTATCTGGTTCAATAATTTTGCTTTAGGAACTTTCTAAAATCACAAAATATGAACTAAAAAAACCGGACTATTGGAAGATCAAATGATCAAATCACTAATCATTATCTAATTCTATGCTAGGCTTGTCGACTCTAGTTGTTAACTCTAGTGCAAGTTCATCTTTCAATGGACAATCTTTAATCCTACCACGCTCAAATCCCCCCAAACGAAGCCAAATACATAGTAATAAATCTCGACTCAGTATAATGATGGTGAAACCGACAATCCAGTTCATTCAAGGTACCGATGAACAGACAATCCCAGATGTCAAGCTAACAAAATCGAGAGACGGAACAAATGGAATGGCTATTTTCACATTCACCGAGCCATCTGTTTTCGACTCATCTAGTGTAGTTGGTGATATTACCGGTTTCTACATGATTGATGAAGAAGGAGTTATCCAATCAGTCGATGTCAATGCAAAATTTGTTAACGGAAAACCAGCTGGAGTCGAGGCCAAATATATCATGCGAACTCCACGAGAGTGGGACCGCTTCATGAGATTCATGGAACGATATGCCAACGCGAATGGTTTGTCATTCATCAAAAAATGAGGCAATGTATATTTTTTTTCTTTTTCTTATTTCTTTAATTGTTTCTTTTGATGCAATTTATGTTGCTTAAATTAGGTGAAATACAAGTATCGACTTGAGAGATGGTAATTTTGATTCAATTCTTGTTCCAACTAATACTTATACGATTACATCTCCTAGTAAAAATCATAAATTGTACTTTCATTTTGTTGATGTCCATGTAACTGATATTGGACTTTGGACTTTGTAATAACCGTTTGTGTTCACCCATGTCAATGAGCCTTGAGAAAACCTTGTACCTTTTGTCGCCATTCTCTTCCTCGATATAAACCAAACTCGGTAACCCAAAGTTTGGTTTGTACGTTTAAACACCAAACGGCGTGGTTTCACTCTCACATCGACTCCTTCAGGCACCTTCATTTCCACTGAGTAAATGGAATTAGGATTCCCCACATTTGTTAACCGTCTTTTCACCATTTTTTTTGCATATCCTGCCTTGAAAATTACAGAGAACGAGGGGTAATTGAGGCTGAAACCCCTGTTCTTCTGTAAAATTCCACGACAACTCACATTCCTGTGTGTAATGCTAAATATATCCGATTTACTATATCCAAGAGTGCAAAGATGAGTTATATGCTCGTTCGGTTGAATATCGTAAACGAGTCCTGGATTAATTGCTCGTTCGGGATTCACATGTCCAGCTCCCATGGCAAAGAGTCCAGCCGGTTTATCTCCATCCATAACCGGTTTTCC
Organism: Penstemon barbatus; assembly: GCA_003313485.2. Taxonomy (NCBI): domain Eukaryota; kingdom Viridiplantae; phylum Streptophyta; class Magnoliopsida; order Lamiales; family Plantaginaceae; genus Penstemon; species Penstemon barbatus. Next base: position 12,990,456 of record CM064877.1, on the reverse strand, counting down.
CAGATGATCATTCGTGTCTGCAGATGTCATAAGCGCAGATTTTATTGCAGCCGGGGTCCACTTTGGATGAGTAGAGTGAATTAAAGCTGCAATTCCACTGACATGTGGACATGCCATGGAAGTTCCAGACATGACAGTGAAGTTCACTCTTCTAGAATCTTCCGGAAGGGCACTCGGGCCAAGATTTTGTGGCCATGCAGCGATGATATTAACCCCAGGAGCAATCATATCTGGTTTAAGAATTGAGGGGTCAGTGTAACTCGGCCCTCTCGATGAAAACTGAGCTACTGCAGGAGCTCTAGATCTTCCAATAACAGTTCCCCCAAAAATGATTCTAGCTTTAGGTCTTTTAGTCGAGTTTATGTAACTTTTTAGCTGTATTGATTCATCGAAACCTATCAATGTTGCCGGAAGGACATGAACATCGACTGAGTCTTCCTCTAAGTTTATCTCTGTATTGGCTAGAATCATTGCTGCACCACCGGCTTCCTTCACTATCTGACCTTTCTCGGCCCTCCCATTTATGCCCCGGTCGCAAACTACCATTTTGCCCTTTACTTTCGCTCTCGAAAGAGATCCTCTCATACAAAACTCACTCCCTTCTTTCTCATCTGTTAAATAAACAAGCTCAACCTCTTTCTTAGCATTTGACATTGAATTCCCGGGATACATGGATTCTCCGTAAAGTAATTTACCGTTTCCTAGTCGAACTACTGCAGGAAACCGTCTATCGAGTGTACTTGCACCAATGGTAGTGATCCAAGGAGCTTCATTCGCAACCGAGTTTTGAATCGGACCATTGTTTCCGGCAGCACAAATCACCGTTATACCATGCTCCATAGCTCGGAAACTGCCAATGGCTATGGTGTCCTCGTAAAGTGGCACCGGGAAGCCACCGAGTGAGAGGGACAATATGTCGACTCCATCTCTGATGGCTACATCCATCGCTGCAAGAATGTCGGAGCTATAACAGCCACTGAACCAGCATACTTTGTATATGGCAATGTGGGCCCCGGGGGCCATTCCTTGAGCCACACCGGCTCCGTTACCTAGCACACTTGCCATCGGAACCGAAGCTCCGGCTGCTGTCGATGCTGTATGTGTGCCATGGCCATGTGAATCGCGTGGGGACACGTATTCTATTACGGTTTCCGGTGAAGACGTCAATGAAGCCACACGGTGACCTTTGCTGAAATATCTCGCGCCAATTAGTTTTCGGTTACATATTGAAGCATTGAAGTTTTCCCCTCCTTGGCATATCCCTTTCCATTTATTAGGAACCGGAGGCATCCCAAGATCGTCAAAGCTCGGGCTTTCGGGCCATACGCCAGTGTCGAGCAATCCAATTATTGCTCCTCGACCAAATTTAGACCTCAGCCAAGCACCGTTTTCCTTAGTTGGACTTAGCCCCAAGAACTTGTAAGAGTAAGTAGTGTGTAATTCGACCTTTCTATCAAGTCTCACGGCTATAACCTCGTGTGACTTCTTTATGGTCTCGACCTCTGATGGAGAGAGTTGAGCCGCGAAACCTTCCATGGCGGAGGTGTAAGAATACAAGAACCTGGAAGATGAGTCGTCTTCGGTTGAAATGGATTTTTCAAGGAAGGAACGGTGCCAATGAAGCGTGGAGTTGAACGAAGAACGTGATTGGCCTTGAGGGTGGAGTTGGATAATGTAGGTTTGCAAAGTTTGTGCATGAGAAGAAAGGAAGAAAACAAAAAAGGTAAAGAAAAGGAGTAGCATTTCCATGGAAGTTTGTGATTGTTGGACATGGTTATGGGGAGGAGAGAAAGGGGGTATTTGAAGAAATCAGAAATGTGGTAATGTTTGAGGCCAGCTCCAGAGAGTCAGAAGATGAAGAAGAAGCTCGTGATATTTAAGAGCTCTTCCTCACGGGATGAGACACAGAGGAGTAGAGCCCCTGCCCTTTGAATTTACTTGACTTGAAGAATGACTTTAATTGAGATACTGATCATTTTCACGAGAATTATTATTGCTCAAGTTTAATTCCACTTCTATGAACAAGTATATATGTCCATTACATTACATTATTATGTTCTTTTTTTTCAAATCTTACGTTGCTTATGTGACACAAAATTGGAATACTTATGACGCGACTCGACTGCATTTATGGTTCTTGTGGGGTAGCTCCTGATTGCACATTTGCACGTGTTGCTTGTGTTCATGTGAGAGGAGAGCAGGCTCCATCTTAATTCAAAATAATAATATTACCATCTAAGATCTCATTGTGGTCCAAATAGTAATAACATCTTATTTTTATATTATTTTCTCAATACTTCTTAAAATTAATTGTAGACATCTATGAAAAAAAAATTCTAAGTTAATCACAAAATAACACAAGTATATTATTTTTCTCAAACCCCTTTTTTTTCCTGGAAGATGTCTTCATATTTGATATGGTGGTACTTCTTAATATATTATCCCCTTCTTCTTGAACTAGTTAGGATAGCAGAAAAGGTCATTCATCCTATATCTTTCATGTTTTAATTTCTTGGCATCTAGGTAATTATTCACATTACCAATTTACAACTATTTTGTTAGAAGAAAAAATTAGACGAAGTTTGGCAATTTTTTTTAATCCAATTGGGGCAATTACTGTCTATCTATCTCGACAAGCTCCCGAATGGTCATTGGGAGTTCCTCAAGCTAGTGCAATCATTCTTTCATTGTATGTCCTAACCTGGTCGAATGATTCATCATCGAATTTGCAAATCTTCTAATTTAGGGCAAGTCCAATGGTAGTATGTATATTTGGGGATGTAAAATGAATTATGCATTCTCAAATAGTTGTTTGCATACTCATTTAAATTGATTCATTCCAATGGTAAGTATGCAAATTGAGTTTCTATGTCACTTTATTAATATTTTTATTGTTTACTAAATATTTTTATCCAATCACATTCATTCCCTCTCAACAACTACCATATGCATATCATGTTTCTCTCTCTTCAAGAGTAAGTAAATATAGGATTTGAAAATGAAAAATGTAAAATGTATCCCCTTTTCCTTATCCCCATTGGAGTGAAAAATCCACCAAAAAATGTATGTAAAATGGTAGTTATACATTTGCATCCTCATTTGCATACTTGCATTGGACTTGCCCCTATATTTCATGGTTTGGCAAGCAGAAACTTGCAATCCTCTAATTAACATGAACTCCATATACATTGTGTCAGTCTTTCGGATGAGATTGTAGATGATCTCAAAATCGATTGCCACCGTCCTCCAGATTTCAAAACTGAGTTAGACATTTTTTTATCAGTTTTAGCTCTGTTACTATTTTTAAAATAAATTGGTTTGTATTTTCATAATATTAATATTTTTGTGAAATATTTGTGATATAGCTCGAAGTTAAAAAAAAAAAAAAAATTAATATAATAACAATTAACATAATAGATGCATAATTGTTGTGAACTGTGAAGTACTCCCTCTGTCCCAATTTATGTGTCGTTTTAGAGAAATTTTTTTGTCTCAATTTATTTGTCACTTTAGAATTTCAATGCACTATTAATTAAATATTTTTCCATTTTGCCCTTAATTAATGGATATGAAGAGTTTTTTGATTTGTGATCCAAGAGAGATAGAAAGAGAAAGATAGAGAGAGAATAAGAGAAAAAGTAAGAGAGAGTGTGTAAGGGTATTTTAGGAATATCATTTATTTTTTCCTAAGATTGAGGCAATTTAGTAGGTGCATTAATATGCGTGAAAACACTTAAAACGACAGATAAATTGGGACAGGGGGAGTAATATTATAGGTATTAGTTAGTAATTGAACTTATATTAATTTAATATCAAATATAATAAAATATTATTCAATTATGATACAATAAATAACAATTAATACACAATTTTATATATATATATATAGGAATATTTGATATATGTATATATAATATAATAATTATAAATATATATATTTTAAAAGTGGTTTACGAGGGAAGACCGGAAGAGTGGGAAGTCAGATATGATACTCGTGTAGTCGTGTGGCCATATTGGTAGGGCAAAAATCTGTTGGGCCTGGTCAAAATTTTGAGGCGGAGCAATCCAAATTGGGCTTTATTATACGATGCTTTTGCTTTTATTTTTCTCTTTTTTTTTTTTTTTTATAACCCAGGTGTACAAGCTTACACTCGACTAATCTTGGACCCTCAGAACCCTTCAAATTAATTTCATTGGTATTTTTTGTAAGTTAAAGAATAAAATTAATTTTATTACGTCATAAAATAAAGTTAATTAACTCATTTTTTCACCTATTTGATTCATTAGTTTAATTCATTTTCACGTTTTTTTTACCGTTTTACCCATTTTTATCAATTATAACTTATTTTCATTGTTTTTACAATTTTGTCCTCTTGTTCTATCCGTTTTAAATTAATTTTCTACCGGTTTCACCTTATTTTGTCTGTTAAACTTTTTTTTTACTGATTCAAACGTTTTTATCATATTATCCATTTTCACCTATTTCACACATTTTTTCACTGATTTCACATGTTCTTTTCACCAATATCACACGAATTTTCATTTATTTTTCACTATTGTTGTCGTTTCACCGGTTTCATTTTTTTTTTCATGAATTTTCATCGATTTCAGGGGTATTTTTATTTATCTTTTTCAACCAAGTTTTCATCAATTTCGTCAGTGTTCACCAATTTCACCCAAATTTTCATTGATTTCAGATGTTTCCATGATTACATTTTATCTATTTCACCATTTTCCACGAATTTCACCCGTTTTTTCACGAGAAGAATTAGAGGTTATGCGTGTCTTGAAATTATTGAAAATTCTTCATATTCTATATTCTAGCCAAAGTAAAATTACATAATTAATTAAGGTATAAGTAATTTTTATTCTTTCATAGTAAGATGGCGATTCAATTTTAACTTTTTTTGTAGCATAATGATATTTAAGAGAATTTCATTTTAAATATTTGGATTTAGAGTGTTTATGACTTATGTTGTACTAAACCTTTAAATTAACATTTTCTTACTTAAATAAATATTGATGCTAAAATATAATAATTTTTATATATATTTTTAGGGGCCATTTAAAATAATAGTGTTCTCTTAATATTAAAATTACAAAAATCCATGTAAAAGAGAATTTATAAATTTTAGGAGTTTATGTAGGAAATAAATATAATAAGACTTCATATCTAAATATACCTCTTTAATTACTTTTATTCTTTTATATATTTACTATTTAATTACATATCACTTAACAATTTAAATAGGGGTATTTTAGTCTTCACAAAAAAAATTAAGAAATATTCATGCTTTTATAATAGTAGAGATTATTCAACAGCGGATTCGGGTCAGATCAGCCCAAACTTTGGGTCGGGTCAGATCAGCTCAAACTCAAGTTCTAAGTCCATTTACTGCCATCAGATCCAGGTCTATTCTAGTTCTGAAATCTCCCATGTATAGAACAATTATTAAAAACAAGTCACATGTTCAAAATTTCTTCAAATTCATTGAGTTTGAATATAGAAGATATCATCATTTCATCACATTTCACCACTTGTTTTAACAGATTTTGTTGAAGAATAGTGGATTTGATGTTTATGCGTCAAAATTAATTGCGGTGTTATATTGAAATGTGTATAAAATGTAAGTAAGAATAAAATACCAATTCTTTCTTTTTATATAGAAAATGAAATATTAACTTATGTTTGCAAACTTGTGTATATAGATATTTTTTAATTTCTTTGAACGGATTGAATCGGCATAGATTCATAATATATTTTGAATTACACTGATCAATTTATCTTGTCTTTAATTGGGAAAAATAACTAATAAATCATTCTAGATTAGAATTAAAATTAACTGGGAGCCCTACTATAAGCCAAAAGTAGCACCAAGATCCAACATAAGCATGTGGAATTTTCAATTCCGGGCACAACATATCATGGGGTTAACTTCTTTATCAAAAACGAAATTAAAACACCGACTCGTGGGGCAACTCTTTCTATTCTTTTTCCCTTTAAAATAAAAAATTCAAAATTGAGAAAAGATCGTTTGACTGGCAGCATCAAATACTCACTGTTGTATTATATCAAGAATATATAATAAAAATACCTAGGGGTGTTCACGGTGTGGTTTAGTGCAATTTTGTATTTGTCCAAACTTAATCTAATACTTGTGGGTTTGTAAATTTCTAGTCCAAACCCAGTTCAACGTGTCTTGAGATTACACAATGCGGTCCATTCGGGTTGGGGCGGTTTGGGTCGGATTTTACGATCTCAACATTATCAACTTTAATGTAACTGCAATCATTAATTACAACTTTTTACTTTTGTTAATTTCATGAAGTTTCATAAAAAATATAATGGAAATAATGTAAAATATCAACCAACAAAATAGGATTTTCAATGAACACCTAATTTAATGAAAGTTAAAAACAAATTCGAACACTAGTTTATTAACAAGTTTCTATTACACAAATGTAAATCTTTTCCCCAAAAATAAACAAAAGAGGAAATTCCTTTTTTTTTTTTTTTTGTTAAAAGTTGTCATATTTGAACTTGATTTTAGTGGTTAACTTCCCAAATGAAATTTTGCTAGATAAAATCCTTTTTATTTATTGCTTTACTTTTTGTTTTTTGCAAAATATTTTTGAACTTTTCTATTCTAGTTCTGGATTTATTTTGATTTTTTGACACTTAGAATTGGATGGTTATGTGTAGGATTTTTCTAGTGTAATATGGTTTACGGAACGTGGCTAATTTGTTAAAGTATATACTTAAATTATATTTCTTATTTTAATTTTTTAACTTTAGGACTAAATTAAATAATAAAATAAAAAACATATAACAATCACAAATTATATAAAGTGCAATTGAATTCGATTATGCGGTCCAAAAAAGTATAAAATAAAATTCGATTGCAATTTGCGGTTTTTTTTTCAAAATGCCCGAGATCAACCTTTCAAATTACAAATTGTGATCGATTTGGATTGAATCAGTCAATTGGAGCGCGATTTCTTTCAACACCCCTAACATACCTATTCAGCTATTCCCGATATCACATTACGACAAAGCTTTGAAAAAGAAAATTCAATTGAATGGGGGAATGGAGTCTTTATTATAAAGAATTTAATGGCATTAGTGAATAGATTATTTATAGTAATATTCTCGGTAAGACAGAGAGATCCAGATATGATATTTTATAAACAAAAAAATATAATTAAACTTGTCAACGACAATAATAATCCACCTGACAATTATAAAATCCTTAATTGCTGATTATAAAATCCTTAAATCACAAATCCAGCACCGTATAGTATATTTTGCAATATTTAAACCTCTGAGTCAGGGTTTATTAATTCCAAACACCAAATTCAATAGAAAGAATGACATGGTAATACATTAAGAACTCTCCACATATTCAAACCATATTTATGTATCTCTATAAGTTGACCTCAAACAAGATATGCATTTGTTAACTAATCTTAAAATATCATGTCTTAGAAAGCAAAATATTTATACCTTACTAGGTAGCACCAGAAATGCTTGAAGAGGGAACTAAGTGTAAGTTAAAGACAACGTAAGCTGAGCTTTCCTGAAAATTTATACAAAACTTTCACCATTGATTCATGATTGTTGTCTTTGCTCATTCTTCCATGAATTCTTAGCAGTTGCTGCAGACGAGCTGTCAGCTTCAGAATTTCCATCTTTTTTCGGTTTTGAGAAAAACGGATCCCATTCATGAGGACCTACAGATTGACCTTCATCCAACAGAGCATATTTCCAACTAAGTTCCTCAATAAAATTATCATCTTTACGCCCCTTAACAATATCCCTCCTCAACTTTGTAACTTTATCAATAATTGCCTGAACAGAAACATCGAAAGCATCTTTGAAAGTTTCCAGCTTAGAGCGAGGATCTGCATATATCAGCCTCGGAATAAGATTTATAACTGCCTCCCTCATTTCCTTCACCTTATCTTCAGAAAATTGACTTAGCCTTTGCTCTATGCTAATATTCTTCTTATGGATGTCACCCTCTGAAATAAACACAGAGTATAGTGAATAATTTTTAGGTAAGTGCCAAGTGTATTGAGTGTAGGCGGAACCCGGGTGGAAAAACACGGGTATGCAACCAGCCAACATGGAATCAAATGCTGATCTTCTTGTATATGAATCACCTTGTGGCTGAAGGCAAAAATGGGAGCTCTGAAACATCTGCATGATACTGCTAGGAGAATGGCATTTACTCTCCCCAAAATCACACTCCAACAGTTTTCCCACCTTGGAATTCTTGCACTGATCAATTATCTGCCCCCGAATTGATTTAGGGTTGTCCGGACGAGGTGCACCGGCAAAACAGAAAAGATACTTTCTTTCAAGTTTCCTCATTCGATCTTGCCACGTGTACACTTCAGAATCCTGTGCAGGATGAAAATAAGTGGGATATGGGATACCAAAATCATTCGCATTCCAAGGACTCGACTCCACCACAAGCATGGACATGTTTTTTGCAGCCGGTAAGAACAAAAGCTTGTTACCCCAATCCGATTCTTGATCAGATAATCGCCTAAAATCCCATGTTATCCTACCCGCCACAAGAAAGTGATCCTTTCCTCCCATAATGCCCCATTCTGGCCTCTTCATGAGCCAATCGACCAAGGCAAGAGACGCAGCATCCCTAGTTGAGATATTGTGCCCCCAAAGATACCTTGCAATATCAAATCCTGCATAGAAAGGCACGAAAATAGCAGCAGCAAGAGAGGAATCATTCGTCAAGCACTCATATTGCTTCATCCTATTGCTAAATATCACATCAACCGCAAACTGATTCGTGGCATACCACCCAGTATTCGAGAAAACCCCTTCAACATTCTCCAATGGCGGGCCAAGCCCAGCATTAGTGGTGAATTTACACATATTGGTCCAGAGACTAAGACTTCTACACTCCTTGAGCATATCCTCGTTGAACCTCGGAGGTAGATCATGAACATAAATATACCTCCCTCCACATGGATCACTCTTATTTTCCACTGTTCTCAATGCTCTCATAAAAGGATAAGCCTGCACCTCATCACGATGCACGTCTTTCTTTTTCATTTTCACAGGTGGAACCGTGCTTTTATCTTTAGACACAGTACCAACCAAATTTTCTATCTTACCCCCAACTTCAACTTTAGGATCGTGGACAGGGACGGGGATTGGATTGGGATTACTGGATCTAACTTCATAGGGAGCAGGCTCTAATTGTGGAGAAATATTAATATCTGTAGTAGTACCAAGAATCACAAAATGGACGTAAAACAGACACAACCAAAAGAAAGCCGATAATGAGGCTACTAAACAAAGCCGTGAAGGCTGATTTCTCCATTGCCCCTTCTCCATTTGTTCACCGATCGGTAGTACTGCCGCCTGGCGGCGTCTCATCAGATTTTCAAACACTCAAAAAGTTCACCTCACAAAATACCAAATATATTAATATACCCCACCTTCAAATCAAATTCCACGTCAATAACTAAAATCAGAACAACCAGAATTTCAAAAAACATTCATAATCACTGGCACAGAAAACCCTAACTTACAAGCTAGAGTTCAAATTCTGAATGTAAACTAAAAACATTAGAAATAATACAAGATTAGAGAAATCAACAAAGCCGGGAATGAATGATGAAATAGTGGAACTGACCCGCGCGAAACACACAGTACCGGTGTGATGTGTGAAGAGATTTACCAAGCGAGATTTAAGAGGAACAAAACTGAATTACTAGTATTAGTTCTGAAAGAGAATACAGTTCTGTTCTGCCTATTTTCACAGTATTTATTTTTCACTGGAATAAGATACAATGCGCATTATAACAAGGCTGGCGCACGTTAGAGTCGAACGTAAAGGTTAGCTTCCGGAGTGTCGGTCTATTCTCCCACACAAACCTTTTTTCTCTACTTCCCGTGCATGTACACTTACCCAATTAATGGAAAACAGGTCGCATATGTCGTTACTTATTGGTCCACGTAGTAAAGTCTAACCTGGAGAGAGATAGATGAGTTGTTTATCCTTATGTATGTGTAATTTTTAATTAATCCGCATGTAGTTAATTGGAACGCGTGGGGATTAATGTCTTTGACTGAGGTTAATATTTAATTAATACAAATGATTAATAGATTGAGGCGTGTTTTTTGGATTAAGATAATCAAAACTAGGAGTAAGATCTGTTCTTAAAAATTACTACTAAAAGAATTATTTGGCAGTAGGACAGATAGAAGATTTCGTAGCCCTCTAGTTTACTGCAATTTGATGCATGGGGACATTATAATATTTATGTTAATTTATCAGTCAAAATAATTGGTCAATTGAATGTCAAAAAACGCTAAGGTATATTCATGACAATGATCTTTTTATTTTTTTTTATTTTGAGAACCATTCATGACAAGGACTTGGTTATGCTTAATTTAATGGAGTAAAATTAAACACTAGTAGTAATTAGTAAAGCTTATTGTTAAGTTTTTGTTAGATATACCAACTCCAAAGAATAAATTAATTCACATTATATATGCATAATGTAATTATTTATTCGCAATGTATTTATAAATATGTACTCTTTTATGATTGAATGAGCTTGCTTAGTTAGATTTAAATTAAACTGTGGTTACGTAGTTAATATTCGTAATAGGTTTGAAATGCATGCATAATATGTAGGTCTCTTAATTAGGTAGATTTGTTAAGTTAGATTTAAACTAAAATCACACATCTATCAATCTATTATTATAAAAGCATGAATATTTCTTTTTTTTTTGGTGTGAAAATTAAAATACTCCTATTTATACTGTGAAGTGATATTTAATTAAATAGTAAATATATAAAAGAATAAAAGTATTTGAAAAGGTATATTTAGACATGAAGTTTTATTATATTTATCTCCTACATAAACTCTTAAAATTTATAAATTCTCTTTTACATGAAATTTTGTAATTTTAATCTTAAGAAAACACTATTATTTTAAATAGCCCCAAAAATATATATAAAAATTATCATATTTTAGCATCAGTATTTATTTAAGTAAGAAAATATTAATTTAAAGATTTAGTACAACATAAATCATAAACACTATAAATATAAATATTTAAAATAAAATTCTCTTAAATATCTTTATGTTACAAAATAAATTAAAATTGAATCGCCATCTTACTATGAAAGGATAACTTAACTAATTATGTAATGTTACTTTGACTGGAGTATTAAATATGAAGAGTATTCAATAATTTCAAGACATGCATAACTTCTATGTAATTCTTTTGGTGAAAAAACGACTGAAATTCGTGGAAAATTATGAAATAGATAAAATATAACCATCGAAACATGTGAAATCAATGAAAATTCGGGTGAAATTGGTGAACACTGACGAAGTTGATGAAAATTTGGTTGAAAATGATTAAAAAAAATTCCCCAAAAATTGATGAAAATTCGTGGAAAAAAAATTGAAACCAGTGAAACGACAACAATAATGAAAACCAGGTGAAATCGATGAAAAAATAAATTATGTCGGCGAAAACGTGTCAAATCAATGTTGAAACCGGTGAAACGACAACAATAATGAAAAGCAGGTGAAATCGATGAAAAAATGAATTACGTCGGCGAAAACGTGTCAAATCAATAAAAATTCAGGTGATATTGATGAAAAGAACACGTGAAATCAGTAAAAAAAATATGTGAAATAGGTGAAAACGGGTAATATGATAAAAACGTTTGAATCAATAAAAAAAGTTTTAATAGACAAAATAAGGTAAAATCGGTAGAAAATTAGTTTAAAACGGATAAAATAAGAGGAAAAAATTCTAAAACAAATGAAAATAAGTAATTATCAAAAAAAATGAAAATAAGTTATAATTGATAAACACTGGTAAAACGATAAAAAATGAATAAAATCGATTAAAAAAAGATTAAGTTGGTGAAAAATGAAATAAATAGGTGAAAACAGGTTAATTTACTTTATTTTATGATATAATAAAATTAATTTTATTCTAACTTACAAAAAATATCAATGAAATTAACTAGACACGTACAACTTACGTGCATTTTCCTAATTTAGATAAAAGCTAAAATAAATGTTGCAATAACATTTAATCACGTAAATAAATTAAATTTCATTGAAATTTAGGTAAACTTATATCATCATCAATTGTATAACTACTCATAGTTATAGGAACCTCTTCTATTATTCGATCCATCTTCGATTTGAATTTGTCTGATTAAGTTTAGGGGACCAGAAAAAGAAAGCTGAAGATACGCATAGGTCTCATTGCATTATAAAATAAAATAAACATATCGGCAGGAAAAGGACATGTCTTTTTGAGACAGAAACATGGAAGAGAATGATTGAATATGAACATAATCATGTGCTGTCTGATGCTCCTATCAAAGAACATTACAAAATTTTCTGCACTGCAAAAACCTAGAGTTAGTTTATTACACAGGTTGGTTAAATACAAAATCCCACTCCTCTATTTTTCATTATTCCATTACTCACCTGACTCTTGCTACCAAACTTATTCTTTGTTACAGCTTACGCCGGTAATGTGCAAGAAGTCCTCCTTCACTAAAGCCTAAAGAAGGGAAGGATAATGTTTGCTATATTATATCCCCTCAACTTTAAAAGTACTTTTTCCACATGGGATTTCAATTCTTTTCCCACCTTGCCTGCAACTGGTCTTTGTGATCCGCCGACAAATGCATCTCGCAATTCATTTTCTTGGAGGCTGATTGTTTTCTTTCTTGTTCTGGACACCAAGATTTCAGACATCAAAAATCCGGAAGTCCATTTGACCGTGTTGAGTATTCTGACACTAGCCTCAGAAACATCGAAGATTTGTCCTCTAATAGTCGTACTGGAGTATCAAACTCTGCCACCCGACCTACAAATAACGCAAATATTAAGATAATTAAACATATTCTAAAAGTATATGTTAGCAACCCATTTTGCACAACTTTAATTTTGACAGAAATAGTACCATCACTGAGGACTAAAACCAAGTCACTATCAATAACAGTAGGGATGCGATGAGCAATTGTACAAACAGTGCAATCCTTAAATTCCGTTCTTATTATCTTTTGGATGAGGTTATCTGTGGCTGAGTCCACTGAAGCCGTTGCTTCATCGAGCACCAAAATTCTTGCCTGTTTAAGTAAAGCCCGGCCTAGAGATACTAGCTGCCTCTGGCCCACACTCCAGTTATCTCCATTTTCAAGAACTGACAACATAGGTAGGGTACACCAATTAATGCTCAGTCAAGGAAATATTAGCTCGGTTTTACTCTAGTAGGATTACAGGCTTACCTGGTGTATCAAGCTTATGCTCTTTTTGGCGAACTATCTCCCCTAGCTGAGACTTGTCAAGTGCCTGCGCCAATTCAAGTACAGTTCAAATGTGATGTAATGGTACAAACACGAACATAAGGCTCAAAAGATCACAATCATTCATATTCGGAGCCAATAGAAGAACATGAAAGGGAAAATTTATGTACACGATGGCATAAAATTCTTTGGAATATTCACAGTATTTAGGGTAATTTACGTTCGGTATCCCTCAGGTAAACTCTAGTTACACTCGCTACCCCTTCTGTTTCGTGGATCACAAGAAACCCCCTTCTGGTATAGCATGTCTTACCACAACACCCCTTACGGCGTTACAAGAACCCCACTTCTGGCTTAGCCTGTTTTACTAAAACACCCCCTGCAAGGCGGTGTTTTTGTAATTTCTGAAACAGCAGGGTTTTTCTTAGGGTTTACATCAGGGGGTTTTAACGTATTACCCTAGTATTTAATATCTCATTTGTTTCTTAATGGTCAAATTGTACAAAGGGGAAAATAAAGTACCTGCCAAATTTCTTGATCCGAATGCTCTTCAAGAGGGTCTAAGTTACCTCTAATAGTTCCTTCAAATAATGTTGGATCTTGGGGTATGATACTTAGCCGGCTGCGGAGGTCATGAAGCCCAATTGTGCTTATGTCGATGCTGTCTATGATTATTCTGCCACCTTCTGGCTCAATCAATCGAAATAGGGCCTGGATCAAAGTTGATTTACCACTTCCAGTCCGCCCAACAATTCCAATTTTCTGCCCACCGGGAAATTTGCAGGAGACACCATGGAGCACAACAGGGAGAGACTCCTTGTAACGAACCTATACGAGGAAAAAAAACTCAGATAGTTCTTTTTCACTCTTTCGACAGATGAGAGTTTAAAAAAGTTACAAACTTGATAGACAATAAATTGAATACCTTTAAATCAATTAGTTCGATAGTGCCATTTTGAGGCCATGAGGATGGCGGACGCGAATCCTCAATAAGTTCTGGTGCTTCACTAGGTAAATGGCAGTACTGATGTATTCTTTCTATAGAAATGATTTTGTTTTCAAGCTTACAAAAGCTAAGTATCCAGCGTGATAGACGTGCATTCAAATTCAGGCCATATGTCACGGCAAGGCCTGCCATACCTACAAAGTAAAATATTGGATTAGAATATGTAATATTCATCAATTGTCACCCCTAATATGGTAATTTGAAATTTATGACGAGTGATTTACTTGGTTCTATACTTCCATGTGGGAAGCTCACGAGTAAGACCATGCAAAAAGCAAATACAAACGTTGAGAGCAATTCCATGCGAAGGCAAAGCCATTCAATAGCAGCAAGGCTGCAGAAGAATGGACGAGCAAAGCAATCAAGAAGATAAAGATTTCTCTTCATGAATCTCTTTTCTTGCCCAAAACCTCTGATTGTAGCTGCTCCAGCAATTGATTCCGAAAAAAGATGAATGATTGGAGATTTCTGGATACTAACAATGCGAACTAGTTCTCTGGACGAAGCCATATAATATTTCTGCATTTGTTTAGAACAAAATGAAATTCATCAGTCCTCTATCGCAACTCGATTTTAAAAAAGAAAATTATTCCATAAAATATCCTTTTTGGCGCAGCATATGATCACAATAATATTAATTTCCGCTAGCTAAAAATTGAGACTGAGAATTGCTCATAAAATACAAATATTATGGCATAGTATCATCACTTACTTGCATCCATAAACAAGCAATTGCCATAGGAATAACAAGAAGCAAAATCTGCCATGTAACTTGCGTCATAACACCAACTATTCCAAGAAGTTGGATTGTAGTGGAAGCAAAGCCACCAAGTCTGAAGGGAATATCAAGATCAACAACGCTTTGATCAATTGACACCTGGCAATCATAAAAAACCATCAGAAAAGTGAACAAAAAAGTTTAAGAGGATTAAAATAAGAGGCGGGTATTTGGGAGCATACACGATTCAATATTCTTCCAGCCGGAGTAGAGTCGAAGAAAGACATCGGTGCTCGGAAAACTGATTTTTGCATTTTAAGAAATAATTTCTGAGCAGCTGCAAGACCAAAAGTAGCAACAAGAACAGCCCGAACAAATATGAACCAAGAGCTTCCAAAAGCAAGTGCCATATAAACACCAATAAGCATCATACTACTTGTTCGAGGTTGGTCCCCAGCTGTTTGAGGATTGGCCCACGCCATCCACCAACTACTGGCTATTTGAAGGACTTGAAATAATGTTTGTGCTATTATAATTAACGGAATCAATAACCCTTTATAAGCAGCTGTCATATATGACCAATACACTTTCATGCTGATTTTTCCTCGCTCGCGTTCCTCTTCTTGAACAAGCTGTTTTTTCCTAGCACGTTTTGCTTTCTTTTTCTCTTTGATTGCTTTCAGATCTGATGTTGATACACCTTCTTGGACTTCTTTTGCCATACCGGCAATATTACTACCGACTGAAGCACATTTTTTACTCATAAGAACAGACCTGTCTAGAGGATCGTGTTTATCAGATTCTTCTGATATTTGAGTGCAAAAATCCATTGCTTCAATGGCTTCGTGATGAGCTGAGACCAATGTGTTGAAATCTGTTCCTGCTTGCAAAAGCTCGTCATATTTTCCAGCTTGAATTATACGACCTTCTTTCAGAACCTACAATAAGGTAAACACACTGAAAGTAAGCACGGAACTTGAATGTAAAACATTTAACTTCATTACCCTTGAATAATTTTATCTCTAAGTTTGGATGTGAATGAGAGTTGCTTGAGCCAAAAAACTATATATGAAGGAGTGATGTTAAATTAATAAAAACATAACCAGAAAATCTACAAAGAAGGTAAAACGGGAAAGAAACTATAGACGACTTTTGACGGGTAGATGATTTAGGCATGTGCTGGATGAACAAACTCAGGTGGTTGAAGAAGACAAACACAGAAACTCTATGGCCAGAGAGATTTAATAATACAAGGGCAATTAACATTAGCTACTCCTTTAGACAAATTTAATGAAGAAATGATAAATTTCAACTTCACCATATCAGAAAAAACATATTCATTTACAAATTTAGGCTGGTTATTCCATACAATAACACAATCAAAAATTCAATTTCAAATAAGCCAACGTCTGGTTCAAGAGATAACATTAAAAAAAATTAAAAAAAATAAAGGAAAAAAATGTATGGGAAAAAATAGAATACCAAAATCAAGTCAGCAGCAGGCAAAAATTCAACTTGATGCGTCACAAAAACCACAGTCTTTGTATCTAGTGCTGTCAGTATGTACTCCTGCAGTTAACAAGAAATATGGTTAGCAACATTCTTTTTGTCAAATTAGCAGAAAATTTAGAAAATAAAAATAAAAAAGAAAATAAGAAATAGATATTAAACCTTAAATAATTCTGAGCCAGTGTGTGCATCAACAGCGCTGAAGGGATCATCGAGTAAATAAATGTCAGCATCTTGATACAAAGCTCTAGCAAGTTGCACACGTTGCTTCTGACCACCACTAAGGTTTATGCCTCTATCACCAATAATGGTTTTATCACCATGTGAAAAAAGCTCCAGGTCTTTCTTCAGTGAACAAGCATGAAGAACACTCTTGTATTTTGCTTTGTCCATTGGACTTCCAAATAGGATATTTTCCTCTATATTTCCCGATTGTATCCAAGCTGACTGGGAGACATATGCAGCTGAACCACATAATCTAACCTAAATAATACACAAACAGATCATAAATTTAATAACAAGGTTTATTAATCAAATAATTGCAATACTTAACTAAGAATGAAAGTGACCACTTACTTCACCAGAGATTTTTGGAATCTCGCCAAGAATGCAAGAAAGGAAACTCGATTTCCCAGCACCAACCACACCACAGACAGCCACACGCATTCCCTTCTCCACCTTCATTTGAATGCCTGATAGGGTAGGATTTGGTGCAGATGGATCCCAACAGAAATCTCCATCGATGATTTCTATGGCCACATTTGAGACCCCACGAGGCACGGCAATGGTGGCGTCTTCCTGCAGCTCCTCCTCCTGTAAGAATCCCGTTATTCGATCGAGGGAGACTTTAGTCTGAGCCATCATAGATACCAAATCCGGAAAATTTCTAAGTGGTTCTTGCAGTATACGAAATGTAGCCAAAGCAGAAAGAACACTGCCGGCTGTAAGCTGACCACCTAATAAAATGCAAGTTCCAAAAGTAATAGCCGAAACAAATATAGGGGAGCTCCAAAATATAAACGTGATAAAAGCCTGCGAGTAAAGTGCTTTTCTAAGATACTTGAACTCCACACCTCGCATTTCTTCTAGCCTCACTCTGTATCTATCCTCCCAAGCTTGCAACTTCAAAACCCTCATATTCCTCAAACACTCCGACGTCTTCCTCATCCTATCATCCTTAGCCGCCATTAATTTGTCCTGGTAATCTTCTTGAACCCTTGCTAAAGGGACAGTTGCCACAATGGATATAATGGTGGCTACAAGCGTGGCGACTGATGCAATTCCAACGTTTTTGTATAGAATTGCAAGAGCAAGGATAATTTGAAGAGGGAGCATCCATATGTCGTGTAAATACCAAGAATAGTCCCCTACTCTCTGAACATCAACAGCCATGTAGTTAACTATTTCGCCACTGGTGTGACTTTGCCTAGCGGAGCTCGAGAGTCTGAGGCCCTTATGAAATACCATTGCAGTGAGAGCTGATCTCACGTGCATACCCAAAATGTCGACCCCTAGATACCAATGTCGGGTTGTTAAGGTCTCTACCAACTTTGCTGCAAAGAAAATTCCGGCAAGAATATAACCTTCATGCGGGAAAGTCTCCTTCCCCCCTAGGTAATCGACAAAGTAGCTAATCATGTAGGGTCCCACATAAGAGACCAAAGTGTTCGCCCCTGCAAATACTGCATTACAGGCAGCCTCTTGCCAGAAAGACATGAGAATAGCCCAAGCTAAAGAGGGCTTATGAGGATTCTCAGCCTTTAGTTTCTCCCAATTTGAGTTCAATACTTTGTAGTTAGCTTTGGAACGATCTTTTGGCGCGAGTAGTGGAATATCTTTTAGCTCAAGAGGTCTTTTTGCCCCGATTGAAAGAAGGGGATTCAACCAGGAAAGAGTGGCTAAACTAAAAAAGCCAGCTTCATTGTAAGGAGTGATTTTGAGACACCCTGCATCTTCTTCACCGAGCAACGGTTCGTGAAGATCAGAGTTTCTAGACACTTGAATACCAGTGACACCTTTAATGGCAATATAACATAGAAAACCAAGAGGTGGGGTAATGAAAAAATTAGCCAAAACATGAGAACTCAAATGGCTTGATCCTTCTATTAAAAATCCTCTACAATCAGCATACAAAGTAGACAAACAGATTACAAAGGACGCGACCCACCAAATTCTCAACAATAGTGGAAACTTCTCAACAGCTTTAAATTTATAATAAAGAGCCGAAAAACTAAGCACAAACCAAGCTAAACTTTGAGCTGCAGGCAATAGTACTGAAGTCCAATCTGAATTATTACCCTTCCCTTTTATTAGAGCAACACTATCAAACCCCAATACCAAAACCTGCACTAACAAAACATAAAAGCAACAAAATACTGAAGCTTTGTAGCTTTTACCAATCACAAGGCTCTGAATTTCCTCACCATCAACAACTCCTCTGTGCCTAATAGCCACCGGGCTTCCTCTCGAGTCCTCCTTTGGAACCCGAACTCGACCGAAACATACAACAACCTGCCTCGCGGATACAATAGAGATAAACACAAGAAACAGAGTCAAATTTATGCAAACCGAGGCTAATTCCAATATGGGCACAGAGTGTATAGTGTCCAGGAGGTGATCTGAGGCTTGAGACGCTGTCGGTTTAGTATCTAAGAGAAGATTGATACCCATAATAAATGTTATAGATATCAATCTTTAACCCAAGAAAGTTACTGAAATCAAGGGGCAAGTGCTGAAAAGCAATAGCTGCGGTACTAATTGAGTTGATAAACAATATTACGACGAAGGAGAGATCAATTCGTGTAAAGGGCATTTCACCATCTGGCAATAGAAATTTTGTCCAATGCCCAAACTAATGACAAGTCACGGAGAGAGAAAATGTGGAAGAATCTGCAATTGAAAAAGCAAAACTCATTTTTATCATCAAAAACCCACAAAGAATACCAACAGGATATGCAGCTGGTATACAGAAAAATATTAAAATATAAAAATAACAATCACTCTCAAACTCTTCTTATATCTCCATCAATACCATGTTATTTTGTGGAGTGTTTTTTTCTCTC
The DNA here is from genome assembly GCA_003313485.2 of Penstemon barbatus. NCBI lineage: Eukaryota > Viridiplantae > Streptophyta > Magnoliopsida > Lamiales > Plantaginaceae > Penstemon > Penstemon barbatus. The sequence continues at coordinate 12,970,833 of CM064877.1, read as the reverse complement.
TCTCTATAATACGGACAAATAAAAAAAGTGAGTAAGAATTGAATCTGAAACAAACCCATTATAGAAAACAACAAAAACTGACCTGGGTTTGTGTTACTTTCCTCGATAAATCGTTTATCGAGCCCGTGGCGATTGCCGAGGCAAAATCTCTCCGAAATTCAAAGAAAATAGAAATAGACTCTCTCCTGTAAAAAAGAGAGCACTTTCAGTACTAGTGCTGCTCTGAAACTCGGAGAACGATTTATAATGGAAATTAGGAACAGTAAATATTTGATGCCGCCACCAACCCAATAGTACACCTACTAATAGTGATGTGTAGATGAATGAAAGAGAGAGAGAGAGAGAGATCCAACATGAAGCTGATTATTTATTTAATTTAAGTTAAATAAATAATTACGTAATCTTTTAGATCACTGGTATTCTTATTATTATTTATAGAAGTAATACCTGCATGTCTGGAAGAATAATGTTATGTATAGACTATAGTTATCGAAAATCATTTTTTTTCTCTATATTAAGAAAGCATTCATTGTATCTTATTGTGTTGTGTTGTAAATTGTGCTAATCAATTTGTAATGTTGTGGGGCTGGGCTGTGCCACTGCCGTGTTACAACAGAACTTTTAGAGATTGGTAACATAATTTTTTTTTAAATAGAAATAAATTGATTGTTCTTTTATGTTTTCCAATTTATTTCTTTTCTACATCATGAGATTATTGGAATATAATGCAATCAAACTTATTTAATTTTAAAATAACTGTATTTAGGTCAATTAATTGCTTTCTAGTAATAATGTACTCCTATTATATTATTCATATACCATATTTTTCTTGATTTACATGAGTAATTTGAGTTCCATTGAGTTGAATTGGACCACAACTACCTCTACATTTTGTGACATAAATGGTGGTGTCAAAACTGAATAGGCATTGAAGCAAACCAATAGTCTTATAATACAATACATTGTATAAGCGTTACTGCATATTAAACTTGATATGGGAGGCATTTGAGTTCGGCTTTTGAACTCAGAGTTTTCTTCTGTATTTTGTGCATATATATTGGAGATAAATTTGAATAGGGATGCATACGGGAATAGTTAAGTCGAATAGCAAAAATATTAAAGTCTAATTTACTTTTTTTTCGTAATCAAACTTATTAAGATTTTGTTTGGATTTAATTTAATTTTTTAAACAAATCAAGTCAAAATATTATGTATTTTCTTATTTTTATAATATATAGCTGAACTTCAATAATCATAAAATAAAATGTTACTTCGACTTAGCTTGATATATATATATATATATATATATATATATATATATATATATATATATATATATATATATATATATATATATATATTCATATATCTGAAATATTGGGATTTTAGAACGAATATTATAGAAACATGTTATATTATAATTTTGTCGAGATACAAATATCTATGAAAAGAGATTATTCATTGAAGTAAGATGTCCTAATAAACAACAACATTTGATTTGTTTCCTTAGTTAAGCTTGTTGTTTTGTGAAGTTGGGGTATATGAATGTGTCATCAGTGTGATTTATGACAACATGATCATGAACTTTACATGTTATTTTTTTACTAAAAGTTTGTCTTTTTTCTCAACTTAGAGATATGTGACTTGATATGCACAAATATTTATAACTTGCCATATTGTTGTACCTTTTTAAAAGAAAAAGAAAACCTTTGCAAAAAAAAATAAAAAAAGAAAGAAAGAAAACCCGGTGGGAAAGCTCTTTTTAATGTGAGTTTGGTTTAGATCGGTGCCAGCTCTTTAATTAGTTTATCTTCAACTAAAGTTGCTATAATTTTAAGAGTGTTTGTCAGATTATAATAAAATATGTGGAGCTGAACAATAATTAATCTCTATAATAAAGTATATTTGACTCAAGCTCGTTCGATAAAAATTTGTTTGACTCGGTTCATCACACAATTTAAATAAACTTGAACATCATTTTAGTTCGATGGCTTTTGAAGCTCGGCATGAGCTTGACGTAAAAATTCATAATATATATGTAAAATCTCAAGCTACTCGATAATTGGATCAAACTCGTTCGATAAAAGCTTGTTTAGCAATCAAGCCAAGCTTGAACAATAATCAAGCCGAATAATATCGAAGGACATACTATTCATGATTTACAAATACACGTGACAAACTTTGTCGTACAGAATTTAAATTACATTGACAAATCTCAAAATTTTATTAAGTAATTAATAGCGCATAATAAAACCTTGATTTATGGGTATGCATTACTGAATGTTTAAGATTTCATCTTATGAAGAAACAAACAAAAAAAAATTAATTTTAGTTCACTTGGTTAAAGTAGTTCTGGATGAGAAGTCTAGGTCTCAAAACCGAACAAATTACTTTTTTTCATTTATTTAATTATTCTTTATATTATTAACTTTTTTTCCTTAATTAATAATTGTTTCTCTTTTTCTTATTTCATAGTAATTATTTTCTTCATCTTTTTTTATTTCTTTATGATTCTTTGTCAATTTTTTATTTCTTAATAAGTGTTCTTTCAAATTTATTCTTTCTTCATAACTATAAAAATAATATGTTTTTAATTTTTAATTTTCCTTATAATATGATTTTTTGCTTATTACCTAATATTTGATTTTGATAAGTAAAAAGTTAAATTTACTTACATACACCTATTATGGAGTTATATTCAGTACATATACCCATAAAATTTGTTTCCGCTAAAAGAATAATTCAAATTAAAAATATTAAAACTTTATCACAAAGACACAAAGTTAAATGGATTTGTTATTTAATTATATATCTGAAAAATAATATGTTAAAAAATTAATATGAAAATACTTAATTAGTAGTTTCGCATTTAAAGAAAAAGAAAAAATAAGTTTAACTATTAACATATGGTCCATATTAAGGATTCGTCTAGGACTCTCAAATGCCTATGGTCGGCCATTATATAACAACGAATTAAATATAATATTAGAAAAATGGATATTCCACTCACAAAAACAAAAAATCCAATTTCTCTCTGACTCAAGTCGATTTATATGCTTGTCACGTTATTATTCAAACTGGATTTTCTAATATTACATAGGTTGTAGAGTAGATCTTCTATCATAATTTGATGTCACATTTAACTTTACATATATAAATTTATTAGCCCTATACATACACCAGTAAGATGTATCCATCATGTGACACCACCATAATGGAGCTAATGTCATTTCACCCCTTTACCCACTTATAAATTTTAAATGAGCAATTTTTCTCCTTCAACTGGGGAGTGTAACTCACTTATCGAATTTGAGAGTAGGCATAAAAAGTATTTTTGTAACATAAAGTGTCGCATTTATAATAACACAGGAAAGTAAGGGGCCGCATTTATAAAAAAAAATAAGGGGGTAAAGTGCCACATACAAGGGTGATAGTTTTGTCGAATAATTTAATATTTAAAAATGTCAGGAAAACAGTGTGAAATTTTTATAAATTTATAAAGGGGGTTAAAATGCTATTTTTTAAATCACATGAAGATAAATTAAACAGTATGCATATCACTTGGGGATAAATTGCTATAAACTACACCACTGCATATATCACTTGGGGATAAATTGCCATAAACTCCACCAAAATGTTATAGATGTATATTTTGTCGGTAAATTGGGAATCAAGTTTATGAAATTAGACCAGGTAACAACGTAACTCATATTGGATCCAACCAGATTCACAGCTGGATTGATGGTATGAAGCAGGGTCGTATTAAAGTGGTCCGGCAAATGGATCATTGGATTTTACCAGGCCAACAACCTATTAACTCTCATAGTCTCATTCAAGAATATTGTTTCTTTTGTAGATAACCAATAAATTAAATTAGCTTCATAGAACACAAACTATTGAGAATAAATTGTCTTACATGGATTGTATAACAAAAATAAGTCCACCTTATAAGGTTTTGAATAATCTTAAATTCTCAAATTAGTTTTTGAAGTTGAGTTAGACTCCAACCATACGAGTGGATTTAACTCAATCAATATGGTGAATTCTAACATTCTATCAGAGTTCCGGGTTGATGTGGGTCGCCTTCGCCTCATTTCGTGATGGGTTCCCCTTATATGCAGTAAGGGTATTATATGATTATAAAGGTCTGTTGATGATCATCGGTCCTAGACCATTGAGCTATTATGTTTTCTTCAAAGGATGGCTGCTTCCAAGCCCACCTCCTGGTTGTCATCGCTCGATGCCCTTTCCTCTGCCGGGGACTTCCACGAAATGATAATAGACACACTTCGCCCATATAACAAAGGTTTGAGCTGTCATTCTTCGTGTGTTGGGACTCACACATGTCGCAATTCGCAAGGTTGAACTTTAATATGTCACGTGTTAGGCTTGTTTCACCCACATTCATCCCGCCCATACGCGAATGTAGTACTGTAAATTGAATCGAGATGAGTTTGAGCCATTATATTAAACTTGATAGATTATGAGCTCAACTTGAACCTAATATGACTTAGCCCGATATATAGTTATATTTTAAATACTATATTAATTAGTCGTAAAGTTATAATATAGTAATCACTATTTTGAAACAATTTTTTTTTTTTTACAAATTACTATGAACATGTATCAGCAATAACTATGTAAGCTTGCTCACACATATATCATCTATAACTAACGTATTTGTAGGCCAAAGAAGAAAAGAATTAACAAAAAAAAATGTCAAATAGATTTGGAGTCCCGTAACATTAAACCTTGTTTAATAATTTATATCATGGATTACAAGTATGAAATATATATATATATATATATATATATATATATATACTGATATTATTTTGCATTAAGTAAGATTAGTCTATTATTACGTGATTTAATAATTAGTTGTTTTTTGTTTGCCAAGTATAACTATTTCTTCAGCAATAACAAGTCAAAAAGGAAGTCGAACTAATTAATACCGTGTGGTCCATCCTCCACTTCAATCTTTTTCCACCCACATCATCTAATACACAAAGAGGGGTACAAACATTATTTTTATTTAGGTTGATTTTTTTTTTTCAATTTAAATTTAACACTGCTTTCAATTGTAAATGTTAAATAGTATAAGTTAAGCTTGAATAAACATAAAAAATATTTTTTTTAAAAAAAAAAAAAAATTGGATCAAACTCAAGTTCAATTTCAAAATTTATAGTACATTAGTAAATAATGTTTAAACTCAATGGGCCTGTTTGTTTCGCCGTTCATAGAGTGGTTTGGGAAAGTGGTAGAGGTTTGAGAAATAATCTCGATTTGCGTAATGTTGTTTGTTTGGGTTTTGGGAGAGTTGTTTGGGAAAGTAGCCGCAATTTTTGACTTTTCTAATATAGAGAGAAATAGAAATAGAGTAGAAAAGTGGCATGTTTGTTTGGCCTTTCGGAGAGTGGTTTGAGAAAAAAATTACTGTAGCTAATTAATTGGGAAAGTGGTTGGATTGTTTGTTTGGCCTTTCCGAAAACCGAAATTTTTTTCGGAAAAGTGAGAAAAACGGGCTCAATTGCATTTAGTTAACATATATAAAAATGAATTGCGAAGTCTTGGTTAAAAGTCAATTCATGAATCTTTTTTCTTTTGAATAATTTAACACGCTGAAAACAATAACTACCTTATTAGCCAATGCCTATATATATATATATATATATATATATATATATATATATATATATATTATTTTTCATTAAGTTAGATAGTCTATTTATACGTGATTTAATTATCAGTTGTTTTTTGTTTGCCAACTATAAATCGATAGTGTAAGCAAGTCCGATATAAATATGAAGCCTGAAAAGTTACATGAGTCGAGTTTGAGCATATAGCCGTGAAGTCCAATGGTACATGAGCTTGAGCCTATAGCCTTGAGGTTTGATGATATTTGGATTTGAGTCACTTAAAGCTCGGTTCACATGGCTCGATTGACAGCCCTACGTGAAGGGGGAGTATTAAAAATAAATTGTCTCGCATGGATTGTATAACAAAATGAAGTTCACCTTATATGGTCTTGGACAATCTTCACCTCTCAAACTAGTTATTTTGTTTGAGTTAGGCTCAAGCCATATATATATGTTCTCAAACTAGTTATTGTGTTTAACAGCCCTTCGTGAAGGAGGAGTATTAAAACTGTTCTATTTACATATTTGCAAACACTCCCTCTTTTGAATAAAAATACTTATTTTTTACTTTTACTTTAAGCAACTAATTTAGGGTTTCCAAAAACATTTACCCCTTAAAAGGTTTATAACACAAACGTCAACTAACAATAGTTTTAGAAAAATCTAATTATTATATAGTTTATGAAAATATCTTGTCTATCGAATAATTTTCCACGCTGTCAGTTATGGCATTGTCATCATGTGTTCATCATTTCATGCTTCTTCTTTTTCATTTTTTAACCTTCACAGGATTGGAAAATGCATTTTCGTATACGTAACATTAAAAAGTGAATTTGCAAAGACTTGTAGTTAGGTATAATGGAATGCACTTTATTGCAATTGTAGCTATAGTGCCTCTCTGTGTTATATTCAAATTTAAATTGGTTGAGGTAGTCATGAAACCACTTTCGGGCAACAATAATTTCAACTTTCTAAAAATAAAAGCGTCACAAACTTCAATTACGTTCACTTTGATGATTTAACCGACATAAACATTTGAGAATTTTCCATAAATAAAAAGCTGACCTTTTCAAAAAAATAGTTGAAGGCTTATTTTATGTTGAGTAGACTGTGGATATATATATTTATTGTCATAAAATGCCCACCAGACGATTTCCTTATAAGGATTTATTATACATATATACGTTAGTTTTATTCGATTTATTTTCTATTAATTAAGCAAATTCATTGCACATAAGTTTATTTTATTTTGACGATGATGAGTTATTGACTTTCTAAGGTACAATATTCCGGCAGATTTGGAAATAGGGAAAGTTCTTTTTCTTTTTATTTTTAGAGAAGAGGGAAAGTTCTTTTTGGCCAGCATTAATTGTACTTTTAGAGAAGAGGTCGTCAAATACTATCATCTCCTTAATTTCTAAGTAGTATAGCTAGCAAAAATTCCACAGTTATATCAAAAGTAAGACATTATCCCTTGTACAATTAATTTTTTCCCATATGTTTATAGTGTTTTACGTTGGCGTTCATGAATTTTGGGTCCAACACATGATTCACTTGTTCAAAATCATGAGTAACGTGCATGTACACAAATTGACTTTAATTAAGAAAACAAGTACTAGCTCGTATATATGTTCATTCCATATTTTGATATTAATGATAATTAAAGAAATCAAGAATTTAAACTTTTTATCAAGCCAACTCAAAGTTAGGAACTTCTCAAGCATATTTGTTTTCACTAATGTAAGAACAATTAACTAATTAATTAATTACATTTTAATTACTTGAAGTTGAAGAGCAACTACTAGAGTATATATAGTATCATGCTAGGTTGCACGGATACTTCGAAATTATACATCGTGCAGTATCGTATACGTATCGGATACTCAGATACTCGTACGATACTTGTGAAATACTCCACCTTGTCGATTTCAATAATAAGAAAATAAAAAATAAAAAATATACGTATCGGATACAAAGGAAGACATATCGGAAATACCCAGAATAGTTGAGAGCATGTATTTCTAAAAATAATTTCTAAATTATGAAAATCTGTATAGGGCCAAAGAATTTGCCTATGAAATTAATACTATGGTTTTACTTGAACACTTATATAAGAGGTAGATAGCATTATTTATTTTAATATGAAATAAAAAGTGAACTAAATATATATTACATAATTTTTTAAAAATATTTTTAAATATACAGATACATATTTTTACCGTATCGAATCCTCTAAATTTTGAAAATTCGTATCGCCGTAATCATATCGTATTATACCGTATAAACGTATCCGTATCTGTACAATCTATGTATCATGTGTCGGCATACTTATTACTTTTGCAACATGTGGATAATGCCGTCGTATGATGTAGATGATCCATAATTAACTCTTATAGCCTTCACATTTGTCAGTACCACCATCGGTACGTACGTTGAGTGACTTTATTGTTCAACTTCGTTGAGTGACTTTATCCATGTGGTGAGTGAGTGATTGTTGCTTTCCATCATTATCACAATTTTCTTTTTTTCTTTCTAAAAGAGGATCCATCCTTGTCACATTTGTATATTTATTATTTTTATTTTTTCATAACTCACATATTATATAGGAGGAGTATATGTTTATTATTGGTTTAAAGGTTCCATCTTATTAATAATGACAATCTCTAACACATTGCTATTAATATGTAGAGATACATAAGAGTTTGTTATATTTTTCCAAATTTGTCCAGCATTAATTAAACTGATCCCGCCAAATTGTAGGTCAATTTATCATTTTGCGGGAAAAAAGAAAAAGTAATTGAAATATGTTCACTTCACTTGGAATTTAATACGATCTGCCTTGAACTGCATATTGACTACCACCTAAAGAAAAAATTAGCATAGAAACACGATTTGAGCAAAGAAACATCTGGAATATAGAATGTGATGGGAAATAAAAGTGTACATCATGTTGAGACTACATTCTACTTATATTTATATTAAAATAAATATCCGAAATAAAGTAATTTTTCACTTTTTGGGTACGGAAAAGCGGAAAAGCAGCACGAGTTTAGTTCAGGACAACAAAGGGCCACCAGCGCATATTCATTCATTCATTCGACGTAGACACTACATAACATGCACATGCAAATTAGGTAGCATAACTTATACTACTATACTTCTTTTATAAAACATACATATAATTAAATCTTAATATTTTATCTCCTAAACAACCATGTTCTGAACTAAAACGGAATTACTCGATTTTTGGTTGTTATAACTCAATTTATTATACAAGCTAAACTAAACTTCAAATTCGAATTTAACTCCGTAAGTTCAAATTTACAAAATACTATATATATGTCAAGTTACTCCAGTTCGATATGACCGAAACTCATTTGAGCTTAGTTATATAAACATAACTGCAAAATATAATTTAAACAACGTGTTGGAATTTACTTGATCAATTTACGTCACTAACTCTAGTACATACATACTCTGTATATGATATCTGTATACGCAAACAATTAAAAAACATGTAAATTATTCAAATAAGAAGCCTAATTAAATTCTCATATGCATAATTTTTAGTCAACTTATTTCATATTCAGGATCCTGACAATAAACATCGATTTTGAATCTTGAAAAATTAGAAATCGAGCAGAATCGAAAATACAAGAGATTGGCCAATTGTGCAGAACATGGTAAACAAGGGAAGTGGAATAGAAAGGGGAAATGGGGCAAAATCCTAACTAAAAGCAGAACAACAATCCTTTTAAAATCAGTCGGTCAACTAGCTGGTATTTCATTATGCTTTTAACTCTCATGTATACATGTACGTAGTAGATACTAGATAATTAGATAGTCTCTCCCTCTGTTCATCATGCATACTTTCTCTAAAACCAGATCTGGACCAGCAATAGTTTTCTTTCAATAAATGCAGTCAGTCTCACAGAGTGTACACATTATACACATTTCCTGTCAATTTTCAGGAGTCTTAAATTTCATAAAATAACTTTCTTACCTAATTGTTATAAAAAGTACATGCTCACTCTCCATCTTTGCATCTAATTGTAACGGCATGCCCCTCTTCTCTTCCAATTAGAAAAAAAAAAAAAAAAAAAATTCTAGAATCAAAAGGAAGAAATCTAATTAGACAACCAAGCGATTAATTACTTGAGTATCATTACCTCATATTATCTCGGAACTAGCCCAACAAGTTCCTCAAATATTATGCATACAATCATGGAGTCTGCTAAGAAAAACCACATTAGACATGGGATCCTACTTTTATAGCAATAATGTATGCACTACATGAAGGAAACCTAATTTTATAGATGATTTCATTTCAGGGTTGGCTTGTTCTACTACATTAATTCAACCTATCTACAACTCTTTTCTTAGTAAATGATTTAATCAATTGAGTATTCTTAAGAGGCTGGTAATGATAACATTGCTCATATATATACCTATGAAAATGTCAGTTTTCTTTTGTTCTTAAAGAAAATGTCATTTTCTTTTGACAAAGCATGATCAACGATCACTGTTCAAGAAAATGTGTTCTTTTTCTTTTCATTTTCCAATGTAGGTGTCTAAATTTCACTTCTTCCTTTTTCAAGTATGTTAGGTGCTGAAAATATAGATCATTCTGACCAAGAATCTAGTATTAGTAAAAAACTACTCTTGAAGCTCTAATATTGACTTTAACACAAGAAAAGACCTTAACCTGCATTCTAAAGGGATTTGCCAATGTTTGTAATACTAGATAAGAAAGAAGGTTCATGATATTAGCCACAATGTAATAACATATCAATAAGTTAAAATCACTTTCCAAAGCACATGTTTTTTTTTTTTTTTTTTTTTCTAATAATATTGTTATATAATATATATGCACACCAAAAAGAAATTATGAAGGTAACATTTGAAGAATGACAAGCTTGCATTTTTTAATATCAAGGTAATAACAAATGGAAGCAAGAGTAACATATAATTCTCTATAGGAACTTGCATTAATTCCGTTAAGAAAAAACAACAAGATGTTAACAAGCAATGGATTTAACTTTACCTCTTACTCGGCATTGGGCCATGCTAGGCATTGTTATCGACAATCTAGTGGTAAAATTTCGACATACTTTGTTTCTAAGGAACTCCGAGTTTGTTGACAGTGACAGAATGAATGCACTTTTCTCCTGTTGACCATAAATTATATCAACCTTGATAGGATCAGGGGATAGAAGAAAAACACATCACACCCAAAGCATAACTTTCAAACACTTTTACCTGAAATAATTGAGCACACACTAAGCCAAATTTCTCAATTCAATTAAGTACTTGCTAGTTTTACTTCCAAACAACCTATTTTGACTCCTAGCAAATTATAAATTATGTGATACAACCAGCATATAAGCAACACATAGTAGTGAACTTAACAAATGAGCTGGAGCATCCTTGGGGATATATAACTACAACTCACAATTATAGCTTAGTGATTGACCACTCTCCTAAAAATGTTATATCATTAATATAATGTATTGCACTTATAAGGTTAATGACTTAGTCGCAACCAAACCCGCTAGATTTGAATCATCCTAATATTTCTACACCTAAATTCATTAACTATGTTGGATAAATTGAACACCTTAGAAGTTAGAACTTACATGAACACCACAGCATCTACATGGACATGAAGAATTGCCCTTACCTTCACAGAAAAAAAAAGACAGCAATGACGAACTACAGTAAAATAATCTCTTATTTTATACAGTGCAAGGCAACACATAGAACACTTGAAACAAAAAATAGAAAGAGTGAGCCCACAGACCTTAACGTAATAGGCATATTTCTGAACCACGCTGGAGCCACATGTCCTCTAGTTCCCCTTTTTCCAGTATCAGTTCTAGTCTGATCAGGCCTCAAAAGAAAAAAGAGTTAATTGCATCTTATAAGAGAAAACAAAAATTAGACACTCTACACCTATAAATGTTTCAACAATTGCAGTCTAAGTTTCCATATTTTGATGAAAGACAAACATTAAAAAAAAAACAAAAAGACAATTTCATTGTCTTTTCAAAATTGAGCTTCCTTATGTACCAATGAACAAGAAATGTAGAAAAATGCCAATGACTTAGCAGAACTTTCTTACCCCTTAAGGGGGTTAATTAACTTGTGCAGCGTTGACTATGAGTAAGGGTTTATGTAGTTTCGAGTCAATATTAGAAATTTATGTAGGTTAGTTCCCAGGTGAGCTTGCAAAAGGCTTGAAAAATGCATGCATGTAAGTGTACTATTGCTGAGAAGATCGTGCAATATATGTAAATTGCCAACTGCCTTCACTGTACTTGAGGCCCTTCTTCTAACATCACTTAATTCATCTTGCATCATTGCAAAACGTGCTTTAGTGAATGAAGGATGAATCAAAATTTGATAAATTAAGTCTTTCTAAAGCTCGAACTAATGACTCACGAACAAGGAACTGCATAAAAAATAAAATATTGGAATTTAGAACCATACAAATGCTAGATATCAATCAACAACAAATGATTTTACTAATTCAAGATAACTGAACAGAAGAGGATAGAAAAGTGTAGCAAACACCTCATCACACTTTTTTTTCAGATAAAACTTCATTGACGTTGAAATTTAAGTATATTTGCTTCAGCATATGTGATGCTTGAACGACAATTTGAAATTCAGTAAACCTCGTTACTTATGCATATACTTCCTTTAAACTAATGCTGGTAAGTAACAAAGTAGCTGAATTATCTATTTTTCGGCACAAATTTTCGCATTATATCAAGAACAACACTGTCTTGACCTTCCTTTTGCAGATTATCCAGTAACATGGATACAGTAGTTGCATCCATTGTGAATCCTCTTCTTGTCATTTCTTCCAAGAGTGGAATTACCTCGTCATAGTTATTTGCTTTTATAAAACCCTGCACGAAAACATTGTAGGTGACACTATTAGGCAAGCAACCACTTTTTTCCATTTTCATAAGCAAATTCTTAGCTTCTTTTGCCATCCCTTCTTGATAAAGCTCACCGATCATCATGGTGAATGTTTTAACATTGGGCTGCAAACCTTTCGAAGGAAGTTCATTAAAAATATTTCTAGCAATGTCAAGTTTCCCATCTTTGCATAATCCTTGAATGAGTGCAGTGTAAGTTGCAATATTTGGATTAACTCCATTATCAGCCATCATGCGTAAAACTGAAAATGCTTTATCAATCTGTTGATTCCTGCATAAGCCATTCACCAAGATAGTGTATGTCATCAAATCAGGAATTATCCAAGACCCTTGCATCTCATTGAAAAGCTTCCATGCATCGGCACACTTTCCTTCCTGAAATAGTCCTTGTAACATGGCGCTATAAGTTATCGTTGTGTGCTTCAACCCCTTACATGGAACTTCAAGAAAAAGTCGCCAAGCCTCATTGACCTTTCCTTTCTTGCAATATCCATTGATCAAACTGCCATAGCTATAGATATCAAGATTAATGCCTGAATCGACAATTGTATGGAATATTTTCCTTGCTTTATCCATTTCTCCTCGCAAACAATATCCATCTATCAGAGCATTGTAAGTGACAACACTAGGGGTAATACTTCTTTGGTTCATGATTTCCAACATATCTTCAGCATCTTCTACTCTTCCTTCTTTGCAAAATGCATCCACCAATGTATTAAAAGTAAACAAGTCTGGAGAGATCTTATGAGTCACCATCTCATTTAGTAAGTCTTTCACCTCACCAAATCTTCCAGAATCACATAGCCCCTTAATCATCGAATTAAATGTGATTATATCGGGCGAGATGTCTTTCTTAATCATGTTGGATAAGAGGTGAAGAGCATCATCAACCATTCTATCCTTGCAAAGACTATCAATTACTGTAGTATAAACTTTGACATTTGGTTTGGACCTTCCTTTTTCCAACAGCCTAACCAAATCAAAGGCTGTGAGAGTGTGCCCTGCTTTGCAAAGGCCATTTACAACAATAAGGCCAAATCAAATGTAATTTGCAAAGGTTGAGTATTGCATTTTACTTTTATTATTCCTTCCGCTTAAACTCACGTTACCCTCCGACTTCCTTTTCCTTCGTAACCCTTTTTTTATAGTCACCCTAATTCATTCAATTTTAACATTTTATTTAATTCCAATTTTTATACTTCCTCACTCTCAGTTAACTCATAAATGGTTTTATGATAATAATAATAATAATAATTAAGTTAATAATAAATTAAATTTAATATTAATAATAAATAATTTAACATTGACATTAATATAATTAATTTAGCTTTGACATTAATAATAAAAAATATTTTATAATAACAAAATTAATTTCATGTAACTTTATTACCATTTATTTCATAAAATTCTAATTCTCATATTTTTTTCATTCTCACTTAATAAAATTAATAATCATAGAGCTAAATAATGATAACAAGTAATAAACATTATACATAAAATACAAAATTATAAGTTATAAAAGTACAAAATGCACAAATAATAAAAAAAATTTACGTTAAGATATTAAAAGATTACATTTTTATATATTTAAATGTTAATAGATAATTTATGTTACTATTTAAATAAAAAAGAATTTTAAAACAATAGAATATGGTAGGGCTGAGCATTTGGACCGGATCGAACCGAACCGAACCGAATTTCGGTATCTAATCGGTTCGGTCCTTTCCGGACCTCGGACCGTTTACCGGACCGAATAAATATTCGGTCCGGTTCGGTAAAAAACCGAAAGGTTCGGTTCGGTTCCGGTTCGGTCCATAAATGGACCAAATCGGAATTTGGGCTTTATTGTAAAAAAAAAAAAAATGTTTTACTCATTTGTAGCAACTTCAAACTTCACTCTAGATCCAAGTTTAGTACTCTACAAAGCAAGCAACCATGTTCCAACTTTCAAGTATCAATGCATCCACTGTTTAAATAAGTCCCAAATTCAAGATTTCACCAAGAAAATGAAGGGCGGCGGACGGTGGTGGGTATTCGAGATTTAAAGATGCAAGTAAAGAAGATGTAAGATTTTGAGAAAGAAGATGGTGGTGGCGGACGGTGGTCTTGATTCAGACGGAATGGGGTGATCTTGATTCATGAAGGCGGCGGCTTGGCTTGGGTGTGGAAGTTAGGGTTTGCCCTTTGTGGTTTTGGGGAAGAAGAAGAAGAATGAGAGAGAATTTTTTTGATTAATGGGTCAAGATATGATTTGGTGAGAGAGAAATATTGCAAGATTTGATTTGATGAGAGAGAAATATTTTGATTAATGGGTCAAGATTTGATTGGGGAGAGAGAAAGTGGATCTTGATTTAAGGAAACCGGTTTTAAGAAAAGAAAAAAAAAATCGGTAAAACCGGTTCGGTTCGGGAAACCGACCGGTTTTACCGAGAACCGATAGCATGGCTAGGTCGGTTCTGAGGTGATAACCGTTTACCGGACCGAAATTTCGGTCCGATAAACGGTCCGGACCGAAATTTCGGTTCCGGTTCGGTCCGGTCGGTAAACCGGACCGTGCTCACCCCTAGAATATGGTGTCCAACCCCTTTAAATAAAAAATTTATAAAAATAGTATATGGGGTTGAGCAACGTGTCCAGCCCAATTAAACAAAAAAATAAAAAAAAATAAACAAGAAATGGGGTTGGGCGTGTCACCCAGTCCGAAAATGAGGTGTGTGGGGCGATGGGTCTCACCACCCCTCCACCACCATCCCCCATACATAAGGGCATCTCCAATGTTGCATTCAGTCCAAGTCTAGCTTTATCTCACTCAGTCCAACTCAGTGACGGAGCCATAAACTTTTTTCATCGGGGTCCATTATAATAAAACTGAAACTATACATTTTAATTAAAATAAAATAACATAAATTACTCAAAAAAAATTCTACAACAACAATTAAAAATTTGAACAATGAATTCAACCTCATAATTACACGGAAAAAAAAATCTAATTTTGAATATAGACCCTAATCTATCTTGACAATGCAAATGTATCAAAATACTAAATTATAAAAAAAACCACCATAAATAAAATCACAATTGAAAGTAAGTACGAGTACTATATTTGTTTTTTTTTTCCCTTTTGTTAAGAAAGCTGAATCTATATGTTTGTTGAATCAAAGAAACTAAATTTATGTGTAATCTCCATTTAGTAGATGAGATGAGATGAGAGAGATATTGGTATGGAATTAGATATTTAAAAAGTGTCTTTATTCCCAAAATATATTGTTTGTCTTTTTTTGGACTCAAATTACAGAAAATATATATATATATATATATATATATATATATATATATATATATATATATATATATATATATATATATATATATATATATATATATAGACTTGAATTAAATTAGTTCCCTTCATTACCATAACTATTAATTTCATGATGTACTAATAATAGACATGGACCTCTCACATATGATTTTCATTTTTATTAGTGGGGTACATTAAAAGAAAATTATATATTTAACTCCAAATTGTATATTCTCCAAGAAAAATATAATATTATACATATAATAGTTACCTAAGATAAAATTTTCAGGGGGGTCCATGCACCCCCCCTATTTTATATGTGGCTCCGCCACTGGTCCAACTTTCCCTCAGAATCTAAGTCCAGTTTCCCCTTTCCTTTTCAGTTTTCATAAGTCATCTAAAATGATTCAATCTATCAATTCAATTTAATTAAAATTCTCTTTAATTAAAATTCTCATTTTCCCCACTCTCACTTAATAATAATAATAATAATAGCAATAATAATAATAATAAAAATTAAACAATAATAAATAAATAACAATAAGATATAATTTAATATTGACATTAAATTTTCCAACATAATAGTTACATTAAATTTGATTTTATTAAATAAAAGCTACATTTTTATACTAAAATTACTTTTTAAAAATAGCACACAAATTAAATAAAACTAAGATTAAATAAGAGTTACATTTTATTAAATAAGATATTTTAAATATATTTTTTTTAAATTAAAAGGATTGTTATTAAATAAAATAAATGAAAACAAAAAAAGAAAAAAAATAAAGAGAATGAACAGGTGGTCGACAAGTGTCGGCCACCTGTTGGCTGGGTTCTGAATGATCCAGAGCGGTGAGGCAAGTGATAGTTCACTTGCCTCACCGCTTCAAGCGGTTGACTTCCCCTTCAATCCGTATTTGCTTTTTCTTCCCCTCTTTACATTTTACTTCACAAATTCACCCCCCTATGTCCCAATCCAACCTCCCCTTGTACATAGGAGATGCCCTAAATGTTCATTTTTCACCCACCTCTCCATGGATTCCCCCTCCTCCTACTTCAATGTTGATCCCCTAAGCTATTGGAGCCTGCACAATTACAGGAGTGATGTTTAGTACCGATTCTTGTAGTACTGTTCGGGGAGTTGATAAGCTAATTCCTGTGGATGTCTATTTGTCAGGTTGTCCCCCTAAACCGAAAGCAGTTATAGATGCTATAACAAAACTTCGTAAGAAAATATCTCGAGAAATCTATGAAGATAGAATTAGGTCTCAACAAACAAATCGTTGTTTTACGACCAATCACAAGTTTCATGTTGGATGCAGTATGAATACTGAAAATTATGAGCTAGAACAAGACGCATTCCCCCCCCCCCCCCCCCCCCTATTTTTGTAGGTGAAGTTTCTTTCTCTTTGTCTTTTTCTTTTTTGAATAAATCTTCTTTCACTTTTACTTTCGTTATTATTATTATTATTAATAGCCCGGTATTAAGCAATTAGTTTACATGAATAAAATTAGTTATTTTTTCTTTATGAATTGGTTACATAAATAAGAAATGAAAAAAAGAAAAATTAGAGCTTTCGAACGAATTTGTCTCGGTGATTAAAAAAGTAATTCTACGATAACTGATTTTACTATAATAAATTTTGAACATAATTGATTGTAACAAAAATAATTATAGAAGAATTGGTTTAATATTTTAATATAATTGCTTTAACCAAAAAATTATTTAAATTTTCACTCTTAAAATCCCATGAATAATATATTACAGAGGGCTGAACACCCGAGAGGCTATAAAGACATGAAAGCATTTTCGTTTTAGTTAATTAACACAAAAATATGGACATACTTATTGAAATTATAATTTTTAAAGATATTTTAATATTTAATTGACCAATAGATAGCAAAAAAATGAAATTTCAGTTCCTTAGACATCTCTAATGTTGGGTTTAACCTTGCAAAGTACCACTATTCATCTAGAAATAAGGTTTTCCCCGGATTCTTATAGCAAAAATTTTAGGTCTCTTAAATCCTAAGTTTTAATAATTGATAATATATATTTTGTTTGACATTTCTTAAGTATCTTTTCTACACCTTCTTAATTTTTTTTTTGACATATGCGGTGTAGAAAAATTAACTTTTTGTTAATATATTATTTTAGGCTATCGTAGTACCACGTCATACTTTTACCCTATTTCTACCAAAAAAGTAGCGATTTTAAATAGAAGAATCTTGAAATTACTGAAGTGATGAATGTTAAATAAATATTTATGAAATCATAAGAAAAGGTGAAATATTTTTCTACATAAAAGTATGATTTTCATGATGATAAAAGAGAATATATTCATATCTTAACATATAAATAAAAGTTAAATACACGTGTTTTAAATATCTAATGTAAAATGTTTACTTATCTAGAAGTATATAAAATAAATGATGCAAGTATGAAGTTTTATTCAAACAAAAGAAAAATAATATATCATTTTCTCTTTCTTCACATGTTGTGTTTTATCTACTTTATCTAAATTAAAAAATATTCTCAAATAGTATGAAATTAGATTTAAGTTGAATTAAAATTTTGACCAGCCAAAACACACACATGGGAAGGTGATTTTTAAATTCTGGCCTTATATTATAGATTTAGCATAAAAAAAAAATGAACAAGTGGAACTAGTTACTACAAAGTAGCAAATGAACCCAAATGAAGGAGAAATTATTTAGTGTAATAACTGCACAACTTCATCAAATACACGTGGTGAAATTAATGACGTATATGTGGTGTAGTTCATCAATACACTTGTGACATGTGGAGTGTTAAGTAGACATGGTGGAGTTGATGACGTATACGTGGTGTAGCTCACCAATACATTTGTAACAAGTGGAATGATAATTCATTACCTGTTGACGTGGTGCAGATGTTGCATTAATATGTTCGAGGCATATCGAAAAGAATTAATTCAGGTCTAAAATCGGGGTCAAGATCCTCTGTACCATAATTTGTGTACCACAAGTGTGTACCACAAATGAGGAATTGACACATGTATATATCACAATTATTATAATTGTGATATATACATGTGTCAATTTCTTATTTGTAATACACACTTATGGTACACAAATTATGGTACAGAGGATCTATTGCCCTAAAATCGTGAATACCCTTGAAACAAAGAAAAAGAAAAGAAAAGGAAAAAGCATAAGACCATTGAAATGTTCTCTCAATGAACCAAAATATGTGAAGGTGGAGTAAATCTAGTTTGTATGGTTGGGCTTGGGTTTGATTTTGGAATTATGGTGCACCAACCAAGATTCGTGAACCGAACCATTGGTTTAGGTTATGTCACCCCAGTGGAAACTGAAACCTCGGCAGCTTCTCAAAGTCATCGATGGGAAATAAACGATTTTTTTTCTTTACATTGTAGGAACTAGGGTTTCTTCATCAATTACATTATCAATTCTACTCGATTTTCATATTTTTCTCTTATCCATTTCGTCGTATCATCGATCTTTCCTTGCAATCTATACACATGAAGATCCCCAATGTATAGCTACTGTACCTAGATTGCAATTACTAGTTTCGCCCTATTTTTTTCACTTGTTGAATTATTAGGAGATGGATCCTTTCGAAATTAGACGATATTTTTGGTAATTAAAGTGGTTTGATGGCAAGTTCGAGTCCACTAATATTTGATATAAGCTCCGATGAGGAGGCGGATTTCGGCGACGCAGCAAAAAGCGTCTGTGGAGTTGGAGGACTTGGTGACAGGGAAGATCATAATTGGTTATCAGAGTTATTGGGGGAGGTAGATAGAAGTAATAAGGTAGATAGAGATATTTATGATGATTCTGATGACGATGTGGTGGTGTTGGGTGAAGTATTTTTAAACCCCCCAAAGAAATCAAGACTAAAGTCTTTGAAGCCATCAGCTAAAGTTGGCGGTGGTTGTGGAAGTGACGACGATGATGATGATGATTGTGTGGTCTTAGATGGCAATCCGGACAAGGTGGCGTTTGTAGGGAATGGTAGAACTGATGATGTCAATGATTCAGATGATTTAGTAATTGTTGGTGAGAAGGGTGAGGTAATGAGTTTTTTTTATTTTTTATTATGTTACCAAGTTAATCTTATTTTTCTCTTTTCTAATTTTGATGCTGAGTTTAATTAAATGACGGGTCTATATGTTTGATCATCTGTTTAAAGTATAAATGTTGTTACTTGTTTTGATCATGATATCTTGGTTAATGAATTTGAGAAGGGAAATACTTGCCAGAAATCGGAAAAAGAATGAGAAGCTTGTGGCATTCTTGCTTTGCTTATATGTTTAGAGTACTGATACTTTGCAAGGTGCACATGATTGTGGTTCTGTGTTTGATTTAGGGATTAAATTAGAATTTGTGAGGTTGAGTTATGTTTGTACTTTGTATTTACGTTACCGCTGGTGATAATTTGGCAATTTCTAGGCCCGCACAAGTATAAATATCAATGGTTGCACTTGCAGAGTTGATCTATTCTGTACATATCCTATGAAATAAGGTAAATAATTGGCTACTTTTAGAGGGAATACTACAAAAGCCATTGAATTTTTTCCAATTGATGCATGTTGATGAGTATTATTTATTTCAATATGGATTTTTTTTGACAAGTTATGTTGGTTATCTTGGCCCTATTTTATGCCAGCATCATAATTGATTTTAGAACTATATCTTCTAGAACTGTTTTTGTGCATTGCACAATCTAATCCATGTTCTGCATTATAATCTCATATTTTTTGAGGGGATAAACTAGGTTGATTCCTCACATGCAAATCTTCTTTGTGTAAATTTTGAATCACTAAACATCAAAGATTCTCAAAATATTGATCAATCTCAATAGCGTTTTTGTTCTTATTAAGTATTGCAGATCCAGTATAGCAAATATCTTGATTCTATGGACTGCAAGGCATATTTTTATGATTACGTATCCATCATGTTGGGGCAAATATTTTTCCTTTGTGCATTATAATATTATCGTTTATTTTATATACAAATTGACCAACTGATTATTCACCTCAATATTTTTCATTAACCGTGTGATTGTCCTTTAAGATTTATTTATGGATACGGTATCTGAAATCAAGTTCATCAATTTCTCTGTGCATGATAGGTTGCGTGCAGAGACTTTCCTCATTCCCGACATCTTTGTGCTAAATTTCTATTTGCATCAACACCTCACAATGTCCACTGTAGCCAGGTAATTATTCTTATGTTGGATCTTCTTTGATGTGTTCATGTAAATTAAACTGCTGCAGTTCTGATTTATACTTCTGTTAATTTCAGTGTCACTGCTATGTTTGCGACTCACTTGCACCATGTACCCTATGGGGCACCGGTATTTCCAGTATTGATCACTGTCATGCAACTGATAAAGAGGAGTACTGGAGAGCAGAGCGGAAAAGTTGGAAGAAAGGTGATAAGCCCAGGCCTGTTCCTCTTACTAGTAGTAATGCTTCTTTCTTAGCAGGAGTTCAACAGAATACTCAACTTCCAGCACTCACTCCACCACTCCCCAGCTCTTTGCTCCCGACTCAGGGCCTAAGGCCAGTTACGATGCGTTCTTGTTCTACGTCATATAATACTAGTGTGCCAAATGCAATCAATCAAGGAAGAATCCACCCGCCTGGAGGTAATGTACCCAGATATAAACCTCAATTACAGGTAGTTTCACCACAGTTGCACAATGCATTTAACAGCAATGTTAGCTTAAGGGATAAAAGCTACAATGCAGAGAACAAAAGTTCTAGATTCTCTCCTACCCGTGCAGTGTTAAAAAAGACCGGATTTACTGGAGCTTCACCAAATAATAGACGTGGGTTTCGGTCTCCATTATCTAGAAACCCCGCTGTAAAGAGGTCTCATGCAATACAGACTCCTTCGTTGAATGTCTACCCAGGCTCCAGTCAGCGAAATATTCGGAGTCGTGTGGCAAATTCTGTTATTAATCAGAGAAAAATGTCTTCTTCTCCAACCATTGATGTCAGATGTGCTAACCATATATCCTCTCATCCTCAAATACAAGCTCATCTGATTTCAAGCTCCCAGGTTAGAGATCCAGCAACCCAACCTCAAATACATTCTTCATCACATCTGAGTAGCAACTTTGGTAATGTGGTATCATCTTCGGAACCCCAAGTAGCATCTCAGACAAATGTGGGGAATTTTGAGAATATGATTTTATCCCAGCCTGATTTAGTCTTTCAGCCCAACTGTTTTGTATCATCGCAGGACTTTGCGGCGAACCAATCAGATATAGGCAATGCTTTGTTAAACCAGCATTCAAGATCCATTACATCCTCCAATCCCAATATGAGTAATACGTTTGAGAATCAATCTTCTCAACCAAATGCATGGAATAACTCTTGTTCCTTGACCCAAAGTGGTCTACCTATGTGTTCTGTAGATTTTGACTTTGAATGGGGTGCCTCTCCCAGTCACGACAATCTGCAAGCTCCTGCAGAGATATCTCAACCACAAACTGCAGCACCAGCAGATGATCATCATCGAAGTATACCTCAAGTAGACAATAATTTCAATCAGAGGAGTGTAGCGCCTGTGGATAATTCATCCCTCTTAGATGATACTGGTAGCCATTTTCCTGTAACCAATCCTGACACTTTGGATTTCCAGTTTGAGAGTTGGCTGTTTGAGAATCAGTCTTTACCAGGAGCTTTTGTAGATCCTGTATCTCCCCATTGGAATGTAGTATCACCTGAACCTTCTGCAATAGAAGCAGGTACTCTTTTCGATATTTAATTTATTTAAATGACTTGAAAGTAGTTGGGATGGAAGTTTATGTTTCTGGTGGTATTGGGAAGTAGATTGTATAGGTACTGTGTTGTAGGATAAATGACTCTTTCTGTACACGAATGTGCAGAAAGTCCTGTAAAATTCAAATCTTTTCCTAAAGACCAATTATTGTTCTAGTCTCTTCTCGTTACAGACATTTCATTTACTTTGCATCATCCTGTTGCATTTTGAATCGGGTAATACATAACAAGGTTTGGACGTATGAGCTTATGTTGTAATTTTGGAGACATTTCCTTCATTTATGCATGTTTGCTTTGATACCAACTGAAGCCGAGCAGAATAGTGATTATTCTGCAGACGAGTTTTCATCATAAATCTACAAATTTGAAATGCATAAAAATGAACCCAAGATGGGTAAAAATCCGAGAGAGAAAAATCTCTTCTATTTTTTTAATATCAATAATCAACTAACTGAAAATAAGTCCACATGCCGGACTTTTATAGCTAAAACAAATTAACTAACTAAAAATAGATAAAACTCTAGGGGAAACAAAATAAGATAAATATAACAATGAAGACTTTTTCTTGAAACAAAATAACTAAAAAGATAACAAAAATATTCTGCAAATCTCATCTTTGATATTCTTTCAAAATCTTCCTGCATCATGTTTGTATTCAAGTAATTGGTATTTTACACTCTAGAAAAACACAATTTTGGCACCTTGTAATTGAAATATTGACACATTACACCCTCCAATTGCATAATATTTGTCAAAATGATTTTAAATAATACCTAAATCAAGGATGCAATCTACCCAAGTTATAATTTGAGAATGCAAATTGCAAAAACAAAGTATTTTTTGCCGTACAAAATGGCAAATGGTCTTTGTTTCCCTTCTGGGAAAAGTATGCAAAGTTATTTGTTGTCTAGCAAAATATTTTTATTTTGTGGCTTTTAAATAAGAAGATAATATATTTTGCGTAGTATTATTCTAATTTTCGTACTTGGTACTGCTCAGAGCCTGGATATGGCTATGCGTAA
This sequence comes from Penstemon barbatus, assembly GCA_003313485.2. NCBI lineage: Eukaryota > Viridiplantae > Streptophyta > Magnoliopsida > Lamiales > Plantaginaceae > Penstemon > Penstemon barbatus. The sequence goes on along the minus strand of CM064877.1, from coordinate 12,947,123 downwards.
TAATTTGCAGTAAAAATATTCAGGCAAGAAAATTCATGAATCCTGTTTGCATAACACCATTTAATCAAGAAAATGAAGAAAATAAAGTAACTTGCAAAACTGTCAACCATGGATAAAAAAGAGTTAGCAGAAGATTTTTATTTTCAGAAAATATTAATAGCAGTTCATGTCTGATAAAAGGACTTTCAACGATGCACACAAGGGACAAAGTGCAAAAACAAGCTTCTTCCAAAAGCCAACTCATATGTCACATCATTGTGAACTAATCACACATGCATGCTAAGCACAACTCGAAGACAGCCTCCTTCATGCATCAGATCAAATGCTTTGTTAATGTCTGCAAGAGTCAAATTGTGAGTGATGTACTCATCAACCTTGATTTCCTGTAAGAGGCACATGCAAGTTTAGTTCGAAGAAACCAGAAACGAAAAATCTGAAAATGATAAACATTGTTGCACTCACTTTCTTCAAATACTTGTCCACGAGCCAAGGTACTTGTGAACGGCTCTTGAAACCGCCAAATGCTGTACCTTTCCATACACGGCCTGTGACTAGCTGAAATGGCCGTGTGGAGATCTCTTGGCCAGAGGCTGCAACACCCACAATAACCGATGTTCCCCAACCCTACAGTTTTATTGAGAAGTTCAGCTTCACTGCTCTTATATATAATACATGCATGTAATATCCCGACTGTGAAAAGAAGATAATTGGTTAAGATACCTTATGGCAACACTCCAAGGCAGCCCTCATAACAGAGACATTTCCAATGCACTCAAAACTATAATCAACACCACCATCTGTTTGATCCACAATGACCTGCTGTATTGGTTTCTCATGATCTTTTGGGTTGATAAATTCATTCACACCAAAGTTCTTTGCTGTATGTAACAATATGTATTTAGTCAATTAAGATAGAATCTTTCCTAATAATGGTGAAGGGTGGCACAATACCTGTATCGTACTTCTTGCTGTCAATATCGATTCCAATTATTCTGGAAGCGCCAGCAGCTTTTGCACCTTCTGCCACCTGATAAAAAAGCATGAATCAATCTGGTTAGTATGAAACCTTAAACTAATCTTTTCAGGAAATCATTTTCAGATTTTTGTAATCATTTTCAGATTGTCATCCTACTACAAACTTACAGCAAGTCCAACAGTGCCAAGGCCAAAAATAGCAACTATGGAACCTGGTTCTACTTTTGCTGTGTTCCAAACAGCTCCAAGACCTATATGCCAAGTATAAAGAATACAGAGACCATGAAACCAGAATATCACAATCAACTAATATTAAAGTTACAAGCAAAACAAAATAGATTTTTGAAATGGTCGATAATCTAATAGAAGAATTTTACACAATTTGTCCATGGGATGACAACTTGATATGAAAAGGGAGTTGTGTTGACAAAAGTAATACTTCTACTTGATTGTCTGATTAGAGACTACACGTAAGTTGCCAAATTGAATTATGCAGGAACTGAATCAAAAGTTTTTTTAGCTTTACATATGTAGTAATCATCATTTTGAACACTTGCAAGCTAATGCTAAGTTCCTCCAATGATGTTAACAAAAAGCATGACACCTTAAACTAATCTTTTCTATTTCACAATCAAATAATGTAAGTGCTATGTTGTATTCAAGGCACACCAATAGGAGTTGCTGAGTAACTTAATTAAGACGTAGTAATTTGTTATAAGCAGAAAAAGATAAAGGCAAGAACTGAATAGGCAAAATTGCATAGAAGAATCTAGACAATCTATTTGAAACCCATAAGCATGAAGTTTTAAGCATTGTAAAGATTAGAAAGCCACATTTGGGACAGATTGGACTAGTATTGATCAAGCAACACGAATGCTAACTACTAGAATACATGAAAACTAATTCAGATGCATCAGATGAAATTAAAGAGACTTGCCTGTTGGAACACCACAACCAAGCAGACATACTTTGTCAAGGGGTGCTATAGGGTCAATCTTTGCAACACTAACATCATGAACAACAGTATACTGACTAAAAGTTGATGTCCCCATGAAGTGATAGATTGGTTTTCCGTTGATTGAAAAACGGCTCTGGCGATCAGTCAGCATAACTCCAACTCCAGTAGCTAACCTCACTTTTCCACAGAGATTAGTTTTTCCAGATTTGCAAAACTTGCATTCTCTGCACTCAGCCTGGTAACAAGGGATGACATGGTCTCCTGGTTGAACCTCAGTGACACCTTCTCCAACGCTTTCAACTATTCTGAAACTCCAAAAGAAATCATAAAGAGCTTCAAATGAATATTTCCTCAATATAATATAAAAAGAAAAGATAAGTTCAAATGATGAGTATCGCTTGTAATGTTAACAAATAACATACCCTGCAGCCTCATGACCAAGAATACAAGGGAAAAGACCTTCAGGATCCTTCACGAAAGACGAAACAAAGATTAGAAAACAGTGCAAAGATGCTTGAACATAAACAAGATCCAGCCTAAAGACAATCCTAAAATTGAGTTGGTACAGATAGTTTTTAAAATTCACGAAAAGTATATGTGAAATGTAGATTAAAGTTCCCATTCATTTCCACCATGTTTTTTAAAGGTGTCTGTTTCTGAGTCACTAGAAGCGAAGATACAATGTAGTTTCTATTACAATATATCCCTTTGATCTACGATTTTTCGAGATGCCAGCAAAAATTTCTCGAAAATTCTTTTAAATACTCACTGACCGAAAAGAAAGGGTATCACTATTTTGATACACCGTTTACATAATTCTATATACCTAGAAATTAATTACCTTGCCGCTCCAGGTGTAGGCATCTGTGTGGCAGAGAGCAGTGAAAAGAACTTTAATTCTGACCTCTCCGGCTTGCGGCGGCGCCACCTGCACATCCTCGATCACCAGAGGTTTGTTGGGTTCCCAGGCCACCGCGGCTAAAAAATCGAATTAGGAAAGAAAAAATCAATCAACCCAACCTCGCTTTTGTTCCAATCAGTAGACTCATCAGAATAAAAATGCCACAAAGGACCTTACCTTTGCAAGTGATGATCTGACCTTGAGTAGCCATGAATTCTCAAATCGCAAAGAAAAAGAAAAATCACACAGTGAGTGTGAGGGTGAGAGGAATGGTACTAGACAAACTAGTACTAGTGTGCTATGGATGAGTGGTTCATTTCATCCATCATCAATAATTCAGCTCTTAGGTCTGGTCCATTATTCAAAACCCCACACAAAGGCCCAACCCAAACCAAATTCGGGTTCGACCATGCGTCTTGGATTCGTTTATGTCGGTTCGAGTTTAGGTAAGGTCATGCTCTCGCTTTTACCACATCTTATTGAGTTTTAATTTCAATAAAATCTCAACTTTCATAATTATTACCAATATTTTTTCTACAATAGTTTGCTAACATTAAATTTACATTTAAACATTTAAATAAATTAAGGTGTTTAAAATTATTTCATAATCTACTAAACTCAAACATAATAGAAGATCAACTCTCAAAACATTTAGGGTAAGTTTGACCTAACGATTCGAAAAGCAATTATAGGAAATTAATTTTACTAAAATTGATTTTGGTAATAACTGATTATGATAATAATTAATTATAGAATAATTGCATTTGTATAATAGCTTTTGTAAAAGTAACACTTTAATTGCTTCTAAAATAAGTTGATTTTTTGCTTCTGAGGATCCCAAAAGTGATTATAATATTGGGGGCCAAACACCATGAAAATCACGATTGAATAGAAGTAATTTTTATAATCGGGGCCAAACACTTCAAAAATCACAATAGAGATGTAAAAGTGATTTTAAGAGCTCCAATCGTTGGACCAAACTCACCCTTAATCACTTCAAATTACTTAATAGATCACCCGAAAACAGTGGTATTGATATTTGCTATAAAAAGAATTTCACGAATAAAATGGTAGTTCATGTTATGTAAAGATATGCATAAAAAATTATTAATAGTACTATAATTCTTTCCTTAATATCAAATCCAAAATTTGAATAGATCAAATCGATCTAAATTTGTATTAGCTCCAAATATTTGGAATTATAATTTTTCCTAATTAGATGAGATCTTTAAAATCTGCATCATTGACAGCCCGCTTGACTTTTTTTATTTATTTTCTGTTGATTAGGCCCATCAAGATAAGCCCATGTTTTATAATGACTGCCTTAATAAAATTAAGACCAATGTGTATATCGGGCTTAGCCTATCTATTATTATTAAATTTGAATTAAAATATTTTGTATAGAAATCATACTATTATTATTAAATTTGAATTAAAATATTTTGTATAGAAATCATACTATTATTATTATTAAATTTGAATTGCAGGTGAAATCTTTTACTCCAAGACGGTGACTGGGGCTGTCCAAATCCAGTGTAGGTGCTTCTAGCGAAGAAGATGAATCCAAAGTGAGAATTCCTTTTTATAATTTTGAAAAATAAATAACAAATTAAAATAATAATAATGCTGAAAGGTAATAATATGTCAGCATCTTGAAATTGGCGACCTTAGTCAAACAGTACTTTCTGACCACGAATGTTATTCCGCCACGTACTCTATATGCTCAGATATTTGTTGTCAACCCTTTGACCAGGAAATCCTATCCACAACTTATCCTCTACTCTTATGAATCTCGAAAAATTCAAACACAAATTTTAATTAAAAAAAATAAATGTACCACATAAAACTTCTATCCATAAATGCTGCGAATTAGGACTTTGTCTAAATAATTTGATCATTACTTAAAATAATTTAATGTAATGATTGATTCTTGAAGCGTGAATTGAATTCCCAAATTTAAAAAAAAAAAAAAATGCTGGCAAATTGAACTTTCGTTTGAATATTTTCTCTAGATGTTCGTCTATTTATATTAAAGTATTATTTTCCTTCTATTTTTTTTTTCAATTAGTGAAAAGAAAATGCTCTAATCTATCCCTCAAAATCAAGTCCCAAAGATTATTATGTGGCTCTTCCAAAATCTTCAAGTCTATGCCAATTTCATGACCCACCTTGGCAAGAGCATCCGCAACTGAAATTGTGTTTCATTTTATGTGATGAAATCGAATCATCAAAGGTTCCGCAAAAGTCTTATACAGTCCTCGAGAATGTAGAATAATGCACATCGAGCCTCCCAGTATAATGTAATATATGGGTGATCTGTCATATTCATTTTTTGAACTAACTTACAAATAACTTATGAGTCAATCTTCACCTCGAGCCTCCCAGTCCTTCTCTCCCAAGCACAATTGAGCTCCTCTCAAAGAGCGAGCAACTCCGCTTGGGTAATAGAGCAAATACCATCGACAAAAATCAAACACCCATTCTCCTGCATCATTCCTCAGCATCCCTACAATAACAGTCGAGCTCATACTCGGGATCCAGCTCCCATCCATATTTAATTTATACCAACTCGTCTCCTGACAGTTCCAACTCATCGACGAGGTTATCCTTGGGTGTTTCACCACGGAGAAATTCACTTTGAGAACCCAAACAAGATGCTTCACCTTAGCAAATGTAACCTAAACGTCCTCATCTATACTTCGACGACCGAAAATTCGTATAGCTTTCCAAATATTCCATATATTAGCAAGAAACAATTAAACACATGTTATTTCAGAAATTCGATTGTTTATTACTAGCGAATTAGCATCTAAGTAACTTACAATAACGCCAATTAAGTAAATTATGATGAAGTCTAGAAGTTATTTTTTGAATAAATAAAGCCATGTCGACGAAGTTCTATTTAGGGAGGGTCGATTAGTGACATGAATTAATTAACATGTGCTAATGCTTGTTCTTGTTTCTTAGTATTTTCTAAAGTAAAAGAGTATTAAACAATTAATTAATGTAGAAGCCAAAACAGTAACACCCATGTCTTTACAAATTTGAGGGGGATGGGTCAAAGGATATTTATGGTGAGAGAATATATATATATATATATATGATGTAATGTACTCAAACGCACCTAAACAAAAAAAAAGGCCAGATTATTTCCATTATCAGATCAGAACCTATTATAAACTATCATCCATTGCTTTTCTTTTCTTTTTTCTCTTATATATCACATGAAAAGCACCATAACCTTGAAAACCCATCTAACAATAAATTAATTTAATTGACTCACACAGTCACACACATAACATTACATAATTAATTATCACGAGATTAATTTCTAGCTAGCCAAAGTTTCTTAATTTGGCAGAAAATCATCAAATATTTTTTTTATGGCAGCAGAATCATCATCATCATCAGCAGCAGCAGCAGAGCCTTCGTCTTCAAATCCCAAAATCATAGTCCAAAGCAACCCTTCAGAGTCTCAACTTTCTGATCTAGGCATCAAATCTTGGCCCAAGTAAGCCCTTTTATTTATTTATTCAATTATTCAATTAATTTGCTGTGTTAATATAAAATTGAATTACTTACTTGTATTTATTGTTAAAAAAAAATAAAAAGATGGGGTTGCTCTCCGGGGAAGTATCAGCTAAAATTTGATGCACAGGAGACATGTTATTTGGTGCGTGGAAAAGTTAAAGTGTACCTCAAAAACTCATCATCTCAATTATCCGGCGAAGTTGTGGAATTTGGAGCTAAAGATCTTGTCATTATTCCAAAGGGACTTAGCTGCACTTGGGATGTTTCTGTCGCAGTTGATAAACACTACAAGTTTGATGCATCTTAATTTTATTTTATTTTATTTCACCACTTAACTACTTAATTTATTCTTTTAATTTATGGATAGTTAAATAATTACTTCTTTTGCTTATTTCATATGTTGAATTTCATGGATAAATGTCATGAAGGTTTACTTGATCTTGAATTTAATTACTACTCCATTATTTAGTTTTGTATCGGTTTATTTTAATTTAATATAGTCCTGTAATAGTTAGAAAGAGTTCTATATATATATGTTATTTCTAATGCATGATCATTGTTTTGTTAAAAGTATTTTATTTGGGAAAATGGAAAAAATTGTTATCAATCAATTAGCGGTCAAACGGAAGGTGAATATTATTGGTCAATGGAAGCCATTCAAACTAATTAAACTATTCTTTATAAGTAGAAATGCTTTAAATGTTCTCTTTGACTGGTCAACACGGCATATTTTTATCATGACATATAGCACAACGCCAAATTCCTTTTCAAGGCAATAATTGAAGCAATTTGAGAATATATGGTATGTATATTATATGTGATAAATGTTAGAAATATATGTATATATAGTTTTTAGTATTTTTTACTTTACCTAGCTCAATTTTTTAGCAATACTTCAAATGAATTCCATCACATCAAAGAATATATATATAGAGAGAGCTAATTAAAGATCTAATTAATTTAAATATGTAATTGGGTTGTCTAATGATACTTAATCTTAAGTACGTAGAGATCTTGCTGTATATTAATGTTGTTCTTTATTAAGAAACAAATAGTTTTGTAACAATATAACAATGTACAGTTTCTATATTTTAACTCGTCAAGGATTTCACCACCACTCAATGCCAGTTAAATTGATGATAATTATTGAATTACAACTATCAAGAAAATATTTCAACAACTTTTTGTTTCAAATTATCTTTTATAGTATTTTGTAAGATTATGGTGTGGTTGGACAATAGCTACATTTGTATTTTTTTTTTCTTTGGATGATTGGTTTTTAGACAAATTCAAAAGTGATTTTGGTAGTCAAAACACCAAAAATCTAATAGATGAAAAATAATTTTAATTTTCGTTTAGATTGCTGAGACACCATAAATCAATTTCCTAGAGGAAAAAGTCCACCTATTGTATAAAATGGAATGGGTAAATATTGCCCCAATACATTCGATCTCTTTATCCCATGGAGTTTTGCAATAACAATGAAGCAATGTGAGTATACTCAAACTTTGACTTGAACAAATTCATCTAACTCAAACTTTAAATTATTTTGGATCTGTTTGTTTCGATTTTCATTTAATTAGTAGTTTCTGAAATTGGAGGATTTTAGAATGCTTCTCCCTTCTCATATATTTGATAAAAAAAATTAATGGCAATTTATCCCTTTATGATATTCATAATATTCAATTTGTCTCCCTGTTATTTTATAAATGTTTCACATCGTCTCCCTGACAATTTTATATATGACACTTTACCCCATGTGTTATGATAAATATGACAATTTACCTTCCATCCTGTGTTATGATAATTAAATATGACATTTACCCTCCATCATGTGTTATGATAAATATGACATTTACCCCCATATATTATAAAATACTTATCATACCCACTCTCATTTTCGACAAGTGAATTACACTTTTCGCTGAAGGAGGTATATATTGCTTCTTTAAAATTTTCATATGAGGATAAAAATGCTCTTTTTCAAATCATATGAGGGTAAATTGAACATTATACATTTTACAAAGGTATAAATTGACATTAACTCTTTAAGAAATATTATTTATTTGATTCTTTTAGATAAGATGAAAATGAATTTTTTTTCCGAAGTTATAGATTTTTTGAGAGATTACATAATAAGAGAATAAATAGTGTAAGAGATGTGTTATTTTATGTTAAGTCATATTTATTACGTGAGATAAGTGTCGACAGAGATATGTTACTTTGTGTTAAATTAAAATAGAATTTATTTATGTGTTTTAAAAACTGGGAGAATTTTTTTAAGATGAAATTATTTTTTTAAATGGAGAAATAAACTTATAGGATAAGCTTCTTTAGAAAAAAATTACAAAATTTATTGGTTGACTTTTCATGGAGCACCGTAATGCTCGCTAAAAAACGAGACAAATAAATCATGTGATTATCTTATTGAGTGTTAGATTATATTAGAATTTGAATTAAGTTTTTAAGGAACAAGTCTAGTCGAGCCAACAAGAGTCGAGATCGAGGAAATTAATATTTTAATTTATTTAGTCATCTTTAATTTATCGAGTCTAGTCTAAACACAATAAATATAATATCACCCTTAGCTAAGAGATCACATGATAAGTATTATTAAATTTTGATTTCTTATATGACAAATCTAAATCCAAATAAAGTATTATTGCTCGTATTTTTTTTTAAGAGAAATTCCTAATGTTAAAATATAAGGTTCCTATGTATCGTATTGTTGGTTTTTTTTGCCTTGGTTTCAAAAAATTAATTTGGTTAGTTTAAGTGAAACCTTCAAACAAGATTTGAATTGATTTTGGGGGTTAGAAGTTGTGGTTTATGAAAATTTGAGATATTATTTGAATTAAGTTTTGGTGTTTAATGGGAGAATATGTGGTATGTATCAATTCAATGACTTTTATGAAGAAAAAATATGTGTAAAACCAATATCTTTATTAGAGTATTATTAAGTTTGAGAAGATGGTCGAGAGTCGAGACTAAATTCGGACTTGACATAGAGTGAGAGTGAATAAAAATGAGTTTTTGTCCCGTATTTGTGGGACGAGACCCATGGCAACCTGGGTTAATAATACCTTAATATTCAGCCGCAGTTTCTACTCCTGCTAATAGTTTAAGTGAAATAGATAGTAGATGTCAAAAAAATATATATATAATATATATCACTAAGCTTGATATATGATATTATATACTCTTATAGTTATAGGTTTAGTGTAAAGTTGAGGGTCTCTTGAAGGGTTTAAGAAGATGTGTAGAACCTGAATTTGGTAGATTTCGAGAAAGAACTAAGGTAGATAGATATCGATTTTAGCTCAACATCGGTAAGCGTTTTCATCCCTAAAAGTTGAGATAGCAATATTTGAGCTATTAACCCTATCCCTTGACCAGTTTTTTTTTTTTTTTTTCAATTATTTATAATTAACCACTGACCAATTGCAAGATTTATCTCTTTTGGTTAAAAGTCGAAATTAACTTCTGAGATGTTCTTGGTTTTAGCATATTTAAAAATATTGTTGTTTGTTTGATTTTTAGAAATGAATGAATAGTAAGTTAATTTCAAAAAAATGGTAGGATTTTTGTAGAAATAATCAAATAAGAAAAGTTGAGTAAAAGACGCACCACTTTATCTTAAAAAAAAAAAAATTATGTGAGTGAAGTAAGATAAGATATAAATTAGTCCATGTCAAGTTAAATAGAAATTATTTAAGTTCTATGAAACGTTTAAGATTAAAAAATTTAAAAAAAATTGAGACAATGTTTTTTTTATTTCAGAACATAAAATACTTGTTCTTCTTTAATTTTTGTTATGTAGTATCCTGTCCCATCCTTGTTTCTCAAGTCTAGAGTCCAAGTACTCTGCTCTTTTCCTAGTTGGATTCTTTAATACAAAATGGTGATGCTTTATATATTGCTGTTGCTGAAGGGGAATTCTTTCTGTCACGTATTGTCTGTTGCAACCACAAAGTTTTTAATTTCCATAGACTACAGTTCCTGCAATTGGTAATAAATTCTTCTAGAATGAGCATCCAGGGGGCCAATTAGTTTCTTGTGTGTAACTATTTTCTTCTACATTAAATGTTGAGGTTAGAGTAGGGTTGTCAAGGGGTTGGATTTGGGCCAGATCAAGCTTGACCCAAATGGTTTAGATCCGGATCTCGCTCGAATGTACATTTCTCGGGTCCAACGAATCTTGGCCGGATTCGGTCTATATATATATATTCAATGAAATATTCAATTTTAAAATTTACAATTTAATTTAATTTAGCTTGCGTATTCATTATTCAAATTTTCTTAACTATATTAAAGTTTTTATTTTTTAGATAAAAATATGCATAAAAATAAAATTATAAATAAATTATTGACTACTATTTTCTTATATTAATGATAAAATATTATTAATGTTATTCTAATGAAACATTATGTTTTCAAATTATCGTAGGATACAAATAGTTAATGCCCTACGTATTTCGGATCTTTATAAAACGAATTAGGTCCATTGAATATTTCATCAGATTAAATTATTAATAAATTGGACCATATTCATATCGAATTCGGATTGAAATTGGTTCAGATCCAGATCTCGACCGGATGTACATTTCTCGAGTCCAACAAATATTGATCGAATATCAAGTTTTCTCGGATCTAATAAAATATTCAATTTTAAAATTTACACCAGAATTTTTTACAACCCTTGAGTTATCAATTCAAAATCTAATTCCACTTGAAATAACTGTAGTAAAACCTTAACTTGTAACAACATTTTTAATAAAATTAGTTCTTGGTAGATCAACCAATATTGTTTCAAAATTGTTAAAGTTTTGAACCACCAAAATTGGTTAAAATTTCATTTCAGCTGACTATACCCCCGAAAATCACAGTACACAAATTTTATTTTGGCTTTATAGATGTCTAAACATAATTTTGAGAGTTTCAATTTGAAACTCTTAGGCCAAACTCTCCCCAAATATAGAAAAGAAAAGAAAAAAAAAACATAGATATGGCATGATATTTACAAGTAGGTCACAAATTTTCATTATGCTGTACTTTAGGCCCTAGTTAGGGGTTCAGAAAAACCGAGATGTATACATTTTTATAAAGAAGTTGATTGGTTACAAAAAACAAACTGGGTTCAGCAAAACAGTTCAAAGGATAGTTCAGTTCCCCTGCGAATGTTGCTCTAAAGGTTCAGGTTCCTGCTACACAAACCAAAGAACATGGTTAGACTACCATTAATTAAAGTCATTACTATGATAATTAGTTTCTAATCCAAGTCGGGTTCTGCCTCACCAAATTATATTCACAAGGTTAAGTGTACATGACTTGTGATCGGATTACACTTCTAACCGTAATCACAAAACACGGGCGAAATCACTTGCCCAGTAAATTTGGTAAGTTCAGCCATTTAGGTCAGGCCTAGAAATTTTTCATAGTCATCAAAATTTTAATGTTAATAAATTCTTATTATTGAGATAGAGAGTAGAGTACTTGTCGAGTAAGCTGAACTCTGGACAAAGACTTAAGCTGGCTGCTTTGCATGTTGGAGAGTAACTGGACTACGGTATTCAGATGAGGCACACTGCAAAAAATCCACTATTGAGTTCATCGAAGAAATTGGACAGAGTTACATCATGTAAAAGATCATTAATATCTTCAATCAAAGTTTATTGTTCGATTTTCTTTATTATTTTGATGAAAATGTTACTTATTGCCAAGGATCTAAAAATATTAATCATGTGTGATTGTTATGCACATGATTCAGTGCCCACGAACTGTTGGACACAATAAAGTATTAAATGTATTCCTCTTTACTAGCTTAAAGAGTACTTTTCGCCATTGGAACACATTCATCCACAGCAGAACACGTTTTTTTCCCTATATTTTGTTTATAAATTTTCAGCATCTCTTCTATATTCCATTTCATGTTGTTCAGCAAGGAGACAAGAGTTTGCAAATTTACCTAATTTTCAATATTACATTCCTAGTGACTAACACTGCCATTTTCTTTTCAGGTTCTTCAAGTTCAGTGGCATATTCTAAAGGTGATTCTACAGAAAAATAACGAAAAACTAGATGGAAAATGATGATATATTCAAAGATAGCAGAAAAATAAAATAAAATTGACAGACCTTTGTAATCCACTCTCAACATGTGCATCTAATGATGAAATTACTTGAGGCATCTGCTCCAATACCTGTATCAAACCAAAGGAATTACCATTGGTCAAGACAGAAACTCTCTCCAAAGGCATCTTAGTTATACTTCAAGATTACCAACTCAGTATTTTTTATCGTAGAGGTCTTTGCCAGAAGATTTTTCGGAAGCTTCATTAGTTGGGCCTGCAAACATTTGATGCGCAATAATTTCATGCTTGTTCAGAGTCCTTTGCTCAGTGAAGTGCTTAACTTAACAAATAACCAGTAAGAAATCAAGACAACTAACACAAAAGGAAATATATTTAAGAAAACTAAATGTAATAAAAATACTTTGTTAATGTGTAAAAAACCAACAGAATGTGGATATTCTATCCAAAACCACTTATTTCTATGAAAAGGAAATGAGCACTGTATAATGACATTATATCATAAATTATCCGGAACGGAGAATTATCCTATCTATGTACCATTCTCTCACTAATGGCCCCTTAAACACCATACATCAATCAAGTTCATCATATCGTAGTCCTAATTTCATAATCAAATGCAATTTAGTGTTTTCATTTTTATTTACATGCTCTTTAAGGGCTTCACCCATGACACAACACATACAGACTTCCACATCATTGAAAATTTGAAGTAAGACTGTATAACAAAGTTTTGATTAGTGCAGTATGCTGAACTCTTAAAGATCAGTGTATGATTTACCAACATTACTTTACACACTGAACCAAATACAAAATGCATAGTAAAATTTGTTGAATTTCTGAATTTGGAAGTTTAGTGCAAATTAAAGAAAGCTACAGAGGAGAGGAGCCAAATCCATTAACTTCATGCTTGTTCCAAGCTTAGCATTTCACTAGAGTTTCCTCGTGATGTGCTACCTACGGATTTAAACTGGAACCGATAACTTTATTCCTGATCTACCTCCCCCCTCACTTAAAAAATCAAAATAAGAATAGAAAATCAGGGAAAACAAAATATTAGCAGGTTGGTACGCGAGAACAAATTATATTCAATCAATTAAGCAATTCCCCAATAGAATACTTAGTACATTTACAAAATTAAATAATCACTTAACACAAGCAAACACGCACAAACACTTAGCACAGTGAGAGAGAGAAAGAGAGAGTTTGACTTACGTGTGAGGGGGAGGATTGGAGCATGAGATGAAGAAGATTAGATGTGGATTGTACGGACTGTGAGATTTGATCGGCTACGGCGGACTTTGCCGATCCATCCCTACCGCCGCCGTTGTTTGGCGCAGCCATCGTTGCTGATTTCGTTAAAGGGATTTGGCTAACGGCAGATTTTGCTTTTCCCCGCAATATTTAGTCTCGTCAATCGTAAATCGTAATCGTGTATATTTAGGTTTTGTTTGATATTTTATTAACAAAATATTTCTAAATATTCATTTTTATTTGTTTTTTAAAAATGTTTTTATAAAATAAAAGTTTGAGGTGAATTTATTTTGCCACTCATAAAATCAAAAGACCCTAGAAAAACAAACCCAAGGCTGCACGCAACATTAAATTGAAGGGCATGGTCCATGGAGAAGTAAAATGACACCTATACCCTGCAACATCCAGAAATGGAAAGATTGAAACCCAGAGCCAAAACAATATTCCACCTCTTTTCTGCATGCATGTGCTAGCTCCAACTGTGAGAATTAAGGACACCAGGTAGGTTAACTCTTCTTCAATACCAAACCAAATTGAATTCTTCATTACATCTCCCGTCCTTTCTCTACACAGACGCAACCCCAAAACTCAAAACCATTTTCTTGATTTCACCCCAGTGATATCAGAAAAGGTCCATCCGAGAAGATAATTAGGTACTAAAATATCACAACCTAACAGAGTTGTTTTTTTCTTTTTCGGTTCTGTTTTTCTATTTTCCATGAATCCATGTGCAAAGTTATTGAAGTGTGAACAAACTATCATCCATTGCTTTGCTTTTCTTTTGCAGAATAATCATCATCATCATCAGCAGAGCCTTCGTCTTCAAATCCCAAAATCATAGTCCAAAGCAACCCTTCAGAGTCTCAACTTTCTGATCTAGGCATCAAATCTTGGCCCAAGTAAGCCCTTTTATTTATTTATTCAATTAATTAATTAATTTGCTGCTCTCAAACAATTATTTATATGTTAATATATAATTGATATATATAAACAACCAGTTTAGATCAGGAATAAAGTTATTGAAGTGTGAAGATTGGTCAAAGCTGTTTCTATATATCTTAAAAAGTGGTCCTCCGGAGCAGTTTGTTCTTTTGTTTCGAACTTCCAAAAGTAGAGCAATCATCAGCTGAAGTCATTGTAAACGGGTGTTAGCAATCAATTGTCTCCATGTTTGCTTAGCTGCTAGAATTCTAAGAAAAAGTAAAAGAAAATGAAATGTGTGTTTTGTTTGCAAACTATGCAAAAATTTACTAAAAGTTACTATTTTTCATGCATACAAAATATGCTTGTAAATTTAAAATTGTTAATATATATATATATATATATATATATATATATATATATATATATATATATATATATATATACACCATGTCGTTTTTAAAAATATATAAGTTCAAGTTTGTTTCTGCTTTTGACCCTTTTTAGCTTTTTAATGGAGAAGTAAAATTAAAAATTGCATTTGCCAAAGCTTTAAAACCATATTTTTGTTTTAAAACCTGAGAATAATTTTAGTAAGCATTTGCAGACAATCCCTAAAGTCATATTAAAGTAAAGTTCAACTTTTGATAGAAATTAAGTTATGATGATATAATGTTAACCTAACAAAAAAGAATTATCAGGTTATAAGGGGAATACTCTCCCCATTTCAGTACTTTTATTTCATAGAATTTAGATGATAGTTTAAATCAAGCTTTTTCATAGTTTTACCCTATAATATATGGTAATTGAAAATAATTAATCACATCAATACTTGAAATACAAGTACAAATGTATATTTTTAAAAGAAGAAATCGTTTAATAAGAAAAGCATTGATTTGGGATTTTTGCACGGACGGTGAGAGTATATCCTACACTCAAGAAAGAATGAAAATATTATTCAATTAATTATTTCCTATTGGTCTATATAACCTTCAATGAGCTTATGTTAGTCAATATTTATGAACATGGTTATTTCACAAAATTCATAAAACATATAGTATTGGATGCATATAAAAAAATGACACAATTCGGATACATATTTGAGGGCATGCATGTCCTGTACCTATACGATACATGCGAGGTTTAGTCTAATGCATATATCAAAGTTTCTTAAGTTTTGGTCATTGAAATATTGAAAACTTTTCGAAAATATTAGGAAAACTTATGAAAGTAATTACTAAATATTTTTCAATGAAAGTATAGTGGAGAAATGGTGAAAGGAAGCCGAGAAAAGTAGGCAAAAACTGAGTGGTGAAAAGAGATTAGATTGGATTGGCTTTTATGAAGTTAATATTATTTTTTCGAGTCTAGAAATATTTTTGTTAGAGGTTGTGTAATTCCTAGCTTATTTACATTTTCTGTTCTAATCTAATATATGGATGCAGATCTAGTTTGTGAAGGATTGTTGGAACAAAGATGGATCCTGGTTCAGCTTTCTTCACGGCCATTTCACGTACAACAATAGCTCAAGGAAAAATGGTAAATCTTTTCGGAAGGTGTCAATACTACGTACTCTAGAATAGTTACGGTTTTCAAAAGTTTCAAGTGATTCTAAACATTTTCTAGCATATTGCTACTGATTAATGACTATTGATTTACCTTTATGTTTAGAAAATTCCTCCAGCCATTGCAACGAGTATGCAGGCTCTCTCAACAGATCCTGTCATCCTCAGAGATCGCTACGGAAACTTATGGCCAGTGGAGGTGGCTGAAGACAGAGGTGGCATGTACTTCGAGGAAGGTTGGATGAAATTATGTGAAGAATATTCTCTTGAGCCAGGGGATACTATGGTGTTCGAGTATAGGGGTAACAACATGTTCGATTTCAAACTTCTTGGAACAAATGCATGTGAAAAGGAATGTGTAGGAGGTCTGAATTTCACTGTTAAAGAAGAAGAAGAGGAGGAGGAGGAGGCTGCGGAAGAAGAAGAAGATGACACTGAAGAAGTCAAAGAAGAAGAAGATGATGATGATGATGATGACACTGAACTGGAATATAGCTACGATGAAGATGAAGAGTATGTTGAAAATGAAGAGGAGCATGAAGATGATGATGACGAGCAAGACAACACTTCCAGGAAAGTTCATCTCAGATCAAAATCAAAAACTAATCATGCAGGCAGCAGTAGTTTAAACAGAGGCCATACAAGTAATCCAACTTCCACCTCTTTCAATTATCTAGTACACTGTTTATATATTCATGCATTTTTGCCTAACTACTTCGTCATTTGGGTATGGTCTCAGTTGGAGCTGCAACTTCACCTAAAAAAGGGGAATACAAAAAAAGCAAACTATATGACTGGTATGCTGCTGATCTCTTCAAGTCGGGAGTGGTTCCCCAGCCCAAAAATCCTTACTTCGTGTCCAAATCAAGACCAGCATATCGGTTCTATGAGTTGGTAAAGTTCATATTCTTCGTTTCCCTCAAATATTCTATATATTCAGCATGAATTTATTTCTTCAAACCATTGCAGTGCATCCCCACAATTGTAATAAACGACTTTAAGTTAAAGATTCCGGATGAATTATACCTTGTTGATACTAATGGGAGGAAATGGGGCACGAAGATCAAAAAATGGGGAGATGGCCGGGTGTGGATCGGAAGAGGATGGAAAAGCCTCTGCAGTGCGAACCTCATAGACAAGGACGATGTATGCATTTGTGAGTTCGTGCAAGAAGAAGGAAGCAATGACCTCAACATATTCGTGAAGGTTGTAGGCAAATGAATATTTGGATGTTATGTGGCTAACAGCCTAACTATGTATTCAGATCCGGAATTAAGCTAACAGATTTTGCTTATTATTAAGACCATGATATACGTGTGCCTGGGTATGTTTTTTCGGAATTAAGCAAACAGGCATGGCTATTAAAAAAACTAACAGATATTAACAAGTAACATGGCATCTAACTTCGTCTCAAACAATTGTCATAATAATTCTATTTAGGAACTAATCCAGAAATAAAAAGGGAAGGCGATGTATGGTAGAGATCAGCAATGTAAAAGTTATATACAATGGGAAAATTTGGACGGAACTAACAAGCTGATAATTACAAGAGAACTACAAATGAATAATTGTAAAGGAAAAGGTGCATGTCCAATGTGAATGACCTCCTACTCAGAAAAACTCTCCCTCTTTTGTCTACTTTGAGGACTTGGTCCCCATATACGTATGGTGTGATCATCACTTGCTGAAGCTAACATTTGGGGCCGTTTAGGGTTCCAGCTAACACAATTTACAGTCTTCCCGTGACCGGATAAGACCTCAATTGGAGTAGGAAATCGACGGTTCCATATGTAAACCTGCAGAGAGGAAGCACAAATCTGTATTTTATTTACTTCTATAAATACAACTTTCAAATTCATGCAATTACATAATTGAAATATTTAGATTAGGCCAAGGATTAGTGGTACCTTTGCATCTTCACTGCCACTGGCAATAAACATGCTGTTCAACCCACCAAAGCATGAGCGTATTACGTAATTTTGTTGCATGTGGCCTTTGTACTGCAGTGGTTCCGACCATTTTCCGGCAACATCCCACATATGAATCTCTTGGCTGTTAAGGTTGACAATTAAGAACTTACCATCTCCAGATATGGAAAGGGATGTAATACAGTGCTCCTCGGAAATGACACGTTCAAGACTTGTTGACCCATGTTTGGCACTCTCTGCACTTGTTGACACATTCCATATCCTTATCTCTTTGTCAGAAAATATGCTGATGAGATTTTCCCCGTCCGGTGTCACACCAAGATCTAGAATCTTTGGCATACGCATCCCTTTCCATGACCTAATCTCTTTACCGTCACAGTCCCACTCGTAAATGCCCTTCTTAGGATCTGAGCTTCCACAGAAAATACTCTTAGAATCAGGAAACCAAGCGCAAGAACTGACCATGAAACTATCACCACCGAATGTGTGCTTGCATATGCCTGTTTCCACATCCCAGAGTTTAACAACTTCCATATTTCCACAAGTGAGTAGCATGGTGTCATCTGGACTCCATGCAACATAAGAAATGGGGCTTTTGTGGCCATTCAACACGTGCTTTTGGGTTACTTCATTATGATCCTGGACCTGAGAAAAAAAAGCAAAGAAATGAACTAAGAAAGAGAAGAACTTTTAAAGAAGAAATTCAATAAATTGATAACATATTTCAATCTGAAACAAATTTAAATATAGTGGTAGAAACTCATCCAACTGCAGCAAACCTTCAATGTCAATGAACCTAGGAGCAAGGAATGTAGTACACAATAAATCAGCAAAACCAGTTAAAAGACCTTCAATCAAGTCCAGCAATCACCTCTAAAGCATATCACTATAAAAATGGTCCACATTCTTGCATTTACCATATCTAATGCGTTGATACTTTAGAGGGGAATGTTTACATTTCTTGAGATCATAGAACTGATTCCTGTCCGTTGTATAAATTACAACATACTCCATGTTCAGGGAATAAACATGGTTTTCCTCCAACAGAAGATATTAGTAACATAAACAACATGAAAGAAGTAACTGTCTAGTAAATACCTCCACTTCTATTATATGTGGAGCTATCTAACCAAACATGTATGCCTCACCTGATTTGGCAGTTGGAGTCACTCAAGCCAATAAGAGATTTAAGTGTCCAACTTCACCAGGAAGCATTCTAAACAAGGTTTAACTTCCTGAACAAGGGAAAAGAAGCCGCAAAGACGAAGTAATAGTCAGTTCTCTAAACTCTGGGTACTAGAGAATATATAATCAAATATGACAAAAAGAATCCATTTTGGCCTTTTTACTATGTCAGTATCAAAATACTAATTCTTGAAGAAAAATATGCCAATTACTCTTTGTGAAAGGTGCATGCATATACTAATGCTAGATATTCCATGAAAGCTGGGGATAATAAATCCATAAGTTTCTAGTGCAATCCCCCTGCAATGTTATATGCTGCTTCACTCAGAAATATGTTCAATTCTTAAGTATCTCTGGAGAGTTCCAAATAGTAACTCATGCAGACTATTTTTCCCTTATAGAACAATATGTGGAAAACCAGAATTCCAGTTGATTTCTAGTTCATTTTCATATTCATTAGAGAACCTACAAGAAATATGGGATTGTCATGTGTAATATAGCTCCATAAAGATAGCCACTAAAGACTTCTTCAGTTTCTTTTCTCAAGGGAAGTTTATGAAAACACAGTCTGAAATTCTTGGATATAATCTCTTGGAGTTGTAACCTTTCCTTTAGAAGGACCAAGCTGTGATCCTAGTTTTCATTTGGAGCAGCAACTAGAAAGAAAGACGGATCTTCTAAGCTATCCTAGATGATAGGAAAAGACCTCCAGTAAGGCCTAAGTGAGTCATATTCATACAGCATGTGTTTTTCCTACAACCCCTTAAACATTAAGCTCTAGTTTTAACT
Organism: Penstemon barbatus; assembly: GCA_003313485.2. Taxonomy (NCBI): domain Eukaryota; kingdom Viridiplantae; phylum Streptophyta; class Magnoliopsida; order Lamiales; family Plantaginaceae; genus Penstemon; species Penstemon barbatus. Next base: position 12,927,028 of record CM064877.1, on the reverse strand, counting down.
CTGTGCTTATCTCCATTTGAAACATCAAGTAACAAAAGATTCATAGGATGCTCCTGTGTTTGATGGGGAATTATTATTATTTATTCTTCTTAGGTACAAATTAGAAATGAGAGATACCTGAAGACAAGTATTGGGTTTTTTTCTTCTTTTTTTTTTTTTTTTTTTTTTTTTTGGGGGGGGGGGGGGGGGGGGGTACAGAGCTGCCTTTGCAATACATTTGGACACTTCATTGTTTTCTAGAAACTTAAAATAACAACATATGTTCTTTTTTAAGGAGGGGAGTAACTTACTTATAATCCTTGATCTAGTGTGATTCTCAACAAAGCTGATACTTTCAATGCTTTGGTAATTTTTGAGTGATCATAGAATGGATTGACAAAGAGTGAGGCTAGTGAACCACATCTATAAAAATAACCCTAACGCATCTTAGCTCAATAGATGAATGGTAATGAGCTAATCCTATCGTAGCTAAATACTAGCAATCAATTGAATACAAATATTTATAAGCTAACTCAGATCCATAATAAATGTAAATTACATGTGAAACCCCTGAAAATTGACAGAAATATAAAAAGGGCAACATTTTGGAAAACCTATTATGAAAAGATCAACGTCAAACAAAATATCAAATTAAATTCCTGGTTCTACCTGGGCATACCTAGTACAAATCACGTCACAGTGAGCTATATATATATTGAAAATAGAGTAAGAATAGAACTTGGTTTACCTTCCATATAATGGCAGTCCAATCACTTGACGATGACGCCAAATATTCTCCATTGTTGGAAAATTGGACAAACCACACTTCATCCCGATGATCGGTCAATATCTGCATCAAGATAAACCATAGAGCAGGCAAATTTAATGAAGGTAGAAAAAACAAACTCTAATAACTGTAACTAAAATTGATTTTTTCCCCCTAGGCATCCAAATCTAAGAATCTCATATGGAAACAAAGAATAAGATAGCATAAATATCTAGAACGCATTATCGTCCAGTCACCCAAAGAAGCAATTATTGGCAGCACTAGCAATCTCTAGATCATGAGAATTATTTGGAAGTTTTTCCACGTAAAAATGATAGGATTTGTAGAATTTTCAATGTTCTTGCGTTGCTGGAGTCTTGAAATGGAAGCCCCAGACAGTCCAATAGTATTTTAACAATCTTCTCACTGAAAGATTTTGAAATATTTGTGTTAAAAAAATCAAATCATTTCCCAGGATCTTGTCCTCAAAGGTCCAGATATGGGAGTCAATATTATCTCACTATCCACCAGAAATAATTAATTAAAAACAAATGAGTACTCAGATTAACGGAATTACTTATGGTACAGTGAAATATAACTGTCATTTTGGAACTTAGACAACCTCCATTACTCTTGCTAAGGCTATAAGCTATATGAACTCCCAATTTTAGTCTCTCCATGTCAATCATTTTCTGACATACAAATCACAGACACAAGACTTCAATGAAAACACTACCTACAAAGAGAAGAGCACTGTACAGCACTCCGAATCTAATTATAGAGCAGTTAACGTATCTGTAAAAAGTAAGCTTCCATATTGTGCAAATTAAATAAAGAAAATAATACTTTCATTTTCAGCCAAGTTCGAAGTCTATATATCAACCTGAATGGTCTCTGTTGGAAACTGATCTCGATTGCAAAAGTGGTCCCTGTACAGCGATATCATATCGGACGAACTGTGGTATAAACAACCATCAATCTGCGCACATATAGCCATTTCAACCAAATACTCCAGCCTTCTTTCAGGCAATATAATAGGTGGTGGCAGCATTTTCTCCAGTTGCGAAATCAATCTTTTTCTTAACCCATGAACTACATCATGATCCATACAAGAGAACTCCAACTCCTTCACTGAAAGCAGTGAATAAGAAAGCTTGCGAACATCTTCTTTCTCAATTGCCAGCACCGCAACCTTCTCACGTAGTACGTCCAGCGCCAAAGAAATATGCCGGCTTTTCAAAAACTCCAACAAGCACTGCTCAAGAACAAGGAACAACGCCGAAGCTCTTGTTTCATGAGTCAATCCATTAATTTTATCAATACTGTCAATGCATTCATTCCACCTCGCATTGAGAATATGTGATTCAAGTGATTCAAATTCGGGAGACTTGTCATAAATGCAGGACTCTGTTTCCAAACAGATGGCGGACTTTCTGTACCCTAACGAATATAAACATTGAACTATGATTCGTATCAACTCATGCTTCTTAATCAGGCCCTTTGAGCCAATTATCTTTTCTGAATTATCCATTTTTCAACAACATTTGAGCTTTCCAATATTTCCAGCTAGCTGCTCTATAATTCATTTTCACGAAGAAGTATTAGCACATGACCAAAAACCCGAAATACAGAATACACATGATTGAGTATTTCTGTTGAAAAGGAATTAGGTGGAAAATTAAATTTATTAATAAAAGATAAGAAAAAATCGAGAACATGAGAACACCTTGAAATTGTTACCAAGACTGGCCGGCAGGGTAATTCAGAGCTGCTCCCTCCCAGTAATCGATGGTATACAGTTCAGGCGACTGATAATTGATAGTTTAGGGTTTTATTGATGTAGTGACGTGGTGTGATGTCAGCGTTTTCAAAAGCCGGTTTACAAACCATCCAACGTTGATCAGGCGCCTTTTAGATGTTTTACTCTTGAGTCTTAGGCTCCGTTTGGTTTCCCAGACTGTTAACTTGTGATAAAAAAAGCCAACTTAAACAACGTGCTAGCACTAGCAGTGACCCAATTAACTAAATTTGATAGGAAATCTTTGGTTGCCAATTTTTGGTAGATAAAAGAGGTCAATATGAATATGTCTTGGATACAAACAAGACCTAAAATATTTAATGAATCGAAGTATATTAAGTAACTTAACTCAGATTTTAACATGTTCTTTTGTCGTTTATCCGTTTTTTTTATCGATTTCACTCCACATTCAACCTATTTTGACAGATATAACTTATTTTTATCAATTAAATTCGTTTTTAACAGTTAGGCCCGTTTTCACGAATATACTTCATTTTTTTATGTAACCCGTTCTTCACAAATATTAAGAATTTTCTTACTTAATATTTTTTACTCATTTTATCGAATAATTAGTTTTCCCCCACTTTAATCAATATATCATCAATTTTACCTGTTTTTCATTAATGTCACCATTTTCTTACAAAATATTTCACTTATGTTTTGGCTTTTTTCATCCATTTCTTTTTGTTAATTTCACTCGTTCTTGCGAGTTTAACCCATATTTTCACCGATATCACTTTTTAATGGTCTCACATTTGAATAGTTTATATTTAGAAGGTCAAATATTTTCAAAATCACGATAAAGAATTGCTAGCCAAACTACCCAAAGTCTATAAAATTTAGACTTCAAACTTGATTATTTTAGGGTTTTCTTTTGATAAATTATTTCCATAGAAAACAATTAGGATAAAGTATGTAAAGGGAATTTGGTTGGCCTTATTGATTGTAAGTAGGGCTTAGCCTTTAGTCACTTTTCATTTTCATTCATTTTATATCTAGCTTGTCCAGTAAAGTTAAGACTTTAAACCAATCAAAGAGACCGGCCCATTACATGGGTACCTTAAAGCCCATAATACCTTACAGCCCAGTGTCCATCAGTTGCGGCGGTGATAAAGAAATTACAAGGAAAGACATATTTCTCACAATATCCGTATAGTTGACGGCTCAGATTAGGAAGGAGATAATTTCCTATTATGTACACCGTTGGATATTATTCCAATGCCAATCATGTCATAAAATCTTGTTGCACGTCCTCAAAAGCGTCAAACAAACAAAACCTAGTAGGTGGTCTTCTACTTTACATTCGCAACGACGTGCAGGTATGAACGAAACCATTACATTACACTTTCCACGCACACGCGCCAACTGCCCCACTCTCTTCATACTCAAACTGAATTTATTTATAGCCTGGTTATTGGGAAATTTTTATTTTGTATGAATACAATTTATTTGAATATGGTCTAGCAATTAGTGAAAAACATTTTTATATCTATTCTAAAAAAAAGCCATTTTTGTCTCTCAAATGATTTTCAATTCGTTTGCCTCCCAAAGTTAATCACTTTCGGAGAATCTAGTTTTTTTGTGTGTTTGACCCTCAATTTCATAATCAGTTTTAAGATTTTCAATCGCATTAAATCATATTTTTTCAAAAGCAATAAAAAGGTTAGTTTCGGAAAAAACAATTATTCTATATTTATTCTCTTATTATAATTAGTTGTTATAAAAATTGATTATGATAAGATCAGTTATTATAGAACTATTTTTTCAATCACCAAACCAAACTCAATCTTAGTCGCACTAAAATTATTCACTCCCTAGTTTAATGGAACACGCTTAATGTATAGTTGTATACCCCTTCCCTCGATCCCCTGATAATTTTGCTCTCTTTTGGTAAGTTGCGGGACAATGTTTGTTTGACTTTTTCCAAATTTATTTTGAGTTTGAGAAAAAACGAAACAAACATGTTTTCGACTTTATGAAATAAATTTATCATATCTTATTTTTTTAAACTAATCTTTTAAAAGTCAACCAAACAACTTTTTTGAATCTCTAAAAAAACATATACAAATTCTACTTTGATTTGACGTAAAATACTTCACTTGTTACACAAATTATCTCACAAGAATGATTTGACATAAAATTTTATACATTCAATGTCTACAACCTAATTCTTTCAAAAAACCTACACCTATTTAATTTTTCAAATCACTCTTTCAAAATTCAAATAAACAACATCATACAAATCGAGATTATTTCACAAATTTCCACTATTCTTACAAACACCAAACAAACATGTGCGCGCAATTTTAAGTAAGGGTTGAACATGTTAAATATTAGTATTATATTATATATTCAAAAATAGCAATTGAATATTAGAAGTGTCAAATAATTATGCAACGTAAAATGGTATTTTAGATATAAAAATTGAGAGAGATCTTTTCCCAAATGAAGAGGAGTACAAATTTACAACAAAAGAAGAGTTTATTATTACGTTATAAAAGAAGTGAATTAATTGATCAATTACTATTCCAATACATTTTTGAAAGATTGTTGAGTCATCAGTGTACTGATTGGATTGACTTTAAACTATAAGTATCAGTACTAACTACTAAGCCATTTAAAAGCTTCGTAAGTGAGAAGTTGCCATTAACTTGTTTTTTTTCTTGTGTAACACACTTCAAAACTAAAGTTTTTTTCTTTTTAAAAATATCATCTACACTAAAGTTTGTAATTTTTTTTTAAATATGGTACTAAATTTTGATATTTAATTTTGTGTAAAATATTTGGGAGGCAAATCTTTTTAAATAAACTCACCAATAATAGTGTCATACTGAAATAAATTTCGATGATCTAATGCTCACTAAATGTTTTTAGAATGTTTGCGATTCAATAACAATGTTAAAAATTAAAAAAAAAAAAAAACATGAAAATTCATGTTGTTAATGCCTTGATAAAAAAAATGAAAACACAAAAACTCCACTAAATAGATCTCAAAATGTTTTCAAGCTCTTTTAGTATTCTATAAATAAAGATCCTTATGTAAATGCATTGACACGATATTATTCTTTTATACAACTAAAAAAGAAGTGGGTTTTTCTCTAGAGAATAATGTATAACATATTGAGGTTGTACTGCCTGCTGAGTAGTTTGTACCTAAAAATTGTAGTACAACCACCATATGATATAGCACGTTGTACTCGCACCTCTCTCCAACAATAAATGGAATTCCTTTAATATTTGAATCGTTCGAAATTCCGAAGTAATTTTTTATGCAGATAATATCTTATCGCCATTATATTTATTAAGTCAAATTGTCATAACATTATAAAATTATTTTCACATGTAAAATGCCAACAGTACCCCGACTACCCTTTTATTGAAGTTGAATAGCGCCACCTGCAAGACAATTTATTATTCAACTATGATACATACAAGCATTTAAAATTGTTTTAATTTTAATTAGTAAATGTTAAATTCATTGCATTGTACATCATACATGTTATGTTGGTTAATTTCCGTTTCAATTCAACTGAGAATAAAAGAAAGAACACCTCCATTTTGATTTTTTTAAAATAAACAATTATTAATTTCATACACCTGTAATTTGAACAAGTCAACATCACATTATAATTTTTTTTATCTACTAAAATGTTCTTTTACAGTTTTAATCGGAAAACATATTGTGGTGACTCCATCATAATTCGAACTTGAGTATTGCTTTTAAAAATTGAAAACCCTTACCATTTGGTCAGTCACATTGAGGAACACCACATTATAAGTGATGTTGTACCTCCAATTTTGAAAACTTCCATCAAGCTTGAAAAGGCAAATGATGACAAATGACCCACTCAATAATGTCATAGATAGTAATATTAGCTTAACCCTTTTATGATGGACGAGGAGGTTTTGTTCTAATAGAAAAGTAGATGTATGGAATTGATGAGTTCGAATCCCATTATAAATACGAGTATTTTTCTTATCTAGAACCATATTTAATAGTTAGATATATTATATGTACTTGTTAATTGAAAACTTTTTGAACTTATTATCGATCAATTAGATTTGTTGATGTATCCATGATGATATTAATATAATATGATTTTAATGTTATTATTAAGAGCATCTTCAATCGTCCGAACGATGTTGCTCAAGGCTGTCAACAACCTTGGACACATCCCAACTTGTACGGACCCGTTGAAAGCACGTCTTATTTCCAGCGGGTCCGTCCAAGCTAGAGGCAGATGGTGCTACTTGCTGTTTTTTTTCTTTCTAAATAAATATTAAATATAGTTTTTTTTTTATTAAATTAACTATAAATGGAAGACAAATTTAATTAGAAATTTTGTGTAAGATTTTATGACATCTTGTTTTATATTAAAGATATAACATTATTAGTTTTAATTATAAATTTTGTCTACAAAAGTAAAATTTATTCAAAACATATAAATATTTGAAATTGATATTTCATATTTACATTTTTATTTAACAACATTATAATATAATCAAACCTTATCCATTATTAATGTTGAATTTATAAATTTGTCTACGAAAGTAAAATTTATATAATCACATTAAAATTTTTTTTTCACATTTAAATTTTTTTTAACAACATTACAGTATAAATGTTAAATGTACAATTGGGACAAAATGCAGAAACGATATTTGCATTAAACGTTTTATGATATTATAATTATTAGTCATTGTGTGAGTTATTATTATTATTCATTTCCCTATTTAGCATTATTATTATTAATTTCTAAGTTATTATTAAGATTATTTTTTTAATCATTATCAAGATTATTATTATTACTATTATAAATAACTATAGGTGAGAGTAGGGAATTTTTTTTTTTTATTTTTTTTTATTTTTTTAATTGATTGGTGTTCTTAATCCTAGTGTTGGAGACGTTGCCCAAGGGGGTGCCGATTTACTCAGGGGTGGAGATGGACAACCCTGGACTGTGAAGGACCTATGAGTTGGAGTTTCTCTAAGATATCTCAATTTGAATCTCATTGTGAAAAATAGTTTGACATGTTAGGCGTAAAAAGAATATAGGACAATTAAGTTCATAAATAAATCAATATAGGGTAAAAATCATTCTATAACTAATGCTCGATGGTAAAAGAATTCTAAGATTCAAGGACAATTAAGTTCATATATAAATTAGTTTGGCAACTTCAATCATAATATAACCTAGGGGTGTTCACGGTTCGGATAACCGAACAGAATTGAACCGAACCAAAGCTATTCGGTTCGGTTTTCGATTTTGAGATTTGGTCTAATTCGGTTTTCGGATCGGTTCGATTATTTTTGTTCGGTTAACCGAGCCGAACCGAACCGAATCGAAAACCAAATATTTTATTCAAAGGTTAACATTTTTTGTTTGATTTTATGAGCTTTAAAATTCTTTAATCCTATATCTATGGATAGGAATATAATTTTTTTTTTAATTTATGTCAATTGAGTATTATTAAATGTTCGTTTTTGCAGTTGTATTGTAAAATTCTTTAATTTTATGCCTATTATATGAATTTTAGTTGTTTAATTTATGTCATTTGATGATTATTAAATGTTAACCACTTTACTATTTAGTTCTATGTAAAGTTTGTTATGGTTACCTATTAATTTAATGTTTTTTTATGATAAATGATTAGTATTTGATTATAAAATTTTAATAAATTATCAATAATTTAAAATTTCAGTTAAACCGAAACCGAATCGAACCGAAAATTTTCGGTTAAAACCGAAAACCGAATTAGGATGTTCGGTTCGGTTTTCGGTTCGAAAAAATCAAGAACCGAAACTTCGATTATCCGAAATTTCGATTCGGTTTGGTTCGATTTTCACCGAATGAACAGCCCTATTATAAGTTATAACCCGAAATTCTTAATCACATATTGAGTCATGTGCGGGGCCACACAACTCATTTAATTGGAGATTTCCCCAACTTGGCTCTCATTCAACCATCCATCCATTTCGATGCATCAACTGATCTGGATGCCAACTTGGGAAAAATAGGAGGAAATAAATTGAGTTGGAACATCATTCTCGTTTCCCAATTGCCATATTAATTGAGTCGCATGACGATTTTTTCTAGTGAGCCTTACTTAATTGAGTCACACAACGATATCGATGATGTCAATGTTTTTAATAGTGAGCCTTAGTTACATGATGATGTTTGAAATTTTCTTCAATTAATTGAGTCACATAACCTACACGTGATTGAATTTGGGGAAGTTAAGAAATGTCATGTTGAAATAAAGTTAATATTGTCAAATTAATTTAATTATACGACTTAATTGTGAATTCAAACCTTCAAAATAACTTTCTGTCAACGAACTTTATTTACAAGATTAATTTTACAATTTCCCAAAAATATATCATATGCCCCATTCATTTTGTGATCACGAAGACCAACTCTTTTACTCATCTGGAAAAAAAGAAGAAGGAAATGAATCTATCAAGGTAGCTATAGGAAAAGGAAATGAATCCCACTATATCAATTCACAATTTATTCCGGTCAACTAATAAGAAGTAAATTACCGGTATAGTAATTAGTGTCAATTACCGGGTCAAAGTGGTCAACTAATAAGAAGCAAGAACTTTTAAAATACATTTTTTTTAGAATGACTTTTAAAATACATTCGATGGATTTATGGCTTGAAGTTTGTCCAAATTAAATTTTGGTATCAGAAAATGTATCAAACCTTAATTAATCTCTACTAGTGTCTACTCATATAATTGGTACATGACCTTTTTTTTTTTTATCATTATTATTATAATTGGTATATGACTTTAAACTTTATTTGTTCAAATTTCATCAGATTTTAAAAATTTCTTAATATTATTTGATCAGGGCTAATTTAGTGCCAGAAATAGAGAAAGTGCATTTCTCGTGATTATTAAAACTATTAGAAACAAAGTACCCTAACCGCCCTGGCATTTCAAAAAAGGCGGGCCCACCTCAACGTTCATCCACGCACATCGGGCTGTAGCCTGTAGGGAATCTCACACAACCCCGGATATTGCTAAACGCGTAGATAGGAGGGCATTATTGGAATTCAGTTCATTTAACAAACGTTTCACTGTTCTTAATTAGCCGATTACTTACTTGTAATAAAATCTCTACTTTTCGGACAAAGACCAAATCCCAAACAACGTGCGATTGAAGAGAAAAGACTTCTTTGGAAAATTTAAAACTAAAATAAAAAATAATTTTGCTTAGCATAGCAAAAAGAAGGGTTTAAACCTTTAATTCTCTTCATCTATAATACTTCAACAACACCTCTCCCCTTATTTTTCCATTTTTCATTTGGAAAATCGGATCGGTGTAATTACAAAAAGTCCAGATCTTGTATTATTTGATATTGTTATCTCTTTCATTAGAGTTTTGTAGGGATTCTAGTAATTGTGTGTAGGATAACGAGGATATTGTGTTTGCTATCTTGAAGTGATTTCTCGGGTTAGATTTTCGGTGTTTTAAGAAAGTGTAGCTGGGGTTTTGATCTTTTTAATGTAAAGTTTTGTTTTTTCTTGAGGATTGTAAAAGCTGACCGTGGCGGCGGCCCTGAAGTTTCTTGATCTGATTGAAGTTGTTACAAAATGGTAGTGGATTTTGTTCATGGTTATACATTCATTTGCTTATTCGGGTGTTGTTGAAGTGCATGTGGCATTGTTGATCCTCTTTGCTGATTATATGTTGAAATCTTGTTATGTACTTTAAAGGATAAATTGATCTATGGCTCATTTTCGTTATCTTTGATTTTTTGATTTCCTCTTTTCTATTTGATATAGTTGATTTGAATACATTCCTTTCATCCCTTGATAGTATCTGTTAATATTTCAGTATATCCCTTGATTTGCATACGTATGGAATATATAAATGTGACTTACCCTGTTGATCTGTGTCCTTGCTACCCCTCTTAATCTCCTATTTGCATTTCCGCACATACGTGGACATTCAAGGTTGAACTTTTGGTTTGCTTAAATTATTAAGTACACGAACTTGTTAATTGGTTTGTCGATTATCTAAAATCATTATCTTAGTTGTTTTCATCTGGAAGCTCATCAGTGATTTTTCCCTTACCCAAATATCATGCAATATTCTGACCATTTATCTTGCAGCTGGTCAAAACTGTAAAGACTCTCCAATGTGATATATGGAAAAATATATTTTTTTCCATCTTTTCATCTTCATCCTCGGAGTAAATTTGTGGTGAAGTCTGAACTGAAATAATAATTTTGTCGTCTAGTATGTAATGTACCATTTCAGTAGAAATAGCAGAAGACAATTTGATGTTTTCAATTATGGACTTTCATGTATATGCTACAAACTATAAACAGACATATCCTTTGACCAAACAATGTGTGTAGAATCCAACTTGTGATTTTTTTTTAAATTCAATGTGGCGATCCATGGGTATTTGTAAACGCCCTTCTAATTTAGGCTATTGAATTCCTCACTTAGTTGTCATTGCCGGTAGCTAAAAAAAGTTAAACTTTGTAGGTTGCTTCGATGACTTTTGGGGTTGGGTCTCTTGTGTGGGTGGAGGATCCTGATGTAGCCTGGATAGACGGTGAGGTTATATCAGTCAATGGCGAAGACATCAAGGTCTTATGTACATCAGGGAAGACGGTGAGTGTCTTTATCTCATCTCATGTGAATTTATATTGTTCCAAGTAACCTACCATTGGATATTGGTTATCCATGATTATCATTGTTTCCCTTCTTGTTCATCTTAGCTTCTAGAAATCAAGAATGCTCATTATATTACATCTTGAATTGTTTTGTTGCAGGTTGTGGTCAAGTCATCTAATGTCTACGCCAAAGATTCTGAAGCCCCACCTTGTGGGGTGGATGATATGACAAAGTTGGCGTATTTGCATGAACCTGGAGTTCTACAAAATCTAAAATCGAGATATGACATCAATGAGATATATGTAAGTTTTCTTTCTCACCACACAAAAAAGGTGTTTGCCCGCAATTTATATGCTTGTCCAATGTAATTGGAGCTCTTTTTCTTTTACCTTTTTTCAGACATATACTGGAAATATATTGATTGCTGTAAATCCTTTCCAAAGATTGCCTCATCTCTATAATAGTCATATGATGTCACAATATAAAGGAGCAGCCTTTGGTGAACTGAGTCCACACCCATTCGCAGTTGCAGATGCTGCCTACAGGCATGAATTTCTTTAGGTTGGCGATATTTAGTTATTACATACATGTTCTTATTAAGGATACCACTCTTTGGACACAGGCTTATGATGAATGAAGGAGTAAGTCAGTCGATTTTAGTTAGTGGTGAGAGTGGGGCAGGTAAAACAGAAAGCACAAAATCACTTATGCAATATCTCGCTTTCATGGGGGGTCGATCTGCAACCGAGGAAAGGACAGTCGAACAACAAGTTCTTGATGTAATAATGGCTGATTACTGTGATTGCAGTTGAGTTTTTTACATTATTGCTGATTTTTCTCATACCGTGTTCTATGTTTTCTTTATGACAGTCAAATCCTGTTCTGGAGGCATTTGGTAATGCAAAGACGCTGAGAAATAATAACTCGAGGTACTGAGGATTCTATACATAATCCGAGTTGGTACAATTTTCAAGGTTTATTTTCGGATAAGTGATATTGTTGTGTTATGATTGTAGTCGTTTTGGTAAGTTTGTCGAAATTCAGTTTGATCAAAGGGGTCGAATCTCTGGGGCCGCCATCAGAACTTACTTGCTTGAGAGATCTCGTGTTTGTCAAGTATCTGATCCCGAGAGAAACTACCATTGTTTCTATATGCTTTGTGCCGCACCTCCAGAGGTACTGTACCTCTGTGCCTCCCTTTTTGGGAGTATCCCTCCATAATTTTTTTGAAATTTGGAACTTTTCTTATATTATGATTTGTTAGATCAGTTCCACCAAAAAGAATCTCATAAAGAATCTCAGAATGACTTGTCTTTCACCGTTTCACGATTAATCATCAATGTCTTTAGTCTTTACGAACTCTACTGTTGATTCTCCTTTTTTCTCTTACATGAATCTTTACTTGCTTCTTTGTAACTCTCAGGAAATTAAAAAATACAAGTTGGAGAATCCACGATCATTTCATTATTTGAACCAGTCGAATTGCTTTGAGCTAAATGGCGTTGATGAATCTAAAGAATATTTAGCGACAAGGAAGGCCATGGATACCGTTGGAATCAGTTCTGAGGATCAGGTATTAGCTGCAGCGGTTCAACAAGTAAGGTTCTCAGATACATAATCTCTTGCTAATTCTGTTTTCCGTTATTATTTTACAGGATGCCATATTTCGAGTTATTGCTGCAATCCTCCATCTCGGAAATATCGAATTTGTGAAGGGGAAGGAATTCGATTCCTCCATGCCTAAAGATGAAAAATCTTGGTTTCATCTAAGAGCAGCAGCTGAGTTGTTCATGTAAGGCATAAACTGATAAAAACAGTTCTCATACTGTTGATCTTTATTTCTTATGGTAAGATTCCGTTTTTAAAAACTTAAGCATTTTGTAGGTGTGATGAAAAGTCTTTGGTGGATTCCCTCTGCAAACGTGTGATTGTGACTCGTGACGAAACCATCACTAAAGAGCTGGATCCTGAGGCTGCCACTGCCAGTAGAGACGCCTTGGCCAAAACTGTCTATTCAAGATTGTTCGACTGGTAAGCTTTAATTGCTGAGTTTCCTACTAAGATTTAGCTGAAAATCATACTTATTATTTGTCATTTGCAGGCTTGTGGATACAATCAACAGTTCAATTGGTCAAGATCCAAATTCAAAATGTTTAATTGGAGTGCTCGATATCTACGGATTTGAGAGTTTCAAGACTAACAGGTGCTTAACCGGTACGCTGTGCCTTTGTTTTTTCATGCATCTGTTACAAAGAGATCTTCTAACTAACCCAACAGTAGCAAAGTTTTGCTTGCCTCTGTTATTTTGTTCACGAGTAAGCTTTTTCCACTTCAGTCAGTATTAGTGAGTCAGAAAAATAATTATGTCTGTTCTGTTCTCTTTGTGTTTGTTTGTGTGTAGGCTTCTTTTGCATTAAACTATTTACTACATCGAGTGTCTTTGTGACCACTGAGGTGAATAATTACAGCTATTTTGCCGAAACTTATTTTCAAGTGTTTTGTACAATTTTGCAGTTTTGAACAATTTTGCATAAACTTGACCAATGAGAAGCTCCAACAGCACTTTAATCAGGTACATACCATAATCTTCCATTCTTTTTAGTGATCTTTTATTAGTTTATCCGTATTTCAGTTGTATGATACAAAAATCATTACTTGGCAGCACGTCTTTAAAATGGAGCAAGAAGAGTATACAAAAGAAGAAATTAACTGGAGCTACATAGAGTTCATCGACAATCAAGATGTTCTAGATCTAATTGAAAAGGTTGTGAGGCCTTCTTATCTGAGTGATAAGAACCATTTATATGTTTTCCAGTATCCAAAATGACATGTTTTTCTCGTATTAATCAAATATTCTTGTTCTAACATAAAATGTTTTTTTAAATAACTCAGAAACCAGGTGGCATAATAGCACTTCTTGATGAAGCTTGGTAAGTTGGTCATATCATTGACCGGACTTTGTTTACAATTTTTTGTGCTATCTCATGATGTGCCTTTTTTTTTTGCAGCATGTTCCCACGTTCAACTCATGATACATTTGCCCAAAAGCTGTACCAGACTTTTAAGAACCACAAACGCTTTAGCAAGCCTAAGTTAGCCCGTTCAGACTTTACCATTTCCCATTATGCCGGTGATGTAAGCTATATTTTTCTTCCTTATATCAAACTTAACACTACATGAGAGAATACTGGATTACAGCTTAAGTTTTACGTCTCAGGTAACTTATCAAACCGAGTTATTTCTGGATAAAAACAAAGATTATGTTGTTGCTGAACATCAGGCACTCTTGAGTGCTTCCAAATGTTCCTTTGTTGCAAGTCTATTTCCCATATCAAATGAAGAGTCCAGTAACAAATCAAAATTTTCGTCAATTGGCTCAAGGTTTAAGGTATATATAACTACTTTGGTTTAGTTTCATCATTGCACATATCTTTAGTCTTTCTATTTGTTGCATTGGAACATGAATTTTTTTCTCTAACGTATGTTGCAGCAACAACTACAACAACTGCTTGAAACTCTGAGCTCCACCGAACCTCATTATATTCGCTGTGTGAAGCCGAATAATCTTCTGAAGCCAGCTATCTTTGAGAATCAGAATGTCCTTCAACAACTGCGTTGTGGGGTTAGTAAAAACGTCATTTTATTAGTTTTTAGTTGACTGAAGTTGTTTAGTATTTACACTCGTCATATGTGAATAATCCAGGGTGTCATGGAAGCCATTAGGATAAGTTGTGCTGGTTATCCTACCAAAAGACCTTTCTTTGAATTTGTAGACCGATTTGGTGTTCTTGCACCTGAAGCGTTAGTTGGAAGGTATGATTGTTGTTATTTATACTTTCCGTGTTGATATTGGCGATATTGTCTTTTCACTTTAATTGAATTTATGATAGTACGGATGAGGTTGCTGTTTGCAAGAAGCTTTTGGATAAAGTAGGACTTGAAGGCTATCAGGTGATGAGCTTTCTTGGGTAGTGATAATTATATTTAGTGTTAACTTTTACGAAGTTATTACTTGTACCCCCTTTTTTTCCATGAAAATCCTAATTTAAGTAAGATTTTGACTGAATTTGCTGAAATATGTCCTATTTCTTTTCCGTCGGTGCCATGCTAATTTTTTGAAACAGGAATTCCTGTCATACACTGCGTGTAAGTTCAATTTTCTTGCACTTTCAGTTTCTTGGTTTTTAACTATGAGCATTAAATGCCTCCAAGCTTGTTTAGCAAAGTTTTATATATACAATATATATATGTATGTGTGATGCCCACTGACTTAGTTTGGTAATTGCTTTTAGCGGTTCACTTCTATGGTGTTTCTACTTCTAAACTTGTGACAATATTTGTCTTTGTTATGCTCTTCCAGAATTTATGCACTATTTCTCATCATACGGTATATGTAATCCAAAAATCGATTATTAAATATTTCACTCCCTTGTACACATTTAACATGTTCTATCAGTGACGATTTCTAGCATGTGAATTCACTATTTAATTCATTCTTTATTGGTCAATATATTTAGGGAGATAAAATTTTCTTTTGCAGATTGGTAAAACAAAAGTGTTTTTAAGGGCGGGTCAGATGGCAGAGCTGGATGCTCGTAGAACCGAAGTGTTAGGAAGATCCGCAAGCATTATCCAGAGGAAAATTCGTTCTTATATGGCTAAGAAAAGTTTCACAATATTACGTCGCTCAGCAATTGCAATGCAATCTGTATGCAGAGGTACTTTTCCTTTGCTTACAGAGGCACAACAAACCACATTTATTTCAATGTATTTAGTTGACTTTTATTTTGCTTATTGCAGGAGAACATACTCGGAATATTTATCAAAACATGCGGAGAAAAGCTTCTTGTATCAGGATTCAGAGAGATGTGCGGAGGCATATTGCTAGGAAAGCATACAAAGAGTTGTGCTCATCTGCTGTCTCGATTCAGACAGGACTACGTGGCATGGCTGCTCGTAATGAGCTCCGCTTTAGACGGCAGACAAAAGCAGCAATCGTGATCCAGGTAACCAGAACTATGTTGTCTTTATGACTTTTGTTCATTGAAAAAGTATTAAACTAATACTTTGGTGAATTCCTTGTATGGCCACAGAGTCATTGCCGTAAATATTTAGCTCGTCGGGAATATACAAAGCTGAAGAAAGCTACCATCACTACACAATCCGCATGGAGAGCAAGAATTGCACGTAAAGAGTTGAAACAATTGAAGATGGTAAGACCTCTCGATCTCTCGGTTTTGCAGCAATTCAATTAATGAAGACATCGTAACTTACTTTTCTATAAAACTTATTTGATGGTTTTAATGTACTACTTGCTTATGCAACATTTCTACTCTGATCTATTTATACCTTTTTTTTTTTTTTTTATCTTCGTAAAACATAGGCTGCGAGAGAAACTGGTGCTTTACAAGCTGCCAAGAACAAATTAGAGAAGCAAGTTGAAGAGTTGACTTGGAGATTGCAGCTGGAGAAACGAATGAGAGTATGTTAAATCTCCTATTACATCCTTTTGTTTTTTCCTGGTGCAAAAAATTGAAACTACTACTTCTATGGCACACTATTTTCTAAGTCAGTTCAAGAATGTGATTATACCCAAAGCTGACTAATGGGCATTTATGCTATTTATCCAGGCTGACTTGGAAGAGGCAAAAACACAAGAAAATACAAAATTGCAGAAAGCTTTACAAGAACTTCAGCTTCAGTTCAAAGAAACCAAAGACATGCTAATTAAGGAAAAGGAAGCTGCCAAAATAGTAGTTGAGCAAATCCCTGTAATACAAGAAATTCCGGTTATTGACCATGAAATGATGGATAAACTCTCTGCAGAAAATGAAAAACTCAAGGTACTTATTTTGTTGAGAATATAATGTGCCTAGTATACTTTTTTTTTTATTTTTTTTATTCAATTGTCTTCGTGCATTATACAGGACTTAGTTAGCTCTCTAGAGACAAAAATAGATGAAACAGAGAAGAAATATGAAGAGTCAAACAAAATAAGCCAGGAGAGGTTGAAGCAAGCAGTGGAGGCAGAGTCTATGATTGTTAAGTTGAAGACCTCTATGCATCAGTTAGTTCTTTTACTTTTTCCTCACTTTTTGGTCAAATTATGTTTTAAAGTTGGATGTATTGAAGCTTCTGTTCTTTTGTAACTTTTATTATTGCGTTTCACTCATTTTATTGTTTGGATTATTATATTAAAAGTGATATCTTTTTTCCTTATTATTATTGTATAGGCTTGAAGAAAAAATTTCTGACATGGAAACTGAGAACCAAATACTTCGACAGCAAACCTTGTTACCCACTTCTAATGGAGCATCATCTTCAACTAGGGTTGGTTACTTGTCAAGAAAATTCTTTGTTTCAGTCTCCTGAGCTCTTTCTCAGTCTCACTTATTATTGTTGTACTTAATGTGCAGATATTGGAAAACGGTCATCACACCAATGTAGAGAGTCAAACTCTTTCGGTAACCAACCAATAAATTGGAATAAATAGAGCTTGCTTTTGAACTTTATCTCATCTTTCTCTTTTACTAACAATAAGATTGATTTATGCAGGATGTACTAAATACGCCAGCAAGAGGTTACGAGACCCCTGATAGCAGCAGACCAAGGAGACCACCCCCAGTTGACCGACATGTATGTTCTTCTACAAAACTGAGATTTTTTCGTCTTTTGCCTTGTCTAATTCTTGGTGTACTAATCTTAAATCTTTCCTGCAGGAGGATGTTGATGCTCTCATGGAATGTGTAATGAAAGATGTGGGCTTCAGTCAAGGAAAGCCTGTTGCAGCTTTCACAATATATAAATGTCTTTTGCACTGGAAATCATTTGAAGCCGAACGAACAAGTGTGTTTGATCGTCTCATTCAAATGATTGGTTCAGCTATCGAGGTACGATATTGTATGGACATCTAAAGAACATTTTTCTTTTCTTGTGTGCATTTGGAAATAACTTAGTGTAACTGTTTGCAGAATCAAGATAGCAACGATCATTTGGCTTATTGGCTATCAAATACGTCTACGCTGCTGTTTTTACTTCAAAAAAGTCTGAGACCAGCTGGCGCAGCTGGTGCAACTCCAGTTCGTAAACCACAACCACCAACCTCCTTATTTGGAAGGATGACAATGGTATTCAGATGCCTTCATGGTTTTTCTTTTAAGTTGTATTCAGGCTACATGGGACTTTACTAATGTTATAAATATGAACACAGGGATTTCGATCGTCCCCTTCTTCCGTCAACCTTGCTGCAGCTGCTGCAGCACTTGATACAGTGCGCCAAGTTGAAGCAAAGTACCCAGCTCTGCTTTTCAAGCAGCAGCTTACAGCTTACGTTGAGAAAATCTACGGCATTATTCGAGATAACCTGAAGAAGGAGTTGGGATCATTGCTTGCTTTATGTATTCAGGTATGTATGTCGATTTGATGTGTGTTTATCTTTCTTTGATTATGTAAAGCCATAAGATTTACAAAGGGAAAAAAAATTCAGGCTCCAAGGACCTCAAAAGGAAGTGCGCTAAGATCTGGGCGGTCTTTCGGCAAAGATAATTCAACAACTCACTGGCAGAGCATCATTGATTGCCTCAGCTCCCTACTCAGCACCCTCAAAGAAAATTTCGTAAGGATTTAGTTTATGCTGCATGTTTATTATATACTCGTTTATATAATATCGGTTGAAATGCTAACTTTTGTTGCCATTTCCAGGTTCCTCCAGTTCTTGTTCAGAAGATATATACTCAAATATTTTCCTATGTTAATGTACAACTCTTTAACAGGTAATAAGGAGGGGCCATATTATCTTTGATTTTTTTTTGTTTCAATGTAAGAAGAACACTAATTTTACTCTTAACGTATTGACTTTCAGTCTTCTTCTACGTCGTGAGTGTTGTACTTTCAGCAACGGGGAGTATGTCAAATCTGGGTTGGCCGAACTTGAATTATGGTGCTGCCAAGCAAAAGAAGAGGTAATATTATTGTCATGAATTATTTATAATTCTTTTTTGTGTCATTGCTTATTACGTTTTCTTACATGTATATTCTTGCCTTGTTGAAATATTCTTGGATCTCAGTATGCAGGCTCAGCTTGGGATGAACTCAAACACATAAGACAAGCTGTTGGATTCTTGGTGAGTGTGACTCGATTTCAAGCACCATTTTTTTTTGTTTAAAAGAATCATTTTGCTATTTAATACTAGTGTGGCTCATTTATTTTATTCTTTCTGCAGGTTATACATCAAAAGTACAGAATATCTTATGATGAGATCACAAATGATTTGTGTCCTGTAAGTCTTTACCCCTCAAATCCACCTCCTCGCCCCCTGGTGACGCACGCACGCACACACTAAAAAGAATAGGAAATATATTAAAAATAACGTAAAGAACCAATGAATGAGTTGTTAGGAATTAAATTTCCTAATTCTTAATAACCCAAAAAAAAGAGAGAAGGAAATTCTATTTTCTCACAACTGGAATTTAATGGCGCAGATTCTGAGTGTCCAGCAGCTGTACAGAATATGTACTTTATACTGGGACGATAACTATAATACTCGAAGCGTGTCCCCTGAAGTAAGTACTTCATGTCGAAATTATTCTTTTCTTGCAGGAGTCCTAATAGATCAATGTCAATTTTGTGAAAAAACATATTTTGGGAGAATCTTAATATCCTGTAACCTTGATTACAGGTCATTTCGAGCATGAGGGTGCTAATGACAGAGGACTCGAACAATGCTGTCAGCAACTCATTTCTTTTGGATGACAATTCAAGGTAACAAACCTTTTATATTTACTATATAGTTCCAAAAAAGTTGCGAGATTTATTTTTAAAAAGAAGACGTAAAATCTAAACGTATTAAATTCGTGCAGCATTCCATTCTCAATCGATGAACTTTCCAATTCACTCCAAGTGAAGGAATTCTTAGATGTGAAGCCTGCAACGGACCTTCTTGAGAATCCCTCCTTCCTATTTTTACATGAATGAATGAGGCTATGGAAGGAGCCCACAAACTATAATAGTACTACGTACCTCGTTTTTGGTTTGGGTACGGGCATGGAGCTTGCCCAACACGCGTCCCGCGTTATACTGTAAATCGTCCATTTTTTCAATTTTTATTTATTTTTCATACTATAGATTGCTGTATAATTATTCTTTATTTATATTGGTATTTTCAAAAGTATTTGAGCAATAGAGGCAGGGGGATTATTTTAAAAGGCTAAAAAAATGCCTTTTTACTTGGTTTTGTTTTGTCCATGTCAAATGGACAGTATTCTTTTTGGGAGTTAGGGGTTAGACACCTTTTTTTTCTTTCTTTCTGCGTTTGCATTTTCCTTGTAATATAAGTAGTCTATGAAAGAATTTATTTTTGAGAAATATATATGTGATAATTTTGTTTTGTATAATTTATGGCGTCTCCAACCGACAAGCTTCAAGCAGCCTCCTCCCCCCTTCGTAGTCGTCTTCGACCGTGAAAGCTTTCCTCACCAATTAATTCCAATTCACATTCTCAATTGATGTTAGCAAATCGATGGGAAGTAAATTGATCAACTCAATATTCTTTCACATTAAAGTTTTCACTATTGTTTCCCCAATAATTAACCTTATTTATGCATGTATTTTCATCCCTCTTAATATGGAAACTTCCACGTACAAAACATAACAAAAACAAGTGATCTTACATACATTATCGCTTTCATTTCTTTTAGATGTATCCTTTTTAAATTATCATGATTTCTAAATCAAAATAATGTTCTCACGTGGGCAATTTGACTTAGGTAAGTGTGCATTAAATTAGCAATGCCCATGAATCATTATCCAAATTGCATATGTTATTTTAGAGGCTGCCCATAAGTTGATTGCTGCTTATGGGCCAGTTCCATAAAGAAATCACTCTTTGAAATTCTTTCTGCATCGGCACAAATGTCTTAACTATTTATGTACTTGGGACCATATCTTCTGTAGAAAATTAGTTGTGTTCTGGTTTTGGACCATTTTCCCTTCAATTTTTCAACCTAGAGTTCGGTTTTTCAAACCGTGTTATGAATATTGCCCTAGAATTTGTCAATCTTTTTCTTTGGCACACTAAAACCGATCAATCGTTAATTGAAATTCCCATTAAATCATGACAAGGTCATGAAAAATATCAATGAAAGTCAGATTCGAAATAATTAATTTGCATTAATACGTCCAGAAAAAAAAATACGTCCAGAAGTATGATGATTGATGGATATAATGTTTAGTTTTTGAGCTAAAGAGTAATTGGGTTGATATAATATATATTTATGAGGAGCTTCCCCAAGTGGTTAAGAGTTATGAATTTCACTTGACTAGAATTGGTCCATGGGCTTACATTTTCAGGTCCCCTACTATATTTGAAGTTGAACTTTCTCCTCACTCGCCTAAACTAATTTCATCTAGCTGAAGTTTGAAAATAGATTGTCTAATTTTTTAAAAGAAAAGAAAAAGGGGGAAATCCTATCATGATCGAACTCTATCCAAACAAGTTTACTCTTGCAAATTGGTTAAGTTAATGCAAATTGAAAAGTGATAGATACAATATATTTTAATTTCATCATTTCTTTTTCTAGGATTTTATTTGGTGATAATTATTTCATTATTTTCGTTAGAAATTATTATTCCAAATGTTGAGAATTCTCTTCAAGTTCTTACTCCCAAAATTTCAGTCTTGACAAAGGCTTAAACTATTGGTAATAATTTGTGTTGGTATTGAAGCTATTTTTGATTGATAATAAATGTATAAAGATGTTAATGTAATTATAGATTGGAGAATTAACGATACGAGTCTATGTTAATTTCAAAATTTTCGGGTAAAAATTTGAAAAAAATTACTCAACATTTGAAATAATAAGTTGTAACGAAAAAAGGAAATAATTATGAGCACCAAAGACAAATTGTAAACAAAGAAATCGAAATAGAAATAAAGAAAAAAAATGGCATAAAAAATAAATAAAACAAATTGAATCAGAAATAAAGAAGAAACTGAGACAAAAAATGGAAGAAAATAAATAAAATAAATGAAGAGATTAAAACATAATATTCTTTGATGATTGGATGAAATCATAAATAATAAAAAAAATTATTTGTTTGGAAAATTAACAAATAATTAATTTATTAATTTTAAAAGAATGGGATAGTTTTAAAATAAAAAGTTCAAAACAGATAGATAAGTGTTAGAAATGATACTTAATAAGATAATTGGTACCATTCCATATTTTGCCCTATCGAATTTATTACTCCTATGTAATATGATCCCTTTTGAAAATTCTCGATGTATCTTGGGCCTGTCGGCACAGCTCGATACAATAGATAGAAGTTAATGCATGTCTACTAGTCAATTGAATCACTATCCAATGATGAAAATATTCAATTAGTCCTAATTGGTGGTGGCTTATAAATTTGAAGAATGATGTGACTGTGACAATTGCAACATGTCCGCAAGTTAGTCAATTCGATCTCACTAAATAGCAAATTAAATAATACTCCCACCCTCCGTTTATTTTGCTTTATTGGTACGTACGGTCAATTTGATTAAATTTATAAAAATTATAATAAATATTTTAATTAATATATATCACTAATAAGTTGATAATATCATATCACACTATATATATTAATATTAAAGAGGTTTAATACATCACAACTGTAAATAATTTAATAAGATAAGTCACTTAAAAAATTAAAAAAATTGACCAGGTATTATAGCAAATGGAGCAAAATACACGAGACAAAGGGTCCGGAGGGAGTAATATAATTAATTGGGAGAGGTGTGTGTTAATGTGACCTACCTATTTTAGAGATAGTACAAGTTATCACACTCGTGCACCAATATATATGTGGTCTTGATTTGTGTAATTTAGGGATATATAGTATGGACCATGCATGACTTAATACAAGGATATATGTGATCTCTAGTATTTGTTATTTGCCTATCTTTGTACTTTTGAAGCAAACGATCAATAATCCTTTATATCCATCCAATCCAATCTAGAAAGTAGTAATTTCAATACAATGAGATTAGCTGGCTAGTCGAGTGATTATGATTATTGTGACCCTCGCTCGCAGCTAGTTGTCAAGAACCGCCATTTTTGGTTCATTCAATACAAAGTCATCTGAAGCCAATCCAATTTGTTAGTTCAGTGTTTTCCCCAAAAATAGAATATCCACCATAAATTTAATGTATAATTATCAGAAAATACAATTTTAGAATACAATTAACATGGGAGTACCTACATTCTTGACTAAATTAATTAGGTTTAGAAAATAATTAATGTACCACATTAATTAATTAGGACCGTGGAGTCCGTGACAAGCTAAGGTCGGTCTAGGATACTTAGTCAGTCTGGTCAACAATTTTCCATTAACCTGTTTCATTTGTGGTATGAGATTTTTTACTCTCTCCAGATTATCCTACGTAATAAATATGTTTAATGAGCAGTTTAATTCAAAATGGATATATTACCTCAATATGAAAAATAATAATGAAGATTTTACCTCATTCCTCAATAGGGTACATGCACACCCTGGAAAATAACCAATTTAACCCTCTACTAATTAATGATATAATGCATTCACTTTACCTATTGTAAAATGCTACGATGGACTTTACCCTTGTGATATTGTCTAATTTTATAGTATAAACGTAATTTTCAAATGTGCAGTTTATTAAAGTAATTTCAGTGCAAATATTACAATTTTATAGTATAAACGTAATTTTATCGAGGTTTTAATTAATTTCTTGGATTTTATGAACTCCAAATTCATTTGCTCCCCAATATGAAACAACCATTTGTCTCTTAAATTAGCTTAAATGTATACGTTTTAGGCAAATTCATTATTCACTAAACAACCTTCTCTAATTTTTGTTGGCCTTTTTCTCTTTAGGCCCATTTTACCTTTTCTTTTTGGTTATATGATAAATATCTCCACCTATACCCATTTTTATTTGATTCACTAAATAGTACTAAAGACTAACTAAAGCTTCACTTCTAGTGAAATCACCATTAAACCATGTCTTTAATATCGATTCCATACATTCAATTTTTTGTAATTGCATATTACGTAATTAAATTAAATATAAAGTCCTTTAGTTGACACTTTTTTTCCCCTTAAATATTATTGAATGAACTATTTTTAACCAAACCTGATTAAATATTTAAACTTATTCATACTTTTGCGGTTATGACGACTTAAATATATGATGCCACAAAGTAATTAATACCGAAAATCTAACCACAGGACTAGGTCATGGACTATATAATTGGGTCTAATCAGTAATTAATTAAGGATCAATATATTTAATTTCTCAGCCAACTAATGTGGTAGTATCACATAATTCTCCATGGTCCAACTTCCATCTTGATTACGGTCAAAATCAGATAATTTGCAACTAATTAATGTTGTCAACAAATATAATTAGTCATGGCAATATTCCATGAACCCATTTATTAATTAACCACACATCAAATGCAGGTTGGTGAACAGCTTAATTTTTAAAACGCAAGAATTAATTCTTGCACATGTTCGGTATATATACTCACCCATACATAAGTTAACAATTATAATTTTGAGAATATTTATAGATTAATTAAATAGTTTGACTACTGATAAATTAACACTCATAATAATTATAGAGAATATTTATAGAATAATTAAATAGTTTGACTAATATCTCGTTAAGGTCCGATTAAAATCTAAATATTCCCAACTGCAGCATTAAACGGCTAATCCATGTGGTCTCATGTGTTTCCACAACTTTTCTAGCTCAAGCATATCAATGGTCAAACACAATATATTCATGTCATGCAAATTCAAACCTTAGCCCATGTTCTTAAATTAATTATGGTATACACAACGTAACTTAGTTAGTTAAATTAATTAATTAGAAATATACTTAGCCACACACTATTGTATTAATTTATTGAAAATCATTGTTGTTATCTAGCTACCTCATGTTGTTGATTATATTTATGTAAGTTAGTTGAGAGTGGAAAGATCAATTATCCTCTTGGGTATAGTCAGCAATGAATTACTAATTTAAGACAATTTGACTATAGTAAACGACAATTTGACTATATCATTTAGCAAATTAATTAACTTGACTAAACAGTAGGTCATGATCCAGCAATACAAATGCGATTTTAATTTTTCCTGAAAATTAAAATAAATTGCTACTATATATATAAGTTTCTCTCTTGTTTCTTGTTTAATACTAATCATGTATGGTGATTGATATTCTTTGTTATTCGATATATTTATGATTTAGTGATATTGATGTAATAATCGTTTCTCTAAAAACGATATCGTTATTTTGCCAAGCTCGAATCAAGTTCTTTTTTTTTTTTTTAATGCAAATACTTCTTAATCATGAATATATATATATTTTATTTCAGTAAAAATAATCTTTTTTATATATATGTTACTCAACAGTTAATCACAACGTCTAACGTTAATGTAAGCTCAAATTAAATTCATGTATTTATATAAACAAACACAATTTTTACAGGATATACAATGACAGAACCAGAAGAAGAGGATGTGAGGGATCTCATTATTAATGGAATAAAAGAGGAATATTGTCTTACTGATAGTAGTGAACCAGTTTATTTAAGAGATGGTCTTATTGGTCAAGGACATCCTTGTTTGAATACTCTTAATAAGAGTAATTTTATAGATAATAAAAGAAATATTAGACATATTAGGAATGCTATAGAAAGATTTGAGGGAGTTATATCTGCCTCTCCTATATTTCTAACCGAAGCTGTAGAATTATCTTCTTCAGTATTTTTATAAATACCTTTTCCTATATTATCTTTGTTTAAAACTATTTTTTCAACTTTATCAGAATATTCTCTAAATTGAGATGTAGAATTTCTAGCAGGAAATTTTTCATAATCATACGAAGTTGAAGTTCTAGTAGGTATAACTAAATCATCTAAAGGTGATATATAAGACCTAACTGAAGTGCTTCTAGAAATATTATTTCTGGTATTATTTTCTATCATTTTTATAGAAATATCTCCTGATTGAGATTGAAATATCGTAGAAAAATCATTACATGTTTGTGGTTTTGGTTTAACCGCATTTGTAATTTTCCAAATATCAGGAAATGGAATTTCATCCCACTTAATTGTTCTTCTAGTGGTTATATTAGATTTACCAAGATTGGTCTCAATTATGACAGTTTCATTTATTTTCTTATCCATTATCCTACAATTTGGATTTAAAGTATATAGAGGTTTAAAATAAACTCTGTAACAGACACACATAACTTCTGTTCCATGCTCATAATCATAACCATGAGTTTTAACATTTAAAGTTAAAGCATCAAGCAAATTAACATCAGTTAAAGATAATTGCAAATTAGGATAAACATTAAAATAAACTGGTCCATGTGCCAGACTAGATTGTATTATTCCCATCAGAGATTTTTTCCAATTTAGATTTCTACCATCACGTAGAGCAGCAATAAAACTTTCTGGTAATCCTACCAAAGTTAATGGCTTAAAAGCAATTTGAACTAATCCTATATGGATAAATTTATGAGTATATTTATAAGGTAAAATATCACGTTCATTTAGTAACCTTATGGTTAGTTCATCATTATCAAGAGATATAGACTCTTCTGTAGTCTTAACAATTTGTTTAAGTCCTATTTTTTCAAAAGTACCCATTTTATAAATGGTTCTAGGTTCAATTCTAGGAATAGTCCACTTATTAAGTAGATCTAGGTTTTGAGGAATATCATATTCCTGGTTCAAACTATTCTTAATATTATCATTTTTACGGAAAATATTCATTTTCACAGTAAATTTAATCATGTGTTAACCCATATAATCACTATATATCTTCTACCTCTATGGCTCTGATACCATTCCATACCCAGATACACTCATAATATAAGGCTTAGGATTAGATTGGAATAAATTTTACAAGAAAATAATTCCGTCAAATAATAATCTTAATAAATTCATGTTCAATATCAAAACGCCCAAGAAAACGCCTTCATACGGCTGGAAAGGGGCAATGATATTTACTAATGAATCCATAAGATTATTCTTGCCAGAAATATGTTCTCAACCATAATACTAATTCCTTATATTATTCATGACCCATGTATAAAATAATACTTTAAACACATGGGGTTTCAGATACGTAGCAATATATAGTTTAACACATGATTAAAAAGTATTTAGCCTATCATTAGGCTAAATATATAACATAAATATAAAAAATATAAAAACAGAAAAGTAAAAGGGAATACCTCAATAAGGAAACTTCAAACCAAAGCTTTTATTTAATTCTTCAATATATTACAAGGTTTTTATAAACTGAAATTTAAAAACTGAAATAAAAACGGATTGTATTACAAGAGAGTAGTAGTAGTAGTAGTAGAGCGGTAGCGGAAAGATATCCTTCTAAGCAGCTAATGTCTGCCTTTTATAGAGCCTGGCTATTCCGGACTTGAAAATTTTCTTCAATATGATTTTTACTATTTAGAGCACTGAACCACCCGTGATCTTCTTTTTTAAAGCTATATCTTCTTTCCAAAAGTTATGTCTCCTGCTTTATTAAAAGTCACACTATTTAGGAATCTTGAATTATTTTCAGTTGTCTTCTTCTGCCGACACTTACTGTTTCCCTTTTTTGATATTATCAAAAAATGTTTCCAGCTCATATGCTTTCTCTAAATCTTCAGCATCATAATCTTCATAGGGGTCCTGAGCTTCACCAGCTAGATCACCAGACGCCATTGTTGTATCAGATTTTGAATCTTCTTCCGTGAATTCTTTAAAATTCTTTTGTAAATCCTTTTTCATGGCTTCCATATATGCCTTAATAATTTCCTGTTTCGATAACTCTTGTTTCTTCATTTTTAACTTTCCAGATATTACTTGGAAGGGATTAGAAGTTTCTTCTGTGTCTCTTGACTTATAAGTCGATATTCTAGACTGGATTAATTCTTCAGTCTCAGCTCCATATAATTTTCCCGAATTTGGGTCAGTCTTGTTCATTTTTTCCCAAAATTTTGAGAATGAAATTCTATATAAACATGGTGTGTTGTATTCTGTATAATTTACAACTGGAATCCATTTTGAAATCCAAGGTATAGAAAATTCTATAAAGAAGTGCATGGAGGCTATAAGCTCATCGACTTTCTGCATAGCTATTAGCTGAGTTAATTGAGGGGATGAATCTATCCATTCTAAATATAACTTTTTCCATGATTCTGGAAGAATTTTATATGTAGGACCGTGGTATGACCACCAATTTATAAACCAATTTGGAATAGGAGATTTATAGACTTCCCCGCATATCTTAATAAACCAAGTATGTTTTTTCTTAATATTCTGGTAATATAAAACTTTATCAAATGCTGAGATATAATCCCAATAATTAAATTTAATAGAAACATTTTTCTCAGAAAAAATATAATCTTTTTCTTTGAAGGTAGATAACCCCCATTCTTGATATGACAAAATCTTTTTTACAATAATTTTGCTAAAAGTATAACTTTTCTGGTCATTAGAAGCAAAGTGAGTAATTTCACAGCTGTCTGTTGCTTTGAGCAAATTTTCATAAAAATTTCTCTGCTTGTATGACGTAGCAGTAAATTGAGTATTATCAAGATACCTGTTCATTAGGAACCATGGGTCCTCCTTCCATTTCAGATCAGAATGTTCTAAATGAAGTATAACTTCTTTTTTATTGTTTTCAGCATAATTTATACTATCATCATATTCGTTGTCTTGCAAAATATTTGCAAATGTTTGAGAATTTCCTTTTGATGAAGATGATGTGGATGATTCACCCACTCCAGAAATATTTTCTGCTACTAATCTTTTCCCATGAATTTGGGAGATTATATTCCCCCTTTCTCCTTGACCTCTTCCTCCTCGACCTCTATAGTTTGGAGGTCTGCCTCTGTAGCCTCGAGGTATCATAACCTGAAAAATCATTTATAAAAATTAGTAATTTTTAATAATCTATGTTGATATTCAATAATATCATTTTTATATTCTTCTTTAGCAGCAATATGATTACAAAATAAATGAGGAAATTTATCAATGAAGGATATATTATCCTTACAAATATCAATCTTATTTCTAAGATAGGAAATATTCCTTTTTAATGAAATCTTTTCAGACTTACTTAAATGGGAATCATTCATTTATAAAATCCTTTAAGTCTCAGCAATTTATGCTGGCAATACCATATAAGGTTTCTATAAAATAATTCTAATTGGGCCTTATTTTCCTCTGGAACCCTGCTATTAGCCTTGGCTTCACGAATTTCTCCCTCAAATCTTTCTATAGCATTCCTAATATGTCTAATATTTCTTTTATTATCTATAAAATTACTCTTATTAAGAGTATTCAAACAAGGATGTCCTTGACCAATAAGACCATCTCTTAAATAAACTGGTTCACTACTATCAGTAAGACAATATTCCTCTTTTATTCCATTAATAATGAGATCCCTCACATCCTCTTCTTCTGGTTCTGTCATTGTATATCCTGTAAAAATTCACGAGTCAAAAAATCAGGAAGATGATTATCTTCTCCCTTTTTATAATAAATTTCAAAATCAAAAGGGGCCAAATGAGCTTGCCACCTAGCAAACATTTGTTTAGACACATCATGTTTAAAATCTTTATTAAACATATATTTAGCAGATTTGCAATCAGTAAAAATTTTAAATTTTTGATTATATAAATCATCTTGGAATTTTAAAACACATTTAAGAATAGCAAGAATTTCTTTAGCAATAGTAGCATAATTTTTCTGGCTATTATTCCATTTTCCAGAATGAAATCTTACTAAAAATATTTGTTTAGTAGTAGGGCATATTTGTTTTAAAACTCCTCCAAAACCTATGTCAGAGGCATCAGTTTCAATAATTTTTTCCCAAGTGGGATTTGCAAGCATAAGACAAGGAAGTGATTTTACTTTACTTTTAATTAATTTGACAGCATTAGTATGTATATCTGTCCAAGGAGTAGGAGATTTTTTAAGTCTATCATATAAAACAACTGCATCAGTAGCTAAATCTTTGTAATAAGATGAAATATAATTTAAACTTCCAAGAAATCTTTGGAGTTGAGTTTTATCAGTAATAACATCAGGAAATTTAGAAGCAAATTCTATACTTCTATTAATAGGAATAATTTTCCCTTTTTCAATGTTATGTCCAAGAAATCTAATATTAGTTTGAAAAATAGACATTTTTGGTTTAGAAATAACCAAACCATGTTGAATAACAACTTTTTTAAATATTTCTAAATGTTTAAAATGATTTTCAATAGTTTTTGAAAATACTAAAATATCATCAATATAAACAATTATAAAATCACTATAATGTATGAAAATATCATTCATAATTTTCTGAAATTCAGAAGGGGCATTTTTCAAACCAAATGGCATAACTTTCCAATCATAATGTCCAAAAGGAACATTAAAAGCAGTTTTATATTGGTCCTTTTCACTAATTTGAATTTGCCAATATCCTGATTTTAAATCAAATTTAGAAAATATGATAGCATCATATAACCTATCTAAAAGATCTTTCTTATTAGGAATAGGATGCCTAATCCATTTTAAAACTTTATTCAAAGGTTTATAATTTATAACTAGCCTAGGGGCTCCTCTTTCTTGTTCACTATGTTTATTAACATAAAAAGCGGTACATGACCAAGGTGAATTAGATGGTTTTATTAAACCTTTTTGTAAAAGAGATTCTATCTCTTTTTTGCATAATTCTAGATATTCAGAATTCATTTGACAAGGTCTAGCCTTAGTAGGAATTTTCCTTTCATCAAAATCTTCCTCATAAGGAAGCTCAACAATATGTTTTTTCCTTTCCCAAAAAGCATTAGGATGATCATTACAAATTTCCAAAGATAATTTATTATAGATTAATTTTATTTTTTCTTTCAAAGTATGACTTTGAAGTTTTTCTTCAATAGTAAGAATACTAACTTCTTGTTTTAAGTAATTTAAATGAGAAACTTTATTATCTAATAAATCTTTCAATTCATGTAAAAGTTTAGGCAAAGGCCTAGTCATAAATTTAAAAGTTATTTCTTTTCCTTCAAAAGTTCCTGTAATTCCTGAATTATCAACCCTAGTCAAAGGATAAATTTGATCAATAAAAGGGGTTCCAAGTATAACTTGATTAGTAATATTTTTAACAAGTAAAAAACTTGTAGGAATACAAACTTTATCTTTGCAAATATAAGCCAAAGGAATTTTAAATTTTATATCTAATTTTTCTCCTCCAGCATGACTAAGAGAATTAGTAGTTTTATGAAAATATCTAGTAGGAATTATTCCTTCTTGTATAACATTCATATCAGCTCCACTATCAACAAGAGCTATAATTTCTTTTCGAAAATGATTATCTATAAGTAAAGTAATTTTTATAAACCATTTTTGAGAAATAACCATATTAAGGTTAGTCAAGAAATTTTCTTGAATAATATTTTCATCAAACTCATTTTGACCAAATTCCACATGAGTACTAATTTGTTTAACCTTTTCAAGCCGAGTAATTCTCTCTTCTAGGTTTTGATTAGTAGTTTTCAAATTTGAAATTTCTATTTTTAAATTCTTTATTTCTTTATTTAAATCATTTACAGAAGTAGGTATTTCTATGTTCTGTCTTTCTTTCAAAAGTTGATACACTTTATTCATACTATAAGGTTCTGCAGGACTTATAGGTATAATGGGTTGTATCCTGTCAGGATCTTTACTAGTTGAAGGAATATCTTCTACTTGCATCTGATCTATAAGTTTCATCCTTAATTCTGGATCCTTAATCTGCTTTAGGAATTCTAACATATTTCCTGAAGTTAAAACATTTAAATGCATATTTTTAAATTGAGATAAGACTTTATAATAATCCTCTCTCTCTCCATGAATCTCACAAGTTCCTCCTTGTGCACAAGAATTACAACAATAACTAGAATCCTGAGAAGCTATCTCTTCTTCTTCTAGTACATCTATGTCATCAGAAGAATTATTACTAGAATTATTATCACTATCCTGAGATTCTTCAGGTTCAGATTCAGAATTTATAAGTAATTTTTCTAAATTTTCTTTCATATCATCGTCAATTTTTAATTCATTTATCTTTTTCTTCATTTTACACCTATTAGCATAATGGCCTATTCTACCACATTTATAACAAACAATTTTCTTCTTATTTGAAGCTCTTTCCTCTTTCTTTTTATTCTTTTGTTCTATTTTCTTCTTAGAGAGATGTCTCCTTTTCTTATGGTGAGAAACATTATCAGTTCCTGAATTAGACTTATAGATCTTTCCTTTTTTAGAAGTAGATGGAATATCCATACCAAATTGATTACAAAATTGCCCTAATTGACCTTTTTCATTTAGGTTCTGTCTCTTAACCTGTTGATTTAATTTAATCTCATTACATAAAGCTAATCCTTCTTGAATACAAGTACCTATTAACTTACCATAGGTATAATCTTCGTAGGGTATATTAATCCTATCTTTTCTAAGATTCTTCCTAACTCTTTCAGCAAATAGGTTAGGTAATCCATCTATAAATTTAGATTTCCAGTGAGAGTTATTACACTCAGGTAATTCCATGACTCTACTAAGGAAAGTATCCTTATACCATCTAAAATCTGTAAGAGTCTTACATCTTAAATTATGTAACATAGTTCTTATATTTTCACTATTATCAGAAATTCTACCAGTAAAATGTTCTAAAATAGTCACTATAAGTGTATAAACAGCATTCTCAACATTTTGACCATTTTCCTGTTTAACAGTTCTGTAAATATCTAATTTACTAGTTTCAGATAAATAATTATCCCACCAACCTTTTAATTGGCCAGTAAAACCTGCAACAATCATTTTAGCAACAGTGCTATCACTATTATTATTACTTTTACAAATAGTACTATACATAAGCATCCTATGAGCTAAAGTATAGATCTGTTTTTCAGTATAACCATCTAGATTCCATTCATAAATATTTTTCCCATTATAACTGTTATTAACAGTATATTCCTGTTCTTCATGTAATGTATCCATAGGGGAAGGTCTCCTATAGTAATATAATCTTTGAGTAGGCCTATCAGCAAATTTCTCAATTTTATTTATTTCATCATTAATTTTTTCTTTGTAGTTATCTCTACTCATTCCTTCCGTAAACTCATAATTTAAAGTATTTAATTTTAATCCTTTAAATTTTTCTTCTAGAAATTTTTCTAGTTCTTTATGCGATTTTAATTTAAAATCTGTTATTTCAGGTGGCGGTTGCAAATGAGAAGTAGAAACGATACCATTTATCGGCTTGTCTTCCAAATCTATCATTGGTTTAACATTTTTTATTACCGAGAAGATGTCTTCTACTCTGTTATGTAATTCCTTTATTTGATCTCCTAAAATATTCAAATAGAGATTTGTATAATTGTTCTGCTGTAATATATTATTTATATTACTGGTTGTAACTTGTAAAGCATCATTTTCTAATAATTTAGAAAAAGCTGTAAAATTCAAAGTTTTGTGGTCATTACCAACAGTAAAAGAACTTTGTGGAGGAAAAACACTCCTTAAAACATCTCCATTAGATAATTTATAAGTTCTTTCTAAAACTGAAATATGATTTTCAAGGTATGTCATAACAAACCAGGGAACAAAATGAATAATTTTATTTTGTAAAGTAGTAAATTTATAAAATTCATTTTGAAAATAAGTTTGGTCTTCTTCAGAAATATTCTTGAAAAACCATTCTCTAAATAAATTCCATTTTGGAAGATTAAATTCTTTCTTAATTAATTGTCTTGCCTGGGAACCAGGACTAAAATCTATTTTTGGTGTACTATCCATTAGATATCGTCAAAGTTTGCTTCTGAGGGAGTTATATCTGCCTCTCCTATATTTCTAAATAAACAAACACACAAAAGTAATTTAAAATGGTATAAATTAAATGACATTATTTCATGACGCCAATAGAGTCTCGCACAGGGAAAATTCTTGTCCAAGCCTGGCTTGGCCAAACCCATCCAACCACCAAGCAAGTGTATTGCACTTGTTTTGTGATTGGTCACTCTCCTGTGAGTTACATCCAATCCCAAAGCAAGTGTATTACACTTGCCATGTAGTTGCTTTGGGTTCGGCCAAACCCGATCTGTATAAGAATTTCCGTTTATATAATTGCATGTGGACGTCACGTAGATAGTTTCGTCTTTCTCCGAATAATATGTTGATTTTGCTAATTAAAATTACACATGCAATTAAAATTAACAAAAAGATATCTTTAAACTATATATCAAGATAAAATTAGTGTTTTAAAAATACATGGGATTTTTTCAAATTCTATATATATATGCTCTATATATCGAGCTAAGTCGTTGACGTTTTGCTTACGTGTTCACATATATATGATAATCAAGGGAGGTCATATCTCACATGAAATAAATAAGGGATTATAAATAAGTGGGCTAAAAAAATTAAATTGAATTAATTAAAACTAAGGGCGGTTCAGATCACTTAAGCAATGAACATAGTTAATTACCCCCTATGTAATGAACATAGTTAATTACCCCCTATGTAATGATCGTGCTTATCAATATCATGTGCGCGTAAAACACTCTCTTAGACAGAATTAAGCATTCATTCACCAGCACAAAATTAAGGAAAGAACTACTGTATGACTTTTTTGGGGGAATTCAAAATTCTCTCATTAAAAATATATATAATTGTACCCATTTCTTTTGTTCTTCCCAAAATAAATGTGTAGTTCTCAAGGAAATATTTAATTTAGAAGATGAAACGTAGAAATGAGTCATTGACGTAAAATGCATTGCATGCATCCATATATATCATGCGCACATAATTAGAAAACTACTTAGCTTAGGTACACATTTTGCTTTGGAAATAACGTTTTATTTCCATTTCATGGGTTTTTCTCTTCTTTCTTTACTTTGTGCCCTTTTTGTTATTAGTGGCTTTTCATCATAACCAATGGTTTCTTTTATGTGTGTTTGAGGTTAATTAATTCATTATAAACTACTCTAGCATTAATCGACCACTATATATATAAAGAGTGTGTACTAATTAGCTGATCATGTTAATATTAATGTTTTACATGGATTGGATTAAGTTCATCTTACAAGGTATTGAACAATCCTCAATTCACAAGTTAATTTTTGAGGTTGAATTAATTAGAATCAGACCATATATATATAAGTGAACTTATCCCAACTCATTTGGTGAAATATAATATGGTATAAGAGCCCCAAGTTAAAATTTATTTCTTACAGATTATAGCATTTAATCAATTTTGATAAGTAAAAAGGTCACGCTTTACTAATGCACATTTGACCTTATAGAAGTTTATTCATTATGACTATATAATATTTATTTTCATTAAAAGTTTTGAATAAAAAAATTAGTAGAAACATATTTATGTTTGTCTATGTCAAAATTAGTAGAAACATATTTGATAACAAACTTTTTGAAAAAACACATTTACTTTTCTTGATCAATTTTTGGACAGTATTCAACACGTACGCATAAGTTAACAATGTTGTGTCTTTAAACTCGTGCTTATTTTTCCTTCTATTGTCAACTTAATGGGCACGTGAGCGGCACGTTATCTCACGTGCTGAAATTCATTCGAAAATTGACGTCAAAATTAAATGTATCAAGATGGTGTGAATTATGGTATGAAATGTGTTTTTTCGAAAAGTTTGATACCAATGTGTTTTTGGACTAAAGTTTGGTATCAAAAGTATTTTTTCCTTCAATTATAAATATCAATTCTTTAATTTTATTTAGAATTACATTGCTCAACTAAATCAACTATTACATGAATACAATTATATAATAAACTTATGATAGTAAAGTGTAGTATTTTTTAGCCGATGCCAAGTGGTTAACGAGAACTCCCACTAATGTGTGTATTTTTACTAATTTAATACTAGCATTTTCTTTAGTTTAATACTAACATTCGTAATTAGTTTACTTTGATACCAATATAATATATTCGAAACTAGATTGAAACTAAATTGAAGCTCAACTCGATAATTTAAAGATTCAAAATATTTTTGTGAAGAAGCCATTCAAGTTTATTATATGAGTTCAACAAGTATTCAACTCGATTAAAATTTATTTAAGTTTGATCCATTTTGCGTTAGATAAGAATTAAGATCATGCTAAGTTCAAAAATGTGTTTCTCAACTCCAATTGACACGTTCCATATCTGATACATCATATATGATATATGTACGAGAAAAATAAAGTACTTATTAATTAATAAAATGATAAATTAAAATAAACTCATATTATAAACTTCTGAAGACTTTTTAGTTATAATAGAATTCTAAACAAGCATCTAAATTGTCTAGCTAGCCCTACGAGCACGTAAATTTATATTGTTTTTTTTTTTTTTCCTAAGGTTAATTTAATCTCTTTTGAAATGCGTCAGATATATATTATATCAGAATCTCTCACAACTAACATGAATTTGAACTTGAATCGTCAATTTAATGATTTTAATCTCTTCCACTAAATTAATTATAACCTGTTTAATGTTTCTATTACATTATAACTTGTATGATCGCTTTACCACATTAGGAAAACTTTTGAATCACTGCATATATACTATACTATATAATGCTCTAATAAGAAACACTAATATACTAATACGTAAAAGCCAAAAAAAAAAAAAAAAAAAGAACGTTAATTACAGTTGAAAATAAGAATATACATACATTTAGTGAGTTTAATTTAATATATATAT
Organism: Penstemon barbatus; assembly: GCA_003313485.2. NCBI lineage: Eukaryota > Viridiplantae > Streptophyta > Magnoliopsida > Lamiales > Plantaginaceae > Penstemon > Penstemon barbatus. The sequence goes on along the minus strand of CM064877.1, from coordinate 12,890,060 downwards.
ATATATGTATGATCTAAAACCATGGAAGAGGGGAGGTACCTAGATACATATGAATAACACAGATCGAAAATTTATCTGCAATTTAGTAATTAGGATTAGTAGCTAGTGCCACATGCAATTAAGGACCTGATCTAGGCAGGTGCAATTAATTAATGGCTTTAAGATGGTCTTTGGATTACTTAATTCAAACGGTTAATTTAACCGACCTCATTAACCGAACAACGTCATAGCTAGGGAGACGTGGTAATTAATGGAGTAATTAAATTGAGAGCTAGCTAGTTCTCATGACGAAGTTGAGATCCCAGAAAATTTGATGATTAAATAAATTTTGATATAATAACGTAATCACCATTACACTTAAACAAGAAGAAAAAAATTAGTTTTGTGTTAGTAGATATTTTGTATTTGTTGGCTAAACATTTTTATGTAATTTACTAGTAACCTAACATATTTAATTATGTGATGAGCTATTCACAATTTTACTAAAAATAATAAAGAAAATAGAATATGATTTTTTATTAAGTAATATATTGATGTAATAATATAATTATTGTGTCTCTATAAAAAAAACTCTCTTGGGATCGAACTAATTAGACGTGACATTATCCACATCCTTACAGTAAATTAAATAAGAAACATGGATTCATGAAATAATTTGGTTTAGTGTGTCAAATCTCATTAATTAGCTCCATTATTGAAGTGAGGTTTTATACGAAACGAAACTAGTCCATGCATGTTCTCTGCCATGTGGTTTAACATTAATTTTGGGATCCTCAAAATGCTGATGACACGTTATTAAATTTTTTTCATCTAATTATTTTCTTATAGAAAAACAGAAAGCATAACTAATTGATTACAATATAATGAGTATTAATATTATAAACTGATCCATTACTACGATAAATATGATATAATAAATTTAATATAAAAACTTTGACTATTTGAGAAAGTTGAATGTGATGCTATGCTAATTACAAGATGTAAGCATTGGGGCGAAAGTTTGTTCATCAAACTTAATTTAAAAAATTCACATGTGCAATTTCAGTTGCCAAGCTTTTGCTTAAGATACAACGTGTTTTGGATGAATTGTTACTCGAACTCTATTATAAACTTCGTATTTAAGATATTATTATGAATTGTCTTGCAAATGGAGAAAAAAAAACTCATAATTATTTTCTTTTTCTTTTGAGTGAAACGGTGATTAATTCCATCATGCATTATATCGACAAATTTATTTGAACACTAGTAAAGTACAAATAATTTCTGATTAACAAACCAAAAATATTCACTAACAATACTGGTATTGAACTAGATAAAGACCCACACTCTAAAAACTCTTGATCATGGAACATTCGCATCACCCTCAAGATATTGAAGTCTTTCTTACATAATTATTGCATTAATTTAACAACATAACTTTAATTAACGATATGTGACTCTAAGTATTATTTTTTATTTTTTCGCATTTCATGTTTATCCTAAAAATTTCAAAGTTTTCTTAAAAAATAATTCGGTCATCGATCTAATTCCTAACACCACATTTAGATCTTGGGATTTTAATCCCTCCATTTATTCCAAAATAAAATTATGAGGGGGATGAAAATTAGGTAAAATTATAAAAAACGTGCCAAATAAATTAGTGATTTTGAATTTTCGTCCAAGCCATATCACTTAGCTAAATTAATCCCGTAATTTTATATTTTTTTGGAATATCGTTCCATTTGCCACATGGATGCTTATGTGTCATGACGTGGTAAATTTTAGCATAGACAATTATATAAGATTGTAGAGTTCGTTCAAAACTAATTATAAATTCTAATGTTTTGTCCCAAACTATATCAACAAGCCGACTTCCGTCCCGTAATTGAAATGACATGGGAAAAAAAATTGTTCCAAACTAATTTAAATATTTATTATTTACTAATACAAAAAAAAATGCACAATTTTTTCCTAATGAACTGAGATACGATTTTTTTTCTTCTCAAAAGCGCACGGGAATTTAAAAAATTAATACTATTTTTCTCTTAAAAAATGTTACTTCCATGTGATATTTATAATATTCAATTTACCTCCATGTGTTTGATATTGTGACAGATTACCCCCTGTGTTGTGATAAATGTGACAATTTACCTCTTATATTATAAAAAAATGTAGCAATTTACCCCCTATGTTATAAAATACTTTGCATGCCCACTCTCAGTTTATGCAATTGAGTTGCACTCTCCGGTTCAAGGGGATAAAAATACTTTTTAAAGTTTTAATAGGGGGGTAAATTGCTTCTTTTCAAAATATATATAGGGGGTAAATTGAACATTATGAATATCATAGGGGATTTTAAAAAAGTAAAAGATGAATTATCATTTTCATTAAATTAGAAATTTAATAATGGACTAAATTCATGCAAAATGACAAATTGTGAGACAAAATTCGGCGAATTAATATAGTTTAAGATGAAAAACCATAATTTATAATTAGTTTGGGACGAATTCTGCAATCTTGTATAATTGTTCATGCTAAAATTTACCACGTCTTGACACGTAAGCATCCATGCGACAAGTGGGACGATATTCCAAAAGAATATAAAATTACGGGACGAAATTGGCTTAAATAATATAGTTTGGGACGAAAATCCAAAATCACTCATAAGTTTGTGACGTTTCTATAATTTTGCCTAAAAATTATTTTGATAAATAGAAATATCTGATATGTATTTCCATAATTGATGATGAAATTTTAATTGAAAATTAGTTGTTAAATTTACTTTTACATCCCTTCAAAGAAAAGTGGTTTACCAAACAACAAAGAGAAATCAAATAAGAGGATATCAGGATGTTGTTCTACAACAAAATCTTGTCAAAACATAAACAAACAAATTCAGGCTAGCTAGCTCATATTCTCTCATCATTGTAGTATAATTCTTTATGATAGTGAAAGATTTAGTGAGTCACTTTAGATAATGGAAGAGAACGTTTTAAGTATATATAATTAGGATCTATAAAAATATCATTCTAAATCTCGAATGTGACTGGTTAGATTCGCAAAGATTTCCCCTTCGATTCTCTAAGTTTTGTTATCTTCAAAGGTTTACTTAACGCCATGTGCCATGAACAACAACCCAAATTTTATACCTAATAACTAATAAGTATTTACTAACATAAACATTATATATTTTGTCTGTTAATTTGTCGCTTCTTGGTAAAAATAAAGTTTACATACACCGAAGGTGTATGAGACTATGGATCATGATGTGACATATATTGCGTGGTAATACCACCTAATTTGGAATAAATACTACATGATGTGGGGGTCATGTGACACACATTGCGTGGTAATACCACCTAATTTGGAATAAATACTACATGATGTGGGGGTCATACCAAATATATGGGGTTAATACTATGTAATGTGATCATGTACCATAGAATGTGATACACATTGTGTGGTAATACCACCTAATGTGGTATTAGCGGCAGCTAACGTAGCGTCACCCTAGAATTTTCCGAGCTGATAAAGTTGTGGCGGGTACTAATAAATAATGGGGGATTCTAGGGTGTCGCTACGTTAGGTGCCGTTATTACCACATTAGGTGGTATTATCACACAATGTGTATCATATTGTATGGTATAAGAAGTATAATTTATACCATAGAATGTGACACACATTGCGTGATAATACCACCTAATTTGGTAATAGCGGCACCTAACGTAGCGGCACCCTAGAATCCCCCATAATATATTCTTATTTAAGTTGTAAAGGGATATTTAATACTATGACGAACATGTAAAAGTAATTGAAAAGGTATCCCTAGGGGTGCTCGCGGTGCGGTCTAGTGCGGTTTTACGATTTTGTACTCGCCCAAACTCAACCCAATATTTGTGATTTTTATATTATCTCTAGTCCAAACCTAACTCAACAAGTCCTTAAATTGTACTTTGAGGTCCATTCGAATTGGGACGATTTGAGGCAATCAACATTATCAACTTTAATATATTTTTGTTATTTGATAAGTTAAATGTAAATCAATAGGAGAACAACTTTATTATTTTTATTAATAAACTTTGTAAACTTTAATAGTAAATATAATGGAGATAACTACTAATTAACGAAATAGGATTTTCAATAAATACATAATTTTATGAAAGCTAAAAACAAACATAAACACTAGGTTAGCAAGTTTTCATTACACAAATATAAAACTTTTCTTAAACAATAAACAAAAGGGAAGAGTACCTCCATATTTGAATTTGATGTTGGTGGTTAACGCCCCAGTGAAATTTTGCTTGATTAATTGGGGTTTGGGTTGTGGAACGCGACTAATTTGTTAAAGTATATATATATATATATATATATACTTATCATTTTCTTAATTTTGGACTAAATTAAATAATAAATAAAGAACACATTATAAATTATATAAAGTGCGGTCGAATGCGGGTTGTGCGGTCTAAAAGAGTTTAAAACCAAATCCGATTACAACTTGCGATCTTTTTTTCAAGATGCATTAGATCAACTCATCAAACCTTGTCGGTTTGGGTTTGGTGGATCGGTTGAGGCGGTCCTAAAGTCTAGAAATTATCTCTTAAATCAACATTTATAATTTTTTAATCTTCTTCTCATGTGAAAATGAGTAAATTCGATGAAAATATGTAAATTTAGTTAAAAAAATATGTGAAATCGGTGAAAAATGAGTGAAATAGGTGAAAACGGGTTAAAATGGTTAAAACAAGTGAAAGTAAAATATGGAGTTTGACCGACAAAACATGGTGAAACTTGTTGAAAAATAAAAAATAATTAGGCAAAAGAAATTGACGAAAAATGAAAAAACAATGAAAATAGGTTATAACCGATAAGAAAAATGGCCAAAATGATAAAAATATGAATATATAAAACCAGTAAACATGAATGAAATCGGCTAAAAGACGAGTTAAATCGGTGAAAACATATTAGACCAATGAATTATATATGTGAAAAAAACGACTTAGATAATTAAAAAAAATGCATATCAAATGATAGTGTAAGAGAAATAATTTTAAATCTACTAAAAATTGGACCCAAATCAATTTGATCAAATCCTAGAATTTAATTATTTTTGTTGTCAAACAATACAAAAGATTTGAAGTAGAGATTTCAAAAATTCATCCCATCCAAATACTAATGATCCAAATCCACCTATCCAAATGAACCATTAGTATTTACCACTACATAATTGACTATTGCATCATATTTATATTACAAATTCGTGATGATAAATATATAATTCTTGAATTTGACAATTACGAAGACAAATATCATGATAGTTGTATTATGTTATAATGAAAAATATTCTAATATCATGATTCAATGATTTTATATTGATTAAATTCAAAGATTTTCAATGATGTGTAACCCTTGAAACAACTATATATATCTCTTAAAATAAAATTTACTACTATGAAATGAACTAAATAAGTTTTCTATAATCTTAATTTAGTATTTTTTTTTAAACAAGATTTCATGGTTAAATCAATCATCATTTTATATTTGATTATAATAATTTAAAACCATAATTTTTTAATAAAGTAATAATTAGATCTATTAAAAAAATCATAAAAGAAAAAATTGAGTCATTAATTTGCAAATTAGATAATGAAGTTACTTTTTATAAAAATTAGTCATGAAATGAACTAGACACGAACGATCAATTTAAATACGTACATTTTTCTAGTATGTATAGAGAGGGGTACGTAAAACTCCCTAAATAATCATAAATTTTTTTTTGTTTACACTACTTATGAAGTAAATCTAATTCCATATCTTAATTCTACATTCTACATTAATTATTTAATTAATATAAACTTACAACTATGTAAAGGATACATATTCCCTCTGGTTGACCAGATAAATAATAGTATACTATCAAGTATGAAGTATTTATACGCCACGTCATAAGACCAATAAAGATAATTGAAAAAGGTTTTAAGAGTAATAAATTGTGTACATCGTTGGAGGTATGTGTAAATGTGGTAGCCAAAAAAGTGTACCTGTGTCCAACATTCCAACAAGGCCATTGCAAGGAAACTTCCTTTTCAACTTAAATACTCTTCCATTTACAAAAACTCTAAATAGGGACACTTCAAGTGTTGAGTTGAGTCGAAAATAAAAATGAAAATAGATATAATTCCAAAACTATTTTTATTTCTTGGGAATTTGTTTTTTCTCTTAATTTTTCTTTTACAAATTTTCCTAATATTTTCTAAAAATTCTCGGAAAATTTACAGTATTTAGATGACAGAAATATTCGAAACAAAATTTTAATCCATGCCTTCATCACAAATTATATTAGGTCATTCCATCACGAACATGTGCATATATACTTAGTGTCATCCTCTTGGCATGATTATTGAAGATTGTAGAAGTCTTGTGGAGAGAGGCCATGGGAATGTCGTGTTGCTGATACGCGAAGAGATGGTAATAAAGGTGCCGATTTATTAGCACATATGGGTCATGAGGTTCGCGGGGTTTGGGATGAGGCACCTGTGATTGTTTTGAGCCTTTTGCCTTCTATTAATTGAACATTATGCATTTCATAGGGGGTAAATTGCCATTAACTTTGTAGAAAAATTGGATTTGGTACCAAAATTGCAATGAAAACATATCTTATGGTACCAAATTTGCATTTTCGTATCCAATGGTACCAAAAGTGCAAGTCAGCCTATCCTATGATACCAAAAAAGCAATTTTCCATATATATATATATATATTGGTCTCTTTAATTGATCGTGCAAGCTCCCCTTCATCGAAATTTCCTACCAACAAGATTGCATACATACTTTATGCATAAAATAAAGCACAAAGAATGTTTGTTCTCTGCTACATTCCAAACTAAATTAAAACACTAACCAAAAACCATATCTCAATTCATCGTATCTGTAGCTTAATTGTGCACCGCCCACAACTAGAAAATTTCTATTTCTGCTGCTGGATTTTGTATATATATATATAAATTAGATAATTATGATCACCAAATTAAATTAAACTCAACTTCCACGAAAAAGAGTACGTAGTACTACTGCTACGTACTGTATCTGTATCCTAACCAATATCTCACACTTCATCTTTTCTCCCAATGTAACTTTTCCCATTCACGCGTGATCACAACTCATTTTAGCTAGCTAGATTAATTCACAAACCAATTTAATTGCATAGTTTATATAATGCTAATAATTAAAAATTAATCCAGTGTCTGTGTATATTTTTTCGAGACGTACCTCGTGGCTAGTACAGCCGACCTGTATGTGTATGTGTGCGTATATATATTGCCATAAAAAGGTAGTATTAAGAATTAATATAGATTAAAGTAATTAAGAGAATATTTATACAGTGGGAAGTTGATATTAATTTATCAAAAAATCATCTCACCCTAAAGGCTGAATTAAAATACGTTGTAAAGTAGTATAGAAAAGCTCACAACCTGGCGGTGGAGCACACCCAAATTAAATTAAAGGTGGTGGTGATCGAGCAGCAAGAACTAGGTATATATATAAATAATATTAATTACAAAAGTCCCTAAAAATATCTTGTGCAAAATATATCAATTTACACCTGTTAAAAAAGAATTTAATTATATATGTACTAGTTGAGACTTGAGGTATGTGTAATTGCATAAAAAAATGTATGATCAGGTTTAATTTGTTATATTATGTAATTTTAGATACCACATTAAATTACTTGAATTGAGTTAAAACCATGTAAATTAACTAAATATAAATCACCTTGTAAGCTATCTCAAGATGCCCAAAAGCATATCGGACTCACACATTCAATTCATGTGAAACTTTTATTCTCAAGAAATTGTAAAAGTGATTTTGCAACATTAAGCACGCACAATTTTGATATATATGCAACAACAAGCTAGAACGATATAATCCTCCAAATATACAAGTTCGGCTAGCAATTTTTATCAATTGGTGGCTTGGTGCGCTAATATATATTTTAATAACTTTAACAAAATATCCAAGAACACATTAAATATCTTTCTTTTAACATACAGTTTAAGTAAAGTAATAAACTTACAATTTGAAGCACACCCTTCTAACCTAAAATAGAATGCATATGGCACATAGTATTTTATGTAGACTTGGGATTACGCATATCATTCACTTGTACTTCAATTTATTTTACGGATATTTCACGAAATTCCTTTAGATTCTTGCATTTTAGTGACTTGTTTTATAAGTATTAGATTGGTATGCCCCGGTCGATTTTGAAAACGAAATATATTGATAGTAGTACTCATTCCAAAGCCTCTTTTTTTAAATGGACATATATATATATATATATATATATATATATATATAGTACATATATAATATTTTCATGAAAAGGAGAGATGACTCCATGGAAACCAAGGTTTTTTCCCACATGCTTCACTTCTCCTTCCCAAGAATTTATACTCGAAAAATGTGTGTGGGAGGCCACATTCAATTATTCTGATTATTTTCTCAATTAAAGCTAGCTAGCAAGCTCTTTCCATGCATTTAATTAAAATAACTAATTATGTTAATCAAACTATAAACATACAAGTAAGAGCCTATAACATACTCCCTCCGTTTTTTTTTTAATTGTCGCTTTGGCAACTTTTGTTTGTTTACTTTTATTTGTCGCTTTAGGAAATCAATGTAATTTCTTTCAATTTTACCCTTATTTAATGATTCTTTTTAGTAAAGGATGAGAGAGAATAATAAATGTTCTAATCATATGGTGAAAAGGGTATTTTTGGGTTTTTGCTTTGAAAATGTGGTTAGTTATTACATTCCTTAATTTGTGTGCACCAACCCAAAGCGACAATTAAAAAAAAACGGAGGGAGTAACTAGTAAGTACAGTCTAATATCATGATAGCTTTATATAAAACTCTTCTAAAAGTTTATTCAATTAACGTGAGGACGCGTGTAAATTAGAGATTATTATATTAAGATTCATCCTCATTTTGATGTAATTAGCTAGTAAAGTGTAACTAGGCTTTTTAGGTACCAATAGGGGTTGGCTGCAATAAAAGGGATTTAACAGTTTCCCACATTAATGTGGAAAATTCTTGTATAGACTTGATCTATGAGATTTTCATAGACCTTGTGGTGGTAAATAAGTCACATCATACATTTTGATGATGTCATGCTCTCAAAATGTATAATGTGGCTTATTTACCACCACAAGGTCTATAAAAATCTTATAGACCAGATCTATGCAAGAATATTCCCATTAATGTGCCGAACTCAAACATGTAAAAATATTTATTGAGAAATGTGCTCATATAATATATTTGATTATGGTTTAAACTAAAAAGATTACGTAAGTCATGGTTAATTTGAATAATTTTATAAAAATCCGAATTTTTTTTATAGGAAAAGTTGTATTTCGATGAATCGATAATATCATAAATTAGGGGGCTGTATAAATATTAATACCATTTTAGCTACTTTAAGTATATAATATATGCACATCCATATTAATTTTTACTTGTAAATTGTATACTTCAATTAATTTTTTGACAAAAGAATGATACGGAGCCAGAAAAATGTGGGGTCCGCAGATGATACCACGTAATGCGAAATATTAGTTGGAAGTTATGGGCCGGTGGACCGAAATAGCCTTAGAAGTCACAACTCACAATCACAATGCGGGGGTCCAATAAGGAGTGGGTGACGTTAGTCGCCCCAGCTAGTTTGGGGCTCCAGATCCACGTGGTACATTTTACGCATAATCCTAGTCAGATTTTGCTAGGGCCAAGTAAGGCTGAAAATTAAACAAATATATTTGATATTAAACTGGAGTTCATTTAATAAAAGCTCATTTGAGCTCTGTTCGTTGCACTAATCAAACGAACTTGAACATCAATTTTCGTTCGATAACTTTTGAAGTTCGGCTCGAGCTCGACTCGATAAGCTAAAACTTGATAATATACATGTAAGATATCAAGCTATTTGATAATCGACTCGAACTCATTCAATAAAAGCTCATTTGAGTTTGCTTGCTTAACAATAATCAGCTCAATTACACACCTAGTTGGCTGTTCGCATTATTTGTGTACATATATGGTTTTTCTACTATTTTATATTATGCTTTTGTGTGGCCCATCAGAATCCATATGAAGATGACACGTCACTTTCATTGCTCCCAAATTCTCGTTGTAATATTTTTTTTTTTCACCATGTCAAGTAATTTCCATTAAACAAAATTCATGTCTAATTTTAAGAATTTTTTTTGTGCTATGACAACATGTGATTTGTTGCATATTTGCCTGTCATTTTTCCTTTTCACAATGCAAAATAGAGTTGGAACTATGAAATATTACAACTTTTTATATATATATATATAATTTAAATCGTGCGTCGACTGCATATACAATACATCATTCTCGATTGCAATTTATCTCTTTCACTTTGAAAAAGAAATCAGATATTCAATACATCATATTCTGTAAAAGTTCAATGGATTTATTAATTGCCACTAACGGGATTCGGATTCATAATGTGTATGTATATATATATATATAAAATTAGGAGAAGAATATAGTAAATTATTGGGCATTCTTTTCTACTTGTATTGGTGATGAGCTATGATTGGCATGAGCCAAAGATGATTTTTTTAGAATCAAATTGCATTCTTGATATGTTTGATTTCATTAATGATTTCACGATAAAACTGCAGGTATAATTAAAAAATAAAGCTATAAAAATCAGCGTGCCGCCTAAGTATATCTTCTTTATTGTCACTTACATAATACAATTTCAACTATTAAACAAAACCATGATTCCCTAAGCTACAAAATAGTAAAGCAACCTAAAAAAATTAAGCTAACCCCACCACAACTTCTTTAATCAATACCATTATCAACAAAAGGAACTAATTAAAATATACTTAAAATAATTGAGAGAAGACTTAACCTTAATTATGATTTGGTAATGGCCCCATTCTAAAAGGTCATTAACTCCTACTACCTTCCATCACATGCACCTTTCATTAGTCCTAATAAGTCATAACCAATTCTTCTATTTAAACCCCTCCACCCCCTCCTCTTCCCTCATTCCAAACAATAACAACTACAATCTTCTCTTACAAAAAGAAAAAAATCTCTCAAACAAACCAAACTTCTCTTCATAAACTCCAATACCCAATTCTCCAATCTTCATTCAAATAACAACAAAGAACCAAGAATGTTTAGTTTTACAGATATGGATATGTTCTCTCGTAGATGTGTTTGGGTGAACGGCCCTGTCATAGTCGGAGCCGGTCCTTCCGGCCTAGCCGTAGCCTCCGGTCTAAAAACCCAAGGCGTTCCATACGTAATCCTAGAACGCGCAGATTGCATTGCATCTCTATGGCAAAAACGAACCTACGATCGCCTTAAACTCCACCTCCCAAAAAAATTCTGTCAACTTCCTAATTTTCCCTTCCCAGATCACTACCCCGAGTACCCTAACCGAAAACAGTTCGTTGAGTACCTCGAATCATACGCTAGACACTTCAACATCACCCCACAGTTCAACGAGTGCGTTCAAACAGCAAAATACGACGAGCCATGTCGTTTGTGGCGGGTCAAGACTGTCACCACAAACGGGTCAGAAATCGAGTACATCTGTCAGTCATTAGTCGTGGCCACAGGCGAGAACGCAGAACGAGTTGTCCCCGATATCGAGGGGTTAAAAGACTTTGGCGGAGAAGTGATCCATGCTTGTGACTATAAATCAGGGGAGAGCTTCAAAGGAAAGAACGTTCTTGTGGTCGGGTGTGGTAACTCGGGCATGGAAGTTTCTTTAGATCTTTGTAACCATAATGCAAAGCCTTCAATGGTTGTTCGGAGCTCGATTCATGTATTGCCACGAGAAGTGTTGGGAAAATCAACATTTGAGCTAGCAATGTTTTTGCTAAAATGGCTACCTTTATGGTTTGTAGACAAAATAATGTTATTTTGCGCGTGGATGATACTCGGGGACATTGAGAAGTACGGGCTGAAAAGGCCGAGCCTTGGCCCGATGGAGCTAAAGAACGCTCATGGTAAAACCCCTGTTTTAGACGTTGGTACGCTTGAAAAGATCCGATCCGGAGAAATTCAAGTGGTACCCGGGATAAAGAGGTTTAATTGTGGTATGGTTGAGCTTGTCAATGGCGACAAAGTTGAAATCGACTCTGTTATTTTGGCTACGGGTTATTGTAGCAATGTGCCTTACTGGTTACAAGAATCAGAGTTTTTTTCGAAAAACGGTTTTCCTAAGAATCCATTTCCTAATGGATGGAAAGGGAAAGATGGATTATATGCCGTTGGATTTACAAGAAGAGGGCTTGCTGGTGCATCTGCTGACGCAATCAAGATATCACAAAATATTGCCAAGGAATGGAAACATGAATTGAAGCAGAAGAAGCAAAAAGTTCCTAATCATAGAAGATGCATTTCCACGTTTTGATTTTTTAGGGACTTTGAATATTTATTTATTTTAATTCTTTTTTTCATTCTTTCTCTTATCAACAACAAAAAAAAAATATATATATATATATATATATATAGAGCAGTGTATACAGTAGAACAGAGATATTCGGCCCTCTCCAAAATAGCCCACTTTTAGAAATGTTGGGTGTTTTGTATACTTAGGATGATGAGGCTTTTTCCTTTCCATTTTCCAATATATTACAGACTTGTTATAGAATCTGTATACTTTTTTAAGAAATTATCTTCTCAATTTCAATTGAAATAAGTCATTTTTCTCCATTTATTAACATTCTCTTTTCACTCTTAGCATCATGTTCTTTGTGTTTGACTATTTGGAAATTATTAATGAAATAAATAAGATCAACTCTGCGCTGAATATATGGCACATGGATAATATTCAGTGGCATATGGTATGTGGAAACTTAGAGTTATATCATTTTTGTTTTTAATATTAATGAAATGAGCAAAATTTAGAGTTAAGTCTTTCTGTAAACTATAATTATTAAGTTCAAGATATCTGCAAAGACATTATTAATCTTCAGATACAGCACAAAAGCAACCAAAGGGTAATTAAATATTCAAAGGGTAGTAAACTATAATTATTTAAATATTTAATTATTTTATGTCACTGTCTACAAATTTACAGTTAACATTCTCTTGGAGAAATACTCAAAAGGGTAGTAAAGTTGAAAGTGTTCCATGTAAACCATGGTAAATAAATCTATATACAGTTTAAAACAGAGATTTATGGGTTCTGTACTTTCATCAGAAAACCAAAATTATAAAATAAAAGGAATGGCTTCGCCCGGGTTCGAACCGGAGACCTTCAGTGTGTTAGACTGACGTGATAACCAACTACACCACGAAACCAATTTGCTAACTGGAGTAAATTTAATGTATTTAAATGGACTTTTAGTTTAGCATATATCTCTTCTTGCTTATACAAATGTACCAAGAAGATCTCTTAGCACAATTGGTGTTTTCAAGTTTTGTATGCATGATTAATCTGACTAATTGTTCATTGGATAAATTAAATTTATCTTTGTTCTCGTCCCTTTTTCCGAGTTGTCATAAAACCTAATGTTTTTGTTTGAATTGACAAAAGCACTATTATGTTAACTGACAAAATACATTTTTATTCATAAATATATAACAAAAATGTATTAAAAAAACTCCCAAAATTTTAGCGGCTAGTTAATTCTTGAAAATATTGAAATAAGTTTACATTTATAAGTGAAATGATCGTGATTTGTATTAGTTTTGATATCAAAAGTTTTTTTTTTTTTTTTTTTCAATGGTAAATACGTTGTTACATTAAATACTATATCGAATCGAAACTATTATAATGATATCATAGTGAACTAATTACTAGTATCAAACTAGAGAAAAGCTAATATGAAACTAGAGAAAATACCCCACATTCATGAGAGTTGAACTCATGACCTCTTGTCATGGAACCTCATCAAAAGATCTTTATGTTTGTAGTATAAGTACCTCTTACCACAGCTGAAAAACATGTCATCACATATATGGTTTGTAAATTATATTCAAATTATTTGTTAATATTCAACGAAATTGTGTGAGATAACATATTTAGTTAAGGTTAAGTAGAAAGTATATGTCAATTAATATAACATTATAATGTACTTGAAAATTAAAATAAACACGTTGAAGTATCTGCAACGCACGTATCTTACTCAAATTGGCGAAGCCCATGCGTTTATCAATCAAATCACAAGCTCATATAGATATCAGAGTACGTTTTCACTTGATCTCTAATGAACAGAGCTCATATTGCTCCACGATTTCCAATCATTTATTTCCAAAAGCTTCCGAAAACATAGGGCATGTTTGTTTGGTGTTTGAAAAAATAATTTGGGAGAATAATGGAGATTTGAGAAATAATCTCGATTTGCATAATGTTATTTATTTGAATTTTGAATGAGTGGTATGAGAAATATAGGTGTATGTTTTTTTTTTAAAGAGTTGTATTGTAGGTGTAAGATGAGTAAGTCTTTATGTCAAATCATGTTTCTTATGTGAAATAAATTGTGTAAGAGATATGTTACTTTATGTCAAATCAGAGTAGAGTTTTTATAGATTTTGTTTAAAGATAAGAAAATTGTTGGAGGAAAGCAACGTAACCGTAACCGTAAGAGCCGGAGCTCTCACAGATTTCAAATAATTTCATTATAATTTGTTCCATTAAAAATTTTGAAAAACGTCAAACAAACAGGCCCTTAGGTCAAAAACATATATTTTAAACATATTTCTTTTTTTGGAGAACATATATTAAGTCAGAAACATGTATTTTGGGAAACTCTTTGCACCACAAAAATCTTATACTATATTCTAATTAAGTCAAAAAATTCGAAAATTGTTGCTATCGGTGAAAATGCACTGATAGCTTAAAGCAAAAGCAAAACGCAACTGTTGAATATTAGTGGTCCATATTTGAAATTTCCATAAGTTTCTATTTGTATAATTAATTATAAAGTTAATGCAAAAAGAAGAATGTTCTACAGTATTCCTAGAAATTGATTGCGTTGTTAATTTGTTATCTAGTAGGAGTATATGATATCTGTTTCTAGAATGCAATATTCATCAAGTTTTGACCCTTTGGAATTATACGTACGTACCATAGCTATGATTATGAATGAATATTTGTCTCAACTTAATTATAATTTAGAACCAATTAAGTGATGCCACATATATATGTTGTTTTGTTCTTCAGTTTCTAAGTACCAAAAAAAAAACAAAATATTCATACTTTATGGCCCATCAAATAACTTTTATGTACCTCCACATGCACTCTTCTAATCATGAACTAGCTAGAGTGAAAACGAGGAGTCAAGATGTAAGTTCGGTTCAATTGAGTCAAGTTGAGTCGTTAAACATATTCTTCATATTTAGTTTAATTTTCAAAACAGGCTTCAGTATTTCTTTGAACTTGAAACAACCCAGCTAATCGAGTAATTATTGGTGAATGTCCTATATGCATTGTATATACATATGCACCCAAAAATAAAAAAAAATAAAAAAAAAAGAAATAGGAATTATATATAGATGAAGGTTTAATTATATTATGTGGTTCTAAAATTGTGGAAGTAGGAGGATAATTGGTATTAGACATTAGATTCTATACTTTGAACCAAAATTAACTTAACTGGCTATAACTATATATAATTGTTTGTTCATGATCTGAGCTGGAGATGCTTCATGTTCTTTGTGAGATGCATTGGTTCTCATCTGAACTATCTGGAATTTAATCCCAATCATAACATTGTCAGTGGAATTATTGGAGGATTTATAAACATGAAGTTTTACAGATTCTATGCAATCTAGGAATCAAAATTAGGAAGTAATTAGGTGCATGAATTGACTTCAGAGTTGAGACAGACAGAGATCTCTGCCCAAATGCCATATAATTACATTTTTCAATTCATTTCTCACATGTTTTCCGTTGGCAAGTGGATATAATATAAATATTTCTCCTCTTATTAATCTAGGTTAATTTGTGACTAGGGTAAATGAAAATTAAAAGGAAATACTACCAGTTATTAGTAGTATTTTAACTTTTTTTTCTTTTTTGGCTCAAGGGAAATAAATTGAGAGGAGTTGGATATTAGCGGCCCAATAAGAGTAGTTTGTGAATGATGGCCCACTATGCATGGTCTGTTGGATTATTGATAAAAGAAATATACGGTATGTTTGATTTTTTTACCAAAAAAAAAAAAGGGTCTGTTCGATTAACCAACAGTTCTAATTAAGACCTATGGACTGGGCCTAGTGATATTAGCTCATAACCAGTTGGGCCTCTGCTGTAAGAGCACTACTGGAAGCCAATATCTTTTTTCCTTTTAATTTTTAAGATAATTAATTTTCTTAGTTCGACTTGGGAAAATGATACACTAAAGGAAAGGGAAATTTCATTTGGGTACATAAATTAAGAGGAAATATTTTGAAAACCGGGAATTGGAGAAAGTTGGCCCAAGAGTCCACCAATTGAACCATTTTACTTTAAATCCGATCCTAATGTGATCCATTAGAATTCTAAATCAATTAAAGATTTCTTCCAAGGTCTTATTCGATTAAGATTAAAACTAGGTAAAATTGCAGAAAACGTCACAAACTAATTAGTAATTTTGAAATTTCGTCCCAAACTATTTAACTTGGCGAATTTTATCCCGTAATTTAATATTTTTTTGGAATATCGTCCCAAACTAATTACTAATTTTGATTTTTCGTCCCAAACTATATCAACTCGCCAAATTTCGTCCCATAATTTACCATTTTGTATGAATTTAGTCTCAATATTAAATTTCTAATTTAATGAAAATGACGGTTCAATCTTGTAATTAATTTGGGAAGAACTCTGCAATATTATATAAATATTCATGTTAAAATTTACCATGTCATGACACTTAAGCAAACATGTGATAATTCATCGGCAAATGCGCAGTTTCCGTCTTATAATTACGGTGGGACGATATTCCAAAAAAATATTAAATTACGGGACGAAATTCACCAAGTTAAATAGTTTGGTACGAAAATCCAAAATTACTAATTAGTTTGGGACGATTTTTGCAATTTTACCTTAAAACTATATGTAATTTGAAATACAACAAACAAACAAATAAGAATCCTGATTGATTTGATCCGTCAATGATTCGACTTCAATTATAAATTGGAAGGCCCAACTAGCATTCTATAGATTGGGCCTATTGATTAGACTAGTTGGGCTTTTCCGAACATGTGGAAAAGTTTTTCCTTTTCTTACGCAACAAATTACTAAAGGTTAAACCCGTGTTCCGCCATATACTATGTACTAATAAAAAAGCGTGAGATACGAAACTCGGAGGCGATTGGCTAATTAACAGTATTTTCACAATAATAATTAATTAATAATGGCTGCTTCAATGGCGGGCACATCGACTCACATAACAACAAATACTTCTAGATGCTTCAATCCACTTTCTTCTCTTCCCCCTCCTCCTCATCATATTCTAATTCATTTCCGCATCACTAAATCTTGCAGACCCATATCCAGAAATGCCAGGCCCGTAAAGATCCGGGCCATGTGCTCCGCTTCATTCGGGTCACGCCTGGAGGATACTGTGAAGAAGACCGTTGGTGAAAACCCAGTTGTCGTTTACTCCAAAACTTGGTGCTCGTAAGTTCCCACTTACCAAAAAATATTTGTTTTCTTTTCAGAGGAAAAAAAAAATATGCATTTCTGCCTACAACTGATGTTAATTTGAAACTTTTTTTTGTTCAAGGTACTCTTCGGAGGTGAAATCTTTGTTTAAGAGACTTGGTGTGGAGCCAGTTGTTATTGAATTGGACCAATTAGGTATGATTTGATCTAATTCTTTGACTTGCATTTTATGATGACTATGACTAGGCATTCAATGTTCTTTTTTCTGTGGAATGTGTTGTGTTATTTGAAGTAAGCTATTAACTATAGATGATGCTTAAACAGTAATCAAAATAAAGAAATACTATATGTGATAATAGTTTCCACTTGGATCAACATATTTTATTTTGTTTCTTTCCACTTTGATATGCTTATTGTTGTAGTAAGGCTTATGTTTCTGAATTTATCGACTACGTTCAAAGATTACAATCAAGCACAGTTGATATTACATGATCTTGCCATATAGCAAGAGATGACTTAATGGTCAGGTCTAGTTAGCTAATCTTATGGTACTCAAATGCTGAAGGCCTGCTCATTCAATTTGGGAATTGAAATTCACTTATTAGTGAAATATCACTATAGATGACCAATTACTTGACACTATTTGATGACCAATTACTTGACACTTATGTGATTGCTTATCGTGTGAGAGGAAATTCTCCTTGTACTAAGTCCCATTACAATTAGACTCGGATGTCCTCGCTTTTTTGGTCCAAGTCTTAGCTGACATTCTCTCGCGTATTTATCAACAATTTGAATTAGTTAATGGGGGTTTTAAGCGATGTCGTTTTTGTATGATTTCAGTAACTCTACTTAAGCACAATGCTTGGTCATTTCAATATTTAAAGAATGAAGTAAATAATTTGCCTTGTAGTTTTCTGCAAAAAAAGCTCTAAAAGAACTAGACCCAAAAACATCACGGCTGCCCTCATTCGATTCATTTTTTTATTTGTTTTTAAGCAGACCCTTTAACCATTAGTAAATTACCCAAACACTTGATCATTTTATCTATTTTAAGTTAAAAAAAAATGTAAAATTCCGAAAATACTGTGAGTTGAGGAGAATCAATTGTGAATAACATAGGCTGATTTATTGGCTTTTCACACGATGCGTTGCTAGAATCGGTTTTTTTTTTTGGGTATAGACTTGAACAGTTATTTAGGATAACCAAATATCTGACGAAGGTCTGAGCCCTAACGAATTCAAAATTTCATTGGAATGTCTCTTGATTTTCAGGCCCTCAAGGACCACAAATACAGAAAACTTTGGAGCGGCTCACTGGACAGCATACAGTTCCGAATGTGTTCATAGGTAAGACACATACAATGTTGTGTGATTTTTTTTTTATTATGATGTGACAAAGTCCACGTGTTTTTAATGGAGCATGACATAAAGTCTTTTTATTGTCATCTACGGACGGCTGTCTAGCTATGATCACAAAAAATGCATAGGATAATCTCTACTTGACCAAAATATTTACTTCTGTGAAGGATGGACTGGACTTTATTCAGAATATTTATGTTTGATAATGATTAGATAATATTAAGGTAGCTGATTTAAATTTCTAATATTTTCTGATACAAGTTTAGAAGTTATTGAAGTTGTTCGAAAAAACAGTCATTATATTATTAAATTTGGAGTGAGATTCTAATTTAGAGTTCCACTGTTTTTCCTTCCAATTTTATTTCTTCTGTTATGTATTTAATGAAGTTTGTTAGCAATTAATATTGGGTTTTCATGACAGGGGGCAAGCATATTGGTGGTTGTTCAGGTAATTGCTTGAGGGCACATGTCCTAATAAATAGTATTTGAAGTCTATTTAACAGAAGAATTTTATTCTCTTGTTTCATGGTGCAGATACCGTCAAGCTACATCGAAAAGGGGAACTTGAGCCTTTGCTGTCTGAGGCTGGTTCCATAAAGCCATAGAGTTAATATGTGTAAAGGGTGTCGTATTACAAGATTAAAAATCCCTGCATTTGTGATAAACATGCCATTCTTCTATTTCAACCTAATATTATTTCTGCTTCTCTTACTTTATTGTCTCAGTGACTACATTCTCAGTTGTGTGTGATTATCTGATATATTATCATTTTGCTCTTTCATTCGACATTCTAGACGTGTTTGTTAATGCCAAACCGTGGTTAGGGCATCCCTAAAGGGGTGGAGATATCCCATAAGGAAATAGTGAACTCCTTGCGAGAAGATGATCTCCTAAGGCGCCCGAAATATTCTATCATACGTGTCACATTTTGGTGTCATTTATATGTATCCATCGACAAGTGTATGTGTTTTGGGTTACACAAATTATAAATTGTGGACACTTGTGTATAACACAAAGCGTGACACAAGTTATTATAAGCACTTATTATAAGCACTTTTCAAATCCTGGAAAAAAAAAAGCATTTTTTAAGTGTTTTCAATTCAAGCTTTAGCTTATGCTTCTCTTAAATTAAGCAAAAAGTATACCACTGGGCACTGGCAGAAGCACCAGCTTCTACCTGCTTCTGGCTTATAATGTCAATTTTGTAATTATCTCAAAGTTGAATTGGACAATATTATCCCTTGTTTTATTTTACTATAAGATCCCCCAATTTTTCAACCTCAACTTTTTCTCTATATTTACGAAGAAGCATATTCAGGATCAAAAGTTCTTAAAAATTTTATTTTGCCTACAAGTTGGTAAAAAAATATTTCTACCATTCAATTAATGCAAAATCTAGAAGCAATATACTCATGAATATAATTTACGAATTTTTTTCTTTTGCATCAGTGAAGCCCCGGTACTGAGATGATTTTAGATATTTTGGCCAAAAGAAAACGAGTTTGGCCTCAACCCAACATTAATGTTTTAAAAATCGGACAGGACATCGAACCGATAGCCTCACTGGTTACTGGTTAGATCGGTTTAACCATTTTAACTACTAGTTCAACTGGTATGATGTCATTACAATATAATATTTTAATTTAAGTTTTAATATATGTAATTAACTATTTTAAAAAATATATTATTCATTTTTTCAAGTTTATTTCCATAAATTAAATGTTTATTTCATGATCAATTATTTTTTCTATAAATTTTGAGTTGAAAATGAATGATAGCAACATAATTACAAGTATGATAACATGATCATATCAACGTAATAATTCAAATTATAATAAACACGATATCAAAAACATTAATTTTATTATTATTCACCTATAAAAAAGAGAAATCATTGATAAATTTTATGATTGAATTATATATATATAAAAAAAGGAAAATATTTGAAGTTTGAGAAAAAAAAGACTTTTCTAATGAAACTGATGCTCAAATATATTTATATAACTTATTATATAAAATATAAAAGATTTTTTTTGTTGTTGATTTTGTTTAATTCAAAGTGAAAAATAGAAGAAGAGATGTGAGAGTATTGTTGAAGTTTAAAAGTCGCAGAAGAGAAGTAAAAACCCGTAGCGTAAACTTTTTATTTTTATAAGTGAATCAGTGGTTCAATCGGTTCATTGGTTTTATTGGTTTTTGATTGATTTTTTCCGGTTTGAATTGGTCAGCAACAAAGCTGGTTTTGAAGGGTTAACCAAACCGAATTGACAATCGGTTACCTGTTAAACCGATCGATCCGTTCCGGTTTTTAACACTGGGCCCCAACATCAAGAATTTCACATGCTTAGGCTAGAAAAATTAGTAAGAAAAAAAAAAAAAAAACTTGAACTGAAGAACCGTTTTATTTGTCACCTGCATAAAAAAGTGTTAACTTTGGGGTAATTTGGTATTTCAAATCTATAAAGGAGGAAACTGGGCAGTAATACAATTTTTTCACAAAACTCAAGAATAAATTTTTGTCATTTTTTTTTTGTATAGATTGCAAACACTCCATACTTTTGCTGCTTTGTGCTTTCAACTTATTTTTTAATTCTCATTTTTAAGCTAAAGCACAAGCAATTTTAAGTTATGTTCATCCTTCATAAATAATTTATTCTGTTAAATAATATCCGAATCAGGGTCCTCCCGCTATAATAGGGGGTCCTAGGCGAAATTTAAAATCGGACTCTCTTTGAAATGAAAAACAAAAAAAAAAAATGTATTAACTCAAAATTTGTTACTTTTTACTTTTAAAATTGTAAGATTATTTTAAAGAATTTACTAACATATTTTTATTGATAGATAAAGATGATAATATTTTTTAGATTCAATCATAATTTTTTTTATAATATTTAATTCTAAAAGTCTTTTCTCGGCAAAAGCATATACTATATAAATATCGTGAATATAATAATTATATAACTAATATTTATGCTCTATAAATTTAAAAAAAGAAAAGAAAAGAAAAGGAATTTAGTATAGGGATTAGTATAGTATATAATTATAACACAGCGTGGCTGCATATATATCATCCAAATATACTCACTGCAGTAGCCAGTAGCCAGTAGGTAGTTCCGATTTCCGAACCCAAAATATACACCAGCCTCAAAATAATTAGTTTGGGCAACTGCAGCAAACGCCGCTTCTCTGCAATCTGCTGTGTTGGTGGTGACCAGTTATGGCCGCGGTGGCGCGGCTATCCACTCTTATTATCTCGTCCCCAAGTTTCATTCCCACCCGCCTCCCGCTTTCCCGTCTAACTCACACCTCCGCCGTCTCATTGATACAGCGCCGTAAGTGTCGGGATTCCCTTTCAATCGTCTGTTCCGCCTCCAATGGTCCCTCTTCATCTTCCGAGATCAGGTCTCCCTTTGTTTCATTTCGATAATTTGACATTTGATGAGTAAACTCTTAGTTATTTGAAGATGCTGTGATACTGTAATGAGAATATAATCATGCATTGTGCATACCCTAGAATTGAAGGTCTTACTCCGATATAGGGTGTTGCCCTAGCTAACTTGGACCTGAATGTCGGATTTTCCAATTTCTAGTCAATCTTCAGTCAACCAATTACTTGATAATATTTGAGCTGATCTGATTGTGTTTTGGTTCTAATGTTAACAAGTTCACGAGAATATTTTATCTGATTGTGGGTTTCATGTTTTAATATTTGTGGGTTCACAAGTATTGGTTCTCGATCATGGATTCCAATAATCGGTGAACTTTTATTCGGATAGGATACTATATCACACATTGGTGTCACACAACGTACCACACCAATATATGATTGAAAAATGTATTTTTACCCAAGTTATATCTTGTTTATCAATGTTAAGCATACTTAACTGTCGTCAAAAAAAAGTTTTACCTTGATGAATGCTAATCCTTGAATTATTGGATAGAAAATGAGGCACCTATATATATTTAAAACAGGAAAAGTGGCCAACTTAGATCGTACATGGTTAGAATGGCAGGAATTGTTTGCTAAAAATATTTTCTGCAATATATGAGTGAAAAGTGTTTTTTACTTCCTTTTTCTCTTTTAAGTTCCCCAAATGGATATATTGATCTTAAAGTTTTAACTAATAAAATCAATTCCATGAATTGTCCATAAGATCAATCATAATGACATCTGTTCTTGGGTTTTGATTCATAATTTTGGGATATATGATGGTTAAGCTACTAAATAGCTGCATACCATCATCACTTATTTCCATACCGAATATGAGAGTTGAGATTTATATGAAGCGCTTAGTGTCATTCATAGTTGAATGGGAGATATGTTTGACAAAAAGAAAATTAGTACGAATGAGAATATTACGCAATGTTCCGCCATCTCTCCGGCCAACTTTAGAAATGTCATGCCAAAAGTGCAAAGAGAAACTAGTTGGAATTGCACCTTTTCAAATCAAATAAGTAAAATGTCATTTTTAATCTAAATCAGCTAACACCCCACACTCATCATCTATTTACTTAAGATAAATTATGCTAATGGTAGTGATCGATGAAGCAATACATAAGAGTGTTTGAAGGTGGACCGTAGAGAAACTGGTATGCATGAGTCTATTAAGAAATATGCAGAAACTTTTCACCTTTTCTAATTTGCACAAACGATGAATTATTTGGATAAGATGATGGGACTGGTAAGAGAGGTAAGAGAAAATAGTTAGGATACTCGTTCTCTTTCCTTATTCGTTGACTGAACTAATTCAAGACATGTGTCACTCATACATTGTTGTGACACGAGTGTGTGACACTAACTAGGGATAGAAAATCTTCTCTAACATTTAATACGTCTTAGTCAAATGGTGCGTGATTCACTTGAGATAATTCCGAGAAGGTAGAGAACTAGTCAACAGGATTCTTGTATTTAATAGTTTCTTATCTAACTTCCTTCCTTTTTCTGCAGTTGAGTTCTGTTTTACAAATGAGGCCTAAATATAATTATCTTTTTATTTTTTAATTATTCAGTTCTACAGCCAAGATACGAAGTGAGGTTCTTTCTCCGTTTCGCTCTGTGAGGATGTTCTTTTATATTGCTTTTATAGCAAGTGCTTCCCTTGGAGGATTAATAGCCTTCAGTCAACTAATCGGTGCCCTTGCCAATTCGTCAAGAGCAGCTGAGGTTCCTGAAATTCTTAAGAGTCTTGGCATAGATTTAGGAGCTGTCTCCATTTTCGCATTCCTCTACTACCGGGACAATACTGCTAAGAATGCTCAGGTGGCTAGACTTTCAAGAGAAGAATTTCTCTCGAACCTTAAGCTTCGTTTGGATGAGAAGAAAATTCTTCCTCTGAGTGCTTTCAGGGGAATTGCTCGTCTTGTCATCCTAGCTGGTCCTGCATCTTACATTGCAGAGGCTTTCAAACTCAGTGAACCTTTCACTGAGAGTCTTCTTGAACGAGGGGTGCTTGTTGTACCATTTGCTACGGATGGAAGTTCACCTAGATTTGAGTTTGAAGAAACGGAAGAGACCAAGGAGTTTAACGCCAAAAGGAAAAGGCTGTGGCAGCTGTCTCCTGTTTATGCAGTTGAGTGGGCTAAGTAAGTTATCTCCTCCCATATGTGATTCTCCTTGGTCACTAACCATCATACATTTGATAAGAAAAGTGATAAAGTGATTTTAGTAAGTAAAACACAAAGAAAAAATGTATTTCGTGAATCAAATGATAGAAATTGAGCTGTAAATTATGTTAATTGTCATGTTTTTTCTCACTACAGATAGCCTATGATTTCTTGTTCTGTGTATGTTGACAACAGGTGGTTGGACGAACAAAAGAAACTAGCCAAAGTCTCTCCCGACTCTCCAGTGTGAGTATTAATCACTTTTTTCTAATCCCTCAACGGTTCTTACTTTAACTCTCGATTTTCTGATTCAATGTCAAATTATTCCACCGGGCTTTGATAAATTACACAGGCCAGCAAAGATTTTAGGAAACAGAATTTCTTACCATATACAGAGTTGCGAATATGTTTGATGAAGTAAGTTTTTTTTTTTTTTTTTTTTTTTTCATGTACAAGGTATCTGTCACTCCGAATGGATGGCCGAGTTCGAGGAAGTGGTGTAGGTTATCCATCTTGGAATGCTTTTGTTGTCCAGTTACCACCAGTGAAGGGTATATGGTCTGGCCTTCTTGACGGTATGGATGGAAGAGTGTAAATATAAAAACTTGAACTTTTGCTAGGCTACTCCATTCTTACCCCTCTGTATAAGAATGCTTTTGTTAGCTCATTTGTGTAACTTCCATATAGTAATAGTGCACCCTCTACCTTCAATAGAACATGATATAAAACTGGGCTAAATTTCTTCACAAAAAAGGGGCCCCCTGTTTCTGTATTTTGTTCTCTGTATAGTTAGAGATCACCTGCAAGACTCTGCTCGTTTGAACTACGCAGAATTTCACGTCTTTCTTATCTTAAAATATGCTGTGATTGGAAACCCACCATCGGTATGGGCATGATCCAAACTGGTCATATTGACAAATATAGGTGTACCTAAGGCCCACACGAGCTTCTCACCCTGCCTAAGTAGGAGCTCGTGCAGAGCGTTACTCCAGCTTGCTTTCCTGATAGTAAGTTGGGAGATGTTCCCAGAAGAAGTAGCACGTATCTCGTTGCCCGGGATCTGCCTAATCATCTTGAGTAAGGGTTAACACCTAAATAGCATGACTTAGGAGATAAAAGGCCTTGGCCGTATTAGCACACTGAATTCTAACTGAAGCGCGTGCATGTGGATTGTCCCTTAGAGCATCTCCAGCAGAGCTCTAACTGCCAATTTAATGCAGAAAAGTGAGAAAAATATGTTCTAGCAGAAGCATCATTGTAGAACCTATTTTAACTTCAACATATCCTCAGCACCAAAAACACCCCCGCAACAAAGAGCATCAAATTTATCCGCCACTCAACGATCAGCTACATGAGTGCTTTTTTTTCTCCCCAACAGCTCTAGTTTCAAATTTTCAAGCAACGGTCATTTTTCTTCAACAATAGAAGGGGGAAAATCCAGCAGAATAATACACGAAGAGAAAAACCAGAGGCAAAATATAAAATTAAAGAAAGTAGGTTGAATTTCCTTTACTTTTTTAACTGCAATTTTAGGTATGCTATAATTTAATTTGAAGGTAAGTTAATTTAAATTCATTTAAAATGATGCTTCATTTTGATGTCTATTGCTGGAGGAAAAAACTTTTATGCAGGAATCAATACATTGAAGCATAAATTAAAGAGTGATTTGATATTTTTTTATTATGCCAACTGCTGGAGATGCTCTTAGTTCGTACAATCGGCGCAACACTGCATCCCCCTATTAAAGAATCATGAACAATGCAACCCTCACGTCGAGCTTAGCACAAAGTGGGTGGTACAACTAGGATTCTGTGCACCAACCAAGAGGGAGGCAAACCCTATTGTTCAGGCAGTATACGAGGTATACCTCTCTAAGGTGAACACATAATCATTTTCCACTTTCCAGTTAATTGTTCAAACTTTGCTTGATTTTCTTTTTGAGCTTGGGATTGATGTTTGAGTTTGGTTTAATAGTATAATAACTGGAACTTCATGAATCGAACAAGTTCGAGTAGTTTGATAGTATAATAGTATATTGTTATGTTTTGTTTGTTGATATGATTTCAGATGATTCTAATTTAAATGAGTTTTTTTTCTCTGAGACTTTGAATTTTGAGTATTTTGGTATGATTTTTACGCTAAATACATAAACGTAACTGTTTACAATAGTATGATACACATTTCAAACATACAGATGTTGTATAACTAGAAGATCAAACATTGATAAGATAAAGATGCTACAACACCACAAATGAAAATGACTGGCTCATGTAACCGGTTCCACTTCATCTAAGGCATAGTTGTTTGTAGATACATTAGCATAATTCACTTTGTTGAACCGCACGACCACCGGATATCTAGTCTTAGGATCCTGTCCATTTACAGTTCTTTGTATGAATACATAAAAAGAAGTATGGGGAGAAAAAAAGTAAAGAATTCAAATTCATTTACGCAATGCTTAAGTTAGTTGATCTGAATCTCAACTTTCAGTTAAAATATTTGATCAAGGAAAATAAAAATGAAGGAAAAATTAAACATATAAAGTTTGATCATTTGCTTTTTGTTTTCTTTCCTTTTATATAAAGAAAATGCATAATGCATTGTAAAATCAACACGTACCTGATCAACAGCTACGACTGAACCAACGCCCTTGTACCAATAGGATTCCTTCCTGAGAATTCTTACCTGCCAATTAATTCTCCATGATCAGTATATATCTACCTTGTTTTTAACTAAATTATTATTCATCTTAATTTAGAAAATATATAAACCATGAAAAATAGTTATATTGTCGATTATTCTTCATTACTTGATTTAACTAAACAAAAAAAAAAACTTTGTTTACCTTTGAGCCACGGGGTGGGCCGATTGGGGGTGGCTTGGCTGCTTTAGGAGCTGGAGCTGGAGTTGGAGGGGCGTCGGAGGTGGCTGCGGGTGCCTCTGCCGCCGCCTGTTCCTCGGCTCGGACAACTAGCCTTGAATTTCTGTTATTCTTTGAAGCCGGTAAGAATAACATAGTACTGATCTTAGGGGTGGTGGCTGTAGTGGAGGAGGTGGTATTTGGTGCCACCACAAATCCACATGCAGCAGATGCCACGCTGCTAGCCATTTTTGCTCTCTCTCTCTCTGTTTTCCTTTTACTCTTTTTGCTGCAAAGATATATTGTGATTATATGTAACTTGATGTACAAAAGAGATAAAATTAGAGAAAAAGGTGCTGATTTTGAGAATTAATTGGATATCTTTTTCCTGGACTGAGATCATTCTGAGAGGAGAATGGTGTTGAAATAGCCATTGGGACTGTGCCACCTGGTTACCATATCTCATTCTTTGGGATAATGGATGTGATATTACTATATTTTTAATTATTTTCGTTTTTTCGTTTTTTTATTTTTTCCCCAATTATGCTTATTCAAAATTCGATGTCTAGGAAGCTCTTATGATCGATTTTTTTTTTTGCGTCAGTACTAGTACATATCAAAACCGAGGTCAAGTCTCACACATAAACACATTACAAAAGATCGATTTTTAAAATAGAATTATACTGATATTTTGATGTTGATACTGAATTTGAATATAAATAAATACTTCATCCCCAGGCCTGTCTAAGATAACCTGTGAATAAAAAAAAAAAAAAAAAAGCTTCTTGCATTTCTGCATGGAGAATTACATATTATAATATTTGTTCTCTAGGTTGGTATGAAGGCCCTTGGTTGAATCCCATTCTAAATAATTCCACATTATTCTTGATCATGCTTTATGTAAACTGACAGTGTCATGTTATCGTATAATCGTAGTATTTTTCACTCAATTTTTCAAAAATGCAACTTTTGTAGATATTTTTTAAATTCCACAAAACTTGAGCTCGTATTTTATTTGGTTAGCGATATTATCAGAACTTTACCTCTTTACCCTTTAAATTAAGGTATGTCAGCCTCCAATTCCATTAATGTTTCTCTCTCATTTTAATTATAATTTCCTTTCTAACACTTCTTTACTAATCATTAATATACCCATTTTTTCAATCTTCTTCCTCTTTCTTCTGCTTGTTAATATTTGTTCAAATCTCCATCTCTACACGTCTTTTCTTTTTTTTTTTGGTTCAAATTCTCCATCATCTTTCCACGGGAAGAAGTGTTACAGATAGTAACAAAAAATAAATAAATAAAACCCTTGAAAATTATTGAATTGTTGAGAGCAAACAGATTTTTCAAGAATGAAATTAAACTGTATCTAGCTAGCAATTCCCTGAATTTCTTAAAGAAATTTAATTTTTTCATGTTTTTGAAGTCACCTTATATATTTTTATCTTTTTTCGTTTGTAGTAGATCTAAATTCATTCACACTAAATTCAAAATTATCATATTCTCGAATTAACATATATTTTTGTATCTTCATCTCTTTCACTCTTTTTCATGAATCATTTGAAAATCACAGCTTTGGTTTCTCCATGGTGTAATTTTGACGGATCTTTTTTTGTTAGTTTCATATCACTCAAACAAGAGTAGAGAATAGAAGAATATATAAATAAAACAAGGTTTTTTTGGTTTAATTTTCTGGTTGGATGAGTGACGTACGGATTTATGTTGGTGGAAGGTTTAAATTGTTGAAGTTGTACTGCATGGTGTCATGGAGGAGACGAAGCAACAACTAATGTTAAAAAGAATTAAGTAAATCTAGGAAATATAAAACATTCATTTTCATGATAAGGGCTTTTTTGGAAATATAATATATTTGCTTTGGCAGCTACAATTATTTCTTTGTCAAGTACGCTAGTCATTTTATTTTGATTTAATTCTTCTTTTTTTTTTATAATTAACCATAATTTCATTACTAAACAAAACAAATTACAAATACATTGTAGTGGCCACAAAGTCTAAAAAGAAAATGGACAAAGAAGATCCAACCAATATCGGGAAAACAAAACAAACAAAAGAGAAAGAAAAAGTGAAGAAAATGAGCAATTGCACATCTCTGTGCAACGGAATGATTCCCAGACAGAGTGAAAATCGGTGCCAAATCTTCGGACTGATCCCAAGAGAAAAGCTGGAATAATAACAAAGTGCTAAAATCAAAACCAAACTCCCAAAATTGATTTTCTCTTCAAAGAACACAAACTTTAAAAACCAATGTGAACCACCACAAACATATCTGCATAAACAAACAAAAGACAAACACAAAGCAACAAACATAAATAAAGCATAATAACGAAGATCCGAAGGCATTGGAGGCAGGTCAGAGAAAGTAGACCGAGCCGGATCTGGTGGTGGTGGCGGATCGGTTGTATCTTGTAATTGGCTGGCAAATATTGGATTTTAATTAGGGTACTCTTATCCGTTATTAATCTACACTACTACCTAATTATAATTTTTTAGATAATCAAAATCTCAGAAATATTTTATGAAACAAATTAAGAACAATGGAACCAGACAACAGTACGTAACAGCATCATAAACCACTTTATTCAACGCGAGTCCCTTTTATATTCCAATTTTGTCTATTAGTTACTGGAAAAAGGAAACTATCTTACATCCTTTAACTTTTTTAAGGAGCGGGATCAGGACATTTGATTTTTCGGAGAGCAAATTACATTATTTATTTTTTTGTAGCACTAATTTTAGTTCACTTTTCCGATATTTCAGTCCTTATTTTGTCGGAAATTACATCGATGTTCAGAAATTATCAACGATACAAACAATTTGTACATATGAATCTTATTGCATTTCTTTATTAGGACAAATAATTTTGAAACGTTTATGATTTCTGAACATTGTTATAAATTTTGGCTTATAAATTTTGGCTGAATAGGGATTGGAATTGCGTTTAAATGAATCAAAATTGCGGTTAAAAAAAAAATATAGGATGTAATTTGTTCGTCAAAAAATAATGAGTTCTAATCCCATGGACCTACAAAGTTAAAGGGCCTAAATTTTTTTTTTCCATTAGTTACCCACTTACCCTTAATTTTATTGAGAAGGGTACACTGATATAACAAAAAAAAAAAAAAAAGTAAATTTATATCAACTTTTAGTCCCACCATTCCCCAAAATCTTCATGTTGAAATAAAATTTAGGCTGCATCGAGTTGGGTTAGTCCAGATCCATATCCGACTACTTCTAGATACAAGATGGATTCAGATCTTATTTAGGTTGTAAAATAAGTGGGCGTGTTTGCGTAATGTTGTTTGTTTGAGTTTTAAGATAATGGTTTGAGAAATAAAGTAGGTATATATTTTTTTTTTTGGAATTAGGTTGTAGGTGTAAGACTTTTACGTCAAATCATGTTTGTTATGTGACTATGTGAGATAAATTGTGTAAGAGATGTGTTACTTTATGTCAAGTCAAAATAGAGTTTGTATAGCTTTTGTTTAGAGATAATAAAATATTAAAATTGTTGTTTATTTGACTTTTGAGAGAATAGTTTGAAAAATTGCAAGGTGAAAAATTTATTGTAGAAAGTAGAAAAATGTTTGTTTGTCTTTTCACTAACACAAAATAATTTTGAAAAACGCCAAACAAACAAGCCACAAAATAATTTTGAAAAACGCCAAACAAACAAGCCATGTATGTTTATTGAATCTTATATATTTTTAAGATTTACTTGGATGTAATAAAATATCATCTTTCAAAATTTTCATCAATTTTTATATACTGCTTATTACATATCATTCAATTTAATTCACATTTCAAAATTTTCTTCATAAATCATTTGATTCAAATATAAAAATCTCGTTGAAAAATAATGGTATTGATATGAAACAAAACTGATTAATATTGTTGGATGTGAAAATATGCATAAAAAGAAAACCAGGAATGAAAAAAAGCTCTAGATTTGCATTATCATTAATTGTGTATTTGATTCGATTTGTTAAGATTTTTATCCGATTATATATAGATTTGATGGATTCGATCAAAATAAAACGATCAATATTTCCTACATGTTTTGAATTGTGAATTTTCATAATCTAACCAATTGTTTATAATAAGATAAATAGATCAAATTCGGACCTAATTTAAATTAAATTTGCTCCATTGACCGTTCAACTTACAATTATTAATGGTTCAATTTTGTTTTCACTTTGGCCCAACATGTATGCGAACAACTGTGTCTTGGATCGTTGTACGTCATTTATTGTCAGGGAAAATTACAAAAGCATGTGAAATGAAAAGATATTATGCCAATATACTGGTCTTGGATTGGGCATGGTTTATGCCTTTATGGGCTCACTTGGAACCGATTTGGGCCACATTTAAAATATTAATTTGAATTAAAAATAGTATGTATTAAATTAAGCTAGTTTGACCAAATCATTACCGAATAATAGTCTCTCTTTTTGAGACTCATCTTGAATTCGATCGTACCCAATATATTGCCACATATATATAGTATATATAAATATATATATACAATTTCTTAAAATAATCGACAAAAGATATTGAATATAAAATATGTTTCTTAAAACCAACAAAATAAGCCAATGTGGAGAACTTTGAGTATTGCAGCCACTGCATTTGGATAGTAGTCCATAATCAAATTCGATGATGAAGTTTGTTTACATTTACACGTCATTTGATAGCAAAAAGAAAGATCACAGCTAGAAATCCTGCTTTTAGTAATTGAAACTGTTAGTATATCTGTGTAGTGTACAATGAAAAGGTCAATTTTGCATGGTTTGGCTGTGCCTATCAAATGATACGAGAATCATACTTACTTGTATAGTTGTTCTGATCATTATTCAAGTATATATGCATAAATTATTGCATGTTGACTTATGACTTCATAATGCATGCCTGCCTTTTATTAATTCAATTTCTCTTAATTTCTCTTTTACCACATATATTTTATCGAAGAATGAGGGAATCCTCGTGCATCCACAAAAGTGTACCTCACTTCTGCCAAAATCATGACCCTAGAATCAACAATTGATCATTAATTAATCGTCAACATGTCTAATTAATACCTCACGCAATTGGAGTACATATTGATCATCCAATTAACTTACGTGAACCTCTATAATTAGGTTTGTTCTCTTACTGAAACTATTTTTGTGTTGCTGCAACATACATAATTTTTTTTCCGTGTAAGTCCATATAAAAGTTGGATTAAAACCCTTGAGTGTTATTCCGTAATATCAAAGACTAGAGAAATTGTTCTTAGAATTCACATGAATTGGGTTACGGTCCATAAAACATAACTCAAAATTAATGTGATGATTGTCTCATTTTATCGACTCATCTCTCCTTTTCACTGACTTTGAAGGCTAGCATGTCGATTAGAGAGAGAATAAGTTCCCATAAAATTTTAGTTTTTGACATGCATAAAAAGACCACTAGTTCCTAGTCAGAACTCGCAAAATCCCTATCAAATCGACACACGTGAGTGAAACACAAGATTTAATTTCACTACTTTTTTTTTAGAGAGACATTGTTACATTATTACATCGAAATATTGATTAGAACTTGATGAAATTTCAAATTATATATTAGTAAGAGTCTTGCTTAAGTCAACTCTTATTCTTTCTTTCACTTGGTTGGGGAAAATGAGTACTTGATTTATTGGTAGGGAAAAGGTAAAATAGAAACTAAGATGAAGAGAGTAAAGGAAATTGCATTATTGAAACTTAGCATCATTGCAATTGGAATCTATACTGTTTTAGAGTAAACTTCAACATGCTGCGTTATGGCAATATTATAGAACGATAAATAAACAGAAAATGTCAAAAAACAAACGTAAGACGATCGATCTTAATTGCACGTTTAATTTTCTGTCACCTTCTGAAATTTTCCCTACATATGTACCATAGAAATTAAACAAACGAAATTGCCAAAGCTACAAGCAAAATCTCAGTTTATATTTAATTTAATTTGTTGCGTGCCTTCCCTATAACTAATCTAATTATTTTAATTTAAGCAATATAATCTGGAGTTCTGGACATGCAAATGAATTAAAATACAAATTAATTAAGCTAATTGGTATGTAAATTCATATCATAATTACCAACCACCTGTCTTAGTAGGTCCCGATGATTTTACACAAAGTCATTCCACATAAACGAATTCCATAAGTAACGTTGTGTCCCAGTTTCCCAAAATTAATATTTAGAATAAAAGCTTAAAATAATCAGACAACACTGAGTACATCAAAACTCCACAAGGAATAATACATATATTAGGAAATTAAGAGCATCGGCCTTCATGATCATATGATCTCGGGAAAAACTTAAAATGGATCCAAATTAGACACGAGCGTAATATATAGGGATCGGTCTAATCCATAATTGGTCCAAGAATGAGATATCGAAGAGCGACTTATTGAGACTATCATTGCCCCATCTCTTAGGGCATCTCCTATGTATAGATCAGTCCAAGTCCAGCTTCCCCTCACTCAGTCCAGCTTCCCCTCTGAATCCAAGTCCAACTTCCCCTTTCATTTTCATAAGTCATCTTCAATGTATCAATCTATCAATTCCATTTAATTAAAATTCTCAATTCCCCCACTCTCACTTAATAATAAGAATAATAATAATAGCAATACTAATAATAATAAAAATTAACTCGTATGTGAAATAAATAAATAATTAATAACAATATGTAATGTTCAGGTTATGTTGTTTTTTATTTTAACGAGTCATATGTAATGTTCATTAAGTTCGTTTAAGGTTTATTATAAAAAAGAAAAAGTTCTATTAAGGTTTCAATTTTATTAATTAAATTAAATTTGAGTTTCAAATAATTAACTTTTAAAGAGATTTTCAAATTGGTGCACAATAATACAACAACTAAATACTTGATTGACATGATTTGAAAATTATAAAAATAATTTAATATTGACATTAAATTTTCCAACATAATAGTTACATTAAATTTGATTTTATTAAATAAAAGTACATTTTATAATAAAATTAACTTTTTAAAAATAATACACAAATTAAATAAAACTAAGATTAAATAAGAGTTTAGTTTTATTAATAAAAACAAATTATTCTAGTTGTATGATTTAATACACAAATTAAATACAAACTAAGGTTTAATACATAAATACAACCTAATTAAATAAAAGAAAAAAAAACAAAAAAAAAAAAGAAAGGAATAGCAGGTGGCCGACAAGTGTCGGCCACCTGCTGGCTGGGCGGGCGAGTGCAACACACTCGCCCGCCCAGGCGAGTCACCGCTTGCGAGCGGTGAGGCAAGCCACAGTTGGCTTGCCTCACCGCTTCAAGCGGTGTAGAGGCAAGGGGAAGGTCAATTTGCTCTATCACCCCTTTATACATAGAAAGTGACAATTTTTCCCCTCCCAATCCAAAAACCCCCCAATCTATTTTCCCCCCAATACATAGGAGATGCCCTTAGAGTGTGCATGTGTTGAGACCATATCCTACGACCCCAATTTCCCAAATGTAGGTCATACGATTGACTACCAGGATATTTCCACAACAAAAAGGGACAAGTTTGCAGGTCAAACGGGAAAAATAATGGAATATGCGAGTGACACCGCCTTGTACTCATAGTGAGATCAGATGTCCCGGCTCAGCCATACAAATAATATGACTTGTACAAATTCGTTACAAATTTATGTTTGTTTAGAAAGGAACATCATGGATGTAGGGAAACATACCTCAACTCAGATGCAAATGTAATCAAGGCAGCAACCCTAAAATTTCATACCCTATATATAAAAATGTATTTTTTTATCATTAATGAACACGCAATTACCTATACTCCATAATCTCATATATATATATACTATATTCATTTGTTTTCAAGTTCAACAATACATATCTCACTTATTATTAGAGGAGTAATTCGCCAAAACCACTCTCGTCCCAAACTCATTGTCTTTTGTTTTGTAAGGAAAACATTTATTAGGAGATAATGAATAGGTAGATTTAAGCATACCGCAATATTTTATCAACGCATAATTAAATTTTATTTTATCGAATAAGTTAGAATATATATCTCATAGATATCTCCATATATATTGTTGATGTGTATTCTAATAACTCTAATTACACATATATGCAAGTTACACAAGCTACATAGTCGATCTTCAATTAATAGAGAAGAAAAATTGAGTGATTTTTTTCTCACTACATATATAGAGTTGTTTTGTTTGGGATACTTACTCTTTATATTTTTTATAATAATAGTTGGGGTACTTACTCCAATTGATTAGGAAAGGTGCTAAACGTACCAAACGTTAGCTATAAGTTCACGAAAAATATTTGCTAATTAAAGCGATGGTGGTTGGGGTAGGGTCTCTTGTCCCCTAAAAGTTTGCCATAGGATTCTAATTTGTGTTACATCGTCAACGTCACAATTCCAACGGCAGGGATCCAACACTCCACCATCGAATTGCTTATACTGTGCCACGTGTACCGAAAATGTGACTATTTGTGTTTGTCAATTACCAAACTACCCAAAATCACAACCATTAATACCGCGTTGCCCAGACATGACGAAACTTAAAGGAAAGTCGAGCCAAAAACCTCATTATACCACTAATCATAAGAATCAATTTTATATTTATTACAATTATTAAGTTTCTTCTTTTAAATTATTTATGTGTAACTACTTTATACTATATCTGCATGGTTTCATCTTTTCTTATTTTTTTTGTTCCAGCTGTGAGCTGGCGTAGTGGCCGTAATATATAGGACAAATTGCACCATACTACCATAGTACTATATATAATTATACTTTGTACCATGAGGAGCTTTTATTGAAATAATTTAATGTTGTTCTGTAAAATTAATTTGCTTCTAAATCAATTAATATAATTATAATTATCCCATTTTAGTTATCTAATTGATCACTGGTTAATTTGTTGGTTAACATGAGTTGTACTAATATCATAAATCAAAAAGTATTATAAGGGTCAGACCATCTACGATGGCAGAGACTAAATCTATAATTTTGAAAAAAAAAACCTCTCAACTATATATTTTGGGAGGCCAAATTTTAGGTTGACTCAAATCTAGTTTCGTATTGATCTAAAAATTTTAATTTCATATTTGAGACCCTTTTTTAATCTAAAGAGTAGAGATAAAGTAGATAAACCACAAGATATCATGCGAAGAGAGATAAGATAATCTTTTTTGTTTAAATAAAATTTTCATATTTTTTTATAATTAAATATTCTACATAATTTCTTTTCTTTACACATATATAAATATACATTTTATATTTTTTTACACCAAATATTTCAAAACTTTTATTCATATACCAATATATATAACCGTTTTATCATCATAAAAACTTTGCTTCTATGTATAAAAATATTTCAATTTTTTTATAATAATAATTTTATATTCACTATTTTAATAATTCATATATCAAGTTCGTTTTTTCTTTTTTTCTTTTTTTTTTTCATAAAAGTAGAGCAAAAATATTATATGATACAAAGATATGGCCTGAAATAATATCTTAACAAAAAATTGTTTACTTATTTACTAATTTATATGGGAACATGCAAAAATATAAGTTAAGAATGTTTAACAAAATATAAACATAAGAAAAGTTAATCAAAATAAATATTTAACATTTATTAAAACTTCGGATTATAGGGACCTAAACTTTAAAACTGAGGGAAAATCTTATGTATAGATGAATAATGGTATTTTAAGAGAGACTGAAATATAGGCTTAGCTTACCAACCATTGGAAATTGTCTTACAAACAAAACAATTGATATGATTTTTTTTCTGTCTTTTTTATGTTAGAAATACCAATTTTCTATTTTCGAATCAATTTTTTAGGTAAATTTTATATGCAACTTCTATTGACTGTAACACCCAAAAATAATAAATCACAATAATATATAAAAGTCACATGTCAAATTAATTAGGATAAATTTAAAGAGCTACATAGTCTACCCATAGATCAAATTTTCATTGTACTTAATCAATGAAAAAAAAAAAGGTTTAATTTCGAAACTCGTTGTTTGCTTTGATAATCTCTTATTTTTCTTGATTTAGTAATTTCTTCACAATTTTTCATAATATATTCAAGACTTTTTGAAAACCTCTCAATATTCAGTTGAGTTGAACATACGCTACTAACGAAATTTCGATCCATAAGTCTACATTCATTCACCATATATTTTTCTTAAAGTTGGTTAACATATTTTCACAATGGAAATTAAAAATACAAAGAGATATAAAAATCCAGCTATCCAAGCATCCAACTACCAAGTGACCTTCAAATAAGTTGGTTTCATAGATAATGACAGAGATTTTTAACAATAAATTGCATACGGGCCAAACTGAATTAACGTTAAAACACAAGGACCACTAGGTAGAAAATCACAATATAATCTAATTATTCAATATTTTAATTAATGTATCCGTTTACGAATAT
Source organism: Penstemon barbatus (assembly GCA_003313485.2). Taxonomy (NCBI): domain Eukaryota; kingdom Viridiplantae; phylum Streptophyta; class Magnoliopsida; order Lamiales; family Plantaginaceae; genus Penstemon; species Penstemon barbatus. The sequence goes on along the minus strand of CM064877.1, from coordinate 12,852,122 downwards.
TTTTTAATGAGAAAATACTTCTCACACCATATACGTAATCGAAACTGATAAATAAATCAGAACAAACAAAAGCGAGTAAAGTCCGACAGAGGGGTCGGTGGAGGAGAAATAAGCTAGCAAAAATAGCTCTCTTCATCTTAAAACCACTGCCAAAATTCCGGCCACATTCTCGCCGGATTCTAGATTCCGATGGAATTATATCTTATTTAACTGTTTGTGAGCTCTTCCGCTGTTCACATTGTTGGAGGTCGACAATGAAAGTTTTATCTTTAATACGGTGAAAATTTTCGAAGTATCTGTGGTGCTTTTTTCACGGTTCCGGCTTTTTGTACAGTGCGCCGATCTCGCCTTTTGAAGGTAAAGTAACCTTTGGGAAACCAAAAAAATAAATAAATAGAATCTGATTCTTTCTTTTGATTTTTCTTTTTGGTCTTCTGTGGTTGCAGCTTTTTCCAGTAATGATTTTTGAAAAAAGGTTAGGGCTTTTTATGCATAATAAGTTGGGGCTTCTTGTATTTGCTGTTGTTTTTGGTGGACAAATTGAATTATTTTGCTATAGTATTGGCCTTTCCAGTATAACCTAGTGGGAAATATTCTGATTTATAGGGTTTTCATGTTTACATGTGTATATGGTTAGTGGTAAAATATGAGTTTTGGAAGTGATTGGCTGCAAAAAAGTAATAGTAACTTGTTGCTGTCAATTTTAATCAGAAAAAATAATTTATTAGGAGAGTTTGAAGACTTTGAGTTTATTCAGGGATGTGTGGAGAGTTGTTACTATTTGATGTGAGATTTCATGGAAATATGCTGTGAATTTCCTTTTACAGGGGCAGTGTGCATACACAAGTGTTGTCTTTGTTATTCTTTCTGTCATGGTTCCTTTTTTCACACTAATCTAGGCAATTTCTGTTTAGTAAATTGGCTCTTTAAGACACTAGCTTTTGTTGTTTATTCTCCTCCCGCTCTCTGTTTCTCTCTCCCTCATCTATACCTCAGGAGCTGCAAGTTGTTTTGGTAAGAAAGATTAGTTTTGCTTTCTTCAATCACTTTTCTTCTTCCTTTGATTTCCCTTCATCTTTTTGGGGGTGGGTTGCTGAGTGGGAGGGGCTATCATGGTTGAAATTTTGCACTAAGTAGCTAACTTTATCAGATTTCAACTTAAATCTACAGATTACTTTCTAAATTCTTTCAAAGCTGGATCCGAGCAACTTCTCATCTTGTACTCATTTTTATTCTTATGGTCTATATATCATTGTTGTATATAAATTCAATTTTATGTCTTTTACTAGGTATTGAGATGAATGGTATTCATCAAAATGGAAAAAACCACGGCTTTGAAGAGACATACCCAGGATGCCTAGGAAGAATGGTGAACCTCTTTGAGTTGAACTTAGGCCTATCTGCAAATAGGCTTCTTACAGATAAACCGCATCGAGATGGTATGCTCACTTTTCCTATTAATTACTACTATAGTACTATGTTTTATATTTTTTCTTTATAGAAACTTATATTTCTCATTTAGGAGAAGTGGAGTTTCGTAATGCTATCAGTCCTTGTTCATACCAATAAGGATTTCTGGCGTGGAACGGGACTTTATAAATAACATAAAAACAAGGATGCAGTTCTTAATGACCTTACATGATTTTTGTCATTTTGAGTTGCTCTTCCTCTCCTTTTCGAATTTTATTTTCTTATTCTTCTCTTTCACTGTTGGGGCATTAAAGTTACTATTTTCCTGTATTATATTATAAATAAATAGACAATATTATATTATAAATAAATAGACAATAAGCTGCCAAGTGATTTCATAGTAACTGGTACACAGGTTCCCCTCTCTCGAGAAGCAGATCCGATGTATCGAGGATGAGTCCATCCAATGATCAAGTAGAAGACAAAGTGGTATAGTATCTGTAACTATCAGTTAGTATCACAAAGTTGGACCATTATGTGGAAACTTATCCCCTTATATTTTACATAGATTTGCTTACTATGATAATTTTGTGCTGGTCTGAATCGTGCAGATTGTGTCCGAGTTCAAGAACACTTCTTTAAACAAAAAGGCAAACGGAACGCCTATGAAAATGCTCATTGACCAAGAGATGTCCAAAGAAGTGGACTCCAGACGCAGTCCGCCTAATTTAGTTGCCAAACTAATGGGACTTGATTCCCTTCCACGACGGGAACCTGACTCAGCCACTCAGAGAAGCCACTGTAGAGGTCATCCTCGTAGTCAGTCGGATATACCTTTGAGTTACTGGGAGCAACAGAATGGGTTCTTTCACTACGTCGAGCCAAATGAATACAAAGATGTTTATGAAATATGGCAGCAATCACAGAAATCACCACATAAAGGAAGATATGCTCAAACTACCAAGGACAGAAAGATGGCTCTTGTTCGTCAGAAGTTTGTTGAAGCAAAGAGATTGTCTATGGATGAAAATCTACGCCAATCTAAGCAATTCCATGAAGCGCTAGAAGTTTTAAATTCCAATAAAGACTTATTCCTGAAGTGTCTACAAGAACCAAAATCAAAGTTTTCTCAGCACCTACACAATTTGCACTCTATTCCTCCTCCTCCAGAGACAAAGCGAATCACTGTTCTTAAACCTTCAAAGATGGCAGACAGTAGGATCTGTGCTGGGAATAAAGATGGAAAACAAATGAAAACAAGTGCTTTGGTTCAGCGGAATGAATTGGAGAAAAGCCATCTGGTAAGTTCACCTCCGGCGACTTGGAAGAATTATAAAAATACAACTCAACCAACAAGAATAGTAGTTCTAAAACCAAGCCCTGGGATACCACATGACGTTAGGTCTGTGGGATCGCCACAATCAGAATCACCGAGGATATTAAACGGGAAAGAATTTTTTGGGGATGTCGAAGACGATGAGAATCAAGAATCAAGAGAAGTTGCAAAAGCAATCACACAGCAAATGCGTGAAAAACTAGGCAGGCACTGCAGAGAGGAAACCTTGGTTTCTTCAGTCTTCTCCAACGGCTATGTAGGTGATGAAAGTTCATTCAATAAATCGGAAATCGATTATGTGGCTGATAATCTCGGTGATTCAGAGGTCATGTCGCCTATGTCTAGGCACTCTTGGGATTATGTTGATAGGCTTGATAGTCCATATTCATCTTCATTCAGTAGAGTGTCTTATTCTCCAGAGTCATCTGTTTGCAGAGAAGCAAAGAAACGTCTTTCTGAAAGATGGGCCATGATGGCATCTAATGGGACATGTCAGGAACATAGACATGTTCGGAGAAGCTCCAGCACATTGGGTGAAATGCTTGCTCTATCTGAGGCAAAGAAGGCAGTATTTCCTGGTGGGGATGGAATTTCTAGTGAAGAGACCAAAGATTCAAACTCTCCCATAGTTGGTGAAAAGAGAACGGATGAAATTTTGGATAATTCACCAAGGAATCTCATGAGATCAAAATCTGTACCTGTATCTTCTTCTGAGTTTGGAAGTAGGCTTAACATAGACATTCCAGTTTCAGATAAAGATAAACTGGAAGCTCCTAAGGAGGAAACAAAGGGTAGAAATGCTAAATTGTCATTCAAAGGGAAAGTTTCGAGTTTGTTTTTCTCAAGGAATAAGAAACCTACTAAAGATAAATCTCTTGCATCTCAAACCAAATTTGAACATGACTCCTTTCCTAGAGAAATCGGCAATGGTAAAACTGAAAGTCATAGCAACAATGGGCACTCCTTTCCAAACCTAACTGGCAAGCTTGGCATGACATCTTGTGAGGTAATTTCGCCATATTTATGAGTGCTCATGCCATATCCTTATTTGATCTATCATTTGTCACGGTCTTATTTCTCGTGGTCACAGGTGTGCAGATTTTATGCCAAGCATTTGCAACTGATTAAATGCTTTGTTTGGCTTTATATTTTCTTTCACACCTGCAGTATCTTAAGAATCTTTCAAGAGTTTTTCTTACAGCTTTCTTTGACATGATAGTCAGTCAAAACTTCAATGATGCTCAGTTTGTAGCAAGTTTCCTACTAGAATTATTTGTTTCAAATTGTTGGTGTTTTTGTATTATAGGCCGCTAATATCATTTTTTGTTTACTTGTGATTGCAGGATGTTAAATTGCTAGTACTATCTTTTTTTGCTAGAAAAATTGATAATTATGTTATTTTAAACTGCAACAATGGAGACTAAATCTTAAATATTTTGACTTTTGCAGACTGGACTGTCCGTGTCAAAACCTGTTGGTGAGAACCTGGACCAGCCAAGTCCAATATCTGTCTTAGATCCACCATTTGAGGAGGAACATACAGCAAGATTGTTACGTCATTCTGACCGACAAGGTACAGCTTGTAGCTAAAATTTCTCGCTTCATATTCATTTTTCCTTGCATTATATTTTTCTCCTCTTGATTTGGTTTTGGGTCGTTAATTTGTTTTGTCCTACTATCAATACAGGAGTTGAGTTGCTACTTAATCCTGTTGGATCAAACTTGATTGATAAATCACCACCTATAGGATCCATTGCTCGCAACTTATCATGGGATGAATCATGTCTGGACACAGCCTCCTCGTATCCCATAAAGGAATCTTTGATTAACCAAGGAATAGACGAAGAAGAACAAGAATGGTTTTTCTTTGTTAAGACATTATTATCTGTGGCTGGTCTTCAAGACGAGGTGCAATCTAACTCATTTTTGGCTAGATGGCACTCACCCGAAAGTCCGTTAGACCCATCATTAAGAGAAAATTATATCGATTTAAACGAGAAGGCAACTCTACATGAGGCCAAGAGAAGGCAAAAGAGATCAACCCGAAAGCTTGTGTTTGATTGCGTAAATGCAGCCTTAGTGGAGATAGCAGGATATGGGCCACAGTCGAGCCAAAGAGCTATTCCATGCCTTGGGGCCAACATTGTAAAGAATGTACCATCCACATTGGTGGATGAGGTATGGGCCCATATTAACATATTATTCTCTGGGGAGTCCAGATGTGTTTCGGATGATTGTGGGGACCACAGCAGCCTGGTGGTGGAGAGGGTGGTGAGAAAAGAGGTGGTGGGTGGGGGGTGGATCGATAATTTAAGACTGGAAATAGATAACTTAGGAAAGGAAATCGAAGGGGAGTTGCTGGAAGAGCTTGTGCGGGATACGGTGGCTGAATTGACAGGTAGAGTGTGACGAGGTTTATTCTTATTCTTTCAAGTAAACTTGTATCCGTTCAACTATATTATTTTTGTGTTAAGATTCACACGACAATGGTCCCCCTGCCCATCTATAATTGTTCAGGAATGCAACTTGTTGAAAATATGCATTTAGATACATGTCTGGACATCATCTGTATATTTAGTATTCATTGTATTACCCATTTTCTTTTGTCCAATCATAGTAGAACTATTTAATAAATATAAATATGTGACATATGTATAGAATATTGGCTGGCATTGTCTTCATTATGAGATGGTCCTGCAACTATTTTATGGGGTTCTCAGAAACGTCTCCTTAACCTATACCCATTTTAAATGTCAAGAAGATCCATGGTCGGATAGTTGCCTTATTTTAATCTTCCCATGTGCCTACTTATGTGTGGTTTTGATGGAATGGTTGGATTTTTTCTAATCACAAAAACTTTCATGTAGTGCTGTTAAAGACGTTGTGAATGAGATAGGTAAATGCTATACCAAAGATTCTATTTCAGACAGTATTTGGGTGCATCCATTCAATTAAAAAGATTATTAATATATATATATATATATATATATATATATATATATATATATATATATATTTTTTTTTTTTTTTTTTGGTACAAAAAGATTATTAATATATTGTATACATTTAAGTATACTTTTCAAATAGGCTTCTTTCTTTTTGCCAAATTTCTGGTATGGCCTGGGATTTTGCCATAAAGAAATTAGCCTAATAGATGAATGACACCTATTCCAATCTTTTTGTGGGTTACACAGAATGCACGAGATGGGTTTAATTGAATAAAAAACCAATTTAATCATGCAATATATTAGTATAATGGTAAGGATAGATGGGAAAAGTATAATATGCCAATAGATGATTAAATTTTGCAGCCTTTGAAAGTGATTCCTTGAATTCTGCTCTCAAAGACCTCCTCCAGTCACTCTCTCTCCTTTGAAATGGCCAAGTGAAGTCGACGCAAAGCGAAACTCTCCTTAAATGGCCAAAGTCATATCTGTCAAAGTGGACGGCTCGATCTATTCCCTTATTTCTGACTTATTTTCCTTCATTAATGCGTAATCATATCCCACTATGAAAAAAAGTTTCTCACCAAATTAAAAAGTACTCCCTCTATTTCACAATGCATGTCTTTTTAGAGAGAATATTTTGTTCCACGATACACGTTATTTTAGAAATTCAGGATAAATTTAAATGCTATTTTGATATTTTTACCCTTCTTCATTAAAAAGAGAGAAGAAAGATGTATGGAAATTGGAAAAGAAAGAGATGGATTATAGGAAGTTACAATAACTTAATTGCTTCTCAAGGGTAATTTTGTCCAACTACACTCTTATTTTTCTAAAATTTAGGGTATTAATTGATTTCTTAATCCTTGTGAAAAAACCTTAAACGACATGTAAGTTGTAATATTATATTACAAGAGTCATTTGGTAGCAAAATTTGCATAAAGTAAATCGAAGCTCTAAAACATTCTGGATGGCATAATTCCAGTATTGCGTACTGGACTGGTATTCAATTTTCAAAAAGAGAGCAGAAGCAGATATTGTGGGATTCACGAGGCATTTCATGTTCTATGTCTATTCTTTCGTATCAACTCAACGTTGAATTGAAATTCTTGGCTTGTAGTAAAAAAGTGAACCTACTTTTACTGTCATGCAAATAATATTTCCAATCACCAATTGACTATTTTCTACTTTTGCAATTGCGAGGAGGAAGATAATAACATGTAAAAGTGCAAGGTCCGGGTTAAACGGAAACAGCTAAATGAAAACGACAGTTTATCTCATGGGAGAGTCACATGGGCATTGGGGTAGGCCGCGTATTGCGTTTAGGATTTCGGTTATTTGGATTATTATAATTATATGCCTTGTACTCATTAATTCTTGACCCACAAATCTTACAAATTCAGTCATCTTTCATCAATATGAAGATTTTGGTTCATTTGGTGGGTCCCCAAATCCAATTATTTGTTAATTATTGGTTCGTACAATAATGTTTAAAGATTTGTATGACAAGCTTAATTATCTCTATCTCTTAGAAAAAGGAAAACTTCAAAAATTACAACATTAATTAATTTAATGTCAATATATTTCACTTACATTCTGAATAATTACAAAAAACATACAGCACATTCAAAGACTCACTTCTTTTATTTCAACACTAACCATACACAACAATTTTCTATCAGCTATATACTCAGATTGGTGAACAAAAAACACTTGGAAAGACTTATTATATACATCAACTTACTGAACTGGAGAAGAGGATAAATGACTGATAAAAGGAAAAACGCACCACGTATTGCTGCTCTTTGTTTGCTCCAAGAGAAATTAATTGCATATAATGACTTCACTGCTTCACATCAGTGGATGGGTTTTGATTCAGCGAGTTATGTTTTGCATCACCACTATTCAATCGATACTGCATCAAGAAAGTAATTAGGGTGTTAACAAGGATAAAAAGACTGATTAATGGCGTGAACTAAAAAAAAAACGTAATACTGAACCAACTATATAAGACCATTTAAAAACAGGGACCAAAAAATGGAAGAAACTTCTATCTGTACATGCATCCTTGAATTAATTAGTGTTTAAAGCATATAATCCAGCATAATTGTAACTTCCTCTTAAACTCTTCTGACAAATAATGTTATATTCAAGTATTCCAACATACAAAATGTTGATGAGAATCATACAAAATAAAAATAAAATAAACAGGTAAAAACGAAAGCTGCATGCATGGCCCAGGACGGTATTCTTCCCAGACATTTGGTTGGACCACATGCATGATTGGTTTGATATGTATAAGCATAGACATCTACAGTTCCAGTCTGAAGTTCAGCAAGGCAAAAAGATGGCAAAAGGCAATATTAGTCCTTTAACTTCTGCAGGGATGCGAATATGGGACACTTGTAGTTCCGGCAAGCAATTTAAAAATTAAGGACTAAAATTACGGTAAAAGGATTAAAATTGCAACAATTTAAAACATATAGTAGGTATATTGCTTGCCGAAACTATATGTGTACGCGTCTCCGCAAAAGTTAAAGGATCAGTATTGCTTTTCTGCCGCAAACAGATACATAGGCGTTTTGTTAAAACAATGCAACTTTCAGAAGTTATCGCCAGGTTAGTAAAAATCATATTTACAGATGCATTAGTAGCACCAGCAATGCTTATTGTTAACATGCTTATTCTTCTGATTTTTGTCCTTATTCATGACAATGGTTCATCTAAACCTACTCAATACTCATTCTATTCTTTCAAATTAATTTTTAAGTTACGATCACCAGCTAGTCTAAATTTAGTCATTTATTCGAACAATTTCACATATCTGGTAGTATTACTGGCACCAGCAATGCTTATTGTTAACATGCTTATTCTTCTGATTTTTGTCCTTATTCGTGACAATGGTTCATCTAAACCTACTCAATACTCATTCTATTCTTTCAAATTAATTTTTAAGTTACAATCACCAGCTAGTCTAAATTTAGTCATTTATTCGAACAATTTCACATATCTGGTAGTCCCTATAGCTAACTAAATAAAAAAGGTAGATGCACCTGTGTTAAATAATGCCAAAATTACGGCAAACTAATTACTGAAAATTTCAAACACAGAAATGACCATTCTGATATAAAATTGACAATCCTTCAATATTGTAAGCATAAACTGGCATTTAATAATCAGATATCTACCTTTTCTCGCATTCTTGAACTCCAGATATCAGAATCGCCTCTAGCTGGCCCAGAGGCTTGGCTTGGATATGGAGTGAGGAGTGGTTCCCTTGTATTACTCCTAAAACTATAGTCTCCCTCAATGTCATTGTCTACTCTCTGACTGGAAACCAAGGATCTGAGTATTATTGCAAATAGTAGGGATAGTGCCTGAAAAGAATACAAAAGTCATAACTATGTACCGACAATAACTGGATATGCAAGGAAGTACGTTATTTAGCAGTTCAAATGTAACTTCTACATTTGATTTCCCCTTCCCTTAGCAGTCAATAAGTCGTTCATGGAAGAAAATTATTCATAGTAAGAAAACTAATTTGAGAAAGGTAGCAATGCATCCAAGGACAAAAGGGGAACGGAGAAAAGGTTTATTAAATCTAAAATATATGCGGAAAAAACTAGTACAGTCTGCAACATCTGGTAAAGTACCAAGCAATTATGAATATTGGAGTACTACCAGAGATTATCTTCTTGGGAAGACATTTGAGTATATATGCCCACACCAGAGTTTGTTAAAAGTGTTTGACAGATAAAGTTCCAGTGATTATTATGCTTTGGATAAATGAATAAGAAATTAGAGTTCCCAACAGTGGCAGCTATAAATTCCATGTTCGCATAGTCATCCAAAAACACAATGTTTATAAGCTCAGTTGGCAGTTGGTTAAGGCAGATATTAGTAAATGCTGTTTATAAAATGAGGGACAGGAGGCTATAAAGAGAAGGACAATTCAAAGGTGAAATAAATTGGAAAAAAAAAAAGACAAATTAGCAAAGGGAAGATATTTTTGTTCAATGAGAGATTAGGCAGGTAACACATCCCAGTCGAACTTTTACAAAGATTGATGTGGATCACTTTTTTCTGTATGCTAAACTTGCACATTATTCTATTTCAATATGTGCATAAACCCCTTGCTTGTGTAACTGCACATTACCCTAATAAACCTGGAGACTTTTTAGTTTTTTTCAGAACTACAGGAAGGTTTCAACCCTACATGGCTATTCCATGACTACATGGGTTATTCAACAGAACTACTAAATCACAGGATATTTGCCATCGCCCAATTAAAGGTTCTTGTAAGAAACCGCAAAAAAATAGGCTTAAAATAAACTGTATGGCACTAAATCCTCGTGATGCAATATAGTTTACCACCCTTCCACCGGCAAAAAAAAAATGACATCGGAAATACTAACTAGGAACTATAATGACATTACACATCATTCTAGAATAATGGTTTTTAATATACATATTTTCTTAAGAAAATGATAGGAGCTAGCATCCTGGTGACCTAAAAACGAGTTACATTGCACATGGATAAAAAAACTAAAGTCATAATGTCCACCAAAACTTTAAGGCTTGAATGTAAGAAAAATTACAACTCACAAACCAAAGAGGAGGATGCAAACATGCCTGTATTATAACAATAGCAATGCCAACCCACTCAAAGACATCCACGTTGTCCTCAATAAAGGTACGCAGACTGTCAAGTTCTCCAGTGGGATCAAATGGGAGATCCTGAAAATATTTGATGTCAATGGTGAGGTACAAGAATGAAAACATAAGCATAACAACAAAAAATGTTCTACCTTTTCCCAGTGGCGATCAACTGCAATAAAAACCACCAAACCCACTTCTAGTAGAACAAATATGGTAGTCAGTACAGCGTACTGGTATCTCATGCGGTCAAGGACACATGCTTGTGACAATAATTGATGATCTCCACAAACTTAAGCTTCGATCAGATTACCCGAAAAAAAAATAACAGGGAATAAAATTTGTCAAATATACTTGTTCGGGAGCAGTTGCTCTGGAAAAAAAAATATATCTTGTTAGGGAGCAATAATTTGAGGCCTTATAACTGATGTTAAGAAGACTGACATAAGTTAACCATTTCCTAAACACCACATCCTAGGAAGCAATTCCTTGTCTCAATAGCACAGGTATAATACAAAAATTGAATGAAGCAAAATTTTCCATTTTCCTCAGTTTCAATTCTCTTAATAGAGTTGTCAACTAAATTTTATTTTTAGTTTCTGAGAAAAATTGCATAATCGGAATATTTGATTTCAAACAGCTCCTCTCTGTCTCTCAAATTCCATGACTACTGGTATTTATGCTTCTTTGCCATCCACAGTATTAGTTTTTCAGGTACTTCGAAATCCTTTTTACACCCAGACTACATCAATTCTTCTCATCACTATTTCATTATACAAAAGGCAACTCAAAATTCAGATTATTCTAATAATTTGAAAATTTAGTCAGATTCCAATTTTAAAGTATCACCGAGAAATTTATGCCTACTTTGCAGATATAACGATCAAGAATGAAATAAAACAATATTCCCATGCCGAAGAAAAACAAATAGATTAAAGGGATATTTGGCCAAATAGCCTTCTCCCAAATGTTTTTTGCAAAACTAGCCTTTTCTTTTTTCTTTTTTTTTTCCTTGGTTTTAATAACAATTAAATCTAATTAAACACAATTAAGTCTAATTAATCAGTTAATCTAATAATAATAATACAAAACACCTATAAAATTCATTTCCAACTCTCAATTCAAATTTCAAAATTTTTCTAACTACAAAAAACTCTCTAAATTTTTATCACGAATTTTTGTCACTTGTCACTTGGACGCCCAAGTGACAAGCGGCAGTAATGTCGCTTGTCACTTGGGCGTCCAAGTGACAAGTGACAAATTGCAATAATTGTCACTTGTCACTTGGACGCCCAAGTGACAAGCGGCATTACTGCCGCTTGTCACTTGGGCGTCCAAGCGCCCGGTGACATTTGAAGATACTCTTATCTTCAAATGTCACCGGGCGCTTGGAGGTCCAAGCGACCGGGTGACATTTGAAGATGATTCGAATATACTCATCTTCAAATGTCACCCGGTCGCTTGGACCTCCAAGCGACCGGTGACAAATGTCGCAGTTTTGTCGCTTGTCACTTGGACGCCCAAGTGACAAGCGGCATTATTGCCGCTTGTCACTTGGGCGTCCAAGTGACAAGTGACAAAAATTCCGGATTATTTTGTAATTTAAAGTTAATTAATAACATAATCTAAGGAAGGCTATTTTTGCAAAGGCAACATTCATAAAGCTAGTTTTGCAAATTAAAAAAGCCATAAGGCTATTTTTGCAAATGACTCTAGATTAAAGGAAAAAGGATACAAAGCAAAGGCAACAGCCGTTGATAGCTTCTGCCGCAATGTGGCCAATACAGGTGATACAACATACCAGAATTCCGATTCCCATAGATGCATATATAAACCTGTCCACAAAATTTACACAATTAAATAATCATTGAACAAATAATCAAAACAAATAATCAAAACAAATTATCTCATCAGAAACAAGGAAAACTCGCTTCCAACCCTAATTCCTAAAACGCAATAGATACTACTCAACGTTAAACAACTTAGAAAGAATGTGAGCATACCATGGAGCTGGAAGAGAGTGGAAATTGATGTGGAGAGCATTGTCGTTGAATGAAACGATGCCGTCAGAATTTAATGAATTAATGACGTCACGGGGGAGCTGAATACCAGAATCAGGCGGCGGAGAAATTTCGTGGCGGTGGTGCTGCCATTGATTGAGCATGAAAGCAGAGTATATAATTATTGAGATACCAATAAACGCCTGCAGAAAATTTAGGAATTTGAGGACGGAAGCAAGACATGTATGGCAACAAGGGGTTCTCATTTCTGGAACTCTGTTATCGAAATTCAAATAAAACCTAACATCTCACTCTAAAAGAAAAAAGAAAAAATTGATTTTGAGTTTCCCATGTTCTTAACCAGGTAGGATTTTGCTTTTTTCTTCTTGTTTTCATTTGAGAAAATCTGTTAAATGATTATGAACTTCGTAAAACATAGGCATAGAGATCTTACTGTCTAATGCAAGCCCAACAATCAGTTGGGCCTGTGCAGAGTAAACTTTAAACATGTTGGGGAAGAAGGGCTTGAAGTTAAATACTGGGCCTCAAGGTTTTTAAAAAGTTGGTTTAATCTAAGCCTATTAGCTAGTCGAAGAGAAACTTGGTTCATCTAAATTAAACTTTTAATCAAACCAAAAAAAATCTTGATCGTCAGGTTGAACATTTAATTAAATTTCACTTATTTATGTGTTAATATGAGACATTCGCATATATTTATCAATTATATTTCAGTTTTGTCTTGTTGAAATGGAACATGGGATGGAATTTTGAGATGAACATTATGTTAATTACTAAGGGCCTATTTGAAATGTGTTTTGACTCGGTTTGGCAGGTCTTGGTTTCAAATATATGATTTTGGTGGTTTCGGTGAAACCTTTAAATCCCATTTGGTTAGATTTTGGAAGCTGAGTTTTGTGGTTTTATAAAAGTTGAAATCCTATTTGTATTGAGTTTGGATGCTGGCGTTTAGGGAAAAAGTAGATGGTAAGTGTCAAATCAATGTCCTTTTCATCGAGTCTGGGTTTTTGAATATGTTTGTGATGAGTTTCATGAGTTTGATAAAAATTCATTCGAAAAGACTTTGGTCAGGTCTCTCGAAACTTGCGAGTCGGGCCAAAACCCATCTACATAAGCCCTCAGGGCCTATTGGATATGTTTTGGTTTGATTTCGCTTGGTTTTAGTTTTAAAAAATTAGTTTGGGTACTTTTGACAATTTATTTGGATTTAGTTTAGCTGTTTGGAGAGAAAAAGATATGCGATAGATGTCAAGTCAAGTTTTTTTATAGAAAATATGTAGGTGATATACTGATGTATATGTATCAAATCATTGTCTTTTATATATTCAATGTTTATTCTGTTTGAATATATAAGTTGAACCTAAGTTTAGTGAAGCTATACTTAGATTTTATTTGTAATGGTTTTGGCTCAGTTTAATGCAACGTAAGATCGAACAATACTTAATCAAATGGCTAGAGCCTAAATTCTCACTATATTTTTAATTGTACTACTCCCTTATTTTAATTTATTCTATTTGAATAAAAATTCGAAAGCTACTATTAACATATGGAATTGATTTTTTCTTATTCCACAATTACTTAATTTGTGGTGGTTGTGATTGTCTCCTCTTCCTCCACAGTACTGATTCTTGCCTAAGATCCCTGGTTCGGCCGAGCCCAACATTGACATAGCAAATGTATATACATGTATATAAATGTATATACATTGACATAGCAAATGTATATAAATTTGACATAGCAACCCCTTTGAAATTCAATTAGATTTAGAAGCGTGTTCATATTACAACCCCACTGACCATGTGACATTACCATTATACCCTAACTCTTTATTTGTAAAAGTCCAATATACCCTTTTATTTAAAAATAAACAAAACAAAAATTGAAGCAACCTGCCCAACTCCGTCTTATCCCCAAGCTCCGCCAGCCCCACCACTACCTTGGCCATTGAGAAGGCCTGGGATCGGTAATCCCAGGCCGACAACTACTTGAGGAAGGGCTACCAAGACTGCGACAACGTCTAGTCGTAGGTCGCCGTAGGTCTAGGATCTTCGATTCTAGGCCGACGATGGCTTGTGAACTCCTCTCCAGGTCATCACCGGTCTAAGAACTGTTTGGGGAGGAGTGGGGGGTTGAGGGAGGGGGGAGGGGGAAATAGGTGTATCGAGGTTGAGGTTGGTGTGGAGTGGGAGCCTGGGAGGTGGTGTGGGTGTTTGGGGTACTTTTTTTTATATTAAATATTTAGAATTAAATTATGTAAATAGCATTTTTATATTTATAAAAATTTATATTACAATGGATTTTTATTTAATATTAGTTCAATTTATTCAATTACTACTTAATTATATAAATTTATCAAAAATTTGAATAAAATATTAAAATTATCAATTTTATGTGATATTATAAATGACATTCAAGTTTTAAAATTCTAAAATAAATTATTAAAACTACTAATGAACGCTACAGAGCAATATTAAAAATTACCTTAAATTTTTAAATTTTTATATTGTTAAGTCCAATTTGAATTATCAAAGAGTCATAATACTTTTTAGTTAAATTAATCTAATCCCTTATATTTTAAGGCTTGATTAAATTATCAAAGTCAATATTGTTGCATTTATGGTAATGTATAATTAGATTTATCGAAACCGAAATTGATAATTAACTCGAATAATTTATCAGTCAATATTGTGGATCTTAGGGGTTAATTGTAACAAAAATTGATAATTGACTCGATTTATTGACTGAAGTCAAAATTGTTGACCATATGGTAATGTATAATTAGGTAAATCGTAACCGAAATCTATAACTGACTCGATTAATTGACAAAAGTCAATACTGTTGACCTTAGGGTAATATAAATAAGTTATTCGTAATCAAAATCGATAATTGGCTCGATTAATTGGCCGAAGTCAACATTGCTGACCATATGATAATATATAATTAGGTTAATGGAAATCGATGCTTGTCCCGATTATTGACTGAAGTCAACATTGTTGACCATAGGGTAGTGTATAATTAGGTCAATCGTAATTCAAATCGATACTTGTCCCAAATATTGGACGAAGTCGACATTATTGACCATATAGTATAATTAGGTTAATCGTAATTGAAATCGATAATTGACTAGATTAATTGATCAAAGTCAACATTGTTGACCTTGTTGTAATGTGTAATTAGGTTAATCGTAATAAAAATCGATAATTGATTAAAATCAACATTGGTGACCCAATAACAATTTATAATTAGGTTAATCATAACCGATATCAATAATTGCCTCGATTAATTGACAAAAGTCGATATTGTTGACCTTAGGGTAATGTATAATTAGGTTAATTATAATCGAAATCGATAATTAACTCGATTAATTGATCAAAGTCAACATTGTTGACCATATGATAATGTATAAGTATGTTAATCGTAACTGAAATCGATTTAGGGTAATGTAAATTAGGTTGTTAAGAATTAAAATCGATAATTGGCTCGATTAATTGACCGAAATCAAGATTGTTGACCATATGATAATGTATAATTATGTTAATCGATATGTGTCATGATCATTGACCGAAGTCAACATTGTTGACCATATACTAATATTTAATTAGATTAATCGTAATCCAAATTCAATTGCAATTAACCTAATAATCGGGACAATGGTCAACAATGTTGAGCTCGATCAATAATCGGAATAAATATCAATTTGAATTATGATTAATTTAATTATGCATTAACTTATGATCAACAATGTTGACTTTGATCAATTAATCGAGTCAATTATCGATTTCAGTTACGATTAACCTAATTGAATTTGAGTCACTAATTCAAAATTATTGATCATATGGTTATTTGCATTGAAGTTCATTAAAATCAAATTTATATTTGGCTCTTAATTAGTCAATTTATTTATAATATAGTTATGCACATTAAGGTTTTTCGAAATTAAGTCAATACTTGGCTCATAATTACTAATTCAGAATTGTTGACCTTATAATTATGTACATTAAAGTTAATCGAAATTAAATCAATACTTGACTTGTTATTAATTATTCATTAATTCAAAATAGTTGACTGAAATATATGGGTGTGGTGAATTTTGATTTGGCTTAAAACCAACAAATTTGTGTTCCTCGTATTTTCTTAAATATGTGGATGTGGTGAATTTTGATTTGGTTTAGAATCGTCAAATTTAAATATAGTCGTCAAATTTGAATTGTCAATTTAAAAGATTAATTCTAATTTCATGTAGTAATTAATATATGGCTAGCGATATTGCCAGTGCAGCAATTGTTGTTGCCAGAGCAAATTTTTTAATATGACCAATATACCGTTAATAACTATGTGTTGAAACTTGAAAATTTAATTAGTTAAATCTCTCTTCCCTACCTGTCTTGGATACAGTGTTTAATAGTATTATGAAAGCAATTTAATACATTTTCTCTTCATATTTCAATTCATCTCCACCATCTTCTAACTTCTGCAAACTCCAGTTTTTCTCATACAGTTAATTTCATTCTTATGATGATCTATCTTAGATTTATGTAAAACCGAAAAAAGAAAGGTAGACAAATCCCTTGTGGCATATATAATTTATATTTGAAAAACATCACTGATGCACAATGTGACGAGCAATAATTAAGATTATAAGTGTGCTCTTTAATCTTTATCCATCACAAAGTAAAAAAAGTTAAATTATGAAGTACTTATTTAGTTGACTCTTTTGAAATGTAATTTTATTTTTTCTAGGTGTTACCATTAAATTCAAGAAATTCAACCTCAAATCGATTTGGTACATGTTTTTCTTTTTCCTCATTCTCTTTTACGCCATGCCGTGCCTTCAACGGAGGACAAAAAATCCAAGTCATTGATTAAATTGTTGATACTATGGTATAATTTGCAGAAAGTAACACCCAAATTGCTAGAAAGAAAAATAATTCTTGTGTTATTTTATGGGTGAGTGGAGGGCAGGCGGCTCATGTTCATGGTTGCAGGAAAGTTTAATGATAATTTTAACTATAGAAATTCATTAATTATGGAAAAGTTAGCGGACCAAGAAAACAAAAGGTAATAATGACAAGGGCATATCTGGAAAATGATTAATTTTGCTCTGGCAGCAACAATTGCTGCTATGGGAATATCGCTAGCCTTAATATATCCCTCTTTCAATTTATGTATTTCGTTTTCCAGATATAAATTATGTTATTTAGGGAAAAATATACAGATGTTTTAAATTCGTTGAAATTATATTCAATTCTTCTTTTCTAATTTAAGATTGGAGCAATATAATTTTATTGGAGCGGCAAATATTATGATTCTCACATCAACTTGCTCCGTTTTGGCATTCCCAACTAAAAAAAATTACTCCATCTGTTTCATATTACCTGTCTTTTCACGTGTATGCACATAAATTAAGAAATTCATTGAATATGGCTGAATTCTAGGAAAAAAATTAAAAAAGACTAAGATACCCTTTTTAATTAATTACTCCCTCTGTTTCATCCACTAACTCTCTCTCTTAACTATCTCAAATATACTCCATATTCCTTAATTATCTCATTAACTACTTCCATTTGTATTCGGTCACTCCCTCCAAAATATTTATTTCCATGTCCCTTAATTATCTCAAGGTTAATCGCCCATTACTTTTATTATTTCTTCCCTCCAAAATTTATATCCAGAATTCATTATTTGATCAATTCAACTTGAAAATTTCAATTATCCCCTCCAAATTTCCAGCCCAAAAGTTCCATGAATTTGTTAATTTTTTCTCAAATATTAGAGAATTCCCACCAAAACTCTCCTATAAAACAAAATTTAACTTTTTCTTCAAATTAAAACAAAATGGATAGACCTTTAGTTGAAATACACCTTTACGTGGCTTTGGAAATATGAAAATTGTTTTGGAATTGATAATGATTAAGAAAAGAGAGACAAAAAAGAGGTGATAAAGAGTCAATTAATGTTTGAGAAAAATTATGAGCATTAAGGGCAAAAATGAAAAAAAAGTAATTAAAGCTTTATTGAAAATACAAAGTGACAGATAATATGGCACAAGAAAAACTTCTCAAAGCGACAGACATAATGAAACGGAAGGAGTAAGACATAAACATCGCGCCCAACTCACAAGTAATTGTGCTATTTATGTGCGAGGTATTGATGTACCATTGAAAATTACAATTACTGCTAATTGGTCATAGTTAAAATTCTATCAAGTAATACAAGATCAATAAAAATAATAAAATCAAATTTATAATTCTTTTCGATAAATATAAAATTCAACTGAATATGTTTAGTTACAAAGAATTACACATTATTAAGTATTTAATAATTTAATGTTATTACAATTCAAAACTTCATAAGCTATGAAGCACGGACTCGCCGGGGACTCGGCTGGGGTCCGAGAAAAAAAAATATTAAAAAAATCGGATACTCGAATCCGACTCGGTCAACTGCTGAGTCGACACGGTCAAGGACTCGGCAGGGGGCTTTCTGCAATTTTTTATAAAATATTAGGTTGAAAATGCAATTTACACACCTAAATAATAAAAAATTGAATTGATACTATTCCTAATTCCTTAGTATCCTTACCAGTTCCTTCACTTCCTTTTCCTTCCTGTTACGTTCTGCTCATTTCATCCAAAATCCAAATCGGCGACGGCAATTCAAAACCAAATCCACCTTGAATAAGTAAATAAATTTCTTCATTTCATTTACTCAAACCACTACCCATCACATTCTAACAAGTAGTATATGTGAATCTACAAACCTAGATCGATCCCCAATTTAACAAGAACCCTAATTTTTCTCTTCCAAATATGAAGTTAATGAAGATCTCAATGATGATCTTGTTGTGTAATTGACTAATAATTATGTACTCTTTTGATACTTTGTTTTGATGTTTTTTGCATATGAGACTTATTTTGAATCATTTATCATGTATTTGGAGTGAATTTATACATCTTTCTTGATCTTTTCTTTTGATTTTGTGTTATGAATATTTGAATGAGTGTTTATTCAATGACTTTGATGCTAAGGTATTTTTTTTATATATAACTATATAAATTTATTTTATTAAAATCTACGTATCCATGCCGAGTCGTATCTTTAATTTTTTTAGAAAACGAGTCGTCGAATCCGAATCGTGTCGAGTCCGAGTTGCCGAGTCCGTATCCGTGCAACGTAGTTCATAAGAGAGATGAATTCAATTCTTGAATTTCTGGAAATAATGATGAACAGAGAAAGAGAGAAATTGAGAGAAAATTATGAAAATTGTATAACTGAAAAATTGTAAATTCTGTTACAGAAGGAAATCGAACACTGAACCTATATATACATAATTACAACCGCCTCTAGCTAATATTACAAAAATATCCTCAACTTAATTTAAATGATTAATTTACAAAATAGAAGAAATTGAATTACAATCCCTAATTCCTTTCTTTTCTCTTCGTACTGCTTTTAATCTCTTCTTTCTTCTTCGCAGATTTGCTGAAGTTGGAAGCAATCATCCAATACACCCCCTCAAGTTGGACCGAAAATATTGACGAGGGAGAACTTGGATAGAAGCAGCCGAAATTGAGGTAACAATAAGGCTTTAGTTAAAATATCTGCCAACTGATTGTCTGTAGCGATAGGCATTAATTTAATGATTCTTTTGGTGATTTGCTCTCTAGTAAAGTGACAATCAATATTGATATGTTTTGTACGTTCATGAAAAATGGGATTTGTAGCAATGTGTAGCGCATACTGATTGTCACAGAATAACGATGTAGGAGTGTTTAATTGAATCCCAAAATGGCTTAAAAGTTGAGAATCCAAACTATTTCACTTGAGGCTGATGCCAAGGATCTATACTCTGCTTCAGCAGAAGATCTTGACACAGTTACTTGCTTCTTGGACTTCCAAGAAACTAAAGACTCCCCTAGGAAGATGCAAAAACCTGTGACTGACCTCCTTGTGTCCATACAAGAGGCCCATTCAGCATCATCATAGGCTGTAAGTTTGAGTGTTGATTGAGATGAATAGAATAGGCCTTGTCCTGGACTGTACTTTATGTATCTGAAAATGTGGTGAGCAGCTTGCAAGTGAGTAGTCCTTGGACTAGACACAAATTGACTAAGTCTATGGACAACATAGCTTAAGTCAGGTCTAGTTATTGTCAAATATAATAGCCTGCCAATTAGTCTTCTATAAGAAGTGCTATCAGTAAGCAAATCCCCATCCTGTGAGTTGAGTTTGACTTTAGGATTCATAGGTAGTGAGAGAGGTTTAGCTCCAGTATAACATGTATCATTAAGAATGTTTAAGGCATACTGTCTCTGAGATAGAACAATCACTTTTGAGGATCTGGCTATCTCAAGACCAAGAAAGTACTTAAGATGTCCCAAGTCTTTAAGTTTAAACTGATTGTGGCAAAAGCCATTGAGGAAGCAGGATCAAAAGTAGAGTTTTGGCCAATTTGTTTTTGTCTTTCTTCTTGAGTAGCTAAGGCAAAAACTCTATCACGGGCATAGGATTCATTAGGAGAATCTGACTTCTAAGATTGTCAAAACTGTCATTTAATCCAAGAAGAAAAGTAAGTATGAAATCTTCCTGATAATGATCATGTACTTTCTGCATACTGTCACATGAAGAACAATTAAGAGTTGGTTTATAGTTGGCCAATTCATCCCATATAGATTGGAGTTTTGTAAAGAACATATTAACAGAAAGTGTATCTTGATGACAATTTGCAATCTCCCTTCGGAGTTGTAGTTTTCTTGGCCCATTGTTGTGTGAGAATCGTGTTTTTAATTCATTCCAGATTTTATGTGCACAATTTGTGTACATAATGCTGGAATGGATTTCTGGAGAAACTGTATTTAGTATCTGTGATACCACAACGTCATTGCTCCTAGACCAGGCAACTTGGAGAAGAGGATCAGAGGGATCAGGGTCTGGGAGTGTACCATTGACAAAACCAAGTTTATGTTTGACATTCAATGCAAGAAGCATTAATCTTGCCCAGATGGGATAATTGTCTCCTTTGAGAGGCTGTTGAACCAAAAGTAAACCAGGACTCTATTAAGGGTGTAAGAAGTAGGGGTGGGAAGGATCCTCCATGGGAGGTTTAGAACGTGAAGAATTAGAAACAACAGAGGATGAAGAAACCGTAGAATCCATAGAATGAAGTGGAAGGAAATCAAGAAAACAAGAAACAGTATTGTGGGAGAAAAAGAAAGAATGAAATCGTGAGAAGATGCGGAAAACGTGTAGAAATTAGTCTACTGATACCATATTACAATTCATAACTTCATAAGAGAGATGAATTCAATTCTTGAATTTTTGGAAATAATGATGAACAGAGAAAGAGAGAAATTGAGAGAAAATTATGAAAATTGTATAACTGAAAAATTGTAAATTCTGCTACAGAAGGAAATCGAACACTGAACCTATATATACATAATTACAACCGCCTCTAGCTAATATTACAAAAATACCCTCAACATAATTTAAACGATTAATTTATAAAATAGAAGAAATTGAATTACAATCCCTAATTCCTTTCTTTTCTCTTCGTACTGCTTTTAATCTCTTCTTTCTTCTTCGTAGATTTGCTGAAGCCGGAAGCTGAAATCAATCATCCAATAAATGTCATTCATTATTTTCTGAAAATGAGGAAAATAATTTTTATACAAATTAAATATATGTATGTATATATATATATATATATATATATATATATATATATATATATATATATATATATATATATATATAGATTTCTCAAAAAACAAAAAACAATAATTTGGCTCGTCTTCTTCCCTGGTGAAGCTTAAATGCTGGAGGAAGCTTCACTTCGACCATTGTATATCCAAATGATATTTAAAACCCAATATTAGCATAACTCAACTAAAACCCAAACATTATTTACAAATGAGACCATTTATCAACAAATACATAAATACCAAAACGAGATCATATAAGAGAACACATAAAATGGAACTTCAAAATACCTCACTTTGTTATAGCTAGAGAAAGGAACAAATATTCCACCCCTCTTTTCTTGTTTTACTGAAAATGTATTAGCTTTAAGAAGAGATAAATAGCAACACAAACACATTAAAGTAGAAGGCTATGACCTAGAAATGAAATTGAAAAGCCATGAAACAGTAATATATTGTTTGGTTGTTGAAAAAGTGATGGAAAATTAATTTTTTTCTCTCACTTATTGTTTAGATAACGGAAAAGAAGTTATTATTTTCCTTCAACTTTTCTGTAGGAAAATTTTAAAAAGAAATAATTTTCCCTTTCCCACCAATTTGATGGAAAAATCTGGGAAAATTTTTAGTTGCAAAACACCCCTTGTACTTTGTATAACTATCAAAACCTCCAATTTGTGATTTTTTTTTACCAAAATTCCCATTGTGCTTATTTATTATTAGCAAAAAATAGTCTCTCAAGTCATAATAGGACTTATACCCCCATAAAATATCGCAGAAAACACCCATTCAGATTCAAACAACCCAAAGAAAATATAATTCTCATCTTGAAATTAACTAGAAAATTACAAATAGCAAAATACAATATCAAGTAAATTTTACATAAATCCCAACAAAAGATTTTAATCATATATATAGATAAACATATATATATATATATATATATATATATATATATATATATATATATATATATATATATGTGTGTGTGTGTGTGTGTGTGTGTGTGTGTGTGTGTGTGTGTGTGCCCGTGCAAATAAATTTTATATAAATATGTATATAGATCTTCTTTATATATATCTAGAGATATTTGATAATTTTTATTTTGCAATCACTTATAATATATAATTTTTAAAGTATTTATAACAAAACGGAGAATGACTTTCTTTTTATTTTCCTTTTCCTTTCATTTCATTTCCTTTCTTTCATTTTCTTTCACTTTTTCCTTGCAACCAAACAAGCTATAAAAGATGCAAATTTAACGGCGGCGAGCTTTCGCCGCCTACTGGTACGACAAGGATGGCGGAGAGATGCGGGTGGTGGTGGTGAGAGTTAGGGTGTGGAAAGGGATTGAGATTGGGCTTGGGAGAGAAGAAATTGGAGGGGTATTCTAGGAAAGTGAGTATTTTTGATATTTTTATTTGATAGTAATAATGTAAAATAACTATTTACAATGTATTAATTGTTAAGTTTCTAAATGTGAGGGTTATATACCTTTGTGCACAATCAAATGCTAAGATAAATCAATTTTATTTTTGAATGATTGAGATAGCTAGATTTGTAAAAGTTACTCAACTCTTACCCAAGAGTCATTATAGAATCACCCATAAAAGAAAGAATGATTAACCACGTGACAAATTAATGCAAACACTTGTTCTAATTTTGGATGATCGAGTTTGGAGTAAAATATTTCCAAACTACTTTTTTCGCATTTCCGTTCTTTTCTCAAAGACACCAAATACTAATGTGACCCTACGTATACATATATAAACTTTTTGGAAAAAAATAAAATAATTAATATAGCTGGCTGCAGCTTGAATGCGTGCATGCAGACGGTTTTTACTTTCTTATAAGTTCCGCCATATTTTCAACATACATGAGATTTACTAAATCTTCAGTAATTAATTTGATGAGCTTTGGGATGAGTTTCATATTTATTGTGGGTTAATCTGCGGATTCAAGTGAAAATAGTACTAAGAACAGATATGAATGCATTGGTACAAACACTGACTGAAAGCCGTTACGCACAGAGTTTCAAAATTAAATTAATTAATGTTTTATACTTAAATGAATATTTCTAACAGCTGCCTTAATTTAACTTTTGAGCCTTTTCATAACTTGGTGCTTAGCTACGTCATAAATAGCTCATCAATATGATATTCCAATGAATGGAAAGGAATAGCCACGTTACACACGCCTTGACTTGTGATGAATTAAGTCAGATCTAAAACCCGAATAATTAATCGTGTGAAACCAAAAATAAAATCCATATATAAATAGGCGCTCGTCCTTTACTAATATTTAATTTGACCCCCATATCCTTTACTCATTTTCATGAAGTTGGCACCAGCAGCCATTTATTAGGATTCAACCAACTCTGTACCTTTTAGTTTTACTCCCCAAAACCCTTTATAAAACCGCCCATTGACGATTTCCCATTTCCATGATACATCAAATTTTTTGTAAGATAATTGCATAATATATAATACTCATGAGTGAGAATATTTAACGTCATTCCATTCCCATGTCTTCTTCTTTTGTTAACATGTTGACTGTTTTTGTTGCTCTAGCCGCCGTGGCAACAGTGGCGCCACCGGTGGAAGGCACCCGAGCTTTCTTTGTATTTGGGGACTCGCTGGTAGATAACGGTAACAACAATTACTTGGTCACCCCAGCCAGGGCGGACTCTCCGCCATATGGCATTGACTCTCCATCACACCGCCCAACGGGAAGGTTTTCCAATGGCAAAAATATTCCTGATCTCATCAGTATGTTTTTTGCAATAAAATTAAATTATTCCATTTTGTACAGTTCTTTGCTTTTTCATTTCTTCTTCTTTTCTGCATGCCTTAACTTATTAATGAAAATGTATCCTTTTTTATGTACATGCATAACGTAGGTGAAGCACTTGGGGCGGAAACAACATTGGCATACTTGAATCCGGAGTTAAAAGGCAACAAATTGCTGGTTGGAGCAAATTTTGCCTCTGCTGGAATTGGGATTCTTGGAGATACTGGAATTCAGTTTGTAAGTCTTTTAAGTTCATTTTAATATATGGTATTTATATGCATGTATTTACAACGAAATTATTTCTTTAAATTGGGTATAGTCACACCCTTCCGATCATAAGGCAAGTGTATATTGCATGCCCTTGCTTTTGATTTATGGGTGTGGCCACATACGATTTAGGTAAGAACTACCCTGTATTTGTGTGACCAAAGATTGTAGAGCCTTTTGACTACGTACCCTGTATTTGCGTGAGCAAAGATTGTAGCGCTTTTTGACTACCCTGTATTTGCGTGAGTAAAGATTGTAGCGCTTTTTGACATCTGTAATACATGCAAGAAAAATATTGGGTGGTCACTATCTAGAGAAAAACGTAATTAATATACCGAAATTTGTAAAAATTGGGTTAAATCGTAAAAAATAATAAATAGGAATAAAGCAGATTCAACGGACAAAATCAGTCAAAAAGTGTGTGAAATCGATCGGATAAAAAAATTTGATCAATAAGGCTAAAACAATTGAGATTGGTGAACAAATTAGTGAATGAAATCGGTGAATATATGATAATAAGGCAAAAATCGAATGAAATTAATGAAAAATATGTAGGGAGGGGGTCGGGGATGAGGTTAATCGGACAAAACGAGTGAAATCACAGGAAAAAATGGTGAACTCCGTAAAAATATTGAAGATCTTTATGTAAAAATATGTGAAATTTGTGAAGAAAATGAGGTGGCAATTGGAGAGCATGCATGGGTTCTGTGGCTAGCCTTTTTTTTTTTTTAATAATGAGAAATTGATCATTTTTTATTCTTTTTGTTTAAGTAATATAAAATTGTCGTGACCAATTTTTAATTTTCAAAATATCTACTGATAAGCTGAATATATTTAATATAGTAATTTTCATAAGTTAGAGAAAAGAACTTTTATTTTTTCAATTGATCCATTTTGTACCTATAAAAATAATGTGCGGGACGGTCATTTGTCACACCCAAATTGTCATTCCAAATATTTTAAGTCGTATTTAAGTTGGGAAGTTCCCATGAGAAATTTTATCGAATTCACCATTATAATAAATCAGGCGTAATTGCACATGTTTTTTACAGTCATCTATACTTCTCTTTAAGAATTTTTTTAAGTGTGAATAATTCAATTTTTTTTTTTTTAAGATTAATATATCCTTATTTGAGTTGTTAATTCAATGATAAATATGTAAAAATTGTTGAAGAATAATAATTAGATATCCAATCTTTTTATATTAATTATGGTAAAGGTACAACTAAACATGAAATCTTTTATATTTATCTCATATATTATCTCCTAAAATTTAGAAATCATATTTTACATCAAATTTTATAATTTTAATTTTCTTCTCATTAAACTCATAAAATAAAATAAAAGCATAAGAAAAAGTTATTGTTATTTTATATAGCTCCTAATATATACATGTAAAATTATTTTAATTTACAACATTATGTTTTAACTAAAAATATGTTATAATTTAGTACATTATAAGTCATATACAATCCTTTAAAAACCGAATTCTTATTAAAATTAAATCCTTTTAATTATCATTCTGCTACACACAAAAAAAAAAGTTAAAATAGAATCACATCTTATACCTATAAATGAACAAAACATGCTTATGATTTAACTAAGTACTTAATATTTATTTGGCTAGAGCAGCAAAATATAAAGAATATCAAGACATGCATAATCTTATACTTTTATGGAATTCGTTTCTTGAAAAATTAGTGAAATTTGTCAAAAAAATTGGTGAAATAAATGAAAATTGCTGAAATTAATAAGAAAAATTATGAAATCAACGAAAACATTTTAAATCGACGAAAGTCCGGGGTGAATTGGTGAACAAATGGTGAAGTTGGTTAAAAAACTGATGAAACCAATAAAAAAAAGTGCATATGAAATCGTAAATATATATGAAATCGATCAAAATCGGGTGAAATTTGTGAAAAATGGATGAAAACGGGTAATATCAGTTAAAAAAAATGTAAAGTTGGTGAAAATATGTGAAATCAAAATTAACTCGAGTGGAATTCATAAGAAAAATGATGAATTCAATGAAATCCAGTCAAAACAGGTAAAGCCGGTGAAAAAAGGAGAAAACCGATGAAAAAATATTAAGTCAGTAAAACCATATTGTATCAATGAAAATCCCAAGTGAATAACATGTGAAACAGGTGAAAACAGGCTAAAATGGAGAAAACGAGTGAAATTAGTTAAAAAAAGTTTAACTGATAAAAAAAAACGAAGTGAAGTCGATTGAAAAATTATTTAAGCCGGAAAAAAAAAAAAAAAAGAGATCGACCAAAAAAAGGAAAATGATGAAACTAGTTATAATCGATAAAAAAAGGGTGAAACGCTAAAAAAAATTAGACCGGTCAAAAAAACTAAACAGTGAGAACATATAAATCGATTAAAATTTGGGTGAAATTTGTAAAGAACAGAGAAAACGGATAAAATCAATTAAAAAATGGGTAAAATCAGTCAAAAAAGCTTAAAGTCAGTAAAAACATGTTTAATCTTTTTTTTTTTTTGAGAAGAAAAACATGTTTAATCAACGAAATAACATTTGAAACAGGTGAAAACAACTTTAACCTACAAAAATAAGGTGAGATCGGTAAAAAAAATTGTTTTTGTGGTACAATTGAACACGAAATACAAATTTGGTACCATTGGATATGTTTTCATTGCAACTTTTTTAATAAGCCCAATTTTTCTCCGGAATCAAATTTACCTCCCTATGATTTGAAAAGAGCACTTTACCCCCTGTAATTTTATAAAAGTTTTACACCATCTTCTTGGTACATTTATAGGCTACACTTTATCCCCTTTTATTATGATAATGTGGCAGTTTACCCCCCATGTGTTATGATAAATGTGGCAATTTACCTGCATGTGTTATGATAAATGTATCAATTTATCCCTCTATGTTACAAAATATTTTCCTTGTCACTCTCAATTTCGGCAAGCGAGTTACACTCTCTGGCTGAAAGGAGTAACTTGTTTCTTTAAATTTTTTTACAAGGGATAAGTGTTTTTTCTTTAAATCACATGAGGGTAAATTGAATATTATGCCCTTATCATAAGGGGTACATTGCCATTACCTTTGGAAATAATGGGGCATGGTTTAAAAGTTGCAATGAAACCCTATTATGTGATATCAAATTTAAATTTTCGTATTCAATGGTATGTTGCAATTAAGCCTATCCTACGAATATAAAAATAAAATAAAATAAAAAAAGGCGCCAATTTCCCCCAGTAAAGATTTTAGGCTTAGTGCAAATTTTAGCCCTTGAGAATATTAGTTGTCTTCATCATAAGAAAATCAAAATCTTTTCCGGAAGAGCATTCATTTCCTTCCACTTACGAAAATGAGAATAGAACTTAATGTGGTAGCTAACCAAAACACAAATGCAGAGCCAAAGAAATCGAAACAACTTGAAAGACCTGAAACTGAAATCATGATAAATTAAATTATTTTGCAGGCAAACATTATAAGAATCTACCAGCAATTGGAAAACTTCCATCAGTACCAGCGTCAAGTCACTTCACTAATTGGAGAACAACAGACACAACAACTTGTCAACAAAGCTCTCGTCCTCATCACTCTTGGCGGAAATGATTTTGTCAACAATTATTTCTTGACCCCAATTTCTCTAAGAGGACTTCAATTCAATCTCCAAGATTACTGTCAATATCTCATCTCCGAATACAAGAAGATTTTACAGGTAATTAAATCGTAATCGAGGCCAAACACGACTTAGACTTAGACTTAGACTTAGACTTAGACCAATACTTTTTACCTCGTGTAATCATAATATATATATACTGCAGAGACTACATGACTTAGGAGCACGAAGAATTCTCGTGACAGGAACAGGACCTCTAGGCTGTGTCCCAGCTGAGATAGCCTTGAGGGGCAGAAATGGAAATTGCTCGGAGGAACTCCAACGTGCTGCAGGCATTTTCAACCCTTTACTCGTTCAAATGATTTCCGGACTCAATAAAGAACTCGGGTCAGATGTATTTGTAGCTGTTAATGCAATGGCATTGCAGAATGATTTCATTGATAATCCACAAGCTTTCGGTTTTGTAACATCTAAGGTGGCATGCTGTGGGCAGGGACCATATAATGGGATTGGGCTTTGTACTCCTGCTTCACGTGTCTGCCCAAATAGAGACATATACGCGTTTTGGGATGCATTTCATCCGACAGAGAGGGCGAACAGGATTATAGTTCAAACAATATATAATGGTTCACAAAAGTATATGTCACCTATGAACCTTAGCACTATCATGGAGTTGGATTCGAGGACCTGATGAAGAGATTAGTTTGCGAATATTGCTTTTGAAACGACGTACTTGAAGGTTGTCTTACTTTCGCAATGAATAATGATCATTTTGGAATCCATGGAAAACAAATGAATCAAGACTAGACAACTAATACTATGTTAACCGTGTTAGCATGCATATATATATGCTGCTGTTGTTATTTTCAACGAATTGCAGAAGATATATAATAAGTAATTTTTGTGAAATATATGACAACTGAAGAGTAATCTAGAATGACAGAGTCAATAACATATTAACAGGAATGTTTTATTAGTAGAAAATGGTAAGACAAATTAAAAGTCAGAATCCAAGAATATAATAAAAATGTCCCAAATTAATCCTCCAGAAAATAGTTGATTGTCACATAATACATCAAGATTACCGGTTATTAGCACTATCAATCTTTTACTCCCCCCTTTCCAGTGTCATATTGAAGTAAGAAAGTATTCTATATAAGCATTAAATGGGATACTTGTAGTTCCGTCAAGCAATTTACAAATTTAAGACCAAGTTGCAATGATTTATAATAATAGTATGTATATTGCTTGCTCAAACTATATGTGTCCCTTTTCACGTCTCCACTAAAATTAAAGGATCGATATTTTGTTTTCTTTTCTTGCCGCAAACAAATACATATATAGACGTTTTGTTAAAACAATGCAACTTTCAGAAGTTATTGCCAGGTTAGTAAAAATCATATTTACAGTGCATAAGTAGCACCAGGAATACCTGATGTATTATTCATGACAATGGTTCATCTAAACCTGGTACCAGGGACGAATCCAGGAATGAAGTCTTGGGGGGGGCCAAATTTCACTACTGTTATTTTTCTTATAGTGATTTTCAAATTCAATTCTTTACACAACTTTAGAAATTTTTTGTTATCTCAATTCGTTACATTTTATGAAGATAATTTGCTATGGGGATAAACCACAATGATGGAATAACCATCAACAAACAATTTTATACATTAGGATTTAAAGTTTCAGATTCTTAACATTCTTTGTTTGATAAAATGCATCAATCATTGTTGATTTTCTTATAATTTCAAGTTTATATAATTAATAACTCACCACCTATTGTATAACAAATAAACTAGCTACTAGCTAGTAACAATGCATTATTACATTATTTATAATTTGGACAATAAACATCCACTATAAGGAGTAAAATTCATTTTATAATTGGACTATATACTAATACTAAGATATTGTTTGTATATATATATACACATATATACATATAAAGCATAAATATGTTTTTAAAAAAATCTTGGGGGGGCCAAGGCCCCCCCAAAGATTGGCTAAATCCGTCCCTGCCTGGTACCAAATTTTATATGGATTTCCACTTGTGGTATCATAAAAAATAAGGCCGCTACATTTGTTGCTATAATTTAACAAATTCTCTCACGTTTGGTACCGCCGTTAAATGGTGGCGTGGGAGTTAAGTCTTATTGCAAAATTAATGCTATTACTTATGTTGGCTGGCAATTCTACCCCATAACATTTCAGGTTGACAAAATAACCCATATCTTTAAATTTAGTGATGATTTTAATCCACATTGTTGCCCAATTTCAAAATTGGCTCGAAGAAAACCCATATCTATTTAACTAATTTGGTTTTATAAATAATATTATAAATTAAATTATATTTTAATTCAAATCCAAAAAATTAGAAAAGCATATTTTTTTAAATCTAAATTTATATAAATAGTACTAATATACTTAATATTTATTAAAATTATAAAATTATATATCATTAATAAATAATTATCTCTATCTCTATCTTTATCTCTATCTCTACTATTATAAAAACATGAATATTTCTTAACTTTTTTGTACGGACTCGAATACCCTTATTTAATTTGTAGAATGATATTTACTTCAATGGTAAATATGTAATGTAATTGAAGAGGTATAATTAGACATGAAGTCTTATTATATTTATCTCCTAAATAGACTCCTAAAATTTATAAATTCTCTTAATTTTTATAATTTTAATCTTCTTCTCTTATAATAGATAATAACGAACCATAAAAAACTATATAAAAATTATTATATTTAGCATCAATGTTTATTTAAGTAAGAAAATATTAATTTAAAGATTTAGTACAACATAAGTCATAAACACTCTAAATATAAAAAATTATAATTAAATTTTCTTTAATATCATTATGTTACAGGAAAAAAAAATTAAATTGAACCGCATCTTACTATGAAAGAATAAAAACTACTCATGACTTAGCTAATTACGTAATTTTACTTTGACTAGAATAGATAAATATACAAGACATGCATAACATTGAATTTTCATGGAATCCTTATCGTGAAAAACGGGTGAAATTTGTGAAAATTTGTGAAATCGATGAAAAAAATATCTATAAAATCATTGAAAACGTGTGAAATCGATGAAAATTCGGGTGAAATTGGTGAACATTGGCAAGATTGGTGAAATATTTAAAATTTGGGGTGAAACCGGTAAAAAAGAGCCCCTGAAATCGATAAATACATGTGAAACTCGGGTGAATTTTGTGAAAAAATGATGAAACTGGTGAAACGACAACATCAATGAAAAGCATGTGATATTGATGAAAAATGAATAAAGTCGGTGAAAACGTGTCAAATCAATGAAAATTAAGGTGAAATTTGTGAAAAAAAATGTGCAAAATTGGTGAAAACGCGTTAATATAACCGGCAAAGTAGGGGTGGGCGCGGGTAGGGTATTTCGGGTATTGGGTATTTCGGGTCGGGTACCCGACTTGGCGGGTAGTGAATTTTCATACCCAAAACCCTACCCGATTTGGCGGGTACCCGAAGTTCGGGTACCCGAAATTTTCGGGTATTTCGGGTATTGGGTATTGGGTACCCGAAATTTCACACTTTTTTTTTTCAAGAAATTTTTTTCAACATATATATACGTAAAATTGTAAATAAATGAATTCAAACATTAATTGTACACAATAACTTCAAAACAAAACAATACAAATGTCTCATGCCTTCAAGATTCAAGTATTTAATAAATTACAATCAAATCAAACTCGAAGTCTCAAAGCATCAAAATATTAAATATCACAATCGCATGGCATGAAAGTTACAACTTACAATAGACATAAAATCACAAATCACATTCAATAATATTTCACATTTTAACTCATCATTCGGATCTTCACCAATCATATCCACCTACAAGCTTGAAAATCCAACTAAATTATTCAAAAAAAATTTTTTTAAATACCCGAATACCCGTTCGGGTGTGAAATTAATACCCAATACCCTACCCGAAAATATATTTCGGGTTCGGGTACCCGAACCCGAATGTCAAAATACCCGTTTTTTTGTCCCAAACGGGAAATACCCAAACGGGTCGGGACGGGTCCCAAAATACCCGACACAAACGCCCACCCCTACGGCAAAGTAAGGTGAAACAGGTAGAAAGATGTTTAAAACGGGAAACACAAAAGGACAAAATCATAATAACAATGAAAATAAGTTATAACATTAAACTGGTAAAAATGAATAAAATCAGCTCAAGAACATGTTAATTAAATTGGTGAAACACGGATAAATCTGCTCTATTTTTTTATGACAATGAAATTAATTTTCCTCTAATTTACAAACAATACCCATTAAATTAACTAGAAATTTTAAAAAGACAAAACACATCCCCACCCCGTACATGCTTGAATGTGTGCGTGCAGATGGTTTTCACTTTATAATTTGAGTATTATAAGACAGATTAATTAGCCTTAAATGAGTTCCACCAGATTTTCAATGAGCTTTGGGATGAGTTTATATTTATTGTGGCTTAATCTGCGCGGATTCAGGTATGTAATACTAGTAGCTACATGCCAAGAACAGATCACACTGACTGAAAGCCGTTACTCACAAAGTTTCAAAAATTAATGTCAATTTAATCCTTCCTAATTCTAATGTTTTATGGAATATATATGAATTCTAAAGAGGTTAGCTACTTCATAAATAGTTCATAATTAATTGGTCTAGTGGAAAGAAATAGTCACGTTACACACGACTAATGGGAAACCAATAGAAATTCATAAATATTAGGTGCTCGTCCTTTACTAATATTTTGACCCCCATGTCCTTCACTCATTTTCATGAAGTTGGCACCAGCAGTCATTTATTATGATTTCAACAAATTTTATACCTTTTACTCCCCAAAGCCCTTTATAAAATTGCCCATAGATGATTTTCCATTTACATGAGGCATCACAATTTTGCATTTCGCAGAGGAATCAAATTAAAAAGAGAAGTTAATTGCATTATATGCTCAGTGAAATTGATTCTTGATTTGACGTCATTCTATTGCCATGTCTTCTTCTTTTGTGAACATGTTGACTGTTTTTGTTGCTCTGGCAATAGTGGCGCCATCGGTGGCGGGCACCCGAGCTTTCTTTGTATTTGGTGACTCGCTGGTAGATAACGGTAACAACAATTACTTGGCCACCCCAGCCAGGGCGGACTCTCCGCCATATGGCATTGACTATCCATCACACCGCCCAACGGGAAGGTTTTGCAATGGCAAAAATGTTCCTGATCTCATCAGTATGTTTTTTGCAATAAAATTAAATTATTCCATTTTGTACAGTTCTTTATTGCTTTTCCATTTCTTCTTCTTTTCTGCATGCCATGACTTATTAGTGAATTTTATTTTATTTTTTTATTTTATGTATATGCATAACGTAGGTGAAGCACTTGGGGCGGATACAACATTGGCATACTTGAATCCGGAGTTAAAAGGCAACAAATTGCTGGTTGGAGCAAATTTTGCCTCTGCTGGAGTTGGGATTCTTAATGATACTGGATTTCAGTTTGTAAGTCTTTAAGTTCATTTTACATGGTATTTATATGCTTGTATTACAAAGAAATTCTTACTTAAATCGGGTTTAACCACACCCTTCCAATCACAAGGCAAGTGTATTACATGCACTAGTTTTTTATTGATGGTGTGACCATATACAATTTAGGTAAAAATTACCCTGTATTTATGTTTATGTGAGGAAAGATTGTAGCGCTTTTTGACATTTGTAATACATGCACGGTAATAGTAGCAAATGGGGGTGTTTTGCTGGGTTTGGGCGTGTTGAATGGGCTGGGTCAACATGGGTTGGATCGGAGACAGACTAAGCCATTTTTTTCCCTTCTTTTTTTCTTTTTTTCTTTGCATGCAACAAGAGAAATATTGGATGGTCATTATCTCTATCTCTATCTTTATCTATCTATCTGCTATTATAAAAGTATGAATATTTTTTAATTATTTTGTGCGGACTAAAATATCCTTATTTAATTTAAATTATAAAGTGATATTTAATTCAATGTTAAATATGTAAAAATAATTGAAGAAGTATAATTAGACATGAAGTCTTATTATATTTAATTTATCTCCTACATAAACTCATAAAATTTATAAATTCTCTCTTACATCAATTTTTGTAATATTAATCTTCTCTTATAATAGATAAAAACGAACCATTAAAAATTCTATTATTTTAAATAGCCCCTAACGTATATATAAAATTGATATATTTTAGCATCAATATTTATTTAAGTAAGAAAATATTAATTTAAAGATTTAGTACAATATAAGCCATAAACACTTTAAATATAAAAATTTAAAATAAAATTCTCTTAAATATCATTATCATTATGTTACAAAAAGCAAAAAAAATGAATCACATCTTACTATGAAAGAATAAAAAATACTTATGACTTAGATAATTACATAATTTTACTTTGATTAAAATAGAAAAAATTTAAAAAATATTCAATAATATGAAGACATGAATAACCTCAAAATTTCATGAAATTATTTCGTGAAAAATGGGTGAAATATGTGGGAAATGGTGAGAAATCGATGAAATTTTGTGCAGCCGATAAAAAAACGCAATTGATAAAAAAGAATTATGAAATCATTGAAAACATGTGAAATTGATGTAAATTCGAGAGAAATTGGTGAAAAAATTTGGGTAAGATCGGTAATAAGTGTCCCTGAAATCAATAAAATACATGTAAAATCAATGAAAATTAGGGTGTAATTCGTGAAAAATAATGAAACCGATGATATAACAACATAAAAGAATAGGCGAAATATGTGAAAACATGAATAAAGTCGACGAAAACGTTTCAAATCAAATAAAAATTCAGGTGAAACTGATGAAAAAACATGTGAAATCAGTGAAAAAAATGTGTGAAATAAGTGAAAACGGGTTAATTTTTAATTTGATAAAAAATATTTAAAAAATGAGTTAATATGATAAGAACGTGTGAAATCCGTTAAAAAAGAGTTTAACCGGCAAAATAAGGTGAAACCGGTAAAATGATTTAAAACGGACAAAAACAAAAGGACGAAATTGTTAAAACAGTAAAAATAAGTTATAACCGATAAAAAAGATCTGTAAAATAGTTAAAAAATATTAAACTAATGAATTAAATAGTTGAAAAATTGGTTAATTTGCTCTATTTTAATGACTTAATAAATTTAATTTTACTCTAATTTACAAAAAATACCAATGAAATTATCTAGACACATACATCGTACGTGCACTTTCCTACTCTAGTGAAAAACGTAATTAACTTATTCTCTTAATTAAATATTATGCATGAATGTGGTAGCTATCCAAAACACAAATGCAGAGCCAAAGAATCCGACACAACTTTAAAGACCTGAAATCATGATAAATTCTTTTGCAGGCAGTCATTATAAGAATCCACCGGCAATTGGAACACTTCCATCAGTACCAGCGTCGAGTCACTTCACTTATTGGAGAACAACAGGCACAAGAACTTGTCAACAAAGCTCTGGTACTCATCACTCTTGGTGGAAATGACTTTATCAACAATTATTTCTTAGCCCCAATTACTCCAAGAAGACTTCAATTCAATATTCAAGATTACTGTCAATATCTCATCTCCGAATACAAGAAGATTTTACAGGTAATTAAATCGTAATCGAACCCAAACACGACTTAGACCAATTTTTTTTACCTCATATAATTTTAATACTGCAGAGACTACATGACTTAGGAGCACGAAGAGTTCTCGTGACAGAAACAGGACCTATTGGCTGTGCCCCAGCTGAGATAGCCTTGAGGGGCATTAATGGAAATTGTGCAGAGGAAGTCCAACGTGCTGCAGCCATTTTCAACCCTTCACTCGTTCAAATGGTTTCTGGACTCAATAAAGAACTCGGAACAGATGTATTTGTAGCTGTTAATGCAGTGGATCAAATCTTCGAAAATCCACAAGCTTTCGGTTTTGTAATATCTAATGTGGCATGCTGTGGGCAGGGACCGTATAATGGGATAGGGATTTGTACTCCTGTTTCACGTCTCTGCCAAAATAGAGATATATACTTGTTTTGGGATGCATTTCATCCGACAGAGAGGGTGAACAGGATTATAGTTCAAACAATATTTAATGGTTCTCAGAAATATATGTCACCTATGAACCTTAGCACTATCATGGAGTTGGATTCAAGGACCTGATGAAGAGATTAGTTTGAATAAACTTGCTTTTGAAATGACTAGAAGAAGGCTGTCTTACTTTCGCAATGAATAATGATCATTTGGAATCCACAGAACAGTTGACCAGTGTAATGAATGAAGACTAGTTCTATGGTAACTGTTAGCATATATGCTTTTATTTTCAACAAATTGCAGCAGATAATAAGTAAATATGTGAAATTCCAAGAAAATAGATATGTCCCAAATCCTCCAGAAGTTAGTTGATTGTCACATAATACATCACGATATTAAATATAAGGTGGTTTATCATTTTGAGCGATTACCCTAAAACACTAATCAATATTTTACCTCCACCTTTTCATATCAAAGTAAGAAAGTATTCTACAAGACTGTCTTTGTCTGAAAAACAATGAGTATAGAAGTCGTATCAATATTATCAATAGAAATTTAACTCAAGTAGAACAGCAGCCCTTTTTCACGTTTCCAGAAGAATCGCTAACATTGATGGTTGTACCTTGACCAGGAAGTACAGCAGCTGAAGCAGCTTCTTGGGCTGCCAATGCCTTCTTGCTAACGATGTGGTATATTTCTGTCAAAATAGTTTGGAATGCCTTTTCGATATTAAGTGCCTCCAGTGCGGATGTCTCTAGAAACGAGAGTCCTTCCTTCTCTGCCAAAGATTGACCATCCTGATCTGAAACTGCTCTCAGATGGTTGAGATCAGATTTGTTTCCAGTCATCATTAGTACGATGTTAGAATCTGCATGGTTCCTCAACTCTCGAAGCCATCTTTGAACATTGTCAAATGTCTGCTTTTTAGTTATGTCATAAACAAGGAATGCACCTACAGCTCCTCTGTAATAGGCACTTGTAATAGCTCGATACCTTTCCTGGCCCGCGGTATCCCATATCTGGGCCTTTACAGTCTTTCCTTCTATCTGTATCATATAGAATAGAGGCATCAGTACCATCATGAACCAGTGTATCAAAGTGCTCAATATCTTCAAAACACATACAAATCAACGATAAATAATAGATTTTCAATCAGTAGTGAAGACTAGGCCTTCACACGCAACCTTAACTCATAATGAGCATTGGACAAACTTTGGAAATTAACCTGAATACCTTGGGCATACACATTTGATCTTGAAGACATTGTTAACGAAATAGTAACATAAGCTAACAAATCTAATAGAGAATCTAAATGTTCAACCGAAGGAAAGTACTGCCTTTATAAAAATGTAAATCAATGAGAGTATGAAATGCAATTGGATGAAACAATTAGATATATCGATGTGCAGCGAAATGAAACTATTGCATATATGAAATTGCAATGAAATGAAACTATAAAAATGCAAAACCCAAAAAAAAAAAAAACTATGGAGGTTAATGCAGCTTGTATAAGGAATAAGAATTAAGCCCTTAAGGAAGCAAACATAACAAAATACTGGAATCGAAAATCAAATAGCTGCGGTTAGAAGCAGATCAACTCATTGTCCTAAACTCAATGAGATAATGATCACCTTTCTCACTCAGCAAACAAATACTGTAAAGTACATAAAATCATTAACCAAAAAATAAACATACACACAAATACCCAATCAATTATACAAACAATCGCTCAGTCTACACTCTACAGACAGAACAAACGCTTTTTGTCACTTGCACATTTTTACAATCACATCACGCACGAAAGATCCTAAAACAAAGTATGGCCCAAGCCAAATTCTAAAAAACAAATAAACAAAAAAAAATACAAATTAACATTACTAGATAGAAGCAATAACTGACCTTAACAGTTTTGGTAGCAAATTCTACTCCGATTGTGGATTTGGACTCCAAACAGAACTCATTTCTGGTAAAACGGGAAAGAATGTTGGATTTTCCAACTCCAGAATCACCAATCAAAACGATCTTGAATAGGTAATCATACTCGTGATCCACTCTGTTCGCCATCACTTTTTCTTATAATTATTTACTTTCTCCTCTTTCAACTCTCCTCACAAATCTAAAACGCCCAGATAAACCATAATAATCAGATCTAACAATCAGATAAACCCAACACACCCACAAAATGGAATACTGATACATACTATATAAACAATTAGAAAAAGATGAGTTTAGCATGATTTACCGTGGAGGAGAGGTCGATCGACTGGTTTGCAGAAATGAAAACCCAAAGGGCGTTGAGAAATGGAATTTTGATACTCCAATATGTTTCAAGGGCGGCCAATTGGAGGAGGGATTACTGTTCGGGTCGAGACCACGTCTTTTTATTTTATTTTTTTCCAAATTTTGTAGGACAATTTTCTAAATTTGTGCGCCAAATAAATGGTGATTTATAAAATAGTGGGAGGGTCATTGGCCAAAAATCGTGTGCAGCAGCAGGACAGGACAGGCTTGGGGGTGGCAGACTGGCAGAAAGCGGGTGCTAGGCTGGATTTTTGGATTTGGATTTGTGGGAATACTAAATTGAGATAGATGTGGTGAATAAATTAAATTAATTAAATCAAATTTAGTAGAATTGAACAACATATTTAGAAATTTTCTTTATACAAACCTAGAGTCATAATCAATTAATTATTTGCATTTTATATTCAATATAATATTATTTACAGTCAGTTTTTATTGTATTTCAGTTTTCGTGAGCTCATACAAATAAAATATATTGTATATATATTTTTTTGATAATTTAATATAATGTATATATACATCATTCAAAAATAAATTTCACTAATAATAATATAATATAGTTCCACCTCCTCAATTTTTTAATCTTAGACCCGTCCTAATACAGTCAATTTATTCTTGATAGTGCGCAATTTTATCATTCCATAGAGAATAATAGACTGGAGATGTAGTCATCAACTTATTACATTACACTTAAAAATATCAAAAAATAAACTTATTACATTTTACATTCATCTCGTTTGAGATTTGCATTATAATTAGTAAGATTTTTTGTCTAATAAATCGCTGTCCTATTCCTGATGTAAAGGAATGTTTTTAAAATTTTAACAAAATTCTAAGCGATCAATTGTATTCGAAATATGACTATTCTTCGAATTTAAAGAACATACTAGTTCACACAGAATAATTAATTAAATACTTATAAATTAAATAATAATATTATCTTAAAATTACTATATCTTGTTAATGTAATATAGTTTATATGGAAGAACAATAATTTTAATGTTCTATGTATTTATTTATTTAAACTTTACAAATACAAACTTTAATATAATATCTACAAGTACATTTTATCATCTCATGCAAATCACATGTTTAACATGAAGAGGGTGTTTACTCTGGAATTGTTTTGGTCAAACTTACGATAAAACAATTCATCAAGGGTAAAATGAACATTTATTTAGAAAACGGATATACACCTATATATTGAAACTTAAATTTCGCGAGGTCCTTGTAATAATTGAAAAATCATTGAAAACTTCTATAACTACACCAAACTTGGGGCAAGTGGATGTATCTATCTCTGGATTAAATGTGTTCTTAAAAAAAAAAATTAGAAGCCTAAGGTGATTTTTCTTTAGGTTAATTCAAATCTTAAATCAACAAATGAGATTAAAATACCAAACCAATAAAGCTCCACAA
Source organism: Penstemon barbatus (assembly GCA_003313485.2). Taxonomy (NCBI): domain Eukaryota; kingdom Viridiplantae; phylum Streptophyta; class Magnoliopsida; order Lamiales; family Plantaginaceae; genus Penstemon; species Penstemon barbatus. The sequence goes on along the minus strand of CM064877.1, from coordinate 12,811,611 downwards.
TACCTATTGACTCTATAAAAATCGGTAGTGCATAAAAGTAAATAAAACTAATGTAATTGTAAATAAATATGCTTTTACGCGATGACAATTCCCTCAATTTCTCTTGATAATGATAGTTTTGTCTAGAAATTAATCAAGCAAATTAATGCATAAACAATACATTAACTTGCAGTACAACAACAGGTAAGCTGTGAAGCAGAAAAACCCAAACAAACTCCACCAACGCGATAACCTTTGGCGATGCAGGATTGATTGCAGTCCTGGAATGCTGAACAATCCCCAATACAATGTAAGGGTTCTCTTATTCCTCTAGCCACTTGACCTGTACGTGATTGATTAATTTAAGTATTCTAGTGAAAAGAAAAAAAAAAAAATATATATATATATATATATATATATATATATATATATATAATCAACTAATCAACAATTCGTTGAACTAAAATGATATTAATTTTCCTTTTACCATTTGAAACATATTAGTAATTTAAACATTTTGTTGAATGTTTCTTTTATACATTTCACATAAAAATGAAGAAGAAATACCAACCTGAAGTCAAGATAAAAATGAAGCATAAAACTCCCATGAAATAGTTTCGTTGAATGCTGCTGATTTGAGCATTGAAACCCATGTTTAAGGTGATCAATTAATTTGAGGTTCTTTAGAAAGCTTTGGAAATAGAGATGCAGAAAATATGTGACTACGGTCCTCATTTATAAATAATTCACCTTCCATAAAAAAAAAAAGGAAAAATTTATTAATTAGACCAGGTCTAAGTAAGAATTTTTCTTTTTCTTTTGTTTGGGCATTTGTTTAATTTTTCGGTTTCCTATGCAATATTTTTTTGGAAAATTAGGTAGATATGAAAAATCTTCGTAACTTGATTATGATAATCAAATTTTGAAAACTTGATTGTAATAATCAAATCTTTAATATTTAATTACTTTTCAAGAAATTATGATGTACTCTTTTTTCTGCAAATTATTTGCTTTATTAATCGAGGAAGACACCAGCCAATCGATATGATGTTTCTAAAAGAAAGGAATCTTCATATGATGATATGGGGTTTCTTCGGCAGGTTATTTTTTGGGGCAAAAATAGAAACATGTGAAGTCATCTTTTAGTTTCTAGAAAAAATAGAATTTTAAAATTACAAAAAATGAGAACATGAATTTGACCAAAATGAAAATAAACAAATTGTTTCGACCCTTTAAAAATCTGAATCAAGTAATAAATAAACAATAAAAGATTATATAATACCATAATGATTAATTTATATATGGAACACTATTACTGATTTACCATCTGTATAAAGAAACTAGATTTTATATTTCATTGTTTCATTTTTATGCATATTATTTTAATCTAGCAACGTGAATTAAATTGATCCATTGATCTAACATAAAAAGTCTTATAATTCACGTTTTCTATGATGGTGTTCAGTGCAATGTGATAGATGTTTGAGCTTGTGTAATCATATATATGTGTCTTATCTATGAAGATGAAGGGAGATTATCCGAAGTTATCTCCCAAAAGCAAGTCCCAAGTTAAGAACATCCATATGCTCCCCCAAATTCTTTAAGTCTCTGCCCATTCCATGACCAATATAAATAATTGTAGAAAAAGGAAACGGTGATGTATCCGAAAAGGATTTGATCATATCCGAGCAAAATCCGATGGTCTTGAAGAATCAAGAATCCTGCACTATTCCGATCCAATATAATGGGCCCGGATTTGTGTTTAGACTGATTCAACCCGAAATCATTACATTGACAACTCTACTAAAGCTAAATAGTAAGGATGGGTTGGGTTGGGTTTTGGGAGAGGCTTGAGCCAGAGTCCAAACTGAAGATACCTGAAGAGGTGAGGGGCAAACATCCAGATCAAACTTGGGCCCAGAATTGAAGCTGCACGGTGCAATGTTGTTACTTGTTAGAATTCGAATTTCGAGGGCATCATTGTTTATATACCATGTTAATAACCTAAATACATATTGCTCTATGTATTTTGGATCATGGATTTCAATCTGAGCAAATCCATTGTATCGTAATTGGATAAAGATTGTGATAAACCGGATTGGATCAAATCAGCTCCATTGACATCCCTACTCTTTAGGAGTTTCTTGAAAGATGTTTCTAAACTATAAACATGTATACAAAATTGATACAAACAAGAGGAATGAACTCATACAAAATCCACATTCAAGGAATATTCATGCTAACAAATTTAGCATAAAATGATCACAAACACCACACAAATTAAGCGAAAGAAAGAAAAAAAGGTCTTTCAAAACTTGTCAAACTGGAAGAGAACAATGGAAAATATATGCTTGAAGGTTTTAAGGTTCACAACTACTAATATCCCAAGAGCAAACCAAATGCGCAGCAGCCTTTCTTGCCCTTCAAAGAGTACGCAAAATGTAACTCAATATATGCTCTGATAGGGGTTAATTATGACTATTTGCTGCTCTTCTTAGCACGCTTTCCTTGGCCTTTCTTTGGTGGACCCTTTCCACGACGCTTCAACATTTCAAGTTTGTTTAAACGCCTGCCAAAGTCAATTGATTTAGAATCGAATGAAACTAAAGAACTTCATAGCAAAACTTGACAGTTCTATAATCAATGAAGTGTAAAGACTAGTGCTTCACTGGGCCCTGTGGTGTAAAAAAAAAAAAAAAAGAACTTATACAAGATAGGCAACAGAACCTCCGTAAATGATCATAGGAATTAACTCATAAAGTTTTTTGATGACATCTTGAGAGTTGATATTAATTTCAACAGTGGACTCTTCAAAAATCCTAGTTGCAAAGACAAAGCTTCTATGAGAAGTATATTTTCCTACAATAGCGAATACTTCTTCTTATCTTGTTTGGCACAAATGTGGGACAAAACTAGGCTTAAAGGTGCTGCAAAGATGTTGAACACGTGGGCTACCCAACTGAAACTGAGTTCAAGAGATTTGTAGTGGGTGACTTAGAATCTTATTTTGTATTTCGTCCCTTTTTTCTCAAAGAACTTGTGTACAGTGAGTGAGATTAAATCTACCTCAACTGATACAGAAGTTCCGATACACAACCTATATACGCTGCTCTTTAGAATCAAAATATTTGATACTATGTATAAGAAAAGGATCCACTGGGAAAGCTGTTTAAAATTTGTATGAGGGTTCTAAGGAGGAGAACACATGCATCTTAAAAATATGAATACTCACTCCTTCGTATATATCCATCCTCACAATAAGAACTGCAATTCAAAATGAAACCCAGATTGCGTTTAATTCCTGATATATATTTCTTCCTAAGATTAGCACACACTCACTTACACTCACAATGCAATCTAATTCAGCAGAACTAATAAATTCCAATATTTATCATCCACTCCAACCCGTAAACATGCAAGGGTCAAAGAAAAGAAGAAGATAGCACTATCAAGTAAGGAAAAGTGTTGGTATATTTACTCTTGTTCTTTACGGGCCAAGATGAGTGGATCATCCTTGTTGATATCATACGGGTACCAACCAGCAACTTTTTCTCCAATGAGTTTCTTTCGTAGTAATTTGTGCGGAGATCTTTGCCCAGTAGGATTGAGCACATGACCGAAAATCCTTGCCCTAGCTTCGGTTACTCCTCTCTTTGCTGCTTCAGCCAGCACATTCTTAACTTTCCCTAAACTGATGCTGCCAACGCTCATCTCTTTGATCTTGTTATCTCCCCTACACCAATAATTCGGAGAAATTTTAAGCAAACAATTTCTTATATACGAAATTCATGTTTTTGCACAAATGCTTACATTTGGACTCAATGGGAAAAATATCAAACAGTTGGAGTGCAATGAGAAAAACTATGAAAAACCCGTGAAGACAACTGGTAGAAAATGTCAAATCAAAATCCTAAAGCAATTGCTCACCTGAGGTTGGGGTTTCTTGACAGGATTCTGAAAAAAAAAGATCACGTTTGCAAATGATGGTATGCCAATGCCGCTGATAGTGTGAGAAATTGAGGGAGTGCGGCTAAAGTTGCTCACTTCCCAACTAAAATCGCTTCAGCCCAGTTGACATAAAATAGCCGAAAAGCGTTTACAATGAGCTCGTGAGCGTTTACTAATGACTTCATAGAAAACAAAACAGATTAATGCTTAATAAAATCTTTTGGTTATTATTTATTGTTTTAAAAAAAAGTCTATTGGATTTCAAAAAATTATAAAAAACATAGTGATAAAACATTTTCATACGATTGTTTCATGATATAGTCTACCTTTTCTTTTGCAAACATTTTATTTTTAATTTTGTTATATATATTTATATTTTTTTTTTGTTTTTCAAGAATTCTAATCTCTTTCGAGACGGGTTGGACACAATAAGTGGCTATCTCTTTCAGCAGATATTCGAACATGAATTCGATATTTTATAAAGACTAGTCTCTTCCACTAAATCAATCACATGTTAGAATTTTATTTTAATATTTACAAACATTTGATTATAAATAAATAGTGACAGGTAACTTGAAAATGAAGAACTTATGTTTATTTTTTAGGCAGGATTTTATACATTTTTATGAAATATTTACAAAACACATGAGAGACAAAGAAAAGAGGAAGAAATTTACTACGGAGTATTTATCTTTTTCAAAGCTTGAAATTTAATTATATTTATTTATTTCTTAAACCGCAAGGTTTTTTTTTTAGACAAAACTTCAAAATTAGGGTGCAAAAGTCTGTACGACTCCCCAATTCCCACGGCTCTCCGTTCTGGTATGAAGCTAAGTGGGGTAAGGTAATAACATCTTTGAAGAACATCTGCACTATTGTGAAGTCTTTGAACGATTCCGTTGTAATTGGAGTCGCTTATAGTATTATTCACGAATTCTCAACCAATAATTTCAATAATGGGTAAAGCTCCAAGATTGATTGATTTATGTATGGTCGCCATTAAAGATGAACTTCTCCAAGGTACTTATTTTGTTTGAATTCGTTATTAGATTCGTTTTTTTGTTTATAAATGTGGCTTGAGTGGTATGGTTACCGTTGCAGGCGATGACAACAATGATATTTTATCGGTTATTTATGGACTTCCATCGGAGTTATTCGATTGCTTTCTGCCACACTTGCCTCCATTGGCATTGCACAAGTTACAAGAGAACATGTAAGTTCAAAGTTTATTTCAGTACAAGTCGTCTAGCTCAGTCTACAGCATTGTTTGGTGTTGGTACTATAGTTGTGGAGGATTACATAAATTGTGTATTCACGTGATACAGGCCAATGGACTTGAGGGATGACTTTGAACCTGCTAATGATTACAAATACAACAAAAAATATCGAAAACGTAGAAGGTTGTGAATATAGGTGCATTTGGTATAGCTTATTTATTTTAATTGTAGGATAAGGAACTTGCAGGAATCTCATTGTGAGTCTACTACTTTTACAGATGTGGGATCTTGGATACAGCATGGCGAGAGCTATACAAAATTCGCTGGCCTGGTTATGGTCAGCAGAAGCAGGTTGATGTTTGGTCAAATAAACATGCTGAAACAAAGTGTGATTCGATGGTTGATTGGCAGCAGATGTACTGGGAGGCGCATTTGCAAGAGTATGCCCAATGACTAAGCAGTTTTAGTGATACAATTTTATTTGTTTAATTTATAATGTAAAATCTGATCAAGATCTTGCAAGCAGTTGCATTGATGCTGTAGCAGAAACAGCTTGGATCCCATCTTATGATGGCTCTATTGGGGAAATACGAATTCCAGGTTCAATGGTTTATTCCGATTCTCTATTCTTTCTCTTGTAGCTCAGGAAACAAATGGAAAAAGAGTATAAAATTTGTACCAAATTAAAAAAAAAAAAAAAAAAAAAAAAAAAAGAATATAAAATAATTGGACCACATATGGATGTAATGAACCCTCCCATATGCTTTTCACACGGAAAAACAAATTTCTACAATATTCTTAATATTTACATTCTTATTTATGTGTGCCTTGGTCAATGCAGATGCAATACTAGAAGTCATCGGTTGCAGGGTTCACCTGAATAAGTTGACATGCAACTACCTGAAATTCTTTTACCACTGCCAGCAATTTGGTATTTATGCCAGGTAGGTAGGGGCAAATGTTAGCCTTGAGTTACCAATCTTATTATTTTTCCAACCAACAAACTTGTTCTTACCCAACTTAGCATGTTTTAACTGTTAGAATTATGAAGTAAGCATTCTGCTATTGAATATAAATCATCTTTTCTACATTTGAAGGTTAGATTTTGTTAAGATGCATTTGTTTTTGCAGATACCTAAGGCTTCCTAATGTACTCTGTGTTGCAGAAACTTGTGTAAGTTGCAAATACCTTTGGCTTAAGACTAATTGAGCTGGCATTTGCATTCTGTAGTAGACATATCCCGTTTATAACCTAAAAGGCATATCATCAAATTTTGTCTATCACTGGTAGGTAAAGCAAATGATGGATATAGCATATAATGGTCAATCCACATTTTTCTTAACTGAAAGTTTGCCTTGGATGAATCTCTCTTTTACCTTGAACCCTGTACTGAATTTTATGAATCCTCAAGCTTTATGTCTTCAGTTGTATAATCTAGCTTTTGCGTTGGCGTGATTCTTGCCTCACTGTATTTTCATTGTAGGACAAGCCTAACTGTTCATTGCTTGAGCTAGTTAGGGAACTTAATTTTACTCATCTGTCTACAACTATACCACCACCACTCTAGGTTTTCAAATTAACCTGGCCATAATGCCATGGCAATTCATTTCGATACAGAGACTTGTCCTACCTCCGCCTTCAGAAATATGACTCCGCCCCCACCAAAAAATGTTATCGCTGAAAAAACAGCCTTGCTCAGCTGTACTCTGATTTCATTGATGGATAAATGCCTGCCATGTCTGTTTTATTCAGTGAATATAATTGTCTTACTGTAACTGAAGTATGTTTGGACACGTTGCAACTTTCAAAGTATTTGATTTGGAATCTCCTTTAGATGAGTTGTCATGTCCATGCTCTGCTTTCATTTCATCCATTTTCACTTGTGACTTTCCATGATGTTGTTTGCTTTTTCAGTTTTTCTCCTGAGATATATTCTCATTCTAAGGTTTTATCTGTTTGGTTCCAAGGGAATTATGCATACTCTTGCCCTTAAAGGGTATATGCTTGCTCTATTTTCTGTATTTCAACCGAACATTGCAGTTCTTGTCAAACAAAACTCTAATATTTACAATTTCATGAGTGTTTATCAACTCCAATGGAAAAACCGAATAAATTACTAAGTTGAGAAATACGGTTTTGATACTATCTTCTTTAGATTATTGAAATCTCATATGGATCACGTTATAAACAAATAAAATAGTATGTTAATATAAAGATGATCCGATATTTTTTATGTTTATGTTTAACTGTTGCTCTATTGCAGCTCTTGTTACAGAGAAGTAAGTTGGGAAGCCTGGAGCTTCAGTGGATTAAGTCCAATGACCATGTAAGCTTATTTTCTATGTACATGTATCCTATAGCCAACCTTCATACAATGGAAAAAGCTAAAGGATATAAGGTAGTGATTATTATGCATTATGCTTTGCTGATTAAGAAGAGGATCACACAAACAAGACATACTCACATGCTCAACATAGTCAAAATGATCTATTGTTATGAACAAGTGAGATAAAGCTTCATTCATGTAGCTCCAGTGTATTGAGCTCATTGAATCATGTTTTCTCTTATCGATGCAATCCAATAACTAATTTTCATAAACATTGCTTAATGCCAGCTAAAATGAATGGTTAGATCAACTATCATATCGAAATAAGTTAAAAGGTTTATTGGCTTCTATCAACACATTCACTTACAAACTCGATGCCTAGGGTAATTTTTTTCAGTCAATTTATTTATTTATTTATTTTTTCTGCTTTTGCTCTCTGTCATCTCCATATGCCATACACAAGAGGTGGCCTTTGCTGAGGTGCCTTTGCTTTCTTGGTTTTGCAAAATGTTCCATTCAACTTATTTTGTGCATTTTCTTGGGTACAATTTTGTGCATTTAATTCCTGCTCTAAATGTCCAAAGAAAATAGAAGTCTTTTTGCTCTACATTAACTGACTTGAAAAGATTTATAAGCTTACCTGTGCTGTATGTTGGCATAATCATTGCTAATTAAAAATAACGTTTGAGGTGAGAATCGTCATTGTAGTTATTAGAGCAGCTGCAGTATAACAACTTTTCGAATTCTGCATTGTAAAGATTATCAAGTTCGAATAGCAATATAAGATTCTTTCTAAAATCCTATAGTTCATGTATGTTGCTGAGGTAATCTACTGACTCTGGAAAAATTATTAAGGTTCTTTTAGAATAATAATCAATGCCCATGGAAGAAATGCAGTCCTTTTTCTGCTTAAGGAGAAGTATATATGTTTGTCTGTTCTCTTCTATTTTCTTGTATTCTGATATTTGAGTTCGCCATTAGAGGTACAATAAGCACTTTATTGATAAATCTAATTTTCATATGGCTGGTACATTCTGATTTTATAACTTCACAGGTTGAGGGATTATGTAAACTGCTGAACCAGAATAGTGATACTCTAAAATCACTTGAATTTATCCATTGCAAGCTCTCTCCATCTTTCATCAATGCAATCTGTGATTCACTACACATGAAGGGTCTGAAAACACATGGAATTGAGCATTTCTCAATGAAGAGATCAAGCTTCCTGCTAATAGATTCATCTCCCATACCAGTTGGATTGGCATCTTTTTTAACATCTGGAAGGTATGCATTTCACATTTTGAAATTCACGAAGGACTCCATCAGCTGGTTTTATCTTGGACTGGCTTGTAAATATCTTTCATAAGAAGTCATGTCGAATCAATCTCTGTTCCTAATAATAACAAGAGTTAGTAATACACCTATACACATTTTCCTTGCTGCAATTTCAATGTCCTTGCTCAGCTATTACATGTGTGGGTATAGTTCCAGCAATAAAAGGCCCAGTTAAAAGTAGTTAAGGGTTATTTTCTGGAAGTCTTCTTATAATGATGTTTTATTTTCCTAATCAGCACTTAACCAGTATCTATTCTGGCTTCAAATTAGCTTTAAACTTCTGAGTATGTAAATGATAATATTTTTTCAGATGCAGTTTTGGTTTTTTAACAAATAGTATCACTGTATAGGATTTTTTGTGGATGGAATTACTCTAAGTTTATATTGGCAGGACTGGAGTTAATGTTTTCATCATGGGGGGCTGTGGTCTTACAAGGTTGGAGTGGGTATTAACTTTTGCTTGGCTTTCAAATATTATTGTTTATTGAAATAGTTAGGATATTCACTACCATCACTGGATTGTTTGTCACAACTCCAAACCTTTGGGGGCCCCCGTAGAATTTTAGGTGTCATACTTTTATTCTTCTTCTTTTCTCTCCTTTCTTTTCATTTTATTGTCTCTAACTGCTGTTCCGTCACCTAAAGGATTTTTTAATTTTATTTTTGTGATTTCTTTTGAATATTCTGTAAGCCTCTTTTAACAATCACTTCTCGGATTTAGACATCAAAGAAGGTTTATATAATGTATATTGATAAGATGGTCCTTAACAAGACCAATATTGGTCTCATAAACTTTGCACAAGTTTTGGTGATTTCCATTGTTGGTGATGGTATTCTTTCTAATGAAACATGAAGTTTGACTAAGATTTTCATTTTTTAAGTTATGTAGTTTGTCTTGTAAAGAAAACTGTGAATTTCAATTAGTAGATTACTGCATGGAATAGTATCTAACTCAAAAGTATTTTGTCAGTTCCTCATACTCAGTTCAGCATATTAATATCCTTTTCATTATTTTATGGAAATCATTGCATTAGATGATGTCTAATTTGTACTAGTATAAACTCGTTGTGGTTGGCAGGTCCTTGCGTTCATTAACCTTATGTGATGACCAACTCGGGCGAAATTTTGCAAGAGTGATTTTTAATTCCCTCCTTGATACTTCAGCCAGTATATCCATTCTAGATCTTTCGGAAAATAATGTTTGTGGTAACAATTATTTTTTTTTTATCTCGTCCTACTTTTTAACGTTGATCTTAAAGTAATAGCTTGAGATATAAATGCAGATTTCAGGTTTTCTTTCTCAGTTTCGGTGGAGATCATCAAATTGCACACTTGGATTAGGCAGCTCATTGAACTCATTACGAGTGCTGAATTTGAGGTAACTTAAAACATGCCCAAATACTTTTTTTCTTTGAAACGTTGTGTTTTTTCTGGCTCTAGAATTGTATTCACCTCTCTTTATAGCAGTATAGCTGCCATGAAATCTTTGGGCAATATGTTAAAAGTAATTCTAATTTCCATTTCTCAATTTTTCTTTCTTTAGATGCAATAAATATTATCTCTACTCTCTGATAACTTAAATTAAAGGTGGTCATTCAATATAGTATCAGATGCCATTAAGAGGTCATTGCCAACCATTGGAAAAATAGTTTCACTTAGGCTTGAGTAAAAACTATTGTCTACAAGTGAGTAGGGGTGATCCCGGTCTGGTTTACCGACCGGACCGAACCGGAACCGAAATTTCGGTCCAGACCGTTTACCGGACCGAAATTTCGATCTGGTAAACGGTTCTCACCCCAAAACCGATCCAGCATAGCTATCGGTTCTCGGTAAAACCGACCGGTTTCCCGAACCTGACCGATTTACCGAATATATATACATATATTTTTTTTCCCTTAATTGATTCCCACCCCCAAACTGAGTTCTCTCTCTCATTCATAAAAACAATGAACCGATTATTAATCTTCCCCAAAACCTCAACCCTAACTTGCACACCTAAGCTGCCGCCACCACCGCCTCAAGAACCACCGTCTTCCACCACTGCCTCGCACACCCACCGCAGCTGCCAACCGGAACCACAGCTGCTCCATCGGAATCGCGTGCTCGCCCTACAGCCCCACCCCTACCTTTTTTCCCAATTACCCGTTTGCTTGTTGGGTAAAATTGTGACTGAAAAATGAAAAGGTTATGTGGTGTTAGTATTAATAAATCTATGAAGTTCTTTCCACCTCTTTAACTAGCTGCAGCATTTTCTTTTCAGAAGTAATAAATAGTGAAAAAAAATGGTGGCGGACGGATCTTGGAGTATTAGCAGTATTCCTAAAGTATGGATTGTTACATTAATCTAATTTAGTATATTAATTGCACTACTAAAGGGACCTAGAAAGTGCAAATTTGGCCCTGCTGCTAACAATTACTCCTACAAACCCTGCTGCTTAATTTTTTTTTTTTATATAAAATAAAGTCCAAATTGCAATTTGGTCCATTTTTTGACCGAACCGGATTTTTCGGTTTTTTACCGAACCGGACCGAATATCGATCCGGTAAACTGTCCGGGGTTCTAAAAGGATCGAACCGATTATATACCGAAAATCGATCCGGTTCGGTCCGGTCCGGTCCAAATACTCACCCCTACAAGTGAAGAGGCGTGTTAAAAGTAATAAGTTCAAATCCTTTTGGATGAAGTTGTCATTCATTACTTTTGAGTGACCAGCATTCAATACATTACTGCATTCTTTTCTTTATGATTTTCTGCTAAGGTTTGGTCGAGGAAGATTGAAGAATATGCTTTTATTGTGAAAAAGAATTACTAAGCATTTTTTAAGGCATATATCTTTAATAAATAAGAAAATTCAATAAAGTTAATGATATGGCATTCTTTCCTTAACTTCTTGAATGTCAATACCTTGGAATATATAGCCGACCACTAAACAAAATTATCCTGCTAACGCTGGTTTCTTCCAATATAACATGAGATGAGGAGAACATATGATTTAAGTTATGAGAAATGAAGAATAAGTAAGGACCACTTATATCATCTGAGTCTCTCCTTTTGACCTTTCCCCCCTTATTTCCTTCGGAAAACCTAAATCTAACATGTCTCTTTGTGCATCATTGAACAAATGGTTGCAAATCCTGGATGGGATTTTAAATTTTTTGTCTGATGACTTATCGTGTTCAATGAGATGGGAATTTTTTAACAACAAAAGTTTGGTGGTATTAAAGGCTTTCATTTTATTTTTCAGGTGTTGTAATTTAATTAAAGAGGATGTAGACTGTCTCAAACCGGCTCTGGTAAACATGCCTAATTTGGAGAATCTTGATCTAAGTGACAATGCAATTGAGGATGGAATCAGGTTAGTTGGCTAAGCCTTTAACAATTTGACAGTCATATGATCTCGTTGGATGCCATTAGATTCTCAACAGTATCTCGACAGAGATTATCTCAGTATTCACAGAATCTTTACTAATGAATAAGGATGATTTTTCAGGAGTCTGATCCCCTATTTTACCGAGATTTCTCAGAGAGAATTACCATTTGTTGATCTGAAGCTTGAAAATTGTGAGCTTACATGCAACCATGTGGGTCAACTTTTAGGAGTTCTTTCAACTATGAGGACACCACTAAATGTTCTTTCAATTAAAGGCAATAGCCTTGGCAGGTATTGTGCAAAAAAAATATGTGATGCTTCAATACTTCTGATATGTCCTTTTGGGTGAAATGTCATAATTTTTGCTTTGCTCCAGCAAAATTGGGACACCATTGGCAAAATTTATATGTAGTGGTGTTCGTTTCCTTGATGTTGAAGACATTGGACTTGGTTCTTCTGGTTTCCTGGAAGCACTAGGGGAAATATCAAACGAATTGAAGCTTGTCTCCATAAATATAAGGTTCATTTGGATTTTTCTTTGTTTTTTGGGGGGTCTTTTATAAAATTTCAAATTTGATGTACACTCGATGACTTTATTTTAAATAAACTCGCCACAGCAATAACAAAGGTGGGACTGAAGCTGCAAAATTTGTGGCAAGGCTCATCTCAAATGCACGCGAAGTTGTTGCTATTGATGCGCGATATAACTTAATGCCGTTGGAATCATTATCGATGATATCTTCTGCCTTGAAGGATTCCAAAGGTGGCAAATCTTAAGAGTTATGTTTTTCTGATTTTTCTTGGAAAAAAAATGCGAAGTATTATACTTTCGGAAATCTTTTAGAGCATCTCTCACTCATATTTGACTTCTTTTAAACTTGTATACGTAGGGAAACTGGAACATCTGGACTTGGCTGGAAATGTTTTTGGCGATCAACTAATAGAAGCAACATCCATATCTTCTGAATTTCGAACCAATGGACAATTTATCCTCAATATTTCATTATCAGCCCCTCCAAATGCACCGTACGATGATGATCCTTAGCTGCTCCATTGGTAATTTTTAGGCTATATTATGATGCACAACCATAACTACATGCATTCTAGTTGCTAGAAAAAAGCAGACCAGAACTAATTTTGTGAATCTTAAAGATTTGAATTACTGCACTTTAAATGTTTATATCTCTAATGAAATATGGTAGGCTTGAAGAGTGGTATAAGTACAACACATGACTTGTCAGAAGAACCTCGAGTTGCTAAGCTGTAAAGGTTAACGAATTCTTAATTAACTGTTGTTGTGGGTAACAAAAGTTTAAAAGATAGAAAAACAGGATGTATTAAAGTGAAAGTATACAATTTTTAATGTTTTTTTGCTTTGTTTATGTTGAAAAGTGTTTGGTGGATTGGCTTTGTCATAAAGTTTGTTCATATTTTTGAGATTCGTTTGTTTATTATGCTAATTATGCTCTTGTGACTTACCCTTACCTACTCTGATTTAACAAACATGAAATGAAATAACCCTTGTCAATTTTGATGAATTTGCGGTTGGATTGATCTTGTCAATTTTTTTGTCCAAAAAGCAATAAGCCCTACGTGAAATTGGTGTGACTGTTAAAAGAGAATGACTTGTTTGGTCATCTTTTTAGAGGGGACGCTTTTACATTCTCTAAAATGTTTCTATTTTCGATATTTTGTTTGGTATTCTAATAGTATTTAATAAGTTATTCTTCTTAAAAGATAACTAATTATACTAAAAACCTTTCAAAAACTATATTCTATAATATACGTTATGTCTTTTTAAAGAATATATCTAAAATGATACCCGAACAAGCTATATGACTCATGTACTCAACTTCTAGAAAAAGGTTAATTTATTGTTTTAAGCATTTCGTATGATATTCTACGTTTTTTTTGTATTTAAAAAGAAGTAACAAAATTGAGGTTCCCATAAAGTCTTTGAAAGTTCACATTTTTCTTTTAATGAAATGTATAAAATACATTGTAACATTTTTGCCTGCACATACTTGATCAGCACTTTTTGGTTCCCTACTTTAGGAAACTACACTTTTAGTTATTATTTAAAATATACTTCATATTACATTTTACAAAATTATAATTTTTGTCCAATATTTATAAATATTTTACATTTTGGTCTTATATAATCTTTGTTTCGATGCATTTGATGATCCATAAAATTGTTTTTGTTTATACTTTTGGTCACAAATTGGATGGAAAAGAATTAAAATATGTGTTATGACCAAAATGCCAAAAAAATTAAAATAATAGGACTAAAAGTTATATTTTGTAAAGTATGAGACTACCTCTTTTGTCTGTCTTGTAAATGCAATTTGCCCTTGTGAGAGTATTTTTCAATAGACTACTGATTAATGTTATGGTTTAAAAGCCATAAATCATAATTAACTTCTTTGTTACTCTAAAACTAATGATGCGTCTTGATTGGCATTTCAAAGCTTAGTTCCATTTCAATTATTGCTTTCCTACAATCATCCAAATATGTCAATTTGCTTTAAGTTTAGATTTGATTGATTTTGTTGTGGGAGTTCCAATTTTCAGAGAAGAACTCTCATCAAGAATTCAAGATGTAGATTAAAACTAAAGAGTTGGTGTGTTAAAAAATATAAGACGTAGATTATTTTTTTTTTCCCAAATATTTAATATATTTTGAGACACGTCCAATATTAAAATAAATATTAATTTTGTTTCATGTAATACACCGACAGTGTATTCCTCTTATAAGCCCGTTAATTTAATGGCTAACACTTCATTACATTAATTAGTTCACAATTGTGGCTGTTTTAATAATAGAGTGATTTTGCCAATCAAAGATAAAATAATCAAATTTATACTTAACTCATTGTGTCCTGTCGCATTATGATTGATTAAGTGAACATATCAACCGTCTGCTTTAATTCTTCAAGTGGTGATGATATTATAAATAATTTTCTTCAAGATAAGTACTTTTTATTTATCTTATTATTATCATATCTTCCGCTCTCCATGGAAATACGAGGATAGTGACGTGGAACAAGGGGCACTGTTACCTTCAAGTCAACTTTAGTCTTAAGTTATAAATAAAAAACTTTAGTCTTAATGTTACACTCTAATTAACCATATTTAAAAAAATCCTAACTTTGATTTTCTTTTTTGAACAATACATACATGTGCTTGATTTGATGTTAATTAAAAAGTTAGATGGGAATGAGTACATTAAATACGCATTTGTCTAAATTCTTATACTTCTAAACTACTGCTTATCAATATATATTCTCTAGTTAAACTGTGTTTACCATGACTCTTATTTATGACTTGTTTTCTGTCAAAAGTTACTTTTTAATATTTAAAATTTTATATTATTTTTTTTTGTTTTTTATAAAAGTGAGTTAATAAAATATAATTTTTTTAAGTAACAATGTATTCATCGTCAAACAAGAAAAACAATATAAGACTTATTTGCAAATTTTTCTATTTTATGAAAAAAAAAGGTATTTCTCGCAACAGAAATCAAGTCTTAACTTATTTTTGAGTTATAACTGTTTTTATTTAAAGGAGAAATCAAAATATATGCTTCAAATTTGGAAAAGTACAAGACACTCCTCTGTATTATTGGTATGAATTTTGAATTAAATTTTATTTTCGAAGCATAATTTAGTTAGTAAATGCTAAAATTTTCGGGAAACATCTTAAAAATTATAAATCAAAAGAAAATGTTGAATTATATGTTAATTTATATTTTCATCTTGATAGACTTGATAACAAAAAAATTCCGATGATTTCGGTCGAGACATATCTAAATTTTGGTATATAATTTCTTTGTACTTCAATCTTATATATATAAATTATAAATCAAAAGACAATGTTGAATTATATGTTAATTTATATTTTCATCTTGATAGACTTGATACCAAAAAAGATTCCGATGATTTCGGTCGAGACATATCTAAATTTTGGTATATAATTTCTTTGTACTTAAATCTTATATATATACATATACTATCAAAATTTATAATGACAATGTGCCCCCCCCCCACCCCCCCCCCCCCCAGCTGGCTAGTTAAATGCCTCATTTATATAGATTTGTATAGATATGAGTACCTTTATTCTATTTTATTTTATCTAAGAAAAGAGTAATAATAAATTATTTTGATACAATTCATTTTTTTCTTTTTTTGTTAAGTATTTTTGATATTGAGAATAAGAAACTTGCGTAGTACTAATGTTATATAAAAATATAATCCTTTATTCACTGAACATTCAAATCCAAAAAAAGATAACCTTTATTAGAAGAATATTACAAACGATTGAACTATACTGCCCATAGGATATAAATCATTTTTTATTTTTATTCCATAAAGCATTATCGTAATATTGTATACTCGAAAAAGAAAAAGAAAATGACAAATATAGTCAAACATAGTGCGGCATAAAATGTAATGGAAAGTTTAAAAACCATTATTAACCGCTATATCCTGCAGTAAAATCATTTTCAACTGTGCCAACCCCACCCATAATTTCTATCCCCCCCGTCAATCTAGCAAAACCTCTCTCTCTCTCTCTCTCTCTCTCTCTCTCTCTCCCCAAACACACACACACACACACTCTCCCCTTTTTCTCATTCCTTACCGCAGATCCGATCCGATTTTCACCGCTACAGAAACAAAATCCTCAAAGCACCAGCACGGCTGCTTCCATGGAGGAAGCCTTGGAGTTGGTGCGTGCGAAGGACACTAAGGAGCGAATGGCCGGAGTCGAGCATCTCCACCAACTGCTAGAAGCTTCTAGAAAAGGCCTTTCGCCTTCGGAAGTGTCGTCACTAGTCGACGTCTGCTTAGATCTCTTGAAAGACAACAACTTCCGAGTATCGCAGGGCGCGTTGCAAGCACTCGCCTCCGCCGCCGTTCTATCCGGAGATCACTTAAAGCTACACTTCAATGCGCTTGTCCCGGCGGTGGTTGAGAGATTGGGTGATGCCAAACAGCCCGTTAGGGATGCTGCTAGAAGGCTCTTGCTTACTCTCATGGAGGTATTGTAGCTAATGCTGTGATTTAGGTTTTTAGAGATTGTGTTGGTTTTGATTGAATTGCTTTTGGATTCTGTAGTCTGGTTACCCTAAATTTGTTTTTACTGATTTAATATAGAATTCGATACATTTAGTTAGATTTGGTTCTTTTCAGTCTATTTTGTAGCTTTGATTTCGTACCATTTATGATCAAGCTGCGTGGAGCAGATTATTTGGTTGGATCGTAGAACATATATAGAGAATAAAATATGATTTTTTTAATGAATTCTTTATATTTCCCTAGCCTAATTATAAGTGCCACTTTTATCTATATATATATGAAGTTCCTCAAGCACAAACTTCACTTGGAATGAGTAACTTTCTACTGTACGTTTCCCTGATTGATGAATCAAGCTGTTAAGTGAACCATTTTCTATGTTTTTAGTAAATAAATTTGCAATGGAAATTAGGGGCAGGTATAGTATCAACATGTTGTTACTGTAAGTAAGACTAAGCCTAATGGATTGGTCATTATGAAATGTTCGTGAAATAATGGGAACTAAGATTAGTTGGAGGGAAAGGAAATGCAGGGATTAATGGAAGGAGAGAACTATATGAATTTTTACTTCTTGTTGTATCTTTAATTTTTGCATGTATTTCAGTTGAGATTACTTTTGTAGTCCTTTGCATTCCTTTCCTCCCAATTTGAAAGGAAAGAATGAGTTGTATGTTTTCCCCTCCATTGTACTTTATCATCTATTCCGTTTACTTTTACTGCTACTGCACTCTCACTTTTTACTCCACAGTACAAGAATATGGGAGCTACTTGCTTGTGAGCCAAGTTACATAATCCTTTTAAAGAGGATGAAACTGCGATCCATCTGAGTCATGCTCTAATAATGTTTGTGGTTCTTAGTAAAGTACTTTTTACTGAATTCTTTTGACTTCACTTCCACTCCATTTTTCTCCAGACTTTGAAGTGTTACATGACATAGTTCGTGAAAGTCGATACAATCTCTAAGAAAAAATTAAGAGACTGTCTACTGTTAAACTTTTGGTTCATGTTTTTATATGTTGCTACCCTATTGCCTAATTCTAAAATCCGGAAACCGCGAGAATTAGCCGGTTCTAGATATGCGTACATTTTATCTAAATTTGTCACTATGAGCTGTGAATATCCGTGGTTAAAAGCTTATTTTCAGAAGGTTTTTGATAACAATTTTCAATTTGACTGTTGATCTTTTGATATGACATTTAGCATAAAAGTAGTAAATCTGTGAAATTTGAATCTTTGGCATGATATATAAATTTTATTAAATGTATACACTATTTGAGAACATTTAATTTGTTGCAGGTTTCTTCACCAACAATTATTGTTGAAAGGGCAGGATCTTATGCTTGGACATACAAGAGCTGGAGAGTTCGAGAAGAATTTGCTCGTACAGTCACAGCAGCAATTGGTCTCTTTGCATCTACAGAACTACCTCTTCAACGAGTCATTCTTCCACCTGTATGTTGAATTCATATTTATTATGGGGTCCATTAAACATTTGAGTGTAGCAGATTAAGAATGATTACTATGCCTTAATTAAAAAGAAATGGCAGCCTTATAAGTTTCATTTCTTGGACAGATTTTGCAGATGTTGAACGATCCAAATCCTGGTGTAAGGGAAGCAGCTATATCATGTATTGAGGTAGGGAATGTTTGTTTACTTCCCACCCAACCACTGACACTTTCTACTGCATTGCTATACTCCATCTGTCCCATAACTCTGTTTCCTTTGCCATGGTTGGCAAGTCAAGTTAAACAAATTTAAAAAATTACAATAAATGATAAATTAATATATATTTGATGATATTATATTGCACTACATATATTAGCATTAAAAATGTTAAAAAAATCTTTCATGTAAGAATAATTCAACTTGATATGTCAGTTAAAAGATTAAAAAATTTAATTCCGCTCTGTATCTAATAGAGTAAAATTTATGGGACAGATGGAGTATATTAGCAATAGTCTTTTCAATCTTTTAGGTCAGACTTCTATAGACGTCAGGATTTTGTAGATGTGGAAATATCCAAATTTCCATTTTTCTCAACTCAAGTGTTTAAGGGAGCCTTCAGGCTCTAAAAGAGTTATGGTCTCTAGAGTTTCAAAGAAATTTTCTTAAAAGTATTTTGACTTGATCTATTATTGGATATGAAGCTGCACACATAATGATAAGAATGAGTTTGGATGAACTAGTTTATTTTTTGATTATGTAAGTTGGACTAAGGACATAAAATAGGTTGCTAAGGTGCAATATCGAAGTTAACTTTAGTTGATTCATATACTCTATATTGTCCCAAATTTTGTGATTGCTGTGTATAAAGAACGGAATATTCTATAAGTGGCCCTCTGCTTCATAAGAACATTTTTATCCGATTTTAAATGTGTTGATTTGCATTAAGCAAAGTTAATCTTTCACACCAATGGGTAGAAAATTAAAGATACGTTCATTGACCTATTAAGTTCAATGGGTCATGGGTCTGTTGTTTAGTTTGGTCAACATTGTTATATGGTGATCTGGCTGTACTGCCTCAGGTGTGCTATGCCATTTCGACACTGGACCAATCGGTTCAAACATCAAGTTAAGTGATCAACTAAGTTGGCTACTGATAGTTGTCAACAAAGTATTAGCCAGCAAGATCTGCTTTACTATTTATTTACTAGTTTTTTTGTTTACGCTTTTTTGCTTGTGTGTTTTCCCCCAGGAGATGTATACTCAAGCTGGGCCTCAGTTCCGTGAAGAGCTGCAACGGCATCATCTGCCTACGCCAATGGTAATTTTGAAGCTAACAACAAAATATACTTGTGCAATCAAAATAATGAATCGAGAAAATACACACCAAACTGAATGGTGGAATTATTTGTCATTTATTCTTTTGACATGATAATGTCTACAGTTAAAAGATATCAATGCGAGATTAGAGAAAATTGAGCCAAAGGTTCGCTCTTCAGATGCAATTGTCAGTAACTACACATCTAGCGAATCTAAGCATGCAAGCCATAATCCTAAAAGAAGCAGCCCTAAGGCCAAAACTTCGACACGCGAGGTCTCTCTGTTTGGAGGTTAGTACTGATGCTGGATTATGTAGTTATGTATTCACATTTCAGAATCTATGCAAGCTATTCCTCTTTAAGATTTTCTTATTTAGTCTGTTGATCTCTGCATCACTTACTGGTAGCATCTCTTATTCATTAATGCATCATGAAACTTTTAATTTTGCATCAGCTCTTGCTAACTCCCATCTCCTTTGACTCTGAGCAGCAGATGGTGATGTCACAGAGAAAGCTGTTGAACCCATTAAAGTTTATTCAGAAAAGGAGCTTATAAGAGAGTTCGAGAAGATTGCTTCAACCCTTGTGCCAGAAAAGGATTGGTCTATCCGTATTGCAGCCATGCAAAGAGTTGAAGCCCTCGTCATTGGAGGTTTATTGATACATACTATAGAGATAAAATTGTTTCTTTTCTTTCAGATATACAAATGCTAATTGGAATTTTTATTTTAAATTTCATTTTCTTTTATTTACGACATTCTTGCGTAATTACATGGCACGATGTGTTAAACTTTGATTTATGTTTTTTGTTGACAAACTTGCTTCTCTCTTGATATTTTAAGTTATTATGTGTATGTTTGTTTTTGTGATTAAGTATATGAAAAATATTCATCAATTTCAGTGGTGTGATTCAGGCGCAGTTGATTACCCTTGTTTCCGGGGTCTTCTTAAGCAACTGGTTGGTCCTTTGAGCATACAACTATCTGATCGACGATCTAGCATTGTGAAGCAGGTGTGACATCATCCTTTGATTAATGATTGTAGGACAGTTGCTTCTAAGGGCAAAGCTACTTTTGGGTTGACCAAACAACTAATTCTTTCTTGATTGAACATACCTGCAACTATGGAGTGTTATTTTATGTCCATGGAAGTGGGTCCATTGTGGTTTATTCCTTTTTTTGTGTCTTCGTTTTGTTAGGCATGCCATTTGTTAAACTTCTTATCAAAAGAACTGTTGGGTGACTTTGAGGCATGCGCTGAGATGTTTATTCCGGTGAGAACAGTTTTTTGTTATGTTATATCCATTCCTTGATATGATTGTTCTTGTTTCTCACTTTCTACTTTGTCACTTAGGTCCTTTTCAAGCTTGTTGTAATAACAGTGCTTGTGATTGCAGAATCTGCAGATAACTGCATCAAAACAGTAATGCTTTATTATATGCCTTCTCAGTTATCTTCTTTTTCGCATTCTATATGTCATCTCATATGTGACTTAATTTTCATTTTCAGATGCTACGCAATTGCAAAGTCCCCCGTGCACTTCCCCGAATAGTTGACACTGCCAAGAATGATCGCGGCGCAGTACTCCGTGCGAGGTATGGTCATGCTGTGCTTAAGGTACTGGGTCAGCAATCCTTGGGCTTCTCTAATGATGATTTTGTTTCCTGAATCAGGTGTTGTGAGTATGCACTTTTAATTCTTGAATATTGGGCTGACGAACCTGAAATACAACGTTCGGCAGACCTTTACGAAGATCTTATTCGGTGTTGTGTTGCAGATGCAATAAGTGAGGTATCCATATTGTACCCGTGAACCTCTCTCTCTCTCTCTCTCTCTCTCTCACACATGGTGGGTGAATGGATGGCCTCGTATATTGTTAAGTTTTGTTTTTTAATTTGGATGCATATTGGGGTCTGATCGTCCTTATAATTATAAACATAATTTACTTCTTTTTTCTCTCTGGGCTGATCAGTGTCCATAACTTGATTCAAACTCAACAGGTACGATCTACCGCAAGGATTTGTTATAGAATGTTTGCAAAGACCTGGCCTGAGCGATCTAGGCGCTTGTTTATGTCTTTTGACCCTGTTGTTCAAAGGGTACATCATGTTCTTTTGTATTCTTTTTACCGTGCACTTGAATTACTGCTGAAAATTATGATTAAAGAGGGTAATTTTTTGCCTAGGTAATAAATGATGAGGATGGAGGAATACATAGAAGACATGCTTCTCCTTCCATTCGCGAGAGGAGTTCAAATATGTCATTCACCTCGCAAACATCTGCACCGTCAAATATACCTGGTTATGGGACTTCTGCGATAGTTGCAATGGACAGAACTGGAAGTTTACCTTCAGGGAAATCTGTCACTTCTGGTCTGCTACTCTCACAAGCTAAGTCTACTGCAACTAAAGGAGCAGAACGAAGTCTGGAAAGCGTACTACACTCGAGCAAACAAAAGGTGACAGCTATAGAAAGTATGCTGAGAGGTTTGAATATATCCGAGAAAACCCGTTCGTCAAGTTTGGACCTAGGTATTTACTTCTCTATTACTTTTAAATCTTCTCGAATAGCATTGTTGTCAAAAAAGATGCCTGCTGCTATTGATCTTGAATCTTTTCTGAATGGCTATTGTTTATATATTGCCCCCTAGTGCAGGAGTTGACCCACCATCATCTCGTGATCCACCATTTCCCTTTGCTGTTCCAGCATCAAATAGTCATTCGAATTCTGTAGTTGAGACATTATCTGGAATTTCTAAAGGAGGTAATAATCGCAATGGAGGCTTGATGTTGTCTGATATCATCACTCAAATTCAGGCTTCTAAAGATTCAAGTAAATTATCATATCATGGTAGTGCGGGAAGTGAACCTCTGTCAGCACATTCTTCTTACTCAGCCAAGAGAGCTACTGAAAAAGTACAAGAACGAGGTTTCATTGAAGAAAATGCTGATTTTAGGGAGTCAAGACAATACATGAACTCGCATGTTGATAGGCAATACTTGGACACATCGTACAGAGATCCTAATTATAGGGATTCTCAGAGTAACCACGTACCAAATTTTCAACGTCCTCTTCTAAGAAAGAATGCAGCTGGGCGGATGTCCGCTGGCAGGAGAAGGAGCTTTGATGAAAGTCAGCTCTCTCCGGGAGATGCATCAAGTTATTCTGATGGTCCAGCATCTCTTCATGATGCTCTCAGTGGGGGGCTGAATTCTAGCTCAGATTGGAATGCCCGAGTTGCTGCATTTAATTATATTCGTTCTCTACTACAGCAAGGTCCTCGTGGCATTCAAGAAATCATGCAGAGTTTTGAGAAGGTCATGAAGCTGTTTTTTCAGCATTTGGATGATCCGCATCATAAAGTCGCACAGGCGGCCCTTTCAACTCTTGCCGATCTTATTCCAGCTTGCAGAAAGCCATTTGAAAGTTACATGGAGAGGGTTCTGCCTCATGTTTTTTCTCGACTAATAGATCCCAAGGAATTAGTTAGACAACCTTGCTCAACTTCATTGGATATAGTGGGCAAAACATATGGTACAGATTCCCTTCTTCCTGCTTTGCTCCGTTCATTGGATGAACAGCGTTCTCCAAAGGCAAAATTAGCTGTTATCGAGTTTGCTATAGGTTCATTTAACAAGCACACATCAAATGTTGAAGGTTCCGCCAATAGTGGCATCCTTAAGTTATGGTTGGCTAAACTGACGCCACTGGTTCATGATAAAAATACAAAACTGAAAGAAGCTGCGATAACATGCATAATATCTGTTTATACTCATTATGACTCGGTGGGAGTATTAAACTTTATCCTTAGCTTATCTGTTGAAGAACAGAATTCCTTAAGACGTGCCATCAAGCAGTACACTCCTCGCATAGAAGTCGACTTGATGAACTTCCTGCAAAGCAAAAAAGAGAGACGTGGTAAGTCCTCATATGATCCTTGTGATGTTGTTGGAACATCATCTGAAGAGGGCTATGTTGGAGCACCAAAGAAGAGCCATTTGTTTGGAAGGTATTCTTCTGGTTCTGTCGATAGTGACAGTGGTAGGAAGTGGAGTTCTCTGCAAGATGCATCTTATATCACAAGTTCTATTGGTAATTTGAAATCTGAAGATGCCAAGGAGAACTTTCATCATCATGATCTGGAGACTAATTTAAACCCAGATGTTTCCTCAACAAATTACAAAAGTTTACAATATACCTCTAATTCCACCACTGATAATATTGGATCTTGGGCTATAGATAGTCGTGCTGACACAGAGGTTTCTACCACGCCGCGTTTGGACATCAATGGGTTAATTGGATCTAATCATCTTTCAAAGTCTGCAGACTTTGGCGTTGATAATGAGTCTTCATCTCCACTGGCACTAACTTATCCAGAACTCCCTGCTTTGAAAATGAGTCCTGCTGCAGAATTGGTACCAAGCATTCCTCAGATTCTTCATATTGTAAGTTTCTAGTTTACTTGCATACATATTTTAACACTCTGTGCCGTCTACTCCATGGTTATGTTACCAACATGAATGTTAATGCTTTTCTTTGTATATAGCAACTCAAAATTGCAATTTCATTCTAGAGGTTTTCTGTTTTCTTTTCTTATTATTTGTTTGTTCTGTTTTCCTCCCTAATTTGGGGTAGATCTGTAATGGGAATGACGGAAGTCCTACAGCAAGCAAGCGTGGTGCACTCCTGCAGTTGATTGAAGTTTCCATATCTAATGATTCCTCTCTCTGGAGCAAGGTATGATTACAGTCAATTTTAAAACACAAATCTTAAGTATTCTATATCTATGTTTTAGTGCTTCTGGACCTATCAAATTCCACTTTATCTCAATTTTTAATATGTTAGTCAAAGATTGATTCTTTTGGATGCAGTAGCTTAACGATTTATGAGTTTGATTTTGCCTTTATATTTTTGGAGGGATGGGGGAGGGGGCAACTATCTCGAAACTTATAAATAACTCCTGGAACCCTTTCAGATAGTTTTCGACATCATTTTAATGGAAAGCCCTAAGTTGCTTTCCCAGAATACTAGACCAATCATCCAATATAAATTTCTCTTTAACTTTGTTGAAATGAAAATTGTTTTCTCTCGCTCAGTTTATTCTACTTCTTCTCTGTTTCTTTCTTTTTATATGGGGGGGGGGGGGGGTGTTCATGCTTAAGATTCCTAGTAACATTATTATTTTATCTCCCCCTCAGTATTATTTATGTTTTTATTTGTTTGACCTCCCATAAATGTAGGCAGTATTATTACCTTCCTTTGTGACGCAGAACTTTTGGTTTCGTATTGTTAGCTAGTACTGGTAGTATTACTAATACGTGGCATATTTCAGTACTTCAATCAGATATTGACGGCTGTACTTGAAGTGTTGGAAGATTCAGAATCATCAATACGTGAGCTGGCTGTTTCACTGATAGTTGAAATGTTGAAGAATCAGGTCTGTTGTTTGTGTGGATACCATTTAATTGGCGTATACTGTAATTTTCAAGCTCTTTGGCAGTTAGTTTCATTCATGAACTTATTTTTCTTCCTGAAACTCTTTACAGAAAGAATCTATGGAGGATTCTGTTGAGATTGTAATTGAGAAGCTGCTTCATGTGACGAAGGACAGTGTTCCAAAAGTAATTTTCTGTCCTTACGCCATCTCAGTTTGTCCTTACTGTTTCTTCTCATTCTTATGATGCAATAATTCTCATTCAGGTGTCCAACGAATCAGAGCATTGCTTAACTATAGTTTTGTCTCAGTATGACCCATTTAGATGTTTAAATGTAAGTTGTCTACTTTTATCTACATGTATTATTCCAAAATTGATTGGAACTTTGCTTCAATTATTTCTGTGACATAAGCTTTGAATATTGATTGCCTTGATATGATCGTTAATGTTGCAGGTTATTGTTCCTTTGCTAGTTACTGAAGATGAAAAAACTCTCGTGACATGTATAAACTGTTTGACTAAGGTAAACTATTAAAGAAGTCTCTTTGCTTAGGTGTTGCAGTTATGGCCACTTGCCATTTTCGAATGCAAAATTATCTCTTCCTCTCTGTCCTCCTTTTCTTGTATAATTGGCAATGCTCTATGTTCAATTTGTGATTTTGGTGTGAATTTCATGATAACTTAAAGCTCTGGAATCCCATTCTTTCCAAGAATCTTGTAACTTCTATACAAGGTTATGCTCAATAGCAAGTTGTCAAATATAGCTTCATAAAGTAGGAAATGTTGCTGCAAGTTACAAAATGTGTCTGTTTATGTTCACTGTCTGAAGTATTTAAATAAGACTCTTCTAATTATCATCGTTGACATCATCATTGTGTTACTTTTCATTTTTTGTCACTGGTGATTTATTTTCACTTGATCTTATGCACATAATAGATGAATTGGGTTTAACTATTGATCGATATCATGTTTCACTTTTGTTTCGTCACCAAATACCTTTTATACGAGTGTCCTAACTCCTAATCCTTGACTATTGCACAACCATGTGGTGATTTTTCTTCTTTTAGAGAATAATCGATATGCATCAAGCCGTAGCAACTACTACCAAATGGGCATGTTGTGATTTGATAATCTGTAATATGAATATTCATACAGAATTTAAGATTTTCTCTGTCTGCAGCTTGTGGGCAGGCTCTCCCAGGAGGAACTGATGGCTCAACTGCCTTCATTTTTGCCAGCTCTTTTTGATGCATTTGGTAACCAAAGTGCAGATGTCCGCAAGGTGAATCGTTATTTCATCTTTTCTCCCCACCATTTTTTTTAAGAAAATACTACTTTCAACTTGTTTGCTAGTTCTTATTTTATGCGGGGAATTTGGTAGATCAGATGGAGCTTTAACTATTAGTATAAAATATAAATTCTTACACACATGAATTTATTATTCATTTGCAGCACCTGAACAAAATTTCATATGCTATTTTGAAAAATGTAATTATGCAAAGTTTTTATGGAATTATTTATGATGATTATATAAAAATAACTTGGCATCTGAATTTGTTTGCCTTTTACATTGGTTTGCAGACTGTCGTTTTCTGTCTAGTTGACATTTACATCATGCTGGGAAAAGCATTTTTGCCATATTTGGAAGGGCTTAACAGCACTCAGCTAAGATTGGTAACCATTTATGCCAACCGGATATCGCAGGCCAGGACTGGTACTCCAATTGATGCTACCCAATGATGATTATTCTTTTTGTTTTCGGCTTCTGTTTTGTCGTTTGATTGTATTACTTGGTTCCGTGTTGTTTTATTTTGATTATTCATTTTTTGTGTATGTGTGTAAATTGTGTGAAATCTTTTAGGGATTGTAATTCTTTGTAAAAGGTTTGATTCCTATTTTTCACTCGTGTCGTTTGAGAACTAGTTGGAACAGTACTTGGTGTGTGGATTGATATTGTACCCTTTTGTGCCTATAATGAAATCATTTTTCTCCACAATAGATGTTTTCCGTTTCAGATGTATTCTGTCCTTTTTTTTTTTTTTTTTTTCTGGTTTTCCAAGGATTTAATCCCTCTCGAGGCACGTCGGGCACATAAAGTGAGAATCTCTCCCAACAGGGATTCGAACCTGAGTCCGCTACTTCGTATTCTGTGTCTTTTAGTTATACTTAGTTTAATGTACCCTATCTTTGTACTGTCTTCGTGATGCAAAAATGTAACATAGGTAAACATATAATTTGGATACGTAGGTGTCTTACTTGTGTGTCACGTGTTGTACTATACATATAGATAGTTGTATTTATATTCGTTCAACTTGTTAATTTGAGTAGATTCGGCTTGATCTACAACAAATTCTATGGCCCTATTTGAAAGATCGTTGACCTGTAAAAAATGAGACTAACCCCACTTCGTGAGATTTTGCTGAAATTCATGAAACATTACTTATCATATTTCAAGTTCTATAAAAGATAGATATTTTTATTTACTTAATTTTTTTGTCAATTTCAATTATTAAATTCAATTTAAGCTGAGTTTCAACTTTAAAATTACAAAACTCAACCAAATAGTTAGAGAAAGGTTCACCCAAACAATTATTTTGTAACCCAGTCAAAATCTAATCAAATCCGGCACATATGTGGTCAATTTTAACATCACTTGAGGACCTTGTAACATGTAAGGTAGAAAGAACAGGCTGGGTTTGTTTATAGATTAGGTGTTGGTGGGCCTGAGCGCACTAGACAAAATAGACATTGTTTCGTGCAGCAGACTTACAATCTCTATCTATGATATTCTCCAAACATGGCATGTGCAGCAACTTGAATAGAAATATAGAATTAACAAATACAATTACATCGATCAGATAGAGCCAAGAGAGTCTCTTGCTCAATCCGAGGAATTCGGAGCGAGCTTCCCCAGGATCAGTGGACATGGGTGTTTTTGACGACTACGTGATAATAGATGGGTTACTGTTTGTGCCTAAAAAATCACCCTCGATTAATCGAGGAATATTGGCTCAATAATGGACCGACAAACAGTAGTG
Organism: Penstemon barbatus; assembly: GCA_003313485.2. Classification (NCBI taxonomy): domain Eukaryota; kingdom Viridiplantae; phylum Streptophyta; class Magnoliopsida; order Lamiales; family Plantaginaceae; genus Penstemon; species Penstemon barbatus. Next base: position 12,783,124 of record CM064877.1, on the reverse strand, counting down.
GGCCGAACGTAATAGGACCAAGTGGACCGGGTCAAGATCAGACCCACTTTGGTCTGAAAATCGGTCCAACCGAAATTAAACGGGTCACGGGTCCAATTTTTATATTAATTATGGCCAAATTAATTAATAGATAGATTAATTAATTTACGGGCCGAAAATGATTAATTAATAAAGCCAAACGATGGTAAAAGTAAACAGGCCCAATGAATCCATTGAATTATCTTGGCCACAATGAGTTAATTCAATTAATTAATTAAGTCAGTTAATTAATTAATTGGGCCAATGATTAAAGGTTGGTCCATATAATATTTAAGGCCAATAAACCAAGTAATTAATTAGATATTAAATTAAATACGATTAGTAAACAAAGCTTAGTGGCCCAATTATTAGGCTAGCCGACCCAGAAGGGTCCATGGCCCAGTCGATGAAATCGGCCCATGTAATGAAGGGATTAATTAAATTAATTACTAAGGTAATTAATCAAAGATTAATAATATTAAATGGCCCATACAAATAATTGAGCTAAATGGCCAACTAATTAAATAGTGGCCAACTAATCAGATAAAGGTTACAAAAAAAAGATAGACTAAACCTCAACTACCTCCAAGTTTATCTCAAAGTAGTTACACAAGAGTGATTGGCAACACACGTTTTATTCCCTCCCAAATTCAAAGCTGAAAATTAAATAAAGAAGAAGAAGGAAGAAACAAATTGCCAAGTAGTGGAGGAAATGGAGTTTGAGGACTTAGGGGAAGTAGTGAAAAACAATCAATCGATCAGTTTGGCAGGTATCTATAAATACAAACAGGGCAGCCACAGACACAGACAATTCACTCTACAAAATCTTCAGCCTTCGTTGAATCAGGCACAACGCCTCTCTTGGAGTTCAGCTTACGCTGCCTCTATTGTTAGCCAGCGAAACCAATTTCTCGACGTCAATTGCCAATCCTCAGCCACCAGCAAGTCATGACAGTCTGAAATCAGCATCGCCGCATCTCAAGGAGAGCCGCACAGCTATTTCCGTTGCCAACAAAGCTGTCTCGAGCGAAGCCATCCGATATCGAGCAAGAAGTACGCTGCAACGTCATATAAGTGCCAACGTAATTACATGACAAACTCATCTAGTAGCCATCTGCTTGAGGAGCTCGCTATCAAGTAGTCATCTGCTTGACAGCAATCGGTTGAGTAGCCATCTGCTCAATTGATGCCATTTCCAGTGGCCACCCGTTGGTTAGGAGCCCGATTGGTAGTCATCTACCAAGGTTGGGCGACCCATTGATGGTGGTTCCCTGCCATCAGTGTCACTTTCTGTCATCAAGTTGTCTTAATTCATATATCAACTCATTGTTAAGTTTACCTGCCAATCAAGGAGTATTTTTTCAGAACTTGCTAGAATCATCAACTCATTTGGCAACCATATGGCAATACAAGAGACTTTTCACTATTTTGCATATTTTGTAACATTTGTAAATCGGGGAACTTGCTGATTTCTTTTATAATTAATGGAAGTATTTTTCTCCTGATTTCTACTAAAATATGCTTTACAAATATTTTCCTTTAGTGTGTGGTCAGTATCTTGGCTTTACTTAAAAGATTATCATAAATTGTTTAAGTCATGCGGCCAGCAGACATGTAAAAGAACTAGGGGTAGTGTTTGCCTACTCTGGGGCAATCGATTGATTAGGAGTCATTTTTATCAGGACATTTTACATTGACACGTCTTTATCAGGACATTTAAATCAATATTACGCCGATGTCGACGTGTCCAATTTAAAATCGTTATGTTTGCACGCACAAACATTGGCACAACCGCATTCATCGCGCATCACATCGAGCCATTTGCACATCGAGACAATCGGTGTCAAATTTATAGCAAACAGTCACGCATGTTGATATACAAATGAGAGTTGGATGCCGAAGACGGGTTCGACCGAAATGGCTGGAGATGTAAGAACCTGGTGGTAGAGATCGATCGATACTAAAGTTGTGTACGTACAAGGGCGAATCCAGGATTCCAAAGTCGAGGGGGACAACTTTTATTTTCATGAAAAAAAAATCTGCATAAATAGATGGACACAAATTGTATACTCTAAAATGTATTTTCACTATATCATAATTGTACACGATGTTCATTAATATACTATAAAATAGTTTCAAATAAAACTAACATTCTTCTCATTATGAATTAAAACCTAAGCAAAATAATAAATAATAAATAAACTTGTATATTGTTTTCAAGCTTATTTTTTACAGCTTTACTTTATATTTCGCATATAAAATAATGAATAAACTAATTTCACAATACACTGCTATCATATTGATTTAAGAACCTAAATAATTTAATTAATTAAGTTATACTATTAATAGACATATCACTTAAATTTACAAAATTTAATAATTTAAATTTTAAAAGAAACCAATATATATAGAGATGAATAGAATTTAAAAAAAAAATGGAAAACAAAATCTTGTGGGGGCCAAGGTCCCCCCTACTCATGTAGTAGATCCGCCCCTGTGTACGTATATGCAAGTTCAGAAGGTAGATGATATAATGGATGCATCCTTTGGACCATATCTGCATTAAATTGTTTGCTAAGTTGTGGCCTCCGTATTCATCATAATATCAGCAGTTGCTAAAAAACGATAGGCAATGATTGTTTATTTTTAGAAGAAAGAAAAAAACAGCAATTACCAAATCTCATGACCACATGGGTCTATTTTGGATGTATTTTGGCTCGGTTTCGCAGGTCTCGGTTTAAAAAATGATTTTGGTGGTTTCAATGAAATCTTTCGGACCTTATTTGGATGGATTTTGACTGTTGGATTCTAAAAATTTTAAATGATGACGGCTGGAAAATACTGTTCACCATGTATAATTTGGTACAGATGACCACTAATAGATGTTGCTATTAGGGATGCTCTGAAAGAGTAAATTGGAAAATTGAGAGAGGTTAAATTTATATAAAACAAGTTTGTCTCGTTTTTTTCAATCACAAAATAATTTTGGAAATGGCTAGACCAACAAGCCCATAAAATTTTATGTCAAATTCTATTCGCATGTTAGAAATTGTGTAAGATATATGAAATTTTATGTCAAATCAAAGTAGAATTTGTATAGTTATTTTTTAAAGATAAAAAATTTATTGTTTGTTAGAATTTTAAAAGAGTAATTTTAAAAAATTAAGAGGAAATAAATTTCTATTTCATAAAATAGAAAATATATTTGTCTCGATCGCTTTACCCAAACGCTAAATAATTTTGAAACATGCTAGAGAACCAAGCCCTCAGCCTTTTTAATTATATTCAGTAGGGTTGTATATATGAAGGGTCAATTGAAAACAATCATTGTCATTTGTCAATAGTCATCGAAGGAAATTTGCATATTTATTTTTAGATTTTCAAGTTTTCTTTTCAACTGCTTTAATTAAAATAAATTTTGCAAAATCATATTGATAACATTGGATCAAAAAATATATTCAAGATCTCAAGAATGAGTCGATAACATATACAAATTATAAATTACAACCTAAAAAATAATGAAAATAATAATGGCGGCACAGTCAATTATTTCCTACAACTGATAATCATCGTAAAATTGACAACATTTTGACTCTTATTTATTTTTAATTGATGTTAAATATTGGCTCCCATTTTTTATGTTTATTGCTGCAGTAATTTTCTTTTCGGAGTAGAAAACCCTATAACAAATTATAAATGGATGATTTGAGACCAATCTTTTATTCTTCATTTGAGATGCTCTTGCACTTGTGACTATTCCTTTTAACACTTGGGTTGGCATTTTCCTCACTGAAATCATTCTTGTGGTTATGCTTATTGCAAGAAAAGCATAAAAACGACAGCCAACCTTGCAAAAAAATGGGAAAACTGAAGGAACATTAAAAGTTGAATATTTATGAAAATGATGTGAGAAGACATACACTGCAATGTTTCAGCCTTTGGTTAGTCGAATATGAAAGAATTATATTATGATCTTCAATGGGTCATTTTTATAAGTTTTGTTAAAAAGCAGATCTTGATCGGAACTCCTATAATTTATAAATCATTTAAATAAATATTGTTTAAGTTTGGATTCTCACAAAGCCAAGTGAAAAAATTGTTATTGTTAGGAAAGTACAAAATTCTGTTAAAATATGAATTAAATGTTGGAGTGCAGTGTTGTTGTTGTTTAAAGTAGAATATTAAAATATAAATTATCTGTTGAATTGTGAATCAAAAAGTAGAAATGTAAAATATTGTTCACTCCTTAAATTGTAAAATAAGAGATCAAAATTTGAGAGGATTGCTGAAGATGACCTCACTAACTAGTAGTTAACATTTCTGTTATGTCATTTTATTACACTTCACACTGATTATTATAGACATATATAATTATATTAAATTATAGTATTAAGTCCAACATAATCAGTGTAAAGTGTAGACAATTACTACATGATATGATATCTTACACTATTTTAGTCAACCCTGTCCACATTTATTAGAGTAGCCTAACCTTTATTTAATAGAGACAGTTTATACCGTTAATTGTCCTTCTCAAGCATTAACTCACTTTTATAGTAGTACTAGCCTATACCTATAGGGATGATGATATTAACGGTAATAATTAATGTAACAAAACGCCGCGTACGTCCTCATCAAATTGGAGTACTACTATCTTATAAGACATCAATATAATATTCACATAATTTCTTTCTTAGTTAGTTAAATCAAAAAAATTGGGTTCATTTGTAGCCTTAACTAAGATTAGGCCCTAATTAACTAAATGTGGTTTGAACATACGCATTACTTTGGAGGCATCTCCTGAAAAGGACTAGAGTGGATAAAAAGATATTCTTGATCGAGTTGAATCTCTTATTTGTTTACTTAGTAGTATTTTTTTTAAAAGTTTGGGTACAATTAATATTCTTTTGTAAGATTAAGAACTTTGTACTTGCTAAAAATGTATATATATATTTTTTTCTAGAGGATAGTAGTAAAGAATTATTGACATGATGTACTTTTTATTTAAAAAATATAATTTGTTAAGGGAAATATTTTAGACCCTGATATGAAGTATAGGAGTAATATTGTTGTAGGAAATTGAATTGCACGCTATATGCTAATTAAGAGGAAACTATTACTCAATTAACTTGACTTGGGAGGAAAGGAAATTAAGGTTGTGAATGTAGAAACAATTTAGGGTAGAAATTAAACTGGAGTAGAAAAGGTCTGAAAATAATAAATAAATAAAAAAAGCCAAGAAAAAATAAACAAATTCTTGATGTGACCAGAACCAATCAGAAAAGACACATCCTCCTTTTTTTTCTTTTTTAATCATAATCAATATGCGTGCTTGATTGATGCATGTCACCATCAAATGGTGGGTTTGTCATTTTTTTTTTTGTATTTATTTGAATATAAAAATAGACTTCAAGGTGATAATTTCATTTAATTTTTTCTGAAATACTAACATAATGATAGAAATTCAATTCTAATCTGGCTCTAATTAAATACTTTTATAAACTTGAAATCTTTTATTATAATGAAATGTACTAAATATGTCTAGATCTAATTTGAACCACAGCAGCCAACATCTTTACTTCAATTTGAGTTTCATACCCATATGAATTTTATACTCCTTCCTTTTCATTTATTTTGCTATCTTTAATTTTGATGAGGCATTTTAAGTAGCATTTAAAGAAATAAAACTTCTAGGTAAAGTTAAAGTGATTAAAACCTTATGTACGCATCGTTACTTCATGTAGTATAATAATTTAAAAAGTGTATTTTTATTTAAATAGATAAAATTTTGTTTTGATTCGTCCTAAAAATAAAAGGTCGATATTTGAAACATAAAAAAATACTATATTTTTCTTTTTGAGGAGAAACAATATCTTTCATTAAACAAGCTCAGAAATCAAATGTCAAGAATCGTTTTAGGAATATCGTCTAAAAGCATAAGAATCTCTAAACGAAAGACGAGCTAATTCGTGAGCCACTCTATTACTATTATCATATATATTTTTCCAATATGTAGAACACTAAAGAAGCTACCTCTAACTTGATATCATCGATAATGTTGCTGAAATTCGATTGCACTTTTGATTTCCCCCAATCACTAGGCTTGAATCGTCTTCCAAGACTACATGCAACCAGTTATTTGTAATAGCCAGATCAATGGCGAACAAAACCGCATAAGCTTCTCAGTTGACGAGTCTAGAGATCTTCCAAAAAAAAAAAAATAGCCAACCCAAACAAGCTTCTGTTTCTGATCGTGCGACAACCCCCAATCCACAAACTCCATCAATTGAATTCACCGTAGCATCAGAATTTAATTTGATTCAATTCGGAGTTCAATTTAATTTCTTTTTTTTTTTTAGCACCATTTAGGTCGGTTGAGTACTACAGAGTACCTTTGATGTACTCACTCTGTCTACTTGTGTTTAACAAACAAAAAAAAAAAAATTTATATATATATATATATAGAAATAAATTCTGGCTACTTGAAAAAAAATCAAAGAAAATGAATGAGAAATAGTGCGAGTAGTTGTTGATGATAAGATATAATATATAAGTAAGATGATTGAGATTTATATTTTGTGTGTGTGCAATAATTATAAGTATTATTAGTTAATGAGATGGGAGTGGGGAAATGTGTTGCTGACAGAAAATAAAAAATACTCTGTCCGAATGCGAGTCATGTACCTTGTCACTCATCAACCATTGACTAGGAATACGCAAGTTTATCTGATAGTAATTTTTATCTGTCCTTTCTTGTGAGGTCATTTAATGTCGAAAATCAACTGGGATTATTAATAAATTTAAAAAATCAAAATATCAAACATATACCTCGATTGCATTTATCTTGCTCCATTCACATTTGATGCGTAATTTAAAAAAAGAATTAAAAAAATTCTAATAACTTTACATTTATGTCCTTGAAAGTAATAGTTGATTAATGACCCTATTTGGAAGGATTTTAGCTCAGTTTTGCGGGTTTCGATTTCGAAAAAAGTAGTTTGGGTGATTTCGGTAAAACATTTGAAATTTCATTTAATTAGATTTTAGATATTTGATTTTGTGGTTTTGAAAACACTAAAAGTTTGAAACTCCACTTGAATTGAGTTTGGATGCTGGGGTTTGTGGAAAAAAAGGAGTTGATAGGTGTCAAATCAAAGCTTTAAAAATTTCAAGAGTTTTGATTTAAGTTTCTGAATAGATTTGTAACGAATTTCATGAATTTTGTTAAACTTCATTTGAAAGAGTTATGCTTAGTTTCACAAGGACCACGAGACCGATATGAAACCCATTCAAATAGGCCAATGATTTCAAATAATTAACATAAGAGAATATTTTAAAAAACATCAATTAAACAAAATTGAGTATTACTTTATCTTATGACTTTTGAATCAAGCTCTAACTCAATTTCATTAGTTAATTAAAAAACATCAAAATACAGTAATAACTATATGTCTTTTAGTTCTAATAAATATCATTTACTAAAAGTACACAACTCTATAAATCAAATCTAAAATATCAACATAATTAAAACGCTAAGTAGGGTTTTTGGCATTTCATACCCTAAAATTATAGAGTTTGACACTTTGCACCCCGACTTAGTTCTTTTGGCATTTTACACCCTAAAATAAAATTTATTTAAAACTTTGCACCCTAGTGTGTGTTTGGTGAAAATTCATTGGTAGAAGAGTAGGATAGTCCTTTTAAAATAATTTTTTTGCACTTTGCACCATAAAATTATTGAATATTGGCACTTTGCACAGTAAAAATATAAATTTTGATACTTTTACCCCGATTTAAAATTGTTGGCACTCTATTCCCTATAAATATAATTTGCATGGCATTTTGTGCCATAATGTGTTTTTCTTTGAAAAAAACTCATTAATGTTGTCAATAGAGAGATAAAATGGTCATTTCTATGTGCCAAAAATATTAAGTTGAGGTTGAAAATGCCAAAATATTGTTTTAAAGTGCCAACATTCTATATTTTCAGGATGAAAATTATTGAAATCTATATTCTTAGGGTTTAAAGTATTAAAAATATTCGAAAATGACTATTCTGCCTTTCATAAGTGAAATTTTTCAACAAAACACACACTAGGATGTAAAATATCAAATAAATTATATTTTTAGTGTGCAAAGTGTCAACAATTTTTACTCAAGAAGCAACGTGCTAAAACTCTATAATTTCAGGGTATATTAGGGCATCTCCTATGTATAAGGGGGAAAGTGGATTGAGGGATTTTTGGATTGAGAGGGGAAAAAACTATCAACTTTAATGTACCAAGGGGTGGAAATGCAAAATCCCCTTCCCCTTGGCAATTAACCGCTTGAAGCGGTGAGGCAAGCCAACTGTGGCTTGCCTCACCGCTTGCGAGCGGTCACTCGCCTGGGCGGGCGAGTGCGTTTTATTATTCTAGTTGCACTCGCCCGCCCAGCCAGCAGGTGGCCGACACTTGTCGGCCACCTGCTATTCCTTTCTCTTTTTTTTTTTGTTTTTTTTTGTTTTATTTAATTAGGTTGTATTTATGTATTAAACCTTAGTTTGTATTTAATTTGTGTATTAAATCCTACAACTAGAATAATTTGTTTTTATTAATAAAACTAAACTCTTATTTAATCTTAGTTTTATTTAATTAGGTTGTATTTATGTATTAAACCTTAGTTTGTATTTAATTTGTGTATTAAATCCTACAACTAGAATAATTTGTTTTTATTAATAAAACTAAACTCTTATTTAATCTTAGTTTTATTTAATTTGTGTATTATTTTTAAAAAGTTAATTTTATTATAAAATGTACTTTTATTTAATAAAATCAAATTTAATGTAACTATTATGTTGGAAAATTTAATGTCAATATTAAATTATTTTTATAATTTTCAAATCATGTCAATCAAGTATTTAGTACCAATTTGAAAATCTCTTTAAAAGTTAATTATTAGAAACTCAAATTTAATTTAATTAATAAAATTGAAACCTTAATAGAACTTTTTCTTTTTTATAATAAACCTTAAACGAACTTAATGAACATTACATATGACTCGTTAAAATAAAAAACAACATAACCCTAACAATTAAGGATCTAAAATAAATACGATTACATATGATCGCCATTTGGACCATGTATTGCCCACACATGTTCAACTATTTAATTATTGTATTGTATTGTTGTGTTTTTTTTATAAAAATATTGGTTGTTATTGTTATTATTATTGTCAATCTTAAATTATATCTTATTGTTATTAATTATTTATTTATTTCACATACGAGTTAATTTTTATTATTATTAGTATTGCTATTATTATTATTCTTATTATTAAGTGAGAGTGGGGGAATTGAGAATTTTAATTAAATGGAATTGATAGATTGATACATTGAAGATGACTTATGAAAATGAAAGGGGAAGCTGGAATTGGATTCAGAGGGGAAGCTGGACTGAGTGAGGGGAAGCTGGACTTGGACTGATCTATACATAGGAGATGCCCTTAAGAGGAATTGGAGATAGATCGATCTAGATTCTAGAAATAGAGGAGTTAAAAAAGAGAAATTCCATTCATAGTAAGACCTGCCCCTCCATATTTATTCTATCCTCAGAACATCCCCATTTGGAACACACACACAAACACACATACACACACCATATTAAACTCAATTAAATAATCCTACTGCTACTCTACACAGTACAGAATAAACTACTAATATAAGTCGACGGAGAGAATTGAACAATTTAGACTCTGTTCTGTAGCAATCGTTAATAACTGCAGAGTTGGTGATGGGTATTGCAAATGATCAGATTTTCAGATTCCAGGCAGTGGTTTCTCTGACGTGAATTTGTGGTCCCAGTTCATCAGATAGATTGATTTTCGGCCCCCAAGTTTTTAGAGGGATCGGAGGACTGCAAATTACTCCACTAATTACTAATTAATTGAAAATGAGTGACTGCGTTCCGGAATTCCAAGAGATTGAAGACGCGTATCAAGTCCCTACGCCTTCAGCTTTTCCCAGACACAAAAAGCCCACAAAGTAATTAATCTCAGCTCCCTGTTTTTTCAATAATTTATTAGATGAGATTAACGAGTTTGAATTTTGATTGTAGGGGTACTGAAGAGGATTTCATGGAGCTACTGTGGCAGAACGGTCCAGTTGTGGCCCAAATTTCGTCAAAGAAGAATTCGTTTTTGAGCGGCGGTGCCGGTGTCGAGGCGGCGAAGCAACCGGTGGTGAGGGAGATCCGGCCGAGCAACGAAGAACATCTATTTATGCAGGAGGATGAGTTGGCCTCTTGGCTTCAGTATCCTATAGATGACTCCTCATTCGATCGCGATTTGTACTCTGATCTTCTCTACTCTGCTCCGCCGCCCCAACCGCCTGTCGCCGCCACCATTGCTCCGCCTCGCCCTCCCCCGGAGAATTCCCCGCGGTTACAGAATTTCGGACATTTTTCTCGGATTCCGAGCCGGCCGAGGATGGACCCGATGCCGAAGGCATCGGTGGCAACGGCGGTTGATTCAGCGGTGGTTGAGTCTAGTACGACGCCAGCGGTGAGGCCGGAATCTAGGGTTTCGCATACTGTGCCGGAGAATATAGAAACTCGTGCGGCGGATGATCGGAAGAGGAAGGGCAGGGAGCCTGACGATAACGAGTCTCATAGTGAGGTCAGCTTGCAGTTGCACTTTTTATTTTATTTTCATTTTCTTATTTTTCCTTGAAAAAACTTTTCATTCTTCTCATTTTTGGATTGATTTCTCAACATTGAGATATGTTAAAATACTATTAATTTAAATGAATTCGTGAAAAATTGAAATAGAAATTAGTTAAAGGGATTTAAAAAAGTAAAGTAGGTAATGTCAAATTGAAAACTTTATGAGATTTAGGATTTAGAATAAAGTATATGTTGGTTAAATAGAGTAGGTAAGGATTTAAGATATGTCCCTAATTCGTTCAATAAATTTTTGCAATTAAATAGTCTGACTTGTTTAAATTTCACAAGGTTATTATGTTTAATATTACTAGAAAAATGCACACGTAATTAAATGTACCGATTTATTTGAAAGTTTTGAGATAATACGTTGGACACTAATATTATATAAGTAGTTATTAAAAGGAAAAGTTGAACATGTTACAAAATAATATAATTTTCTTTTAGAGAACAAATTAACAATTTGGATTTATAAAAAAAGAATATTTTTTTTTTATGACTTTAAAGTTTTATATAGATTTTTAATAGTTATAGATCTTATTAAGTTATATGAAATATTAATTATTAATGAAAGTGTTGGACCGTAATTATACTTTATGAGATAAATACGAGATACGTGATTATATTTAACATGTTGCCTAACAAAAACTAATATTTAATTTTAGATTTGTTTTTGTAGATTTGATAATTATATTCATCTCTTACTAATCAATATGAAGTATCAATTATTCATGCAAAAAGTTAGACAGTAAACTATGTTCAAAGAGGTGTATGAAAACCTCAGAAAAGAAAAAGAGATACATGCTAAAAAATAAAATTTTTCCAATTATATTCATTTATAATTATCATGTTTCTTAATAAAAAAATTACATTCTTTGTTTGTTTTTACCTATTTTCAATTTGTCAATAATTTATATAACCATATATTGTATGTATTTGAATATTTAGATTAAATGGTAATTAAATATGAATTTAAAATAAAATATCAAATTTTATTAAAAAACATGATAACTATATATACAGATATCTTATATTTTATATCATAAAACTTAATTTTCAGTCTAACTCTCATAAATAATTAGAATGTTATATAATTTAGTAAGAGATCATTGTAACTACTAAATCATGTAGGAACAAATTTAAAAAATATATTATTCTTATGTTTTTCTAGCTCGGTCTATATAGGTGAACATAGTTTTTTTATTTCTACAACTTTCAGCATTATATGAAGAAGAGTTCATCTCCTTTATAACTTGTATTGATTAAAATTCATCAACTTTAATAAAATTTTAAGTCTTTTACATAAGAATAATTCTTCTTAAATCTATAACACTTGTTTACATATTAGCTCAATTTTACACGAGAATAATTCTTTTTTGGAAGAACGGACCGTAGCAAACTAAATAACCCCATAAAATTGTTAAATGTTTAAAGTAGCTCCCGTTTTCCTTCTTCGTAATGTCCTCTTTGACCAATGATATGTGTTATGACATTATAATTTTAAGAAATAGAATACCGTATGTATTTGTGCTTTATAATAGTAGATGGATAGATTAATAAAACTTAAAGGTTTCAAACATCGTAAATATAAAAATTTAGTTTGCCTAAGAGTTTTTTTTTTTTGATAATTTTTTGCCTAAGAGTTTGATTCTATACTATATATATAGTTAATGAAACAGAAATTCTAAAAAGTGAAAATAATAGAGATATACAATATATTATGTATTATATTGGAATGATTGAAATAAATAATTAAATTATAGGAGTATTACACGTGGTAGTTTCTGGATTGTCCGTTCATTGATTGACGTGGATAGGCTGCAAACCACGAGTTTTTCCAACACAGAAAAGAACGGAACAATAATCAATGATTAAGTAAGTAGGAGAGGAAATGTTTAGCAGCAGCTTTGGGAATAGGCGTTACAGATAGTATTGAGATATAGTAGTAAGTAGAAGATAACATTGGAACTGCTTTGGCGCCTTGTTCATAACTTGTCTTCATAGGTACAAGTATGATAAAAATACTAATAAATCGTCAGATATTTTTCTGCAGTGAACTATAATTTCCGTGCACATAATAATTCTTTGTTCTGTCCAGATGAAGTGGACAATCAAAACCCGGTGTCCCTTTTGTCCAATACGTACTACCAGTATTATTTGATTTAATTTAAGGGGGACTGTCTGTCTGTTAGTCTGTGAAGAAAAATCCAACTGATTAGACAGTCTTTGGAAGTTATTGTTGTTCAAAAATTATTAATTCTTATGCTTGAATGAGCTTGGTCACACAAGGTCTAGATGGTGCAATTTTCCATGTTTCCCACACCTTTATTTTTATTGACTTCTCTTGGCTTAAAATTTGAAGCTCATACTATCCGTTTCTTGGAGAGCTGAGGTGAATTAATAAGTTACATGAACTCGGAAACTTGTTAATAGTGTTTTCTGGTCTGGTGCAACTAAATTGAATATCAGTTATAAAATTGAGCAAAAGAAAGATTGACAAAGAATTGTTTTTGCAAATTGCCGACAACCTTAGAGTCCAAATGAATCAATTTGTTCTTAAAGTTTCTGATTTTAAGATATGATGTAGGCAAGAACCCATGTACCGATTGAAATCTAAGGTTTTGATGACAACCTTAAGAGGCCAGTTTAAACTTGTTTATGGATTAGCTTACCAAAATATAATTAAAGATCTCGAATAAGCAGTTTGCTCAATTTACAACCATGATTGCATTTTATTTTCTAGTTTTAGAATGTTTAATTTCATTTGAAAGGTCTGGGGTTAAGTCTTTCTAATCAATTGAAGCAGTGTCTAATTCTGCTCATGGTTTCAGGACATAGAGTTTGAAGCCAAAAAACAATCCCGGGGTTCTGGGTCAACAAAGAGATCGCGTGCAGCTGAAGTTCATAATCTATCAGAGAGGGTTAGTATTTAGTTATCTATACACTTCGCACGCTATTTTATTATTGAGTGCTTATATGATGTGTTTCTCTTGCAGAAGCGTCGAGACAGGATAAATGAAAAGATGAAGGCATTACAAGAACTCATACCTCGTTGCAACAAGGTTTGGAACTAAATCAGTCCACACTGTTGTGTTGTCCTAATATCTAGAACTGAAGCCTTAAATCTAGTTTTATTATAAGACTATGTTGTTTAATTTTGCTTTCCCTAGTTCAGGCAGACAAAGCTTCAATGCTTGATGAGGCAATTGAGTACTTGAAATCACTCCAACTGCAAGTTCAGGTATATTTTTTTTAGTTTTCTTCCATTTTTTTAAAAAAAAAAATTGATTGATACTTTCTTCTTATACAATTTATATATCTCCAGATGATGTCGATGGGATGTGGCATGGTGCCTATGATGTTCCCTGGTATGCAGCAATACATGCCGACAATGGGGATGGGGATGGGGATGGGGATGGGGATGGGAATGGGGATGGGTATGGACATGGGCATGAATCGACCCATGGTACCGTATCCATCTATGGCGATCCCAAATCCAGCAGCAGCAGCAGCAGCAGCACATATTGATCCTAGATTTCATATGCCCCCAGTTCCTTTAACTGATCCCTTGAGAACTCCGGCTTCTAACCAGCCTGATCCTCTTAGGATGCCTAACTTTGTCGATCCATATCAGCAATTTCTTGGTCTACACCAGGCACAAGTGCCATTACCACAGGCAAGTTTGGCTTCTATAACATTCAGTTAGGCGCTGTTTGGTTCGTTCGAGGATTTGTTCACTATTCGTGCTTGTGTTTGATTATTGTACTGAAGATGCCTATCGGTTTAATTTTGCAGAATCAAGCAATGATGCAGCAGCCTAGTGCCAATAAACCTAGTCCCAGTAAAGAAATTGGCAACCCTGCGCAATATGGCAGGAAATCTTGACTGTAATATAGGATCGGAGTACCTGTTACCATAAACTATAATAGAATATATGGATTCTTTATATTATGGCTGTTCAATTTGGAGAAAGTAAGTGGCAATTGAAGGCATTTTATCTCAGCAAAGCAAAACAAAGCAGACAAGACATGAGCAACGATGAATAAAGCAAGCTGGACAGGACTTGAGTTCTTTCTAATATGTAATAGAACCACAGAATGAAAAGAGGCTAGGGACTAATATGTACAATGTAAATGTAATTTTCCTTTCATTTATCTCATCGATGAAGTGACTGACTTATTGAAGGACATTCCAGTTTTCCTGTGTGTAGGAGTTAGCTAGGACTAGGATTATATATGTTAAGAGGTTTTGCTCTTCATTTGCAGGTTGATTATCCTGAAAGTTCACTGATGGATCCATCCAACACATTTTTGTAAAGAGAATGTATCTAGCAAGCTAGGTACGTGTTTGCTTAGTTTTTAAAGTTACATGTTAAAGTTGCTATAACATGTAAATATCATTATTGACACTGATGCCCTTCATACCTTCATATAATCACTGATTGTGTATTCAATGCTTGGTATTTCTAGAAAGTTGTTCTAAATTTTTTGTCATAGAAACAATGATTTTTTAGTAAAATACAGGGTTAGTCGGTATACCCAATATTACTTCTCATTGTCAAATAATTAGAGAGGTCAAAGGGTTCAACAAATTAAATTAATCTCGTCAATTCTATTATCTTTTCTTATAAATAGGTTGATGTTTTCAAATGCTTCAACTTTTACTTTAAACTATAAATTCTTGAATAAGTGGGACAAGTCAATGAATTCATGTTCAAATAAACTCGAAAACTATAAATGTTTGATTTATGGATTTCAATGAGGAAAATGATAAGTAAAATGCAAATGAACAATAAAAGAAGCTCAATGTTGCGTCATTGGATGCAAGAAAAAAAAATATTTTCTATAGTGCTTTAATCGCTGAAATCCTTGAACCAAACATAACAAGGAAAATGATATTGGAAAGTGCAATATAGAAGAAGATAAATAAATTATTCATTTTTCTCCAAGGTAGATAATTCAAATGAAAATTGGGCACGTGTAGATCACGTGACCGAAAGAACCCTATTGTAGCAGTGAGTTTCATTCTTTCTTGAACAGAAAGACAACTCTCTCTCTCTCTCTCTCATTTCAATAAAAATCCCCAAAACCCATTTCTCAATTACAACACAATATCATGGGTCAGGGCACGCCAGGAGGACTGAACCGCCAACCCGGAGACCGCAAAAACGAAGGCGATAAAAAGGAAAAGAAATTCGAGCCGGCGGCGCCACCGGCTCGCGTCGGTAGAAAGCAGCGTAAGCAGAAGGGGCCCGAAGCGGCAGCTCGTGTGCCAACCGTGACGCCTCTGACGAAGTGCAAGCTCCGGCTCTTAAAACTTGAGCGAATCAAGGATTACTTGCTGATGGAAGAGGAATTTGTGGCGAATCAAGAGAGGCTGAAGCCTCAGGAGGAGAAGACGGAGGAGGATCGATCGAAGGTGGACGACTTGCGAGGGTCCCCGATGAGTGTGGGAAATTTAGAGGAGTTGATTGATGAAAACCACGCCATTGTTTCGTCGTCGGTGGGGCCCGAGTATTATGTTGGGATCTTATCGTTTGTGGATAAGGATCAGCTCGAGCCTGGATGTGCGATTCTTATGCACAATAAGGTAGTTTTTTTTTAACTTTCTGAACTGTCCAAGTTCGGGTTTTTCTAATTTCATTATTATCTTAGTATTTCAATTGCTTTTTCATAAAAAAGGGAGGTAGTATATATTATTATTTGGCACATTGAATCTCAACCATTTAAGATGGAAGGTTGAAGAGGAGACTGAAGTTTCATTCAAGTTAGGGTAGTTTTGGTGCTGAATGCAGTACTCATAGTTTGCTGTCATAGTCTGTCTAGGAGTGTACTGAGTTCCACTTTTGTTACATGGAGACTCTGGTTTTTTTTTGTTCTCCAGCTAGAATCCTTTTTTAGATTATTATATTGGATGGCAATGCTATCATTCCCTTCAGTACTTCTTCAACTATATGGGCATCAGAGGTGGGCTCGTGATGTCTCTGCAGTCTGCACTTCACATTGTTCTTTGTTGGGCATGAAAATTGGTGTGGAGTAGCAAGCTTGATTGAACATCTTGAATAATTTTTAAGGAACTAATTAGGCAGTTCTACTCGACGAAGTCACTCCCGTTTATGTGTCGTCTGGTTATTATAATAAAGTTGTGTGATCTTAGTGGATGGGAATGATCATGGATTTTATTCATGATAAAAGTAAGTAATGGTAAGTGCCAAATTTTATCTAATCTGGTTTTCTATGAGCTAAATTCTCTTGGGAGAACAAGCTTTTTCAAGAAATTCAACTAGCGAAGGAAGATATAACTCTTTTGAAACATGATAATCTGATAAGTGTAAACCAAATTATTGTGAAACAATATCTTTTTGTGTTTACATATATTGCAGCTGGTAGTTGGGGATTAGCTGTCCTGGTTTTCATCAATGGCCAATAGGGGAAAGAAGCAACATATGTGTGTGTGTGTGTGTATATTATTCTGGAATTAGTAAAAGTTAACATGTGTAGTATTCATGTAGTTTATTCTTGTATTCTTTGACTGGTCAAGGGCTTCATAACAAGAAAAAAGAAGAAGCATATTGTAAGGCTGTATGAGTTTGTCGAAGAAATTTAAAGTTGTTCTTTAAAGAAAAAGTTGTCCTGTCGCAGTTAAGGTGGGGGATTGAATTAACTATGCAATTGCAATTGTTCATGAGCTCTATTTTGTTGAGACTTTGCCTTGTTGCAGGTTCTTTCTGTTGTAGGACTTCTTCAAGATGACGTCGACCCCATGGTCTCCGTGATGAAGGTTGAGAAGGCTCCATTGGAGTCATATGCTGACATTGGTGGTCTGGATGCCCAGATACAGGAGATCAAGGAGGCAGTTGAACTTCCATTAACACACCCTGAGCTATATGAAGATATTGGTATTAAACCTCCCAAGGGCGTCATTCTATATGGAGAGCCTGGAACTGGAAAAACATTACTTGCAAAGGTATGTGTACTTAATAGTTAATACTAGTGGTACAATGTATTGCCAAATGGCAAGATCTAGTCATGTGGTTTAGTGATAGATATATTACTTGCCAATTTATGTAATTTAGTGATAGATATATTTGATCTAATCTTAAGGAGATCCGTTGTTTGTGTTAGTAGTCTGTTTGAAATTGTCGAGTTTTTGTTTTTTCACCTGTGATATCTTAACAAGTGGAAAATTAGAAACTCTAGTAAAACATTTTTTGCCATAATTTTGGTTATTAGTTTCATTTAAGACTGAATAATTATGTTATTGGTTAGCATTAAAATTGATGAATGAGTTGAATTTGATTATGCTGAAGCTTGCCTTTTCAAATCGGTGAAGTTCTCTTTTCACCACGTCTTCTAGCTTTTAGCATTATTTTGTTTCATGTTTTCCCTTATTAGGTCTTAACAGTTGAAAATGAGTTCATGTGGTGAATGTTGCATGTCATCTTGTGTGGATTGTGGGGCTTCACTCGTGCCAGATGAAGTCTTGGCTATTTTTAGTCATCTTTAGTTGTTTGCTTTATTTATTAAAATACTTGCTTTCACACCATGATATTGAACACACTCCATATCTTTAGAAGTGGGGCTGAGAGAAAATCTTTTGACTTGACTGTTTGATAGTATGTTAGTGTTTGTTTGTGAAAACTACATAACTTTTAAAGCCTCTTGCTTTCATGAAATTCTTCAGGCTGTGGCAAATTCAACCTCTGCAACATTCTTGCGTGTTGTTGGGAGTGAGTTAATCCAAAAGTACTTAGGAGATGGTCCTAAGTTAGTGAGAGAACTCTTTAGAGTTGCTGATGACCTCTCACCATCTATAGTCTTCATTGACGAAATTGATGCAGTGGGTACTAAAAGGTATAGACTTAGATGTTTAATCCCCTTGAAAATAGGTAAAATTGGTACTTATTGGAAAAAGCTTTCTACAGGTATGATGCCCATTCAGGTGGTGAACGTGAAATTCAGAGGACTATGTTGGAATTGCTGAACCAGTTAGATGGTTTTGATTCAAGAGGAGATGTGAAAGTAATTCTTGCAACAAATAAAATTGAAACTCTCGATCCAGCTCTCCTTAGGCCTGGTAGAATAGACAGAAAAATTGAATTTCCTCTTCCAGATATTAAAACAAAAAGACGCATTTTCCAGGTATGTATGACATGAAATCACTTGAACAGTGTATTCCTACGGCCGTTCACCTCACACTCTGTATTGTTTGGTATTTAGATACACACATCAAGGATGACATTGTCTGATGATGTCAACCTAGAAGAGTTTGTCATGACAAAAGATGAGTTATCTGGAGCTGATATTAAGGCTATATGTACGGAAGCGGGTCTGCTTGCTTTGAGAGAACGCCGCATGAAGGTAAGACAAATCTTGTCATTATAGCCTTGAAAATTTCTTCGAAATCTAGTGGCTTTGCCTTACTTGGTTTTGATTATTTTTAATCAATTGTGATATGTTGCTTGATTTGAGTTCTAGCCGTAACAAGTATTAATATGCACAAAGCAATACTCTTGTAGCTCTTGCAGAGCAAATGCGTATGAATTATTGTTGTATAAACACACTGAATGATATGGCAAACTACGTCACAGATTATGGTTCGTTACAGTGAAATGGATTTCGAAACAAATTCCGATTTGTATGATTTGATATGTATTTCTCCCTCATTCTCTTATATCATACTTCACTTTACATCTAATCTTATTAAACCTATATTTCTTAGGATGTTTAGTATATATATGTGATATGATATAATAACTAAAAGGCAAAATTTAAGTTCATCATTGTCTGGAAAAATCTTAATCAATTACTTTTGAGATTGAAAATAGAAACTATATATTCAACAAGAACTTCCGCATGTGACCAATTTTAATCTAATTTGTGTAAATATTAAGTACTATATATGTTCCATGTTGACAATTTATGATGCGGATGTTTAGGTGACGCATCCAGATTTCAAGAAGGCTAAAGACAAGGTTATGTTCAAGAAGAAGGAAGGTGTTCCGGAGGGGCTCTATATGTGATGATAATCAAGTTCTACTTGGAAGTAGACATGTAACACTTGCTTTTCAGTTTGTTGAACTTTTAATTATATTTCGTTCTTTTAATGCTCTGTGAACTAGTTATGGCAACAATTCCATTAGCATGTTGGTTTTATTTAATGTGAGAAATAATGTTATCTAAAAATATAAGTGTAGCACTTTGACATTATCCTTGCATGTGGGCATTATTCTTGCAGGAATCTTGCATTGCTTTCAAGTTAAAGAAAAAATTGATGGCAGTTTCAAGATTCTTGTGTGATTGCTTCTTGTTATCTTTATATATATTCCTTATCCTTTGCTTTTTTTTTTTTTTTTTTTTAAAACTCTAAGTCTATGCTGGTTGTGCAGTGTTCTTCCCAAGTAACATCGAATATAAATTTTATTGTTATCTTGCAATTAGCAATGGGTATCAACTTATTTTCTCGTCCATATATATGAGCAGCTCTCTCGACAAAGTGGTGGTGCTAGATGTGCTAGTTAATTACTAGAGTATTATTTTTATTGTTCAAACTAGTTGTTGGCAAGATAACATTATCATGATATTTCATTGGAAATAATTTGATAAAAAAGACTGGGAAAAAAGAAGTCATTATAATAGTATCTTTTTGTTACGAACAGTATACATGAAAGAGAAAAAGTGAGATATTTAAATAACACTAGAAAAGTGCACGTACGTTGTACGTGTCTGTCTAGTTAAGGGTTTTTTGCAAGTTAACTCTCTGTGATATGTCTAATGAGCAATTTACCTCCCTGTGAAATAAAAATAGGCAATTTAACTCCCTGTGAAATGAATAATGAGCAATTTACCTCATTGTGATATAAAAATAGGCAATTTACCTCCCTGTGAAATGAAATAATGAGTAATTTACCTCCTTGTGATATGAATAAATAAGCAATTTAGAGGGAGGCAATGTGCTTCTTTTATAAGAACACATGGAGGCAGTTTGCCCTTTTTATTATCACAGGGAGTTAAATTGCCTATTTAGGATATCACAGGGAGGTATTTTGCCCTTTTATTTATCACAGGGAGTTAAATTGACTATTTAGAATAACACAGGGAGTTAATTTGCTATTCACTCGTCTAGTTAATATCATAAATAAATTTTATAAATTATAGTAAAATTAATTTTATCATGTCACAAAATAGTACAATTAATGACTAATATTCAATTTAATTAATAAAAACGATGTCTTTAAAGTATTGTAATTAAATTTAATTGATTGATTAGTTCATATGATTTGTAGATTTTTTTTTTAAAATAAGATCATAACAAAATTATTTAATTCAATCCATTATAGTAGTTTTCATTTAAAATTATTTATTTTAATTATTTATTTGTTATTTGAAATGCATTTGTTCACGAATTCTGTCCTCTCATGCCCATTTATAGGACATTCAACCCCAATTGATTAAATCCACTGGGGTAGGATTTAAGTAACCGTAATACCTAAAAAGTTTTTCACCTATTCAATTCATTAGTTTAATCCATCTTTTTCACGGGTTTATCTCATTTTTTTACTTTTTGCATTGATTTAATATAATTTTTTCTCCAATTCACCTATTCTTTTATCGAAACCTACTTTCATTATTTTTCATTTTTTCGTCGATTTCTTTTATTTTTTTCAATTTAAACAATTTTCAACCGGTTTCATCCTGTTTTTATTGGTTAAACTATTTTTTTTCTTTTTACAATTTTCACTCATTTTCCCACGGATCTACATGTTTATCCACCAATTTCACCTCATATTTAATTGATTTCACATGTTTTCAATACTTCACTTTTGTTCCCCAATTCATTGATTTCACTAAATTTTAACGATTTCATCCGTTTTTCACTTATGTCACCGATCTCATCCGTTTTTCATGAACTTCATCCAAAGTTATTCGATTCCAAATGTAATTATCAATTTTATAGGCGCATTTTTATCAGGTTCATTTGTTTTTCACCAACTTTATCAGTGTACACAAATTTCACCCAATTTTTTTCTTCATTTTCACATGTTTTAACTGACTTTTATTGATATTATCGATTTTTACTAATCTATTTCGCCTATTTCCATGAAAAGAACTCCATGAAAATTCGAGTACCACCAATTTCATCAGTTTTTCACGAATTTCACAATTTTAGTTTTAATGGTTACACAATTTTTTTCACCAACTTTACTAATATTTATATTCGAGGTTATTCATGTCTTGATATTCTTGGATTTTGTTAATATTTTGCTTCTATAACCAAAGAAAAATTACACATAATTAGCTAAGTCATAAGCATTTTTTTTCTTTAATACGTACGTTGTACGTGTCTAGTTAATTTCTTTAGTAAATTTAATAAATTATAGTAAAATTAATTTTGTCATGTCACAAAATGACACAAATTAATGACTAATATTCAATTTAATTATTATTAAAATTATTATTTCATCAAAAAAATGATGACTTTAAATTATTGTAATCAAATACAAAATGATGATTGATTTGTTCTTAAGATCTTGTAAGTTCTTTTCTAAAATAAGATCGTAACAAAATTATTTAGTTAATTCCATTAAAGTAGTTTTCATTTAAAAATCATTAATCTAAGAACACTATTTATTTATTTTTATTTAAAATAATATCATGTCATTTGAAATGTATTTTTTTACAAACCTAAGCCATTTTTCACATATTTAATCCATTTTTCACGGATCTAACACGTCTTTTTATCGATTTCATTTATTTTGCATCGTTTTAATATATATTTTTATTTGATTTATCCGTTATTTTATCGGTTTAACCCACATTAATTGTTTTTCCAATTTTTCGTCGATTTGTTTTGTTTTTCCGGTTTCACCCTATTTTTGCCAGTTAAACGTTTTCCATTGATTTACATGTTTTTTCACCAATTTCACCTCATATATAATCATTGATTTCACATGTCTTCACCGACTTTATATTTGTTCTCTGATTTACTGATTTAACCAGTTTTTAACGATTTCATCCGTTTTTCGTTAATTTAACCAGTCTTATCCGAATTTACCCAAAGTTATGTGATCCCATATGTATTTATCGATTTCTCGGGCGCCTTTTTACTGGCTTCACAAGTTATTTACCAACTTTACATGTGTTTACCAATTTCACCCAAATTTTTATTATTTTCACATATTTTGACCGACTTTTCTCGATTTCACCAATTTTCATTAACCGATCCCGTATTCCATGAAAAGAACTCCATGAAATTCGAGTATAATCAATTTCACAAATATTTTTTTTTATGTTTATTTTCTATCATCTTCATTAATTCACTTTACTAATATTCCTTATTCTAATGACACGGTGTGGCATGGCTAGTGTTTATGTCTAGTGTTGATCAGTCTATGCATATACATGGAATTAGCTTTTATGTGGTTGGATATGGACTTTAAAATTTCGATAGGAAAAGGAATTCTATCATCTTCATTAATTCACTTTACTAATATTCCTTATTCTAATGACACGGTAGCTTTTATGTGGTTGGATATGGACTTTAAAATTTCGATAGGGAAAGGAACTCTAAGATATATTTTTTCAAGTGGTAGTGTTTATGTAGAAGTATGCTTCTTGAAGTTTTTTCCTATTTTGCCATTTAAAATAATTTTTAAGTAAAGGTATATTAGTCTTCACAAAAAATTCAAGAAACTCTATTTACTGAACTCGTAGTTTTATTTGTATATAGATTAGACATCTAAATCAACTACTATTTTTTCCCAACAAAGGCAAACATGGATGGGACAATTTGGTATGAAATTGTACCAAGACATCCTTAAATAGTTTAATTGGGCACAAAATTAATGTTTTAGGAAGATCAGCTAAAGTACGAGGGTCCTCGTGCTCAGAGATCCAGGATTTTTGGTCGGGGGTTAAACTTATTTAAAAAAAAAATCTATCATACAATTAAACTTAAAGTTTATATTATTCACGAGAAAATATATGACGCGCGCAATACAAATATGGGGAGGTGGAGTTCGACAAAAATAAACCTTTGAGCAAGTATGCTCTACGAACTCTCTCTCAAATGTTAGAATCATATAAAGTTATATGAGATCGTAGACTGGAATCACTCAAAAGCTCGGGCAAGTTCGTTTCAATATGAAAATTTGGAAGCTCATGCCTACTGGTTGCTGAAAGTAGAGTTGGAAACATTATTTGATTTGTTCTTGTACGTTTGTAGTATTACATCGATCGGATAAGATAGGAGTATAATAGAAGAAACAATAAAATACAATATATCTCATGAATATGATCGATCCAGTAGTACTCGATCTAACCATTTTTGGTTGGTTGTCTCGTACATGTGTAGCTGCCTGCATGTATACCCTTCACAAATTAAGAGATTTATAATAATGATACTACTACTTATATGCATTGTAGTTGTCTTTTTATTTTAGATTAATTACCTCTTTGGAAGTATATTACTGTATTTTTCATGCTGATATATAATTAAACATATATATTGGTACAATCAGTGATGGCAAGAGCAAGACCATATTAATATATTATATTAATTTGGGTAAAGTAAATACTAATTAATATATATATATAGAGACTAAAGACAACAAACAGTACAACACATGACATACTCCACCTAGCAATTGCATGCATTTCACACACACTTAACTTAACTACTTACTAGCTTTTCCTTAAACACGCATGCACCACCAACTAAATTATGAAACTTAAACTCAAATGACACTAAATTAACATAATAATACATCAACAACATCTTAAAGCAACAAAACAAACTAACAGAACTTCAAGGAAAAGGCAAGGCACCGGTTCCACCACCAGGAATGCTGCCAACACCGCCGCCACCAGGAATGCCGCCAACACCTGGAAAGCCACCAACACCACCACCAGGAAAGCTGCCGATCCCACTTATTCCATTACCATTAGGACCAGTCCCAATGACAGCTCCAACACCTGAAAATCCTCTTGTTCCGCCGATGTCGCCTCCTGCACCTACACCCCCACCAATGCCTCCAAACGGTATTCCGTTGGGGCCAAGCCCCGCATAGCTACCAACGCCACTGAAAGTGACAACGTTCTTCTCATCGTTAAGACCATTGGCACCAGCTGGCAAAACTCTAGCTGCAGCTGCATCATGATGATTAACTGCAGCAAGAAAAGCAACAAAAAGCAGCTGGACAAACCACTTCGCCATTGGAGAATTGATTATTTTAATTTTCTCCCCAATTGCAACTTGACAAGTGATGAATGAGTCAAATGTGGATTGGAGCTCTCCTTTTTAAAGACACTGGCGGGAAATTAGAAGGGTGCAGTGCAGAGGAGTTGTTGAGAGACTTCAATGCATGAAATTAATTTACAGTATTTTGTTACTCCGATCCTACCTTTTCTTTTTTTTTTTTCTTTTTCATTCAAGAATACACGTAACATGAGTAGGAACTTAAGTAAAAAAACAGCATCAAATCACTCTTTAATGCCTGCTACAGTTTTTTGATACCTGCATAAAAGTTTTTTGCTCCAGCAATAAGCATTAAAATTGGAGTATCATTTCAAATTAATTTAAATTTAATTTATTAAAATTAAGTTAACTTCAAATTAAGTTAAAAGTAAAGAAAATTAAATTAAAAATAATTAAGTTAAAAAATATTAAGAATTTTTACCAATAAGATTTTATATTCACGTGTCAGTATGTAATTCAACATTGAGATATTTGATAACCCAAATCACACTTAAGATAACCTAAACATATTTAAATATAGGGTAAATATCACTTTTGGTCCCTCTTATCATTAACTTTATACAGAGTGGTCCCTCTTATGTTTTTTTCCCACTTTAGTTCCTACTATGAATTATTTATTTCACTTTAGTACCTACTATGAATTATGTGTTTCACTTTAATCCTTATTAGGTGGTTCTGATAACACGTGACATGCAAATGAATATTTTTTAGGGCATTTTCGTCCGTTCGCTATTGAGACCATTTGAGATATTGTTTAATTGGTGAGCAATTTTGGTGTTTGAAGAAGATTTTGGGAGAAAACTTTAGTTTGGAACGAAATGGACGATTAAGTTGGACTGGAATGAACTAGTTTGGAAGAGATTAAATCTTTAGTTTTTTTTCATATGATTAGAAAGACGAAAATATCCGTGTTAGTTTACTTGAAAGGAACCGCCTTGGAACACCTGGAAAGGACTAAAGTGAAACAAATAATACATAGTAGGGACTAAACTGGGAAAAAAACATAAAAGGGACCAAATGTGGTGTTTACCCTTAAATATAATTAAACCTATATACACACACAACACACACGACCAAATTCAGCGGCTCATCTCTCTCTCTTTCTTCCTCATGTTCGTTTTTTTTTTCATATGATTAGAAAGACGAAAATATCCGTGTTAGTTTACTTGAAATGACGAAATTGCCGTTATGAGCATATCACATGTTACCGGAACCGCCTTGGAACACCTGGAAAGGACTAAAGTGAAACAAATAATACATAGTAGGGACTAAACTGGGAAAAAAACATAAAAGGGACCAAATGTGGTGTTTACCCTTAAATATAATTAAACCTATATACACACACAACACACACGACCAAATTCAGCGGCTCATCTCTCTCTCTTTCTTCCTCATGTTCGTTTTATGTCTCTCCACAGAAATGAAATTGAAGCAAAAAATTGAAGATCAAGCCACCTAAAACTCACTCATCCCTCTCCATAGAAGCAAATTGAAGCAAAAAATTGAAGAAATTGATATCAAAATTGAAGAGGTATTAACAAAATTACATTTCCTTTGATGTATGAACAAAATTACCTCTTTTTGGTTTTTAATTTTATTTTAAATTCTAGAAGTTGTGTGGAGTAATTTCAAATTTGTGGCTAATTTTATAGTGTTTTTTTTTTTTAACCGTTGGCAACTTTTTAAAATAGAACCGTTGGAAATTTTCAGCAAAAAGTAATGCCCTTTGCAAAGGCATTACTTTTGATGCCAAAATTGGGTGGACTTAAAAATAGGTTCTTGAATAATGCCTTTGTTGGAGCAAGTTTTTTCTTCATTTTTTGAATTGGGGCATCAAAAATGGCTTTAATGCCTATTGTTGGAGGGGAAATTCTTACCCAGACCGGGTTTGACCGAATCCAAAGCAACTACATGGCAAGTGTAATACACTTGCTTTGGGATTGGATGTAACTCCCAGGAGAGTGACCAATCACAAAGCAAGTGTAATACACTTCTTGGTGGTTGGATGAGTTTTGTCAAACCAGACTTGGACAAGAATATGGTATAAGGTGGTCAAAATTGCCGCTCAGCTGGTTCATAGTCATAGAGAACATTTAATTTAATTTAATTTAATTTAATAATGGATCGAGATGGATATGTGTTTGTGTTGGTAAACATGAAACATATAGCAGCATGCACTACCTCTACCTACTCGATATCTCCATCTCTACGTGATTTTAAAAAGTAATTATATATATATAGAAAATAAAGTTAATGTATAATACTTTATAGTTATAATAATATTTCTATTTACATAATTTTGTAATACGTTCAATTTTCCTATTAATATCTATATTTATAATATATTTGTGCATCTTATTGTATTAAAAATAATATCAATAGTAATTAATTGAACACGCACAACACATATGCATCTTCCTAATATTATCATAAATGAGCTTAGCTTTTGTTTTTGAATAAAATAATATTAAAAAAAATTAAATTACAATACAGTATATATATAATTAATTATAGTATAAAATGGTACGAATTAATCCAATAAAAAATTACTTAAAGACCTAGAGTTTAAAATTCTAAAATATTATTGTCAAGTGAAATTTGACCGGGCCAAGTCTGGTCAAACAAGAAAGGATGGAGCGGTCATTTGGATTGTCGCTCTCCATTGTGCATTAATCTATTTTACTTTGTTGAATATAGTATTAAATTTATTTATACCCAAAATATTTGTAATTCTTATATACTTGATCTAATCTTCGTATTGAATATATATTTCCCAAGATGGGGGAGCACATATATGCGTCTGCCAATAAATTACTCCCTCCATATTCTTTTTTGTCGTTGTGGCTAAATTTTCTTGTTTATTTTTATTTGTCACTTTATAATTTCAATATAAAATTAATGTTATTTTATCAATTATACTATTCTTACTAATACTTATCATTAATGCTAATTAATACTAAGCTTATTTGATTAAAAGGGTATTTTGAATTTTTTACTTCAAAAAAGTGATTATTTATAAAATTCCTTAATTCATGTACAATTCTCCAAATTTACGATTAAAAAAAATAACGGAGGGAGCATATATCACTGCATGCAGATGTAGTACTATATATTAGAACAATGCAATGCAATGAATGTTCATCTACTGGACAGTGCCCGCTGGAAAATTCTTACATAGACCGGGTCTATAAGCTTAGTGGTAGACCTTGTGGTCTAGATTTTGCCACATCATTTATAATTACTTAAAATTCAATTATTAGATTTAACTAACCCAACTAGATTAAACTAGAGTTAAATAGAAATAAATAATTAAGTGTGAGCCATTTTTTTAATTATCATAAAATTAATATTAATTAGAATTTAAAATTCCTTGGTTTTTCCTTGGTTTAATTAATATTAGTTAAAATTAATTAATATTAAAATTCCTTGGTTTTTCACACAAAACTTAAATATACAGTTATGGTAAAGCCTTACTTTAGAAGTGGAAGAACAGATTTTGAAGTAGACCTTAAA
This sequence comes from Penstemon barbatus, assembly GCA_003313485.2. Taxonomy (NCBI): domain Eukaryota; kingdom Viridiplantae; phylum Streptophyta; class Magnoliopsida; order Lamiales; family Plantaginaceae; genus Penstemon; species Penstemon barbatus. The sequence goes on along the minus strand of CM064877.1, from coordinate 12,754,640 downwards.
GTTACCCCTTACCTCAAAGTTATTTATTTAACAAAATGAAAAAACGGTTTTATTAACAGAAATAAATTTTCAATATACTCGTTAGGTTTTGTTTCTAGGAGGGAACTTCAAAACTCTTCAAGAGTACGTTTTGTTTCTATAATTGAACCCTATTAAAATTCTTTGGTTAGTTATACAGTTAAGGGTGTTTAAAAATGCTATAAAAACAGTTTTAAAATATAAAAAGGGTTTTAATCCCACTACAAAACGCCCAATGCCTTCAGTGTATATTGAAAAACCAAGGAATTTTAATATTAATTAATATTAATTAAACCAAGGAATTTTAAATTCTAATTAATATTAATTTTATGATAATTAAAAAAATGGCTCACACTTAATTATTTATTTCTATTTAACTCTAGTTTAGTCTAGTTGGGTTAGTTAAATCTAATAATTGAATTTTAAGTTATTATAAATGATGTGGCAAAATCAGACCACAAGGTCTACCACTAAGCTTATAGACCTGGTCTATGTAAGTATTTTCCGTGCCCGCTCAACCAACTCAGTAAATACTACACTGGCATTTATGCAGTACGTACCGTATCTGTATTTATTGAAAAAAAAAAGAAAATTTCAAGAGCGTCAATTAAATATCTCCAAATTAAATATACATTGGGTTTTAGATTTAATTAAATTAAAGTAGACACCTCTCGCCTGTACTATGTCCATTATTTCTGCATTCTTTGGATCCTCCTCTCTCATATTTGAAAGATCGATGTAAATGCAATGTCAGTTACCGGGAATTCAATACATAGCTGGAAGTCGGTCAAGTTCATTCATTTTTTTCTTCTGCCAATTTTTTAAAATTTAAATTCAGAGCTACTCGATCTTTATATACGTACTGCACGTTAAACTCTGTACATCAAATATTCGATGTTCTTCAATTTAGTGTAATTCGGGGTGCAAAGTCACAAAAGTCCATAATCTCAAGGTGCAAATTATTATTATTTTATATCTATCTCTATCTCTATCTCTTCTCTACTATTATAAAATCATGAATGTTTTTTAACTTTTTTTTGCGGACTAAAGTACCCTTATTTAAAATGTAAGGTGATATTTAATTTAATGATAAATATATGAATATAATTGAAGAAGTATAATTAGACATGAAGTCTCATTATATTTATCTCATACATAAATTTCAAAAAATTTATTAATTCTCTCTTACATCAATTTTTGTTAGTTTAATCTTCTTATCTTATAATAGATAAAAACGAACCATAAAAAAAATAGCCCCTAAAATATACATAAAATTATTATATTTTAACATCAATATTTATTTAAGTAAGAAAATGTTAATTTAAAGATTTAGTATAACATAATTCATAACCACTTTTAATATGAAAAATTAAAATGAAATTATCTTAAATATTATTCTGTTACAAAAAAAAAAAAAAAATTGAATCGCATTTAACGTTCAAAGAATAAAAAATACTTATGATTTAGCTCATTACATAATTTTACTTTGGCTAAAATAGATAAAATATAAAGAATATTCAATAATATCAAGACATGCATAATTTCGAATTTTCATGAAATTCTTTTCGTAAAATTGGTGGAAATGGTGAAATCGATGAAATTTTATCAAATCGATAAAAAAAACTTTGAAAACATGTGAAATCGATAAAAAAAACTTTGAAAACATGTGAAATCGATAAAAATTCAGGTGAAATTGATGACAACTGGCGAAGTTGGTGAAAATTTGGGTGAAATTGGTGAAAAAGTGCCTCTATAGTCGATAAATACATGTGAAATCAATGAAAATTCGGGTGAAATTCTAGGAAAAATGATGAAACCAGTGAAAGAACAACATCAGTGAAAATCAGGTAAAATCGGTGAAAAAATTAATAAAGTTAGAGAAAACGTATCAAATTAATGAAAATTTAGGTGAAATTGATGAAAAGAACATGTGAAATCGGAAAAAAATATGCGAAATAGGTGAAAACGGGATGATAAAAAAAAACATGTGAAATAAGGTGAAACCGGTATACAACTTGAACAAAGTGAAAAAAGAATTAAATAGGTAATAAAAGGTTAATTTGATCTATTTTATGGCATTAAAAAATGAATTTTACTCCAATTTATAAAAAATACCCATAAAATTAACTAAACATGTACAACGTAGTGTACTTTCCTAGTTATAAAAAAATGGAAATAATAATCAAAAAGTGAATATTTACTTTTCTCAAACAGAATATGTACCTAATTAAAACGATGGTACATTATTTAACAACTATATTATTATTAGTATAAGAATGACTTCACTCAGAAAATTTCTCATTGGAATACTTGTTTTCACAGCTCTGATGATTGTAATTGTGATCTCCACATAGTTCCATCTCATTTGCTACACTATTATTACTCAGTGTATATATGGTGCAATTCGTTTTGGTCCGACCCAACTTCCAAGATCCATTTGATTTTACTAATTTGAATTCATTAAATTTTGTAAATAAATTAAATGAATATATATAGGTACCGCGTCCATCTTAAATCCAATTCAGACCCAATTCTTTCTGATTCATTAGCTCTATATATGTAACCCTATTTCCATATGACAGAAAATACAATATTTCAAGTTTAAACAAAAACATGTTATGATTCAATTATCTTTAAACATGAAAGTCAAAATCATTTTACAATTATTTAGGATTACTGCAGGAATTACATATGATTCATTAATTATCAATTTATCATGTATGTCGAAGTCCTTTTATGTCCAATATTTTATTTATATATATTAATTAGATCATTAGATGCATGTTTATAATTGTAAATCGTATTAGTTGCAGGTAATCATTTAGATGGATTGGAATACTATTTTAAGAAATGTACGTCCACCTCATACTGCTTTAGAATTTGTTGCGACAATGGATATTGCAATGTAAAGGGCCAATGCATCAAACTTAATGAGAAAGCTGATCGAATGTGTCACTGCATCCGTTGATAAATTACAATAATGTTTAAGTTTTCTTAAGTTTCGGATTAGTATTTTCTTGTACTATGTTATAACTATCATAAATTTTTGTCTTTCATTGAAATGCAATAATAAGACTACTTGGCGTTAAAGCTGCCCTTAATTAGCTGATGTTTTTGTTATTGTAAAGGAATCATGAACTTGATGATTTCATATCTGTTGTTTTTCTAAGTCATTAGTCATATATCTATATCTCAGGTTCCCTCTAAGTCATATTGGTGAATAAACGAACTAATTAAACAAAACAAACTAATATTTAAATATGGAAAAATTCTGGGAAAACACTTGGGCCCTAAATAGATTAGAGTATTGGTTAGATTATAGTATTGGGCCCAAGCAAATTTTCAAAATGAAGTTATGTTTCAAATATTTTGCACAAATGCTTAGAATAATGCATGTTGAAAGCACCCAACTAAAATATGATATAATGAAATCAAGCATCTAAAAATATTGAAAGCACCCAACTAAAAATGCATGTTTCAACTCCCACGAATGTGGATATTTTCTCTAGTTTTATACTAGTATTTCTCTAGTTTAATATTAGTAATTAGTTTACTTTGTTATCATTTGAATCGTTTCGATTCGGTATAATGTTTGATTTAACAATATATTCACCATTTAAAAAAAAAAAAAAATCAAGCAATTATGCAGCCAAATGGGACAATAAAAACCATCTATCCAACGGAAAAAAAGTATCTTATGTCCTTTAAAATTCAATGGTCAGTTGTATCAAAACATTTAATTTTTTGGCGAGCTATGTACATCCTATATTTTCCTTGTAACCGTAATTTTAGTTTACTTTACCTCAATTTCAGTTCACATTTCATCAAAAATTACCTCGTTGTTAAATAAATGTCAGCTGGGCAATCAATGTGGAAATTTTACTAGAGTTGCTGCCATGCGTCGAATTTGGGCAATCAGTTTATAATTCTGTCATAAAAATTTTATGCCGTCAAATAGCAAAACCCCTCAGTGTTCTTTTTTATTAGATAAAAAAACCCTCTCAAACTGAAGTGACATTTATATCCTCACCAAATGTTGCAAAAACACTCCTCTTAACATAAAAAAATATCAGCAACCTCTTATTGAATTTGAAATTGTCAATACCTCCCAGTACTGTTCACTTTAAAAATTGATAAAAACCTTCTTACAATTTATGAAGGAATCTCAAATGAATTTTTTGCTAACAAAAAAGAACACAATGGAATTTTTGTTAATAAAAATAACACCTTTTTTTTTTAGTTGGCAAAGCACTAGGAGCGATTATGCATTTAGCTCAAAATAATCACATCACTTATATATTGCAACGCAGTAATCATTTCTCTTTACTTTTTTTTTTAGGGAAACGCATGTTACATGTAGTTATTTAACTACTGTAAAATATAATTAGATTGTGTAATATGCCAACGGAAGATATATTATTCACAAAATCACCGTTTAGGATGTAATATGCCAACGAAATTCTATATACAACATCTTAGGAAATTAGCTTTTTGGCTTACAAGAACGTAAATTATATCATTGGATGACAATAATATAATTACACCTTTTTGAATTACTATAATGTAAATTATATTACAGAAATCAAATATAACATTCATTCAATATTACATGAAAATAGGTAAAAGGTTTCTCAAAGCACTCCTATTTAATAGTGGGAAGGAGAATCGGCACAATTAAAGGAAAAATTAACAATGACTAATTATAATATTTCAAAATGTTTTCTTTTGGGGCTATTTTATATGGCATTGCTCTTAAAAAGCAGTTCATATGAAAGAACTCCAGGTACTCAGATGAATTTTTTTCTAAATTTTTTTGAGAAAACTATGGAAATTTTATGAATAATGATAGCATCACAGTCCATGTGTCACATACTTTTGTACAGTTGGTATTCTCTTTCCTAAATCAACTATTTTGACAAAGTTGGACTATAAACTTTAAATTGTAAAAAATGCACAAAATAACCATAAATAAGAAAATAAACCCTATTTATAAAATAATTAAAATAAAATCATCAATTTCAAACATATCATGTTTACATATACTACCAATAAAATACTGAAAATATTATTTTAATATAAAAGAAAAAAAACTAAATTGATGATATGACCCATGAATAATTATCAAGAAAATATAGCCCCTATTTGTAAAGGATAAACCCTAAACACTAAAATCATAAACCCTAAAACCCTAATCCCTAATCCCTAATCCCTAGACCCTATACCCTAAAACCCTAAACCCTAAACCCTAAAACTTAAACCCTAAATTAAACATTATATAATAAATTCTAAATTCTAGACATTGCCAATGCTTTTGAATTATGACTTTATATTTTTATTGTAATTTTTCAAATATTTTTATTCAATATTGATATATGATAAATTATCATTTGAAAAGTAATAAATTATTTATACGAGTAATATCGTAAAACTTAGGTGCTCTTTTGTAATTTTTTAAAGTTGAGTGGGTTGTTTATAGAATAAAAAGACCATTTGAAGAAAAAACATGTTACACAGGTAGTAGATAAAACAATTAATTTTAAAAGCATAAAACAAAGGCTTTACAAAGGACCGTGAAGTTTTGGCCGTTATATAATCATTTTCCAAATTTTATTTTGACATTCTCTTCCGTGCTACAGATTTAAGACATTATAATAAATGTATAAAGATGTTTAATTATAAAAATGATGGAGTAAATTTATAATTTTATATAATTAACCTTTAGTTAGAATTGTTTACAGGCGAAAAGTCGAAAGTGCAAGGATCATCCACTTTGTGGTGGGGACTGCATTAATGCTGGCTCTGATATTGGTGCATGCTGTTATCATTTTTTTCACAAACATTGGTGTTGTTGCTTTTCTGATTAATGATTAATTCGAAAACAATCTGTGTGTATTATGCATGTACGTTGTGGATTTCACATTAGTGGCCGGTAATCATATTCAAGAAATTTTATTGGGAATTTAATTTCATGTGTGTATATTAGGGCTGTCAATGGGTCGGATTCTGGTCGGATCAGGCTCGTCCAGATCCGGCTCCATTTATATCGGATCGAATCCTGTCGAATTCGGATCTTATTCGGATTGTGCTCGGACCTAGATTTTTTGAATCCAACGGATCTTGGTCGGATTTGGCCGGATATCGGATATTTTTCGGATCCAATAAATTTGTATTTAAAAAGTTAAAGTAATATTTTTTTCCTAAAATAAATTTATTATCTTTTTAATTTTATTTAATTTTAGCTCACATTTTCAAAGTTTCTTTACTATATTCATACTTGTAGAATGAATATATTGGTTTAAATAAATTTATAAACGAATTATAAATTACTATCTTCTTAAATTGACGTTGAAATATTATTAATGATACTTATTTTTATAAATCATTTTGTATATATATCTTTCTTTTTATTTGTTGTCGGATACGGATCTTCAACGGATCGGATCGACCTAAATCCATATTCGCTCCATGAGTTTCGGATTTCGGATCTTTATAATCGGATCAGGTCCATCGAATCTCTAATCGGACAATTATCCTAATAAATCGGATCGAATTCGGACGGACTCGGATTGAAATCCGCCCCATTGACAGCCCTAGTGTATATATATATATATATATATATTTTTGCTTTCCAAGGGTTTAATTCTTTTTGAGGCGCGTCAGACACATAAAGTGGGAACCTCTCCCAACCGGGATTCGAAGCTGAGTCTGCTACTTCGTAGTGACTAGTCCCTTCCACTAGACCAAAAAACGAACAAAATAACTCTTTAATTAAGACTTGAAGTATTGTTCACGAAGAAACATATGTAAGACTTGATTTTGAGGGTTTTTTGCACTTTGCACCCCTGAAACATGGGAAATAGGCACTTTGCACCCCCGAAACTTAGATTTAGCACTTTGCACTCTCGTAATATGAAAAATGCAGCACTTCGCACCCTCATTTATTTTCAATAAGAAATTCAAGGGCAAAATAGGTAATTCTATTGTAAATTTTTGGCACTCCCCCCCCCCCCCCCCCCCCCCAAAAAAAAAAAAAAAAAATTAGCACTTAACACTCCCTAATTAAGAACAAATTAACAACTTGCACCCCCGAAACATAATAAATGTATACTTTGCACCCCAAAATACAAAATTAACACTCAACACCCTCAAATTAAAAAAAAAAAAAACTCAAACCCCTCATTTTTTCTGGCAAAGATGACCATTAAGGTGATTTTTTTTAAAGATAAATAGGTAATTATTTATGGGTCTTTGATATGTTGAAGTAGACAATGGGTCTTCGAGAAGTTTACTTGTACTTTATTTAGTTATTTATGATTATATTGTTGAAAAGAAAGATGGAGAGAGAAATAAATATTCGAGTATTTATAATTGTAATTTGCAAAATTTAAGTAAAAAAATGAATTTTTCTATTTTGCCTTAGATTTTTTTACTCCGCTAGTCAACTTTGACCAAAAAAACGAGGGGCTTGGGTTTTTTAAATTTGAGGGTGTTAAGTGTTAATTTTGTGTTTTGGGGTGCAAAGTGCCCATTTATTGTATTTAGCGGGTGTTAAGTGCTAATTTTATTTTAGGGGTACAAAGTGCAAAATTCTCAAGTTTTGAGGGTGTAAAGTGCCAATACTATTGAAATGCCCATTTTGCCCTTGAATTTATGCTTGAAAATAAACGAGGGTGCAAAGTGCTATATTTTTTATATTTTGAGGGTGCAAAGTGTTAAATCTAAGTTTTGAGGGTGCAAAGTGCCTATTTATCATTTTTTGAGGGTGCAAAGTGCAAAAAACCCTGATTTTGAGGCACAAAGACTATATTATATTCCCTTTATTTAAAATGTAAAATTAGCTATTCATGTTTGAACTATGAACTATGTACCTCAGGCAAAAGTAGAATTTGGGAACTATGTAATTTTTTTATATTTTTTTAAAATGCAAAATTGTTGATTATATGTTTATGTTAGTTTTTATCAATTTATCTTTATCTATAAAGATAAAAAATGAAAATTACACATAATTTTTTGACATAGTTAGTTGCAAGTGTATCTTTATTAATTTCTAATTTGCAGAAGGTTCTTTCAGCAAACAAATATGATAAGTTTGATTAATATTTAATAATTATAGGAGTATAGCAAATGCACACTAGTAGAAAATGCATTTTAACTTCTCAAAAGTCAATTATATATAGCTAAAAATGTAATAGAAAAACTTTAAATACTCCTATGACGTTGCTATATAATAGAGTTCACATAACCGATTGATGTCAATATTGTGGATAAACAACTATGAATTTAAAATAAAATTCAAACAAAATCATCACGTTATGCTTTTAAATTCGGTCAAGAAAAGGTGGTTTAAACCACGCTTATTATACATATCAAACTTGGACTTTGACAGTTGATATTTGAAGATCCAATAAGAAGACAATCATTTCAGTGTATTGTAATCTTGAAGTGAAATTCATCGGACCCCTAAAAAAAAGAATAATTCGTTGAAAAAAGAAATACAGTCATCAAATCTCTATTTATTTAAGTTAAATCAGTCCAAATAATGAGATCGATAAAATCTTACTCATTCTAGAAATTTTGTTTATGACAAACCATTTTTGAAAAATATTTTTTAGAAAATAATTTCATATAACCATAAATTTAAAATGGATAAATATATGATAAAATCAACAAGTTAATTTAAGCTTGACTCGAATTTACTTGATTAAAACTGTTTCTATTTCTAAAATCAAACATATATAAAATCACAAGTCCGATTTTTTTCTAAAAAAAAAAAAAAAACACTAAGTCAACTTGAACAATGAGCTTCTTTGACTCTGGCCACTTACTCGTCAATTCTATAGATTTTGAAAGATAAAAATATCCCTATACTTTGTCAAACTTTCAAAAAAAAATTGATGTTAGTTTAGCTCCAAAAAATTTCCTTGTGTTTGATTTTAATTACCACACTCAATCAAAGTAGAATTTGACTTTTGACATTTGGCGAAATAATAAAATTACCCTTATGTATTTTTTTTCTTTTTATTTATTCATTTGAAAATCCAAGTATATACTACTTGGATTGATTGTGGTTATTAAAATCAAACATATGGAGTTTTTTAGGAGTTAAAATAATAGAAGGGGTTTTTAGGAAATTAAACAAAGCATAGAGGATGTTTTTGTCTTTCGATGTGAGGGGTAAAATTGTCATATCAAAAGTAAAATATAAACAAATACTTGCAATATCCGCTTTTAAATTACACTTTATTTTCTGGGGGAGTGTATTAATTTGGCCTAACTTGAGAGCACATGGGAGTTTTTGAGAGTTAAAATAACACAATTTTTTTTTTTTTTTTTTGGAGTTAGACGAAACATAGAGGATTTTTTTGTCTTTTGTTCATATCCAAAACAAAAAAAATTATATATTTACAATCAAGATTTAGACAATCAGATTCAGTAAATCTAACTAAAGATTACAAATTATGCTTCACAAACCACAATTTCATCATATACAAACAACTTGTAGAATTGATTTCCTCTTCTTATAAATTACTGGGTGAAATCTTTACCATATTAACAATGGGTTCAATCACGAGTTCATCTATTTTCATGACTCTCATAATTTCCATGGCATTACTCCTGAGTTCAAGTTCAAAGGTTTTAGGTAATAAAAAAACTAACTCGCTCGCAATTATTTTTTACTTGGCCGGCCACTCTTTTAATTCCCTAATTAAGTAATTAATTAATTAATTCTAAGATCTCAGAATAATTATGTATATGAGTATATTCATAAATTAAATTTTAGTTGCAGGTAAGACTGAAGAATACATATACTATGTTGGTCCGTGTCCTCGAGATGGAAACTGTGAACAAGTTTGCTTAGACATGAAGGGGTCTGGGTATAAACATGGAAGGTGTGTTACCATTCTTATTGGTAAAGGTCAAACACAAAGACAATGTGGGTGCACTAATTTTTAATTTTAGATTGAGCTAGAGATTAATAACTAAAGTTAAATAAGGATTGTTAGACTCGTTTCTTATATGATATATCAATCTACTAGTTTTCTATTATGATTATCATAATTAATTAGTTAACTACTAGCTAGATGTAATAATTTTACTACATAAACAACTTTAATCGTCTTTTGATTGATATATAATTACTAGTTGAGCTTAAACATGATCGTGTAACTAATTAAGGATGATTAATATATTTCAAAAAACACCCTAAAGTGTTAAGTGTCAAACAAATTATATTTGTAATATACGAAGTGTCAAATAAATTATATTTTTTAATTGGAAAGTCCAATGCAAAGTTTTGAAGTGGGGTGTAGAGTGTCAAAAGTCCACAATTTTATGGTGCAAAGTGGAAAATGACTACTCCGCCTCTCCACCAACGAGCTTTTCATCGAAGAACACACAAAGTGTCAAATAAATCGTATTTTCAATGTGCAAAAGAAAAATATCCATCATCTATATTTTCAGGTAATCATTTAGATGGACTCGAATACTACTTTGAGAAATCAACTTCCACTTCAGACTGATTTAAGATTTATTGCAATTTAAAGGGCCAATGCATCAAACTAAACGAGAAAGCTGATAGAATGTGTCACTGTACTCGTTGAAAATTACACAATTGTTGTTTTCTTCAATTTCCGAATCAGTAGTTTTTTTATATATTTATATTTATTAAAAAATCAATCTTTAGTTGAAATGCAATGTGCCTTTATATTTCCAAATGTTCGTACACAATTACTGTCATTAATTTATGATTTCATATCTATTGCTTTTCATACGACAATTAATTAACACAATTATTATCTAAAGTATTATTATCAATTCAATCCGTTAAGCTACCCAATAACATATTCAAGTTAAGCACCAACATTACAAATCTAAACTAATTTTGTTTGAAAATTAATTAGCTAGATTAGTCAAGTAAAAAGTAAGGACGAGTTAGTTCATTTATGCATATATCAGTATTTATTTTTTTCTTAAGTTAATTGTTCGATATATAGTTACCAAAACGAACTAATTAAACACAACAAAATGAATATTTAAATATAGGAAAATTTGGGAAAACACATTGGTCCAATATAGGTGTTAGTCTTCCACTGGGATTGTACCTTATTTTATTGGGCTTGGACTGATCCATATCAAAATAGACGACCATGAATTTTGATTATATGCAAATATATTGGAATTCTACCTTATTTTATTGGGCTTGGATTGATCCATATCAAATTAGAATACCATGAATTTTGATTATATGCAAATAGAGAAAAATTTTCTTTTGGTATAACAACTGACTTTACTTTATTGTACTATAAGTTACAATGCCAATAAATTTCATATCAAAAGTTAATGATGCTTATCAAAGTTGGTACTTCCATAAATTTTTTAATGGAACTTCCAACTTAGAATTGAAAATTGATGAAAAAATTATAAAATTGGTCCCATATTAGAAATTGCTGCAAAGTTTGCCCCAAATTTTCTAGTAGGCAAGTTTACCACATAGTTCATAAATTTGAAGCACTCAGTCTCAACTGCAAAAATAGTTAAATCATTAAATATATTTAATAAATTTTATTTATCGTTAAACCTCTTTAACCAATTAGATCTTTTATACAATATATATAAATTAAATAATATTTTATATAAAATTTTAAAAAATAATTATCAATTAAAATTAATAAATTTTGAAAATTTTGAAAAAAAATCTTCTAAACTAATTAGATTTTACATATAATATTCATAATTAAATAAAATTAAATATAAAATCTGAAAAAATAAATATCAATTAAACTTATTAGTTTTTTTTAAATTTCGAAAAATATCTTGTAAACTAATTGGATTTTACATACAATATTTATAAACTAAATACTATTTAATATAAAAATCTGAAAAAAAAATATTTTAAAATTACATAAATATTAATAATTTTATATTTCATTATTTATAATTAACAAAAATTAAAGATACAAAACCCTAGCCCTCACCCATCAATTGCCTAGATGGAAACCAGGTGGCCGGTCCTAGACCAATTTTTGTGTCACGTTGTAAAATCTAATTAGTTTACAAGATATTTTTTCGAAATTAGTTTACAAGATTGTCATATTTGGGGCCATAACTTCCACATCGATCAGTGACAATTTTGGTGGCAATTGAGGCTCAATTTTAAAATTAGTCCCAAATAAACTAAGAGGGTTTCAATAGAATACTTTCAATGCTTATCAATAACTTTTTAGCTTGACCTTGCTTGCAGAAGTATATCGATACGTCACTTAATTGGACATTTCAAGAGTTTTTTTGTCATATATACGTTACGTGTATCGTATAAAAGACCAACCCTTAGATTAGGTACATGTACACACAAATGTTCGTATTTTGTATGAATGTGATACAACATACTAATTATAGTACACAATTTTATACGTATAGCAAGCTGGCACGAAGTATGAAACCACCGAATTAGTAGTATAAATATCATACAAATGAGGCCCTTACCAAAAGAGATGGCATCACCATTTTCGTCATTTGTTTTCAACATTATCTATATTTTGTCCTCATTCACTAACTTTTCCCCCCTTTTCTGTGAGCTACGTACGTACAAAACCTCTTTCTTTTATGTTGGCGGTGAAAGAACAGACGAATACTCAAATAAATACGTACGTTGTCCCTCTTAATTTGACATCTCTGCATCATGCTCATATATATAATTAAAACTTAGGAAATATACATGTACACAACTCAACCCAAAATATTTGTATAATACCAATTTGCATTGCTACTGCGCCACATAATTTGTACATTGGATGTCCAGATTTAGTCAAACCCAACCCAAAATATTTGAACAAAAAAAATCAGGTAGAATATAATTCACTTGGTGTAAGTATATATATGAACATAATAATGATAGCTTAATACATCTGCCCTAAAATTAAAAAACGCAGGCCAAATATATCACAAATTTAACTACAATTCATCTCTTGATTAGCTATGACATCTCAATAACCTTCATCTTTTCAAGGTTAAATTTAATATAAATCGTGACAATGAAAATAATTTAATGTGCCATGAAATTACTTATCGTTGTCAACTTGCTAATTGATATACATTATAGGAGTACATTCTTCAAGTAACATGTTTCTTTTGGATATTTTTTTTTATCCAAACCAAATTTTATCAAACCCAATTATAACCTAGCTACAAAATAAGTACGCTATATTTGATTCTTGATTGTTCAGTCTCATAGTTGTACTATCAATATCAAAGCCACTATATTATACAGTAGTATAAACTCAAGTATATAAGGAAAAATTTATGACTCAAAACCAAGATTTAATTAAACTCGTAAATTTTAAAATTTATTTTTGAACTTTTAATCATTAATGAAAAGTGCTATCATAGTCTAGAGTTAATGATCTTATTCGAAGTTTTCTTTATTTTATAGACTCTTGTGGATTCTCATAAAAGCTTTAGAACTCAACTCTGTGAATTTTCTTAAAAGTGCTACAACTCTAATTACAAGTGAGTCATTTTGATAACCTATAATAACGTGGTTAGAAAATATAAATGACCAAGTGAGTAGGAACGATAGATTTTTGACTCAAAACGATCAAATAAATTAATTCCATAGAACTACAGTTTCCGTCAAAATTGTTACTTTTATAATTATTTAAACTGAAACCCCAAAGCTTTGATTTCTCGCATTTTGAAAATATACTCAATATATAGTTTTGTAAAAACACAAAAGAATTAAGATGATTTATGATCGTTCTAATAGACAAAGTAGAGGATTAGGAATATTTTTGTCTTTCACTCTCATAGATAAACAAATCTTATAGTATTATAAACAAAATTTTGTTGAGAATCCAATCATTCTAATACTAAAAATAACAAATTAAAAATAACAAATATTTTTTAAAGAGACAATAATAAAACAAAAATTTGCTGAAAATCCAATCATGCTAATACTAAAAATATGCTTTATGTTCGTTTCAATTCAAATTCAGACCAACATAATGATGATAATACATTGTCATCATCAATTCCCACCCGGTGAATAAAAAAAAAATTAAGGTTCAAGCGCATAGAAAATACTCATAATTAATTAAGATTCTACACATCAAAATCAAATTCATAAAACTCAGACCAATGAACAAATATATTCTTTTTTGTTGCATCAGTTACCATGCAATGGAATGAACAATAGATAAATCACATTTAACATGCAAACATATATATTAAATTGTACTTCGTTTGCTAGTAATACAATTAATTAATACAGATTAGTTAAGGATATATGTATATAGGGTGCACAAAATAACCACAGCACTGAACAAGCAGTAGCAGCAGCCCGCTCGATAGTGAAGATCCAGATTGAGAGGATTTACCCTATTTAATTACATTATGACACACTTTATAATTTGATTACCATGACACAGACAGTTAAGCTGATGGGAAGATAAAATCACTCAAAAGTATTACGTTAATTAAATTAGTAGTAGTAGAGAGAGAGATTATCCTTTCCAATTTCTCCTTTCATTCATCTCACGGATTGTTTGATCGGGGCATGTGAAGAGCTATTACCCGCAAAGGACATGTTGCGCGCGTTTCTCCTTGTCCCCTTCTTGCTGTCTAGTTTCTGGCCTGGCTGCCTCACTTTCACTCCTCTTATCATCTACAATCACGATGAGTTGTGATCGAATTAAATTAAATCGACCTATAAACAAAATTTGAAAATACCTAAAGAATAAGTAATTAAATTGATTCTTACATATTTGCCACATTTTGTGTCCGAGTAGATCACTATAAAGTCTCCCTCCTGAAGTCCATTCACTCTCACAAAATCTCCTAAAGGTAAACAAACCGTATAATTAGACGACGAAGAATAGCAATTTCCCAATAAATAGGCTCAATCACTTGAATTACCGGTATTTTCAAGAAGGTACATTCTACTTTTATTGTTTGGCCAAAACCTGAAACACAAAATTAATTCAATAATTTAGAATAAAAAAATACAATAACGCATGACATGATCTTATAACATAAAATTCAATTCGCGATGGATCAATACCTGTAACGCATATTCCAAACACGAGAAGATCCAATATCTTCCATGGCAATCGGAATTCCATCTCTTGATTCCAGTTCCGGTAGATGATTTTCGGCTTCTTTCTGATAACATATATGTATTACAATAGAAATTCAATAAAATTTCACAAATATAATCTCTAAGATACCAAAATTAAGTTAACCATATGCAAATGAAACTAGAACCACCAAAGACAAAATAATAACCTTTGGCAACACGATCCTTCCGAGATTACCAACATCACTTTGTTTCAAGACTTTCTGCAACAAAAACTTCAAGTTCTTTTCAGTCTTCCACCCCTAAAAAGCAATTACAAACATTTAATCGCATCATGAGTCTCAAAATTAAATCGCAAAAATAAGATCAAATCGAGAAGCGACTAAGGACCAATTACCTGTTGCTGCCTCCGGTCAGAAAGAGATAGCCGCTGGCAATTCATCGGCTGCACTGGGGCCCGTTCACTGGTGTACTGTTGCTGCGATGAATCCACAGGTGGAATCATCCCAGCCGGAGGATTCGCAGAGGCTGAACCCTGGGACCAGTACACCCAATTTCCAGGGGAATTAGCACCATCCTCACCAGCATCCTCGATCGCAGTTGGATCATCGATTTGACCATGATTCTGAATGGAGTTACTATTATGGCGGTGATGGTGAGAATAAAGCCTCCGTTGTTGACGTGCCATCCTCTTCTTTCTAGCCTCTTTAGTTGCCGAAGATCCCAATCTCATCAACCTCTCCCCATTTGGATCAAAACTTTGATACGGATGCCCGTACACAGCATGTTGATGATTGTGTAAGATATTACCGTTATCCGGAAATGGGCTATATTGAGGCGTCCCCATCGGAAAAGGTTGAGCCCAACCTTGAGGATGATCCATCATTGGGTATTCTGATGAATGTTGATATGGTATGCCATTTACGACTTGGTTTGCCGGAGGCATTAACATCGTGTTGGTATAAGGATCGATGCTACCATACCGCACCATAGGAGGTTGGAAAGCCGGTTGTGGTGGTCCCCCCACCATGGCATCGGGTGGTAACCAAGGGGAGGAATCAAAGCAAGTGTTGGGATCAGGAGGAGGAGCTGGAAGATTATTAGTGAAATTGGTATTAGGGCTAGATGAGTTGGGAAAGGATTCTTGATATGTATAAGGAGATTGGGGCCCGCCTTCTCGCAACCGCTTTTTCTGAAGCTGGTATTGCTCAACCCACTCCAGAATCAGTTTCAAAAGCTGTTTCTTCCCTTCCTTGGTGCTTCCCAACCGCTTAGACGCGCTCTCGATTGTGGACCGCTTTAGTTTTATACTGCGCACGTCTTCCGCGGAGATGCAGTCTTTGTTTTGCTTCAACCACTCGAAGAATATGGTGGCCAGTTCACTGTTCCCTTGCAAAAAACTGAAGGGACCATCAGCACCACCGGTTTCGTCTTGCTCTTGCTCTTGCACTTGTGGAGGGGGTGTGGGTGTGGGTTGGAGGATTAATTGATCCTGAGGGTTTTCACTTTGGAAAACAGAAGATGGGTCCCATAAGTCATTCCCGTCGATTAAATCCATGTAGCCGAAATTTTCCATGACATCAATGCAATCAATATCGGACATCATGGGATTCTCCATGGAGGTGGAGGAGGAGGGTTTGATGGGATGGAGATTATGATTATGATTATGATTATGATTATTCGTGCGGGGGGCGGTGTCTTCCTCGGCGTCGTCGGATTTGAGAACGGCCCAGGAGGAAGAGCAGGCGGAGGAAGAGGAAGTAGTCTTGGTGGGGCCAGGAGCGGAAGAGGAGGATGAGGAGGAAGACATGCAGGGGAAATCAGCTGGTAGAGGTGGGAAATCGTTGTAGAACTCGTTCACATCATCAAGCCACAAATCTTTCTCGGCTTCTTGATTATTAATATTAATAATGTCTTCTTCCATTGCTTCAAAACCAATAATACTATTCATGTCTTCTTCTTCCGCCATACCAACCGCTGCTTCATCTTTAGCCATGTTGTAGTCTGATGAATTCATTTAATTGTAGAGAGGACAGGACAACACAACAACAGGTAAATATATAATTTAATTAATTAATTATTAAAACAAACAGTGTGTTTGTGTTTGTGTGTGTACGAACGGATAAGCTAGCTAGTACTGTAACTGATTAAGGAAACAAACAATGTTATTCTTCTTCTGTTCAAGTGGAGGAGAAGGTATGGGACTTAATTTGCAACATACAACATCTGGGCTTTAATTTAATTTAATTTAATTAATTTCATTCCTCTTTCTATCAAACACACCACCCCACCCCACACCAATTTAATTAAATAATACTCCTAAATCTTTAGAAAGCGACCTCTACTTACACTGAACAACTCTAGAGTACATACAGTACACACACATATATAAATATATTTATTTAAAATAATTATTGGCAGAAAAGAAAAGGAAACCCTAGAAAAAGAGAAAGTTAAATGGGAGTTAAGGAAGAGATGAACACCAAAATTAAAGCACCATAAAAAAAAACTCAACTCCTACCATGAATGTTCTGGTTTCTTCTAGTTTCAAGTTCGTTTGTTTTCTCTAATGGCTGTTTCTCTTTCTTTCTCTCTTTTTTTTCTTTTCCTTTTTTTAAATTTGTGGTTGCAGATAAGTTCAAAACGTTTGTTTGTGGAGTTTTCCTCTTAAGTAAGAGAGAGAGAGAGAGAGAGAGAAAACAGAAATTGGACTTATTAAACTTTCAAATTTCAAGATAGACGACGATTAGTTTAATTTCTCTCTTTTTCAACTTTTACCAGAGAATTAAATAAAAATAAAAGAAATATAAATATATATATACTCGTGCCGAGACTTTCTCCCACTCATGTTCCGTATTATACGCTAGTTTCCATACGTTCCCACCTAAATGGTTAATCCCAGCGGTGCCTGCTTCACCCTTTTTTTATTTTTTTAAAAGAAAAAAAAAAACTCAGCAAATTTGTCCAATACTACTACAAGAGAGAGAATATGCAGAAATCAAGCAGCTCAATTCTCACTCCTGTAAATATAAAATATAAGTACAATTACTACTACATTAATGTATAGATACAAAGAGAGAGAGAAGCAACGAGATTGGACCGCTAGTTTGATGTAAAGCTTGAGGTGCATGGGCTTTGTAAAATGGGCTTCTCCCTATTCGTTGATGAAACGGCGAGGTTTTTTTGTACGATACGTGTCCATTGTTTTCTGCTCTGCTGCACAAGCAAGCACAAGTATAATTATACATACCACATTCAAATATTATTATTATTATTATTTATTACAAAACTACAAATTGCTAGTTAGTAGAGTATTTGTTTAATTGTTTTACTGTACTAATAATTTTTATCTGTATCTACCCAAAAGAAAAAAGAAAAAGCAACCGCCTCTATGATTTGATACAGTGAGTGGAATTAGGTTTAAGTAGTAATTGGTTTTTGTGAAGCAGAGATAATGTACGTACGTGCTGGTATGCTTATGGTTATCTCATGCAGTTTTTTAATGTGTACACGTGAACAGGACAGCGTGTAGGGGGTTCGGAACAAATGGGGTTTGGGCGTGTCATATTTCCTGGCGATTTTATGGAGTTTGAACCTGAACTGGCAGGTCAACTTGTTGAATTTTAGAATGATTATTACTCCATTCCTTTCAAATATATTGACCAATTTTTTATGTTTTAAAAGGATCATCAATTAAAAAAAAATGAAGAAGGTTAGAAGAAAATATATGAAATAATTCTTGACAAAAGTGATAGCAATCATTAAAGAGGGTATTTTTGATATTTTGTTATATAAAAGTGATTAGTTACGAGATTTCTTAATCCGTGTGAAAATAAGTAATGTAACAATTAATTTGAAACTTAGGGAGTATATTTTATATTAAATGAGTAATGCAGACCGACAAATTTTAAGGACTTTGAAATTTAATTCACTCGATCATGAAAATATGAACTCTTCAGGAATTTTTTCAAGAAAAATCTGCAATCTTTGGAGAAATTAAACTACGGTATATTTTTTAAAAGCAATTTATTTATATGTCTAGATAAATTTTAATCTATGAATATAAGTCTGCCAAGTAATTAGGACAACATATGTGCCTAGTGCCTACCAATGTTTCCTGAACCGGACCGGACAGTAAATAGGTGAGTCGATTGATCACTGATTTTATTGGTCGAACCGGTTGGACCGGATGACGTCATAATGATGTAATAAATATATTTTGTAGCGGTCCAACCCCGAGGTGGTATTAATAGGAGATCCCCTCAAGATGTGTCATATAATTTAGATTCAATAAAAGTAAGCAGTGCGGTGAAGGACTCTAAATATGAAAATGTCCCCAGATAAGTTTTTAGAAAGAATCCTACATATAACCAAAATAAAACTAACAAACCCAACTATTTAAGATCACGATTAAAAGTGCACATATATAACATATACATATATACTTATATAAATGGGCATGATCAACTACATCAAAAGTTACAATAATCATCACGAACGTTCCTAACCAAAACACAAAATACATATCCAGACCATACTTACTCCCAACTGTTCACGAATTGTATAAAAATAGCAACAAAACAAGCATAAGTTTAGTGAGTGCAACTGAAAATTATATAATATATTGTACGTATGTGACATAAAATAAATAACAATACTCAGAACTTATATGCAAATTCTAATCATGTATTCATATTTTCAGTAATGCACTTTTGATACTCATTCGTAAGTCACATAATATTCTCATGAATTAACGTTTCAAGGATTTATATTACATAGAAAGGATACAGGACCCAAGATTTGGGTTTGTTGATGCTGCACTACACGAACTTTATCACTCACGAACCACGAAATGCATTGACCGGTCGTTGCCACGAAAGATAGGACCCAAAATTTGGGTTTGATGATGCTGCACTACACGAAATTTATCACACACAAACCATGAAATGCATTGACCGGTCGCTGCCACGAAAGATAGGACCCAAAATTTGGGTTTGGTGATGCTGCACTACACGAACTTTATCACTCACGAACCACGAAATGCATTGACCGGTCGGTGCCACGAACAGGGGCGGACCCAGAAATTTTAGTCGCGGGGGGCGAGATTAAAATGGAAAGTATATAATTAAATTATTTAAAAAATTATGATTATCAAAATTTATTTTTAATATGCCGATAAGTCTTATGGTACTTGATATTGATAAAATATCTAATCAAATAAGATAATAAAAAATATATAATATGCAAAAACAATCGGTTCTAATAATTTTAGTGATGAAAAATCAAAAACTTTATAAATAAATTTAAATATTCATAAAAGTTTTTAAAAAAGTACCTTTTGATAATGGCGTTGAGTGATTCGGCCGATTTGTGAAGAAAATCTCCTTTTTTTTATATAACTTGGTGAAGAAAAGTTAATTTGAGAAGAAATTGGAATTCAAAATTCAAAGTTGTTTTGTTTTTCCTTATTAAAAGAGGATTATATTAAGTGTTAAAAAATATTTTCCTTATCAAATTCTACTTAAACTAGGCAACTCTATTAGTGGGATTCCATTATCTAAGATCTGACCACACATTTAATTAAAATAGACAAAGATTTTTGACTCATAAGATTCTTTCCTTGAGGAATTTAAAGGTACTAACAAGAATACATAAAGTACTACTATAATAATAATAATAGATATGCACTGCTACTAATTTTTTTTTTTTGCTAGGGGGTGCGGGCGCCCCCACCCGCACCCCCTATAGGTCCGCCCTTGGCCACGAAAGATCTTATATACCAATAGCATTATCCTCTTGATGAAATATCAAGTTTTACGCAAACCGACCACCATCACACGAACATTATTTTCACACTCAAACATACAAGTATAAACATAAGAGTAAACATGTAGGGTGAGATAAAGTACTACACCCGGACAACATTTAGAAAACCGACAATACACACACAAACACACACACACACACACACACACACATATATATATATATATATATATATATATATATATATATATATATATATATATATATATATATTTCAAGTAAACAAACAATACAAGCACTACGATAAATATATATTTATGCAATCATAAAGGTCATGCACACTCTATTATAGCAAATTGTGCTAACGTTGAAAACTATATGTAAACAATTTCAATCCATAAAGTGCGATCAATATATATATATATATATATATATATATATATATATTTCAAGTAAACAAACAATACAAGCACTACGATAAATATATATTTATGCAATCATAAAGGTCATGCACACTCTATTATAGCAAATTGTGCTAACGTTGAAAACTATATGTAAACAATTTCAATCCATAAAGTGCGATCAATTACTGCGAACATCGCAAACGCACAATTCTAAATGTTTTACTATAACATTAAAGCATACACATCGCAATATGCTCATACAATAAATAAACACATAATTACAAACAAGATACGAGTCTCACCTACTACGGATTAGAGAGATGGTTGTTTGTCGCTTTCACCTAACCGAACTAAATTCATAAAATGGACACCGGAACGGAAAACTCAAGTCGAGATGAAGCCGCTATTTGGACCAGCCAGAGTTGACCATTGGTGATCACCGTTGACTGCCACCGGAAAATGAGCCAAAATTACCATCCGACTCTCCTTTGTGCCTAGAACACCATTTTGGAGCCTAATCATTGGAAGGGTGGTCGAAAAACCTCCATGCAAGAGGACCCACTTTGAAGCCACCACTTGCCGGCGCCGTCGTCACTTTTCCGGCAATAATTTCCGACGAATAATGGTATCAATGGAAAGCTCTCATCGAGGAGATGAATTTTGACTACTTATTTGCTAGATTTGGTTAACAATTGAGAAAGTCATATACCAATTTATGAAAGGGGTTTTGTGTGTGTTTTAATGTGTGTAAATGTAGAAGAAGAAGAGAATGAGGGAAAATATCTTGACTTTTCTTCATATTTAATGGAAAATTTGCAATTAACACCATCAAAAAGTGGCTAGTAACATTATAGTTCTCAAAGTGTTTGGGCAATTCAAGAAGTCCCCGTTTTATTTTATTTATGTATTCCAATTTTCAAGATAACATATGAGTGAGTCTTTTATAGTTCATAATTTGTACACCAATAATAATTCAAGTTAATATTGATTTAATATATTATATCACTATAAATATAAAAAAAGCTCCTCGTTGAATTTTTTAACATAATAGATAAGAATTCTAATTTCAATTATTAAACCCACATACTTAAAAAAATTCAGTTTCAAGTAAATAAAATTATAGAAACGAAAATTCATTGGGGTTTTACATATTTAATATTAAAATATATGTAATATATATGCATAAAATTTAAACATTATCCTACAATTGATTTCAAATATATAAAATCTTAGAATATATCTAAATTAAATCATATAATAATTTTCTAACTTACATCATAATGGTAATGTGATACTAATAAAGTTCATATAAATATAATATGATTATATTTCTTTATAAAATTTTGAAAGTGTAAATTAAAAATACAATAAACTAAGAGATTAATAATTTTTAAAATATGATTATGTATAAAAGTCTAATATTCAAAATCAAACTTACATGATATATATATCGATTTGACTTTCAAAATTTGACACTCTTTATCCTAAAAATAATATTGAAAAAGAAATATCTTATAGTACAAATTTTACTTAAAAATTATTATTTGAGTATTAATTTTTATTGATAATTTGTAAAATGTTAATTTGAGATAAGTTAACTATCATAATATATAAATAAATTTGGCTATGCGTTTTCTAAAATTTATAAATATTTGTACCAAAAGTTTAACAAAAATGATGTTGCTCAAATGGTAACAAAGTTATGTTTCATGCAAGATTTTAGGTGTTCAAATCCCACCTTTAACAATAAATTTTAGCTTATTTTTAACATTAAAAAAATCAAAAAAAAAAGAAAGAAAACTTCATAATCGGGTTTGGATCGGTTCAACCCAATTCAGTTTGATTTTTTAATCAAGCGATTTTAGGGGTAAAGCGGACCGGACCAACCTCTAATTCGCGATCGACCCAATCGGACCGATCGGTTCGGTCCGTTTTAATAACATTGGTGCCTACAAAACTTGTTATGGACTTTTAGTATCGGTATAATCAACTATAGAGCAAAAAATTATTTTGTTTATTGTGTTTTAAAAAAAAATGAGAGTTTTTTAATTATAATTTAAAAAAAATTCCAACCAGTGGGTGGGGTTGAAATTTGTTTTTTAATAATTAAAATTATTTATTATTTATTATTTTAATAAATATTAAATAGTTTTTAATTATATAATTTATTGTTTTAATAAATATTAAATAGATTAATGCTATTATATAAATTTTATATATAAAAAGAATATATTTTCTTAATTTTGGTGATATTTATGTTAAAGTATTACTTAATTATTAATATTATTTATAAATCAAATTAGATATTTAAATAAAATAAGTAAAATTTTCAAATTGGTCCCCACGTTATTTTATTCGAAATCGAGTCAATTTCAAAATTTGGCAACAATGTAGACTAAAATCGTCACTAAATTTGGAGGTGTGGGGCTTTTTTGGTAACCTGAAATATTATGGGGTAAAATTATCAGTCAACATAAGTAATGGCATCAACTTTGCAGTTAGACTTAACCTGAAATATTGTTGGTCCCAAGTGGTCAGATGAGGTCTAGAGGGGGGGGGGGGGGTGAATAGACCTCTAAAAATTTTAGACTTAAAAACTTTTTACTCTTTCGTCAGCAGACTAAGCTGATGAAGAACAGTAAGATGACTATGCTGATCGTGGACAAATCTTGAACAACAGAGTGACCACTCTTCTTACAGTTTACTTAGCTGATTTCAGTGAAAATCAGTTTTATCAAGAGTATACTTGCAGCGGATGTTTGAAAGTGTTTTTCACAAGTAGACTAAGTCCTTAAAAAGATTTTATCCCCAGTTTTAAAACTCCTTATAAAATCTTTTGATAATTCAAAGTGTAATTTTATGCAACTTCAAAAATATGCAAGAAAACTTAAATGCAAGATAAACACCAAGAATTTTTATAGTGGTTATATGGATAAAAATCCTTTAGTCCACTCTTCCAGATCACTTAGATTCTGGGTTATACTATAATCACAAAGATTACAATATTTCTCCACTTATACATAAACAACTAATGAGAAGGCTATAAGCCCACAATAGGAAATCACAAAGAAGACCTATCCTCTGAAGTTAAATCACTCACAAAGACGGATTTAAACTTCTCACAACACTCAGCTAATACAAAACACTCAGATTGTATTTTTCTGTTTTCTTCAACTGGGTTTCTGTCAACAGATGACTTCCACCAGACGAGTGAGCTGTTCGAGCTTCTTGAGACTTAGAAAAATTTCTGCTTCGAATGCGAAATCTCAGATGTAGTTGTGTTATCTCTCTCTTCGAAATTAGCTCTATTTATACTTGGATTTGAAAATATGACCGTTGAAGGAAATCAAATCTCAAATCCATAGCTCTAGCCCTAATTCAGAACGGCTCCCTGCTACAGTCCTTTCTCTGCTGTACTTTCTTGTAGCAGCATTAAATGCACTCTGCTGATCCGAGAGTTTTCTTCAATCATTTGCCATTACTACCCTTCTCTTCCAGCATTTATTACACTCGGTGCATTTATTACCGTTGGACTAATCTCTTGATCTCTTCTACTCTACTGATCGAAGCAACTCTGCTGATAGATACTCTGCTGATCAAATACTGAACTAATCTGATTTGAGTCAGCTGATGACCTACCCTTCTGTTCGCTGTTTCAGCACGAGATCAGTAGTCTTCTGGGCTTTGAACTTTGAACTCTTCTGATGTCTTCATAACTTGTTCAAAATTCTTCTAAGGGAACTAAGCTTTCCATACTTAGCTGATTTTGACATTTTGGAAATCATCAAAACCATCCCTTAACTTTTTATCTTCTTTCCACTTCATCTTCATCTTCATCCAACAAATATTATGGGATAAAATACCTGAAAGTAACCAATCACAAAACAAATACAATACATTTATTTTGTGGTTGGATGAGTTTGGATAGACCAGGTTCCGACAAAAATTTTACGTCATCTTGTATTCCTTTTAATTTAATTTTTTTTTTGTTGGTACAATTTTAATTTAATTCTTGGTAATGTTTATTGTGATGAAAGTTCTCTTCCTTTTTATATTATTAAAATTTTCTTTTTTATTTGGAGGCATTAAATTACTTAACGAAGAAAAAAATATCGTGTCATAAGACTGAAATTTTATGATATATTTTAGTGAAAAAATGTGATTAAAATTGTAATTACTCAAACTTAAGACTGAAAATCAAAACTCGATATTCAACTCGAGCTTGATCGGTAAAAGCTCGTTTGAGCTTAGTTCATTAATCTTATCAACCAAGCTTGAAAAATATTTTTTATTTGATATTTTTTGAAGCTCGGTTCAAGCTCCGTTCGATAAACTAAAAAATTGACAATATACATTTATATATATATATATATATATATATATATATATATAGTTGACTCGAGCACTTTTGATAAAAACTTGTTAGAACTCGATTACGTAAGTAATCAAATCAAGTTCAAACACAATTTCAAGCTCGATAAATTATTCAAATCAAACTTGAACAAGATTTTTTCAACATTACTCGACTCGTTTACACTCCTGCTCAAACTACCCCTGAGGTTTAATCTAATTACTCTAACCTACATAGACGGGTCTACCCCCCTCCCCCCAAGATTTTGCTTTTTTTTTTTTTTTAAATTCTATTCATGAATTTAGTTCATTTGAATGCCTATTGGTATCTTTTAAAATCTAAATTACAAAATTTTATAAATTTAAGTGATGTGTCTATCAATAGTATGAC
The DNA here is from genome assembly GCA_003313485.2 of Penstemon barbatus. Classification (NCBI taxonomy): domain Eukaryota; kingdom Viridiplantae; phylum Streptophyta; class Magnoliopsida; order Lamiales; family Plantaginaceae; genus Penstemon; species Penstemon barbatus. The sequence continues at coordinate 12,728,641 of CM064877.1, read as the reverse complement.
TTAATTAATCAAATTATTTTGGTTTTCGGACCCGTATAATAACAGTGTATTGTGATATTAGTTTATTCATTATTTTATATATGCGAAATATAAAGTAAAGCTAGTAAAAAAAAGCTTGAAAATAATATATAAGTTTATTTATTATTTATTATTTTAATATTTTAATATTTTAATTCATAAAGAGAAGAATATTAATTTTATTTGAGACTATTTTATAGTATATTAATGAATACCGTTTACAATTATGATATAGTGAAAATACATTTTAGAGTATACAATTTTTGTCCTTCTATTTATGCAAAAAAAAAAAAATCATGATAATAAAAGATGGCCCCCTCGACTCTGGAATCCTGGATCCGTTCCTGCTAACCTACCCCTGCGATATTAGATTCACGCTTATCCCCCTTTACGATGTTAGTTGCCGACGGCGCATGTCGATGTCATAAAATAATATTTTATATGAAAAAACAGGTGAAATCAATGAGTAAATGGTGAAATTGAGTTGAATAAGTGAAAAAAGAGTGAATTTAGTGGGGAAAAGGGGGTGAAAGAAGGGTGAAATCAGTGGAAAAACGAATGAAATCGATTTGCTACTCTTGAGGTTGGTGATTTTTAGATAGTATTTAACGGTATTTTTGGAATTTAAAAAAAAATTTCTTGAAATTAATATCATAAGGAGGTAACTGTAAAGATTCTAATATTTCAAGGATAGTTTGAATAACTTCTCACACATGGAGGGTGATCAGTGTTATTACACTAAATGTCGGGGATACTTTGATTAATCCAATGATTTGTTTAACTCTCAAAAAATTTCATGTGTTATTTTATGTCTAAAATGTCCCCCTGTTTTTTGTTTTAATTACCACATTCGATCCAAATAGAATTTGACTGAGAGAATTGCATTTTTGGTACACAGTTATAGGCCAATTCCCACTTTTGGTAAACAGCTTTATGTGTCCAACACATTTGGTACACCTCTTTAACAAAGTTCGACACATTTGGTACAACCGTTAAATAAATTACAAAATCATCGTTAATTCCGTTAGTTCGACACATTTGGTACACCTCTTTTACAAAATTGACATGTGCGCGGCACATGGCTGCCCAAAAAAAAAATTAAACTTGATAAACTTTTATAAAAATTATCATATGTATTTACTATATTTATCATATCATATTTATATGATGATAAAAAAATATGTATTTATTATTTATATGACATGTAAAATATAATAAACTATATAATGTCATATATAGTTTAATACTGGAAGAAGAATAAAATATAATAAACAAATTTATTAAGTTTCAATTTTTAAAAATTATTTATAAAAATAGTTTATTATTTTTATAGTTTATTATTTATAGAAATTATTAAAAAATATGTCTTTATTATTTATATGACATGTAAAATATAATAAACTATATAATGTCATTTATAGTTTAATTTTGGAAGAAGAATAAAATATAATAAAAAAGTTTATCAAGTTTCAATTTTTAAAAATTATTTATAAAAATAGTTTATTATTTTTATAGTTTATTATTTATAAAAATTATTAAAAAATATGTATTTATTATTTATATGACATGTAAAATATAATAAACTATATAATGTCATTTATAGTTTAATATTGCAAGAAGAATAAAATATAATAAACAAGTTACTTTAATTTATCATATTTATAAAAATTATTAAAAAATATGTATTTATTATTTATATGACATGTAAAATATAATAAACTATAATGTCATTTATAGTTTAATATTGGAAGAAGAATAAAATATAATAAAAAAGTTTATCAAGTTTCAAAAAAAAAAATTTTCTGGGCAGCCATGTGCCGCGCGCATGCCAATTTTATAAAAGAGGTGTACCAAATGTGTCAAACTTTGTTAAAGAGGTGTACCAAATGTGTTGGACACATAAAGCTGTGTACCAAAAGTGGGAATTGACCTATAGCTGTGTACCAAAAATGCAATTCTCTCAAATTTGACTTTTGACTTTTGGTCAAATGATAAAATTACCCTTATATGTGGTTTTTTATTCCTTTGAAAAACCCTAATATGTGATCGATTGTGGTAATTAAGACCAATCATATGGGATTTTTTTAGAGTTAAAATAACACAAGGGTTTTTTTCGGGAGTTAACAAAACATAGGGGATATTGTTATCTTTCGTTGTCTGGGATAAAATTGTCATATCAAAAGCAAAATATGAACAACTACTTGCAATTTTACGTTTGAATCACACATTCTTTTCTGGAGGGTGTATTTGACACTGACTTACTGGCACGAGGAGGAAGTTAAATAACAAATAGAATTTTGTGGGAGTTATGGGCTTGTTTGTTTGGCGTTTCCCAAAAAAATTTCGTGTTTGGGAAATGACAAACAAACATGTTTTCTATTTTTTGAAATAAATTTTTCATCTCTCAATTTTCTCAAATTACTCTCTCAAAATCCAAACAAACAATAATTTTCTTATTTCTAAACAAAACCTATATAAACTCTACTATGATTTGACATCAAGTAACCTATCTCTTACACAATTTATCTCACAACAAACATGATTTGACATAAAGTCTTACACCTACAACCTAACTCTTCTAAAAAAACTTATACCCACTTTATTTCTCAAACCACTCTCCAAAAATCCAAACAAACAATATTACGCAAATCGAGATTATTTCACAAACCTCCATTACTCTCACAAACTACTTTCTCAAACACCAAACAAACAGGCCCCTAGTGTTTTTGTCTTTCGCTCTGCTGAAAATGAATGGTGACACAACTAAAGGCACTTTTTACCCACATGTATTCGGTCTGACAAAATTAGTTTGTATCTACTTAATTGTTGGCAAATTCAATCTTATTTCAGAGTTGGCAATTTCAGTCTAATTTTAGAATTGGCTCGATTGGGACCACGCCCAGGCCACATGATTGTAAATTTCGCAATTTATGTTTAATGTATTTTAGTCCACATTTCGAAATTTCAATGACTCAAAGATCATTTAGGACAATTTTCATCTAAATAAACTCACGAAACAAATGTTTCAACTTACAATAATAATATTTTCAATCAAATTAATCACGGTACTCTATAATATCAATTGATTTAATTTTTTTTTTGATAAATTCAATTAATCATAATTAAAAGATACATGATTTGAGACATCATTTACATGATTTTTTAAAACTTCAACATTCAAAATATATTTGGATAAAGTATTCCGAAAGCTTTTATTTTCTTTTTCAATAATTTTGGAGTGTACCATATGTTCTTTAATTTGAAACGACCATCATTCTGATGGAAAAACTAATAAAAAAAAATTGTTATCAATCACCACTAATGTCTCTGTAGAAGAAATTAGAGTATTTATCAATTTAGGGCTTTTCACCTTTAAATGGTAAACAACTAAATACATGGTAATTTGGAAATAGATTATATTAATTGACACAATATAGGATATTTGTGCGAATTTTAAATCATCAAATTGAGAGCGAGTGTGGGAAACTTCCTTTCCGAAAGGTCAAAAGATAAAAAGAAATTTTAACACCAAATATTTTGATTGCCTTACAATAATTTTTTTTGCCAATCTTTATTTTCAGGGCTTTTGGCACTTTGCACCCTGAAATTATAGGGTTTTGACACTTTGCACCCTAACTTAAAAGTTTTGGCACTTTGCACCCTGAAAATACAAATTAGTTGGCACTTTGCACCCTAGTGTGTGTTTTGAAGAAAAAAAAATTAATTTATTGAAGAGTATAATAGTTATTTTCAAATATTTTTGGCACTTTAAACCCTAAAGGTATAGATTTTGACAATTTGCACTCTGAAATATAGAATATTGACACTTTGCACCCAAAAAATATAATTTCTGACATTTTCAACCCCAACTTAATATGATAATCTAAATTATGTAAATAACATGCAATATAATAATATGTTAGATATGTAAACGTGTATTTTAGATATAAAGTAAATAATCTTGAGGATACTTGAAAATAAAATGAAGACAATGTCTTTTTTTAATCTAAATTTTATAGAGAGAAAATGTTAAAATAAGTTATTATAAAGTAAAATAAATTTAGAATAACAAGTTTATGATTGTTGTGCATAGAAATGACCATTTTATCTCTACATCGCCGACATTCATGAGTCTGTTTTTTTTAAGAAAAATATATTAGGGTGCAAAATGTCATACAAGTTATACTTTTAGTGGGCAAAGTGCCAAAACATTTAATTCGGGGTGAAAGATGTTAATATTTTATAATTTTAGGGTGCAAAATGCCAACATTCTATATTTTAAGGATGCAAAATCTATATTGCCAAGGTGCAAAGTGAAAAAAAATTGAAAATAATTATTTTACCTTCTATCAATGAATTTTCTCACTAAAACACACACTAGGGTGCAAAGTGCCAAATAAATTATATTTTCAGAGTGCAAAGTGCCAAAACTTTTAAGTCATGGTGCAATGTGCCAAAACCCTATAATTCCAGGGTGCAAAATGCCAAAAACCCTTATTTTCATAATAATTAAAAAGGCATACAAATTTCACAATCAAATACATATAAACTTCCGCCTATTGTCTCAACGGAAAATACAGTGACATACATTCTTGCCATTGACTGATACGCATTCGCCATTGGCATTGCAATATCCATTGTCGCAACAAAGCGTAACACAATCTGTGATGGTTGTACATGTCCCAAAATAATAATCCCACCCTTCTTTAATACCTGCAAATAGTACATTTATACTTTCTACATTATTATTCATATGTACTTGGAATTAGGGCTGTCAATGGGTCGGATTCTGGTCGGATCAGGCTCGTCCAGATCCGGCTCCATTTATATCGGATCGAATTCTGTCGGATTCGGATCTTGCTAGGATTGTGCTCGGATCTAGATTTTTCGAATCCAACGGATCTTGGTCGGATTTGGCCGGATATCGGATATTTTTCGGATCCAATAAATTTGTATTTTAAAAGTTAAATTGATGTGTTTTTCCTAAAATAAGTTTATTATCTTTTCAAATTTATTTTATTTTAGCTTCATTTTCAAAGTTTCTTTACTATATTCATATTTGTAGAATGAATATAATGGTTTAAATAAATTTATAAACGAATTATATATTACTATCTTCTTAAATTGACGTTGAAATATTATTAATGATACTTATTTTTATAAATCATTTTGTATATGTATCTTTCTTTTTATTTGTTGTCGGATACGGATATGTAACGGATCGGATCGACCTAAATCCATATTCGCTCCATGAGTTTTGAATTTCGGATCTTTATAATCGGATCAGGTCCATCGAATCTCTAATCGGACAATTATCCTAATAAATCGGATCGAATTCGGACGGATCCGGATTGAAATCCACCCCATTGACAGCCCTACTTGGAATTGGATGACCAAAAATAAAACATGACTCGATCGAGTTGACAGAGTAAAACTTGATGTGACCACACCACCTTATTTCTACCCTTAAATCAAACATAACATGATCTAAGATAATCAATAAACATATAGGACACAGGTTTATAACAAAGAGCTAGATTTAGACGCAAGCATTCATCTGTAGAAGATGTTTGTCCTTTTTACATGATTAAAATTGCCCTTCATATTTCTAAAATCTAGATTGCATGGATACGGATACGTAGATACGTACGGTATAATGTGATACGAGTACAGCGATACGGATTTTCAAAATTTATAGGATTCGATACGGCAAAAATACTTGTCTGTATATTTAAAAATATATTATAATAAGAAATCATTGTTTCAAAAATGTAATAAAAATTATGTAATATATATTTAGTTCACTTTTTATTCCATATTAAAATAAATAATGCTATCTACCTATTATATAAATGTTCAAGTAAAACCATAATATTAATATCATAGGCAAAATATTTGGCCCTATACAGATTTTCAAGCGTTTTACGTTGATTTACTTTGATAATATACATAATCTAGAAATTATTTGTAGAAATACATGCTCTCAAGTATTCTGGGTGTTTCCGATATGCCTTCATTTGTATCCGATACGTATCTTTTTTATTTTTTATTTTCTTATTATTGAAATCAACACGATGGAGTATTTCACAAGTATCGTACGAATATCTAAGTATCCGAGTATTCAATACGCATACGATACTGCACGGTGTATATTTCGAAGTATCGGTGCAACCTAGTCTAAAATTGATTTCCACTCCATATTATATTTTGAGATTTGCAGTTTTTTAATTAGATAGGAAGAAAAAAAATGTTTCTTGAGATGATCATTTATTTTCAAGGTTCTACTTGGTATTAGTGTTAACAAATGGGATGGAAATTTACCCGAATTCTTTTCAATTGAGGTAGAGCTCACCAGCAGCAGCATTAGAGCCATGAAAACAAGTGGCCCAGTGCCAAAATTTCTGAATGAAGTCATGAATTCTTATTTTATGCCAACTTTTTTTTTGGTGCACTTATTTTATGCCAATTAAGCCCACATCCCCACAACATATTTATACTTATATTGTACCACTTAATTGCGAAAATCATTACTCAGATATACTGCAATGTATAATCTCTATTCATTCTAATATAATTACATATGGATTTGGATATTCTGTTTTAGATATTAACTTTGATTATGTTTAGCTACAAAAATATTTATTGATAGACTTGGATTTGACAGAATTGTTCCCCTTTGATATTCAATCAGTTTATTGCTTGATCTCATCTCAAAAAAAAAAAAAAAAAGAATTAGTAGGCTGCTTTCAACATTTTCCTAAGAATGTGAAAATCTGGCCCAATATGCAATGTAAACGAAAATTCCCCGTGAGAAACTAATTTTTCGAAGAAAGAAAAGTTGTTGGCCCAGTGGAGAAGAAAAGCCCATTGAAAACTTTTATCACCCATGACGTACGTGTCATTTAACGGCTAAAATGCAACTTCAGTCCCTTATCTTTTTTGTACACATGTTAAATCGACTCGCAATTTTGGCCCTTTAAGTCAACATTGCTGCAATTTAGGACTCATAATCGAACCACTATAAAAATGTGTGAAATATCTTATATATATATATATACTTTGCCTACCTTCTTGTAACTATTTTTGAAAAAGAGAAAAAAGAAAAATTGATTTCAACACTATGAAGGAACCTCCGCGCTATATATATATATATATTATAATATATACCCGGGCCCTATACCTATATATCACACCTTGAGACGAAAATACGTTTCTTAAGTCTAAATCACGACATATTTTATAGTATTTCAACTTGAAGGTACAAAGTCGATTTCTTTCATTTTCAAGCTAATTACTGTAGTAAAGAAAAGAAAAGAAAAGAAAAAAAAACTATATTGAAATTACAATTTTTATTGTTTATTAAAACCAAATTTGGCTAATGAAGAAGTGGAATGCAGCAGTGAAGATGCAGAAAAACTTGAACCATTACTCTGCAAATACAAGCTCTTCATTGTTGTTGTTGATGTTGATGTTGATGTTGATGTCCCTCCAATTCCATCACTCCTTTTACTATTTTCTATTGAATCACTAACTTTTGAACCACCTTTTATAAGCACATCATCAGCTTTTGCAATAATTTCAACTCTTATTTCCTTCAACATTGCAGCTACATCCTTCATCGTAGGCCGGTCATCCGGTGAAGAATTTACACAAAGCATTGCAACTCCTAAAGTTTGCATCATTTCCTCGATCTCGGGCTCAGGCCTCGCCCGTAAGCTCTCGTCCAAGACCTCAACCCCGCCTCTCTTTTGCCTCACCCAGTCCACAATGTGAAGCCCGTCTGGGATTGTGGGATCGATTGGTTGTTTACCCGTTAGTACTTCAAGAACGACCACTCCATAGCTATACACGTCGCTTTTCTCTGTGATCTTCATCATGTATCCATATTCTGCATACCAATATGTACCTTAATTTGAGTTATACATGGATTCACATATACTATTGAAGCATTAATTGTAAGAAAGCTGAACTTACCAGGAGCAATATAGCCATACGAACCAGCAACGGTATTGGACGAACGAGCAAAATCTCCTTCATCAACAAGCTTAGCAAGCCCAAAATCCGCAATATACGGCTCAAAATCGATGCCAATCAAAATATTGTTAGCCTTAATATCCCTATGAACAATAGGAGGGACACAATCATGGTGTAAATAAGCAATCCCTTGACCCGCGCCTAATATAATTCTATACCTCACATCCCACCCCAAACAACCTCCACTCTTCTCATGAAGAAGACTTCCTAAACTTCCATTAGGCATGTAATCGTACATAAGCAACCTCGTACTCTGATTCCAACAACAACCCAAGAACTTCACAATGTTCTTATGTCGAATTGAACCTAAAGTCTTCACCTCAGTTGAAAAGGAATCGCGGACCCCACTAGTACCCGAACGATCATTTTGACAGTTCAAACCAGCTTGTGTAGTTGTTGGCCATAATTTTTTTACTGCAATGACTTCCCCATTGCCTAGTTCTGCTCGGTAAACTATACCCGAGCATCCTTTGCCTATAGCATTGGCTTCGATTAAACACCTTAGAACTTGGTCTACTGAAAAACTCAGCTTCTGAAACGGAGTGAATTTCCAAGATGACGACTCATTTCCTCCGAGTTCAGAATCCGTACCTTCTCGATTCATTTTTCTGACCCTTAACACGGCCACTATTCCAAGAATTGCCAAGGCTATAGCCACAATAGCTAGTAATGAAATGGCAAGCTTAAGTCTCCTTGACCTTCTATTATAATGCGTTCCCATAACTTGTGCACTACTCAAGAAACACGAGTCATGTCCCCTACCACACAAACCTTCGTTTCCAGTGAGTTCGTTTCCTGATAACTGCCTAAAAAGCTTGTTATCCGGAAGAAACCCCGTGAAATTATTGTAAGAAACGTTTAAGGAAACGAGATTTACGAGCCCCGAAAGAGACATTAAATCTCCTCCAAGCTTGTTGTGTGAAAGGTCTAGTACAGAAAGCTTGTTTAATGCAACAATCTGAGGTGGGATTTCCCCTGTAAATGCATTCCAGCTCAAATTTAATGCAATTTCAAGAGCTTCGATTTCAAAAATTTGAACGGGGATGCTTCCAGAAAGCTGGTTTTTGCTTAAATCGAGCAATTGAAGCCTCGAACATTGACCGAGGCTTGATGGGATTAGGCCTGATAACGAGTTTCCTCCGAGTGAAAGTCTGTTGAGAGAAAAGAGTTCACCAAAACTCCCTGGAATTTGACCAACAAATCGATTCATAGAAACATCCAATACCTCTAGTTTACTCAAAGAAGATAAGGAACTAGGCAAATTTCCATTGATTTCATTCCCTGCTAGGTTCAACATTTGTAATTCTCCACATTTCCCAATTTCATCGGGCAATGTTCCACTAAGATGGTTATTAGACAAATCAAGAAAACTCAAACTTGTAAGAAAACCAATTTCTCTAGGTACTTGTCCATTAATTTTGTTACCATCCAATCTCAATCGAATCAAAGATTTGCATTCACCAATCTCTGGTGGAATAGAACCCGATATATCGTTAAAAATCAAGAGAAGCTTAGTTAAATTTCTTAGCTGAAAAATGGTAGGTGGCAATACACCAGTGAGAGAATTATGCGATAAATCCAAAGCTTGAAGGCTTCTACATCCAGACAATGTCGAAGGAATACTACCCTCGAGTTTGTTGTCCCAAGCAAAGAACACTTGAAGTTGAGACAAGAATCCAAGTTCTAATGGAATTGAACCAGAAATTTGGTTACTATCAATCTGAAACTGAACCAAATTTGTGGCGTTGGATAAAAGAACAGGGATCGAACCCGAAATATTATTACTGCTTAGCATCAACTCTTCAAGATTAGTTAAGTTCCCAAAAGAGTCAGGTATACTACCAGTCAAGAAATTCAATGAAACATCAAAAATAACTAAGTTTTTACAGTTCCCAATCTCTTCAGGAACAGAGCCAACTAAATTGTTCTGCCATAGCAACAACTTTTCGAGTTTCTGAAGCTTTCCTAGCTCCAATGGTAGCGAACCAGATAAACTATTCTCATACAAATAAACATCCACAAGCTCAGAACAGTTACCAATATCTTTTGGTATTTCACCTGAAAGAAGTGTAGTGTAGATCGATAAAACTTGAAGCTTTTTCAACTTACCCAATGAAGAAGGAATCCCACCAGAAATCTTTGTTTCTGCAAGTCCTAATATTTGCAAATTAAGACAGTTGCCAATTTCATCTGGGATTTTCCCATCAATATCTTGATTCCCACCTGCCCTCAAAGTTTCTAAAAAAAGAAGATTTCCTATTTCAACAGGAATGTTACCACTTAACCTGTTGTCAAACAACACAAGGCTTTTCAAACTAATGCAACCACCAATTTGAGATGGGATTTTTCCGGTGAGTTGATTGGAGTTCAATATCAAGTCCTCGAGGTTTTTAAGGTTGCCGATAGTATCTGGAATGGTACCCACGAGACTGTTTGAACTAATATCAATTTTTTTTAACGATAAACAGTCACCAAGTGTTTGTGGAATTGTTCCAGTGAGATTTGCTCCTGAAATGGTTAGCTTTTGGAGATAGTGAAGAGAGGAAAGATTGGAAGGAAAAGGAAGGGCGAGTTGGAGGTACTGAATGTTAATCTCTGTGACATAATTTTGGGAAGAGCAAGAAATGAAAGACCATTTACAGGGGTTGGGGTCTTGTGAGTTCCAATTTGATAGCACAGAAGAAGGTGGTGGTGAAGAAGAAGAGTGAAGCCATGAAAATAAAACAAGAACTTCTTCTGTAGTGTTTGCTGAAGTAATAATGGGAGTGTGTGAAAGGATTTTTAGTAAGAAGAGGAGGAAACAGTAGTAATGGTGGCGGTGGAGGTGGAAGAAATTTGGGGTGGCGTTCAAGAATTGCCTCGGCATTGCCATTGCCATTGCCATTTCCTAGATTAGATTACAACTCTTCTTCTAGGATTTTGCATCGGTTTTTTTCACTCTAACTAGCTTTGTTTAATTTCTTGAACAATTCGTTTTACTACTTCAATTCCCTATTGGCCTTCATAGTTCACACTCATAACATAACAAAACATAATATAATACTACGTACTACTTGCGTAGCTGGTACTTGTTATGTATCTTTGCAGGCTAGCAAGAACCAAAAAGAAGGCAAATTTGCATACAACCATTTATTTTGGAGTTAACTGCATATTGCCCTGTTTTATTCTGAAAATGCAGTTTACCCGTGTGGTGTGGTAAATAAAAGTGCAAGATTCCCTGTGCTTTTGTAAATATTGTCACCCTCTTGGTTTTTACATTTTCATAAGCCGTTAAATTAATTAAAATTTTGTGTATACATTACATTATACAAACACGTAATTTTAATTAATTTTGAGAGGCTAGAAACACGTAGGTTGGGGGACAAAGGAAGTGTGGGTATATTATTATTATTATTAAGAAGAATTGACTGAGGCGCTCTCCACGGGAAATTCTTACCCAGATCGGATTTGATCGAACCCAAAGCAATTACATGAAAAGTGTAAAACATTTTCTTTGGGATTAGATGTAATTCCCAGGAAAGTGACCAATCACAAAGCAAGTTCAATACACTTGCTTGATGGTTGAATAGGTTTGACCAAGTCAGGCTTGGACAAGAATTTTCCCGCTCTCCACCTCCCCCACTCAACTCAACTCCACTCCACCATATATTTCTTTCTTTCTCGGGATTCTGTGTTCCGTGGTTTCTGCAACCTTTGTTGTTTTTATACTACTAGTATTGTTTTGAATTGGCATTATAAATAATTAAATACAGTAAGTATATATATAGCATGTGTTAATGCATAGTTTTCCTCAAATCAATCAGTATGGTTAATGGTTCTGTTTTGGTTATTGAGCCAACAACTGTGCCCTGCCCTACATTATTTTTAATTTGTACATACTGGTAATTAATTCACAGTTTAATTAATTATTGATTCTTTTGTCCGTGATATCTATCTTAATATTTTTATTTACAAACAAGTTTCTTTTCTGCGTAGTTGAATAAATGGATAAAAAATTTCGTTTTCTTCATATGGTTCAATTAGCCTAGTATTGGAAATTTGTCGAAACCAGAAAATGTTTCGAAAAGAAATATCAATTGAATAAGGTTATTGAAGTAGGAACTAGAGTGAGCCAAAAAAATTAAATACATTTTTATGTATTACTTGTAAATTCGTGAGAATTTTGATTTAATATGGTTCATCAGTCATTAAATCTTAAAGGTACATATAAAGTCATTATTTCACAGTAGTGAAACGAATTAATGATTATTTAGAAATTTCAAACAATAATGAGAACACGGTATAAAATCCACAGCCATCTAGCTAATTGATAATAATCTTATTTTATCAAAATTTATCGATCCCTCGTCATGTCTACCTATAGTAGCATGGGGTAAATGTAAAATACTATCCTGTGAAATTTTTATTGCGTCAAACTTCTTTGTGTTAACAAAAACTTTGTAAAAAACACTCAATTTGTAAAAAATTCATTTTGAATCGACATTTTTCAAGAAATTATTTTAAAAATATATCACGTGATGTTGTAGGGACCAACTTGAAGTATTTTAAAAATTATTTCTTGAAATATATCGATTTAAAATGACCAATTTTTAACAAATTGGGTGATTTTTGCAGGGTTTATGAAAACACAAGGAAGTTTTGCGCAATGAAAATTTCACAAGATAGTTTCTTGCAGATTTAGCATAACACAGGGGAGTATCTTGCATTTTCCCCTAGCATTAGGATAAATACATGAAATAGGAGTATCTATATTTTACCTACAATAATAAATAATCATGAAATTATATGACAAGATCGAAGTGTAATTGACAAAACTTCAAGAACGCCTAAATTTGATTGGTTCATTAACTTTGGACGGCCAGTTGGTATTTTTTATTGTTTTATTATGCTTATCTTACCCTTTTGAATGAGTTGCGTATATTTAAATAAATCGATAAATGGATAGTTCCTTTTTTATTTTATATAAAATAATAAATGGATATAGTCGATGCTTGTTTTCCCCTAAAATGAGAAAAAGCAAAAGTTAAACCGTGTACCTAAACGTCAACCTTCCCAGATTTTAAGGCCAAACCACGTGGAATAGCTAAATTCCATTTCCACCAACAACACTTTGGCAAATGATTACTAGATCTATTTACACTCCCCGTCTCATTATTTTCCTTTAATTTAGTTCTTTTTACCAAAGCAGATAATTATTTATAAAGTAACTTCTATATTTTTATTTTTTCGTGGAGAATTAATAGTGTTACACAATCGCTCCATGTGAGTCTTTAAAGAAAATCAATTGTTTTTCAAAAAGAATGACATTAATAAAACTCTAGGATTGAGGTGATTTTTTTTTATTGGAGAGAATGGTACAAATAATTCATGTGGGTTGTATAAAATAATGAATTTGACTAAAAGCCCATAAGATAGGCCTAAATAAACAATATTCAGTAGACCACCCAAGCCCATTATTCTAGGAGGTGACCTTGGGAACTTCCACATTTAGAATCTATCCACGTCTTTGTTAGGCCCTACTATATAAAAAATAAAAAAGGAAAAACAGAAATAAAAGTGAAAGGAAAGAAAATCCGGGAGATTGAGATCACGTGAACCCTACGTCTATGAGAAAAAAGAAGTCTTAATAGGATGCTAGACAATCATCATTTGATAAATGGCAATTTATCTTGCGATATTCATAATATTCAATTAATTTTCATGTGATTTGAAAATAAATATTTTATCTTCTTGTAATTTTATAAATGCTTCATACTTTCTCTTTGATATTTTTATATGTGACAATTTTACTTCTATTTGATATGATAATATGACGATTTATCCCCTGCATTATGATAAATGTGGCAATTTACACTCATATATGTTACAAATTACTATTTATGTCCACTCTCAATTTTGACTAATGAGATATCCTCTGGGGCTCAAAAAGAGTAAGTTATTTCTTTAAATTTTCACAGAGAAATAATTATTTTGTTTTACAAAAAATAAATTAAATATTATGAATATACGAATTAAATTACTATTAATTATCATTTGAAAAATGCTCAATCAAAAAACAAACATGTAAATATATCATCAAATATATAGAGGTTTTATGATAATCATCTAGCTTTGGGCCTCCACAAAAACTTTGCCCACTCCGACTATAACCCATTTTCTACTAAAGGAAATATGATTGCTACACTACAAGGCCTTATTAGTAAAAGCAAGTTTTAGATCTACATTTCTGAAAACTCAAGCCCAATTCATTAGAATATGAAAACTTGTTAAGCTTATGGCCCAAAGACGATAGAAGAAATATATAATATGAAAGATATTTAATTTAAGAATTAAATTCTTGGCTAAAAAATAAAGACACAGTGATAGGAAGAAATATAAACAAATATGGCTTCTGGATGTATTTTATTGCAAAAAGCTATATCCCTACCATTTTACCCTTCAAAGTGTCGCAAAAATCAGAGTTTAATGCTCAAGCCTTCATCGTCGGAGTCCCTATTTAGGTTAAGGAGCCAAAATTTAAAATCAGCCATTCGAATTAAGCAGCTGAAAAATCGCAAAATTTCTGCTATTCCCGTCGTTTATGCTGCGCAAACGAATTTCTTGAAAGGTAATGTTTTGATCTTATGGCTTTGCGAATGACGGAACTATGAATTATTTTCAATTTCCTGTTTATGCATATTTTATTTTTATTTTTGGAATAATTGTGCTGAAAATTGTTAACTCTTTTCTGGGTCTATGGAATATTGATGCTTTTGGGTAGCACTTAATATATGAAATTGAGCAAAGATTTTATCTACTTCAAGTTTCGTGTGCTCTTTTGATTAAGCCGCATAAATACTGATTAATACTTAGCTCTGGTGTTGTAATACAATAAAGAGGCATCGATTTAATCTTGCTCGCCTAACGTATCTGGGAGTGTAATGTTGAAGCAATCGATAGTTAATATGTTAGCAATTGTTTTTCCCTGCTTGGAATTTAGTTTCAGGATTGGATTTATTGAAGAAAAACTTCATTTTGGAACTGAATTCAACTTCAATTTTCGAGTTCATTGTTCCTTCCAGTAATCCTACTTGCATTACCTGAATATATATATATATATATATATATAAGAAATAGAATCATGTATCCGCCTGATTATACTTCTACTCCACATTGAAACATCATATATGATGTTTATTGAATAAAATGTGCAAATGTAGTTGTAGGATGGACCCCCGAGGACAAAGAAAATCCTTCATATTCTAGAGGGGATTTGCTGTTTATACTTTCCTGAAAAGAGCCTACAATTTAGTAAAAATCATGAAAAACTTGGTGAAGGTAGGATCCTTAATACAAGAATTGCTATCTAGAAAAAGGGTACTTGAGAGAAAACTTTACGCATTTTTGCTTGGAAGAGATGAAATGTAGATTATTACAGAGAAAACCATCCTTTTCTTGAACTCTCTAAAGTAATCCAGTTCCAAATATCAATTTACTACTTTTGGAGTTGGAATATATTGTCAGGTATAAGACCTACAACGGTGGGAGCATATGCTAGTTAGTTCATATGTTAGCCAATAGCCTTCATTCTTCATTAAGTTCAATTTACAGCCTCATTCCAAAACGTTCCCTTAACATAATCTGCATATGGTGCGCAACAGTTATTCAAACAGTATGGAAGGTTGGGAGGGATGGAATTGAAGCTGGAACTAGCTTGGTCCCTGTAAGTACTACTTACGTTAATCGATCTTCCACGTTCTCATATCTTATTTTACAAACACTTTAATTCATTTCAAATATTTATCATGATCTTCTTTTTTCCTTTTCAAGGACACTATACCAAGGCCAATAGCGAGGATTTCTACAACTGTAGTTGTTGTGGCATTAGCTCTCTTTGTTCTAAAGGCGTTCCTCTCTACAGCATTTTTTGCCCTGGTATAGTTTTCCACCTTGTTTTCATGATCGATTTTCCACAAATATAATGTTGCTTCAAGGTTGCATATTGTTTCCCTTTGTCAATTTGACGGTTTACTCTATGATACACAATAAGTTCAGTTTCACTATCGCAATCGTTATACAATGAGCTAGTTCCTGATTGTGATGAACAGGCTGTGATGGGACTAAGTTACTTCACATTCATAGCCTTGAATAAGGATGAAGGTCCCAAAGGAGGCGGCGGAGGAGATGGAACCACTTCTGTGGATGATAGTTTGGAAGAAGCCAGAAGAATTATGGACAAGTATAAATAGAAGAGAATATTTTCGTATTTAATTAGTATTCATAAAAGAAATTATTTTTATTTGTAAACATTACTTTTCGAATTAGTTTCTTGAATGAAACAATATTAAAGGTATAGTATTGAAGAGTTGTACTCTGATTTCAGTATAGTATCGGAATTTCATTGGACAAATAAACAATTTTTTCCACCTTTCCTTTTTTCTTCATACTATAATACATTTTTTTCACATATTCTTAACAATTTGGTATGTTTTTTTTCCTTCTAGTTATTATTTATCAATTACTTTAGAATAAAATTTCTGACGGAAAAAATATCGTTATGTCAGATTTAACATAGCACATCATACGACCATTGTTAGTATATTTATAGTTGAAAAGAAAATTAATCTTTAATATAAAATAAATCCAAAATATCCAAATAAATAGTATAAATTTGATATCAGAAATTTAGAATTTTTACATAAAATTTGATATCAGATATTTCGAATCCGTAATATTTTATCATGCTATCACTTATATATATAGTAATTTTATGTTAGATTCGAAATCCGTACACATCAATTTGAAAAGAAATTGAACTTTTTGTAAAAGAGGAAGCATGCTTAAGGCGCCATGCGTACCAAATAAAGTTGTAAAACACATCATCACCTAGCATGACTCCTGTTTTTAACTTCTTAACTCAAAAAAGTACAATGAAATTTCATGCTGCAGCTCAAGAACCTGATAAAATTCAGAAATAAGTTCTAATTTGATTGTCTTTTAAATTAATATCAATGTTAATTTAGATCTCCTATAAGAGAAGATTTTTTTTTATATTTCAACATTTTTAAAAAGTTGTGAGCTACTGTTTTGCTACGGGTCTAGCCAGAGCCCTTGTACATTTTATTTGACCGATTAAAATAGAATCTTAATTGAGCCCATTATCCCCAAAACAGAAAAGAATGGTAAATGGATTGAGCCCTGAGGGATCCTATTCTTATCAATATTTCTTCACTGGACCATTAATATTATT
This sequence comes from Penstemon barbatus, assembly GCA_003313485.2. Taxonomy (NCBI): domain Eukaryota; kingdom Viridiplantae; phylum Streptophyta; class Magnoliopsida; order Lamiales; family Plantaginaceae; genus Penstemon; species Penstemon barbatus. The sequence continues at coordinate 12,711,360 of CM064877.1, read as the reverse complement.
ATTTTATTCACTGTCCTACTTTTAACGTCAACAAATCAAAATCATGAAGCCGGGAAAACTGTGTTCACTTGTTGATGGGGAAAATTGCATATTTAGTCATCTAAGTTTAACTCTAATCACATAATGATCATTCAATTTTTGGGAAGAATATATATAGTCACACAAGTTACAATTAATAGTATCATTCATCACCAATTCTATGACATTTGACAGATAAATAACGGAGTATCATTACGTGACATGCACAAGCATTAAACCCACAAAATTTTTAATTATTTTTTGATTTTATATTGCCCTATTATCTAAGAGTTTGTAAACTTCAATTCAGTTTCAATTTTAGATAACTTTTACTGGTTATTTGACGTAGTTGAGTTGTATTTTCATATTCATTGTAAAGAAACAAAATGTTTTGTGATATAAACATGGTTAAGTTAGTGATCTTACTTTTGTGTGTACGTGTTTACATTAATTTTTTTTTTTTTTGTAAAAAGTGTTTACATTAATTTGAGTATTAATGTCTCTGCTATAAAAATGAAAGTGCTTGGAGTGGCTTAAATTTTCTTTTAATTGCAGGATTGTAGGTCGATATTGGGTAGCATATGTCAAGTTTTAATCACTCACATTTTCTCAATTTTGTTCTTTTTTCATTTGATGAACATGTTGCAGGCTTGCAAGCACTGTAGTTAATTAGGTGATGAATGATGCTATTAATTGTAACTTGAGCGACAATTATATATACTGTTCTTGAAAGTTTAGTGATTATTGTGTGTTTGGAGTTAAACTTGGGTGACTAAATATGCAATTTTTTCCCTTGTTGATTACTCTATTATGGTGTGTGGACTTGAAGCTCCTCTTAGGCCATCTCCAGCGGTATGGGCGGGGCCGGGGTCGGGGTGCGGGCGGCGAGTCGTCTCCAGCGGTGCGGGGCGGGGGCCGGGGTCGCAGGCGGGGCGGAACGGGCTGGGCGCAGGGCTCGGCGGAGCCCTGCGCCCAGCCCGTTCCGCGAGTGGGAAGAAAGGGGGCGCGTGTAAACACGCGCCCCTCTTTAAGTCAGGTGCCGCCAAGTGGCGGCACCTGATTGGACCCGATTTTTTTTTTTCTTTTTTTTTGTTGTGTATTTATTGTGTATTTATTGTGTGTATGGTTTATTTAATGTGTGTATGATTTTGTATAATTAATGTGTTGTATGTAATTTTAATTAATGTGTTGTATTTTAATTAATGTGTTATTGTAATTAATGTGATTTTATTTAATGTGTTATTTTAATTAGTGTTTTATTTTAATAAATGTGTTATAGTAATTAATGTATTATTTTAATTAATGTGTTGTTTTAATTATATAGATATAATATGATTAATTATTTAATGATATTTTAAATAAAATTATTATATACTATTTAATATTAGAATAGTCCATTTAATTTAACACTCATACAAATAATTTTTTTTTAAATACCAAATTAGTTAAAAATACAAAATAAACACGTCATAACCATAAAATTTAGATTAATACTTAATCTAAATTAAAAATTTAAATACATACTAAAATAGATAAGAAAATTAAATTTAAACACTCGTTTTTAACCGTATTTTGCATAAACATGTTCTATTAAGTCTTTTTGGAGTCTACGGTTGGTCATCTTGGAACGAATTGCTTCATGACGCAGCATATAAGTATCCAACGTTTGTCTTCTCCGTCCAACATTTTGAAACTCTTTTCCGCGATTGTCATAAATTCTAGCGCGTGCTCTACGAGACGTGCTAATGTCGGTATCATCATCGTCCGAGTCATCGTCCTTGTATTCGTCACGTTCATCCTCCACAATCATGTTGTGGAGTATGATACAAGTTAACATGATATTGCCAAGATCTTGCGTATGCCACCCCCTGCCAGGTTGATTAACGATTGAGAACCGAGCTTGGAGAATTCCGAACGCTCGTTCAACATCTTTGCGGAACGATTCTTGATATCGCGAGAATACTTGTTCTTGAGGTGTTCTCGGATTTCTCACCGACTGTATTAGCGTTCCCCACTTCAGATATATACCATCCGCAAGATAGTAAGGCATGCGGTAAGTATTTCCATTCACTTCATACTGAACCGCGGGAACGTTACCGGAAGTGAGGTTATCGAATAGAGGTGAACGACCAAGTACTGTAATGTCGTTCAATGCTCCCGGCACGCCAAAAAAGGCGTGCCATATCCACGTATCATGTGATGCAACAGCTTCAAGAACAATCGTAGGTTTCTTCGAGGTAAATATTACGTTAATTATATGCTAAATAATGGAACGAAGCACTTGAAAAAGCCAGAAGGGAAGTGGGAAGTGGCGGCCAAATAATGGACGAGGTAAATATTACGTTAATTATATGCTAAATAATTATTAATATGTTATATTAACTATTTTTTGGTAATTTTTAGCATGATCTGGCATTGCGTTTGTACAAGTCCGATATGAAGAAAAATTGGTGCTTCCAACACACATGGGAAGTTGCATCAGACTGGATCATGTTCAGGTCAACAGCTGGAGCGTCTCAACCACCTCCGGTGAACCGATCTCAACCAACGGTAGATTGCTATATTCCAACCCCACTAGAAACTCAATTTGAATCGGAAACAACTCCACTAGGCGATGAAGAAAATCCCGAGACTCCCCACTCGACAGCAAGATCTGAAAGACCTATTGGTAATAAAAAAGCCAAGAAGGGAAAAGGGAAGGCTTCGTCGAGTTCGCATCTTTCTGATTTTGAAAGCCAAAGATTGATAGCCATGGAGTTGTCCAGACAAAGTCAAATTGAATTCGAGGCTGGACGAGAGAGAAGGCATGCGGAGAGTCTTCAACGTCAACGGGAAGAAGAAGCAACGAGAGTGGGAATCACAAAAGAGTTACAAGAGGAACGGATTATGGCGATGGACTGCTCATCATTCACTCCAATTACAAAGGCGTATTGGAGTCACAAAAGAAGAGAAATAGCAAGGAAAAATCTTCCAACAAACTTATTTGGAGATGAATCGAATGAAGGTCCCGACTTGTTTCAGGGGGGTAATCAGTAAAATGTAATATTTTTATGTGTTTCCTTTCTTGTATTTCCCGTATTTTTGATTTCTTGTATTTCCTTTGTTGTTTGTTGTATTTCCTTTGTTGTTTGTTGTATTTCATTTCTTGTATTTTCTTCCGTGTTATAAAAATATTTGTTTGCGTATTAATTTTCTGTATTAATTTTAAATTACTTTTATTAAATATTCTATTTAATATTAATATTTTTAATATAATTAATAATTAAATTGTTGCATTTTATTATAATTACTATTATTAATATTAATATTAAAAAAATTTAAAACTATAATATTAATAGGTGAGAGTGGGCAAAGTTTGAAAATTGAATTAATTCCCCCACGGAGCCCCAACCACTGGAGACGACGACAGGGCTCAGGGCTAGCCCTGGGGCTGCCCCGGCCCCAGGGCTAGCCCTGAACCATTGGAGATGGCCTTAGAGTAATATTAAAGGATATTTTAAATTTTATATTGAGTTTAAAATCACGTTTAAATTTAATTAAATTATTTAGTAAATTGAGCAAATTCAAATGAATATTGAAAATCTTATTAGTTTTACATTTATTTTATTAATTTTTAATTTATCGAAGTATGAACTAATCGAATTTTAAAAGTATTTAAGCTAAAAATATTGTTTAATCTATATGAAGATATTTATCGAAGTAAGAACTAATCGAAATTTAAAAGTATTTAAGCTAAAAATATTGTTCAATCTATATGAAGATATGACTCGTGTAGGGCCATAAACAAGTGAAAAAGAAAAATATTGGCTTCTACCTGTATCAAAGAAAGCAAAGGCCTGGGAATTGAAATTTCTATCTGCAAATTCCAAAGTTAGGCGTGCACACAACAAAATGTATTAATCTAACTTTATGTCTCTTCACATATTCCTTGCACCTCATACAGTAACCGCATTTCTTTTATGCATAGCTATATATTTGTTTAAAGAAATGACTAGCCTTTTAATATTTCCCTGAAGCAAGTAGAAGTTTTAACAATCCAGAAACATAAAAAAAGGAGAAAAGTAAATGAAACAATGAAGTGTATTTTAGTTGTAATTTCCATAATACAAAAATAATATTTCAAAGATTAGTGAGTTTGAAACATGATCTAATTTAAAAATTAAGACTTTGAAATAAATATCAAATCGTATTTGTTGTAAATTTATGAAGCAATAATATATTATATACATAAAATGAGTATTCAGTTCCATAAATTTGAATTAATCGAAATGAATTTAAACTATCTTTAGTTTGTTTGTTTGTTTGTTTGTTTTTTTTTTTTGAGGAAATCTATCTTTAGTTTGCTTGAATGGTAGAAAACCTTTTTTCTCAAAAATAAAAAGAATGGGATTCAAATGAAAAATGGAATTAATGGTTTACAATTCCCGTGAAACCCATAATTATGACCTTTATTTTCCAATTTTTTTTATTTAGGCAAATCTCTTTTTTTTTTATATATATATAAATATGTCCAAATCAAAATTTTTTTCTTTAGGATAGTGCAAATCATTTGAAAATGCGAAAAGGTGATATAAAATGTTTGAGGTGGGATTAAAGAGAGCCAGATCTTACAAACATCATGAACCAATGCATCATTAAAAGAACTAAAGAAGAAACACCAGCCCCTTTTCAAAATTAAACAAAATAAAGATTTTTCAATATTAAATGAACATAAACAATCAATTCGAAATCGTACAGTTTGATGCACTAATTGTTCACTCACAGTCAACACAAATGTCAGCTTTCCCAAAAAGAAAAGAACCCTCTCAACTCAACCCCATTTCACTTCCCTAAAAAATTTCTGCTGCTTCTCCATTTCCTTTTCTTTTCCTCATTAATGGCGGCTCTGAAGTTCCTCTCTCTCTACATTTCCCTTCTCCTCACCCTCACTCACTCTGCTTCAGACATTGAGCTACTTCTACAAAAGATTAAGCCTTCACTGCAAGGAACCGCAGAGAATCTACTGCTCCAATCATGGAACACTTCAGTGCCGCTTTGCCAATGGAGAGGCCTAAAATGGGCTTTCAACAATGGCTCTATGTTACTCTGTACTGACCTTTCTTCACCACATTGGACCAGTCTTTCTTTATACCAAGACCCAAATTTGCATCTAACTTCACTTCAACTCCCATCAGCTAATCTCTCAGGAACACTTCCAAGAGAGATTGGAGGGTTCACAAATTTGCAAAGCCTTTATCTTAGTGTGAATTTGTTATCTGGGTCAATCCCTTTAGAGCTTGGATATAGTTCTTCTTTATCAGATATTGATTTGAGCCACAATTTGCTTAAAGGGTCATTTCCAACTTCAATTTGGAACCTCTGCGATCGCCTAGTTTCACTTAGACTTAACGGTAACTCTCTTTCTGGTTCTTTACCTGACCCTGCATTGCCTGATGCTACTTGCAAGAATTTAGAGTTTCTTGATTTGGGACAAAATGTGTTTGTTGGTAATTTTCCTGAGTTTGTTCTTGGGTTTCATGGGCTTAAAATGCTTGATCTTGGGGATAATATGTTTTCTGGACCAATCCCAGATAGTTTAACTGGGTTAAAATTGGAAAGATTGAATCTTTCTCATAATAACTTTACTGGGATTTTGCCCAATTTTGGGGAATCTAAATTTGGTGCTGAGGTTTTTGAGGGGAATAGTCCTGGTCTATGTGGTCCACCTTTGAGAAGTTGCAATATAGGGTCTGGATTGAGTTCTGGTGCTATAGCTGGAATTGTTATTGGTTTGATGACTGGAACTGTTGTCTTTGTCTCATTGTTAATTGGCTATTTCCAAGGGAAAAGGAAAAAGAATTTTGATGAAGAGGAGGAATTCGAGGAAGGTGATGATGATGAAGAAACCGGAAATGGCGGTGATGGTAAATTGATTTTCTTTCAAGGTGGTGAGCATTTGACTTTAGAGGATGTATTGAATGCAACAGGGCAAGTTATGGAGAAAACGAGTTATGGGACCGTGTACAAAGCAAAGTTAGCAGATGGAGGAACAATTGCTTTGAGGTTATTGAGAGAAGGTAGTTGCAAAGATGGGAATTCTTGTTTGCTTGTGATTAGGCAGTTGGGGAGGATTCGGCATGACAATTTGATTCCGTTGAGAGCTTTCTATCAAGGGAAAAGAGGGGAGAAGCTTCTCATTTATGACTATCTACCTAACAGAACTCTTTATGATCTCTTACATGGTAAGTTTTTGGATTTTAGTGTATGATTTCTTACTAAATTAGCATCGGAGTCAAAACCAAAATATGAGCTATTGTGTTACTTTTTAGCATGAAAATGTATATAGGTGCCATTAATTTGTAAAGATAACGAATTTTCTGAAATGTCACCTAGTTTACTGCTATAGAGCAAGGATTAGAACTACCGGAATGTAATACACCTAAAGCAAATTTGTGTGATTGCCTTGAGGAGTGAACTTAAATCACCTTGGAAAAGTCCTGTGAGAATCGATATCTCATGAGTCAGTCTTTGGTATAATGATCTTTATGAAAAGTCGATTCCTACGTAGGGTTCCACGGTGTTTTAGAATTCCTGTTTGGATGTACTTTGGCTTATGTGTTTCATGGTTATGGATTTTGGAGTGGTGATAAAGACTGAAAAATGGCTTAGACGAAAAAGAAAAAATATCTGATTTTCGTGAAACCTTTTGGCCCAGTTGAGGTTTTTTTAGGTTTGAAAATATGAAAATGTGTTTGAATGTATTTTTCTAGATTGGATTTTTCAGAAACATGTGGGGCAGTTATTGGATCTGTTTCTAATGTGACATGTTTAACCATGTTATTTGATGAAAATTTAGAGTTTTAAATTTTTGGGTTTTGTAAACTCAAAATATAGAGCAAAAATGGACCCAAGCATGGACTATGAATTTCAAAATTCACTTCTTTATAAATACTAGAAAAGTGTTTCATGGGTAATTTTAATAAATAAGACTAATATTAAATTTATTATGTCATAAAATAGAGCAAATTAACCTTTCGGTGTTTTCTCCGTTTTAAATTATTTTTCTACCGGTTCCACCTTGTTTTTGTCAGTTAAACTCTTATTTTACTGTGTTCACTCATTTTTATCAGTTTAACCCATTTTCACCTATTTCGCATATTTTTTGCATTGATTTCACATTTTTTTCACCAATTTCACCTGAAATTTAATTGATATCACGTGTTTTCACCAACTTTACCATTTTCACCGACTTTATTCACTTTTCACCGTTTTCACCCTTTTTCACTGATGTTGTTTCACCGATTTCATCCTTTTTTCAAGAATTTCACCTGCGAACTTTGTGAGTATAATGTTCACCAATTTCACCCAAATTTTCATCGATTTCACATTTTTCACCAATCTCATCTGTTTTACACGAAAAGAATTTCACAAAATTCGAGGTTATGCACATCTTGATATTATTTAATATTCTTTTTTTAAGAACTATTGATTTTTTTTTTTAATTTTTATATTCTAGCCTAAGTAAATTAATTACGTACTTAGCTAAGTCACAAGTATTTTTTATCCTTTCATAGGTAAGATATGATTCATGTTAAATTCTTTTAACCTAATGATATTTGAGAGAATTTCATTTTATTTTTTTGTATTTAAATATTAGGGATTATTTACAATAAGAGTATTTTTTATATTTCGTTTTTATCGAATATAATAGAATAAGATTAAAATTATAAAGATTGATGCAAGATAGAATTTATAAATTTTATGAGTTTATGTAGGAGATAAATATAATAAGACTTCATGTTTAGTTATACCTCTTCATTTACATTTACATGTTTGTCGTAAAATTAAATATCACTTTACTACTTAAATAAGGGCAATTTAGTCCGTACAAAAAAGTTAAGAAACATTCATGCTTTTATAGAGAAAAAATAGAGATAGAGATAGAGATAGAGATAGAGATAGAGAAAGTTGCAGATGTCCATTTCACGAATGTATAATGCATACCACGTTAAGTATGACTCATCAAGTTTATCTTGATAACATTGGTAAATGTACAAATTAAACATTTGTATATTGCATGGTTTGATTCTCACATTAAGAGTAATTCTGTCACTTTTTTAAGTTTTCTTCAGATAATTTTCATGTGTAATAAACACTAATATGCTATCTGTTCTGGTTCTAAGCAGAGTCGATAGCCGGGAAACCGGTGCTGAATTGGGCTAGGCGTCACAAGATTGCTCTAGGCATAGCCAGAGGACTAGCTCATCTTCACGGTCTAGAAACACCTATCACTCATGGAAACATAAGATCAAAAACCATTCTCGTAGACGACTTCTTTGTAGCAAGACTTAACGAGTTCGGACTCGATAAAATCATGGTCCCTTCCGTGGCTGATGAAATAGTAACACTATCCAAATCGGACGGCTACAAAGCACCCGAGCTTCAAAAGATGAACAAATGCAATTCGAGGACTGATGTCTACGCGTTCGGAATACTATTACTTGAACTGTTGTTGGGTAAAAGGCCAGGTAAAAGTTCAAGAAACGGGGATTTTATCGACTTGCCTTCATTAGTGAAAGTGGCGGTTTTGGAGGAGACGACAATGGAGGTTTTTGATGTGGAGATTTTGAAGGGTATAAGGAATCCAATGGAAGAAGGATTAGTTCAGGCTTTGAAGCTTGCAATGGGGTGTTGTGCTCCTGTGGCTACGGTTAGGCCTACGATGGATGAGGTTGTAAGGCAATTGGAGGAGAATAGACCGAGAAATAGGTCTGCATTGTACAGCCCAGCAGAAACTAGAAGTGGAAGTGGTACTCCCTTTTGAGCTTTGTTCTTTCTTTAAATTGTGTACTGCATTGAATTCTATTGTGTAATTTCAGTTGATTTTAGTCTTTGTTTCTTATCAAAGGAATTTTTCTATAGTCCATAATCTATATATAGATGTTTTAAGATAGACGGTGAAGAAAATATCTTAGGTTTAAGCACGTATAATTACGTCTGATGTAAGAATGAACTTAGCTTTTGGTTAATTTGTGTTGAGGATGGACTAGGTTTTTTGTCTCATGTGTGTTTGACACTGATATTAGTGTGTTGGGTTAAGAGATAACATCTGATGATTAATAATCATAATGCCTTTATTCTTCTTATGGGGACATAATCTTTGAAATAGATTCTTTCAATCAAATTGAAATAATCATAGGCAAGTAAGTGGTGAAATGTGAAATGTTGTGCCAGGGTATCCAATGCTCCCAATACTTAAAAGTTCAATGTCTATTTCCTAGTTAAGACCATATATAGGAGTAAGAGATTTGTTTGTTTCTGTGTTTTTGGATTTTGAGTTAATCTTAAGGATTTCAGCGAAGACACTGTAGACATATTCTAGCTTAATACCTCTGAATCAAAAGACCATTTATTGAATGCTCGAATTATAGCTTCCATTCTTTCACGCGTTGGTCTTTTTCGAGATAAACGTGTTCGTACCACGTACCCAGAACGATACTGAGTACTACATATGGAAGAGCATCTCAGAACAGAACGTACTGGGTGTGCCCATCATCTCACATGAGTTACTTACTATTACTAACAGTCTAACACAATAATACTCTGTGTGTTGTGTCCATCATCATATCACATGCTCAACTTTATCACAGTATGGCGGAATTAATGGAAAGAGGAAATTACATTACTAATCATAATCAAGTTGGAGTACATCGAATAACAAAATTTACAAATAAGTATTCATTTACATAACATAATAATAATGGCAACGATTCTTGAAGCTAAATGCAATTAGAGAACTAACGAGGAGGCCACGAGATATGACTCATAAAATGTTACAGATACGAAAATGGATTTATTTCTCAAAGAACACAGAACAACGCTTCCGCGCCTGCTCCAAAAACCTCCAAACATTTCAAGTAGAAGCAGGCCGAGGTTGATCAATAGAGTATAAGACAAGTGAAGAGGCCGGTCAAATTCAGAAATTTACACTTGTCGGAATTTTGAACGCCTCAGCATTGGAAACCTCTACGGCAGCGAAGCACACCTGCCTGAGAGGTAAGGGTCGCTACCAAGGAAGAAGATTTGGCAGCCAGGCTCGAGGCCCTGGCATAGCTAGCTCCTGCACCACGACCCGATGGGGTGAAGTAAGCACCATTTAGCATTAGATCACCTTCTGATCTCCAGTTCCAGTGCCTCCATCGATGATCACCTGGATTCACTACTCTCTTTGTCACCTATTAGATGAAATTTTCATGCTTAAAAACAATTACTTAGGAAAATCACCATATTTTGAAAGTGAACTGTTCGATTTTTCTGAAAACAGACCTCTTTTGCGAAGTGGTTAGTTGGGGCAAGATATCTGTTGCCTTGACTGTTAATGGTGGGATTAGCACTACCACCAATAGCATACATCTCCCAAGAAGTGTAGTCATTGTTTACTACATGGAAATATCCATGCCTACATCTGGATATTTCAACAAAGAAAAAACCCAACTAAGATTTGTCTGTGATGAAACAAAAAGAATCAAGAAAAACAGGGGACACTCCCATTTTACCTTGGCATTCTTTGTCTTAGTCCCTCTCCGAAATGGTTATAGGCGATCGTCACCTGCATTACCCTGTCTCTCGCGTTCGTATCGCTATGCCCCAACAACATAACCTGATGATTACAAGTAACAAAGCATAATATGTTAAACCATGAAATTCAAACTTTACTACAGAACAGAATTTAGAGGGAGATTGAACGACCTCGTCATGGTGAGTGAAGTAATTATTCGAAATGGTAATCGCAGTCGATCCCATGATAGCATCAATCAGCCCATCAGAACAACTCGACAAAGAATTGTGATCAATCCAAATATGACTCCCCCCAAAAATCGAAATCCCATCACCATCAGCCATAGTTCTCCATCCGTAATGCGTAGGCGAGCTCCTCACCATAGCATTACCCGTGCGCTTACAATCGTGAATGTGCAAACCATGGATGATAATATTGGTCACGTACTGAATGGTAATGCAAGCTCCATTGGCAATGTGCACGTTAGCACCACGTGCATCGATAGTCTTGAAGCTGTTCATGATGAGTTCTTGCTTTAGTGTGATTACCATGTCGCGTTTGAACACGATCCAGAGGGGGCGGTCTTGAATAACGGCATGGCGGAGGGTGCCTGGACGGGGGTTGACGGGGTCATCGTCGTTGGGGTTGGTGACGACGTAGTAGCGTCCATCTCTTCCGCCGATGGCATTGCGGCCGAAGCCGATGGAGCAGTCCGCGAGGCGTCTGCGGTTGCGCATCCAGTTGCGGTCGCAGCGCCAGCAGTCGTCTATTGGGTTTCCGGTTCCGCATGAGAAGAATCCTAGCTTCCTTCTTTCAGTGCTGTTTCTTATGGTCCTGGAATTTTGAGAATTTTGATTAGTGTAGATAACTCTATCATATTTAACTGAAAATAATTACGAATAAAGACATGCTAATTCAAATAAGTGCGATTTTTGGAGGAAAATAAGTGCAATTTTATACCTTTTAAAATACGTTTGTCATTGTATGTTTTATCATTTACTCCATTATTTCATCGCCTACATAACATAACTCCATTGTTTATTTCTATATAAAAGTTATAATCTTGTGGACCTATACAAATTCTCTAAATTCATATATAGTAGAAAGCAATATTAAAGTATGTATATATATATATATATATATATATATATATATATATATATATATATCTCAAAAAGGTTAATTGATAAATCAAATAATAAATGCATTAAATACCAATAGCGTTGATTTACTTGTGCTAAACTAATGGATCAAAATTTTATTTCGAGTGTATGTTTCGGTCAACAACATATTGAAAACTTTTTGAGAATTTTTTAGGAACGTTGTGAAAACATTAGGAAAAGATGTAAAAAAAAAAGGGTTTATAAATTAAGAAAAGTAACAAAATTTAAGACAAACAAATAGTTTCGGAATTACACATAATTTACATTTCGGTTAATTCAAAAACGAAAAGTTTTCGACGAAAAAGAAGGAATTTTGATCCATGGTTAAAAGTATACATTTGTTTGACACGAATATGCCCAAAAAAAAAAGGAAAAATAATAATCTCCATTATAAATTGGGGTTGACATTAAAGCAGTCAATGGAGGAGTACGTACTAGCCCAAAACTAAATTAAGAAAATGATGTGACAGAACTTAATTAAATTTTGTTTTTAGTTACATTTTTTCAATCACGAAAGAAATAAATGTATTTGTATTTGTTTTGTGACCAAGTAACATTTTAAAACAAATCTAGTTATTTTATTGCATGTGATCACTGAACTGGATATATACTGGGTTAATTAGGATTAATCTTGTGTGTTAAGGTCCAGACATACCAATTGTGAGGGTAAGTTTGGATTTGATTTGGACTAGGATTTATATGCAATGGACGAGGTCTAGACCAATTATGAATTAGGTAAGTTAGTACTTAATACGGTTCATACGGAAACCGGCCGCTTGATAGTTACAGTACTACATTAATGCACAGTTAGAAAGAAATAAATGCATGAGGTACGTCAATTAAATCAAATTCAAAGGCGTCGGTGGAAGCAATTAATTAGTTCTCAATAGACATGCATATATGGTTCATTTAATTAATTAGGCCATCCTCTCCTCTCATCTCATTATATTGCACATCACTCATGATTCATAGTACGTCGACAAACTGCTAGATCTGGTTTTTCTTGGTTTTCTTGCCACCCCAGCCTGTGTGCAATAAGAACAAAAATTATGTGGCCTACCTCCACAAGGAATTCCTTGTGTGTGTTTCTACACCAACTAATTTTACTCCTTCCAATCTTCTCAACTGTAAAAACAGCTGTTTCTTACCATCCTAGGTACAGTCGTCGTCAACCAATCACATACTAGTATTTAGTAATAGTTAGTAAGTGTGTTTACACTTGCTAGCTGGATCTATTTATATATATATATATATATATATATATATATATATATATATAATTAGTCACCTTCACCTAGTGATAATTAGTCACTCACGCTAAAAGTTAGTTCAAGAAGTGAGGATTAATTGTCAAAGACTTTTAAGGAGAACTTCGTCTCAATAACAAGAATTAGTGGGCTTGGATTCTTAATTAGATCAATGAGCTCTATAGTATAATACTAGTATATATCAACTTAGTTGAGATGTCACAAAAAAAATTCCAATTCTTGAATCTATTAATTACTAGATGTCGTAGTACGTATGTGATAAATAGTATATATAATTATATATATAGCTAGAACATCAATTTTTATTTCGAATTCTTTCTTCACTGTAAGATTTAATGAGGGATAAAAATAGACGACATGTAATGAATGCATATAATGGGCAGGGTAAATATCACTTTTGGTCCCTCTTATCATTAACTTTTTACAGAGTGGTCCCTTTTATGTTTTTTTTCCCACTCTAGTCCCTACTATGAATTATTTGTTTCACTTTAGTCCCTACTATGAATTATGTGTTTCACTTTAGTCCTTATCAGGTGGTTCCGATAACACGTAACATGCATATGATTATTTTTTAGGGCATTTTCGTCCGTTCACTATTGAGACTATTTGAGATATTGTTTAATTGGTGAGCAATTTTGGTGTTTGAAAAAGATTTTAGGAAAAAACTTTAGTTTGGAACGAAATGTACGATTAAGTTCGATTGGAATGAAAGCCTAGTTTGAAAATTTAGTTTTTTTTTAAATAATTAGAAAGACGAAAATATACATGTTAGTTTACTTGAAATGACAAAATTGTCCTCATGAGCATATCGCATGTTATCGGAATCGCCTTGGACCACTTGATAAGGACTAAAGTGAAACAAATAATTCATAGTAGGGACTAAAGTGAGAAAAAAAACATAAGAAGGACCACTCTGTAAAAAGTTAATGATAAGAGGGACCAAAAGTGGTGTTTACCCTAATGGGCACAAAGAACTGATAGTCGTGCATTTCATGTTTTAAGGATATACAGATGCAAACGAAAGAGAAAGGCCAACATGAAGGAAAAGGGAAAAGTCTTCCGAAATTGAACAAACAAGGTGTGTGGGCATGCATATAAAGCCACTGTACTGTACTCTATGAGAAATTAGATAACAGTGGAAAAAGACATTGAAAATAAATTAAGTGCAATGGTACGTGGATCTCGAAACACAGGCATGTGCTTCAACTGGCAACCAAATTTTAGCCATATTCCAATAGAAATTAAAAACAGTTTAATGCCCTCCCAACAATATATACCATAAATAAATTAAGTTCTTCTATTTTATTCTTTGAAAAAAAAAACTAATAATTAGACACCGATACTTCCATTTCATTTATACAAAAAGAATATCGAAACCGAGAAAATACGAATAATAAAAAGAGACATATATATATGAGCTAGTGTCATGATTTTGATTTTATTAAAATTTTGGGGTAGGTGGGAAATGCCTGACATTAAAGGTTACTGTCAAATGTGAGAGATTATGTACGGATCATGTGACGCATCCTTTCAATTCTAGTTGCTACATCCAATATTATCATTAATTGGGAACACATGATTTCTGATAGGGGAATGTACTTAAATTAAGAGGAAAAAATTTAATTAATTATGTAATTATAAAATAAAATGAAGAGTTAGTTATATATATGCATATTTATTTAGTATAGAGAAAGGACTTACATATCGACCATGGCAGCAACAGCTTCTGGGTCATCGACGGCGTGTTCGTGCTGTAGATCAATATCTTCATTTAACCTGAAAAGAAAATTTGAATAAAAACATAAATTATTCTTGCATAAAATAAATGAAACAGAAAAGTTACATAATAATTAAAGTGAATTGAGCTTTACAAACTCGAGGCACGTAGCAACCATTAAAAAAACGGGTTTTATCAATTGAAAGATGCCATTGGTTTGGAACTGAAAAAAGACAAATGAGTTTGTTGCTTCTAATTAAGAAGAGTGCAAAGTTGTTGGACAGAAAGGGAATTTTGGAAATTCTGTAGGGGCCATTCAGGAATGTAATGATAAATTGTCATGCGAAAGGAATTGAGAAAAACTGCAGTGACAGATCGACGATTAAGATTTAATTCATCAGATCCGATGGTAATTAATTCTTCTATCGATCGAGACGGCGTAGATTAATTCTATTCTGTAGATCAAATACACAAGCTAAGTAGCTTAACATTGAAGCAAATGCGATTACTAACCTGCCCGCCATTGTTGAGTTCCTCAAGCTCCTCAGTTGTTTATTTTCTTTAACGCTGAAAAAACACAAACGGAGCCGAGAAAATATATAAATTTTGATGAACCGAATATAGACATTTTTTTATAAACAGGACATTACATTCAGCTTTTTATTCATTACTTATTTCTGTTTACCAGATTCCTGAAATGATACCGTCAATTCACAGAACTAAACAGACTCACAAAACGGAGAACAACTTTAATTAGGAGCTTCTTATTAATTCTCAAGTAAAAGCAGAGGAATTTTGAGAGAATAATACAAAAATAAGATGATACGGCAAAGCAAGTTTCAGCTTCAAAGCTAATCAAAGCATTAATTACCATTCTGTGGCTTCATTTGTAATGGCAAACAGCATCACTGTCAGAAACGTAAACAGAGCAATACTTCTCACAGAAACCGCCATTGTTGATAAGTCTATCTAAATAAATGATTTTTCCGTATCTGTAATTGCAATGTAGTATCTATATCTATGTATTGATGAATGCAGAGGAAATGGAAACGGAAATTTGTTAATTCTTTCAAGGACGAAATGCAGATGCAGGAGTAAATTTTATAATACGAGAGTAAAAGAGGGAAAGAAGCGGAGTCTACGTATAAAATAAAATGGAATCCATTATTGAACTAACTATCCTTTGCCTAACTTCAGTACTAGACTTGAATTTAACCTTAGTTTAGCTTAACTAGAGTACGAATACAAGAGTCCAACATATCTTAGATTTTATCCTATTTAATTAAAGTCCAACATCATATCTGTCAAAAAATAATACTTAAAATGAGAGCCCAATATTTGGTTTTATTTTATTTTTTTTTATAAATAATATTTAGTTAGTTTCAAACAAATACGTACATTAGTTATTTCATCAAACTCTTGATTTTTATTTTTTAAATTTTATGTATTTGTAATCTGTCAATAAATTATAAGTCAAATGGATAAAATTAGTACTGTATGATATTTTCTATCATTGTTTTCATTTTCTCTAAATTTTTCAATGAGGTTATGTCAGCTGCGAGATCTTCTACTTCTAGTTGTAAAAAAATGTCATTACTAATTATAATAGGTTTATTTAAGTGTAAACTACAGTACTAACTATAATTAGTAGAGATATAAATGGTTTTATACCTCTAATAATGGCAGCATACACATTGCAATTAGTTAACATTAGTTAATCTGAAAGATAAAATTCTTAATAAAATATATTATTGGATTTATTATTTATTACGTCATATGTATATTTTATTTATTTTTCTATCGCAATAAGGTCGGCTTCTTTACCAAGACAGTAATAAATGCTAACATTCGCATTAAATGTAGCTGATGGAGTATTCTTCATTTGCCAGACGAAATTATAATATAAATTAAATTAGTTACACATCTAAGTAGGAAAATAATAACTATATATATAGTACAAGCACGATAGATAGAGCTATGTATGTAAAATAATAACTATGAATTAGTTACCAATTTCACTCATTTTTATCATTATAACCTGTTTTCACCTATTTCGCATGTTTTTTCTGAATTTACATATTATTCACCTGAATTATTCATTGATTAAATATGTTGTTACCAATTTTACGCTTTTATGACCAATTTTACCCTTTTTCAGTGGATTTACCCGTTTTTACTGGATTATACATGTTTCATCATTTTTCTTACAAATTCCACTCGAATTAATTTCATCGATTTCACATATATATTTTCACAAACTTAACATTTTTTTAACCAATTTTACTTGTTTTCATCCATTTTTCATAAATTTCACCCGATTTTTTTTATCGATTTCAAATGTATTTACGATTTCACATGCACTTTTTTAAACCGATTTCACTAGTACACCAACTCACCGAGACTTTCATCGATTTCACATGTTTTCATTTATTTAATATACAAATTATTGATTTCAATTATTTTCATCGATTTCACCAGTTTTTTTGATCAATTTCACTCATTTTTCACTAATAAATGAATTCAATGAAAGTACGAGGTTATGCATGTCTAGATATTCTTTATATTTCACTTCTCTAGCCAAATAAATATTAGGGATTTTTGCACGTCACCCCCCAGTTTTTTTCAATTTTTGCCCCCCCCCCCCCCCCGAAACACATTAAATGTGACCATGCCCCCTGCTTTTATGTATTTTGTGCACTTACCCCCCCCCCCCCAAAAAAAACGTCTTAAATGTGACCGTGCCCCATGCTTTTATGTATGTTTGTGCACTTACCCCCCGAAACGTCTTAAATGTGACTGTGCCCCCTGCTTTTATGTACGTTTGTGCACTTACCCCCACCCCCACCCCCATACCAAATTCCGGTCAGATTTTTCACTGGAACTAAAGCACCTGCAAAGCATACAAAATTTAAGAGGGCAAAAGGGTAATATTACCAGCGGTGCGGCAACATTCCATATCCAGTTCCAATTCCTAAGTGACTTGATTTTTCGGTGTGTGTAATGAAGGGGTTTCCATAAAAAAAAATGAATAAGAAAGCAACAAGAAATGTTGATATTGATTTCTCTAAATCATGAGTTTTGCGTGAGAGAGACGATATGAATTTGTAAAATTGTCCATGATTCACTCAATTTCAGTAAATGGAGGAGAAATTGAGCCTAACTGAGATAAACCCTAATTTTTTTGCTCAATTTCAATTCACGTTTTTAACTGATGTTTAGGTTTTGTGGGAAATAAGGATAATTTTATCCTTTTGCCCTCTTAAATTTTGTGTGCTTTGCAACTGCTTTAGTTCCGTTGAAAAATCTGGCCGGAATTTGGTATGGGGGGATGGGGTGGGGGGGTAAGTGCACAAACATACATAAAGCAGGGGGCACGGTCACATTTAAGACGTTTCGGGGGGTAAGTGCACAAAATACATAAAAGCAGGGGGCATAGTCACATTTAATATGTTTCGGGGGAAAAGTGCAAAAATTGAAAAAAGTTGGGGGGGTAACATGCAAAAATCCCTAAATATTAAACACTTTGCTAAGTTCATTTATAGGTAAGATGCGATTCTATTTTAACTTTTTTCTTCGTCTGTATAGCAGAATGATATTTAAGATAGTTTAATTTTAATATTTTACTTTTCGAGGATTATATTCAGTGGCGGAGCTATTGCTAGACTGGGGGCAGTCGCCCCCCCAAGAATATTGCCTTTAAATATGTTTTAGTAGGCAAATGTATTCAAAGTATGTCTCCTAGTGGATTGGTTAGATCATTTTAAAATACTAAGTGAGATCAAGGTTCGAATCTTGCCTGCCATATTCTATTTTAACCTTTCTTTTGTTATCCCTATATATATTATGCATTATTTTATTTTTTTCTCTCTTTTGATCAATATTTATGTCTTTCTTCTAATTTTTCTCTCTCTCTTAATCTCAATATTTATCATTTTTAGCTTTTATTCTAATTATTATCTTTATTTAGTGTATTGCTTCAACAAAAATCTTTATTAATATTGTAAAAAAAAATACGGTCTTTTATTTTATTTATAATATTATTTTTTATTATTATTATCTTTATTTAATGCATTCCTCGAAAAAAAATCCGCCCCCCCCCCCCCCCCCAATAAAACCCGTCTAGCTCCGCCACTGATTATATATGAGTTACATTGTACTAAATCTTTCAATGATTCAAATAACATATTTTACCTAAAACATATTGTTGCAAAATTAAAATAATTTTACATGTATATTTTAGGAACTATTTAAAATAACAGTGTATTTTTTCTTGTGGTTTTTTTATTCTATGTGTTATATAAGAAGAAAATTAAGATTATAAAATTTGATGTAGAAGATAATTTCTAAATTTTAGGAGATTATGTAGAAAATATAATATTTCATGTCTAATTATACCCTTACCATAATTAATATTAAAAGATTACATGTCTAATTATTCTTCTTCAACTATTTTTATATATTTTTCAAGGAATTAAATATTACGTTACAACTCAAATAAGGGTATATTAGTCTTAAAAAAATTAAATTATTCACACTTTTATAATAAGTATAGGTATAGATATAGTTTTCCCTAAAACAAAAATAGATATAGATATAGTTTAGTTGTAAATTAATTATATACAGTATGTATGATGTATCTGATCATCTCTAGCAAATGAAAAATTTCGAGAGAATTGCATTTTTGGTACAGAGCTATAGGTCAATTCTCACTTTTGGTATTGAGCTTTGTGGATCCAACACATTTGGTACATAGCTTTAATAAATTGTGACACATTTGGTACATCCGTTAAAAATTGGCGTTAAGTGATGACGTGGCAGTTAAGTATAATTGCAAAGTTGATGCCATTACTTATATTGACTGATAATTTTACCCCATAATATTTTAGGTTACTAAAAAAGCCCCACATCTCCAAATTTAGTGACGATTTTAATCCACATTGTTGTCAAATTTCAAAATTGACTCGAATAAGACCATGTGAGGACCAATTTAAATATTTTACTTATTTTATTTAAATAACTAATTTGATTTATAAATAATATTAATAAATTAAATAATAATTTAACATAAATATCATCAAAATTAAGAAAATATATTCTTTTTAAATATATATAATTGTATTAATATATTTAATATTTATTAAAATAATAAATTATATAATTAAACACTATTTAATATTTATTAAAATAATAAATAATAAATAATTTTAAAAAACATTTCCCAAACCCCACCCACCCCCTCTCCTCCCCTCCCCCCAGGCGGCATGTAAATTGGGGTAGGGAGGGGAGGGGGTGGATGGGTGGGGTTGGAAATTTTTTTTAAAATTATAATTATTTAGTATTTTAATAAATATTAAATAATTTTTAATTATATAATTTATTATTTTAATAAATAATAAATAGATAATTATATTATATAAATTTTATATTTAAAAAGAATATATTTTCTTTATTTTCGTGATATTTATGTTAAATTATTATTTAATTTATTAAAATTGTTTATAAATTAAATTAGTTATTTAAATAAAATAAGTAAAATATTCAAATTGGTCTTTACGTGGCCTTATTCGAGTCAAATATGAAATTTGACAACAATGTGGACTAAAATCGTCACTAAATTTGGAGATGTGGGGCTTTTTTGGTAACCTGAAATATTATGGGGTAAAATTATCAATCAACATAAGTTATGGCATCAACTTTGCAATTAGACTTAACTGCCACGTCATCACTTAACGCCAATTTTTAACGGTTGTACCAAATGTGTCACAATTTGTTAAAGCTCTGTACCAAATGTGTTAGATGTTGGGATTCGGTAAGATAAACAGCCCTAGGCACAGCGGAATATAAAAATTTTAGGACCTCTTACGGAATCTTGCCAGGATACTACTCTAGGTGTATATATATGAACATAAGTAAAACGATAGTATAAACAGTTGTAGTTATACCTATCTCCTTGCAAATCCTTAGCTAGCAAAAACGAACTCTGAATTTCTCCTCAGCCAAATCGATCCAAGCTCTGCAGCAGCGCCCCACGTGTTGCGCCTCTACGGGTTGATACACCACAATTACACGAAAATAATAAATCTTAATCAGCTAGAACACAAGATATATTATGATCTAGGATATAGGAACGATTTTGGAACAAGAATCGAAAACGAAAATTCTTCCAAAAGAAGAACAGGGTTCGGTCGATTGCAGTGTGGGAGAGGGAGAGAGAGAGAGAATTTTTGCTCTTGCTCAATTTTTGCTTATGGAGTTGTGTGAAAAATAACTACAAGAAGGCTACTTATAGTTATCTCTCTAACCTAGTCCTATTAGGACTAGGGCTCTTCTCTCCTACATGGGTCATGGCCCTCTTTAATTAGAAGACCAAGTCTTCTAATTAATTCATGGCCCAGTTAATTAATTTGACCAGGCTTTATTTAATCTCCCAATTAAATAGCCCAATTAATTAACTTAATCTCCCATTTAATTAAATCAGACTCTAAGTCCATTTAATTAAAATCCCTTTTAATTAATTAAATCCAACTTAATTAATTAATCCACAAATTAAATTCCAATTTAATTTATGATCCTGATCCAATTCCAATTGGATCCCATTTTGTTCCAATTGGGTCGACCCAGTCGACCCATCCATAATAATCGACCCAGTCGATTATTTACCCAGTCGACCCAGTCGACTCGGTCGTTCTTATTTCCTCGCTTTCGCTTCATGTGTATTGTGTATGCCCCCGTAGGTTCACCACATAATTGGCCGTGGGTTATAATTAAATATTATTTAATTATTCGAGTAAGACTTACTCTAAATCAATCGAACACTCTGTCGATTGATCATTCCAAAATTAGCACCCCTGCCAATTTGGGAATTCTCCCACACTCCACGGTCGATGTCCAGCCACAAGCCCATGGAGCCCAATCACTGGTGAATTAATTCAGTGAACCTTTTATCATTTACAATTTCCATATACGACATAATCTCTCCATCGATCAATCTCCCAGTCGAGACTTAAGGGTATGGTCTTTCATCGGTTTTCCTTTTCTTTTGTCTTGACCTTATGCATTCTGGTCTCGAAATAATTCTCTTTGACTTAACCTTTATGAGCTACTTACATAAAGCCGTCAGATACCTCAGCCGAGGATTTTACCAGAATTAATTTCTCACAGAAATCCATAGGAGAATTTCCCAACTTATCAAGTCGGGTCAATGGATCCTTTGTTGATGATATGAATCTGCATACGAGTTCCTCTATACCCAATATGAGTCCACAGAGACTTTCTGGCGATCCCCAGTCAGTCGGAACTCATATCAAAGCATAGACGTTCTCGCACCAGATAAACCCTATCACCTCAAGTAGTTAGGGATCGTCCCTCGTATACTATTATAAATTTGGAATAACTTCAACCCCGATATGCGACTACCGCTTCCATGGTGAGTTATTTCCTAATTGGGGTATTCAGTGCGCTTGCCATCCTAGCAAGCCACCCACTTATGTGTATCGACTATCCCAGTCACGCTCGTGGACCCCAGCGTCCTCCAGTTCATCGGAGTATACACAATAGTGAGAGTCTAACCGAATCCAATGATGTCCTATCTCTATTGGATTCTACGACTCTTGAATATATTCTAGATCACGGCCTTGGAGATCAGTCCACGGGTTGTCCCATAGCCCTGTGATCTAAGGACTTCTATCCTTATGCGTAGATAATTATTACATAAGATAAAGATGACCATATAATAAAATGCATTTATTAATCCAATTGAATGGTCCTTTCAATTAAATGCAGCCAAAATAGTTGGCTTGCAGGACACTATTCTATCAATCTCCCACTTGTACTAAAGCCAACTTTTCATACTTCTGATTCCCATCTTAGACAGATGTTTTCGGATGCCTTTGAGGCAATGGCTTAGACAGCGGGTCCGTCGTATTATCCCTTGAGGTGACACGTTCCATCTTTATGTCTCCTATAACATATCAAATGGTATCGTCTTAGTTCGTGCTTGGATTTTGATGAGATCTCGACTCCTTCGCTTGCGAGATAGCTCCATTATTATCACAGAAGATAGTAATGGCTCGACAATGCTAGGTATCACATCCAATTCCTGGATGAAGTTCTTCATCCAAACACTTTCCTTTGCTGCATCACACGCGGCAATGTATTCTGCTTCGGTGGTTTAATCTGCGGTAGTGTCTTGCTTGGAGCTCTTCCAGCTTACCGCACCACCATTGAGGCAGAACACGTATCCAGATGTCGACTTGAAGTCGTCTACATTACATTGGAAGCTAGAATCAGTATAGCCTTCCAATTTCAATTCTCTTCCACCGTATACCAAGAACAATTCCTTAGTCCTTCTCAGGTACTTCAGAATTGCCTTTACGGCTATCCAGTGCTGCTCACCTGGATCAGACTGGTAGCAACTTGTAACGCTTCAAGCGTATGCTACGTCTGGTCTCGTACATAACATACCATTCATTATGCTTCCTATTGCAGATGCATATGGTACTCGAGACATATTGCTTCTCTCTTCAGGCGTCTTTGGGGCCATAGACTTAGAGAGTGCAATTCCATGTCTCATTGGAAGCAATCCTCTCTTGGATTCTTCCATATCAAATCCCTTCAAGATTTTATTTATGTACTGCGATTGGGAGAGGCCCAGCAGTCCTTTTGATCTATATCGGTAGATCCTTATACCCAGTACAAAGGATGCTTCTCCCAAATCCTTCATTGAGAATTGTGTAGATAACCATGCTTTAGTTTCGGACAACACTTTGACATTGTTTTCAATGAGAAGAATGTCATCAACGTAAAGCACCAAAATTCAACTGTACTCCCACTGATCTTCTTGTACACGCAAGGTTCGAACATGTTTTTTGATGAATCCAAAAGTTTGGATTGTCTCATCGAAACGAATGTTCCAACTTCGGGAAGCTTGCTTCAGTCCATAAATGGACCTCTGGAGTTTGCACACCTTGTGTTCATCTCCTTTGGATGTATATCCTTTTGGTTGCTCCATGTAGATCTCCTTGTCAATGTCCCCATT
Source organism: Penstemon barbatus (assembly GCA_003313485.2). NCBI lineage: Eukaryota > Viridiplantae > Streptophyta > Magnoliopsida > Lamiales > Plantaginaceae > Penstemon > Penstemon barbatus. The sequence goes on along the minus strand of CM064877.1, from coordinate 12,687,620 downwards.
GAGAAAGGCAGTCTTTACATCCATCTGCCATATCTTGTAGTTATACCACGCAGCTATGGCCAGCAAGATTCGAATGGATTTAGACATTGCGACAGGCGAGAAGGTCTCCTCAAAGTCGATGCCTGACCTTTGAGTGTATCATTTTGCCACTAGTCGCGTCTTGTAGGTTATTACCTCTCCGTTCACTCCAAGCTTTCGCTTATAGATCCACTTGCAACCCACGGGAGCTACTCCCACTGGTGGATCTACCAAGGCCCAGACCTTGTTCGAGTGCATGGAGTCCAATTCGAATTCCATGGCATCACGCCACTTTCCCGAGTCTATGCCTAGCATAGCCTCTTCGTAAGTCCTTGGGTCGGTTAGAGACTGTCTAGTCTCACGCAGCAGACCGTAGTACCTCTCGGGTTCTACGTTGTCTTTCTGACTTACGAAGTACCGGTGTACTTTCTGGTGCACTTTCATGCTCATGTTCTCCCACTGCCTGTGGTGATGGGTCGGCTTGATTGACCTCTTCGGCCTTTTCAGCTTCAGTGACCTCATCTAGTTCTACGTTGTGTTCCTTCTTGCCTAGCAAGAAATCCTTCTCCAAGAAGTGTGCGTTCCTTGAGACAAACGTAGTTTATCTTGTAGGATCGTAGAACTTGTATCCTATAGAGTTTTCTGGATACCCCACGAATTGCATAAGATGGATTTTACATCCAACTTATCTCCCACCAGCTTATTCACATAAGCGGGAGACCCCATATGCGCATGAATGCATATGAAGGTACAATACCAAAACTCATATCACGTGATATGTTTTGAATCTGGCTTCAGAGATACTTAGCTCAGTATCTTCGATTTTCTCGATCAAGCTTCATTTGTTTGAATAAGGAATTTCATGTAAGATTTCTTAATGGACATTTACATGTCCAAAAATGCTCAACAACTGACAATGTTTTGAGCGAGTCTTACATTTCGAGAATCTAATTCTCTATTAAATAATCAATTGCGTGCATGTTCGATTTTGAATTGATCCAAATCTCTTACATGCTTTCATTGATTAGGCTCTCTTCTTTTATTCCAAAAGTAATTTGGAATTGTACATCACAACGTACTTTTACCCATGAGGGTACTAGAGACGCCTTATCTCCCACTAATGATTTAGTGTTTCTACACACTTATAAATGGATTAAATCCATTGCAATTGTTTATGCCTCTTGGTTGCCTAGCAACCAACTACTAAATCTAATTTCCATTAAGCAAGATTCGAAAGTCGGTTACTATGTACAGCATCCCAGTCAAGCTCGACCCAGTCGAGTTCAGTCTTTGAATCTTTTAATTCAGAAATATGTTTTAGTATTCGTGTATCGCCTTTCGGTTTTTACAACGACTCAAGTGTGTGAAATCTTGATTATTTATATTTTATTGACTATGCATATTTTATTTAGTCGATATATGAGTATCCATACTCATTTGCTTATGTACACCTTTTGCGTATAAATCTTATAGCGCAATCAGTTCCAACCATTATGGAACTATCACATCCCTTAAGACAAGGGATGGTATAAGCAAATTCCAATGATCTAAATAATTCATGGCTTTAGATGCATTGAATGCATCAATGAGTGCTTCATCGGGCATCCAACACCCTTATGCATTACTTTAACCATAAGGTTAAGTTCAATAAAATTTAATCATCCCTTATGGGATGAATAGGTTCAATTCCCTCTTCCCTTGATCTTAATCCATGGAAGAACAATTTTGATTGACTTTTCAACTTATCTTCCTTACAGAAAAACCTCCAAGGTTATTTCCCTTCAGAGAGGATACATTCCTCTTCTTCCATCTCTCGAGCCTTTTGAGGCCTTTTCACAAGATGTTACTTCCCATTCATGGGAGACTTCATGTTTGCCTTTAAGAAAATTTGGGCTTGAGAACCATCCTCAACCCTCTGGTGAAACTTATCACCTTTCTTATTTGAAGATTAACTTCGAAAAAGGCAGTTTGGTGAAACCTATCACCATTCCAGTCGAAGTGTAACTTCGAAAGAAAAACAATGAAATCTTTGTAAGGAGATTAGTCCTTGCTTGGACTCGAGAATAATTTCTCAAGTTTCGAAGTCATTCAAAATTCATTTGGGTTCAGTCAATTTATTTGATTCAAGTATGATGGTAAATATTCATGGATACATAACTTATGATAAACTATCATAAACATGACGATAAATACGCGGCAGATTAATATCGATGCATAATTTACAAACATGGTTTTCATTTGTAAATTACTCCCACTATTTTTGTCGAATACTTATGCCCCCACATAAGGTTCGGGAAATAAAAATTTCCTAATGGGCTCAAGGCCCAAATGCAATCGCTCAGTACCCACGACTCGTTGGCCATACCAATCGATCCACTTGGTGGGCGATCACGTCGCCGGTTAACCATCCCAGCTAACCCTTGAGTTCATTCAGCCTCGGTTTTCGTTATGGACCCACGACTCGTGAGACATCCATACTTACTCGCGTTAAATCATGTCCAATACTCGTGAAGAGAAATAGTTCAATCCTAGACGCCCCACGACTCGTGAGACAGCGCCTAGAACCTTGCTATCCCCTCCCTTGGCACTAAACTGTGCATCGAGGCAATAGACATATCATCTTCCTATAGCTCGACCCACGACTCGTGAGACATCGAGATATATTTGTACAATATGCCTAAGACCTAGTAATTGGATAGGCTCGGACCATAGACACCATTCATATGCGCCCGTTAATCGATTTAATATTCTAATTGAGTTTTTAAGTTCAATTGGAGGTTTTAAGTTTTCTTCGTGCGAGGTCTCATCAGATTATGCTTTATCTTGTTTACGTGATCTATTCTAAGCATGCAAGACATACATCAAAGAATAATAGTAAACATATATCACCTAGCATTGCACATATGATTGGTCGATTGCCCATCCTATGCGATCCATCACGAGCCACATGATGGACCAATTGGTCAGTCTAGGGTGGAAATTAAATGTCCTAACTATTACAATTTTCAAACCCATACATCATGGGCCTTCTTGTAATATCCACCTTGATTGGGCCTCCATGTAATGAATTGGGCCTCCATGTCCTCCAAGGTAATGGGCCTCCATGTGGATCTCCAAGTCTTCATGAGGTCTTCTTGGCTCCAAGCCTAATTTAAGCCTAGCTTATAAAAATAAAGGCCCTATTCTATTACAATTGTTTGCGCAAGCAAGGGCACCAATCAGGCCCATTTAATTACAACCCATAATATAAATAAACCAAAACTACACAGGGCTTAAGGGCAAAATCGACAAATCCACATATTCACTCAAGAACATGCATAAATTCACATAAGGGCATAAATGTAAATTTACCGGCTCCTTTAATTTTAATTCACAAAAATTATCTAAGTTAATTTAATTTTGAATTAACAATTAATCTCTAAGATTAATTAACTCTTACTTGAGTTCTAAGTAATCTACAACTCTTATCTTGATAAAGTTGGTTAATTAAGATAGTTACAAATCTTCCAAGATTACTATCTTATCTAAAACTCTAAGTTTCCCAATTTTACAAATCTCTAAGATTCTCAAGATAATTCTATTTTGACTCGATTAGTTAACTAAGGTAGTGTCCAAATCCACCAAGATTTCTACCTTATCCAAAACTCCAAGTTTCCTAATTTAATAAGATCTCTAAGATCTTTAATCTTGGTAACTTACTAGAAGAGATTAATTTTAATTAAATCTCTTCTTATAATTGAAACTCTAAGTTTCCTTGTTTAATAAGACCTCTAAGATCTTTTAATCTTGGTAACTTACTAGACATTAATTTAAATTAAATGTCTTATCACAAATGAAACTCTAAGTTTCCTTGTTTAATAAGATCTCTAAGATCTTTTAATCTTGGTAACTTACTAGACATTAATTCTAATTAAATGTCTTATCACAAATGAAACTCTAAGTTTCCTTGTTAATTAGATCTCTAAGATCAATCCAAGATTCACCAAGATTCCATAACAACCAAATCTCCAAGATTTTCAGATTTATCAAAATAGGCAGAATTAGAGTCCAACCAAAAATCAGCCAATAGGTGACCAATCGAGGACTGCCACGTGGCCAACACACGTGGCCACAAAGTCCGCGTGTGGGCTGTCCATGGCAGCCGCGGCTGCGCGTGGCAGCGCACGGCAGCGTGTGGCTGTGCGTGACAGCACGCGACAGACAGCCCGTAGGCTGCTGTCGTGTGCCGCACGCGCAGCCAGCGTGCTGCTCGCACGCTGCCGTGGGCAGCAGCCCACGGTGGGCACCTAGCCGCGGTGCGCTGCCGCGCACCGCTGTGGTTGGATTCCAAAATTTTTTTTTTTTGTTGTTGTTTCGATTACTTTTGATTTAATTAAAACAGATCCAATTAATTAAATCCAAATCCAAAAATTAAAAATTAACACGATAAAATTTTGAATCAAAAATTTTACATTAACTCTAAGTTAACAGATCTTCGTCCTATAACATATACAGTTAAAGAACTAGCCACACATAAATCAAACATATGATTTAAATCACATAATTTGCAAATTCATATATATACAAAGCCTAGAGTTGGCTCTGATACCACTGTTGGGATTCGGTAAGATAAACAGCCCTAGGCACAGCGGAATATAAAAATTTTAGGACCTCTTACGGAATCTTGCCAGGATACTACTCTAGGTGTATATATATGAACATAAGTAAAACGATAGTATAAACAGTTGTAGTTATACCTATCTCCTTGCAAATCCTTAGCTAGCAAAAACGAACTCTGAATTTCTCCTCAGCCAAATCGATCCAAGCTCTGCAGCAGCGCCCCACGTGTTGCGCCTCTACGGGTTGATACACCACAATTACACGAAAATAATAAATCTTGATCAGCTAGAACACAAGATATATTATGATCTAGGATATAGGAACGATTTTGGAACAAGAATCGAAAACGAAAATTCTTCCAAAAGAAGAACAGGGTTCGGTCGATTGCAGTGTGGGAGAGGGAGAGAGAGAGAGAATTTTTGCTCTTGCTCAATTTTTGCTTATGGAGTTGTGTGAAAAATAACTACAAGAAGGCTACTTATAGTTATCTCTCTAACCTAGTCCTATTAGGACTAGGGCTCTTCTCTCCTACATGGGCCATGGCCCTCTTTAATTAGAAGACCAAGTCTTCTAATTAATTCATGGCCCAGTTAATTAATTTGACCAGGCTTTATTTAATCTCCCAATTAAATAGCCCAATTAATTAACTTAATCTCCCATTTAATTAAATCAGACTCTAAGTCCATTTAATTAAAATCCCTTTTAATTAATTAAATCCAACTTAATTAATTAATCCACAAATTAAATTCCAATTTAATTTATGATCCTGATCCAATTCCAATTGGATCCCATTTTGTTCCAATTGGGTCGACCCAGTCGACCCATCCATAATAATCGACCCAGTCGATTATTTACCCAGTCGACCCAGTCGACTCGGTCGTTCTTATTTCCTCGCTTTCGCTTCATGTGTATTGTGTATGCCCCCGTAGGTTCACCACATAATTGGCCGTGGGTTATAATTAAATATTATTTAATTATTCGAGTAAGACTTACTCTAAATCAATCGAACACTCTGTCGATTGATCATTCCAAAATTAGCACCCCTGCCAATTTGGGAATTCTCCCACACTCCACGGTCGATGTCCAGCCACAAGCCCATGGAGCCCAATCACTGGTGAATTAATTCAGTGAACCTTTTATCATTTACAATTTCCATATACGACATAATCTCTCCATCGATCAATCTCCCAGTCGAGACTTAAGGGTATGGTCTTTCATCGGTTTCCCTTTTCTTTTGTCTTGACCTTATGCATTCTGGTCTCGAAATAATTCTCTTTGACTTAACCTTTATGAGCTACTTACATAAAGCCGTCAGATACCTCGGCCGAGGATTTTACCAGAATTAATTTCTCACAGAAATCCATAGGAGAATTTCCCAACTTATCAAGTCGGGTCAATGGATCCTTTGTTGATGATATGAATCTGCATACGAGTTCCTCTATACCCAATATGAGTCCACAGAGACTTTCTGGCGATCCCCAGTCAGTCGGAACTCATATCAAAGCATAGACGTTCTCGCACCAGATAAACCCTATCACCTCAAGTAGTTAGGGATCGTCCCTCGTATACTATTATAAATTTGGAATAACTTCAACCCCGATATGCGACTACCGCTTCCATGGTGAGTTATTTCCTAATTGGGGTATTCAGTGCGCTTGCCATCCTAGCAAGCCACCCACTTATGTGTATCGACTATCCCAGTCACGCTCGTGGACCCCAGCGTCCTCCAGTTCATCGGAGTATACACAATAGTGAGAGTCTAACCGAATCCAATGATGTCCTATCTCTATTGGATTCTACGACTCTTGAATATTTTCTAGATCACGGCCTTGGAGATCAGTCCACGGGTTGTCCCATAGCCCTGTGATCTAAGGACTTCTATCCTTATGCGTAGATAATTATTACATAAGATAAAGATGACCATATAATAAAATGCATTTATTAATCCAATTGAATGGTCCTTTCAATTAAATGCAGCCAAAATAGTTGGCTTGCAGGACACTATTCTATCATTAGACCCATAAAACTCAGTACCAAAAGTGGGAATTGACCTATAGCTCTGTACCAAAAATGCAATTCTCTCGAAAAATTTGATCAAATCTAGAATATTCATTTAGCAAGTGTGATACACTTGCTTTAAGATTGAACATCACTCAACCAATAAAAAAATAAATTATTGTATTGCACTTGCTTTGTGGTTTGATGGATTCGGTCAAGTCCAATTTAATTTAAAATTTTCCAAAAAATAATAGTTAAATTAGTGCTAACTAAGGTATAGGAAGAACGGCGATACTTTTTTTTTTTTTTGAGAACCCAAAGGGTGAGATATCATTAATTAATAACGTCATTACTTACAAGATTGATGATAAAGCTCGGAAGCTCATCCGTAGGAGAAGAAATACTAAGTGCGACTTTAGCTAGAGCATGAGCTACGGAATTACTCTCCCTAAACACAAGGGAGCAAATAAAATTTTCCAAACTACTAGCTAAGTGCCTAAGTATTTGATGTCTTCAAATAAGAGGCCCAATGGATGAAATTGATTAGAAGTATGGTGATTCAACATGCCATTCACTGCCAAAATACAGTCACTTTCCAAAATGATATTCTGCCAACCTCTTTCAGTACCCAATTCCAGTCCTCGAGCTACTGCCAGAACGGCGATACTAGTAATTCTTTTTCTTGGAATGATGTTCTAGTTTAAAGCATATGTAGTGATTTTTTTTTCAATGTTTTAATTCCATTTGAGACATACACATTTAGTGAAAAATTCTCACAATAGAGATTCAAATTTGGATTCACTACCTTGTAGTGTCTAGCCTTTGTCGTTAGATCAATCACATGTTGGTATATGCATTGATCAAAATTTACATCTTTTCCGTCGAAAACATAAAAAAATTTCTGTTTTTGAATCAATCAAAACGAAAATAAGATGTATTTTTGAAACTCAACATTTTTGTTCAAATCAAATTTGATCAAATCTTGAACACTCATTTAGCAAGTGTGATACACTTGCTTTAAAATTGAACATCACTCAACCAATAAAAATATAAATTATTGTATTGCACTTGTTTTGTGGTTGGATGGATTCGGTCAAGCCCAATTTAATTTAAATTTTTCCTTAAAATAATAGTTAAATTAGTGCTAACTAAGGTATAGGAAGAACGGCTATTCTAGTAATTCTTTTTCTTGGAATGATGTTCTAGTTTAAAGCATATGTAGTGATTTTTTTTTCAATGTTTTAATTCCATTTGAGACGTACACATTTAGTGAAAAATTTTCACAATAGAGATTCAAATTTGGATTCACAACCTTGTAGTGACTAGTCTTTGTCGTTAGATCAATCACATGTTGGTATATGCATTGATCAAAATTTCCATCTTTTCAGTCGAAAACATCAAAAAAATTCTGTTTTTGAATCAATCGAAACGAAAATAAGATGTATTTTTGAAACTCAATATTTTTCATGAAACTTTCTTTTTTTCTTAAATTAAAAAATAAATTAAAAGAGTTTTAATAATAATATTTTATAAATATAAAAAAAACGGTTTACACATATAGTTAAATGAATTAATTTTTCTATATTAGTAATAATATGTAAAAAAAATTACAATATTTATTGAAACTTATGGATAATTAAAAAATTTATCAACTGTTTTGGTAGTAAATATATAATTAAAACTTGTGTAATTTATAAGATATAATAATTAACTCCCTACTTTTTACAAATGCCCCCAGATGTAAAATTAGAACTTTTTATGAGCAATGAGTGAATTATAAAAATGTGACAAACCTGAGAGAGTTTTCGTAATACCTAACATGTGAGGAAGATTTTGATAAATCATAATTTACCCAAAAAATGGATTTTGAAGATTTAATTAACTTAAACGAAAAGGAAGTATATAAATTCAGTGCACGAAAAGAAAAAGGAGGAATAGAGATTTATATTTCATCATTTTGGGCCTTTCATAGGGCCGTTCATCAGCGTTTTTTGGGCCTCCCGCCTCTTTAATATTTCCATTTCATCACTTTGGGTTTTCTATTAAAAAATTTAAAATTAATATTTCCGCTGCCGGGGTTTGAACCCGGATACCAAAGATATTGAAGGTATTTGCCAAGTGCTACAGCGGAAGACTTGTTAATTATTTCCAAATGTTAATATTTAATTTAACTATTGACATTCATCTCATACCTTTTTTTGTGTTGTAGTATTCTTCTCATTTAACAACCAGATCAAATATTAATTGAATCAAAGACCGGGTCTAGGCAAGAATTTTCCGATTATAAACCATTTAATTTGTAACTTATGGTAACATTAAAGGACAATTCGATATTTTAGTCAACCAAACTAATTGCTACAATTTGATCACACTATATGTGTGCATAATATGAAGCTCTCTTTGATTTGCAGGCCTGCCTTATATCTCACACATTAATCTCACTTGAAGATGAAGGTTATAATACAAATACCTCAATTTATTCAAAATGCAAGAATTAAAAAGAAAAAAAAATGCTTGGTCTACAAATGAAGAGACAAATCAAGGTTTTGGTCTTTGTCAACATGTGGAGATTCTTCTCCAAATCCATTGCTGCATCTTATGCTCATCCTTTTCCAGTCGTCCAAGTAAACGTTCTGATGATCGAATCTCGGCCCTCCATTTGATCCTACCTCAACATGAGCAGTGATACAAGGATTGAAAATGCCAATGGGGTAATTGACGGGAGAGAATGCGAAAGGTGGCGAAAAGTTGTTTATTGCATAATAATCAAAAGCTCTTTTGTTCTTTTTGGCAGCACTTCTTTCCTTTTTGTGGGCATTTTGATGGCCTCCTAAAGCTTGTGAACTATGAAACTTTCTTGAACAGTAATGACATGGGAAATATTTGGTTGAATCTTCTACATTATTATTATTTAGTGTACTACTAACATTCTCAGATTCCATTCCTATTATGAATGAAGGGCAAGTACAAGTTGGAACAGAGTTTGAAGTTATTTTGGGATTGCTATATACTATATATGATATGAATGAAGGAAATTTGTAAAGATTTTTATTTGTAGAGAATATCCCATTTATTAAAAAGGGTGCATTTGTCAGATGGCAGAGTAGTAAGCAGTGTGTATGGGCTTGGGGGAAAAAAAGATAAGAGAAAGATAAGTGTTCTAAGTAATCTGCCAACAGGTTTCTGAATGCTGAGGCAGAGAGATATAGAGAGAGCATTGGAAAATGAAACCGAGTGAGTCCGGTAGAACCCACAACATTCACATAATAATATGTTCAATTCACTTGCTTTGGAAATGAATAATACTCAATTAATCAAAAAGCAAGTGATTTGCTTTTGATTTATGGTTGGATATGTTCAGCCAAGTTCAATTTGGACAAGAATCCTTTAATTAAAGTAATCTGAAGTCCAAGTGATCTGCACCCTAGATAGAGAGATTAGACAATGAAAGAGCCATGTAAATTCTCACACAGCTACGTACAGATGTTTGTTTTCCACTTACTTATCTTATTTGGTGAAAAATTAGTAAGTTTCAATATACAAAAAAATGAATTACACAAACAAAAAGATAAAATCAATGCAGGTAGCAGTTAATATTAATAATTGCACTTGGTACACTCACTCTGCTCTGCGCTTCTGCTTTACAATAATTAAATACTCCTACAGTGTATGTATTTAATTTATGGGGTACAGACACACACACACTAGTCGCCCCATATTTCCTTTATCTGACTCCACCGCCAAGCCTTCACCAATGCAACTTGTCACTTGTTGCAGGCCAAAACCAAAACAACCACTGCCTCCTCCTCATATATGATAAGTATAACCTAGTAGTAAATTTTATTAGTACTACTCCCTCTAACACAATTTTTGTTTTGATCATGAGGAGGAGGAGGAATCCTCAGTGGAGTACTAGACAACTAACTAATCATTGATTTCTCCAGTGTCCAATATCTATCTATCTATCTATACTCAAGTTACACAAGTAAGAATAAGATTGGCTGTTTGAAACAGCAAATATTCTTCATTTCAAGTCTTATTCTCACACAGCATTAATTCAATACTCCCAACTCTTGGCCAGTGCATTAAAAAGCGTACCAGATGAGTAGTGAAAGCGATTTTTTTTTTTATGGGATTCAGACTTCTAGAAACAACTCTTGAACAATTTTCCAATTTCATCCAAAATTTTAACATATTATTATCATGACAAATAAACAGGAAAGATTGCAACAATGATTTTCAATTACGATGATGCCATAAACAGGTGAGATTATAAACAGGGGAAAATAGCTTTGCCTAGGAGAAAGTATTATTAACCGAATACTACTCAAAATCGAACAAACCACCATGAACCCAATCACCAATAAAGAATATATGCACATATGGGAGATGGCAACCTTGTCTCAAAATCTAGGAACAACCAAAGCATCTGTGTATGGAAAAATAGTTTGATGTTGGTTCAAGGTCTGGCTCAAGTTTTTTACGCGGAAGGTGTTTCAAGAATGCATTCACAGCTCCTGCAACCCCATCTTCGTTTTCCATTGCTTTTGCAAGTTCGACTGCACGATCCTTGACCTGTATTAAAACAAAAACCAATATAGTTTATATTCAAACCAAAAGTATCCTCTCCAACTTTTAAATTAAGTACTATGCGAGAGTAAATTAGAAGCAAAACTTAAGATGATATACCTCCGGATCTAGCATAAAATTAATTGCATCAACCAACTTCTGGAGTGAAAATTGATCTACTGGAATCGGTGGAGGACCTACACCTCTGTCATGAACCCTTTCTCCCCAAAAAGGTTGGTCACCAAAGAAAGGGATGATAGTTGTTGGGCACTATATTGCAAAAATAAAACGAAAATTTGAACTAGTCACAAATAAAGTCACGTGAGCAGAATGTGAGACACCATCACTACGGTTAAATCAATACCGCGGCTTTTAGACCAGCTGCCGTTGTTCCTGCACCCCCATGGTGAACCTGTTAATAGATTGAGGAATACATATAAATCGCCTCAAAAGAACTCAACAAAGACATTTCAGACTCAAGTGTGAATTAATCACATAATTAAATGATGCAAGTAAAAGCAAAACATAATAAAAGTTGAAACGTGAATTGTAATTGAAACTTACCACAGCAGCGCATTGCAAGAAAAGCCAGTCATGAGGACAGTTATCCAGCAGATATACAAACTCCTTTTCTTCTGCCACTGGGAGAAAGCATTATATTTTGGATGAGCCAAATCTATAGGAAATATATATTATGATACAATTAGAGGAAATATATAGGAAAGAAAACGGAACTTACAGGTCCCAAGGCCGCCCCAGCCTTTGTTAATAATGCCCCTTTGTTTGGTTATTTCTAAAGCTTCAACAATTATTTGTGTCATTTTCTCTGGCTCTTGAACAGGCTGAGATGGAAACACACAAGTTAAATTTAGAGATGATATATATATTCAAGAAAGAACAGACAAGTCCAATAAGCTGAAATGCAAAAATAACTTCATGAGATTATTGTATATTCAAATTCAGAGGACCAGAATGTGGGTAAAAAAAGAAAAGAGATAGAAACGTGTAGGCAGATTATCTTACTACACAACAAAATTTACACGAATTACAGAAATTTAGTCAACTTGTAAGAATAAATGTGAAAGCTTTAGCTAGAAAGACAGGCAACCTAGTAAAACAACATAATTTCGCAATCATAGTAAATCTTTAGGAGAACAATATTTCTGGATGTATGTTTTCTACCATTAATATCATTTTCTGTAGGTTTTCAAATATGAAAGCGGCAGGGGTTGATTTCATAGATCTTCGTAATATAGTTACAAGGCAATCAACTACAGTCTACTGGTCAATGTCTATATCACTAAATCAAGTTGAATTTCAACAAAGATTCTGAATGCTAAAAGGCCATAAGCAAAAGCCTTTCCATATTGACTCTTTATATCCTAAAAGTAAATAAATACTTGTATGCAAAAAGTAATTTTAACCTCTCTTAATTTTTTTTTTTTTGTGGAGAGGGAGGGGGGGGGGGGGGGGGGTGTGGAGTAGAAAACCAAGATCTTGGAATACTCACGAGACTACCAAACCCAATATAGATAGGCCTTGGACCAGCTTTAAGCCAGTTTAAAAGTGACTCAGATGGTTCATAGTTTGTTGCAAGATCAAGGAAGCAAAACCCGACCACATCAACCTTGGGACCCCAATCTGCAAGACAATATGGCTATAAAGCTCAATCAGCAATTTTCGAAATTGACATGCATAAATTGTCTATCATTATGGATGAAAAGAACTTTACAGCTGTAACATAGACAATTTATTTGCATTGCGGGGAAAATATGACAAGGATGATTCACATGGCAAGCTGCTACACATTTGAAAATAAGATTATTCTAAGAAAATGAATACCTTTAGGTTTGGGAACAAGGTGAGGACTCCATATATATCCATGCGGAATATCTGCCTCGGACCCTTGGGAACCACTCAAATAAGTGACTGGACGTAGTTTCAGCTTCTTTTTCCTTACATCGTTTATCATGTCTCTTATACCTAGCCAAATCAAGGAGTCAACGATCTGATACGATAACTGCAAGAGTCATTCAACAAAAAGATGTTACAAATGGCAGAAATACAATGATGTTATAAAATAAAGGATTTTCAAACACACCCTATATCCAGCTGGTTGTTTAACACGAGACAAAGGATGGGGAAATTCACTGGTTGGCCTGCCAGAAAACACTGTCATTTTGATTAATAAATTGTCAAAATAACCAACATTCCCAATGGCTCAAAAGATCTAGATGAGACTTACGTCCATGGCATTGTGAAGAATATATGAATGGGTATTTTCAATGCCTCTGCAACATGTGTATGGCCTGCAGTGGTCTCCAGGTTAGTAAATAGAATTATTTCTTCTTCGGCCAATTGATAAATTAAAGATTAATAAGGTTGTGTAAGACCTTTAACATAAACTCAAGAACACCTAAGTTAATACACAGATAAGGGTGCTTATTACATAAGATTTTTCAGCTAGGTTTTTCAGTAATTTGATAATCGTGCTTCAGCAACTATGAGTGCACTGTATGCGCTTAAACATAGGTTTTTCAGTAATTTGATCAATCAGCAAAATGTTTAACTAATGAAAATCAATCATGGAAATTGAAAAATGAAAAAGAGGATGAATAAGTCATGTAATCTAACCATATGCTGGAGGATTAGCAATGATTGCATCTGCTTTGAAAGGAATCCCAGAATCAATATCTGGCTCTTTGCATGCTGGAAGTAGAGAATATATTATTTCCTTCATTTGGTTTCTTTGTATAGGTATATCCGAAGGTCCAGAAGGCAAAAAACCTTTGTTTTTAACCATGTCTGCAAGTGAGAAGGTATTAAGTCATCAGGTTATTGCTTAAATAAGTAATCAATTGTCCCAATCCACGAATCAAATGCAAATTTAACTAAATAATATATCAAGCAGGAACTCAATATACATATTCTGGAGTGGCTCGAAGAAAGAGAAATTATCATATAGCTCTTCCCCCATGCTCACACAATGAATCCAAAAAGAAGCAGATAATTGATGTCATGATCAGTGGGAACTAAAACCAAGAGTATCAAAACCCATTGCAGTTCTACAAGTCCGACCTTTAATTGTTAGAGAACTAGATTCCAACGGAAAGCAAGAAACAAAAAGATATTTCATCTGAGTTAAATTCAAAGCCTATATTTCAAAATTCCTGGTGAAATAAACTGGTAACGAAAGTTTTTTTATTATAAGTTGCTGAGCATCGAAATTTTCTTTAGAAGATAACAGCCACCAGGTGTATGTATAGCTTCTATGATGCATCACCCATGTGAAATTAAACTCCCAGCAGCTTGGCGGCATGATTCTAGTTGCACAAATATCAAACACATCATCTTCAATGTTTTAGTTTGTTCACTGAATGCTAAAACATTCAGAAAAATATTTATCATTTGATAGTAAAAAGCATCATTGTGCAACAATTTTACTCAAAGACATAAAGACAAGCATCACTTCTGCAACAATAAAATCTGTTAAACCGTTATCTTGACACAAGGATTATGAAAAATCAGCTCCAACATATTATAAGCATTGGACACATACATCCAGCAAGAACTTTAGGATCACCGCCAAGGGGATAGAATTCCAACCCAGAAGTCAGGACAAACTCTTTAAAATTGGAATGAGTAGCCAATCTAACACGATGGCCATAATCCTGCACCCAAGAATTCTCATTAACATCTTCATAAAAGAACCGAAAGAGGATTTTTAGCTCTTCTAGTGAAAACAAATCTTATTAACAAAAATAATATGTTCTACTACTGTCAATAGTCTGTAATCCTCAAACATTTATTGTGCATTTACTTAGTAAGCAAGTGCCATTATATAAGTATTACGAGTTTATGAGTTGCAATTATTGTTATATCAATTCTACCTGCAACCGCTTTCCAATTGCAACAAATGGCTGTACATCCCCACGAGTTCCAACAATAAGCATAACAATTTGCAATGGAGGAATGTACTGAAGTTCTGTTGCATCAAGGGTCTCTTCATCAACTTCACTGTATACACTTTCAGCACCGACTCCAAGAATCTGAGGTTCGACATCTGCAGGAACTTCAAATTCTACAGTTCCATCATCTTTAACAGTAGTTATTCTGTTCAACAATCGGAGCTGCAGTTTTCAATGTTTAACTAAGTCACAGGCTTGTATCAGATGCAAAAATTCGAGATATATGGTTTTAACTAACAAAGGCAAAATAGCAGGTGTGTGACCAGAATCAAATAGTGTCATGTCTAAAAAGTACTATGCATGGGCACTCTAGTAAATTAGAAAATATTCACAATATAGAATTAGACAGTATGACAGATGAGATTATACAACAAGTTTGCTTATATTGTGAAGAGGTGATTAGTTAAAATATTGTGTTTGATACCATTTATAGAATTGCATCATCAAGAAATATTGAATTATTTTTTACTCACACAAGACTAGGTCAAAAAGGAAAGAAATAAATAACCCAACTACTGCTTAAATTACTCATAATGTTTATAACAACACTATCCAACACTATTAATAGGAAATAGAAAGGCAGTAGAGCAGTGTAAGTAAAAATGTTAACGTGGAATCTTAGATGATCCTTTCTATATCAGAGATGAATTTAAACAGACAATGTTATTTGCTAAAATTAGTCTACATTTGGAACTTATTCAAACCATAAAAGTAGGAAACAAACGTACCAGATAAAACTAATTCAAGAGTTTGTAAGCTATAAGTAAATTCAAAATAGAAATCAAGTTAAAGTATAGTTTTGCTTGTCAACACGACATTACGTGGTTAATCTATTGATAACCAATTACTCTACCCAAATAGCAAATAAACACAATACCTAAGGTATGCCTTTCCTTGGCAATTGACTAATACAATCTCTTTGTCTGACATCCAAAATCACAGATTTCGGTTGAACTCCAAAAAAATAATTCAGTCCGAGCAGTGAGCATGAATTCATAGAGATAAACCCTCCAACTTATCATTTATTCACCTCAAGTATTAAAAATTATTCTTCTAGCATACTTCAGAAAATCCTTTGGTATAAGCATGCAGTTGCACTTCGTTAATCAAACTGAATAAACAAGTCCAGTTCATTTTCAAGTTTATTACAAAAACATGATTCAATTATTATGCAAAATTCTCAATATAAATTTCATTACCTTCTCCTGTGAAGAAAATCGGTTATCAAAAATTTGTGCAGCCTCTTTTGCGAGTATATTATTATGTCCCTGACTTTCAGTTTTCGATTTTTCTAACAGTGGAAGAGGCTCACACTTCTCAGAAAACAAAATTTCCGGAGGCATTGTATTTACTCTAGAAAAACTCGCATCTGCACTACCTGCCAACATTTATTTCAACCAATCTTAAATTAAGCAAAATTAATCTGCAGTAATTAAGCAAAAAGACACATTTTTTCCATGTAATCATAACCCCGGATTATAAACGCAAACAATTAAAACATCCACTTTCTTACTTCATTTTTATAATCCTACTATTCATTCGCTTTACTCCAGGAAATATAAACCCTAACTCACCTGAAGATTTGGTGCTGCCATTAGAAATCGGAACAGCGGCAGCTGTGGGAGTATCAATTGAAGTAGAAGCAGCAGAAGAAATATCTGGAACATCTTTCTCGAACTTGACGGAAGATTCACTGGAACTCGACGAAGAGCTTGTTTCATCGTCCTTTGCCATCGGAAGCGCCACAGCATCCAGTGGACTCCGCTTCCAGATCTATAGAATCTTCCAGAAACAAAATACGTATAGTTTTTGTGGAGTGTGTGCGACAATGTGTGGATGCGTGTACTGGTACAGGGAGAGAGAATAGACGGTCGTCGGTAGGGGGGGAGGGAGCCACTTTAAAAAGTGGTGCTGAGACTGCTCTGCTTCAATAGTTTAGAGCAGAAAACCGTAGTTTTGCCACTACTAATCAGAGTACAGTAGGAACGAAAACCGGGCAGTCTATTATGACTCATTATTCATACGTGAGTCATAATAAATAAAGATTCTCAGCCTTTGATTATAAATTAAATTAATCTTGACCGTTCATATTTATACGAGTGTATGAGACCAGTAAATCGAATATGGCACCAGCTTATTGGGCTGTACACATTGAGTTTACATTTTTACCCATAGAAAATTATCAATTTCTTTTATACCCCTTCCATTTGTGTTTTTCTGAGAAAATGAATTCTCTTTCTTCTTTATCCTTCAACGGGCAGTCTATTATCATTCAAACCCTAATTTTTTTTATTGCCGAGATTATGTAGTTGAATTCCATCAAATTCTTATGAAATTCTTCTTTGTTGCCGAGATCTGAGTGAGCTCTAAGGTGGACAGAGAAAACTCCCAATCCTTGTTGCCAATTTTGATTCTTATGAAAACTTGAAAGTGGGACGGAGGTTTGTTTGGTTTTTGGGTCGGAAAATTGTGGATCGAGTTGTTCATGTTGCGGCTAGAGGTGGGAATTTGGAGATTTTGAGGGAGTTTTTTTGGGAAATGGTTGTGATATTTTGAGTTATAAGGATGCTAAAGGGTCTAATGTGCTGCATACTGAAAACTAATTGTACGGGGTATATTCTCCAAATGAAATTTACAATAGGAGAAACATTTGTAACAATAAAAAACCTCGGTGAATGTAAATATAATTTCTCCAAGCCTTTAGGGGTGTAGATGTAAATAATTTAAATCATTTAATTGTCCGCAGAATAATCTTAAGTGGCAATGCAGCTTATCAAGATTGCTAAATTATGGTTAATTAACTACACTTAACACTGAAATTAAGTAGACTTAAAATCTAATATAACTAACCGAGATTAAGAACAGAGGATAAACTAATTTATAAAAAAACATCTAATACCTGTAGCCATGGTATAGTATAATTTGTGGAGAAAATGAAATTTATGTAACAATGGACAACAATGGTGAAAGGAATGACGATGACACAAGAGGGTTTCTCTCAAAATTTCAATTTCGAGTTCCTTCCAACTTAAACATACTTTCAATTTCGAGAAAATAATTATCGGACAAGTTCCTCCCAATTTTCGGACAAGAGGGTTTCCACATGATTAAGGAAAAGGAAATGGCGATTGTAAAATTGAAGTCTCTGTTTTCATTTTCATGTTTAAATATTTTCAAAGACAAGAGAGTTTCACCGTACGTGATTAAGGAAAAGGAAAAGGAAATGGAGATGGTGAAAGTGCTCCCGTGAAAGTGGGTCTCTGTTTTCAATTGGAAAATGAAATGGATATGCTGAAAAGTGAGTTTAAATATTTTAAGAGAAATGATAATTTAGTAATTGCATCTTCTAAGTGGGGTTCATTATTGGGCTCGTACAGTGCCACATGGCCTTATATGGCTAACTCATAAATAACTCTTCTACGGGGTGAGGCAGCCTAGACCATCCCATAAAAAACAGGGTTATATACACTTTGCCCCAAAGTTAAAGTATGAAGTTGTATTGGTTACCATTAAAGTATTATCTGTACCATTTACCCTTCAAGGGTAGTCAGTAAAAGTTATAATTTTTTCTATGATCCCATGAAATTAAGTCATATTATAAGGAATTACCTCTAATTTCAAAAATTACAAAAACACTATTTGTGATTTAACAAGTCTTACAAGGAAATCCAATATAGTTTAACAAGTCTTATAAGGACATCCCTACTATTTGTAAAAATATTTACAAAATATACCATGTAAGGTGTGTCCTTATAATTTTTGAAACTACAAGGGATTCTTTATAATATGACTAAATCTCGGAGGGTCTGAGTGTAAATAAAAGAAAACGAGTTTGCCACCAAAAGGAAAAGAAAAGGCTTTTTTACACCAAAAGGAATTGTTATAAAAATAAGATAAAATAATGCACCAAAAACAATAAGGGCCTGTTTGTTTGGCGTTTCCCAAAAAATTTTCGTGTTTTAGAAATGCCAAACAAACATGTTTTTTATTTTCTGAAATAAAGTTTTCATCTCTCAATTTTCTCAAACTATTCTCTCAAAACTCAAACAAACAACAATTTTCTTATATCTAAACAAAACATATACAAACATTAATCTGATTTGACATAAAGTAACATATATCTTACACAATTTATCTAACAACAAACATGATTTGACATAAAGTCTTACACATCTTACACCTACAACCTAACTCTTCCAAAAAAATCTTACACCTATTTCATTTATCAAACTACTCTCTCAAAATCCAAACAAACAACATTACGCAAATCGAGATTATTTCACAAACATCCACTACTCTCTCAAACTACTTTTCCAAACACCAAATAAACAAGCCCTAAATGTCTGGAATATATCTGGATATATTTTACCTAAAGCTTAAAATATTCCGTTTTTTCAAAAAAAAAAAAAATTCCGTGTGGCGTGTGATTCTTGTGATGGGCTCCTGGTATCTTCTGGTAGCCAAGTAGGTATGAGGACGATTTGAAAACAACACTAACAGATGGCCCTTCGAGGTTTTGGCCCATTATACCGAAAATTAAGTATCTTTCAAATTAGGGCCGTCGATGGCGCGGGTTTCGATTCGACTTATTAGGATAATTATCCGAGTAAAAATTCGGTGAATTTAATCAGATTAAGAAGATATGTGATGCATGAGCATCCAAGATAATCTATCTTGTTATTAGTTTTTTAGGATTATGATATTTATTAGTTAGTTATTTAGTTTCCTTATTTTTTGTGATTTAGTTTTTATAGGAGTCTAGGAGTTATTTAGTTTTCTTAGGAGTTTTATTTCCTTTCAGTTGCCTAGGATTAGAGTCTTATAAATAGAGTTGTAATCTTCACTATTTTCATATATTGATGATTATGAGTTTTTGAAAAAGAAGAGATTTGTTCTTTCAAAAGTTCATGTTGCCTACTTCTCGTGTTATTGTAACAAATTTATCTGATGAAACTTGTCTGCATAATAATCACTATTCTGCCCGGCTTCAATCTGTAATCTGAATTATAGAAAGCGAATATGAATTTAAGTTGATCTAATCCGCCTTCGATTACTATTTTATATAATATACATTTAATTTTCATGTTTCATAAATTTATTTCTAATATCCACTTTTTGTGTAATTTATTATGTTGACATGTAATTATAATATTGATAGCTACAAGTGAACATGAAAGATATTTAACTAAGCTTAAAAAATAACATTATCATATTGTTTTTGCAAATAAATGCAAAAATTGTATATTGTTCGCGTGAAATATATGTGCGTTAAAAAATGGATGAAAGGAGACAAATTTGATGTTTTATGGGAAAAAAATTCTTTCGCATAACAATAGTAGTACTATGCACATTTCAAATTATCAAAAAAAAAAAAAAAAAATACTATGCACATTCTCCATGCGATAGTTGTATAACATAAAGGTCAATTTAAATTCTGTGAAATGTACAATAAGGATAAGGACGAGATCTTGAAGTACCATTGGGCTTATATGGAAGAATTTTGGTTTAGTTATACAAGTCTTCTATATGAAATTAGTTTGGGTAGGTTGGGTTCACTCAAAAAGTCTCGGCCCAAACCTTAAGTTTAGGTACAACATGATAGATTGAGACAAAAGTTTTTGACTTAACACATGTCATTTATGTTTCACAAATAAATTTATTGATTTGATATTTACCATTTATTTTTTTCAATTAAACTTCAATTCAAGTCAAATCTTAAATTTTCAATTAGTGATAGTTCACTATCTCAATATTCTATTGAAACTATTATTCAAATTGAATTTCAAAAGTTTCGTCGAAAACTTCGAAACCACTTTCTAAGGCCAAACAAAGATAATAATTTGATACATATCACTTATTTTTTCTCTATAAAAAACATTGATTATATATCTATCACCTATTTTTTTCTTCAAAACCCGACATTCAAACTCAATTCAAATAAAGTTTTAACTTTTCATAACTAAAAAATCCAGGCAAAACGAGGTTTCAAAGGTTATATGAAACCACCAAAAATTAATTTTTTCGAAACCAAAATTCGTGAAATTGAGCCAAAACTTTTCCAAATAATCCCATGATTTTTAACCTTAAAGATTAGTGTGTTCTCGTTGATGTGTTTCACCCTGTGTTTGCACTCAATGACTATACCCAATGATTTTTCATGTTTTCTGATGCCCAAGAGCAAGGACGCCAAAAATTGAAGAAAAAAAATCTTAGGTGTCCGTCTCGATATAGTTTTACTTTCATAGTTTTTTTAATTATGACATCAAAAGGAGGACTAAGAATGTAGAAGGACTAAATAAAACATTCTTATTTCTTAAGAACTTTTTTCTATTCTTGTAAATAATTTTCATCGAAATTTTGATATTCGACACCTCAAACAATCATCTTAATTTATATAATAAAAACATATCAGAAAATCCTAGGAAAGTGACCCTAAATGTGTCAACTAAAATAGAAGACGCGCCACTATATATTTGCTGAAGTTAAAACAAGAAGATGCATGCGCCACTACATATATATTTGCTGAAGTTAATGATTAAATTAGAAGAGGTCAGAAATCATGTGTTAAACTCAAATAATGATACACTATTTTTTTTATGATAAAGATAAAGCGTATCTTACTAGAAAGTTGGTCTCATAAATTGACCTCACTCACTGAAGATATTAACTGACATATCAACTTTTGTGACCGTATAACTTATAAACCTTACCCAATTAGAAAAAAGTTGGTACTAATGAAATTTCACTACCTACTTCATATATTGCAGTTTAATCTTTCCAATTCTTTTTACAAGTGATATACATAATAAAAACATATCTTTTAAACATCGGATGAAGTTTAGCCCAAAAATAAAGCACCCGGATTGGATATGCAAGAAAATTATTTCAATAATTTTAGTTACATTAATATCTATCATAATCATACCATTCATTAAGAAAATCTAAAGAAATTAAATTTGAATACACACAGAACTAATTCTGCAACAAAGGTCGTTAAAAACCTCTGGTGGCCATATAGGACAATATAGCTGCTGCCAAACGTTACTTGGCAGTGCCCACATTTTAGATGGGTGATGTGATGGACACCTTTGATGCCTTGGAATTAGGTATTTTTCTTAATTTTGATATTTTAGTTTCAACTATTTTTGTGACTCTACCTCTTTTCAATCTCCACATAATTCATCTGCCAATTACTACAAACTCATTTAATTGAAACTGTAATGTAATTTAATTGGTGGTGATAATTTAATTGTTTGACTGAAATGACGAATTACGTCCTTATATTAGCAACAGCATCACCAAATAATCTCCCATCATATTGTTGGAGTTTGTAAGGCCATCCATCAAATTCAAAAGAATAAAGGAAAATGTGATTAAAGCAAAACAATAGCCAGTCCAAGCATCATGTCTCCCACCCAATTACTCACTATACAGCCGCACTAAAATCAAACCCTATTTCTTGTTTGGCTTTCACGCAAAGAGGGGAAAAAAAAAACTACTAAAATGCAATACTCATTCCGTTTCAAATTAATAGACACATGAATCATTTTCACACAGATTAAGAAACTTAATAATTAGTCATTTTCTAATAAAAAATGTCAAAACACCATTTGATTTCTTTAATTAATGTCACTGATCTTTGTACACTCTATTATATTGCATAAACCTATAAGTAAGATAAGTAAGAAAGAGTAAAATTGAAAAATAATGCATTGAAAATCTAAATATAACAAGTATTTTGAAACATGAAAATTTGACAAATGTATTAATTAATTTGAAACATAGAGGGGGAATTTAGTCCAAACAAGATTAGGCTGCACCTAACTACTATGAGAGATGATCTATTGAAGACATTATTACTTATGCCTCCTTTTTCTGGTATGAATATTAAATAAGTTTGACTTTAATTTGCATAATTAATCAACACAACTATCTATTAAAACTACTTTATCTATAAATATATATTGCTTTTTCTTGGGTGATATTTTTTTAAACCATGTCTTTCATAAATCATGAACAAAATTAGTAATTTTACCAAATATATTTACAAAATTTTATGTATAATCTATAAAAGATCGGGTCTATTCAAAAAAATTCCCTTTTTCTTTTGGCTGAATTGAATTGTGATGCAAATGAGCAAACAAATTTTGTTATAGAAGCTAAATAAAGACTTCATTTGCTTCACGATAAGAGTCATTAATATCATTGGTACAAAAGACTATTAATTAATCTTTTTCTTAAATAATAATTAATCTTATTATAGGTGCACAATGATTTCAGATTTTTGGTTATAATGCCTAACCCTTTAATTTAATCTTGCAATTACAGTTCATTTGCATGTCATTAAAAATAAATAACATAGTTTCATAAATTGAGAATTACTAATACTGATATATACTTCTCGTGTTTTCCAAGACAAAAGAATTCCAAACGAGTCCTTGAGATTATCTTGACTTTCTCTCTACACAAAAAGCATCCATGGAAAACATGGGGCATGTTTTTCACGGATCTGTCCGAGCAATTAACAAACACCTTCCAAACAAACAATATTATAAATAAGTTGATTATTAAATAAACAATGTAAGATTAATAGTTATTCACTTGAATATTCATTACCAAGTTCCAGTCAGCTTCCCACAAGTCAATTTCTTAAGGTGTAGTTAGATACTCCTATTTCTTTTCCTCTGCTCTTCACTTTTCAGTTTTAAATACACATACACCGTCCACCTTTTAGTTCCAACGAAAAACTTCTGAAGTTGAAAACTGGCATTGAAGAAAGACCAAGAATTGAAAAGAATAGAAGGTAAATGGAGAAAGCTATTAACAGACAAAGGGTTCTATTGCAAC
Source organism: Penstemon barbatus (assembly GCA_003313485.2). Lineage (NCBI taxonomy): Eukaryota > Viridiplantae > Streptophyta > Magnoliopsida > Lamiales > Plantaginaceae > Penstemon > Penstemon barbatus. The sequence goes on along the minus strand of CM064877.1, from coordinate 12,663,621 downwards.
ACCTGCTACCCACTTCTTCTATTGGGCACCACAACTCTGAATCCTCTCTTTATGTGAGTATTTTCTGAGTACTGAATACTTATGTCAAAGATAAATTTAAGGAATGATTTATTTATGTATGATTTTCTTTGACAGCCTTCACCGTGTTTAGCTGCTGGGGGTAGTGCTTCTTATAATCGCACAGCTTCGTTTGGAGATGACATAGTAATTGTGGCGTGAGTTATTTCATTTCCAAATTACCCTTTTGTTTACTATCAGCCTATATTTGGTTCTCGGATTTTAGCCAGTAAATGTTTAACTTGCATTTGATAATAAAGCATTGACCTCTATTCTTGTTCATTTCATTGAAATCCAAGAACCAAAAATAGTCTTAGTTTCCAAACACTAACTAAATGCGTGTATCATGTCTCACAGAGCTTATCGAACTGCGATATGCAAATCTAAACGAGGGGGATTCAAAGATACACTTCCAGATGATTTACTTGCCTCTGTACTAAAGGTTGGTAGTTTCGCTATACAAACTGAACCAACAGCATGAACAAATAATGTTGAGTCATTGATTGTTTTTATTTAGGCACATAGTTTCTCTTAATTAATTGTTTTATAATCCGATTTCAGGCTTTGATAGAGAAAACGAACCTTAATCCTGCTGAGGTTGGAGATATAGTCGTGGGAACAGTTCTTGCTCCAGGTTCACTTAGAGGTATTGAGTGCAGGATGGCAGCTTTGTATGCCGGTTTTCCAGGTATTTATAACTTTTCATTTTCTCCAGATACAAGACCCTTGCCTTATTTAAATTTTCCCCCACTATTAAATCTAATTTCATCGCTTTCCCCAGATACTGTACCTATAAGAACAGTCAATCGACAATGTTCATCTGGTCTCCAAGCTGTTGCTGATGTTGCTGCGTTTATAAAAGCTGGATATTACGATATTGGTAAGTGGAAAATTAATAAAATTATTAGTGAAGATATGCTTCTTGACTTGCCCTTGATTGTTATTATTTTTCCTACAGGTATCGGAGCTGGAGTAGAGTCAATGACAATCGATGCTATGGACAAAATTAGAACTATTAATCCAAAAGTGAGTGGAAAGTTTCTAACCTCCCTTCTCTGTTTTCTCTTATTTTCTTAAATCGCTTGTATGCTTGCTTACAGGTAGAGATTTTTGCTCAAGCTCGAGACTGTCTTCTTCCAATGGGCGTTACTTCTGAAAATGTTGCAGAACGTTATGGAGTGACACGGGAAGAACAAGATCAAGCTGCTGTGAGATTTCTTCCTTTTTCTCATATCAAATTCCAATCAATCTATTAAAAAACATACTAGGAAATATTATGACCCCCTCATAATTGTATCAATAGGTTATTTCTCATCAACGTGCTGCTGCTGCAACTGCATCTGGAAAATTTAAAGATGAAATAATTCCAGTTCTTACAAAGGTAAACATAAAATACTTGCATCTCTGTGATGAAAGTTATAATCTTTAATGCTTTTTCTTCTTACCCTTGTTTACTTTGAAGATTGTGGACCCCAAAACTGGTGAGACGAAGCCTGTCACGATCTCTGTAGATGATGGGATTCGACCAAATGCAAATATGAAAGATTTGGCGAAGTTGAAGCCTGCATTCAAGAAGAATGGTTCCACAACCGCTGGTAATATACCTAATTAGTCCTATAATATATTGGCAATGAATACTTGATCCAATTTTCTTGATATTATACATGGCTTTTGACATAAATGTGCATATTTGACTTCTCAGGGAATGCGAGTCAAGTGAGTGATGGTGCTGGAGCTGTTCTTCTCATGAAAAGAAGCTTAGCTGTACAAAAGGGACTTCCAATTCTTGGGGTACTCAGGTGGGTATATCCTCAAATATGTGTGCATAATCAAGTTCTCAACCATATCGATAAGTTATAGTTTTAAAAGACAGCTGTATCCCATAAAAGATCACACTCAATTTCTATGATAAATCCTTTTTACATGTAAAGTTGCATACTTACATAGTCCGAACTGGTATTGTTTTAATAGATCGCCAACCTAATCCTAGACCCAAGTTTTCACAGCTCTCACCACTAAGATCTTTTCAGCAACCTTTTATTCTTTTGTTAAAAACTTAAGCAGAGTGTAAAATTGTTATTATTCACTACTGCCACTGAGCAACAATTACACGATGCTAATGTCACCATCCAAAATGTAGTGATTTGTATAGTTTGCTTAAGTTTTGGAATGGAATTTTTCCATCAGAAAAAGCTTAACTTTTTTCTCACATGCAGGAGTTTTGCTGCAGTAGGAGTGGATCCTGGTGTTATGGGCATTGGCCCAGCGGTTGCAATACCAGCTGCAGTGAAGCAAGCTGGTCTTGATATTAGTGACATTGACTTGTTCGAGATAAATGAGGTAATTTTTAGTTAAGTTGCAAATTCAGGATATTAGAAAAACCATACAAACCAAGTATGCAATTCTGCAATCCAATTTGCAGGCATTTGCTTCCCAGTTTGTATATTGCTGCAAAAAGTTAGACCTTGATCCTGAAATAGTTAATGTCAATGGAGGAGCAATGGCTCTTGGACATCCTTTGGGAGCTACAGGTAATCTCATTACAGTTTGATTATTCTTGAAATTGTAGGTGTATTTATTGACCGGATTATGTTATTTCAATTTCAGGAGCTCGTTGTGTTGCTACGATCCTCCATGAAATGAAACGCCGTGGTAAAGACTGCCGTTTTGGTGTTATATCTATGTGTATAGGTATGCATCTATTTGATCTATGTACAAATTCAAACGCTCACCACATAGTATATGTAGGTTTTGAAATTGTATGTGTCTTGGATTTGAAGGCTCAGGTATGGGTGCTGCTGCTGTTCTTGAAAGAGGGGACTGTGCAGACGATCTGTCTAATGCAAGAGTGGCCAGTGGAAACAGCTTCTTATCTAAGGATGCTAAATAGCTACCATTAGTTGCTAAAACTGCCGTCTTTGCCGTCTGGTGCCAAATTTGCGTAATAATTAGACATGGAAAAAAAATTGCATTGCAGATTTAGATATATGTAATAAACATAATGGATCTAAGGCATCTCAAGAACAGTTAAAAGTAATAAGAAGTGGATTAAACCCGAAATCATTAGGTGATAAAATGGTTTTTATTGTTTCTCTCTATAAGGGCAACCGAAGCCATGATTTTATATATGCTGTTTCAGTAGAATAATCCTAAAAACTGAGCAATCTTTCAAGAGTGTGATGCTACAGATTGCTTTACTACTCCCAAATCAATCAGAGGATAATGTATGAAGATATAGAGCACTATGTGAAGGCCTATAGACATGAATACGCATTCTAAACATCTTTATACAGCAACTGAAACTTTGGTATTCGCTCGGGAGGTAGAGGACAACTTACAATAAGCTTGCCCTTCATCGCCCCTCTGTATATTGCCTGCAATTGAATAAATCAAGGGATGAGTCTTAAATTCCAAACTGAATAAGGTAACAGAATCATAGAAAACAACATACTGCTTCAAGCATCCTAAAAAGTAATAAGAACCAATAGAACTAGAGCAGTGAGCCAATTTTTTTCTGCTGTTGAATAATAGAAGTAAAATAGGTGAAGAAGAAAAAAAATAAGCAACTGCCAGCCACATTATCTTCTAATTGATATACGATCGTTACTTTCAGACCTCTCATTTTCAGAACGAAAAATGTCCCTGTAATATGACACTTGATTTAGGTCATACATACCTATAAACATATTGAGATGCCTTTTTTTAAATAGACTCAACTGAACAACCAATTTATATATTTAACAGGTCAATCCTGCATATTGAGTAAGTAATTCATTGTTGATGAGGACACGCTGTTAAACTCATAGGTAGTTTCTGGGAAGAGTAACTAGTTATGTTTAGACTTCTATTAGAGGAAAAGAAAAGAAAAAGAAAAATGATGGGCGCCTCAAGACTTCCCTTGGTATGAATTAGGTTATTTCAGTTGATAAATTTTCTAAGGAACTTTGTCAATATACGTATAGCAAAGGTCAGCATAGGAACCTCCTAAAACTGGGATTAAGCACCCTGGCATTCTGGTACTTTGAAAACATAGACACCCTACTCTCTAAGTAATCTTTCAGTTTGTGGCCTCTATACCAATGCAGAAGACCTAATAATGAGGGCATCATAACTGATGCAAGACCAGTGATTCGTGGCAGAAAAGAGTCTATTGATCATTTATCCTTTTAATGGTTCCTTTGCTGGCTTATTCTAGAATCATTTATCAACAGGTTCTTGACTTCAGTATAAAATCACTACAATGACTTTTCCAAGATACTTGTCGATACACAACAGGAATGGCCTTGCAGCGATGCTGCCAAAACTCAAGTGCATGGAGACTTGTACGGGTGACATTGTATTGTACAGTATTAGTTCCCGAAAATAAGAAACATTTAGTTGTATGAGCTGCGGGTGCAAAATACTCAATTGACCCACCAATATTGGCATTTAAAAGCTATTTCTAGTTTAAAAAGTTTTTTTCAATACTCTACTTTAAAAAGATAGGCGGAGGTAAATATATGCATCTGGAACATCTACCTAATATTCTATTAGTTCAAAGTTAAAATATCAAAAATAGTTAGTTCAAAGTTTCAGTATCAAGCAGATGAATACCTCCACAACATCGATGAAGTCTTGTTTTGTCTGAAAGGTACCAACCCACTTGGTGTGATCAGCACTTCTGCAAAAGGTAAGAGAAATAATATGGAATCCACATTCAAACATCGAACCACAGGACCATGTACCATGTTTTATGAGCATAAACAAATAGTAGTATTGGTACAGCACACCCACCAGCATCATAATGGTGTAAAGATGAATTGAATGTCATGATAAACATAGAATTTGGGGATATATGGAAGAGCAATAAACAAAAGTGTCAGGGTTTAGAATACAAAAGGTAATGATGCAAATGAAAAAGAAAAGAGTAAAGTTCACAAATTTAACTCCAACCCAACAACAATGATGAAGTCTTTATTCTAACATGGTCAGTTTTAGATATCGAAATTAAATTGTGAAAAAAAATAATAGTAATAGAAATCGAAGTGAATGGAGTACATACCCGCAATCCATCTTCATGTGGTGAGCGTTAAAGAAAAAAATTGTAGACGGAATAAAAGTTATGTCAAAATACTTTACATAAACTCCAATCTCCTCAGATTCAACATCCACCAACGCCACCGCGGCGAATCTCGACACATCCGTCGCAGATTTGTACAGCTGTCCAGCAATCAACAACCAAGTAATGTTAATTTATGATGCGTAACTACCTTTGTTGGTGAAAGAGGGAACTTCGATTGAAAGAATAAAGGGGGCAGAGCTTACGACGTCGTCGAGCTGGAGGCATACAGCGTCTGAGGAGCGGCCAAAGCGGAGGACGAGGACTTTGTCGATGGTGTCCCTAATGAGAGAATCTACCTCTCGCTTCTGCCTTAGCGTCGACAGCAAATACTCCATTGCTGATTGCTCTGTGTACAAGGCAAAGCCTTTTGAAAAGAAAGATAACTATAACAATATATATATCCACGACTACATACAAAAATAAGAGACGACGACGTCGTTTTTTTTTGCTACCTTTCGATTATCGTATGTATGTAATAATTTTAAGGCAAAATTGCAAAAAAGTCCCAAACTAATTAATGACTTTAAATTTTCGTCCCAAGCTATATCACTTAGTAAAATTTATCCCAAAATTTTATATTTTTTTGTGATATCGTTCCACTTGCCACATGAATGCTTACGTGTCATAACATGATAAATTTTAGCATAAAAAATTATATAATGTTGCAGAATTCGTCCCAAACTAATTACAAATTTTAATTTTTCGTCTCAAACTATATCAACAAATTGATTACTTGAAATGACACGGGAAAAATTTCATTCCAAACTAATTATATATATTTACTATTTATTAATTTAGAAAAAATGCACAACTTTTTCCTTATGAACTGAGATATAATTTTTTTCTCAAAAGCGCATGAAAATTTCATACTATTTTTCTCTTAAAAAAAGTTAATGACAATTTACTTTCATGTGATATTCATACTATTCAATTTACCTTAAATTGCTTCTTTTCAAATTATAGGGGGTAAATTGAACATTATGAATATCATAGGGGATAAATTGTCATTAGTCCCTTAAAAAAAAGTAAAAGATGAATCGTCATTCCCGTTAAATTAAAAATTTAATAATTGACTAAATTCATGGCAAAATGATAAATTGTGAGACGAAATTCCACAAATTAATATAGTTTGGGACGAAAAATCAAAATTTATAATTAGTTTGGGACAAATTCTCCAATCTTGTATAATTGTTCATGCTAAAATTTACCACGTCTTGACACGTAATCAGCCATGTGGCAAGTGAGACGACATTCCAAAAGAATATAAAATTATGGGATGAAATTGACTAAATGATATAATTTGGGACGAAAATCCAAATCACTAATTAGTTTGGACGTTTTTGCAATTTTGCCTAATTTTAAATAAAAAAAAATCATATTATTATATTGGAGAAAAAATAGGCTTAAAAGTTAAAACTAATCACTTCATGTTTATAAATTTACAATTGAAAGTGTTTTAATAAGTCTTTGTTTCTAGGATTTTATAACATACATGGATGCATGTTAGCACGAGTCACAACTGTTTTGATTTTTCTTTTTAAATTTTCAAGATACAAAATTCTTCATGGTCAAAAAAAAAAAAAAAAGGGAAAAATGACCTCTCTTGATCATAGACTACCCAAAATTATATTAATAGATTTAAATTCTATAAAATGATCCCATCCCACATGTTCACAAAAATCCTATGTAAATAATAAATTAAATCTTATCTCATGAAACAAGCAAAACATGAATTAATCCTCCTCAAATATCTATATCTTAATTTTTTTTTATTGTCCATATCATGTTTATTGTCATTCAAATACTCTAAAACCACGATACACATGAGTCAAAATACATTCCTAGCTCTTACATTTTCTTAAGAGTGAATCGCTTTTTTCGTCTTTCTTATGGTTTAAATTTTGTACATTCGTCCCTCTTAAATTTTTTGTAGCAGATACATCATTCTTATCGTGTAGTGTATCATTGATTCATTTTCAGGTTATTTCACGAATCTTAAATTTTTTGTAGCAGATACATCATTCTTATCGTGTAGTGTATTATTGATTCATTTTCAGGTTATTTCACGAAAAAGACGACCTCACGTGCATTACCTGAATGTCTAATATAAGGTGAAGGGACAAAAATACCCTCAAAGTAATACACGTGGTTGTCACTGTCGTGTAATAGTCGAAAAATAAATCAGTAACACCCTACATTAATAAGAGTGATGCATCTGCTACGAAAAAGATAGGAGAAACGCATGTGCAAAAGGAAATCCAACAAGAGGATGTGATTCACTCTTTTCCTTATTTTCTATATTATTATAATCGTTTATAATCTCCTTTCTTTTCCTAATATGATATCACAGGACACATATTTATATGTCAATAATTTTGAATAGCTGATCCATAAACACCTTAGTTATAATAAACCCTCACTTCTAGTTGTCAGAATAACACAGAAAATAAATAAGTAAAAACTAAGAAATAGTTCTCACCAAACAGAAATAAATGTAAAGAACTAAAAACTAACCAGAATAAAAAGGCCGTGAACAGAGTTTCAAGCACAAACATTTATATTATAATTGGACAAACGTCAAGATGTTAATACAAATCCAACAAAAGAGAGAAGGAAATATAAAGATTGAGATTGATAGTGCTCAAGCAGGACTGCAGGAGTTAAAATTATTATTTGCCTTCTATGTGAGAGCAATCCACACCTGCAATTCTCTTAACCCATCATCCCTGCCGACCTGAGGGGCTTCAGAAACTTTGTTTCTTGGCTCATGCCAAAATCCTCTCTTCATCAAGAGAATTATCTGCAGATCATTCAAAATAATTCCGAAAAATATATACAAACAGGTTAGCCAAGAGCCACGCTGTAAAGTATATGTCAATTTATGTACACAAACAAATGAAAAGGACTACCAGAAATGCTTCTGGCAGCAGCCTATTGCCGATTTTCATCGGAACGAGCCCGTGTCAGCCTCCTACGCCTCCTCGGGTTACGAGGAACATCATCACCAAGATCACTTACTATATTCAGCTCTGGCTCATCATTAGCATTTTCATTTCCATTATTATTACGAAGACCCAATAACCTCTCACCCCACAAATAACGTCGCCTAGAAAACGACACATTAGCACGGTGATGCCTAGGCGGCACTCTTGGCCTGCCACGCTCTGCTCCTGGCTCCACTGAGCCTCCCATCATCTGAAACAAGAACAAAGTGCTTAGCCACCGGCCACCTTCACCACCTCTATCCCTTTCACCTGATAACATCCTATCTCCATTATCAATCACATAGTCACCAAGTACAACAGCACCAGGCATGGCTGATTGAATGGCACTAACAATATCGTTGTACTCTCTCTGGTTCTCGAGGCGACTCCAAGCTCTTTGTCTTGATGGGTCAACATCGGCTGGGTGTATAGTTGGGTGGACTCTTCTAGCATGGCTACGCAACTCCCTGTAATCACCAGAGAACAAACATGATTCACTAGAGCAGCTACGGGACTTAAGGTTGAGGTAATTACGAGCCTCTTTTACAACTTTCCAGCCCAAAACAATTCCGCGGCATAAAGGACATCTCAGATCCAACCCTTCTTCTGGTTTCTCCATATTAGTCAAGGTTGTCAAGTCCAAATTCTCAGTAGAATTGTCGATGGGATTGTGATGATTTTCTGATGTCAAATTAGGGGCAGACAAGTTGTCTGAAGTCTCTTCTTTGAGTTTTTTGAATCGATCCAAGCAATTTGAATGTCTATAACTAGTATCACATATGTATGAGCGACAGCCCTTGCCATGGGAACTGCAAATGAGAAGGACAGCATTGTGGGGGTGGTCCATGCATATGGGGCATGAAGCTTCGTCCCATTCTTTGTACATGGCAGACATATCTGCATCATTTGATATGCTTCGTTTTCTACTAGCCATCTATGTGAACTGTGATATGTTACTAATACTGAATGCATTAGAAAGCAAGTTTAAATTTCATAGCAGTAATGAACCAAATAGAGTTTAATCTATAAAATGGCAGCAGAGACGGATATGTCATTGACGTATTATAAAACAATAATAAGACTAAAAAAAGTCTTCCTTAAGGTTAGAAATATATTATAGAAAACAGGTTATACTAACCTAAATTCCCAACGAATGATCCACTCATTCAAGTATATGCATGATGCTCAATAGAAGGAAAGATGAGCATATAAAAGTTCATTTCACTGTATTTAAACATTCACCAACAATCCTTAGAAAGCCAGCTAAACAAATAATTTTAAGGGCCCTCCTTCAAATACGCCCACAAAATAGAGAAAAACAAAAAAACTTGGGAGTTGAGAAACTATAGATAACAAAAGATTGTGGTCTTGTCTGGTCTTATTTTTATTTTCTGTTTACATGTTTCAGTAAACAAAAGTGTTTGCTTTTCTAGCATAAATAATGGTAATGGTAACTTTAATGTGGACAAACTCATGAACCCATTTGTAACAGTTTACAACCTAAGCCCAGACTTTACTTTCAATCCCTCTTAATCACATACCAAATACAAGTAAACCAAACATGTTTAAACATGTCAACAATTACAACTCACAAATCCAATAATTTCACACAAAACTCGAGGGGATTGGCCATTTTCACCTTTCTCTTGACACAGAAAATGAAAATAAGCTAATCAATGCCTATTTACCCATAATCCCTTAAGTAGGTTTTAAATAAAGAAAAAATAGCTGAAGAATTTGTACAAAGAACAATGATTTCAAAGTGGTTCTTGCAGCAACCAGCTCAAGTTTATTAAGTCAAACATCCAAATAGACTAACAGTTCTAAAACATTTTGTCAACATCGAGACCAGAGCCAACTGAACAGATAGGGAGCTCCATTTGCCATCATGGTACCACTGGAACAGAAACTTTACACTAGAACCACATTACTCACCTTAGATTCTGAAACAGAACCATCACAGCCAAAAAAATGAAAAGCCGTACCTTAAAAAAGTCCACCTCACATTCCCTTATCATCTTGGTATGTGCACCTAAGAGCAAAACCAACGTTGCTAGATACACAAAGCGAGCTCGTATATAAAGAGACTGGATAAAACTATTGCCTGATCACTGATATTCAAAAAACTATTGCCTAATCACTGATATCAACTAAGCGCTCCATCATCCTTGCCTTCTAAAAGCAATAAATAAACTTACTTGTAATTCACTTTAATATCAGACAAAAGACATGTTTTCTTAATAACAAACCACATCTAAATTATCTAACTGGCAACACGCAACAGTTGCTTTTCCAAAACAATAATCCTCAAATCCCCCAGATAACAAAAATGAAAACGTTCATATTTAACAGTCAACATGATCAGCAATTAGAGAAATTCATAACTTTTAGTTGATGACATCGACACACAGAAAGTGAGGTAACTTAGCTCATGAAAGTATCATGAACACAAAAAAATTGAATTCAGGTCATGGAAAATCAGAATATATTAAAGGTAATTACAAGTAACAACATAACCTTAATACACAGCGGTATGATCCATATCACGTTTACTCACCGCGGAAAAAGGGACTGAGTGATTCTCTTTTACCGACAGCTTCAAAATCTTACAAAACAAGGATCTGAATCTTATAACGGTTCTGATTTAGCAACGAAATAATACAGTATCTTTACTTGACTTTATAGCATATCGGATGGCAATGAGTCAGGAGCATCTAATAAATACAACTCAGACATGCACAGTCCTAAAATCTTGGAGTAATAAGGCTTCAAATAAAGAACTATTGTTGAGTTCCACAACCTGCAGTTGTATTGTGGAACAGAAAATGGTCATTTGCATTAACATCAATCTTTAGAATAAACCAGCAAATAAGCATAATTATACAAAAGGATGCTGAAAACAGAACACACAATCCAGACACAAAATCCGAACCATGATGGCAATAAATAATGGTTACAAAGGTAAATGAATTATCAACATTTTATTATGGAAAAGTATCACATCAGGGACCAACATAAAGCATAAACTTAAGTTCCATTAAGGTCAAATTATCATCACTCGTATACTCAAGGGATTATATCAATAACAAAGATATAATTTAGAATTCACAAAATAACTCCTGCTCGTATATCTATTTCACCAAAAAAAAAAAAAATTAATCTCTCAAGTCCTAAAGAATATTTTTTCATAACCCCGTCTTGTTTCCACTTAAAAAAAAAATTCAGAAAGTTACAACGATCATACAGAAATTTCCATCAATTTTAAGAATTTAACATTCCAAAACAATTTGCTTCAGAAAACCCAGGAAATAATTCCCTTCAAATAAAATATCCCGATCTTCATAATTAACCTTTAAAACCTTCAATATCTATATCAATACAGAGACAACTGCAACAAATACATAATTTTGAACATAAACACATCAGATTTAGGCAAAATTTATCACAAACAAGCCCACGGGAAATAAATCAGGAAATTGAAGGTGCGGAATTACAGTTTTCAGAATTAATGGTCCGGCGATTATCCTTTGATTGATTATGTGAGGAGTTATTTTACAGATTTCAACGTAATTTTTGGGTGGAATTTAGGAGATAGCGTGTGACAAAAGTGGTTGAATAATTACAAAAAGGTTTTGAGGTTTTCCGATATACTCCTACTATAATTTAAATATATAAATACACCAGATTTATATATACTTAGAGAGAGAGAGGGGTAAAAATTAAAATAGTAAAAGGAGAATATCTAGATATACTGTTACAGCCGTACATCGAAGTTCGAACAACCGCCTAAAGGAAAATTAATTACAACGCATAAAATGAAATTTTTATTTGGTATTTCCAAAAATTATTTTGTGTTTGAGAAAATTCAAACAAACATGCTATCGATTTTAAAATAAATTTATCATTTGTCATTTTTTTCAAACTATTATACTAAAGTCAAACAAATAATAATTTTCTTATATATTACTCACTCCGTCTCAATTAATTGGCATATTTATTAAATTTTTAAGTTTCAAATTAATTGACACATTTGATCTTTCAATGCAATTTTTTCAATTCTTTCATTTTTTGGGAAGCTCAAGGGTCATCAATAAAAAAAATGAAAAAGGTAGGAGAAAATGTATGAAGTAGTTCATGGCAAAAGTTATAACTCATCTCTTACGCAACTTATCTCACATAACATATATGATTTGACATAAAATCATATACATCTTACACTTACAATCTAATTATTCCAAAAAAAAATTCACCTACTTTATTTCAAACCACTCTCGCAAAACTCAAACAAACAACTTTACGCAAATCAAGATTATTTCATAAACTTCCACTACTCTCTCAAACTACTCTCCCAAACACAAAAAAAACATGCCCGTAAAATTTTTAAATTAATTTCCCAAGGATTTAATCCCTTTCGAGATGCGTTAGACACGTTGAGTGAAAATCTCTCACAAAATGAATTCGAACACGGATTTGCTATTTTATGGTGACTAATTGTTGGGATTCGGTTAGATAAACAGCCCTAGGCACAGCGGAATTTTATAACTTTTAGGACCTCTTACGGAATCTTGTCAGGATACTACTCTAGTTGTATATATATGAATATTATATAAATGACAGTAATAACAGATCTACGTTATACCTGTCTCCTTGCAAATCCTAGTTAGCAGACGAAGTCAAGTTTCTCCCTCGGGTTGGTCGATCATATGCCCTGCAGCAGCACCCCACGCGTTGCGTCTCTATGAGCTGATACACCACAATATCACGAAATATAATATATCCTGATCGGCTAGAACACATGATATATTAAGATCGAAGAAGGTGTTCGGCCGATTTCTACTTGTGGGAGAGGGGGAGAGTTTTTGCTTGACTTAGAAGTTTGGCTCTTGAATGTTGTGTATGAGTTATGACACCTAGCTACTTATTTATAGGTGTCAAATTCTCCTAATCCTCCTAGGACTAGGACTCCAAGTCTCCTACATGGGCCCTTTTAATTAGAAGACTAAGTCTTCCAATTAATTCATGGCCCACTTAATTAATTAAATCAGGCTTTATTTAATTTCCCAATTAAATAGCCCAATTAATTAATTACTATCTCAATTAATTAAATTAGACTCCAAGTCTATTTAATTAAATCTTCCTATAATTAATTAAATCCAACTTAATTAATTAACTCATAAATTAAATTCCAATTTAATTTATAATTTTGATCCAATTCCAATTGGATCCAATTTGTTCCAATTGGGTCGACCCAGTCACTTAGTCGACCCAATCGACCCAGTTGGTTTGGGTCAACCATGTTGTTTCCATTTCCTTCGCTTTCGCTTCATGTGTATTGTGTATGCCCCCATAGGTTCACCACATAATTGGCCGTGGGTTATAATTAAATATTAATTTAATTATTCAAGTATTAAATACTTTAAATCAGTCGAACACTCTGTCGACTGATCATTCCAAAATTAGCACCCCTGTCAATTTAGGAATTCTCCCACACTCCACAGTCGATGTCTGGCCACAAGCCCATGGAGCCCAATCACTGGTGAATTAATTCAGTGAACCTTTTGTCATTTACAATTACCATATACGACATAATCTCTCCATCGATCAATCTCCCAGTCGAGACTGAAGGATATGGTCTTTTCATCAGTTCCCTTTTTCTTTTGTATTGACCTTATGCATTCTGGTCTCGAAATAATTCTCTTTGACTTAATCTTTATGAGCTACTTACATAGAGTCGTCAGATACATTGGCCAAGGATTATACCAGAATTAGTTTCTCATAGAAATTCATAGGAGAATTTCCCAACCTATCAAATCGGGTCAATGGATCCTTGGTTGATGATATGAACCTGCATACGAGTTCCTCTATACCCAACATGAATCCACAGAGACCTTCTGGTAATCTCCAGTCAGTCGGTACTCACATCTAAGCATAGACGTTCTCGCACCAGATAAACCCTATCACCTCAAGTAATTAGGGATCGTTCCTCGTATACTATCGTAAATTGGAATAACTTCAACCCCGATATGCGACTACCGCTTCCATGGTGAGTTATTTCCTAATTGGGGTATTTAGTGCGCTTGCCATCCCAGCAAGTCACCCACTTATGTGTATTGACTATCACAGTCACGCTCGTGGACCCCAGCGTTCTCCAGTTCATCGGAGTATACACAACAGTGAGAGTCTAACCGAATCCAACGATGTCCTATCTCGATTGGATTCTACGACTCTTGAATATATTCTAGATCACGGCCTTGAAGATCAGTCTACGGGTTGTCCCATAGCCCTGTTATTTAAGGACTTTTATCCTTATGCGTAGATAATTATTACATAAGATAAAGATGACCATATAATAAAGTGCATTTATTAATCAAAATTGAATAATTCCTTTATTTATTACAATAAATGCTAGCTATACAGTTGGCTTGCAGGACACTATTTCTATCACTAATCTCTTCTACTGAAGCAATCACCTATAATGTTTGTTTTCTTCTACGTAATTTTGATAATTTAGATGGTTTATTAAGTGGTGTGTGGTCTAATGCAAGCAACTACATGATGAACCCAAATTTAAATTTCTACTATAAAAGATGCTCACATTATGTGCCGACGGAGCTTGAAATGACATTAAATTTTTTTAATGTTCTTAATTTGTTCAATTAAAATCTCATTTTTATATAAAGATGATCTTTAGTGGCATACTTATATAAATGTTACAAAATTTAGTATATGATGTTAAAGTTTTGATCCACATTAAGGTTTTCGAATAGTGATTTATATGGGAAAGTCAAATGAAAAATCATGTGGCATAAAATTGTGCACAATTACATAATTAATTCGTTGGGATCTTTGTGTTTATCTACAATCTATGGGCTTGTTTGTTTGGTGTTTGGGAAAGTAGTTTGAGAGAGTAGTGGAGGTTTGTGAAATAATCTCGATTTGCGTAATGTTGTATGTTTAGGTTTTGAGAGGGCTTAATCCCACTTTGCACCCTTGAAATGCATCAGTTTGGCACTTTGCACCCTCGAAAAAAATCAATCCCACTTTGCACCCTCAAAATATATATTGTCTTTCACTTTGCACCCTAGGTAAATATTAGGCCAAAAAGCAGGGGTATTTTTGTCACTCCATTAAAAAATCAACATATATTTCCTCCAAAATGTACTAATGTGAGATTCATGTGCAATTAAGAGTAAATTGACAATTGCCCATTAAAATAACTCCGAAAAAAACATAAAAAAAATTGAGACGTCAGATGTTAATATAAATTTGAATTTAGGGTTTTAATGTTTTAATTCATGTGCAGTTATGAGTAAAATTGATAATTATCCATTAAAACAACTCCGAGAAAAACATTAAAAAAAATGAGATGTCACGTGTTGTAAACATAAATTTAAAAAGAACGATATCAAATGATATTTTTGCCCATGTTGGAGTTTAGGGATCCTAATGTTATTTAAATGCACAAAGCTCTAATATATATATTGTTACATAGACCTTCATATATTATATTTCATATGGAACATAATTTTAACCAACTACGTTAAATTTTTAGCTCACTACAAGAAAAACGTAAAATTTGTCGCGGCTTGGGACCGAAACATTTCGTCGAAAAATATCGTGTCGGAATTTTTTTGATGAATTTTCGAGTGACAAGTATTTTCGATGGTCGTTTGGCGCCATATAATTACTTATACTCCACCACTTTACTGTAAAAACAAGACTATGTTTTATTTATGTATTGATATTATATTTTCTTATTTCAAGTTATATAAATAATTATTTAGAATAATATTTTATATTAGGTCGAGTTAAGAGTAGTAAATTATTCATTTAACTGCCCTAAAAATGATTTTTTCCAGAGTTATTTTAATGGATAATTTTTCAATTATACTAGTAATATTACATATATGTCACATTATTATATTTTGGAGGGAATATGTGTTGTTTTTTAAGAGAGTGGCGAAAATACCCTTGTCTTTTGGCTTGAAATTCATCCAGGGTGCAAAGTGAAATACAATATATATTTTGAGGGTGCAAAGTGGGATTTATTTTTTTCGAGGGTGCAAAGTGTCAAATTGATACATTTGCAGGGTGCAAAGTGGGATTAAGCCGTTTTGAGAGAGTGGTTTGAGAAATAAAGTGGGTATAGAGTTTTTTGGGAAGAGTTAGGTTGTAAGGGGTGTAGATCCTCTGTACCACTTAAGTGTATCACCATTAATTAATTGACACTTTCACATATGACGATTATAATAATTTTCACATATGCATGTGTCAATCACTTAGTGGTGATACACTTAATTGGTACACCAAAAGTGATACAGAGGATCTTGAGCCGGTTGTAGGTGTATGATGTGTAAGACTTTATGTCAAATCATATCTGTTGTGAGATAAATTGTGTAATAGATATATTACTTTATGTCAAATCATAGTAGAGTTTATATAGGTTTTGTTTAGAGCATCTCCAGCAGTGTCATCTATATTAAATTATACATGGTGAACAGTGTTTTAGCTACTTAGTTATATCTATCCAATCCAACAGTCATCATCTAAAATTTCAGAATTATTATATTTTATTCTTTTTCCAATATTAAATTATAAATGACATTATAAATAATGTTGTATTACATTTATATGTAAAATATAAGTAATAAATATATTTTTTTAATATTTTTTATTTAAATATAATAAATTAAAAAAATTGCAAAAAATGGCTTTAAATAACGATTTAATAAACTATTTAATTTAAATAAAAATTTAACTCAAACCAATAAATTATTTAATAAACTATAGTTGAGACATAAATTTGCTGACATGGATGTCCTGTATAAATATACATGGACATTCATATATGCAAGTTCAAACTTGTAGTATATATAACATTGCTGGAGGACAAAAAATTGATTTGTGTTATGTATATTTGGGTTTTTAGCTATTGGGGGAGCTAAAAAAGTGACTGTTGGAGATGCTCTTAGAGATTAGAAAATTGTTGTTTGTTTGAGTTTTGAGAGAGTAGTTTGAGAAAATTGAGAGATGAAAAATTTATTTCAGAAAATAGAAAACTTGTTTGTTTGGCATTTCCCCAACACAAAAATTTTTCGGGAAACGCCAAGCCAACATGCCCTATATATTTCGGTGAAACGAAGTTGTAAGGTATGAAAATTGGATTTGGTCTGCATGCCATAAACAATTAGGAAGAATTGGGGCGGACCTCATTTTCATCCTCGAATACCAAGCCATCGTAGATATTTAGAAAGCTCTAATAAGAGTACTTCAAATATTTTGAAACCAATGATAATTTTATAGCATCGAAGTATTAAATACATTGTAAGCTTACTTATGTTATTTTATAAATTTTTTATTAACATAAAAGTAGAAATTCACGTTGAGTATAAATTTAGAGCACTGTTACGCATGATAGTTGTGCTCATATCTTAGTGATATAAATTTTGCTTTCATGACTTTACATATTTCCCAATCCATAAATTTTCAATTTTTTTTTTCACTATAACGTAGAAGGAAACAAAATTAGGGCACCAAGATTTTTTTTATGCATCATGCATGCATATAATTAGAGTTGCAATTTTTTTCTTTTTTGCTAATTGAATAGAGTTGCATCTTGTTTCTAGTCAACTCTCATAAACTTTAAACTGGGCTTTCATAGCTCAGAACCCAATACCCACAAAGCCCACTGTCAATGAGAATCAAGCGGGTTATTCCAGTAATTACAACTTTCCTGCATAAAAATCCTCCTACGAGTAAAGTCAATAAGTCGACTCAAGCCAAGGTTTATTCAGAAAAAGATCTCAAAAGTAAAAAAAAAAGAAAACTCACTTTGACGACAATCTCTGCTCGGAGAGGAGAAATTCACATGGCTCACAATCCGTCGCAGCTCCTCCCATCAGGCTTGCCTCTCTCTCACATGAATCAGTTTATGATTAGGTTTTTGTTTCAATGTGTCGGTGATTTATTCAATTAAACTGAAAATTTCTTTGTGCGTTTTGGAAATTCAGAGCTAATCGATCGGTGCATAGGTTCGAAGATATGGGTGATAATGAAGGGGGATAAGGAACTAGTTGGCACTCTAAGAGGCTTCGATGTCTATGTGAACATGGTGCTCGAAGACGTTACTGAATAGTACGTACACTCACCCCCTCTCTCTATACACTCGATTTATAGTGCTTGTGCTGAGAATTAAATTTTGTTACTTGTTAATTGATTTTTGTTAGTTTCATATTGCAGTGTAGTTTTTGATTTGGTTGTTTCAGTACTGACCTGCATTAGTTGGGCTCAGTATACTATAGGGAATTTAAGACTGAACAGAATAAGTAGATTGATTTTGGAATAGCCTCTATAAAGAAGGGAAAAACCATGTGGCATGAGGAGCAAATATTATTACTGTAGAAACGGAATTACAACTATTCTGTGACTTTCACATATCTGATACACTTGCAGACTCAGCAAAATAGGATCACAAGAATAATATAATCAACTGAACTGTAGAAAAAGGTTTCATAGCAGAAAAACACTCTTTTGACACCATCTCTCTAATTTTGCTCTTACCCTTTCTTCATCGAGCTCCGAGGGAAAAAAAATCTTCTCATTTGTCATGAGCTAGCAATGATTGTGTTTCCTCATCTTTATCTTTCTATTTCAACCACTTTCTTTGCTTGGATGCCACTTTTGCTTCTTTTTTTGATTATAAACATATGGGACCAGCACCAGACCTATACAAGTCCCCACTGGAGCCAATAAGCTTCTATCTAAAGAATATTCTGAAAAGTTCTTTGCACGGTCGAGACCTGTCTCTGATGTTACCTTGGACATAGTATCTTAGGGATTTGTGTCATCGAAGATCTTGTTAACCAACAAAGACTCAATCTCCACTTTTTCCTGAATGTGGTAATATTTGATATCAACGTGCTTTTTCGAGCATGTGACATTAATTTTGCCTCAGGTCTATTTGTGTTTATCTGCTGCAGTAGATGACATACTCCTGTTCCTGAAATCTTATCAGGCTATCAGCCATATCATATAATGCCTGCTTCATTAGCAGCAGCAATGTAATGCACTTATTTGTTGAAAAATAAACACACTTCTGCTACTTAAGCTGTACACAGTGGCAGCTGAAACATGACATGGTGGAGCTATTTGAGTGATGTTGGTACTATGGAGGTTTGCAAGGTTTTGAGGTTTTGAAAGATAATGGAGGATCCATGTATTTCTCTATGTGAACGTGATTATGAAATGTTACCCAGGCTATCTAATTTGTGCGTGTGCTTTGCAGAAGTCATGAGACCTATCAGTGCCTTATATTGCTGGATAAGATAAACACATGTTTAAGTTTCCTTGCAAATGCAAATGTGAATGTTGAACTGATTTTGGCTAGTCTTTTGACTTGGTAATGACATGTTTGCTCAAGTTATCAGACCATTCATCTCCTCCTATTATTTGAAAAGAATGCAACACTTATGTTAGTTTCTGGATATAATGGAAACCCCATTGCAAGGTCCCTTCAATTTTAGGAAACAAAAAGTATCTCTTCATGGATTTTATATTATCGGAGGCCAGTTTGGCTCACTGGATACTTTTACGTGGTACTTGTGATTGAAATTTTTATTATGCAACCTCTAAACTTTGAAAAGTATAATGTGCTCAAGGGGCATATTTGATGCGGGTGCATGAGGCATGCCTGACCAAGACTAAGTTTCTCCGTTATCAAATTGCTCAACTTTTCTCATTACTCTTCCTGGTTTTAGTTGATCTCAGAGAGTTTTTTTTTTTTTTAAAAAAAATAGCACTTGTAGCATAACACATATTTATTTCGGGAAAATAAGGTATAACATGCAATTTCCGTAGAATATAAAGAAAAAAGCTCTTGTGCATTCAGAAAATGATCTCTGTGTTGATTAATTTCCTCCATTTTAGTCCTACCTTTTCAATTTGGATCTTCACTTTCACTAGTATTTTCAATAGGACTGTCAGTCGATTTATTTATCTCATGCCTGCATTCCAACTTCTCCTTAACCACCCTCGAATCAAACCTGCCCTTGGAGGGGAACAACAGCGGGAAACGGCTTCTAATACACCGTAGGCTGAGGGATTTCTGTGATGTTGCCTCTCCTTGTTAAATATGAGCTCTAGACCCCTCACTTTTTTATGAACTTTGCTTGCTTTTATTGCTGACATATCTTGCTCTACTAATACAAGGACCATTCAAGTAAGTTATTAAGTTCTTAATTTTCAGTGAAATTACTTCGGAAGGGCGACGAGTAACAAAACTTGATCAGATTCTGCTCAACGGGAACAACATTGCGATTGTAAGCATAATATAGATCAAACTACTCTCTAGTTTTTTATATATATTTGTTGTGATTTATAAGCTCTGTTTTTCTAAAGAACTTGATGCCGTACAACTTCTATGTTGAATTGGTTGAAATTTGAGATAGTGAAGTACTGTTTGACGTCCATTTGGTACCCAAATGATAATTTATGATCTGGATCTTAGCAGTTTCTAAAGGTTTTCAAACTCTGTAAAGAACACCTTAAAAATTTGTTCCTCACTTTGCTTCTCTGTTGCAGTTGGTGCCTGGAGGTTCCCCGGATCCAGAATGAGAAAGGTGGCTTTTCTTGATCTGTATGGATCCCAAGAAGGGTAGTTTCTATTAACTCTGCTCCTTCATGCTTATGATTTGTATTTACACCGACCTTTTAAAAGGCCTGGTTTTTATTAACAGTAGTTTGTAGTCCAGCATGCGTATGATTTTTTTTCTTATTTCTTAATCAAAATATGACAAGATCAATCTTTTGATTATTATGTTTTATTTTCAGAAGTTTCGTTTGATGGATATACTTGGGTTGGTACAAACTACTTGTGTTTGTACATACTGGAATATAGTTTTATTTTATTCAAATGACGAGAAAATGAGTTTTAAGTGTCAAAATAATTGCCCCTATCAACTTATTTGGAAAATGTTTATGATTCAAACGAAAGAAAGATATAATGCAGTTTCTGTTTCATCATGTTTCTTTTAAAAAAAATTCTCAAATATTTTCGGAACTTTTTGAGCTTATTTGACTAAAAATATGCCACAATGTCGAAAGTCGAATTTAATCTATATCTATACTAATACTAAAAGTATAAATAATTTAAGTTTTTTTTCTCTTTTTTTTTGGAAAAACAAAAATGTCCTTACTCAAGTTATAAATAAAATTTAATTAAACATAAATTTTTCTTAAATTTAAAAAACTTGATAGGAAAATATTTTAAGAAATTTTTTAACTGCATTCCCTTCTAACCAAATACTATACAGAAAAATAAAAATTACCTTTTCGAAAATTGATTATGAAAAAAAAAAAACTGAAGTATATTCAACTAGGTATAATTAGACATAAATTTTATTATCCTAAAACACCTAAAAATAAAAAACACTGTTATTTATAATAGTTGCTAAAATATATAATTAGACATGAACATGAAATTTTATTATCCTATAACACCTAAAAATAAAAAAACACTGTTATTTATAATAGTTGTTAAAATATATAATTAGACATGAAGTTTTATTGTCCTATAACACCTAAAAATAAAAAAACACTATTATTTATAATAGTTGCTAAAATATATACGTAAAATTATTATAATGTGTCGATATGCTGTTAAGTAAAAAATATATTATTTGTTTCATTTAGAGATTTAGTACAATATGTCACTCCTAATAAAATCAAACTCTCTTAAATATCATAAAGACTACGAACACACACCAAAAAAAAAAAAAAAATTTAATGTAGAATCGCATCTTACCTATGATTATGAATGAACAAAAATACTTATGACTTAGCAAATTAAGTAATCTTTCTTTGACTCGAGAAACAAAATATAAAGAATATCCAAGAACATGCATTACCTCAAATTTTCATGGAAATCTTTTCGCGAAATGAAATAAGTGAAAAACGGGTGAAAATCAATGAGAATTGGTAAAACTGATAAAATAAATTTTATGTAATTGATGAAAACATGTGGAATCGATCCAAACGAAATTTATGAACACTGGTGAAGTAGGTAAAAAAATGAGTGAAACCGGTAATAAAAATGTGCCTGTAAAATCAATAAATACACGTGAAGCCGATGAAAATTTGGGTAAATCAATGAAAAAAGTTAAAGTATGTGAAATCAATGAAAATTCCAGTGAAATTGGTCTAAAAACATGTGAATTAGGTAAATATAAGTTAAAGTCTGTGAAAAGAAGTAAAATCAGTTAAAAGAAAAATAAAAAGTTTAACTAGCAAAAACAGTGTGAAATTAACCAGTAGTTCCTTTTTTTTTTTTTCTTCTTCTGAATGGGAGAAACAAAATAAATCGATGAAAAATAGGAAAAACAATGCACAATAGGTATAATTGATCAAGAAACGGGTAAATTAGTAAAAAACAATATAAAACCAATAAAAATTGAATCAAACTAAGTGAAATGGCTTAGGTCAGTAAAGAAATGTCTTTCAAATGACAAGATAAGAGAAGTAAGAGTGAATCACATTTTTGGTCCCTCTTATGGTTTGACTTTATCACTTTCGTCCCTTTTTAAAAAAAATTTAGCAGATGTATCCCTCTTATCAATATAATATATCCCATTTCTTATCAATGTAGTGTAACACATTCGTCCCTCTTAAAATTTTCGTAGCTGACGAATGTGTTACACTACATTGATAAGATGGATTAATGTGATACACTATATTGATAAGATGGACGCATCTGATACGAAAAATTTAAGAGGGATGAAAGTGATAAAGTTAGGCCATAAGGGGGACCAAAAGTGTGATTCTCTCGAGAAATAAAATCGGTTAAACTGAATAAAATGAAAAAAAGTTCAACCAACAAAAATAGGGTCAAACCATTAAAAAATAATTTAAAATGAAAAAAACAAAAAAATCGATGAAAATAGCCATGGCAAAGTTAACAAATTGAATATCATTTATTAATATTTGTCATTTTTAATAAAGTTAATTTTATTCTAATTTACAACAAAATATCTCCAAAATTAAATAGACACAGTACGGCTGTGTAGGTCCACTTTTATAGTACATTTATAAAAGTTGCAACAAATAGACCGACAAATATGTGACAGAATTGTCTTGCGATTGACAGACACTGGAAAGTGTGTGAGGCAAATGAGCCAAGACAAAAGGAAACAACATACATATTCTTATTTTGTTGGCTGAAAATGTACCAAAATCTAAAATATATAGTGATCGATAGAGTAAGAGCGTGGATCAGAATCCATCCACCAGGTCCAGGAGCTAGCAGCTACAGGTCATCCCTATTAATTAATGCTCCAACCTACTAGTATAATTATTATATATGATCCTTACTAGAATATACGCGTTCATCATTTTACTATTATTCTTATTCTTTCTCGGATTTATAAACCTTGTCTAATTGAACACACACACACGCACACACACACATACTTATTAATTAATTCTGATTGTACAGAATTAAACTCTTTCAATGCGCATGTCTACTTGATTCATTGAAATTTCTATTTAGTGAGACATTATTTCTTAACGTCCCCCTCAAGATGAACTGAGAGCCTGCGATGAGCCACGTCAGAAGCACAGCCTCTACGTGGAAGGCAAAATGACACGTCATTTAGACCCTGGTCCTACTCTCTATATATAATTTGTTATTAAAAACTAAGAATGGAAGGTTGGAGAAAGTTAAAGACAATGCAATGCCAAACCAAATTTTAAGTTTGATGGTACTTCATTTTTCTAACTAACTTATTATATTGACTTATTAAGAAACTAAACCCAATCAAACTAGCTAGTGTTGTATTATTTGGCCAAAATATGGTACAAATCTGATTCCCACAACTCAAGTTTTTGACAAACAAAATATAATACACTTGTTATATTAGTCACAATATATTTGTCTAAATATATATTTACCTCGTGATTGAATGAGCTCGATCAAATTGAATTATGTAATACAATTTTACTTGAGCATTATGATGCGTAATATGCAATATGAACCATAAATCTTGTTAATTAATAATGTATGCTTATTAAGAAGATATTGACCTTTGTCTCCTATATATATGGTTTCGCACATGCACAACAAACACGATCCCGTTCTTGTTTAATCCAAGGCACTTACATGAAATTATGTAACTTACAAAACACACGAGTGGTTCATTGTAGTCAATAATATAATTAATTAGTTTTGCTTAGGTGAACAGGTTGGCTTAAATTCACCGTCAAAATTGCTACCACTAATTAATCGTTTCGACACAATTTCCTATTTGACAACTGATCTGTTTCTCCTTTGAGATGATGATTGATGACATTCATTACCATGAATTGCTCTTTTTCTATTTCAATTAATTTTATATGGACGTAATTATTGTATTATATATATGTAGGAATACACTGAGAGTTTGAGTTGAGACTTTTCGTGTCTATATATATCACTATATATTTATCATTCTATCTAATTGTTCATATTCTTATAATACTTTGAATTTATAGTTCTTTTAGGAGAGTCATGAGTCATAAAACATGCATGCGTAAATACATTATACGTACTTTCGAGTTTAGAGTAAAATTTTCCCTAATTCAGTATGAAAAGATTACGGCCCATAATTAGCCACATGCTCATGAGTCATGACTAGTAATTAATTTTAACAAATCTACTTGAAATAAACCTAGCATAGGAACAAGCAAACCCCCCAATAAAATGACCAACCAGTTAAGGACCACTTCAGATTGTCCAATAGCACAGCCCTACACTTGTATGGCAAAATAAAGTGCCAACAAACGCTAAAACTCTACTTTCATCGTCTTAAAAATTAAGTTTAATCTTTCATCATTAAATTAATACAGACCACATGATCAACTTGTAAAAACAAATCCTTAATTTTGCCCTTAGAATCATGTATATAAATATAGCCTAGCTGTCTCCCTTTCTTCTTAGATTCAGACCGCAAGGAGATAGTTATAAAGGTTAATTTTTTAGGATATACAAACAACACCGATAGATTTCTTGTTTGGTGTCCATTTGACCAAACAAAGTTGTCACATTCTGTAGGTTAAAAAAACATCAATAGTAAGTAAGTAACATGCAGGTGAGCTAGATTCTCAATACTAATTACTTTTTAATTTATCAAACAATATTTAATCAAGAATATTCCTTATGTTATCTGGTATTTATATGTAACAGATTATTCAGTGGCTCTCCAAGGTAGCACATGAACCTCAGAGAGTGACGAATTCGAGTTCCGTTACCAAGAAACAAGAAACTAAAGGTAAGACAAACTATTTTCACATTTTATTATGTTTGTAATGATCCATTTTAATTTGTGCTAAATTTGCTGTTCTTGTTTCATTTTCAGGTCACAAAGTTGAGTCGAACAATATAGTAGTCTTTAAGAATTGCGGGATTAGGCGAAGGCATCTTAATTACAGAGTTGAGCAAAGCAAGTTAAAATTTGGGAAATTGAATATTTTATACTTTTTACAAAGTAAAGATGTTTCCAAGGGTTGTTTCTATCGAACACTTAACTTAAAGAGACTCGGAAGCTTCCGAAGAAAGCAGCAGAATTCTGTTCACTCAATGCAGGTGAAAAAAGAAGAAAAAGCCGATTCTTCGACTCATGTGGGAAATAGAGTTTTACCTATTACTGATCCAACTCACTCATCATCATCATCATCAAACGATAAGGTCCAATGCACCAATGTAGAGGATAAAGGAAAAACAAAAACGAATAAAACAAAAACCATTTCAAGAGTGAAGGAATTACTGAAATGGTCTGCAGCTGCCAAGGCTGAAAAAGGAGGTGGTAAAAAGGTATAATCACATCTATACTGTACTAAAGTTCTAATATTTCAATGTTTATCTGAAGAGTATAAGCTTAATTTACAGGTTTTAGATTTTAGAAATCGAGCAGCCTTACCAGATGAATATCAACTTAGAGATGATTCACCCAAAATCAACTTTAGTTCCTCTATAATTTCAGTGAACTCGACTCCATTACACGTTAGAAATCAGCATGTTGATGGACGAGGAAATTGGATCACAACAGATTCTGAATGTAAGACATATCTATCCTCACACATTAATACATATAGTTTGTACTTTTTTTAAACCATATACTAATATTTGGTTTCGATTTTTGGACAGTCGTCGTGCTAGAGTTGTGACAGGCGATTGAGTGGTTGTAGGAATTTCAAGTAGGCCAAGTGGGGTGCTCTATCGTGGTTGAATCAATATCAGAGTTATGAATGTCGAAAATTGTGATCTCTTTGGCTAAAATTCAAAGGATTGGATTTGATTTGGTTTGGATCATGTGAAGTGTGAACTTCAGTTTCTTAATTAAGGTAGACCACATGGAAATATGGTAAAATTCCAAGATTATATTACCATGGAGAATGTATTATTTCCAGCCTCATTGACTAGTAGCAGAAGTAGTTTCAGTTAATATGGTTTCAAAATTTATAAGTGCAAATTCGGAATTTGATATGTGTCGTCATTGTTTCTCCGTTAGCAGTGAAGATTTGTGAAAGCAAGAGTGTCTGCTTTGCGAACAATAAAGGTAACTCGAAGTGTTTCGAGCTCAAAGTTTCCTACCATCAAGTCAGTTAACTGTTAATAACTGTGAGATCTGTATCTTGTATAGGAGTATTAAGTAGAAGGGTAGTTTAGTCTTTTAGCCTTATATTTTTTACCTAGTTATTTAGGTATTTCTCTTGTCTTTTATTTACTACTCTTTAATTGTTCTCTTTGTATGATCTTAAAAATCCTAAACCTTGTATTTCTACTATTTCAACTTCATTCGATTCCTTTGATTTTATCGGATTGAATATAAAATGGTTAACTTACCTTGCTTTATATGAGTAGTGATGTCGAATAGAATATTTGTGTTTTCGGACTCGACCAAAAAGTCAACCATACTATACTAATTTATTGGGTAACTCAATCATTTGAGACTATGATGTGACCCGCATAGATTATTAGATCATCTTAATTATCAATAAAAACTAATTATTTATAAGCAATATACTTATAACTAACGTACAACTAAGCATCTAACACACTTCAAGCCAGAGGTTGCACCTTAACTTAAAGATAGGTCAAATCCTTGTTTGCAACTTCGGCAAAGTCGAATCCTCACGACAAGGATACATTATTACCCAAATAACCCCCCACTTTTCTCAAATTTTATCCGAATATATATAAATTATTATTATGCTTCTTGACAAGACTAATATGTCGTAAGTCTTAGATGATTATGGTAGAGGTTAAGTCTAACAGGCACTCGTGATTTCAAATTTAGACTCTTTATATTGATTCAGGCTTTTACTAGAATCAATCGAATTAGTCCAAAAATTTCCACGTCAAGTGTTAATGACAAAAAATTGTATAACATTCTCCATACGAGGAATATAAATATAATCTAGTAACATGTATTTGATTCTCTTATAAATTTGTAGAATAGCCCTTAAATTCCAAGTTATATGCACAACAAATCTTTGGATATTAAAAAGTGCTTAATTGAGTTCCCTTTATATATATATACCATATCCATATAGGAGTATTTTGTTTTCCTAATTTCCAAACTTAGGTACGAGACAGAGTCGGCGTGCCAATCAATGTAAGGCATTGTTTTCTCCATGCCGCCAAATACCTCAAAACTGTCAACCAACCCCACAACTCATTTCCCTCTATTTCTCAGCCTGTTTTCTTGCGTTCCCCTCTCACTATTTTATCCAGAAACACGTCCCGTTCCTTCTCCTTCAGCCCAAAAACACCTGCATTCTTCCACTTATGCATTGTAAAAGCCTCATAATTGTGAAGCCCGAATCCAATTCCAATTCCAATTCCGTTTCACCTCAGTCTAACCAAACCAATTCCATTCCAGACTCTTCTTCATCCAAATGGGATCAGCTTGGATCAGACCTGACAGAAACAATCCTTTCCCACCTCCCAATTCCCTCTTTAATCCGAGCAGCTTTAGCCTGCAAAAATTGGTACTCCACTATTAATTCCTTTTCCTTCAATACTAGGATATCAAATTCCAAGAAATTGCCCTGGTTCTTCGTCTTCGGGCAAAACAACAACAATCAAGTATTCGCTTTCGACCCTGAATCCCACGACTGGATCAAGCTCCAAGATACAATCTATGTGTACAAAGAATCATTCACTGCTTCCAGTGGGTTCTTATTCATCACCGGTCCAGGGAAATTCGATTTCAAACCGGTTTTCAGCAAAACCTGGCGCGGAAGTACAACCACTCTCAGATATTTCAGGCATGCCCTTTAAATATTAGAAACTTTTCGGGAACAAACATTCGAAAAACAGTAAATCAAATAAACATACTGATCGATTAGAAACTACTCTATAATATATTCGTTTTAATTGACTCAAACAAAAACCAAAACTTCTTTTTAAGGAAATGTATTGATATTTTAATCAATGATGCATGATTTCAGGTGTGATTCCCTTGTTGGTGTATACAACGACCCGAATTGCTCCGAAAATTCCAAATTCATAATAGTCGGGGTCATTGAGATAGGGGGTTGTTTGGGTGTGGATCTTTACAATCCTCAAATGGATTCATGGGAAATATGTCCCCCTTTGCCCGAAATTTTCAGGCCTGGAAACTCATTAAAGTCGTTGTCATCAGCTCTATTCCGCGGAAAATTCTATGTTTTAGGGATTCATTCAAGTTTCATTTCGTATTTCGACTTGAAAAGGCGTTCATGGAGCAGTGTCCAGACATTGAGGCCTCCTGGGGTAATGTTTTCGTATTTGATTTCGTGTGGGGATCGACTAGTATTAGCTGGAGTGTGCAGTGTAAATGATGAGCCTGAATTTATTCTATGGAGGATTGATGAAACAACTCTTGAATTCAGGGAAATTGGAATCATGCCTTCAGAACTTCTTTCGTGTTTCATTGGCAGTGAAGGTGAATGGAGATTTGGAAGCTTGAAATGTGTGGGAATGGATAATATTGTTTGTTGAAAAGTCTTGGTTTTTGTCCGAGTATTTTGGAGTCTTAGTAGTTTCCTATTCTAAAGGATTAGTTTGTTTAAGTGGTCAGTTAGAGTCCTAATTTTTTGTTATTTTGTTACATGTATTAGTCTTTATAAAGGCTTACTATTTGAGTTCAATAAAGTGTTGGAGAAATTTGCCTTCTTTATATCAGTGGTACTAGAGCCAGTGAGTTTTTGAAAAAAAAAAAAAAAAAAAAAAAAAAAAAAATTCTTGAGGGTCCACGGATTGAGAGTTTGTGAGGTTGCAATCTTCACTACATTTTTTTTCTGATTTTTTGCAGCAGCAAAACAATGGCCACAGACAATTTTGTTCAACCAGCAATTCCCCGCTTCGATGGTCACTATGATCATTGGAGTATGTTAATGGAGAATTTTCTTAGATCTAAAGAATATTGGCATGTAGTATCTGAGGGAATTACTGAACCAGCAGCAGGTACTGTAATTACGGATACTCACAAAAAGGAATTAGATGAACGACGACTGAAAGATCTCAAGGCTAAAAATTATCTTTTTCAATCCATTGACCGGTCGATTTTGGAAACAATTCTTCACAAGGATACATCTAAACATATTTGGGACTCCATGAAAAAGAAGTACCAAGGTTCCACGAGGGCAAAGAGACAGCAACTTCAAGCACTTCGTATTGAGTTCGAAACACTCCGAATGCAGTCAGGAGAATCCGTTTCAGATTATTTCTCTAGGACAATGGCAATTGTGAACAAGATGCGGATGCACGGCGATAAAACGGAAGACATGACCATAGTTGAGAAGATTCTTCGTTCCCTATTACCAAAGTTTAACTTTGTTGTCTGTTCAATTGAAGAATCTCATGATATTGATGAACTTTCAATAGATGAATTACAAAGTTCTTTGTTAGTTCATGAACATAAGATTAACCAACAGGAGAAAGAGGAACAAGCTTTAAAGGCCTCAACAGAAAACCATTCAGCACAAAGAGGAGATCGAGGTCGTGGTAGAGGAAGAGGCCGTGGTAGAGGTGGTAGAGGAAATTATGAACGTGGCACCCAACAACAATTCCAGAACCAAGATAATTATCCTCGTGATTCTCAAGGAAGAGGACGGGGACGAGGACGAGGAGGCCACAACTCAACATCTTATAGACCAAATTCAACAGAGAAGTCAAATGTTGAATGCTACAGATGCCACAGGTATGGACATTATAAATCTGAATGTCGAACTAATTTAAATAGACAAAGTGCAGAGAAAACAAATTACGCAGAAGAAGAAGAAGAGGTGTCCCTCTTGATGGCATGCCATGTGGATGAAGAAACAAAACAGAACATGTGGTATTTGGATACAGGCTGCAGCAACCACATGTGTGGAGATAAGGAGGCGTTTTCTGATCTGGACGAAACATTTCGAAACACGGTCAAGTTTGGTGACAACTCCACTATTTCTGTCATGGGGAAAGGAAGAGTAACTATTCAAACAAAAGGAGATTATACTCATACTATCTCCAACGTTCTTTTTGTTCCTGATTTAAGGACCAATTTGCTTAGCGTGGGTCAGCTGCAAGAGAAAGGGTACGAGATTACTATCAAAGATGGAGTATGTCGGATTCGGGATGAAAAGTTAGGCTTAATTGCTCAAGTTAACATGACAGCGAATCGTATGTTCCCGCTTTATCTCCACAACAACACTACTTCCTGTTTCTCGGCAAGATTGAATGATGTCTCATGGCTATGGCATTTTCGCTATGGTCACCTAAATTTTGGTGGATTAAGAATTCTAAAGCAAAAGAATATGGTGATTGGTCTCCCTCAGATTACAACTCCTTCCGAAGTTTGTGAAGAATGCGTTGTTAGTAAACAACACCGTAATCAATTTCCTCAAGGAAAATCATGGAGAGCAAAAGTGCAGCTGGAATTGGTCCACTCTGATTTGTGCGGGCCGATAAATCCATCTTCCAATGGAGGTAAAAAATATATAATCACTTTTATTGACGATTATAGTAGGAAAACGTGGGTCTATTTTTTGCAACAGAAATCGGAAGCTTTTTCAGCCTTTAAAAGCTTTAAAACAGCAGTTGAAAAAGAGGTTGGACGCCCAATAAAAGTTCTTCGCACAGATCGTGGTGGAGAATTCAACTCACACGAATTCACAAGTTTTTGTGAAACCAATGGAATTAAAAGGCAACTTACAGCAGCATATACACCTCAACAGAATGGGGTTTGTGAGAGGAAGAATCGTACAATTCTAAATATGGTGCGAAGTCTTTTAAAGAGGAGTGGTATTCCGAAAACCTTTTGGCCTGAAGCAGTCAAATGGAGCATTCATGTTTTGAATAGAAGTCCAACCCTCTCTGTTCAAAATATGACTCCGGAGGAATCATGGAGCGGACGAAGACCGATAGTAGATTATTTCAGAATATTTGGGTGCATTGCTTATGCCCACATTTCGGATGCAAAGAGAAGAAAGTTGGATGATAAAGGAGAAAAATGTATTTTCCTTGGTGTTAGTGATCAATCAAAAGCTTATAAACTTTACAATCCTATCACCAAGAAAATAATTGTTAGCCGCGATGTTGTCTTTGACGAAGGTAAAAACTGGTCGTGGAATGAGAACAAGGCTCAGCAACAAATTCCAACAAATTTTGATGGTGATGAGGAGGAAACAAGGCAGCAAAATGTGGAGACATTACAACAAACAGCGCCAATCACTCAAAATGATTCTCAAAATTTGCCGGTAAATGAAGCAGCCATAGAACAAAGGTCTCAACGACAAAGAAGAAGACCTGCATGGATGATGGATTATGAGGTAACCGATGATGCTGATGATGAAGACCCACTCACACATTTTGCTCTTTTTTCTGATTGTGATCCATTAACGTATAAAGAAGCTGTTAAGGAGTCAAAGTGGCGATATGCGATGGATGCTGAAATTACAGCTATTGAAAGGAATAACACATGGGAATTAACGGAGCTTCCAAAAGGGCAAAAGTCCATTGGTGTGAAGTGGGTATACAAGACAAAGTTAAAGGGGAATGGTGAAGTCGACAAGTACAAGGCTCGCTTAGTTGTTAAAGGATACAAGCAAGAGTTTGGCATTGACTACAAAGAAGTCTTTGCTCCAGTCGCAAGGCATGATACAATCAGGTTGGTAACTGCACTAGCAGCACAAAACTCGTGGCCTATCTTTCAATTAGATGTGAAGTCAGCTTTTTTACATGGGGACTTGGAAGAACAGGTATTTATCAATCAACCTCCTGGTTATATTAAGGTTGGAGATGAGCATAAAGTTTACAAATTAAAGAAGGCTTTATACGGACTAAAACAAGCTCCAAGAGCTTGGTATAGTCGTATAAATGATTATTTTTCTAAAGAAGGGTTTAAAAAATGTCCGTATGAACATACACTTTTTACAAAGGAATGCGATGGTGGAAATTTGCTCATTGTGTGCTTGTATGTTGATGATCTTATATTCACCGGAAATGATAAAGTTATGTATGAAAATTTTAAGAAGTCCATGATGGAGGAGTTTGAAATGACTGATCTTGGATTGATGCATTATTTTCTTGGTATTGAAGTGGTGCAATCTGCAGCTGGGATTTTTATCTCCCAAAAGAAGTATGTGCAAGAAATTTTAGATAGGTTTCAAATGAAAAATTGCAATCCTGTTAGCACACCTACTGAAGTGGGACTAAAACTTGTTCGAAATCCCGAAGGAAAGAATATTAATAGTACTTTTTACAAGCAGATTGTAGGGAGTTTGATGTATTTGACAGCTACTAGACCCGACATAATGCATTCAGTAAGTCTCATTAGCAGGTTTATGGAGTGTCCAAAGGAGATCCATCTTTTGGCAGCCAAAAGAATTTTGAGATATTTAAAAGGTACAACCAACTATGGATTGCTCTACAGAAAGGAAAACATATCAGAGTTGCTCGGTTTCACGGATAGTGATTTTGCTGGAGATTTAGATGATCGGAAGAGCACTTCGGGATATGTTTTTATGCTTGGTTCAGGAGCTGTTTCGTGGTGTTCAAAAAAGCAACCCATTGTCACATTGTCAACAACAGAAGCTGAGTTCGTGGCTGCAACAGCCTGTGCATGTCAAGCTGTTTGGTTAAGGAAGATTCTTGAAGAAATTAATTTCAAGCCACAAGGAGCTACTCCTATTTATTGTGACAGTAAGTCAGCGATAAAGTTATCCAAAAATCCGGTTCTACACGGAAGAAGCAAGCATATAGATGTGAAGTACCATTTCCTGCGTAATCTCACAGAGAATGGAACAATTGAAATTATCTACTGTAGAAGTGAAGATCAAATTGCTGACTTATTCACAAAGCCCCTCAAAATAAGTGCATTTCACAAGCTCAGGGAACTACTTGGAGTCTGCACTTTGGAGAATAATTAAGGGTCTTATGCATCTAGTTTTTTATTGTAATTAAACTGAAGTAAAAAAAATAAACTTTCAGTTTAAGGGAGGATTTGTTGAAAAGTCTTGGTTTTTGTCCGAGTATTTTGGAGTCTTAGTAGTTTCCTATTCTAAAGGATTAGTTTGTTTAAGTGGTCAGTTAGAGTCCTAATTTTTTGTTATTTTGTTACATGTATTAGTCTTTATAAAGGCTTACTATTTGAGTTCAATAAAGTGTTGGAGAAATTTGCCTTCTTTATATCAGTGTATGTGTTTAGTGAAGAACGACGGAACAGGAATTATATATATACTGCTTGTTTTTGTGAGATTAGTAGTTCAGGAAAATGCAGATGGAGAAAGGTTCCTGATTTGCCTCACCATGTAAATAAACTCAATAAAGTTATCAGCTTCTGTTGTAACGTTTCTTTAAAAGATATTCTTAAGAATGGAAGGATCTGATTAATTTATTTTCAATTTTTTTTTCTTTTTCGTTTGAGGACCTTATTGTAGGCCCAGGGGCCAGGACACTTTGATCTTTAAGCTATAAAAGAAATGCTTAAGCTATATGATCTTATTTTAATGTGAAAAAGGAAACTTGAATTGACTTGCAGTTTTGCACAAAAATAATTCCTCTCCCCAAATTACATACTTATGGGTGGTACAGTTGTAGTGTACCTTGGGCCCATTTCAATATCCAGATGGACTAAAGCCCAACTAAGTTTTCTTATAGGCCCCAATTGCTTACACTGATCGAATCCAATTAAACCCCCAACATAATTGTACCCTTGACATGGTTTCCACGCCAATCTACTCGCCCGTGCTAATTTTCTCTTATAACTGTAGGCCTATTAAAATCGGGCTGTTAAGCCCAAAAACCTCCCTATATAACAAGGAGAATTTCGGACATTTTCAAGCCTTACAGAATCTCAATACCCTTAATTAATTTCTACATCAGTTATGCCACCACCCTTCTTCAGGTTTTGATCTCATTTCTATATCTTTTCTTTCATTATTTTTGGTGTGATTGCAATATTATCTTATTAGTAGCTCCGTGATGTGATGCAGACTTTCTCATGCTGATATTCAAGAATCTACTTAATTTAGAATGAATATGTTTTCTCCAATTTTTTGCTTTTGTATTAATGGGGAATATGGACAATCAAGGATTGGAATATTTAATTTCTATCTGTTAAAAAATAATTTATATTCTGTAAGAAGTGAATATGAGTAGCTTAAGTCCAGTGCTCATGATATAGAGTGTAATTTGTTTCAAAACTCGTACAGGTATTACATATTTCGATTACAGAATTCAGCACGTAAAAATCGCCTAATCACTCTGTTGATCGCACCACAGTTGGTTCGCAAGCTAAAAGTAACTGCTTATTGAGACTAAATGTCCCACATTGGTTGAAAACAATAGTTAAGTCCACCTTATAAGGACTTGGGCAATCCTCACCTTACAAGCTAGCTTTTGAGGTTGAGTTAGGCCCAAGCCAAGTAAGTGGATTTAGCCCAATCCATGTGGTGAATTCTAATATGGTATCAGAGCCCCAGGTTGAAGTGGGCCACCTCCTTCCGTGATGGGCTCTTCCTTGCGTGCATGATGGGATTTATTCTTCACCCACACATTTCTCCCAGATAACAAAGGCCTGGGTTGTCATTCTTCGTCCAGTTAACAAAGTCCTGGACGGTCATTATTCATGTGTTGGGGCCCACATGTCGCAATCCGCAAGGTTGGGCTTTAATATGTCACGTGTTGGGCTTGTTTCACCCACACATTTAGCCCGCCCACACGTGAAGGGGGAGTATTGAGACTAAATGTCCCACATTGGTTGAAAACAATAGTTAAGTCCACCTTATAAGGACTTGGGCAATCCTCACCTTACAAGCTAGCTTTTGAGGTTGAGTTAGGCCCAAGCCAAGTAAGTGGATTTAGCCCAATCCATGTGGTGAATTCTAATACTGCTAAAAATTGCATCAATTAGTATACTGTATATAGTCATCCCAAAATTTGTTTGCCTTGATAACAAAAAAATGTCTATATGGTTCTTTTGATTCATTTTGTGACGGTAATTTTCGAGAAACTTGGAGTTCTGGCTTGACACATTGTTGTGTTCTGTTCAAAAATCTACCTAACGACTTGTACAATGGTGAATTCCAAAGGCTGTCAGGCCTTTAAACCATTATATTGTTCCTTACCTCGGTTTTTGGAAGTCAAGTTTGCTTTTGGTAAATGGAAACGGAATCTTCTCTTTTGTCTTCTTCCTCAGTTTCGCCTTCGGCTTCGCCCCATTTTGCGGAGGGGGTTGGAAGAAGTGGCTCAGAACTAATATTGCGACATAGATATGTGTTTTAATAGACCTCTCCCATAAGGACGTCCAGATTCATTAATATCGGGAAAAAAATACGGCCATCGGCTTACAACATCCGACCTAACTACTACTTATATTTGACAATACTGGCTGTAAATTATTATACATAGAGTATGACATATAGAAGTTCATAAATGTGTGTGTATATAAATTAAGTCTAGAGATAGGGAGAAAGAGTGGATCTAAACCTCATTGTTTCTGTTTTCTGAGAGTAGTTTTAGAGATTTAGAGAATTGTTTAAATGTTCTCGATTTTCATGTTATTTGAAAAAAGTTGTTTGTTTGGATTTTAAAGATGAAATGAGTAGTATGTCTAAGTTTTGAATAACATTACAGGCTTTTTTCCAGAACTTGTTAGATGAAGATAAAGTATAAAAGAGATATGTTAATTAATGTCGAATCAAAGTTTTTATGTCAACGGAGTTGGATAAGAAATACTATGTTATTTTATGTCGAAATAAAGTAGAGTTTTGTTTAAGTTTTATTAAGAAATACAAGATCAAATATATTTTAAGATAAGATTGCTTTTGAAAACAAAAAACTTCTTTGTTAATTTTTCAGAAAGCACTAAAATAATCTTAGTTGAAAAGCGAAACGAACGGGCTTTCCAGATTGTATATATATTATATATATATTCGTTGTGAAGTACAGGTTCAGCAGCTTCATGTGAATCTTTGGCTGCATCTGTTACTTTAAAGTTCAGTTCTACAATAAAGAAAACGAAAAAGTCCAAAAAAGAATTGTCATTTTTAGATTATTAAAATTTATTTGTATAAATAATAATAGCATATCGGAGTATGGAGTAAGAGGCATCAAGAAATTACCCCTACATCAAATTGTCATCAAGAATGTACTAAGTACTCGAATAAAATATATATATATATATATTATCAAATAAAAACTAGATGTACTTGATAAACAAGTTAAATTAACCAAGTAAAACATCAGAACATGGCATAGTTCAATTCTAGGATTGTTCCCAACATCAATTAATTAGTATAATGATACATTGACAATTTAGAATTATGTTCAAATTAAGTTCAATAGTAAAATCGAACCAATTAATTGAGGTTTAACTCAAGTTAGATGACTCATTTGTGTTTCATTGAACTGGTAAAATTACATAAAAAAGTCTCATACTAATTAGTGATTTTGGATTTTTGTCCCACACTATATTACCTCGTTGAATTTCGTCCCGTAATTTAATATTCTTTCGAAATATCGTCTCAACTAATTACTAATTTTGATTTTTCGTCCCAAATTATATCAACTCGTCAAATTTCGTCCCGTAATTTACCATTTTGAATGAATTTAGTCCCAAAATTAAATTTCTAATTTAATGAAAATGACGGTTCAATCTTGTAATTAATTTGATACGAATTCTGCAATATTATATAAATATTCAAGTTAAAACTTACCACATGTAAATCAGCCATATATGTGGTAATTTAACGGACAAATACGCAATCTTATAATTGACGGTGTCACGGTGGGACGATATTCCCTAAAAAATATTAAATTATGGGACGAAATTCGTCAAGTTGAT
This sequence comes from Penstemon barbatus, assembly GCA_003313485.2. Classification (NCBI taxonomy): domain Eukaryota; kingdom Viridiplantae; phylum Streptophyta; class Magnoliopsida; order Lamiales; family Plantaginaceae; genus Penstemon; species Penstemon barbatus. Next base: position 12,626,140 of record CM064877.1, on the reverse strand, counting down.
ATAATTTAGGATGAATATTCAAAATCAGTGATTAGTTTGGAACGATTTTTGCAATTTTTCCCATTGAACTTAGTAAAAAGTTACGTTTTAATATTATCATTTTGTAATATTTCTGACTTGAGATGAAAATTAGCAAAAATTATATATGAAGTATCAAGATAATCTGGTTTGAGTTAATTTTTCACCGGGGGCTAATTGACTTGAATTTTTTAGCAACCACATCTCAAGTTTGGTAATTAACCCAAAAGTGTATTGCTTGACTAAATTGGACTCATTTAATATGTAATATAGATACTTAATTAATGAATCATTTCGTATTTACATTAAATTTTATATCTATCTACAAATTCTAATATTATTTCAAACATAGAAGTCTAATTGTGATTATATTCTTTGTTTCTTTTTCTTTTGAGGGGTAATTGTGATTATATTAATCATAAACAGAACTGAATTTCATGGTAACTTTGTCACACGTGTCAGACTACACACGTGCCAAATCCGTCTGGTTCAAGCTATACAGTTAAAAAGACTGAGTCTTAGATTGTATACAATGAACAAGGACGTCCTATCGTCCAGGTTCAGTTTAACTGAATAAACCATTATTGGTTGCGCGGTCGTATATATATACACATATATAAAATGGAAGAAGCTCTATTTCTCTCATCTCAATCTGAATTAGATTCTTGGTTAATTACCTGAATTCGATCATTGCATATTTATATCCAACAAATTTCTTTTCAGAAAGTTACAGAAAAAATGGACATTGGCTTAAGGAAAAATATTTCACCGAAGAAAGAAAAAGATTTATCTTTTCATGTTATTCACAAGGTTCCTTCTGGTGATGGGCCTTATGTGAGAGCCAAACATGCTCAGGTCAGTTTTTTATTTTTTCTTTTTTTTCTTTTACATATTAGTTTTTAGATTTTCACATATTTCTTTCTAACGTGGAGTTTAAGTGATTTATGTGTAAAGTTTCTTAATTTTTTATTTTTTTTATAACTATGTTTGTAGTTTTATCTGGGTTTAATACTGTTGTATGTATAATGTTGGATCTAAATCGAATACATAAACATAATGATCATTAGATCTAATTCGATTTAATACCGAAAACCTTATTGCCTAACCATATCGATTGTCAAGAGATTAAAAGTAGATCTAAAACTTTAATGCAGCGGAAACTTACCTTGATTCATGCCAGCAATCTTGATGTTATTGATGATTTAGTGATGATGGGTTTTATGATCTTCCACTTGATACACACCTTAGAACCTTAATACTCACGCAGAAAGGGATTGCAGAGAATATGAGTTATGTAACTCTATATTGTGTTGTTGTGTTGTGTACAAGTGGGGATCATAACCCTTTATATATAATAACCTAGTAGGGTTAGTATATGTTTTATTATTTTCAATTTGGCCCTTCATCAAATTGTAAATCACAAACCGGTATCTACACTTTTATTCTATGAAAAACTTAATACCCATAGTCCAAAAGATAACATAATTAGACCACATAATTATGGACTTTACTTTATAATAGCAATACACACTAAATTAACATATTAGGCCCACATAACCATTGGAATTTTCCAACAATCTCCCACTTGGGCCACATATGTTATCAGATAAATGTGTATATCCTTATGAGCTCAAAATTTGCTATTATTTCCTTAGGTATTCCAAACAATCTCGTCCATTGATTTAGTTCGGCAAAGGACTAAAGGAGCTTTCGTCACAAATAGCGTAACTAAACCCATCAATAATCACATACACCAACAAAACCAAATGACATAGATCTATCATGGAGTGTAGCATGAAAATTACATGTAATGTGATCTTAAACATGCCTATTTTCAACTGATCTTCCTTAATCTTTATTGAGATCAACTTTAACATAATTGTACATAGTGCAAAAACTGAAAACCTTATTTCTGCAGAAAATTCAAATATATAAATGGATCCAAAATTAACGACATATAGAGCAGCTAAATCACAAACTCCCACTAAAACCTAATATCCTTATTTAATATTACACCCAGAAGAGCAGTATGCTCAGGAAGACCTTCCGGTAGTAATACTTTAATTAGCGGAACCGTAATCATGGAGTTTGTCCCAATATGCTCTATGAAAATCTGTCAACTATGTACTCTTTAGTTTACAACTAGGAACTTTGCGTCAATATGCATAGACTTTGATGAGCTTCAATTGTTGTCAGAATATAAGACTGCTAAGTTATTGTCACAATATATCTTTAGTGGTCTTTCTAACCAAATCATAATATGCAACTTAGTGACAAAATTCTGCACTCACAAAACTTGATTGGATGCCTCAACAAGCTACAAACTTTGATGCCAAGATGGAGGAAGCTGCGAGTGTTTGTTCGACGCTCTTTAACTAGATAGCTTCTCCAGTTAACAAACAGTGTTAGCATTATGTGGATCTCCTAATGTTTTGGCATCCACTAAAATCAGAAATCAGAATATCTTATGATCTCTAACTGGTCTGATTTCCGGTATGTGAACATGTAGTCTTTAGTTCTTTATAAATACTTTAAAATTCTATCGGTTGCTTTCCAATGATCCATCCCAGGGTCGCTTAAGTATCTACCAAGCATCCCAACAATAAATGCTATGTCGGGACGTGTACAAACTTGAGCATACATCAGACTTCCAACTACTGAAGCGTAGGGGATCTTTTGCATTTCTTTAACTTCAAGCTCATTTTTAGGGCACTGATCGAGACTAAATTTGTCTCCTTTAGCAACAGGGGTGTCTCCTGGTTTACAATTCAACATGCCATACTTTAAAAGCACTTTTTCAATATAGTTCTTTTGTGATAGTCCAAGAATACCTCGAGTGCGGTCTCGATGTATCTGAATTCCTAATACAAAAGAAGCTTTCCCAAGATCTTTCATATCAAATTTCTTTGATAAAAATTTCTTGGTTTCTTGCAACATATTTATATCATTTGTGGCAAGTAGTATGTCATCAACATATAAAACCAAAAATACAAATTTACTCCCACTGAACTTTTGGTAAACACAATCTTCAACAGTGTTTGTTTCGAAACCAAATGAGACAATTACTTGATGAAATTTGCAGTACCATTGACGGGAAGCCTGCTTAAGTCCATAGATGGATTTTCTTAATTTGCAAACCATCTTCTTTGGGTCTCCAGACACAAAGTTTTCCGGTTGCACCATATAGATCGTTTCATCAATGTCACCATTTAGAAACGCCGTCTTAACATCCATCTGATGTAACTCAAGATTCAAATGCGCAACAAGAGCCATAATCGTCCTAAAAGAGTCTTTCGAAGATACCGGAGAGAAAGTTTCTTTATAGTCGATGCCTTCCTTTTGAGTAAAGCCTTTAGCTACAAGACGGGCTTTATATCTTTCCACATTACCTTGTGAATCCTTCTTGATTTTAAATATCCATTTGCAACCAATTGGTTTCTTTCCTTCAGGTAATGGGACAAGATCTCAAACTTGATTGTCTTGCATAGACTTGTACTCATCGTTCATGGCTTCAATCCATTTGAGAGAATTAATATCTTGCATGGCTTGACGGAAGTTGATTGGATCATTTTTCGTCGATCCATTATGTTCCTCATTTTCTTGGAGAAACACTATATAATCATCTGGTATAGGATTTCTCCTCTCTCTCGTGGATCTCCTTAAGGGTGGTTCTTCTTGAGGTTGTTGAGGTTGAACTTCAAGATCAATCATCTCAACTTCAGTTGGGGTTCGATCAACATTGTCTTGTTGAGGATTCAAATCTGTTTCTCGACTAAATGCAGGAATGAAAACCTGAACAGTATCAGAAGTAGTAGGAGGAGATATAATTGATTCCTCCTCCGTAATTGATTCTTCTTCAAAGACAATGTCTCTAACCTTATTTCTCCCCCCAAACTCAACATCCTCAAAAAATATTGCGTTTCCCGTTTCAAAAATTGACCTTAATGTGGGATTGTAAAACTTAAAGCCCCTAGATCGTTCAGAGTATCCAATAAAGTAGCTGCTCACTGTTTTGGAGTCCAATTTTCCTTCTTTGGGCCTATAAGGCCTAGCTTCAGCAGGACATCCCCAAATGTGAAAATGCTTTAGACTAGGTTTGTGGCCTGTCCAAAGCTCATAAGGTGTTTTGGCGGCTGCTTTAGTTGGTACTCTATTCAGAATGTAAGCTGCTATCTTTAGTGCTTCTCCCCAGAGTGATTCTGGCAAGGTAGAATGACTGATCATACTCCTTACCATGTCCTTAAGTGTTCTGTTTCGTCTTTCAGCTACACCATTCATGCTAGGTGACCCCGGCATGGTGTACTGTGGGAGGGTTCCACATTCCTCTAGGAATCTAGCGAATGGTCCTGCACATTGTTCACCTGAACCATCGTATCTGCCGTAATACTCACCACCACGATCAGACTTGACGGACTTAATAATTTTGTTGAGTTGGTTCTCAACCTCAGCTTTAAAAGCTTTGAACATGTCCAGAGACTCTGATTTTTCATGAATGAGATACAGGTACCCAAAACGTGAGTAATCGTCTATGAATGATATGAAATATCGTTGGCCATTCCAAGAAGCCGAAGGGAATGGTCCACAAATATCTGTATATATGAATCAACTCGAAGACGTCTGAAGATCTATTGGCACCTAATCTTCTTTGTTTGGTCTGTTTTCCTTTAATACACTCGACACCAATATCGAAGTCCGAAAAATCGAGTGAATCTAGAATATATTTTTTTTTTAGGCCAAACATGCCCTTAGGAATAGTAATTTCGGATTTTGCAGGAGGCCAAACAGCCCTAGCAAAACAAGCCCAGACTCCAGACAGATCTGATCCAAACTTAGTGAGTCCGACCCGTAACCGAAATTGCCGACCCGAAAATCCGAAAAGCAACTCGGGTCTCTTCTTCTTCGCCCGCTTCTAAAATTCACAGAAGAATCGCTGGAATCTTGATTCAATGAAATCTAAGTCAAGATATAAATCCCAAGATTATAGAAACACCATATTCTTGGTTTCACCCACAATAGAATGCCAAAATTGATAGAAAATGAAATTGGATTTCAATCTTTCCAATCGGCCGAAAGAAACCAAAAGTTCCAAAGGTTGATTATTCTTGAGCGGGCTTGCAGCGGTTGGCGGCAGAGAGTGAAGAACATATAAACCCAATTTATTCCCTTTCTTGATATTTGAGTCAATTTATTTGTTATCTTAAGCATTATAAATAATTTAAAAGAAAATAAATTATGCCAGGATTTCAATCTATAACGATAGATCTAAACCGAAATTCGATAATCCTAGTCAAGAAAACGTGTTTCTACAAGGTCTAACTTAAGGTATCATGCGAAAGATCAATAAATCCATAAAGCAAATTCAATTGCATAAACATAAAGCATGAAACTTAATTTTTAGAAAACAAGATCAAGAAATCAATAAACCCTAATTTGCATAATCAAGATCCACAAAGCATGAAATTCTAAATTTTTATAAACAAGATCAAGATAGCAAAAATCAAAACATGCATAATCAAGATCTTTTAAACATAATTAACAAAATTTAATAAGCAAATCCAGATTTTCATAGATCATAAACATAAGTTTTAGAAAATCTCATGTAATCGAACATGGGTGGCTCTGATACCACTTGTTGGATCTAAATCGAATACATAAACATAATGATCATTAGATCTAATTCGATTTAATACCGAAAACCTTATTGCCTAACCATATCGATTGTCAAGAGATTAAAAGTAGATCTAAAACTTTAATGCAGCGGAAACTTACCTTGATTCATGCCAGCAATCTTGATGTTATTGAAGATTTAGTGATGATGGATTTTATGATCTTCCACTTGATACACACCTTAGAACCTTAATACTCACGCAGAAAGGGATTGCAGAGAATATGAGTTATGTAACTCTATATTGTGTTGTTGTGTTGTGTACAAGTGGGGATCATAACCCTTTATATATAATAACCTAGTAGGGTTAGTATATGTTTTATTATTTTCAATTTGGCCCTTCATCAAATTGTAAATCACAAACCGGTATCTACACTTTTATTCCATGATAAACTTAATACCCATAGTCCAAAAGATAACATAATTAGACCACATAATTATGGACTTTACTTTATAATAGCAATACACACTAAATTAACATATTAGGCCCACATAACCATTGTAATTTTCCAACATATAAATCATTTAAAATGTTAAATGAGTTCAAGATTTTGCTCTATCTTACTAATTTTTTTTTACCCCTAGTGTTAAAGGCAAAAAAAATTGTACCCCTATAAAAAAGTATAGGGATTTGGCGGATAAAATGTGAGAAATAGAAAACTCTGACAGTTTCTTATCCAATAGGTTGTAGCCATGGATCAAAATTTCGTTTCTAATGCATGTTTGAGTTATTTCAGAAAGTTTTTGGAGATATGTCATAAACACTTGAGAAAATTGTGAAGGAATTATTAAATTAAGAAAAATAAAAGAGTCTCAAGTCAAATAAAGAGTTTCAAAACTATACCTTATTTCGTTTTCATTATTATAAATACTGAAATATTCCAATTATTTTAAGAAAAGAATAAAAAATTTCATCAATGGTTGTTATTGAGACTAAATGTCCTTCATGGTTGAAAACAATAGTTAGGTCCATCTTATAAGGTCTTGGACAATCCTCACCTTTCAATCTAACTTTTGATAGCCATGTAAGTAGACTTGGCACAATCTATATGGTGATTTTTAACTTGGTATCAAAGCCCCGGGTTAAAGTTGACCACCTCCTTCCTAGATGGAGCTCCTCGCATGATGGACTTCATTACCTACCCACACTTCGCTTAGATAGCAGTCTTGGAGTGTCATTACTCCTCCTGTTAACAAAGGCTCATAGTGTCATTATTCGCGTGTTGGACTTTACCCACATGTCGCAAATTTGCAAGGTTGGGCTTTATATAATGTCACGTGTTGGAGTTTGTTTCACTCACCCATTCAACTCATCCACACGTGAAGAGGGAGTATAGAGACTATGTGGTCTTGGGCAATCCTCACCTTTCAAGCTATCTTTTGAGATGAGTTAGGCACAAGCCATATAAGTTGACTTGTAATAATCCATGTGGTAATTTCTAATAGTTGTAGTTAGTATCATATATGCTTAGCTTAGTAAATTAAGAAAGTGTTCTTAATCATAAATTAAGTTTTATTAGGAAACTTAATGTGTCCGATGCGCCTCGAAAGGGATTAAGTCAGATCCAAGATTTATATATGCTTACGTATAATAGTACAACCTATATATGACTGACCATGCATGGATTATTACGGTCAACTAAATATTTCAAACTTTTCGAGAACTTTTCGGAAAAAAAAATTACAAGCACTTGAAAAAATTGTTAATCAGAGACATGTTGATATAGAACTACCCTATAGAAATCCATGCCACATTTACTATAGATCTAAAGAGCTAAGCTAATTACACAGCGTATTTTCCATCTATTTAGATATGTGACTGCATTTCCGATTTCAAGTGAGAAATACTCCAGTTACTAACTGTTTTGTACTCTATGTATAATTAATTAGTCATACACAATATCTAAAAAGCTCTTCTTCCTCCATTCATGCAATTAATATATCCAAAGTCCTATTTAAAGTGATATGGACATTGCTTATATAGTTGATGAGTGTATATGATAGGCCAAATCAAGGACCTAATTAACAATAAAATAAAATAAAAACTTAGGTAGTTCAAGCTCAAACTCGTTTTGGCCACAGTCAAACTAATTATTGAGACAAGTTTTTTTGCATGTACATATTGGGATTATGTTCTAATCAATGATACGAAAAATGTGTTGTACTTGACCTATAAATAATTTGGATCTGTCGGGACTAGTGCTATATATACTAACTTTCTCATGTAAATGTTTGATTGAGTCTCAACTTATTCCAGAAGGTGCTGCGTACTTAAAAACGTTGTTACTCGAACCCAATGCCATATATGTATCTTAACACATGCATCTCCTTACTAATTTGTTCAAAGTTTACTCGTATTCAGCTAGTCCAGAAAGATCCCGAGGCATCAATAATATGGTTTTGGAAGGCTATAAATGCGGGAGATAGAGTGGATAGTGCACTCAAGGATATGGCAGTAGTTATGAAGCAACTAGACAGAACGGAAGAGGCCATTGAAGCCATTAAAGCTTTTCGAGGCCTATGCCCCAGACACTCCCAAGAATCTCTCGATAACGTTCTCATCGATCTGTACAAGGTCTATATACAAAATTCCCTTTCCAATTTCATCTTCCTTTTCTCCTGCATGTGACACATATTTTTATTATTATTAATAAATGCAGAAATGTGGAAAAGTTGATGAACAAATAGCACTTCTAAAGTATAAGCTCAAATTGATTTACTTAGGGGAGGCTTTCAATGGAAAGCCGACTAAAACTGCACGCTCTCACGGCAAGAAGTTTCGAGTTTCTATCAGACAGGAAACTTCTAGAATATTGGTAAGAATGTTTCTCTCTAACAGCTTAATCTCTGACATTCTAATATGTAATTTCAATTAAAATTAGTCTGAGTTGGACCTTGTTTATTTACTAATTGGTAAACCTGATGATTCAATTTTGCAATACAGGGGAACTTGGGCTGGGCTTACATGCAGAAATCGAATTTCATGGCAGCGGAGGTTGTGTACCGTAAGGCCCAAATGATCGACCCAGACACGAACAAGGCCTTGAACCTATGCCTTTGCCTCATCAAACAGGCCCGATTTGAGGAGGCTAATTTGGTTCTACAGGATGTGTTACATTACAAGCTTCCAGGTTCTGATGACCCCAAGTCGAGGAGTCGAGCCGAGGAATTAACGTCGGAATTGAATGTTACGCAGCCTACGAGCCCATTTCCCTTGGATCTTCAGGACCTAAATTTTGAAGATGATTTTGTAGAGGCGCTCGAACGTGTGATGAATGAGTGGGCACCTAATAGATCAAGAAGACTACCAATTTTTGAAGAAATTTCTCAGTTCAGAGATCAGCTGGCTTGTTGATTTTATTTAATTTTGTGTTGTTGGATTAGTGAATTGTGTTTTTGATGATGATAAATTCTTGCAAAGGAGAGAGATGCTGACTGAATAATGGTCCAAATTGAGTGGTGCTTGTGTAACAGTGTAGATATATTTGATGTACATTGAATCATTTAGTTGGGGTGTATTAGTTTGGTACCAATTGGGAATTTAATTTGAAAATGTAGGACATGTTTCAATTGATGTATTGGGCCATGTATGGGTGCAAATCTCGTCTGTATGTAAATTGCTAGTGAAGATGGTCATATTTCCTAAAATCACCATTACAAATTTATAATACAGTATATGTTTGTGAGTGTATATTCTCTGTTAGCATGGATCAAAATTAACATTTTCATTTCAACCATCGAAAAATTTTTATTTTTGAATTTATGGAAATAAAAATAATGTATAATTCAGAAACATTTTGTTTGCCTTGTTACTCTCTTACTTTACCAATTTTTTTCACAATTTTCCTGGTATTTACAAGGCGCTTCTGAAAAATGTCGAAAAATTCTCAATATTTAACTTACTAAAATATATAACAGAAACAAAACTTTGTTCCATGCTTTTAAGTTACTCAAATGAATGAATGTATTTCAGTATAATAAACATATCCTTTTGTAAGATTTCGGAGATTACTTTTATATGAGTTAGTTGGGCTCGAATTATTACTCGAATCAATTATGTGTGGGATTTGATTAAAGTTATTTTTGAAATTTGTCTTTTTAACCAAATTACAAAATTAGAAGAAAACCTACATTAATAAGAATTAAACTCGAAACATATTAATATTGGGACATTAACCTTATCAACGGAGTATGGCCTCATTAACTAATATTTTTAGCATTATAAATTATATATTTATTCAAAATTATCTACAGTCTCATAATTGTTTGGAAATTTTACAAATGTCCTCGATTTTGTAACTTCCAACTACTTTATAAAATAAAACTACATAATTTACTTTAAATTCAACAATCCTGATATTATTATATACCTTTTACTTTACATAAGCGTAATTTCTTACGAAGAAAAAATAAAGTCATCGTAAAATTAACGTGATCTTTCTTTTAATCTAATTGTTGAAAGAGTGTCAATAAAATTTCCACAAAGTTGTCTTTTTTTACTTGTTGAATGTGCATTTATAAAATCGTAGTGCCTACATTGCATTTCAAAATGCACTCACCCTGTCCCATGGGGCTTGCTTTTCATACTAATTTTTTGCTCAAGGATCATAAGGTGTCCAAACCAAGGTGACATTGCGTAGGTTCTCTCTGTGTTCAATACAAACCAAGGGAATGAGTAACCAATAAATTCCATCAAATGTAAAACTGAGATTTATGATGCATCCACTCTGAAATTGCGGATAAAAATTAGCATAGCCAATCAAATACAACATTTCTGAGGTTCAAGACAAGCACTAACATGAGCAACAATCTCCAAATCTAATATATATTCAGAGGTTTCAGGAATACTAACTATACAAAAATAGTCCCACAAAGTACATATATCGATAATCGAAGTAGAAAACACATAAAAAAATAATCGAAATATAAAGAAACGTGAGTGTTATCAGCTATGCAAAAGACACGCTAACGACTACAGTTGAATCCTCCACAGATTGATAAAACTATGATAAGGATCAAGGCAATGATAATGCCAAGAACAATCAGCTTTATCTTCATATTCTGCAACCACATCTTCCTCCTCATTTTGGTTCCTTGTGTCCTGAAATCTTGTGCCTAAAATACAAATTTAACAATGTTCAAACATTCAGTATCACAAAAATCAGTGTTATAAATGCCCAGAATACAATATCTGGGAAACCTATAAAGCAGGAAAAGTATAGCCCCACATGCATCTTTTAATGAAGAAATAATAAACAAATAGAAAATATCCCAATGATATCTACTATCAAAAGATGCAATAGAATTCCCACTTCCCAGGCTATGGCCAAGATATATAAATTCCGCAACCCAAGAAGTACCAAATACAATCAGGTTGCAAATAAGTTGTATTAGAGGATTTCAGAGTTATTACTATTAAATTGTTCTTTTTCTATACTAATCAAATCATCAAATGCATAAAGAACATGTAGAGGCATGTCACAGTATTTCAGTTCTACAACTACTAGTTTTTCCATATCCGACTCATCAAGGTATGCCTATGTCGATTCTAATACTTAAATTCTACAATGGTAATGAGTTCAATCATTTCTGTGATAGAGGCCCATGCTTAGATGATTTTCAAATTAACACCTAATATTCAAATCGATGTTAAAGCAAGAATGTGGTTTCCAGAAGAACCAAAGACAACTTTGTTTTATAAATCAGAACAACAGTTTATGAAAGAAATAACAAGCTAATTACGGACCTGAGAACGAAGATTTTCAGTTTTATCAACTAGAAGCTCAATTTTCACCCCACGATCAAGAACCTGTGAGGACAAAGAGCTTAGTGCTCACAAACGAATTTCTAAGAGAAATGGATAAAAAGAACAAGAAAAATTGTTAACCTTCTCAATGTTTTCCATCATCACCCCTTTGACTTCTGTAACCTGCGCTTTCACCTTCGCGATCTTGCTGACCTCCTCTGGATGATCGACACAGTATTGCATTTGCTCTTTCAATTTCGGCCTACTCATAGTGGCACAATATAAATTATCAACTCAGGAATATGTATAAGAATATCATTACTATAACAATAACACAACCACAATAATATTAATACTGATAAAGAAGAAAAAGGAAAGGGGAGAAAGTTACCCAAATTCTTTATTCAAGCTGTTAGCAACAGCTGTGGCGGCCTTCCCTCCACCATATTTCTTGGTAAAGTCATCCTTAACTCGCTCAAGATACGCAATAGGAATCTGCCTCCCAACAGATTCAACAGCCACAACACAATATGCTGTCATTTAGAAAGAAAAAAAATCAGTCATAATACATCTACAACGTGTTTGTTGTAAGCTGTAACATAATTTCCAACAACCATGCAGTATAAGATAATATATCAGATACAACGTTGTAAAAGTCCTCAAGTTAAATAGCTCGTGTAGATTACTCAATTAGAAAATCGAATCAAGTCACAGAAAATATCACTAAATACAATTAGGGCTCTAATCAAGTATAACGAGATCATATCAAGTATACAACATTAAAAAAGATCCAAAACCAGTAACAATTAATTCAAATCTAACACGTGAAATATAGATCTAATAAATCCCCATAGAATCTCAGACTACCGATCACCAAATCGAACGAAGGAAATATAGAATCATAAATGGCGTCGCTTACTGAATCCGTCCTCGACGAGGTAATTGAAGGTGTGTCCATCGCAGTTGTAGGTGAACTTGTTGTTGGTTGCCGGAAGTTTCTGGAGACACTGAGCCGCGATTCCGGTGAAATTACCGGTGAACTCGGTGTACTCAGAAAGGATCACCGTCCCACGGGCGACGAAACTGTAGATCAACGATTGCTGGCCCATTTCTATACCTCTTTCTCTCCCTCTGATAAAACCCTAACCCAAAGTCTTTATAGGGAGTTTGTATAGATGTAGAGAGAGAAGAGAAAGTGGGCGGAAATGGGAATTGGGAGAAATTTCTGTACTTTCTATTTCTGTTAATACTTAGAGAGGAAGGGTCTCTGGTTTGAGTTATTAATTTATCCTTATGGGTTTTCGGAAATAACGGATATGCCATCCCAGGGGATAGACCGTAGTTACAGATTTTTGAAATTTGATTTTTTCAGTTCTTCTAGACCTTTTTGAATTTTGCACACACGCCAACTCTGTACTGTTTCCCTATTATTTTTATTAATCGCAAGATTGCAATTGCGACTAAATCCTAGTGTTAGGAAGGTTTTTTCTTTCGATTTCGCAGAATCGCAGGTCTCGATTTTAGAGAATTGGTTTAAATAATTTTTGATGAGATATTTAAAATTTCATTTGGTTAAATTTTGAATGTTGGTGGTTTTGGAAAAAAAATTAAAACATCACTAGAATTTTAGTTTGGATGTTGAAGTTTGAGGAAAAAAATAAATGATAAGTATCGAATCAAGGTTTTAAAGGTTTCAAGAATTTGAGTGAGAGAATAGGAATATGTTTGTTATACTTATAAGTTTTACGAATCTCATCATATCAAACAATATCTAAAAGAGTTTTGACTCAGTTTCGCGAGACTCGCGAGATCGGGTCAAAATTCTTCCAAAGAGGCCCGATTTTATGGACCTGTCCCAAATTACTGTCTTTATTGGAACGTTCCACGTTAATTTTTTCTGTTTTTTTTTTTAATGTATTTTTATATTATCTTAGTCCATTGATAGTATTAATTTAGATGTTTTTTTAATACATTCCTTGGAGTATTTGTTCACTATATAATATACTTTCATTCGCATATGAGAAACCTGGATCATTGGCATAATTAAATAAGGCTCCATGATTTGAAATATTTGGTTTAAGTTGAGTAGAAAGTGTTAATTATTTTTTCTAGTCTTTTGGTGGTACTCATTTAATTTGTCTAGTTAAATTGGGATTTTGCTCTTAATTATGTGTTTCAGTGTTTGGTATTAGATTCATGTGTCGTCTATATTGAGTTTCAATAATCGAACATCCAGAATAAAACAAATAGATGATAAATTATTAATTACTCAAGTCATTCGAATTTTATATATTTATATATATTTATATATTAAGACATAAATGTAATTTCTTTAGCTTGTTTCCATGATGAACAGTCTAGAAAGCTTTGCTCACCGAGCGGGAATTTGTTTTGAAAGGTGGAGAGATTATTAATATAATTAATCTGATTATTGTCTTAACCTTGATAAATCACAAATTAATTATAACATAAATTAAAAAGAAGTGGACGCGTTCAAGCAGCTACAAATACATGATTTTCAAACTAAAGACTTCATCAACGTATACTTTTCATTTAACTCGTTCTGCGTAAAAAAAAAATTCGGAATCCCATATCAATTTAACATGATCTAAATATGAAAAATTATCAAATACTATATATATTATGTATTGGAATTAATAAGGTTTTATCTCTATGTGTTGCAAATGGTTTAGAACATTTATTGGCCACTTAGATCACAATTCACTGAGTTAATTTGAGTTTACTTGGTGTGGATCCAATATTAAAAAAACTTATTGTTTGATTGGATGAGTTAAACAAGTATGAAAGTGAAAGGGTAAAAAATTTGATTAGTTATTGTTTAATTTATAATCTTCCACTAGTTGGTTCAACTAAATATGAGGAAAGAATGTACGATATCATGTGTTATGTTTAATCTACACAAAATTATCACGTTAAATTTTTTTTTTTTCACCAAATTCTTTTGTATATTCAAAATTCTTGCATAAACAATCAATCTCCTTTAGTTACTAACACGGTTAATTTTTAATTGAATTGCCTAAACTATCCCTATATATATTAAAAGTACAAGGGGGGTTCTATGCAAACGTTTAAAAGTGCAAGGGAGTTTTGCACAAACATTCAAAATTGCAAGGGAGTTTTGAGCAAACGTTCAAAAGTATAAGAGAACTTTAGCTAAAAAAAAAAAATGCAAAAAATAAAAATAAAAATATCATATTGTCTGCATGGAACACACGGGTTAAAAAATAGACGAAAGGAGATGAATTAGATATTTTATGCAGGATTTCTGAAAGTATAAAAAATTCACAAATAATTTGATATAGATTTCGCATTAAACATGATAGTATAGTTCATTTTCTCCCAAACATGATTATTTACATTTTTTTATTGTTGACGAAACCCATATCAATACCAACAGGTGATTGGTTTAGTGGAAGAGACTAGTCACTATAAAGTAGCGGACTCAGATTCGAATTCCTGTTGGGAGAGGTTCCCACTTTATGTATCTGATGCGCCTCGAAAGGGATTAAAACCTTGGGAAACCCAAAAAAAATAACCCACATCAATCCTTGTTCGTTTATATTTTCATTTGACTAGCTCAACTCAACTTGTACAATTGAGACCCCTTAGTCTCATAATAAAAAAATAAGTATTAAAACTTGAGGTGCTGTTTGGATGGGTTTTAGTCCAGTCTCGCGAGGCGAGATCGGATCAAAACCCTTCCAAATGAGTTTTCATCAAACTCATGAAATCATCACATACTTATTTACAAGTTTATTTTCAAACTCTTGAAACCTATAAATATTGATTTGACATCTACCATCAATTTTTTCTCCAAAACTCTCGACAAAAGTCATTGGTTTGTCACTTATTACTTATTATTTTTCTCAAACCCCAACATCCAAAATCAATCCAAGTGGAGTTTCAACTTTTTCAGAACCACAAAATTCAACATCCAAAACTTAGCCAAATGGGTTTTTCAAAGGTTTCATCGAAACCACCCAAACCATTTTTTTAGATTGAGATCTGCGAAACCGATCCAAAACCCATCAAAATAGACACAAAGTTTGCTGGAGAATAAATACTATTATGACGTTAAGTTATGAATTTCCCCCGTTTATTATTATTTGACGGATAATTTTTCATTTTGCATCCCCAAAATGATAAATACGCATTTTATACCCTTAAAACTCATATTTAACACTTTGCACTCTTGAAATATAAAAAATTCAGCACTTTGCATTCTTTCTTATTTCTATGAAAAAATGACCACCGTATTCAAGGGCAAAATAGGTAACTTAATTGTAGTTATTTGGTAGTTTGCACCCTCAAAATCCCCCTCGTTTTTCCGACAAAGTTGACCACTCGTTTTTTTTCATCATCAGCTATTTTGAAACACAAGCCAAGTTCAACCTCAAAATCAGAGACATATGCATTAGTATGATAACGTGTCAATTTCTCATGTTTTGAGGTAAAAAGTGTCAAATATCTACAATTGAATTACTTATTTTGCCCTTGAATTCAGTGGTCATTTTAATGAGGGTGCAAAGTGCTGAATTTTTTATATTTCGATGGTACAAAGTGCTAAATCTGAGTTTCGGTGGTATAAAATGCCTAATTTTAATATTTCGGGGGTGCAAAGCAAAAAACCCTTATTTAACTATTTGTTGAACCTATCAACCAATTTATCTGCTCACTATATTAGGTGAATTTTGGATAGTTGGGCTAAGGCTACCAGTTAAACTATACGTGGTTGTCTTTAAAGCAAGCTAGACTTGGAATATATATTTTCTGTGAAAATTTAGTTTATCCATAAAAAAAAAACAAAGGTGTTTAGATATTATATCCTTCAACTAACATATCTTATCCCTCATACAATGTTTTTCTTTTTTTAATCACACCCTTTATTTCCTCTAGTTTAAATGTACTTAACATAACAACGTACGTGAAGAAGCAAAATATTTAGAGTCCTTGTCTTTTTTTTTTTTTTTTTTTTTTTTTTTTTTGGTGAAAGAGTCCTTGTCTGTCCATGATGAATTATTTATAGTGTGCAAAAATTATAACTAGCACATACTTTTGTTTGCAACCTCTTACAAAATTAAGAATCAAAATAAAGTAGCTCATTCTTTAGCAAAATTAGTCTCCTTGATAGATTTAATTGAGTTGTCGGAGCACATTAAGCATCTTGTAACTGTTGAAGCTTTTTGATTCTATATATCGATCGTTTTTCTCAAAAAAAAAAAAAAAAAAAAAAAATAGCGAGTCTAGCGATTACCTAAAATTTGATGCGATTTATAATTAACCTATTTAATGGTACACAACTCCAAAAACAGATTTAAGAATCTAAAATTTTTGGTCCGGACTAGAAAGCAGCGTAGAACTGATTAAGTTGCTAATCAGCTAAATAATTTTGAATGAATTTTTGCATACATGATAATAATGCGGAAAAATTAAGGATAATAGAAATTTGAGTAATTAAACGATCGATACATACATGATACCACAAAATCGGAACTTTTAGTCCATAGTCAATAATAATTAACAAACTATAAGAAATAATAAGAAACATCAATTTAATTAGGTAAAATTGCAGAAAACATCCCAAACTAATTACTGATTTTGGATTTTCGTCCCAAACTATTTAACTTGGCGAATTTCGTCCCGTAATTTAATATTTTTTTGGAATATCGTCCCAAACTAATTATTAATTTTGATTTTTCGTCCAAAACTATATCAACTCGCCAAATTTCGTCCCATATTTTACCATTTTGAATGAATTTAGTCCCATAATTTACCATTTTGAATGAATTTAGTCCCAATATTAAATTTCTAATTTAATGAAAATGACGTTCAATCTTGTAATTAATTTGGGACGAACTCTGCAATATTATATAATTATTCATGTTAAAATTTACCATGTCATGACACTTAAGCAGGCATGTGATAATTCATCGGCAAATGTGCAATTCCGTCTTATAATTATGGTGGGACGATATTCCAAAAAAATATAAAATTACGGGACGAAATTCGCCAAATTAAATAATTTGAGACGAAAATCCAAAATCAGTGATTAATTTGGGACGATTTTTGCAATTTTGCCATTTAATTATGGCAGCGAAAGCCTGGTTATTAAACAAAAAGTAATTTGACTTCAATAGAGTAACTGCGTAAAATCTTATTGTACTAATGAATAATTAATAATACCTAAATTAGAACGTAGACCCATTTTTATGATCATGGATCAAAAATTTCATCTTTTTTATGAAAACATCGAAAAAATTTCGTTTTTTAATTAACGGAAACGAAAATAAGGTGTAATTACGAAGCAATTTATTTGCCTTAAACTCTGTTATATTTCTTAATTTAGCAACTTTTTTTTACAATTTTTCTTATTGTTTCCGAAACATTTTCGAAGAAAAGTTTTCAATATCTAGTTGGTTGAAATTCATACTAGAAACGAAATTTAGATCCATGTTTAGGACAACTTGTTTAGTTTTATTCTTCAATAATTATGCATATCTCGTGTAGTAGCTTGAAAGATAACAATAGCATGGCAATTTTCAAAGAATAACACAATTATTTCAATAAATTTATGAAGATCATTTAAATAATTACCGGCCACATCCTAAATGTAAATTTTACATCCCATACTCTTTGAGCAGATTCACAATCACTTATGATGATTAATAGCATGATTGAAATATTATCATTTTAATTTGAAATACTCTTTTGATTTGAAAAAGATTATTTCGAGTGATGCCTAATCCAATAAAAAATTAAAACACATATAAAATGAATTCAAATTAGATCATAATATCCCTTAATCTCTTAAGAGGAATCTAACTCCTAAATTTTTCGGAGAAATAACTAAACCTCAGTCCCAAGCCATTGGATCAACATTTGTTTCTACCGTATATTTTGTTCAACTAAATATTAGAAACATTTTTTAAAAGATTAATTTTTTCGCGTTTGTTTTCTATGTAAATGAGCCTAGTAATAGTGTCGAACGATACACTTTTTAAGTTTGGTTTGTATTTTGTATCAAGGTTTAAAAAGTGTTTGAGCTTGATTTGATTATTAAATTAATTAAAGCTCAAACTAGTTCGAGCCGAATACAGAATAACTTAATATTTTTATATACACTATTTTGTCAATTTTGAACGTAGTAAGCCGATCTCTAGTCAAATTTTAAAAATTAACAAACAAAAAATGATGTTCATAAACAAACTTTCATCCAACCAAGTGAATCACCAAAGAATTGGGAAAAATGCAAGATACTCCTCTGTGTTATGCTAAATCTGTAAAAAATTACCCTGTGAAATTTTTATTGCGCCAAACTTCCTTGTGTTTTTAAAAACCTGCAAAAAACACCCAATTTGTAAAAAATAGGTCGTTTTGGATCGACAAATTTCAAGAAATAATTTTTAAAATATATCACGTGAAGT
The DNA here is from genome assembly GCA_003313485.2 of Penstemon barbatus. Taxonomy (NCBI): domain Eukaryota; kingdom Viridiplantae; phylum Streptophyta; class Magnoliopsida; order Lamiales; family Plantaginaceae; genus Penstemon; species Penstemon barbatus. The sequence continues at coordinate 12,607,266 of CM064877.1, read as the reverse complement.
TGTAGGGACCAACTTAAAGTACTTTATAAATGGTTTCTCAAAATATATCGATCCAAAACGACCTATTTTTTACATATTTAGTGTTTTTTACAGAGTTTATAAAAATACAAAGAGCCTGTTTGTCTCGCTTTTCCAAAAAAAATTTCGGTTTTCGGAAAGGCCAAATAAACAATCCAATCACTTTCCCAATTAATTAGCTACAGTAATTTTTTTCTCAAATCACTTTCCGAAAGGCCAAACAAACAGACCACTTTTCTACTCTATTTCTATTTCTCTCTATACTAGAAAAGTCAACAATTGCGGCTACTTTCCCAAACAACTCTCCCAAAACTCAAACAAACAACATTACGCAAATCGAAATTATTTCTCAAACCTCTACCACTTTCTCAAACCACTCTCCGAAAGACGAGACAAACAGGCCCAAAAAGTTTGGCGCAATAAATATTTCACAGGTATTACCAACAAAACACAGAAAAGTATTTTGCATTTATCCCCCAAAGAATTAGATATTTGATATCAGTCCTAGACAACAGCTAGCAAAACACAACCGTGCTGTCCTAATATTTTAGAAGAAATTACCAACAAAACTACCCCATCTGAAAAATCTGAACCCACGAATTCCAGATTTTTCACCCACCCACTTTTCATATATATAGCAAACGAGAAGAAAGAAAGCAACCAGCAAGAAGGGGGAACATTTTTTTTTTATCTGAAGAAAAAAAATAAGGAAAAAGGGGAAAATGAGTGGGGGAGTGAGTATGACAGCAACCTCTCAATCCTACTCTGTATTTTCACCACCTCGTACCCCATCGGGAATCCACCAACATCGTTGTTCTGTTTCCCCACGCACCTCGCGTGAGCATCCATTGTTTTCCTCCAATCTCAAGCTTTTCTCATCTGGGTCTCCAAAAATCAATTTGAGGTGCAACAGTACTGGTGATTCAGGTACAACCCTTTTCCTTTTTTTTAAATAAAATTTTGCTTGAGATGTGTTTGATTTTATTCCTGCAGTTTCTTTTCATGTGTTTGGTATCAACGAATTGAGAATTTAAAAAATACTTCAAGTTTAGCTTCAATTAGAATTTTCATCACCTCCAAGTATTATTAGCAAATTCTGGAGATGCAATTGGTTTTATACTGAGCATGTTTTTATATGTAATAATTCAAGTTTATTGGTTGGTAATCATTTGGACTACATTTTCTTGAAGAGTGTAAAACTGAAAATTACTTTTATTTGAGACAATATTTAGAACATGAATTTGAAGCTAATTACAGTAATTAGGTTACATTTTGACATATAAGCAAATGTGGATTTGAGATCACAAGTCAACCATGAAATTTTCCCCTAGTTTTTTAAAATGGCAAACATAAGAAAAAAGAATGCCACATTTTGCAGGTGATAATGAGAGCAGAACAATTCTAGATGCATTTTTCTTGGGGAAGGCTGTAGCTGAGGCGTTGAATGAGCGTATAGAGTCGGCTGTGGGTGAGTTTCTGAGCACAGTTGGTAGGTTGCAAGCTGAGCAACAAAAGCAAGTTCAAGAATTTCAGGTATAATATATATCTGGTGTCTCTTAATGAAAAATGCTTTTATTACTTCATATATAACTACACTTTCCGGCCTTATTGCCAGCTTCATCTAGAACTAAAATTATCTGCAAATAAATTGAGCATTTTATAGGGGAAACCTTTAGTTCTCATTTGTCGTTGCATCCTTAATTTTTGAAGCTTCAGGCATTTATCGTGAGTGAAAGAACTACCCACCAATCATTCTATCTATCATCTAAAGTTTCAATTGTAAATTTAATAAAAAATTTAGGATCTATATGAATTGGTTCTGACTCAGTTAGCTTTTTGGTATCGAAAAAATGGTTTGGATGGTTTCAGGCTTTCAGTGAAACCTTTTAAACACCATTTGGATTGGGTTTGGATGTTGGTATTGTGTTTTTTGAAAATTTGAGATATAATTTGGGTTGAGTTTGGATGTTGGGGTTTGAGGGGAAAAGTAGGTGGTAAATGTCGAATCCATATCTTTTACAAATTACACATCTTTCAAACATTAGTGGAATGTTTGCAACAAATATTCTTTTCTGCAAGAATTGTAGATTTGAATTGTTATTTTCATGTTATTGTCGTTGATAAAGCTGTAAATATGATCCTTATGCAAAGTGATGCATCTGCAGGAAGATGTGTTGGAAAAAGCTAGACGAGCCAAAGAGCAAGCAGCACGGGAAGCTTTAGATGCACAAGCTATTGTAACCGACAGATCAACAGTTAATGGTTTTACTACTACCAGATCCTCTACTCCTGGTTCTGTTTCAAAGCCTACCAATGGAGACCTTCTTTCAAGGATGCTAAGCGAGGACTGATTATTAGTAATACTGTTGTATGATTAAGTTCGTAATTCGTACTGTTACTTCTAATGCAGCCTGTCCTCTCAATAAATAGAACATCTGCAAAATTATTACTCCGTATAATACTAGATCTTTCACTCATTACTGATTTTGAGAATGTACTCCGTGGTAAAATGGGTTCTAATACTCTTGTTATCGTTGAACTAAAATTCGATAGCTTCACAGAAACAATTCTGTTTTTTTCCCGGAAATTGAGGGCTAGTTTGAACTAATTTCGACTGGTTCTGGTTTTCCAGATTTTGGTGAGATGATTTAGAACCTTGTACAAGGAAAGAAAGGATGTCCCAGATATCTTCATGCATAATTTACTGATTAGACATTGATTAATCAAGTACGGGGCATATATTAACCGTACACATTTTATTGAAATTCTTCTTATTCAATACTATAGTATTAAAATAATACATTAAATTTAGCATCAATGTAATTCAGATTCAATGAGTTTGAGTAAAATTATAATTTTTAATATTAATATAATACAAAAAAGACTCAAATATATATACACTTCTTGATATTGGTATGGTTAAGTTTTACTAAATGCACACCACTAAGAATTAAGATGGCAGCGAGAACATAAATATCACATATAATTTTATCTATTTATTGAGTTTGAGTCTTTGACAAGTAAAAAATTATCTCTATTAATATACATTAGTTATATAACTATATTCACAATTATTGTAGTATTTGCATTTGTTAAAGAAGAGTTTTAGAATTAAATAGTACAATTGAATTTTAAAAAATTCAAATAATTTATCATTTCATCTATCAATAACAAATATATATTGTTAAATATCATCTTATAATTTTAAAAGTAAGAAAACAAATTTTAAGTTAATACATATATATATTTTTTTTAAAAGAAGATCCCGATTTTAAATTTCGCCTAGAGCCCCTACATTGTCGGTACAGCCCTGCATAAATTATCACAACTCAGGCTTACTTAAGGTTTGACTCGCCTAGAAAGAATGAAGTAATACATAAGTATTTTTTTATCATAACTATTCATTATCCAAATCAACTCCAGAAGGCAGCTCAAATCTATTTTTGATGTTCCCATCAGCCACGACGTCCTCGTTTCCAACATCCATGGTAGCATCTGTAGTGGCATCCTCAACCTTAAAGTCAGAATCATGTTCCATAGCAGCAGATTCTTTATTTTCCTTTTTCCTCCTTTTCTTGTCTGATTTTCTCAACTTAGTATTCAACATTCCTTCCTCTTTATATAGCTTCTTATTTTGCACTCTATTGGTAAATTTATCCTCTCCAGGGACGGAATCCTCTTCGCCAGCTTCCATGGGCTGATCATCATCAACAACGCCTCGAGTCGGAGCTTGTGGCTCCCCAGTACCCTGCAAGAAAAATACTCTAATAAATCCAAAGTGATTGAATATTATAAATAAATAAATAAATAAAGTAGAATTCTTTTAGGCAACACAGTGATTATCTCAAATTGCTGTCTGATTGCTAATTTCAAAAGAAAAAAAAAACTGTGGATTAATGACAAACCTCAACCATCATGTCAAAATTTAATGGACAATTTTTCGGGACTTCAACTGGATTGAAATCATCGACAGATTTCAAACTTCCAATGAATGAAGATTCACCACCGTAAATCTCATCAACATTAAACTCCTTCCCAAGCTCAGTGACTATCTTTGCCTCAGCGACGTCTTCCACGTTCCTAGTGGGAGGCATGGTATAATATGGGATTTTACCTGCAAGTGGCAAAAGAGCATAATATGTATGTTAATTTGAGCTGGCTTGCATTAGAGTTTAATATAGTGCCTTTTATTGATATACAATTCAGCTGGGAGTAGAATATGTCCCATTTACCAATAAATGTAGATAATTGGGCAACCCTAACTTTTTTCAGAGATAAAACTCCAGCTTAAAGATGAAAACCCTATAAATAATTCCTCAATTCTTAGACAAAGATTAGAGTGGTATAGACAAGAGGTTGAGTTTTGGGTTTTTGTGGCTTAGAATTAGTAGAAATGAGCTGAGGGAATGCAGTCTTTTTATTCTTCAACTTGTGATATTTCAATGTTAACTTTGTATTAATGAATTTGTAGCTTAGAGATGACGATCATATGCAAGAGGATTTAACAATGCCTTTCTTTATTTCCTTTATCTTTCCCTGATGCTTAAGCTCAATTTTTAGCCCACTAAATAAAAAATTACAACTAAGGCTAACTATGAGGTAAATCTTCCTATGGTTATAAATCAATTTTATGTGCATTCATGTTGCTTACTATGTATTCTGTTTTTGAATGTTCGACTTATGCACCGAAATAAGACTTCAAATTTGAAGAAAGATGGATCATACCTTCATTCCAATCATGCAAAACAATCCTTGCAGCAGCACCAACATCTACAATACCACCCTTTTTTAGCTTCCCCCTTGCAATAGCAACCTTCTGAAGAAAGTCATCAACAGAATCAAAACTTGGGACCTTGTATAGAGTCACCAATACATTCTCTGGACAAAGCTTTAGAATTTCCTTAACTGCACAGTTTTGAAAACATACATATAATTAAAAAACCGATTATGATACAAGAGATGTAAGCAAACAAAGCATAGACATCCAAGTGCAATTACCAGGAGCAACAGGATCATCTAATTTTTCAATTCTCTTGCAATTTCGAAGAGCAACAGAGGAATCATTTTCTGAAGATTTAAGCATCACAACACCAGGACAGTCCAATAATTTAACATGTTTATCCAGCTGAACTTCTTGCATAGATCTTGTCAGCCCAGGAGTAGCACCAACGTTTACTACGTGAGATCTTTTCAAACTATTAATTAGACTACTTTTACCAACATTAGGCAGACCAATAACTCCCACAGTGACAGATTTCTTGATCTGTGTCAAAATTTGCAATTAGTTTCACCATTTATAAAATAAAAAGAATTGAAGAGACATCATGTCTACTCGGAAAGACAGAGAAAATCAATCAAATGAAAAAAGGGAGAGAGAGGGAGGTTCGACTATGCGTGCAAAGTGAATTAACGAAATAAGGCTACGAAATAATACATCATGGCTTCTTGAGTAGTTTTTCAGCAATTTTATTAATGTTTCAGCCCCCAGACAGTCGCTTGTTTGCAGAAAATTTGTGACGCTTCCTGCCTTTCCAGTCTTACTAGCCTTTGGGGCAGATTTCCACCCGAGGTTCGACTTTTGTTCTTGAGTGCTGCACTTAAATGCAACTGTTGGCGCTTCTTCTCTAAGATACTTGAGCCACTTTTCAACAGCTTCACGAGGGACGAGATCTGGAATGTAATAACCATGGGTGTTAAGGCTGTGTATTACAACTATTGTCCGATAAAGAACCCCAAGTATACGGTTTATGGTAAATAAAGCATTAGCTGAAGTGGTACTCACATATTTTTATGGACTAAACATAAAATGGCAAAAGGAATCTATTCAATAGAAAGTACATCATAAAAAGCTCTAAAGAGCAGACTTGAATAACTTGGCATCAAAAGCCTATTTTAAGGTTTTGCTGGCATATATTATTAACCTCAATGATAGAACAAGCATACCTATTTTGTTGAGGAGCAAAACAAGATGCTTATCGGCTCCTGATCTCATCACCATCTTTTCCATGTCAGCACAACGGGTACCTAACGGATCTCGAGCATCAAGAACTTCTAGAATGACATCAGAAGCATCAATAACTTTGACCAACTCCTTGTAAAAAGCTCTTTCTGAATGGTCCGCTACAAATTTAGGAAACATTTTAACCCCAATTAGAAGAGCAGAACACCAGAAAATGACAAAAGAACTCCTCCAAACCAAAAGACAATGGTTAGTCTGTTGCATACCACGGTTTCTAGTAGTTCCAATGGAATCTTCGGTAACCCTTTCCTCTCCAACAGAGCTCTGTTCTTCCATGTTTTCATCGTCCAACATACCCAGTTTTCTCTTTTGAGTCTAAAATAGCAATCAAAGTGTCATATGTAGGCAGATAAACAATACAAAAAAATGAAACAACAATGCATCAGTTCCAATGAACACACTTCTACTTTAACTAATACCAGAGTCTTTAGCACCAGAATCTTTATTTGTGAATACAATTAATATAAAGATGCAAGTACACTAAAATCATTATCGAGGATAAACTTCCTCCAGAGGACATCTAATACTGATTCTGTTCAGGTAGCAAGCAAAGAGGTTCGTAAATGCGTGTGAGTAATTCCAGGTAAACATAACTCAAAGGAGCCACATTATCATACAGCATACAAACATAAAACATTTACGAAAGCAACAATTCTTTCATACCAGCATTTACAACCCTTATTGAAAAACAACCTGTTGAGGAAATATCCTTAAAGTGGATTTTGCTCCTCTATATTTTCCGGCCAAGTAAATGCTAGAAAGTTTTCTATAATTTTATATAACAATTGGAAAAAAATTGTAAATCAAAGAAAATTTGAATAGAAACTATTCTGTAGTTTTTGTAGTTTTGTTTAGATTGACCCACAAACAAACAAGATATATTGGATGAAGAGAGGAAGTTTATAGATAGAGTCATGTAAGATTAGAAAATGGAAGTAAAGTACCCTCTCTTGGCGGGCAGCTTTCTGGTCATTGAGTTGTTGAATTTTGCTTTGGCGGCGGGCTTCGAGGGCCTGGAGCTCTTCTTCGTTCAAGGGCAAGTCATTGGGTATTTCTGGATCTTTTTCGACTTTAGTCTTAGTATTATTGTTGAAACCCAATTTTTTGGCTTCTTTGGCCTTCTTCTTGTGGTGCTCCTTCACTTTCTTCAATATCTTGTGTTTCTTCCTCAATGGAACCCTCTTGCTCTTGCTCTCTGTCAAAACAAGCATTCAAAAATATTATCATTACTATTTTTATACAGGAATTGAGAAAGTGAATCGTAATATATGAATTGAAAGTCACTGACTTTTGCCTCCCTTCACCATGTTCGGATTTTGAGTTGGAGAAAAGAAATGGAGTTTGGACGGGAAGGGTTTTAGGGGGTGGAGCAAGAGAAATTAGGGTTTTATTTGCTGCTGAGCTGATATTACTGTTATAATTAGTTGCCAACTACCCTGAAATTAAAAAAAAAAAAAAAAAAAAAACCGTTGCAAAAACATTTGATGGGGTGAGAGAGGCTCGAACTCTCGACCTCAGGATCACTCAGAAGCTATGAGACCTACGCGCTAGCCAACTGCGCCACCACCCCGGTTGCTATAGAAAGCTAATGACACATACATATTCAAATATTATAGTTTAAACAATCTTTTTTCCCCTTTCTTTTACAATATTTGTCTATATTTCACTATATAAAAAAAAAGACATGTCATGGTGCAATATTTTTATTTTTATTTTTTATTTATCCTTAATATTCTACTTACGTAGTTTTTTGACTCGCTCATTTTTATCATTACATTCATTAATAAAAATTACAAACAGACCTAACTTTAATAAAGTAAATCTGGACCACCTCTTTAATTTGTCACGGACTATTGTCTGGTAAATCTTGGGATGAGAATGATAATAATTTATTATCTTGAGTAACAAAAGAATGGTTACTCAAGAATGATTTTATGTGTTAGAACAATTATTCCACATGTTTTTCATTATGCTTTTTTATGTATCATCATAAAGTATGAAGAAAGATCAAGAGTAAAAAAAAAAAAAGGACAACCTTCTATTGAAATAATTAAATTGAGGAGAAATTGTAGTATTAATATTTCTGAGTGGTTTGGGCCAAAGCCCGTTTAATAACTGAGAAAGTTTGCAGGCCGACCAGGCAGGCTTTCTATCTCAACCCAACGAACGTCTCAGTTTCCAGTTTCCAGTTTCCACCTGTGAATCACTCCAGCTCTTTAATCGTCGATCGATTTTTTCTGTATTAACTGATTTGGGTTTTCTGACGTATCAAGTATTTCCGTACCTTACTATTGGAAATGAAATGATTGGGTATTTGAATTAATTATGTTTTTCAATGGTGTTGCAAGTGAAGGGTGAACTGGAAATATTTCTTCTTGGGCATTTATGCACTCTAGCTCCAAATCTAGTAGTAGTTTGAAGTGTATTTTGTCTTTACAAATTGGGATTCATAATATGTTAGTGTCCTTAGATTAGATATTTTATGCTTCAAGATTGCAATCATTAAGTTAGATTGATGATTTTTGTAGGTTTTTAATTTGAATGCTGATGCTAATTGAGCATTATTCTTCACAATGTATAAGCCACAGAAAATGCTGTTCAATTATATTGTTTCAGAGATGTATGAGGTAAAATCTTTGCAAAATGGTTTTGGCGTAATCTTATTATTCATTAGAGCTCAAGATATTTAGATATTCTGACTATGTAATTGAATCTCATATTTGCCTCAATTTTATATTTATTTTTTGTGTTTTATTCCTCATAAAAGAGTGTGGCTTGTTTAGTGCTTTTTTTAGTTATGTCTTCTGGTTAACGTACAAATGTTGATTGTTTTTGTATAGTATGTTATTGTTACACAATATATGGGGGTTTAATTACATGCTTTTGAAATTTTAAGCATTAAGCCTCTTGATGCCTAGATTAACTAGTATTATATTTTTATGAAAATATGTAGCCTTTAGGAGCTATTGTTCTCTGCATTAGAAAACTGCAAGCCCATTGCTCCTCACTTGAAAAAGTATCAATACAAGTCCAAAACAAGAGACTCTTAAGTCTTATGGTTTGACATATATCTAATATGCCTAAAGATTTTGTTTCTTTAATTGCAGTGCATTTACCAAAGATGATGAGGTTTACTTGCAGTTTGCCTGGGGAGTCAATAATTTAAATGGATACAACAAAACAATTGAAAATATCAAAAAGTCATGCGATGCAGAATTGATATATGCCTTTAAATTTGATTCTTCCAGGTAAAATGAGCTGCAAATTCTGTTTGTTCAAAAAGTTTCAATGGTTGATAACTAGATATGTATTTGTTTATTTCCATGCCAAATGGATTTCTATTCTTTATCTACATTTGCATTTGAACAGTTTGGCATCTTTCTTGTTGAGCATCTCAATTGAACGGACATGTATAAATCAGTGATGAAGTTGGCATCATCCTGGCGGGGTCAGTTGATCACACTTGGATGAAATTATTCTAATATAAATAAAATTTAGATTAGTTGTTAAAGGTTTATTTTGTTTAAGCCTACCAAAATAGTTAGAATAAAGAAATATGATAGGTTTGGGGGAGGAAATTACAACTTAGATTAGAAACCAAGATGTTAAAAGAAAAAAGAAAAAGAAAAACAATTTAATAACTCAAAACTATTTCATGGTCATACAGACACAGAAGTATTTCAACCAAAACTATAAGTTATACTATATTACTCATTGTCATATAGTCGCTGAAGTATTTCAACCAAAACTATAAGGTATACTACATTAGTACAACAATATATTGACGCACACAATCCCTACTTAATCTCTATTATGAGAGGAAAAAAATCATTTTGGAAATGCTTGCCAAGCCTTTCCTTTTCCCCAAACGAGTATATAACTATATACATCAGTATTGGAGTGTGATCCAACAAGATCCTCAGTGTGCCTCTATGCTTGAATCTGCAGGAAAGGCGGTTATTATAATTGTAGCTCCTTTATCCAGCAAAGTAACCATATTATTTTTTCTATCCCATTTCAGTTTTTTTTTTTTTTTTTTTTCCCTACTTAAAATGGAGATAATTTTATCCCTTTGCATGCATGGTTAATTGATAGTGATACTTGTGGATGCCCATCATCACTGTGTTATCTCAAATCATTCTGCTCTAAACATCCATTGAAAATTCAAGTTTTGCAGCTCACTGACTTTTGTTCTCATGAATTATGTCGGGAAGTCAGAAAGATGAGGTGGTCTTTTGGCTGAATTTTATGAAATGGGAATATCTTTGAAATGTTATGGCCTTGAACCAAAATTACTATTCGAAGAAATCATGGGAATTCAATTTGTTTTCATGGGCTAAGTTGCCTTGTAATTCTTAATGTTTTGGTACTCTCCAAATTTTGGAATTTATTTTACTTTCATCTACTGAATCCCCATACTCACCTAGAAGCATACGTTAACAAAATCCATTAGGGGCTGAGAGCACTTTTGTATGAACAGAGGCGAAGAACAAGCAGATTTTTTATCTGTTATTGCTTCCGACCACAAGGTCCATGCAACACTAGACATGATCAATGTATGAATTTTCCAAGACCTATTGAGTGATTGTGGGTATCCTCTTGAGGCAATGTGCTTGATGATGAATTTTCTATCTGTTATTGCTTTTGACCGTTCCTCATTCTGCACCTATAATCTCATACTTTTTTGCAGTCATCGTGCATGTCAAACTCTAAAGTAAGTATGTCCACTCTTATGATCACTTGTTAAATAGTTTCTCCAGTTTTGTATAATCTCATACCAGTAGTTTCTCGGAGTTCCAATTCATGGTTAGATATCCATTCTTTTTTATTGCAGGAGATACTAACTACTTCAGTCTATTTCTTGATCAACTGGTTGCTATCGTCATGCCACGTGCAACTGTTGCTAAGCTAAGGTAATTAATCTCTGTTATTTTATTTAGCTTATTTTGGATAAGGATCTTTTTTTTTATGAAATAAGATCCATTGGATCTCTGTATTGATATTAAACAGAGTCGAATTTGTATTAAATTTCCACTCGATTGACAACCCCAACTACAAAGGAGGCGTTTGGTAGCCCACACAAATTATGCTCTGATAAAGTCAAGTTTCTGATTATAATCTTGCATGTTGCAACAAGGCTACTAATTCACAAACTTGATGGGCATGATGATTGGTCTTCCAGTTCCAGATTAGCAGCCCAATCCCCCAGATTCAAGTTTGGTAGCCCGGATTGGAGTTCAGTGGAGTGAGAAGAACTGATTGTTTATTGAGCCTTAAAGTGATTCCAAAAGTTAGACACAACATGCAAGTGAAAGCAACATTCCTTTGACTGAAAAGTAAGTTGTTATCAAGGTACTAATAAGATAATGTAGAACTTATATTCCAAAAGGCTATTTCACATGCATAATAAAATATCCAAAGATAGTGGTTCGTTAGCGATTTCACACTTGGTATTTCGATTGCCCTCATTTTCGTTTATTATAATAATCGGGGGCGTTGAGTATTAGAGCTTGATATATGACCCAATTAGAAACTCTTGTAAAACTCTTTCTTTATCATATACGAATGAATATATGAAAAATTTGTGTGTTCGTGTTTGTTCATTTTGCTTTTTATGGGATTGGATTATTTGTTCTTAATTTGGTTTAGAAAGCAATGGTGAGAAAACGACAGGCAATAGCTAAAACAAAAGATAATAATCCTTCTACTTATGCCCTACCATCTTTACACGGCAATATCGTTTCCTTTCCCAAAGAAACTTGTTGATTTACACTAAACCGTTTTCTAAATTCCCATGTTCTACAAAGTGGGATCTCAAATTTCCTACTAGGATAGCTTGTAGGCATATATGTTTGGAGAAAGAAAAGGTGTGTGAATTGATAGACATACTATATGGCATGGTCTCATTAAGGAAAAACAGTTGATAGAGAGGTGATGGCTAATTGTGAAATGAAAGGTAAATTATGGAAGAAAAAAGGCATCCAGGCCTGGTAGATGGAAAATCACTTTCAAGACAATTCATTTCGTCTGTATGTTTCGGGTGTTGCATGCTATCGTTGTTTAATTATTAATCAATTATTGTTACATTTTTTTTAAGTGAAATAAAATTACATAATTACATAAATATTATTACAATTTAGAAAATCAACTGACGAATATTAATATCAAACTAGCTAGTAGAATACCCATATTAACATTATTTTATTTTTTGTTTATAACTTTTTTAATTATTAGGGGGAAGGGGGAGGTGGGAGGGGCCTGTACATGTATCTTTAGTGGGACTGGAAACCATGCATTGCTGAATCGGGTCCAATATATCTTAGCAGATTTTAAATGGGGAAAAAAGGTTTACACTCTTCTGGGCCCTGCCCATTTTTATTTCAATAGCCAGCTCCTTTATTGCTTTAGTGAAAGCAACGTTGAGGGATATTGTGGACAAGAAACTATTTATGTTTCATTAAGAAATTCGTTGTTAATTTCATTCATAGATTCAGACGTTGGTATTAAATTATTATTTAGATCACGAGATGACATTTTTTTTTTTTTTTTTTGCACCTTAGTTAATTGTGTTTTCTACGAGGGCTTGTATATAATTAATTTCCCAATTTTTGCATGTCATTTTTACTTAATTAGGAGCTATGTTAATTAATTTGATATGATTTTCAATTAATGTAAGATAATTAAATGATTATTATATTAATATCATTACGTCAATATAAATAGATCACAAATTTGTTATAATCAAATTATAAAGAAAATCAAGTATTAAATTTGAAGAAAAACCTACATTATGTGTGCATACATGCATTATTAATTTATAAATTGATGCATGTATTGTATATTTTCATTTTTGAGAAGGCCAAATTAAAATTATACAAACTAGCCAGCAATAAAAGATTTCATGCCATTTATACAATATTTTTACATGATCTGTCTTCCTTAAATTTCATATAATATTTTTTAGACAAACAATGAACTTTAATTTCCATTTAATATGAATGTCCGATGGTACTAATTTTCCCTACAGGTATGGGTGCTTCATTGGAAGATCAAAATGATTTGATATGATATTCTTATGTTTTCTATTCTATTGAAGTTAGTAAGAGCCTATGTTTTTTTTAACAGAGAATTTCTTCATTTCTTTGCAAACGTATTAATCTAAAAGAAAAAATAATGCCATGAGTTATAAATAAACCTACTATTTTTAAAAAGTTCACAAAGTAGCGGACTCAGGTTCGAATCCCTGTTAGGAGAGATACTTACTTAATGTGCCCAACCTGTCTAGAAAGGAATTAATTAAACACTTGGGAAATAAAATAAAAAATAAAAAAAGTTCCATTAAAGTTATGCATGTGCCATACTTTGTCTTTATTTTCCTTAAACTGGGGGTGTGACAAAGTCCTAAACTAGTTCGATCAAATAGATCCAAATGGAGTGGTTTTAATTTCAAAGGTGAAGATTTTGATTTGACACACCATAGCAAGAAATATACACTACGTACGTAATTTGTTTAATACTCTAATCGCAATATGGTCCACAATAATTTCGTAGTATCATAATGTATATATATATATATAGTGAAAGCATAATTTATAAATTAAAATACTGATCTCAAATAAAATTATGTTTATATTTTATGATCTAAAAATTTAATATTTAATTGAATATGATGAAGATTAATTTGTTTGGTACGTGGAAGGAACAGAAATTCATGATCGAAGAGCTAGCTGGGTCCAGTTTGTTGGTTCTACTGTCCGATGCACTCAAAGAAAAAAAAAATACCCCACAAAATTCAAAAAGTAGGCTTCCAACAAATTCATTAGGAGTAATTAGTATATGAGTACTCACCGCACGAACGTGAAAAGAATATGTAGATATTTAATTAATATATATATATATATATATATATATATATATATATATATATATATATATAGGTTGTAAACATAATTAATTTAATTATGCTAGCTTCTTGGAATTGCGATGATTCTGATGCCAAATAATTGCTCTAATTCTCTTCACAATCTGGAATTCCTTTTGTGCAGATATGATGAGAATAAATTTGAGAGGGTGATCAGAATAAAATAAGATTTTGTCGATGCACTTTATAAATTCATGTGTTTGAATTTGTTTAGGTCTCGTCGCTTGGAGAAAACCCACCCCTAAACTAATGAAAAACATCATTTAATTTAAATCCGATTAATTAAATTGATTGATGATATGATATAGTTGTTTAGTGATTAATAATCAAATATCTAACACAACACAAGCATTAATTGCAGTATAGGCAGTATAATTATTACACGTGAACTTAATTAGCATACATTAATTTGGAATACAAAAGTACATGTAAAAGACAACGTTAAAAATATAATAGAGAAGTTAAAAATCATTGCTAATAATCTTTTGGTGATTAAAAAAAAAAAATAATGCACTCGATCAGTGATGTTTGTGATAATAATGAGGTCAGTTTCGCTGACTTTGGAGACAGAATGTCGAGGAAAGAGAGGAAAATGGGCACATGAGAGTAGGTACCTTTAATTTGAAACTTGCGTTTGAGGGTTAATTAATTACGGAGTATATCTTTTCTCCAATATTTGACTTATTTTTTTTTATTTTTTTTTGCCTAGCTCTTATTATATAATTAATTAATTGGTTGCGCGTTGTGCTCTTGAATCAATAGCATGCTTAATTTGTGGTGTGGTGACATATATATTTTGTCATCGATCAGTTGTTATTAAATAGGAGTATATATATATATATATATATATATATATATATATATATATATATATATATATATGTGGTACGTACTATACTAATTAATTACTATATATGGTGTATTCAACAAAATTAATATTTTAATTTTTATCCAATTATTTTAGTATATAATCTTTAGATTTTTCTTTTCTTTTCAACTTGGAATGCATATATATTAATTAATTAGTAGCTAGCTATGTCAATCTCTGAACTTCACTGTTAATATATATATAGTAGGTAGGTCAATCTTAGTATAATGATTGGAGCAATGCTTGAGTAATGATGTCCAAATTAGTAATTATTGCACCATATCGATCGATCATTAACTATGAAAAGCCATATAATGTCTAGCATATCTCAAAGTCAATTTGCCACAAACATATATTCAGAAATGATATCAAATTTGTTGATGACAACAATTGACTAAAACACAAAATGAATATTTATATTAATTATAATTAAATCTAGCTAGATTAACTATAGTCTAGATACCCTTAAATTGCAACACGTACTTTATACATGTAATTACATGAAATGTGGCCCCAAAGACAATTAAATTAAATTATATTAATATTTTTTCACCAATGTTGAAGTTCTTTCAAGCAATCGGCAATATATCCGCAGGTTGTAAAACCTCAAAAGAGGAGATAAAGTGGCGATCCAACGACGTGCATCTATATATATGACACAAATTCATATAAACTTATATAAGGTACGTATCCAATTAATCCGAAATTTTACAAGTGATACAGTTCGTTTCTTCTGATTTAATGCGAGAAAAATAGAGTGGGCTAGGGGAAAATTGAATGCGTAATAATTATACGCATAAGAATGAAAGAATATTATTTTTTTTTTCCTATGAATTAAAGAACAAAGCAAGGAAGAAACAGGCTAAATTTCCAAACGTACTATTTTCTTTTTTTTTTTTTCTGAAGAAAGAAAAAGGCACCATTATAAATTCTAAACCTCTTGTCTTATCTTGATATTTTCTTAGCATAAATTTCCCAGCGTAAATATATAAGAGCATGACCCATGTATTCAATTGTGGGGTGGGGGAGGGGGGAGATAATATATATTACCATCGTGGACCCACTCATATTTCTTAATTCTAAAAAATGGAAATAGGGGATATTAGCGATCACATAAACAAGGCTTTATCAACGAAATAGCTAAGGAACTGAGGAATCAATGAAATGGAGAACAAAATTGTACATTAGGATAAATGATCTTAAGAGCTTAATACTTAATACCAGTCTTTTTAAAATCGGATTAGTCATTGAACCGAAAGTCCTACTAATTACTGGTTCAATCGGTTACATCGGGTCGACCACTGGTTCGATCGGTATAATCGGTGTGACTTTATTATTATGTAATATATATATATATATATATATATATATATATATATATATCGATTATCTAAAATACAATTATAATTCAAAAAATTATCATTCTTTGTCAATATAAATTTTTATTGTTTCATGCAAATAATCAAAATGTCTTAAAAATTAAGATCAATGTCAAAAATATAAACCTCAAGTATCCCTAAAAGATACATACATTCAAAACAAGACAACAAAATTAAAAGTTCATCTCATTTTCAAAGTTTTGGTTTGTTCATTTGGGTTCTATTGTTGTAATTTGATGTTTATATGGTAATTGATTTGCATAATGTCATACACAAAATAATATTATTCACAATGAAGAGAAAATTGTTATGTACTTCTTTATGTAAAAAAAATGTAATATTGTATTGATTGTTAAAACACTAAAATAATGAATGTTTTCAGTTAAAATATATAAATGTAATTCTATTAAATGTTAAACAAGAGTTCAAATAATAATAATAACAAAAAATCTCTAAATTTAAAAAGAAAAGCTGATTTTATCTGTTTTGGAGCTGGTTTTACCAGTTCGAACTGGTTAATTAGGAGACTGGTTTTTAGAGGTAAATCGGACCGAACTGGGGACCGATTAGCGGTTAAACCGGGCCAACCGACAGGTCCGGTCCGTTTTTCAAAACACTGCTTAATACAATTAGTTATAATTGTGAATGCTAATGTACATAGGGAAATTAAATATATGATTCATCACTCGAATTGTTACAAAAGAATATTATAGCACATGTTTTATGATCGATCGTCGATCTGTTTTATTCAACTGTCATAAATTATTAAAAATCTAACGTTTCAAATTTAATACGACCTTAAAAATAAAGGAAAAGCACAAAACCCACATCCCATTTCGCGCGTGGTTGGAGCAAGACTGAGGACATTCCAATCGCGAGGCCAACCTCGCCATGACGATATTCTTTCGTCAATGCGAGCGTCAGCTCCAACATCGAATTTATGGTGCTTAATTGAACAACTAACTGATTTAATTGAAAGTCAACATACAAACTCGATCCAATAAACCTAATTGGATGTCGAACCCATAATAATATTTATATGGCAAGAGCAACACAGTTATTTTATTTTGCGATTGGATGAGTTTGACTGAGTAGTGGTGAATTTATTAGAATTCACCATATGGATTGGGTTAAGTCCACTTACTTGACTTGGGCCTAACTCAACCTCAAAAGCTAGCTTGTAAGGTGAAGATTGCTCAATGCGTTATAAGGTAGACTTAACTATTGTTTTCAACCAGTTAAAAAATGTGGCATGGGCAAAAGAGTCATTAATTTAAAACTCATAAATTTGGCAGGTTCTTTTTCATAAATGCAAACACATCTGCACATGCACTAGTACTAGTAGTAGTAGTAAGCGTCCGTCCATGGTAATTAGTTAAATAGAAACAAAAGATGTGTATGAAATTTCGGACCTTCCTCCTATCCATTCACCAGCACTTGTACAACTTTTATTGAACCTACCTATAAATCTCCCCGCCCATTTCTCTTTCTCTTAATATATATATATACAGTACTACTACTACTATTAACTTAATTAATTTTCTTTTCTAGCTTGTGTTGGTTAATGGATATTGATCTCTTGTGGGATCTTGGGGGGTGCAATTTAATTTCATATAAAAATAATAATAATAATAATAATAATTGCATGGCACCACTACTCAAATTCAAGTCACCAATACCATCATCTTCATATGTTGTTGAATCCTCCACAAGATCCCAATACCATTTTATGTTTCTCCTTTTAACTACCCTTTTCTTTATCCTTGTGAACTCCTCCACCTCATCACCAAACATGGTGGCGGCCGCGGCGGCTTTGACTACTTCTCCATCTCTTCAAACAACTTCTACTCTTTTCGCAGATTCTAATTCGGCTAAAACGACTGATCAGTTTCACACCAGAAGAAGGGAGATTAATAAACATGCAGCTGGTGGGGGTGGTGGTTATTATAAATCTAAAGGGAAATTAGGTGGTCGTGGTGAATTTGAAGCAAGTGATCATGAAGTACCCAGTGGACCAAACCCTATTTCCAACAGGTAATTAATTAATTAAATTAATTAAGAGGAAGGAGCAAACTGTGCTCTGAGATGATATATTGTGGGGGAAGAAATATTTGAAATTGAGTTTATTGTTATTAATATTAATAATAATAATAATAGTTGTTCTATATATCTTTTTCTATGATCATTAATTAATTATATATATAAATATCTCAGTAGCCTTTAATAATTAATACTTGTCCTCAGTGACAAGTTTAATTGTTGGTTTAATTTTTGTTGTCATCTTCATCTCTTCTTCTTCTTCTAAGTTCTACCTCTTTTTGATTGAGCAAACTTCCAATATAATCAAGAAAAAACAGAAGGCTTTAATTCTCGATTCGTAGAATCGAGCATGAAGTTTTCGTTCTGTCTATGTCAGATCATGAATCACGTAACTGTATCTAATTTCCAAACAATCTCCATTTATATGCAACTTCTCATTTTGTTTGGTTTTGTTGAGAAAGGAATTCAAAGGAGAGGGGGATTCATGGAAATTTTATGTTTGTATAAATGGAAAAAATTATTTTTTATTCTTTTGAATTTTGCTATATTGAACATATTCACTACTGCGTCTAGTATTTGTTTATTTAAAAGATATTTAGTACAAATTGGATTTGTAGTTTAGGGTTTCAGTGCCAAATAATTACCACAAGGGAGGTTCAAAACTGACAATGGTAGTTGAATACTTTTTTTTTTTTTTTTTTTTCATTTGGTCTTAGCAATTATCTCAATGAAATTTGGACTTTACTTTTGTCTTTTCAAACACAAAATCCAAGAAAAGAAAGAAAAGCTGATTAGACACCAAAGACATTAATAATATCATCACAACCCATCATCTATCAATCATCATACTTTGATAGAACTTTGATTTCATTCTATGTTCACTCACTTAATTAAATAACACCATATACATTTTTTAATTTAAAATCTGAAAAAATATTCATATAATATATTCGACATAGCTCAAAAATATTAATTATATAATATTTTAAATTTGAATATCCATGTGAAATTAAAATAAAACACACACACATATTCTTTAATTAAAATGGCTTCTTAGAGGTACAAGAAAACTTGAGATTGGATTCTAATAGGAAATATCTTTTGGTTTCACTATTTGGGACTTGGATTTTGATTTAAAGTTGGATTATATGATTCTATTATTGTTATTCCCTTCTTTTTATATTATTTGTTGTTTTGACCCAAAAAAATTATTATTTGTCATTTTAAGTTTAATACAATTTTTTCCTTCCAGATTTACTCTATCATATTAAATTTTCTAACTTCTAATTAGAAGCGGAGAGAGAGAGAAATAATTAATACTCCAGTGAGGGTATTTAAAATTTTTTATTTTCATATGATATTTATTTAATAAGTTTATTAATTGTGCCACTATTAAAAACGATGAATAATAGTATGAAATTGAGGGAGTAATATGTAATAATCAATTATGTACGAATAAAGCTTTTGCAGTTGAAAGTTTGTCTCTTGCCATTAATTGGTCAAGGTAATTTTCCTCATTTCACGTACCTAAATTTTTCCTAACTCGACACAGGAAACTTAATTAGTTGAGTGCTTTATTTAAACAATGAAAAATAAAAATATTAACCGACAAACTTCAATTGGAAGCTCTGTCAAAGTGCTTTTTCGGGTCACTCCAAAAAAGGGGTCCTTAAGATTTCAGGTCTACGTCCAGGAAAAATGGACTTTCCCTTTTCTCGTTTGTGGAGAAAATAAAGTAAAAAAGAACTAGCTAGCTAATTGCCATTCTTTTGATACAATTGAATTAGTCTTGCTTGAATTTGATATGGATTGTGTTTTGATCCCGGAAAATTTAGATGTCAGATATGAATTCGAATCCAAATAAGATTCAAGGTTTTCAACCCGATCATTTTTATGAAAGGTGTTAGACAAAAGACCACATCGTTATATTGCAATCTTTTCCGAGTAGATCGATCACAAGAATAACTTGGACGACAACTTTATTAGTTAATTATACGACAGAATGGTACAATAGTATTAATACATTTTACCTTACTCATAATAATGTCGGATAATACATAATAGAATCAAAATTATATCAAAACCGTTGTCGATCGATCAGTATACCAATAATGTACTAACTATTGCGGATTAGAGGAGCACGTTCATTACATTAAGATGCACTTGTATACCTATATAGTACGTAGGAGATGCTAGCAATTATGTGACATACAGCTGAAAGTTGCTGCTTAGTGATCAATAATTCAACGAGGATAGTATTAAAGTTAAATAAAATGAGATTTTCTGTAACATCTTCCATTCTTCTAAATTCATAATTAGATTACAAATCAACACAGCTACTCAAAATTTAAACTTAAATATTCTAGTGCGTGTGCATCATATTTAGGAAGAATCTGAGTTGAAACAGTTCATGCTCTAATCTATTATCTGTATACCAAAAAATCACAAACAAAGTAATAAAACATAAATTTGTTGCTGTCTTACAAATTTTAATATTTACCACGTGTACTTCATTTGAAATGTTACCTGAACGGTATTTTTTTCCCGTTCTTGGATTTATTCTACAAAAGCTCATTCAAACTCGGTATTTTTTAAAATCAAATAAGCTCTCAATCAAAGTCAGTGTCAAGAAGAAAATCATACCAAATTTGAGAAATAAATTATTCCACTCGTTTACTCTGTATATGCCTAGTCTGCTTCTACTTCACAATGGAAAGATTATTATGAAAGAATTAAACATGTCCTGGAACAATAATGTTACAACTGCATCGCCTAAACACAAAATATAGGGCACTTACAGATTAATGTTAACTTTCACAGAGGATTCAGTTAAAATTATATCTTTGGAATTATCTGCTTTCGGGTGGTCAAGAGAATTAAACTTGAGCCTAACGTTCAGAGGTCTGATAAATATTTGTTCTTCAAGATCTCTGTTCGTCATTGTTAAAAGCTTCACAAGATCTTTTCTGAACCTTCCCTTTGGGTCTAACACATCAGCTATGCTTTCTGCTTTCTTCTCTTGACTATCAAAAGGTAAATCTGTATTCTTTTTCAGCCTCAAGTAAAGTGCAGCATAAATGATAACCTAGACGATCCAAAAACAAGAAAAAATAAGTCTAATTAGAAGGAATATTTTAGGTTTCAAGCATGTGCCATGCTGAAGATGATCGCGGCTTCGTTTGTGAGTCAAGGCATTTATTGTCAATTTTTCTCAATATTCGGAATAAATTAAGTTGACAGAATTTCTTCAAGAATCTTAAAATCCTAAGGCTAAAGCTATGTTTGATGAATTTTAGTGAGTAAAACGCTAAGTGCATCGAATGTTATGACATTGGTTTTCATGTTTTGTTTATTTTCATTTTCCTTTTAGTTTACTCGTCGAAATCTAAGAACCAAACATTGTACCTCACTTGTTCCGGGACTAGTGTTGATTGTGCAACTAAAGCGGACTTTTCCTTCTTGCATTTCATCGACTGCCAGTCTGTTTTCTTCTTCATTGAGTTCTTCTTCTTCTTCTTCTTGAATAAAGCTAAGGTTATCAATTTCATCATACCATTGTTGAGCAAGACCCATCTGAACAAGTGGATGGTACGGGAGATCAAATTAAACAGCAGCTTAACACTCTGAACATATAGAAACACTGGCATCATGTGCAAAGAGTTAGCAAATTAAATACCTTTTCAGTTGATTCAGCTTTGTTGTCTATCCCCAAGACTTCGGCAGCTGCTCCTCTTGCCTGCCGCCATATACATCCTTCTTGCGGTAGTTCCACTAGATCGGTGTTTTGAGGGATATTGATATCAAACTCTATATCAACTCTTCCTGAGACATAAAGGGTATACTCATTTACCAGGGCATGAAATATTGTATTTAGATTCACAAGAAATGTTCCAAGAAAGAGGTCGTAACTTGAAGGACCAAAATAAACCAAGTGTTACATGTAACATTTAAATAAGTGATGCAGGAAAAGTTCAGACAATGGAGTCAACGTAACATTCCATGTATCTTTGCACATATTAGTCTTGCTAGTCTTGAATACGCACTCCAAGCTAAAGTTTTCTTAAAGTGAAGAGATTATATTAAAGCATTTAAGAGTAAGACATTAAAAAAAAAATCTAATATCAACACTTAGATGGTTAAATTGTGTTTCCATCTTCAAGAGCTTAAACAAAGTGAAGTACTTTTTAGCCTATCGTAAGACCAGAGCTCAACTACGAAACAAAGATGCACCAACATGATCCATACAACTCTCAGACAATTCAGTCTTTTATAACTTTAATTATTATAAATAACAAACACTGTGACGAAGCTGCTGCTATTTTCTACTATTTTACTAAGAGTAAGGCGGTAATATCTATTTTGATATCCAGAAGAAGATTAATTATTTTCCTGGAAAACTGAAAATGGACAATGGACTGCTGAACAGATGTCATTGAAGCCCCAAACCCTCCCACTGCCATCTTCTTAGAGGTGAATTTCTCAAACTTTAACCATGGTCATGAACATGTATAATTAGACGAAGCCAATCGGATCCTACCCTAAAAAAGAAATTGTGTAAAGAGAAATTGGATTGAAAAATTGCAATATATGTTCATGAGAGGCTGCAACATCAATGTCTGGAGGACAGTAACGAAGTATCAGACAGTATGAAAAGTATTTTAAATGCAATTCTCATCACAGAAAAGCTCTATAATGAAATTCTTGAAAACAGCAGTAATTCCAGTAGATTGCTTAGGTCACATTTTTTACCCATCAACATGGTTATCTTCAATCTTCGAAAATCGCAAAACCTACCCTAATTATTTCTACCAATATTAGATAAGAAGAATATAACTGTGTTTTAAAATGGTGATAGAGTTCCATGTCTAAATGAACACCGTGAAACTGTTTATAAAATTCTTGGTGCAGCCACATTCTCTATTTGCATATTTCTGGAGTACAAAGGACATTAAGAACACAACGCCAAAAAAATTGGATAAATGATGAAACGTTACTGACATTAGAATTCTGAATGGAACGATGTATATAGTTAACAAGGTTAGATCCATTAAATGACCTATAAGTAGTTAACAACAAGAAAAATAACCCTACAGGAATAGGGAACTTGTACCTTCATATTGAAAGAATTACCTGGCAATAAGCGGAAATGTTGTAAATGATCAAGGTCTATTCCTGATAGACCGCCATGACTGTTAATATTAATAAATCAAAGGTAAAACTAGTTCAGAGAAAATCAACACAAAAATTCACGGTAACAGTTTGTAGTGTACTACTTACGTGGCATAAACTCGCTCTAGAGGGGTTGAGAGCCAATAAGGAAGCCCAAGGATTCCAAAATTTGAGAAGCCAAAGCTGGTTGGAGAGCCAGATTCCTTGCTGAACTTAAGAACCTTCTGACCAACTTCAATAGATAAACTTGTCAAAATTGATTCATAAATAAAAATGAAGACAAAAAATGAAGATGAAGTATAAGTAATTAAAAGTTTGGGTACCGGTATCGCAGAATACTACATAGTCCTGACAACTTGTCACAGAAGACATAAGACCAGCATATGGAATTCCCTTGAATGAACAATTAGTATCAGTTTGCTGCTGTAACCAACCAGCAGATATCTGCGTCAATGGCATAGTTTTCTCCAGAATCATCGGCCCACAGATCTCCAAAATCTTTGAAGATCCTTTCAGGTAACGACAAGTTAGTACAAGGAGAGTGACCACATTGTTTAGGAAAAAAGAAAAGCTTCATACCTTTTACAACTTCCTTGATAATGCCTGATTCCAAATCTATGATCCATAAAGTTCCAAAGCTGCAAATACAAGTGACTACAGGAAATTTTACAATTTGAAACAAAGAGAATCGACATGCAAAGAGTGTCGTGCACCAATGAGAAAATATTTTTAAGTTCTTTCTTTGTTTTCAAGGGTGGAGGGACTAGGGGTTGCTGCTGACTCAGTAAGGTTCCATATAGACATATTGCCACATATCTAATTTCAGCAGGCTGTGTTACGCAGACCTCATATAAACTTTGTTTTGATGCGTTCTTCACCGCAGATTGCGCAAAAGTGCTGAAGTAAATATGCTAGCACGACTCTTAGTTCTTTCAGTGAAAATATTAAAATCATATGAATTACTGACCTCAGAGAGTGCAAATGCAATCCCGACTTTTCGGTTCATTTTCTTAACTATCAACGTGATATGAATTATTGACCTCAGAGTTGAAAATACATTTCCAAGTGACATGGTCAATTTGTAATTGACACTAGTTGGTCCCTAAGTCAAAAACAAGTTGTTCATAACCATTTCAAATGACTGCCAAAATATACACTTTCAGTGGAGATAATCCTACAAGAGCACAATGAGATGAGAACTTACCACTAACGCTGATTTTACCACACCCAAACGGTCAGACACATAATCAACTCAATGATGAACAGAAAAGAAAGGTTGAAGCATTGTGTGGATGATTCGATTTTTCTAGAGAATTCTGACTCCAACCAACCTAATCCTTATCTAAAACTGAAACAAAGTTCTCAGTGTAACTCAACTTTATAGTTGCAGGGATGATGACGTTTTGGCTTACATTATGGTAAGTTAAGCCTTAAAGGGATTTAGGAAGGGGGTTGGAGCTCAGACCTTTGAGATGGACTATTCAAAGCTGAACCAAAAATTTAAGTTAATAAAATGCCCGGATAAAATAAATGAACCTTCCTCCTTTTATCCTGAAAGCAATCCACAGAGAGATCATCCTTCAGATATTAATAAAGAAAGAAGTATAGTCCCAATTTGCCAAGAATTCCCCAACACCAGGTTACTCTAAGCCCCATTGCAGGGCTTTTCAGATAGCAGGGAAGGATCTAGATCTAGCAGCAGAAGAAAGCAAAGCCCCTTAATAAATTTTCAAGCATGATTAAAAACGGACAATGTACTCTGTCTGCCTGCTTCCATTTGCTTAAGTCTGAAGAAACTGATGACACAACTAAGAATGGAAATTTAGAACATGCAAGCTCTGTAATATTATCACCAACCATATCATCTTCAAAGTCTTTCAATTAAATTTCAAGTGAGCAAAGATAGGAACAAGAAAAAACAAGATGCGGCAATTGGGTGGATGGAAGCAATATGTTGCGATCTACTTCTACCTTCGATTGAGAACAAATAAACCATCATTTGGTGACTTCAGAAGATGCCAAGGAAATAAAAATGAATCAGAATTGAATTCTTCAGACTTCAGCTTTATATCCCTTTCCGTCCATATCTTATCCACAATCCATTTCCATAAACCTTTATTCTTCTTACTACTATCCGTTGGTGGAAAAACCGTCTCCACGACTCTCTTCTCCATATCAGCTCTCCTAATGGCATGGTTCTGTGATGAATGCAGAATTGAT
Organism: Penstemon barbatus; assembly: GCA_003313485.2. NCBI lineage: Eukaryota > Viridiplantae > Streptophyta > Magnoliopsida > Lamiales > Plantaginaceae > Penstemon > Penstemon barbatus. The sequence continues at coordinate 12,581,632 of CM064877.1, read as the reverse complement.
TAATACAAAAAACCTGATACTCAGAGAAAACATTATAAAAATACTAAATCATTGAAGGAGAATAGAATATGTCAGTTATTAATTGAAAAGTTTCACCGAGAACTTAGGTAGCAGTGGATCCACAGAGAGTTATACACCTGAACCTCCATCTAAAGGTGGAAGAATAAAACCTTAACATCCATGAAAAACAGTAATGTAATGAGGCAGAATAACTCAGATTTTATTACCTCTGCTTTGGTCCTTAACACAGTGTGCAACTTAAGCACCTCGTAAAATTAGACAAAAACTATGCTCTAAGAACTCAGGACCAGGAATAACCAAGTGCAACATACCATAGTTTCATTTTTTCACTTAGTTCAACTACCTCTACACGACAAATTAGAGCTTGACCCATTGGTTACCAAGTTATCAGGCTTATTCATGTTTGCAGGGAATAAGGTTTTTTAAAAACTCATTAGGAAGAATTAGAGCTTCACTTCCTATGTGCAATCAGCCAGAAGGCCCAGAACTGGGAAAAGCAGAATGAGTCTGGAATATTATTAAGCTTTGTTTAGCTATCTACACATGCAAGTCATGTCCAATTTCACTTTATAATTCAACTTCATTATTGTCTCCACTTCATCACTCGGTAAATGAAACTAGTAATGATTCCATATGTTCATTTGGAGATACTGTGTTCTTCATAATCAAATCCTTGTCCAACTTTATTCTACTCTCTTATTAGCGAGGAAACTGTTCCAAATGTCAGAAACTAACTAATCATACAGAAATAAGCCGCATTCCCTAGTTTATCACAAAACTACAGTTAAGGTCTAGTGTCATCACCAAGTCATATGTAAGTGTTATACCCTGACAATTGTCTGGCCAATAAATACTTAAAATTTTCTAGCTTGAAGTTTGTCGGCTTCTCATTTCAGAGAATCTGGGTGCATTGAAGATCATTAGATGATTCCTTGTCCAAATATATATTTTCAACAAAATTATTGAAATAACACATAGACTTCGGAATTACCTCTACCCTGCTGCACCATATAAAGGTTAGTTATTTCTCAACTCTTATTAAGTTTTTCGGCCCACAAAAGTAACTACAGCTGTAAAGACAAAGAATAGATGTACTGGATTAATGCACAAATCAAATACTAAGTTTAATTTGCAACTTCTTTTTGACAAGTGCATGCAAACAAGACCAAGATTGCAGCTTATGGATATTATTTTCCGATGTGACACATGAGCAACCGAGGAATCAATTCCTTCATTCATATAGGGAAACCTAGATATCGAAGTTCATATCCATGCATAGTTTTCCCCACCAAATGATGAAGGGTGACTTAGTGACTAAAATATGAATTGCTAGTAGTTCTCCCTTAATCAGAAGTCTTTGAAGAACCAAGAGGTCATTTGGTAGACAGTTGAAGTTGAACATCATATTGTGAATATAATGAAAACCATTATAACCAATTAGAAGATTCTCTCTGAGGCATACCTCAGAATCCACAAAATATAGGCAATCCTCAGAAGGTTGATAGAATGAAGCTGCAGGGCGCATTAATTTTGCAATTTCGAATTCCCCATCTTCAAATCCAGGAGAAGAACCAATCTGGGAGGATAAGATAATTCTGATTTCTCAAGCTGAATAGTAAATCCTCAATATAAGTTAAAATCAGTTTGGAAAAGTTTAATTGCAAGTCTAGAACATACAGCATCTAAAATTTTCCCACTACTATTAAACACAATAATTCTGTGGTGATTGACATCAGAAAGGAACAAGCGGTTGCCACCCTCCTCTGCAGAAATGCAGCCTGCAAAATGACGAAGTTTAAAATTATTAGCACCATAAATTTTACAAGTCTTACAAAAATGAAAACAAATTATCCGAGGCTGACAAAATTCTCACTGCCACATCACAACTGAAAAAGTAATCACCACCACCGCAGTATAAACAAAAATCTCTACCTGGGAAGGAAAAGAGTAAGTTTCGTGAAGCATGACAAACATCAGGTTCCTTAACAACTTCAATGGGCTTCACCCAAGGGCTTTTCAGACCCCTAGCTTCCTTGCTAATCTGTGTACTCAAATCATGAATGGCTGCAAAAATGCGAAAAAAAAAAAAAAATTTATTAGACAAGTTCAATAAGCGCAACATTGAGCATATTAAATCAGTCTACAAATTTGTTGCAGCTTTCTATATTGGAAAGAACACGGGAAATCACATCAAGTGATCAGAAGTAATGATATTGAAGGAAGGTGTGAAACACCCAGAAAATAAACCAAATCAAGTCAGTTAGCCACCTCTGTCCATCCTCTCGAGGAAAGTACCACGGGAAGGAGAATAGAGGTCAGCTTTCACTATTCCATTTTCAGTATTCAAATTTAATAAGGTACTACTGCTACTGGAAGGCAATTTACTACTGCTACTGGAAGGCGATTTACTACTGCTACTGGAAGGCGATTTCGGGCAATCGAAGAAAGAAAACAGGAAAAGGCAAATCAGCATAATCCCTTTTCCTTACATCATTCCCTTTCCTTCGCATTTCCATCAAGAAAATTTAAGTTAATAGTCAGATATAAGATGTCCTTAATGTTTACAGGTATTTGAAAAAAAATCTAAATGGATGAAATTTTCCTTTAAAAAAGGCTTCTCATGCTTATTGTTTCAAAACCCATATCCCTACAAAAGTTTAACTTTTTACACAGTAGTGATGAAGTAATAATTACAGCTAAAAGATGAGAGAATCCCATTAAAAGGAAAATTATATGTCCTGATATTTCACTTTCCATACTACAAAAAGGTGTCAGTCCATTTTATTTTCTCCCCCTTAAGTTTAAGTAATTTCTATCAAGCTAATGACTTCAGAAATCACCACTGGAATCCATGTGGACCATATTAAGTTGAGAGTAAGTTGTTAACTGCATTAAACCAGTCAATTGATAATTCTTTATTCTAATGCCCTAAAGACTATAGTGAGAAGAGTACTAGTACCTTTGTCAAGCACCTTAAGATCCACGTCATTTTCAGGGTAGACCAAAGGATTCTGAAAACCTTTAGATATGATGTAGTATGGTCCATTTGCCTCCTATATAAAACAAAATATCAGGACTAAATAAAAGAAGAGACATTTTCTATCAATTTGAAAAACGTTTATATAGTAATAACAATGGCAAGCGTTAAGAATCAAAGAGATTCAGCTATCATAAGAACAAAAAAAATCCCAACACTATCAAAATACATGTTATATTGTTTGAGGCTAAATACATCAAGAACGTTCCGTAGAAACAGTTATTGCAAGTTCATAGTAGTCAGAGGCGAATAGCGCAGCGACGCGCAAAGGCTCCTGGGGCTATAGCACATAGCGCAGCGCTAAAGCGCGGACCTTTTGAAAATATAGCACATGTATATATTTTTCAAAATAATAATCATAAATCTTGAATAAAACATATAAAAACAATAAAACCAAATCATCTTAGTTCATTAATACCAATTTAAATCCCAAATACCCAAAAAACAAGCAAATAAACCTAACGTACTAGAAGTTTATAACAATTAGTTAACCCAAAAGTATGATACTAAACCCAAAAATAAGCAAATAAACCTAAAGTAGTAGAAGTTTATAACAATTAGTTAACCCGAAAGTATGATACTAAAGCCAGCTGTCGAGTTCGGAGGAGGAGGCGCGCGGCAGTCGAGTTTTGGAGGAGGAGGCACAGCTGTGAGAGGGAGAAGGCGAGGGGTTAAGGAAGAGGCACAGTTTTTTTGAGAGGAAGAGGCAAGAGAGTTAGGTTTTTTTGAATTTTTACCTTAGGTTAAAAAATTAGGGTTAAAAATCAGGGTTAGAATTTTTTTTTTTTTTTTTTTTTACTTCAGTTCCCACCTCATGCGCCACGTGGCGCGCCTCACGCCTTCCCAACGCTATAGCGCCACGTGGCGCTCGCTTAGTGGTTAGCGAGCGCGCGTGGCGCAGCGACGCGAGAAAGCCTCGCTATGGCGAGCGCTTTTCTCGCTATTGACTACTATGTGCAAGTTTTATCCAAAATTTAATCATTTGAGCTCAAATAGAAATTTCTTTTTTTATTTTCTTTATCGGTTGATATGTTTGTGCATGTGTATCGGTCCCTTTATAATGAATCGAGACAGTAAGAGGAAATCACTGCAATATATTGACCTCACCCTTGAAATAAAAATCAAGGCAGGGGCGATTCTTTTGACTACATCTAAGCTAAGTGTTATGCCTTTTAACATCAATCACTACATAAATATAAAACTTATACCAACAGGTGATTGGTCTAGTGGAAGGGACTAGTCACTACAAAGTAGCGGATTCAGGTATGAATCCCTGTTGGGAGAGGTTCCCACTTTATGTGCCTGACGCGCCTCGAAAGGGATTAAACCCTTGGGAAACCAAAAAAAAATAAAAAATAGAACTTTTTTGAGCAGTTTGGGATTTAATATTGACCAGCAGGTGAGATGCTTTCAGCATTCACTTCCAGCTATTTGAAAAGGCCCCTTTCTAGCACCTGAGAAACCTATCTCCCAAAAGTCCATCAAAGAAATAATAATACACAAAGCTTAAGATGGTCTAATTATCATATTATTTGATGCATATGCCCAAGTTCATCATTCCATCCTAAAATTACTCAACTATGAACTGCATCATCATTTCTAAATGTGTTTGCATGTAGACCAACCCTAAGAAAACAGCATGCTGCGAAGGAACCCTCTATTAGTGTCACTTAACTTCTTTTTTCTTTTCCCTTTTATTTTGGTTGAGTGTGATAAGCAGAATGGTAGTATTGTATCACATGAACCAAAACATAGAAAGATGAGTTGAGGATGACATTTCTGATAAACATATGGTCTCCAATCAAGGATGCATAACGTCAGCAGCATACATAGAACTGACAGAAGCTAATGTCATCTAGTTAATTAAATATTACAAGATTGGACTGCAAGTTGTAAAAGAACATTGTCTTCAAAAATAAAATGATCTATGCAGGAATTAAATTTACAAACAAAAGGTGACTCGGTCAATGAAATAATTAAGTGAGTTCGCAACCATTGGCTTCCTCAGAAAATATTGAAGGTTTGTGACTTTGCTCCAAGCAAATCCCTATATTTGTTTTTCAATTCATCTAAGTGTTACGATTTTTTAATATACAATACAGCAGTTTAAGGAAATAACTTTATGTAGCAATTAGCAAAATGTAAAATGAACCCTTTTCACAGTGCAGTTTTTAGTTTTCTTGTCAGAATGTTAAGCTTATTGGAGGTAGTTCACATGAATTACATATAAATTCAAAAAATTCAGGAAAATGTTACAAAACATGCTAAACATATTGTGCAGCATCAATGTGATACACAAGTTTGATTAACTGATGTAATCCATCAAGTACAATTTCGACTAACCTCAAAGATATTTCTGTGAGACAATAAGATGGGAAAAGTAAAATAATCCTTGATGATTCTTTGAAGAAGATGAGCAGACATATCATTTAAGCAAATTGACTTGCTGTATTGCACAGCCAACACTTGAAGGAAAGGATACCTACAACATCAGACATGAGAAGTACCTTATTATCTGTCTCCCTTAGCCATATTTGATATTATCCACATCTAGTAAGTTTTTGGAGACATGAATATACTACTACCTCTGTTGCAGGGATTTTACTTTTTCAAACATTTTTACAAGATTTTGATCAGATGTAAAAGAATTTTCGTGGTATTCACCAACGAGAACAAAGAAAATCCCATCTTCCTTAAACAAATTCTTGTTGTCTGCAACTTTATTCATCCAGCACATAGAAGGGCCTGCAAGTTCACCGAATATTAGAGCCTGGTTTCACACATAAAGCAGCAAGGACTTATTGCTTCTCACGTTCATATCGTTAGAGCTGTGTGAAGAGTTAGCGACATTAAAAGCACTCTGAGTCAATTCATCATAATTGAGAATAAAGTTGAGAATTATATCTATCTGCATTTACAATTATAACCAAAGAGCAGAGATCCAGTTATTTTTCTCATCGATCGAAAGCTTTATTCAAGGGTACAGGTATAGAGCTTCTACTTTTCGCGAAGAAAGATAGATTAAGACGAAGCCATATATGGTGTCTCTAATCAACCAATTTTGGATCTTGATATTTAACCATCAAACAAATTACTGGCACTCTGGAATTTACTATATCAATGGATGGACATATCTTTGTTCAAAGTTTTTACCTTCCATTTTTATAAGTCAAGTCGCAACACATAGGCAAAGCAAGCGAATAAAAACAGTTAGCAGGCAATTTTTTTAGATATATCTGTGATTGCTTCAAATTAGACAAACATCAATTCACCTTCAGGCTCCTGAAGAGAAGATTGAATCAAGGACAAAATATCAATGGTTGAGGCCAGTTCATGTTTTCGCTCTGATACAGTGGAATACCTGAAAGAGGCTGTCATTAACAAGTTAGGATGCTAACAAAATTCAAAGTGTTATACACGATTAAGCTACCATATCATTGGACAGGGAAAAGAGAGACAAGTCCTGGAAGGCCAAAAAGCATTTCAGGCTTGGGGTCACAAAACAATTTCCAAGTCAAAGCTTTGCCATTTCTTTTTAGAAACTCAACAAAGATTAAGGAACAACAAAAGATGGAAAGAAAAGCATGAGGATACTTGGAGTCCTAAAGTACGTAGTTACAATTTTCTATTTAGGCTGGGATTAATATGTTAAGAACAAAAACATTTTTTACGCACATTCTTATCAAAACGGACCTTCCCAAATGATAATATTGCTCTATTTCCAGTATTTAAACCTACAGTGGAATAACACACCAATGACGTAGTTAAAATTTTCTATTTAGGCTGGGCTTAATATGTTAAGAACAAAAACATTTTTTTAGGCACATTCTTATCCGACGGACCTTCCCAACTGATAATATTGCTCAATTTCCAGTATTTTAACCTATGATCAGTTTCGTTTCCACAAAAATTTCATGGATTCATTTTGTTAATTATAATAACAGGCACTTGCCGATCATACAGATTTTTGACAAAATCATTTCCTATTTGCATTTACCTACAAATGATGAACGCCAAAAAAATTCAGTTTTAACAAAATCATTTTCTATTTGCATTTACCTATGCACAAACATAAAACCTTTATACGAGACCTACAACCAAAACACTAATTCCATCACTTTCGCTGATAATTCATTCTTCTTTGTTACATACTAAAAAATGCAACACTAAACACGATCATTGAGGATCAGATGAATTCAAATTCATACCTTGTCCATTAAAAGTCCGGATGCTAGTGTCCACATTACATGAAAAAACAGTAGAAGGAGCAGCCAAAAATCCAAAGTCCGTTACGGAGAACCGAGACGAATGATTCACTACATAAAAGAAGTACAGGCATTTTTTTTTCAAAATTGCAGGGAGGCAAATCTGTGAACGAATAAGATATCTCGTTGTTGCAAAACTCTTTACCGGGACATCTCTTCTGGGGTAAGAGACGAAAAGTATGCCGCATACGTCGGACATTTCTCAAGAGACTCGTACACATTATTGATTCATTCGGTCTACCACGCCCAGGCTACCAGAGACAAATCAAAGCTTTGTTGTTAAAAATAAATAAATTGCTTCAAACTAAAAGTAAGAATCCCAATACCCAAAAGTCTAAATAACATTTTATAATTTCAAAATAGCTTTAAGATGCAATAAAACCTGTGTTGTTCTCCAAGTTAGAAGACTACGTAGAGAGCTCAATCCTTGGGCAGCAGCTGAAAGAAATCTAAACGCAATAATTTAGTGGAGTTTCTTGTTTATATTTGGGATTTATATGAACAAAAGCGGTGAGCGCAATTGGGTCCAAAACAAAAGGTATGCTTTTAGGGGTTTATAGAGGGTTTTTCCTTCTTTTTCCCCTTGAAAAGAATAACATAATTTACATTTTATATAAAAAATGTAGCATAAAACACACTCTACCCCCTTCAACTAAAAACTGTGTAGCATTTTCACCCCTCAAACTATTTAATGTAGCAAAACACCCCTACTGTTGTCCAACTGTAAGAAAAATCATTTAAGTTCAACAATTAGAAATTAATAAATTTTCAAACCATATAGAAGTTAGCAATTACCATCAATATTCTTCTCGGGTAAATTAATAATTTTTGTTGTTCATTGTTGGAGCTCAAATGTGTTAAATGGATCAACTCGACCCAATACAAGACAGTCAGTTTAGTCAAAAACTTGGACCAGCCCAAAAATGGGCCGTAGAACTTGGGCCCAAAAGGTCCCAAACTTTGAGGACCGAATCGGCCCCCATCATGGCCTATAAGCATGAGACTTGTTAATGGATTGAGTTGAGCTTGGACTATTTTGGATCGATCCAATGGAATATGGTTCATAGTTTATTCTGTAAATTTTTATTTAACTTGATGAAAACCTATTCTGTTTTTAATCCTTAAAGTAATATGTGGTTTATAAAAATACTTGTTAATTTTTGGTCTTTTTCAACTTCCAGGAGCTTGGCTTCATGATTATATAGATATAATTATTATAAAAAATCATTTCAGCCTTATAATGTAAAGTTCTTACAACTTTATTCGGAAGAGAATATTAATATTAATTCGCGACCAGCTCAATAAAGATCATCTTCATCCAGCCTGAACCATAAACACATTCGGATTAGCCGATCCCGGTTTCGAATCAGTGTAGACCCACTCGTTTAACACCTCTGTCATTGCTTATTATTTATGTCGCCAACATAATCGGAAAAAAAAAAACATGTATAATATTTTGTCGAATATATGTATGTTGCGCGCTAACGAGCTTTTTCACGATATCTTGAATGGCTGGAAAATGAATGGTGTTGTTCTGCTACGCTGAATAAAATGACGGGATAAAGTGTATGTGAACTTTGAAAATCCAATGATTTCATGATTTTTTTAAGATTTGAAAAAAGTATGGATATGTTAGTTACATTTGGCAAGCGAGATTTGGACAAGAATTTTCCGGTGCTGCACACCCTATGTTAGATAAGGGGTAACCCAATTGTATAACAGCATAAGAATATTTATTATTTTTTATTTTATTTTATTTATGAATGTAAATCAAATAAAGCTACGAAGTAGTTTCTATTCATTATTTATCACTTTTACATGTATATGATTGATATGTGTACGTACACAAATGTCAAGGGTCTTTGGTCTCATTATAAATGCTTTTCATTTCATCCTCGATCTCTAGAACTTAATCCCAGTATTTGATTATCACTGAATGATAATTCTTACAATTTAATGACTATACATATATATAATTAGAGCAATGTGACATAAATTTTTCACACAAAATTAAGATTTGTTCTCATCGATCTATGAGTCATTTCTCCTGGACTTAGAACCCCATTCAATGGCTTCTTCAATTGCTTTCTCGCGTTCTTTGGCGGTGATCTCACTCTGATGGCTCCCGTGGCCGTCTTCTGTCAATATTTCGGAAGCAGACGAGCCTGCTAATGTTGTGTCAGGTTCCATCCAAAGGTAACTGAGTGCGGTCACGACATCGCTCATCAAAGGGCGGACTGATGCATCCTCCTGGAGACACATAGCTGCAACTGCAACCGCTTGATTGAAGCTTTTCCTCGGAAAGTCTCCTCGAAGCAGTGGATCGGCTAGTTCTAAGTACCTGTCTGGTTCTTTGAAAATTGGTTCAGCCTGATCATCATAAGAAATGGTAAAACAAATTAATTCTCTTAGTTTAATTTCTAATAAGAGTGAAATGTAAAAATACCCCCTACGTTCCGTATGTGTTATTTTTATTATCAACTTACCCATGTCACTAAATTTTGTTCTTCAGGTCTCCTCGTGGTATCAACGGATCTTTTCCCTGATATAATCTCCAACAGAACAACACCATAACTATAAATATCCGATTTAACAGTCAATTGCCCTGTTCTTTGATACTCGGGTGCACAATAACCGTACGTTCCCATCACCCTCGAAGATACATGCGTCTTATCCCCTACAGGCCCGAGCTTAGCCAATCCAAAATCGGAAAGCTTTGCATTAAATTCCTTATCGAGCAAAATGTTTGATGATTTGAGGTCGCGATAAATGACAGGGGGATTAGCCTTATCGTGCAAATACTCTACGCCTTTCGCAGCATGATATGCTATTTTCATCCTTGTCAACCAATTTAATGGAGGTTGTTCTGGTGGAAGATCTGGAGAAACAGCTTAGTTTATATATTACATGTTTCAGAAATGATGTTTTAATAATAAATCGTCTCCGAAGAAATGAAATGTACCAAGTAAATGGTCTTCAAGAGATCCCAATGGCATGAATTCATATACCAAAAGCCTTTGATCTCCATCTGCACAATACCCAATTAAACTTACAAGATTTTGGTGATGTAAAAGACTTAGCATTAGAACTTCTACGAGGAATTCTCTGTTTCCTTGTAGTCCATTTCGGTCAAGTTGCTTAACAGCTACAATCTAGATTAAAAAAATAAAAATGGAGATTTAATTAGCTAATTAGTCGTTAAAAATTAAAGTAATAAGCTTAATGGTTAAAAAAGTACCTGATTAGTTTTATCGAGATGACCTTTATAAACTCGTCCAAATCCACCTTCACCGATGAGACATTCTTGTCTGAAGTTCTTTGTTGCTGAGGCAAGCTCCCGAAAGGTGAAAGTTTGAGCGGCAATGTTGTTATCGCCTCCTCCTTTGTTTGTAGGCATGTTATTTGTTCTAGCTTCCGTTGTTACCTTTCTTGGATTTTCTGTTGAAATAATAATTTTTCTTTAGTATTATCTTTCATTTTTTGGTGGAAGAAAATGACAAAGTAATAGGCTTCGCCTTTCTTACCGAGTGGTGGTTGCGGGAGTGGGAGTGGTTGTGGTTGTGGTCGAGGCTGTGGACGTGGTTGTGGAGGGGCGTCTCTATGCGATTGGGGCGAAGACAATGATTCTCTTGCCCTAACGCCATACTTTTTTGATGCTTTTGTTTCATTAGATGAGAAGCATGAACAAAATCCCATTATTGCAGCCCTTAAGATCCTAACTTTCTTGATTAAAATTAGAATACAAACACTTATGGGAATTTATTCAATCACAATGATTCTAATGTTTTTGGCATCAAACGTGAGTCCTTTTGCTGATTTTCAAGAGGCAGAAGGACGAATTTCCTTCTATTGACGTTCGAAATTCTCTTTTTTTAATAGAATTTTTTCTTTTGATTACAAGACCAAATATTAACAATTTGAACATATGTCAAATAATAACATATTCAATTGTTTACCCCAAAAACCTCAAAACCCAAATGGGTAAATCTCCCCCAGAATGAAGAATATGAGAATACGATTATGGATCATTGAACAAAAAACAAAGATCCCAAAAATCAAAAGATAGTTTCAATGGTCCATACCATTAGACAAAAAATTGTTCATTTATGAATAGCTGTGTTTTGAAGGGCAGAAAATATGAAAAAGAGAGAAACGTCTTAGTTTCTTCTTTAATATTATATTTCCGGAGAAAATGGAAAGAAAGGGAAATGAGAATAGGAAGGATTGTGTAATGATGAGAGAAACGCGATAATAATTTACATGTGGAATGGTCCGAATGTACCTATTAATCATATGGTTCATGTTTGAATATGCAAAAATGCCTCACGTCGCTATTTCTAAATGAAAAAAAAAAAATACATTGTGTTATTTTTCTTAGCTTAAATTTTCTTATTTCTTTTTTAATAGTAAAAAATAAAATTCATTTGAAATTTATTCATAAGTCAATATGGAGGTTATTGTCAATTTTTTTAAGTCCACTGAAGTGAGGTGGTATTCCAAATTTTCAAAGTTAACTCATTTTTTTTTTTTTTTTTTTTTTTTGTGAATATGAGTGTTTTTGTATTTCATGGTGGGGTTATAATTGTAGCTCATCATTGATCTCTTGGAAAGCAAGAAAGAAGAAAATGTATCCAAGTCCAGCACCTAGATGGTTTTTGTAATCGTTTACAACGAGTCTTTGAAGAGGAGAAATGTCATTCTCGTCATATAACAATTCGTTATGCATCATTTAGGTTTAAAAAAACGACATGTAATTTTTAATGAGGAGTCCTTCCCTTATTCTAATGTATTTTCTTTGACTTCCAATTCTTCCTCATCAAATGAGACAAAAATTTCACCCATAGTCCTGATTAATTCTCCTCCACAGTTCACGTCTAAAATTTCAAAATAAGCTGTTACAAAAAGAGCTGAAGAATTTCTCGTAGAAGCTCAACCAATTTTCCTACAAAATATATATTCCAGTGTGGAAGAGTTTTTGGCTATTAAAAAAGAGGCCATGATGATTTTTACTACTAAAAATAATACATGATTTTCTGCTAATTAGACAAAGCATTAGGATATTTTCGCATTCACTCTATTTCATTCCTAGTTAAATACAAAAACTAAACAAATTAATAATTTTCAATTGCCACAAGGGTTTAAATAATAAAAGAGAATAAATCATTGGATGATTTATACATAACTATTGCTATTTGAGGATATTGCTATTTGAGGAAATGATATAACTTTCACCATATTTGTCAAGTATTTTTGCGACATAAAACTGGATTCTTCACTGGCCATTGGTTTTTCTAGTTGACCCGGCTCAACCACTAGTCCAATTAATATTATGTCATCATTATGTAATTACTATCTTATCTTTTTTCAAAATAAACTTCTATTAAATATTTATATAAAATAAAATAAATTAAAAAAATTCCTAAAAAACACAAATACATATAAATAATTCCTAGATTATAACATATTTATTTCAATTGAACATCACAATATATAGTGCTTATATCATATTTATGGCAGACATTTCACATCTGAATATTTGTTCGGACCTCGGATATCCATCGGACTCGGACCTGTTATGGCTTTTGAGGATTTGCTCGAACTCGAATTCAGTCCGGTCTCATTAATAGAAAATCGGACTAAAATTCGAAGCAACCTTAATCTGATCCGAGTTCGACCTATTGACAATCCTACTTATATCAATTCAAGCATTATAAACGAATTACTTATAAAAAATTTAACAACACAAGTCCATAGAAATGGGCCTTTGTCCAATTTGACATGTATCTTCATTTGCTTTAAGCCCTTAATAATGAACTTTACTTCTTTAATTAAAAAGAAATGAAGGGTTTATAATACGTGCAAACAACATGATCTTTTACCATTGTAACGTAGAAAAAGAAAAAGTGAAAGAAAGTTAGTAAGATATGAAAATATGAGATATAGTCGAGTGGTTACACTTTTTTGAAGGATACTTATCCGCTCGATTATTTATTTTTTAAATAGTTGACTGCATTTCTGTGGATATTTTTCTTTTTCTACGTTACATGATAAATAATGTTCTTTTACCAATGTTCTTTTACATGAAATTGGGCCTCTCTATCTAGCCCATTGAGTGTTGGTTGGCCATCAACATCATACACTCTAACTCACTTGGACTCCGCCAAAAATATCTGATTTTGGTAGGCAAGTCATCCCTGTACTTTTCCACATTCATGATTCATGGGTTCGGTCCTCCAAGGCTTATTAAAGTTGGGTAAAAAAGTAAATGAGTATGTATCAATTTATGTTTGTCAGGAGTTACGGAGAAATAAATGTAGGTTGGCTTTTTTTTTTTTGTTTTTAAATGGGCGATTTCCTACTGATGGTAGTAATTTATGCTTGAAGTGCATATTAGTAATTTTCGGTTTTTTATATTAAAATAAATAAAAAATCAAGAGTAACATTTATGTCACTTTCCAAAATGATCATTTTGCCCTTATTTAAGTTTTTTGACATTAATAAGGTGACTATGCCCCTCTCTTACTTTTTCCTATATATAGCACCTCATATTCAATAGAAAAGCTAAGTTGAAATAAGGAGAATAGTAGCCACTCCTTTTCTTTGAAGTTCATATGAATCATATTGTACAAATCAAATCTTGGTTTGAAGATGGATCAAGGAAGAAGGTGAAATCTCGGAGATATTACATGGTCGTTTTTACCCAACATCACCTATAAATTCTGAGATATTACATGATCGTTTTTACCCAACATCACCTATAAATTATCATTTGTGTTTAACAATTTGTGTAGTTAATGTTTTCGTGAAATGTAATGCATATTTATAGTCTAAAGAATTATGTTTAGTAATTTAGACTATAAAACATAATTATATCAACACTTAAATATAACATAAAAAAAGTAAGAAACACTTGAATTCTATCATCTGAAGAACGATGTGTGGAAGGGGCTTGCAAAATAATTTGTCCTTAATACAATATTTCATGGGTTGTCATGGTGAATGTAGTTTAATTCTTAGTGTATTCTCCCGCGATATACAAATATGTTGTTTGTTATTTACACAAATAACGAACCCAAACCAAAACAAAGATCATTATTTTGATAGTCTATGAAGAAGAAATGACAGAGTAATTTCTTATTATTGTTATAAATGAGATGCATTTGGCCAAATTTTATCTCATATTTGTAAATACATGCAGAAAGAATCGAAAGGTATTTTTGCAAGGGGAACACGGTTTGAATTTGATTCATTTTCCCCCAAATAGTGCAATCTATGGTCCAAAAAGTACACACCTAAACGAACACAAAATTTACTCTCAACATGAGCTAAACAAAGAGCCCATAACAATACGTTTAATCAATTTTGTTGGATAATTTTTTAAGCTCGACTTGATATTCTGAAAATATAAAGCTAGATACACGGCTCGCTTTGCGCATGATTTTTGTCAGACTTTAAATTCTTAAAGCCTCTTAGGCTCTTATGGGGGAATTTCGACTCAGTCTCGATTTATCGAGATTAGATGAACCCTCATATTGGATGAGTTTAACGGGTTTGGTCCAAACCTTAGAGTTTAACCATGGTTAAGTCAAATTTATCTCCTCATTTTTGCTAATTTTTTCTCAAGGAATTTAACTCTGTACTTATTTTGATATCAAGTCATTTCCAGTGTAAAAAATTGTAAGGTGCTCTTTTTATTTAATATATATATACATTTATAAAGTCAAAATATAACAATTAAGCAAGACTATTAGCTCTATCTTTTATTTTCTGTGGTATTTATTACATAAATTTGAGTAGGTCGCAACACAACTAACTTTTAAATGTTAATTATGCATGTGATTATATGACGTTTAGTATAGTGAGTTGTCCAAAACATAATTATACCAAATCAAAATTAGATTTCTTGTAGTAAAAAAAAAACAAATTATTGTGAACAAAAGTTTGTTGAAATTAATTTTCTTAAGCACAGGATCAAACACTCGTCGTTACTCGTTATATTCGCCGAACAAACTATGGTGGGCTGTGCCCCACTAGAAAGAAAAGTTGATAACTTAAGAAAAATTATCAACCATTAACTAATCTACTACTAACTTATTCGTTTGGTGAATGATAGATAGCTATGGAAATTATTCCCTTTTCAACCAATCAGGTGACAAAGTTTTGGCGGGAACTCGTGGGACAGAAACAAAAGATTCCCTTTTTCACATTGGGGCATTCACTAATGACTTTACCTAATACAAGTAATAATAGGCAATTAGGCCTACAATATTTTAATACATATTCAGTGTACTGGAGTAAGTAATTTTTTAATTTTTGTAAACTGATGGATTATTACTTCTGGTGTACTAGCACACGTGTGTTATATTTCTCTACTGTAATGTACAGGTAGGGGAAAGCCAGAAAACAGGGGAAAAGAAAAGATGATTAGATTAGAGCACCCACAAAAGGACAACTGCGGTAACTCACTGTTTAGCATTCCCAAAACTTTTCAATACTCCTTTTTATTGCGGCAAATAATACTATCAAATTATATTTTTTTTATTGGGTAAAAAACTTTCTTTTTTCTTTTAGAAAGAAAAAGTATAAACATTTAAAAAACCATCGACTTCTTTATAGTATATTTTTTTGTAACCAAAATGACAGAAAATATATTTATATCTACCTTGGATTGGGAATGAGAATATGGCTAGGACCCACAGTGTGACTAAAAATATTGGAATTTATATCGATGTTACAACAAGCGGGATTGAAACTTGGATGGCCAGACGGGAACTACTAGTGCGGTCGGCCGAAGGCATTAATGAATGTGGTGCCTCGATTGGGAATAGATCGAACTCATTCACTAGTGTCACGCCAATAATTATGATTTATCTTTGCAAGGGCGACAATCCACGAATAGTCGCTTTTTATTGTATGTCTAATTTTTGTCCCTCACAGCATACTAAGAAGGCATCTACATTCCTCAATGATATTTTCAAGAGGGTGCATGGGAGTCGGTCCCAACCGATTGTCTACGATGTATAATAACTTTAGAATCAACTTCTAAGATCATACGTTGCAGTCTTCTTTCCAACGCTAGCTCAAATCCTTCTCTAGCCGAGACTAACTACCAACTAGCTATTTCTTCTTTTATTTTTATTTTTTGATGAAAATGAAAAGCATTCTATTAAAAAGAAGGAGAAATACAAACTAAGTAAAATAAGGGTTGATGAGAGGGTAACCTCTATCACAAAAAATACATAAAGGTAAGCAAAGATAGCTACTTCAATATTTCAAAACAATTGATCACTTGAAAATAGATCTAATCTATTTCAATTATTTCTTACTTCATATTTATTGTTTTCAAGAAAAATATTGAACTCAAGTCACACTGTATTAGTTAGACTATTTACAATAATACTCAAAATAATTTCTAATAGAATTTCTTCTCTAGATATACTTAGATTAGACAAGCACTTATAACTACATTCATATTATGATCAACTATGATTTAGTAGACTCTTAAATAATGAATCTACATGATTAATAATAATTTTAAGTATTCTTAAAGACACTTAAATCTCAATTAATCAAGTACATTGCTAGTCTAATTAAAGTTATTATAACTAATTAACGAAGGTGAAAAATAGATCAAGTTTTATTGTATTTAGCCATGTCCAATGAATTACTTTTAACCCAATAAGTCCTTATTATCCTAGCTTTTACTCCTAAGAGCATATGCTTCAGTCCAATTCTTTAATTTCCTATCTAATCTTCAATTTAACATAATTAACAAAGTCAACTGCTTATACTAAACCAAATTTCATACCCATCAACATCAAAATTGAGCCCAAAATGAATTGAGTCAAGTTGTTAAATCGAAATTGAACTGTCTCAAGGCCATCTCCAACCGAGCCGACAACCGGGCATGAGGGTGGTAGCCGGCTCGGTTCGATTGGAGATGGATGATGATAATTGGGCGGGCAACGGGTTCGGGGCAGGCAAACAGGCAGACAACCATTGCCTGCCTGCTTGCCGACAGGCAAACGCCCCTGCTGGCCCCTGTTGGGCGCTGGCAGGAGCTGCCGGGGCTCGGGTGCTATTTTTTTTTTAATTTCATGAATTAAATAAATGAGATTTGTTGAACAATTTCATATAAAATTGGACAAATATAAATATAAATAAATGAGATTTGTTGCATTAATGGATGCTGATTGCCCTTCGATTGGAGATGAGTTTTTTAGGTGAGTCAAAAAAGCATGAGGACAAAGCAATTGGACAAAACCTTCGATTGGAGATAGCCTAAGATAATTCACAACTATAAAGAAATGTAAGCAGCTCATTTAGCAACTAAAGCTACTCCAAGACCCTTATGTTCCTCAGTTTCCATCAAAATCATCACAAAAAGCAACATTAACATCAATACACATATAATATCGAAAAATAGCAATATCAATACTAATAGTGGTGTTTTCAATTATTTTGCTTTTGCTTGGAGTAGAGAAGCTAAAGGCACGGCCGTACATGTTTCTAGATTATGGTTTAGTTACTAGAGAAGTGGGCTTTTGGCAGTTTTTTTGCTTTTGCTTGGAGTAGAGAAGCTAAAGGCACGGCCGTACACGTTTCTAGATTATGGTTTAGTTACTAGAGAAGTGGGCTTTTGGCAGTTTACACCCTCGAATTATAGGATTTTGGCATTTTGCTATTTAACTTAAATATTTTGGCACTTTGCATTTTGGAAATACAATTTAGTTGACACTTTACACTCTAGTGTGTGTTTTGAAGAAAAAATTTATTGATGGTAGAGTAAAATAGTCATTTTCGAATATTTTGGTACTTTGCACTCTGGAAATACAATTTAGTTAGCACTTTGCACCCTAGTATGTGTTTTGAAAAAAAATTTTATTGATGGTCGAGTAGAATAGTCATTTTCAAATTTTTTTGGCACTTTTAGCCCTTAAAGTATAGAATTTGACTCTTTGCACATGAAAATATAGAATATTGGCACTTTCCACCCAAAAAACATAATTTTTGGTATTTTCAACCTCCACTTAATATGATAATGTAAATAACATGCAATATAATAACATGCTAGATTTGTAAACGTGTATTTTAGATATAAAGTAAATAATCTAGAAGATACTTGAAAACAAAATGAAGACAATGGTTTTTTTTTATTCTAAATATTACTTAGAAAAAATGTTAAAATAAGTTATTATAACATAAAATAAATTAAGAATAACATGTTTATGATTGTTGTGCATAGAATTGACCATTTTATCTCTACATCGACGACATTCTTGAGTTTTTTTTAAGAAAAATATATTAGGGTGCAAAATGTCATACACATTATATATTTTTAGAGTGCAGAGTGCAAAAAAAAATCAAATTGGGGTGCAAAGCGCCAATATTTTATTATTTTAGTGAAAAATTTCAACATTCTATATTTTTAGGATGCAAATCTACATGGTCATGGTGCAAAGTGCCAAAAAATAAAAAAAATGACTATTCTACCCTTCTACCAATGAATTTTCTCGTCAAAACACACTAGAATGCAAACTGCCAAATAAATTATATTTTTAAGGTGCAAAGTGCTAAATTTTTAAGTCATAGTGCAAAATACTAAAACCCTATAATTTAAGGATGTAAAATGCCAAAAATTCTAGAGAAATAGAAGTAGAATTTGGTATTGAAAATCCTTCATAAACATTTATTTTATTTCAAAAGTTAAAAATATTTATTTTAAGTGATTAAAAACACCATCTAAAGAATGATTGGTCAGTAAGGAACAGTTCAAAAATTGAACGGTCATGGAATTTTAGGACGATGGCTACGGAACGGGTGGCTGGTCGGAAGGATATTGTGACTAAAATGATATGTATGAATTTAATAATACAATTATGTTCATTGTTCATCTTATTTGCCTTGAACAATTCTCATTTTTTGAGATGATCAGTTTGTTTCAAACCATCTTTTGCTCATTAACACCTCAATATGTTTAGTATCATGCTTAGGTGTCAATTTCAGGTTTAACAAAAACTTAATATTCTTAGATATTTGCAAAAATACCACTCAACATTCAAAATTTACATTTTACCCCATAACTTTTTAAAAGTGTACAATCAGGACCACTTCGAAATCTTAGTTATAAAAACAAATTTTTATTAGATTTTTGACATAATTTAACTGAACAAACTAATTGAAAATTTGTATAAATTTATAAGCAATTTCTCGGGTTATCATAATCTCTATATATCCCCTAAGAAGAATTTGGTCGCCAAATTCGTATCTCGAAACTCCTATCACATGCCTTGGACAATCTCACCATTTGAGATGAGTTAGGTTCAATTTAAACTTAAGATGAGCCCAAGATTAAAATGATTCATCTCCTTCTGCGATTGGTTTATCTTTGTTCACATAATGAGATTATTCTTTACCCACACACTTCGCCCAATAAAAAGAGGTGTGGACTGTCATTGTTTATGTGTTGGACCCATATGTCGCAATACGCAAAGTTGGGCTTTAATATGTCACATGTGAGAGGGAGTATTGAAACTAAAATATCCAACATGGATTTGGTAATAAGACTAAATTCACCTTATAAAGGTATTTGATCATCCTTACACCTTGAGCTAGCTTTTGAGATGAGTTAGGACCAAACCACGTAAGTGGACTTAGTTTAAACCATGTCAAGAAACTTAATAAATGAACGACACGGCGACGAAAAGATACGGCATGACTGACTGCTAGCAGCACAATAAGGTTGGGGGTGTCAACGAGTTGATTAGTGTTGAATGACACATAGTTCAAGTTTGATTTTGAAATTTTGTGTTTGAGCTTAGTTTGATTGTCTAACAAACCGAACTCAAACAAGCTTTTATCGAACGATCTCGAGTCAAGCGATGTACTTGATATTCTTACATGTATTTTGTCAATTTTTTGCTATAGAGTGGAACTCTAGTCTAGCTTCAAAAGTTATCAAATGAGAAAAAAATTCAAACTTGTTTGGTTTGTGTAACGAACCAAACTCATACGAATTTTTATCGAACTAGCTCGAATTGAGTATCGAATAGTTTGATTCGATTTTCAGTCCTAAATAATGGAGAGTGTGAGAGAATGAGAAGAAAGGAGAAAAAAATAGGATTATTGATTTAATCTAATTTTTCGATGAAAATAATACGTTGTCAATTTCGTTACAAAATTTCGTAGCAAAATTTTAATATTTTTAAATAACTACAGACCGTATATTCTCATTGTTTTGCGAAGGATATTTTCCGTCAGATTTTTTTAATACTATTATTTCCGACATTTCTATGAGGTATTATAGTGTTCTTTGAAAAATATTATTTAATTTTGTGTTTTTCTTTGCTAATTTACGACGATTTCGATTCGTTGCAAACCAATTTCTGACTGATTTGCAGACATAACTTTAATGGTCAGATTTGTGGGCATTTCTGATGAATTTTACGATAGGTGCTTGCGTTGGAAATTGATTTTTGTAGTGTAACTGATTATTTTCTGTTGTAAATGTCCGTCTGTAAACTGATATTTTTTGTGTGACACCGAGAATCACATTTGGTACAATTCAGCTTCTACTTGAATTATCATTTAAAAAAAAAACTTCTACTTGCATTCTTACTAGATATTGTGAAAATGAAAGCGCGGGAAAAGCAGAAGTGGCTTAAGGGATTTTCAATGGTTACACAGGGTTCCAGCGGGGGCTTCCCCGAGTGCTCCTTCGAGCCCTGCATGGTCGTCTTCAATGGTAGGGCTTCAAAATGGAATTAATTCAGTTTGAAACAACGTCCACTCTCACCTATAATTCTAGTTTTTTTAATATTAATATTAATAATACTAATAATAAATTTATTAGTATAATAAATTAAAATAATATTAAAATATTAAAATTAAAGAGAGTAAATAATCACGAAATTAAAATTCATACATAATAGGAAATACAATAAACAAGAAAAGAAATACAACAAACAACATAGGAAATAAGAAAGGAAGTATAATGAAAGAAATTACAATAAAATGTTAAGATAAGTTTCTTAAATTAAAATATTCTAAGTTAAAACAAATTAAAGTTAAGTATTTAAAAACTAATAAATTTCACACAATAATAAATTAATGTGAAGTTCATTTAAATTTACACTTTTATTAATTAAAACTTACATTTGTTCTTAATAAAAAATTAATATTACATTTTGGAATGAACATAATGTTTCTCCTTAAAAAAAAATGTTTCTCCTTCATGATTTATACTATAGAAGCTTAAGTTATTATCCCACATTGATTTGAAGAAAGTGTTGTAGTGTACTTCTATAATATAAAACATGAAGAGATGCATAACTTTTTACTTAAAAATAATTAGTTTTAATTTATTAAAATCCTTTAAATTAATTAAAGAAAAAAAAAAGGAAAAATCATAGGGGCACCCCGGGCTCTGACAAGGCTCCTGCGAGCCCTGCCCCAAGCCCCCCTTGGCCCCTCCAACACCATTGGAGATGGCCTTAAGAATTAACTTCAAAAGACGAGCATTTCAGTAAAGTCCTATTTCGATCCTCCCCCCTCGCCTTTCTATTAATTGTCTTATTTCTTGTCTCCATTTTCGCTTACGCCTATTCTTAAAAGATAGGAGTATAAACTTTGGAGAAACAAATAGTCAAGAAAAGGGAGCTTTACTTTCACAAGTCAATAAATTTTATACGTTTATTTTTTGGAAAAAGAATAGGATATGTGTGTGTCGCTTTTTTCAAACTTTTTTCAAAATAATATCATGTTTGAAAAAAGCGAGACAAACAATTTTCTACCTTGTAAAAGAAATTTATTTTTTCTCAATTTCTTCAAATTACTTTCCCAAAAATTAAACAAATAATTATTTCCTTATCTCTAAAAAATCCTACATAAACTCTATTTTGATTTGACATAAATTATCTATTACACAACTTATTACGTATAACAAATATGATTTGGCATAAAGTCTTATATATGCATATTACATACACCTACTTAATTTTCAAACCATTGTTCCAAAATTCAAACAAACAACATCATGAAAATCGAGATTATTTCATAAACATGCATTACTCTTCCAAATACCAGACAAACAGACCCGACAAATTTTTATTTGACTTATCATTATCTATAAGATAAATTACGGATACTCTCTAAGGTAAGGTCAAATTACAAAAATCCTCCTCATGTTAGTCAAAATCTTACAATTAGCCCCTTACCCCTGAAAACTTCCAATTTTACCCTAGGGAATTATTTTTATTGTTTGTATAATATCTTATGAAATTTTAAATTTTAGTTACTACTTGTAATATCTCATAAATTATAAAACTAAAAATTATATATTTAGCTCAAAAATTTGATAAAATTGTTAACTTGCTTATAAGTTTCAATATATTCACGTATTTATTTTAAATTTCATTTTTATAATAATAAATTAACTAGAATTTCAACAATAATATGTCATAAGTATAAAATTTGTATTTACACATTTAATTAAATAAACTGATGTTTAATGTTTATACTTTTAAAGTTTAAATAAAAAATTTATTTACATATTCAATTAAATATAAGTATTTTTTTATTATTATTTTTATGTACATTTCAATTTAATTTATTAATAAAATATACAAAAAATTATTTTATTAAATGTGTAAATAATTTTTTTATATTTATAAAATATTATTATTAAAATCTATATCATTTGTTATTCTTAAATTTATATTGTTGATAAATATGTTAATTTTTTTAATATATATTGAAATATGTGCAATTTAAGAATTCTATCAAGTTTTTGTTGTAAATATGTAATTACCTGTTTTATAATTTATGAGATATTACAATTAATAATTTAATACCCAAGTTTTAAAATTTATATGATATTATAAACATTACAAATAACCCCTAGGGGCAAAATTGAAAGACGGACATGATGGGAATTTTCCTAATATCCAATAGGTGAGAGAAATTTCTGCAATTTGACCTTACCTCAGGGGTATTCGTAATTTACCCTTATCTATATTTTGGTGAGGGAATTGCACTTTTCATACCAAACGTTTGCCTACTTATACATTTCATATCAAACCTTTTAAAAATATACATTTCATACTAAAATTGGACAACATTTTTCACATTTGGTTTGACCGTTAATTTTTGGACGGAAAAGGTCATGTGCCAAGCACGTGTCTGTTATGTCACAATTTTCAACTCCTAAGGGGTATATGCAATTGGTCAGGGATATTTGCAATAATCTTTCACCATCTCCACCACCCAGAGACGGACGGACTAAGGCCATCTCCAACAGTTGGGGCAAAAATGCCCCCTCCCCTCCGCCTCTTCCCCTCCCCCTCTCACTCCATAATCGTCTTCAACAGTTAGGGACATAGAATAATAATAATAATAATAATAATAATAAATAATTATAATAATAATAGTAATAATAACAATAATGATAAAATAACAATCATAAATAATAATAATAATAATAATAGTAATAATAGTGGTAGTAATAATAATAATAATAATAATAATAATAATAATAATAATAATAATAATAATAATAATAATAATAATAATAATA
Source organism: Penstemon barbatus (assembly GCA_003313485.2). NCBI lineage: Eukaryota > Viridiplantae > Streptophyta > Magnoliopsida > Lamiales > Plantaginaceae > Penstemon > Penstemon barbatus. Next base: position 12,557,736 of record CM064877.1, on the reverse strand, counting down.
ATAATAAAAATAATAACAATAATAATAATAATAATAATAATAATAATAATAATAATAACAATTACAATAATAATAATAGTAATAGTAACAATAATGATAAAATAATAATAATAACAATAACAATAATAATAAAAAAAATTATTATTATAAAATAATAATAATAATAATAATAATAATAATAATAATAATAATAATAATAGTAATAACTACAAAATAATAATAATAATAGTAATAACTACAAAATAATAATAATAATAATAACAATAAAATAATAAATAATAAATAATAATAATAATAGTAGTAACAATAATAAAAATAGTAATAATAATAATAATAATAGTAGTAATAATAATAAAAATAGCAATAGTAGTAGTAGTAATAATAATAATAATAATAATAATAATAATAATAATAATAATAATAATAATAATAATAATAACGCGAGAGGTTAATCCAAGATGTGGTGAATTATCCATGGAGAATTATATGATGCGCCATCAAGCAATACGATCGATAGTAGCCAATCGTAAATTCGGGACGACTTAATTGCCCATGTGTGGGAAAGGCACGGTCGATAATTTTTAGTATGTATTCTTATTTGTTTAAATATTTTAAGTGTTCGATTACGAAGTTTAACTTTTTTAATATGTAATTTTATTAAATTAAATCGTATTTTTATAAAAGGTTATATTTTAATATTAATAATAGTAATAATAATATTAGTAATAGTAATAATAATTATTATTATAGAATAATAATAATAATAATTATAAAAAAATCGCAATCACTTATATATATCAAGTTATACTCGGTTTTAATCATATTAAAAGTTCATTTATTTGATAAAAAAACAATTTATAATTTGATTCATTTGTACATTTTATCTAAATTAAAATACAAATTTAAAATATCTAATTAAAACTAATTCCTGTAAAGATTTAATTTTTTTAAAATATAAAATTTATTAAATCATACACAAAAGTTATAAAATAAAAAACAATGAACAAAAAACGAAAAAAAAAAATGTAGCAACCGTGAGTCGAGGGGTAAAGGAGGGGCAAGCTTTCGCCCTTTCTTTCCCATTCCTACTCCCACTCTCCTCTCTCCCCCCCCCCCCCTCCACCCACCATTGAAGACCATAATTCTAGAAAAACCTCAAAATCCCCCTCCCATTCCCCCTCCCCCTCACCATTGAAGATGACCGAAGGGCAAGTTCTCCCCCTTTCTCTCTAATCCCCCCTTCCACTCTCCCCCCCCCCCCCCCACTCCCCCCCACTATTGAAGACCATCTAGCATTTTTTTGACTTCGGCCCAATATTGTCCTTTTTCTTGATCAATGAGAAAGACGGTCTGGTCTCTTTCGAGACTTTGGATTCGCCTTTGCATGGAAGCCTCTAAGCTTTGATTTTTCACAATAAATTATTTCCCCACTCAAATTCCCCCTCCTCCTCCCCCTAACGATTAGAGATGCCCTAAGGGACAAGGGGGGGCTATAGACCCCCCCTGAAATTTTGATTTTTTTTTAAATATAGTAGTGGTGTATGAAAAAAAATCAATAAATTAGTCCAATATGAAATTTTTAACCCAAATATAATATATGTCCAATTAATATCACACAATCCATTTTAATAATAACTCACTCTACCCAATTTCTAAACCCCAATGAAAAGTCCAATTTTTCTCTACTCCCAACATCTCCAAATGAGTTCTCTTTTCTTGAGCTCTCGGCCCTTCCCAATCAACTTGAAAATTATATTAGGGATGTTCGATCAAGTGATGATTTTTCTGGATTGAAAGGGATTGATGATCTTGATAAGAATATGGTTGCAACTAAAAGATATCTCGCATTCTCGATGGTTTATAAACTTGTGACATTGACGCTTATTCTACCCGTTGCAACTGTATCACTGGAGAGAGCTTTTTCTGCTACGAAGATAGTAAAGAATCGACTTCGTAACCGAATGGGCGATCAATGGCTAAATGATAGTTTATAGAGAAAGACATAGTTAGTAGTATTTTAAACGATGTTGTCATGGACCGATTTCAAAAGTCGTCGTGATTAATTATTAAAGTAAATATGTAGATATTTTAGGTACTTTTGAGACTATAATGGGGTATCATATGTACTTAAAATATTCGGTGGGATTCATTTTTGTCAAACTCCACCTCCCTATTTTTGTATTGCGTCATATATTTTCTCGTGAATAATATAAATTTTAAGTTTGTTTGATAGATTTTTTTTTTTTTTTTTTTTGTATAAGTTTAGCCCCCCTTGACCAAAAATCCTGGATTCGCCCCTGCCACCATCTGCACGAATTTTTCAATTTCTCGGCTACCCCGGCCACCATTAATCCTCCCCTTGGTGGCTATAGCTTCATCTTGACCGCCTCTACAAAGCTTATATATTATTTCGTTGTTTCAGACCCACCCCGTCACTTGTATTTCAAAACTATGAATTTCAATGTTTTCGTTTTTTGCTCCACCGCCAGGGAAGAAGGTCGACCCACAGGCTAAGGCCGTTTATTCCCCTTAGTGTGGCGGTTCTTTTGCCAACAACCTCATCCGTTTTCATCAAGTATTGAAGCATCCCCATTTTTTAAACTTTATGTTACTATTCATCATCTTCCCCATTACTTCATTCAATTTTTTTTTTTTTTGGTAATCCTCTTATTCAATTAGATTTAATCCTCTGTTTGTAATGATTTTTTAATGGGTTTGTTTGGGATGCAAATTATTGAAGGAATAAAATTGAGAAAAAAACGTTTGGTGGCGATGGTCTTGGTGGTGGTGGTGGCGGCTTTGGAGGTGGTGCTGGTGGAGGCTTAGGAGGCGGAGTAAGAGGTGGTGCAAGTGGAGGAGTTGGTGGTGGTTGGTGGGTAGTGCTGGAGGTGGTACGGGAGTTGGTGCGCAAGTGGTGGAGATGGTGAAAGATGCTTACAAATGCAACCCTGAAGAATTGAAAATTGTGACTTAACGGTCATGAGATTGGCAAATATCATTTTTCATCCAAAATTTAACGATCAAACCAAATGTGAAAATATTTGGTCAATTTTGGTATAATATGTGTGTTTTTGAAAGATATGGTATGAAATGTATAAAGTAGACAAAATGTATGCATAAAAAGTGCAATTCCCTCATACTATGTGTTGTTTAATTTTTGGTATTGGATGTGATTGAAAAATGCAAGGCGGGATTGATAGTTATCCGAATTAGGCAACTGCCTAGAGCCCCACTCACAGTGAACCCAGATCCATATATTGACCAAAAAAATTCACATTTTTTATCGTTGAATTTTGGATGGAAAATGACCAAAAAAATTCACATTTTTTATCGTTGAATTTTGGATGGAAAATGGCATGTGCCAATTACATGACCGTTAAGTCACAATTTTCAACTCTTCAGGGTTGTATTTGTAATTATCTTTCACCATCTCCAATACCTGTGCACCAACTCCCATGCCACATCCAGCACCACCCACCACCAACTCCTCTACCTGCATCACCCCTTACTCCGCCTCCTAAGCCTCCACCAGCACCACCTCCAAAGCTATTTATATATCAATAATTAAAAAAAATGGCATAGAATAAAGTGGCTCAGCTGTTCAGTCCAACTCAATTCCCCACCTACGCCCTTTCTTTCTATCCAAACAAAACATAGGTTTACCTTAGTGTATGTGGATTTCACAATTAATAATAATAAAAAAGAAATTAACTTCATGAATTCCAAGATTTAATGTCTGTTTTTTGCCTCTTAAAATAACTATTTGTCGTCATCTTCTTGATCTCCAACTCCAATTGTCCAATTCTTTAAAACATAACATAATATGAGATATAGACTGATTTATATCATGAACTAAATATTTTATAAGTTATGCTTGTTGGAAAAAAAATGAAAATTAATATTGTAACAACAATTGAAGACTTTAAATTGTGTAACCTCCAATTTAAATTCTTCAATTGTGTAACGGTAGAAACTGAAATGACCTTTAATTATTTTTCTTTCCGACATTGCCCTCCTCCGTTCCTATAAATAGCACCTCTCTTCACTCTATTTTTCACACCAACAACAATTATCTTCTCTTCTTTGTTTAGAGTTCTAAAGAATTTCAGTTCGATTAGCAAAAGCTTGGTGCAAAGCTTCTTGCTAGTACCGTTGTATCCTGGGAGACAAACGTTCAAGGAGCCTCGAGCACGAACCGGAAGGATGAGGGAGCGAATTTGTCTTAAAGACACTGTATTTTCACACAGGCCTCGGTTTGGTTCATTTTGTTAATTGTTGCTTACTTTCTGTCCAGATTATCTTGTATTTAAATTCTAAATTTTTCCTTTTACGTATACATTATTCTAACAATGCTTCCTCGTGTATATAAACCGTAGTTTCGATTTATATTATAAACTAAAAGTTTTATTAAAAGTTATGTCTTCTCTCAAGTTAATAAGCCGATCGATGTTCTAATTAAATAGAAGTATTTGATTCTTATCTAAACATGTGTATTATATAAGTTGATCAGTGTTCTTAATAATATAAAAGTACTTGATTTTTATCTAATTATTTGTATTTGCTATAGAATATTCATTATACTTGTAACGGTTGCTTCTATTGAAAGAAGTTTTTCAAAATTAAATTGATAAAGACCTGTTTGCGATCGACTATGCCACTAGAAAGATTAAGTGAATTGACTATTTTATCTATAGAAAAAAATATGATGAAAAAATAGAATACGAAGATTTAATAAATACTTTTGAATCCACTAAAATATGAATTGTAAAATTTACATGAATTTTTATTTTACAATATAGGGCCCGTATTTTGAGCTTCGCCTATGTCCTCAAAAATTCAAGGGTCGGCCTTGAGAAAATGGAGATGTTTGATCAAACTAATCAACCTTTCACAATTCCGAAAAATTGTTTAGTGCATTGATTGTATGGATGACGTGGTACAACATGAGATATATTAAATCAAGTCCTTAAATTTAAGGAAAAATTGGCTCCATGATCTCATTCCCATCATGTATTGTTATGCAATTCTCAACCGTTTCCTGCACCACATCATCAATGCAACGGTTGTATCAATAATCTCTCCGCAATTCCTCTCTCCCCACCAACCCGGCTTTTTTTTCTTTCTATTTTCAGTTTCGATTTTAAATTTTATTTTATAGTTAGTTTTGTCATTCAAGATAATTCAAATTTCTAGCTTAAAATTACGTTTTATTTGAAACCAAATATTTATAGTTTTAACTGATAAGACAATGAGAACAATTAAAAGACCTGTGCTATTTTATTGTTACCATTATTATAGCTTTTTTATTTTATTTATGGGCACCAGTTTATTAACTATCAATGCGCAAATATTTAAAATTAATTCAGACATATTTCCCATTTCCAACTTATTAAACCCATCATCTAGCTAATAAATGTTCTTTTAATTACTTGTTACAGCTTACAAAAATAACCAATTAAAGAAATAAACGCACGTTAAACCATTTCAAATCCGATAAATGTGAATTCGTGGCGTGTTAAATATCCAATCAATACGTACTGTTTCTGTTTGCCAAGTACATAATAACAGTTGAAGCATTAATTGGTTAGAATTGTTTATGTGAAAGTACATGAGTAAACAAATTAACTTATGAATTAGATTTAATTTGTTGAGAAATGAATTGATATTTGTGCTTCTAAATACCCTGGCAGAATTCATGTGATTCCATCATTGAATCCCAATGCTAAAGTGAAATATATACCCTTGAATCGATCACAACTTTAACATATTTCGAAATAAATTTAATCATTATGAATTGTTAATAAGTAAAATAAATATAGTATAATGTAATACAATGTTTTTTTTGTTTTTAAACCAAATGTAACACAATGGTTAGCCAATATAAAAGTGGACAAATAAAAGGGAATCCTTAACTGTATCTTTGACTTTTGTCTAGCTTCTGTTGCTTAATTAAAGCCAAGTATGAATTAAAAAAGTTACCGATCGAGGTTTTAGTAAAAAATATGAAATATAGAGTTAGAAAAATACATCGAATCATGAAATATAGAGTTAGAAAAATACATTTGAATGACACTAGTCGTCCTTCAAATGGACACTTGTAGCAGTTTGGTCCTTGGAATTTAAAACATTTCAATTTGGTCCCTTATGTGAATTATCTAACGACCATCACTTCGAGCAACTTTCAAGGGAATCTTGACACATTTTAAGGGTAAATCCATCAATTAGTCTTCTATAACTACCATTGGCATTGGATATGCAATTGAAGATGAATTGGTGGATTTACTCTCTAAAATGTGTCAATATTCTCCGAAAAATTGCCGAAAAAGATGGTCGATGGACAAATAATTTTCACGAGGGACCAACCTGAGATGTTTTAAATTAAAAGGACCACATTATTACAAGTGCTTAACTTACGGGACAACTAGTGTCGTTCACTCTTGTTTATTTTATTTTTTTTAGAATTTGCGTTAATTTTTTTTTTTTGGACGATATACATCAACCATCGTATCAGCTAAATCTTTTCAAATTAATAAAAAAGTACAAAAGCAAACTAACTAAAACACTAGTAATAAATTACTAAAATGCCAACATTGGTTGGAGTCAAACGTGCCCACACTGACTGGAATCAAACGTAAAATCTTTTGGGACCTCAATTTTATCAATTATTTAATTAAACTTTTAGATAAAATAAAAAAGATTTTGTTTTCCTAAACTCGGTCTAAGAGAATTTCTTAGACATTATGATTTTAAATGCATCATATCATATTTTACGAGATAATGACATCTATGTAAGAAGTTTTGAGAAAAAAGTGCTAACCACCACATTTGAAAGTAATAAATTATTGTACCAAAAAAAAAAAAAAGTAATAAATTAGAATTTATCCAAACTATAAAAAAAAAAATGAGAGAAGGAAAATAACGAGTTTACATTGCCATGTGTAGAATTTTGAAATGCTACAATAAATGTACTACCATTACGGTGCCCCCCAAAACAACCCTAATTTTACAAAATCCCCTGGCCCCCTCTCTCTCTCTCTCTTCAAAAGGACCAAAACCCCAACAAATCTCTTCTTCTATTTTATTTTTTTCCCTCCCTCTCTCTATTTCCTTTCATGAAATTACCCCTCTTCTTCTTCTTCTTCTTTTAACAATACAAAAAATTTATGGGGAAATACATGAGAAAAGCTAAAACCACAGGCGATGTTCTCCTCATGGACGCTTCTCTCGGCGTTCGTACCCGCGCTAAAACCCTAGCCCTTCAGCGCCTCCACTCCTCCGCCGCCGTTACGCCGCCGTCGAAGATTGACGACTCGTGCTACCTGGAGCTCCGTTCACGGCGACTTGAGAAGTCCCCGCTCATCAGGGAGAATTCTCGGAAAACTTCTTCTCCAAAACAGGGTTTTGTTCGCGGAGAGAAAGAAAATAACCTCAACGAAAAAGAGGAAGCGCGTTTGGAGGTAGAGGATGGATGTTTTGAAATTGGGGATACGGAAATTGAGGCTTCCTGTGGGGAAAACAATTTGGATTTGGAAGCTAGGGCAAGGTTAATTTCTTTGCGCGTACTCTGTTCTTTTCCCCTTTAATTCAAGAGTTTTGTTCTTAGCGTACTGTAATTTTATCTTTTTATTCTATGTTCTTTTTGTTCTTGTTTGGTTTCCTGAGATAAAAAGTTTCTGGTAAAAATGTGTCTGTGATAAAGTTAAAGGTTAGTTTTTTGGGGGTTAAATAAAGGATTCCTGGGCTTTAAAAATACAATTTTATCTTCCCTTTTCGTTGTTTCCACGGGCACCGTTTCTTTTTCTTCTTATTTTTTTCCCTTTAAAAAAATTATTCATCCCTCCCGGGCCCTGTGGCTTTTGACAGTTACTGAAGTGAAAATTTTAACCCAAAAATATTTAATTGGATATTTATTTCAGTAAGTGACCATTGTCGATAATTTTAATGTATTATATGCACTTCTATGTTTACTTGCATATACACCGGTCCCAGGACATTTATGATTTTTTTGTTTGTGTTGATAAAACTTGAAGCAATTAATATTGTTAGCTTCAGATTGAAGACAAATTAAGAAGATATTATTTTCTGAATATGATGGTGAGGTGCCAAATAGAGGTTCCTGTCCTTCGGATAAAATATTCAGACTACAGATAATAAGTGAACAGAAAACTGGAAATACTTGTTGGTTTAGAGTTCTCTTTGTGCCATTTTCTTTGTTTTAACGTGTGCAGAATCATGGAATAATCACTGTACTTTAAGTTTTGAAAGAAAGTAGGAACTTCATTTCCGGATGGATCTATTTCAATGCCTCATGATGTGATTACAAATTTACAACCATAAAATTCTTCTTGAACCACATTATAGAATTATTTACTAAAAAATGTTTTGTCAACATGAACTTCTGTAAGCACTCATGAGTGCAGTGTTTTGAGCAGGAGCACCAGGGAAAGCACACCATGTAGTTTCATCAGAGCTGCCGACACTATCACAACACCCGGCTCTTCTACTAAGCAGAGAAGTCCTACTTTTGCCAATCAAAGGGCCCAAAATGCCCTTCTAAGAAATATTCCCACAGCTCTTGAAATGGAGGAATTTTTCGCCCATGCAGAGCAGTCTCAACAGCGCCTTTTCATGGACAAGTAAAGTTCCTTTTGTTCCTTATATTCTAACTATTCTTTTTGTTGATTTGGGTAGAATTATCTCTTCTAATAATGAATTCTCAGCTAAAAAAAAAAGCTATTTTTCTCATTGGGTTGTTTGTGCAGGTATAATTTTGATGTGGTGAATGATTTGCCCCTCCCCGGACGCTACGAGTGGGTTAGAGTGATGCCTTGAGCAGAGTAAATTTGTAGTGAGAAGATTACTGAGGAAGAAGGTAGAATTACTATGTCATCCCTGCAAACAATCCTTAATTACCGTAAAGTGGAACAGAAGCAGAGGAAGAATTGTAGTTTTAGTCATCTGTAGAATAATACTAGGGCCAAGAATTGCAAACTAACCATTTTAAAGGTAGAATCATCCCCAAAGAATGTAACATTATCCTTGTAATTTGCAGGTAGTTTTAGTTAGGAACTAATTTTCTTTCTGTGACTTTGTTATTCAGACTTTTACCCTCTACCCTCCTTTTTTACTGGACTCGCATTGTAGCGGCATGATTCTGATGTAACCTGAGCCAGTAACAAAAAATAAATTGTTGTCAAATGCCCTTTGGCTGTTTAGATATTTTCTGCATTTTTTGCTTTTCTTTTTTATGCCCTTTTTTTGGTCAATGGCTTTTATGCACGATACAGGACGCCTTATTTTAGAAGGAGATGTTTATCCCGTAAACATAGGGCAATCAGGGATAACATTAGATGAATCCGAATTTTATCCTGTCAGGGTCCGCAGTTGTTTTTGCATGATGAAAAAATTGTTCTCTCATACACAATTGTCTCTCATCCACCACTCCGGTGGACACCGGGATAAGCACATAATTTCGTTGCATTATAAATATAAAAAGGCGTGTTTGTTCCATGTTTGAACCCAGAAGAATTCGAATATATTATTTGCTTTAATGGGATTGACTTGTAAAATGTCTTGGGAGTATTTATTAGTCATAACAAATTGCTGAGATGACAGCGTCTGCATCTGAAAACTTAATCGAAACTGGATGACATTGCAGTAAAATATTCCTAAAATGTGACTTTTAACCTTTATGGAAAACAAATTATTTTATTGTTGCGTGCATGTATATGAATATGATCAACTATTCTGTAGTGTTCATATTGTATATGACATGGGAAAAAAGTTGGAAGACAGATTGGTTAGAAAACGAGTCAGAGCGATTTTGAATCGAAGGTTTGATTATCTTTGTACCCAAGTTTTAGATTGTTGTTGTTTTGTTATTGTTAAACAAGGCATGCTTGAAATTTGAAAAAGCTCTAATTAATCGAGTAATTTGACTGCAAATGTTGTTTAAGCTTCATTGGCTTGATATTGAAAATAAATTAAGATTAAAAGAGGTTTCATTTCATCAATCAAATTGAATGAGTAATTAGTCTGATATTTAAAAAAACAAAATCTGAAAAGGAAATTTGTGTATAGGTAGGTACCTGATGATCCAAACAAATATACCACAAACCATTTAAATTCATAAGTTGCTCTCAAAAGATTTAATGCTGTACATAAGAATCCATATCAAAATCTCACTCATGTGGAGTTCAGGTTCTGACATTTCCAAAATTTAGCAGATATGATTATTACTGAAGATATTCATATTTATATTTGTATATGTAATGTACCTTTTTTCCTGAACATAAAGCTGCAGTGCTGGGTAAAATCAAGTGGGCATTTAGTGAATCAGTCAAGTACTACTACGTGCATGGAGACTCATCCATCTGTTGCCTTCTTCAAAGAAACCTTTTTTTTTGCTTCACATGGGGCCATTGCACGGGGGGCCCCTGGCACGAGTTTTACTACGGGACTATTATTTTCTTTATTTCTTTTGTCCATATATAAATCGTGACAAAAACTTAAGATTTGATGATGTGCACTTATATCTTGTACATATTTAAAATAAAATAAAATAATCGGCTTTAATTCGAGTAGGGTTATACGGTAATCAAGATGTTACATGACATGTAATGCACGAGTACGCTCTCGTAATGATATACATTCAGATTTATTTTATAAATTTTTTTGGATGTATTCTTGATTGGTTTCAATGTTTTGGACTTTAGTCGGGCGTATTTTGATTCTTCTATTGCATAATTGTTGAAATGCAACCGTGATGTATTTAATTTAGTTCTAATTTGTTTATGAAGTTTTTGGAGTAAAAAATAGTACCAATTTTTCAAAAGAGGAGTTCTATTGATGTGTGAAATGGAAGAAGTAAAGAAATTGACAGTCGAAATAATTCAAGGAAAAATAAAAATGTAAAGATTTGGTGTAATGTAACAATGTCAAACCAGACACTTTGTGCGGTTGTGCCTATAGATAAAAATGATGCTTTGATATGAAACACATTCTTACATCCACAATAATGTACTTATTTGATGTAATTTGTTTGGATCGTGTCACAAAATGTTATTCGAATAATAATATTTCAGTATTTCAGACAAACTAAAATTTAATTGGCCAAAAATATTTCTAATTTTCTTTTGTATATTTAGCTAATCAGTCATCAATGAAAGATTAGAAGGATGAGAAAAAGCTTAAGGCATCCAATGTCAAATTTGATGGCAAGGTTGAAAGTAACTCTGTACGCGTGACCATCAACTCAATTAACGTGCGAAGTTTTAACTGGCACTTTATTTAGTCGTTGGGACGTAAGATATTCCTTCAATATAATTAGGTTGTTGAATTTCACAACTCAACTTTCATAATTGCTCCATGGGATTTGATATTCAGAGGTGATTTCTTTTCATTTCAATCAAACAAAATTAAGTCGAAATATATTATTCCTATTAAAAATAACTAGCGATATTGCCAGAACAACAATTGTTAAAGTTAGAACAATACTAATATATTTCTAAAAATGCCCTTAGTATTTCTTTTACTAAGTTTATTAAGAGTGAACTAATTGAGGAGTTTTTTAGGTTTTTTCTTGTTCTTTGTAAATATGACTAGCTAGTAATCTTTGTTATTATTTCACTCAACTCTATTCTTATGATTGCTAGTCTAACTCATGTTTCTTATTGGATCAGCGAGGTCGACGCGACTCATGCTAGGAAAATTCTTATTTCTTGGCCCAATTAGAAAGTTAAGAAGATTCCAAGACTCGGCAACAAGGCCGCTCACAACCTTGTAAAATGGGGAAAACTTTGTATTGGGACGATTCTATCCCTCTCTCCTTCACCCCCCATTGTATTTGTTGATTTTTATTTCTTCGGAACATCCTAAAATTTTTGTAACAAACTTATTTTCGTGTTTTAATAATTAATCAATTGCTTGTAAAAATGAATAGAAAATTTTGTTACATGTATATATATGGTTTAAGAGTCATGTATATTTTCATACAATCTTGTTATAAAATGCTCACTAATCATTATAATTATTTATTTGTATTACATCTAAAGTTCTACTAATTGCACTAGCAAAATTATAATGAATAAATATCTAAGTTTATTAGTATGTAACTAAATAATACCACACTACTTTATGCGACTCAAACTCAATATATATTTTTAGATAGGTATATCATTGACTAGACCATGTGTGTAGGACATGTTTCATAAACATTGTGTTTGAGAATGTAAACCATCATTATTATTAGAGTATCACATTATTATAATCAATATATGATGTGATGCATTATCAAGTATCAAACTATCAACCACAAGGTCTTAGAACTATATCTTACATAGTTTCTAAAAAAAAGAACTATATCTTAGATAGGATCAAGAATTCTCCCATTTAAGCCTATCAATTTATATTAAATATGGCTAAAAAAAATCCGAAACAAAGAAATATATGGCTAAAAAAGGTAGTAGGAGTATATATATATATATATATATATATATATATATATATTTTTTTTTTATCAAAAAGCTGGTAGTAGGAGTATTAAAGTCTGATTTCCAATCCTTCGATAAAACTATGCTAAGTTCAATACCTTCCAACTAAGTTTGAAGCCTTCATTATTCAATTAGTTAGAGACAAGAAGCGGAAAACAGTGTAGGTACTTTAAATCAAATTCATTTAAAGTAACTCAATTAAAAATATTTTGACAATTTCACCATATAAATACATTGTTATGATATTCTACATGAGAGAATTGCATTTTTTAATTACCGCATTTGGTACACCACTTTATGTGTCCAATACAATTGGTATCATGTTTTAACAAATTCTGACGTATTTGGTACAATCGTTAAAAATCACCATTACGTGGTGACGTCACGGTTAAGTCTTATTGCAAAGTTGATGTCAATACTTATATTGATTACTACCCCATAAAATTTCAGGCTTCCAAATTAAAATAGCCTCACATCTTCAAATTTACTGATGATTTTAGTCCTGCACATTGTTGTCAAATTTTAAAATTAACTTGAATAAGACCACGTGCAGATCAATTTTGAAATTTTACTTATAAAATTTACATAATTAATTTAGGGGGAGGGGTGGGTGGGTTTTTATTTATTTTTTAAATTATAATTATTTATAATTTATCTTTCTAATAAATATTAAATAGTTTTTAATTGTATAATTTATTACTTTAACAAATATTTAATAGATTATTCTATTATATAAATCTTAGATTTGAAAAGAATATGTTTTCTTAATTTTTTTAGATTTATATTAAAGTATTATTTAATTTATTAATATTGTTTATAAATCAAATTAGTTATTTAATATAATAATTAAAATCTCCAAATTAGTCCGCACAGGGTCTTATTCGAGTCAATTTTAAAATTTGGCAATAATGCGGACAAAAATCGTCAATAAATTTTGAAATGTGAGGCTATTTTGGTAGCCTGAAATATTTTGACGTAAAATTGTTAGTCAACATAGGTAATGCCATCAACTTTACAATAAGACTTAATTGTCACGTCACCACTTAATGGTGATTTTTTTTAACGTGGTACCAAATGTGTTGGACACATAAAATGGTGTACAAAATGTGGGAATTGACCTAAAGCTCGATACCCAAAAGTGCAATTATCTCTATTCTACACCGTCAAATTGAAATTTTGACACTTTGCACCATTGAATTGCAATTCTTTGTCAATATGGTGGGCATTTTCCACCCAATAGGCTGCCATATAAGGCAATATTGCAAAAAAAGTCACAAACTAATTAGTGATTTTGGATTTTCGTCCCAAACTGTATCACTTAGCCAAATTCATCTCGTAATTTTATATTCTTTTGGAATATCGCCCACTTGCCACACAGATGCTTACGTGTCATGACGTGACAAATTTTAGCATAAATAATTATATAATATTGCAAAGTTCGACCCAAACTAATTATAAATTTTGATTTTTCGTCCCAAACTATAATAACACGTCGACTTTTGTCTCGTAATTGAAATGACATGGGAAAAAAGAATTCGTGCCAAACTAATTATAAATATTTATTATTTATTTAGTACAAAAAAATGCACATTTTTTCTAATGAACTGAGATGTGATTTTTTTCTCAAAAGCACACAAAATTTTCAAAAATCCATACTATTTCTCTTAAAAGAATATTTTCAAAAATTTCCCTCTTTTTGTTATGATAATGTGGCAGTTTACCCTTCCCCAGTGTTGTGATAAATGTGGCAATTTACCTCATATATTATAATAAATGTAGCAATTTACCCCCAACGTTATAAAACACTTTGCATGCCACTCTCAAGTTATGCAATTGAATTATAAGAGGATAAAATACTTTTCTAAAATTTTCACATGGGGATAAATTGCTCATTTTCAAGTTACATGGGGTAAATTGAACATTATGAATATCACAAGGGATAAACTGGTCCTTAAAAATGTAAAAGATGGATCGTCATTTTCATTAAATTAGAAATTTAATAATAGACTAAATTCATACAAAATGACAAGTTGTGAGACAAAATTCGACGAATTAATATAATTTGGGAGGAATTATGCAATCTTGTATAATTGTTCATGCTAAAATTTGCCACGTCTTGACACGTAAGCAGCCGTGTGAGATGATATTCTAAAAGAATATAAAATTACAGGACGAATTTGGCTAAGTGGTATAACTTGGGATGAAACTTCAAACTCACTTATTTTGTGACGTATTCTGCAATTTTACCGCCATATAATACTAAGATGTAAAATGAAAATTGCAATTATAGAGTGCAAAGCTTAAAAAGAAAATATATATCATGGGAGCAAAATGCCAATTTCTTCTCAACAAAAAAGATATATTCAAATATCATATCAAACTAGTTTACAAATTTAAAATAGACTAAAAAAAATTAATATAAAAATCAGCTCAACAAACATATTGGGATTATTGTTACAAAAACTAATTGATAGTCCACTTCAAACTCGATGCAATTAAACTTTAATATATCGGTAAGTATAAATCCATTTTATTATGTACAATAAATTATGTTTGAATAACATTCAGATAGTTTTAATATTAATTTTGCGGTAGACTCGATTAACCAAAAAATAGTTAAATTTATACAAAATACCAAACGAGTGTCCAAAGCTTGACAGGAGTTCAATTTAATTAAAGCTTGTTAGAGTTCGTTTTAATTTAAATATTAAAAAATAAGTAATAATATAATCAAATGATAACCAATTTTCTATGTCGTTTCAATTGATCTACACCCCCTTCAGTAAAAATAAATACTCCAAATGGTGCCCCAGAACATATCTCCAACTGGCTGACCAACAATTCATAAGGCTTGCTCCAGCGATAAGGGTGGGGGTTCGAATCCCATCTGGAATTTGGATGGAAGCATTTTTATGGATCTGTCTGAGGATCATTTGTGGTAAAGACCCCTTTGTGCACAGAATGTACAGTAATATGATGGGCTTAGACACCTGAGTTATAAAAAAAATAAAAAATACTCCAAATGGATTTTCGATATACACACCCACGGCCCACCAACTCCTAAAAATCCCAAAGTACAAATTAAAGCCCTTTTTCATTTTCCAATTCTTTTCTTTTTTCTTTCTTTTTCCTCTTTCTCCCTCTACACGAAAGCAAGCTCCAAAATTTCGTAGAGCGGGAGTGGGAGTAGTGTGAAATCATAATAGAAATTAATAACAGCAGAAGAAAGCTATGGGAAAATACATGAGGAAGGCTAAAACCACAGGCGAAATGGCCGTGATGGAGGGTGTTCGCACTCGCGCCAAAACCCTAGCTCTCCAGCGCCGCCGTCTGCAATCGTCCACCACCGCTCCGCTGCCTTCGAAATCTGACTCGTGTTACCTCCAGCTCCGTTCTCGGAGACTGGAGAAACCCATGCCGCAGCACCAGAGTTCACGAAAATCCCGACATAGCTGCGGTGGTTGCACAGGGAAACAAGAGCCGGAAGGTGACTGTCCCGGGTCGGTTTTGATTTCGGGCTCAATTGAAGCATCAAAGGAATTGGAAATTGAAGGGTCTTCTTTTGGAGAAAATAATTTGGATTTCGAAGCTAGGGGAAGGTATAGATAGAGTCATAGAGAAACTCATGATTTATTTATTTTTTAAAATTAATTTCTGTGAATTCATTTCATTAGATGTTTTCTTCCTTTTATCTCTTGAGACTATCGGAAATGTGTTGCACCAATTTTACCTACACCTATAATTTAATTATAATAGTATAAGGTTTCCCTTTGTTTCAAAGGATCATATCCTTATACATGACTTAATTCCTTTGGACACATAGTTCATTTCACTATGAGATTTTCAGTTTTGACTGTTAGTGTTGCTCTTTTATTAGGGGTCTTTTCCCCATATCCATTCTTAGTTTGAGTTTGTTCCTGCGATTTTTTTTTCTTTTTTTTGGTCTAATTCCTCACAAATCAAACAAGTACTTCAAGAAGAAAGTTTCTTTTCTTTTTTTTTGGTCTTCTCTTTTTTACTCTGAAATGGATATAAATGCAAGTGCTCAGTTATAAAAGTATTCCTACTGAGTTTGTTATTGTTACATTTCCTTATTCTGAGTAGCTAAGTATTTATTGCAATGCCCTTTTCATCCTTTGAGTTCCCTAAATGCTGCATCTGATAGGCTTTTTTGTGCTAATTATTTTCAGATGCAAAATCTGTGTAAAATTGCTTTCTTTTAGAAAAAGTTAGCAGCGGTTATGACAATAGTCCTTTTAGTGAAATATATACAAACTGACTTCTGCATCACATTCAAGTGCCAACCCCACCTACCCTTTAAATGATAACACAACCCTTCCCCCCCCCCCCCCCCCCCCCCCCCCCCCCCACCCAACACACACAGTAGTTGTAGTTATGGTTTTGTTCTTTTACCCCTGCTGTGTGGCCGCACCGACAGTGCAGCTTAAATGCTTCTAAGGAGTATTTCATTTTACTGTTACAGTACATATATTTTATTATAACAATGTAATAATGAATATTAATTAATAATTTGTTCTTGCACACTACAATTGTAGTAACTTTGTTTATCTTATGTTGCTTTGCTACTAGCATAAGAAGAAACAAACCATTTTGAAAAGAATTAGGCTGTTTAATTAACTCCAATATTTATTATTGATTAAAAATATCTGGACTGTAGCCGCAGCAGCAGCGGCCTTTTGGACCCTTGTCTATGATTGATTATAGTAATGTGTATTGTTCATGGGGCCTTATCAAGGTTGATAACAAATACTACGTGGGGTAGCTTTTACTGAACCATTTTTGTGTATCTAGGATCTATCATGTTGCACATCTTTGCTATCAATCTTTTTCTTTCTGGGGGTGGACCTTCGTGTATGCACATGATGGGGTCCTGATGTATTTTGATTTATTCTGCAGAAGCACTCGAGAAAGCACGCCATGCAGTTTAATCAGGTCTGCCGACATCATCTCTACCCCTGGTTCTACTACAAAGCGGACATGTACAAATGCTGCTAATCAAAGGACCCAGACCCAGAATGCCCCTCTTATTAATGTTCCTACCGCCCGTGAAGTGGAGGATTTTTTTGCCCATGAAGAGCAACCACAGCAGCCCCTCTTCACAGAAAAGTACGGCGCCATTAATTCTTTTTCATTGCTTTTTTTGAAATTGATTTCTGTTGCAGAGTCATTTTATAACCTTGTATTTATTGCGACACATATTTGCAGGTACAATTTCGATTTCAGAAATGATTTACCTCTCCCTGGACGTTATGACTGGGTGAGAATTTAAGCCTAGACGAGCATAAATAACACCAATTTAGAGCCATTTAAAATGTGTAACTAATGATCTCAATCCTGTAGATCAATAGGGCTGGTAGTTTGGTGACTAAGTTAACCATATAGAAGTGTAGAATTTCCCAGAGAATGATTGAACATTAATAAATAAAGTTCCAAACATTGTAGTTTGGAATCCTGTCTTAGTGAGACATATTGGCGTTGGGCCATGTTATGTATACATTATTCACAACAAATAAATGTCTCTGATCATTTGACTTGAGCTTAACCCTGTTGAATTATCCTTTAATGTTTACTTTTGACTACCATAAACCTAAGGATGTTTTCTACAATACCTGGTATAAGTATTTTGTTTTTCTGGAGAAGCAGAGCATAAATGCTTCAGTCATTCTTCTTTTCTCCTTTCTTTCCAATATAGTTTGTAAAATTGCAATCAATTATGGGTTTTGTCGCTTCTCTGAAACTTGTGGTGAATGGTGATATTATAAAGCTGCAGACTATTATATCAAGAAGGAAAAAAAATGGAGAAAGAAAAGCAGCAAGTGGGGATGTTTCGTCATGGACTCATGGTGAATGATGACAAAGAATCTTATTGAATAGTAAATTTATTTGCCTCTTCACATGCGACAATGCACAACCTGTTATGGTCTCAAAAGCTCCAACATTAGCACATTCTATAACTGAAATAAAAGTGTACTTCTGTTCAAATATTTCAAAAGAAATCTGATTTAAAACGCCAGTCATTTGATACTAAGTTGAATTTGCGAAGAAAACAGTTCAGACACATGAAATCAAATTTAAGCATAACTAGGTCAATCAAAGTCGAAGCGAGAAACATTATCCTCAGGGTTCTCTATAGTAATAATATACACACAAAGCAAACATAATTGTAACAATTCACATATAAAATATATACATACATGAGGAAATAAGATAATATAAGGAAGAAAAAAATGGTTCCAGGTCAATATCCAAAGGTCCTTTTTCTAGTTCGGACATCAATATTGTAACGAAATTTATATGTTGTTGAATCCAAGAACTGAAAAGATACTTACCCGTTGTAATTGTACTGTCAATAACAACTCGGTCTGCAACAATGCCTGGAAAAGCAATGTAAGGAAAAGAGTAATAAAAGAGCATAAATACAGTACAGTACAGACTCCAAAGCATTCTTCTGATTTCATGATTGATCCATGTCTTAAGCCCAAAAATATCGGTAAAGGATCATCTTTTGTTCAAATTATTAGCATTACGAAAGGAAAGAGGGCATATTTAAATTTGATGTATCTGCTCCAAATTTAATATCATTTTCCTGCTTCTGAATATTTGTAATTCAAAGAATTTCAAAGAGATAAGAAAATGTCATTGTAAGAAAGATGTTTATAATAGTACTTGATATTACTCGCAACACTCAAACAAGAAATTTTAGAATACAAATGAACTTAGTAGTTATTTACACTTCAAGTTTCCAAACAAAAACTGACCAGTTTTGGGTTAAACATCAAATGAACCAAATTCTAAGTCAAGGAATTAGTAGTAAGTGATAAAAAATTATAATTTTTTTTTCACTTTCTACAGGTTAATCTCATAATGATCTCACCGTATAGCAATGACATAGAGACACAAGTATGGATCTTTTTCCTAGTTGGTCTTCCAATTGAAACTATCAACAAATTTCACTTAGCTCCCTCTGTTTGTTTGCAATGGTTTCCCAGAAAGAGAAAGTCAAACCATCAGGCTAATATATAATAGCATATGACCATTATAAAAATTAAAACAAACTGAAGTTTGAAATGAAGTTGTTCAAATCAATGCACAGAGGTTCCATTAACAAATGTGCAGGAATAAGCACCTCATACTAGATTATGGCTTCCCAGTGTGTCACTTGTGTTCCATCGGAGCTTCGGACTCCATAGACTTTGGGAACTTTGCTTCAGACATTTCAACTTCATAGGCACCACTGCTGGAGACACTGTCATTCTCCGTGCTCATCTGCTTGAGTCTGGCTAGTTGTACAGCACGCAGCTCATATCTGACATTAGCATGGCATGTAATTTAATTTTCTTGCACTTGATTTATGTATCAATTGTGTGCGTGTGTGTATGAGAGACATGAGGGGTTAAAAATGGTGGGCCGAAATATTCCAAGAAACATGAAATGGGAAGGCCAACCTCGTAAAAATTAGTAAACAAACCACCAAGAAAAGGGACCAGTACCTATAAGGCACTTGATTTCATCATGAATGCCAAGAAGTTTCATTAGAACCCTCAACCGAATCAATATATATTCAGAAGATCACTCAACAGATAAAAGTTTGTAGCCCTGGATGCTAAAATTGTGCAGTTCAATTTCATCCAGCAATTATTTTCAGAAATTTGCTTCATTACTTGATTGGCTCATTCATGTTTCCTTTGACCACCCACATCACATTAGGTTTTGAGTTCACCCTCCATTTAAGAAATATATACTTATTACTACACACAAACATGTGTATGACATTGCTATCCTTTAAAGTGAAATTGGCAATCTGGAACCAAATTAAAACGAAATAATTGTGGAAAACTCCATTATATTAACTGCATCATTTAGTTAATCTTACATAATATGTATTAGTACTTTCCTTGTATATAGTAGGCTAATAAGAAGGCTGATTATTTGGCTATCATATACCTAATTTCCTTAGCTATATATCTTGTAATTGTATATATATGTACGATTACCTATGGAAAAAATCATCAGAAATTATTCCAATTCTCTTCCACATGGTATCAGAGCCTTCCTGTTCCAATATTTTCTTGCAAAACCTAGGGTTTTGCTAGGGTTTCTTTGTGGGTTACTATTCTATTGGCCCCGTGTTCTCACCTCCACCACGTAAGGGGGAGGAACGTCTTTTCCAGCCGGACGGTGCATCTCCAGTGACTGGGTGGGCTGCGCTTGAGCCTCACGCGCCAGTTCTTTCCGCTGCACAATTTTCATGCGCCGGCGCATGGTGGAGCGTCCCTGGTCCGTTTGCTTTCCGATCACTTTTTATGGCATCGTACAGTGGTTTCGGGCATTCTTCAGGTGTTTCCGGTGAGATTTATTGTAGGTTCAGTTTGGGGTTTAAAATTTGAGGCAGTTTCTTGGGTTATTTTTATTGTTGTTCCGTGGCTGTTTTCTTTGAGTTTTTTTAAAGGCATTATCTTGGTTAAAATGACCGATAATAGGACATCGGTGACTGAAATTGTTCCAGCAATGTCTAAAATTACTGAACACAAATAAATGGCAGTAATGATTTGGAATGGTGTAAAACTATTAGGTTGTATTTACGTAATGTTGATAAAGATGACCATCTAGTACAAGAACCCCCTAAGGATGATACAAAAAAGACTTGTATGCGAGATAATGCCCGTTTGTTCTTACAAATTCGGAACTCTATTGATAGTGATGTTGTGTGAGTTTGATTAATCACTGTGAGTTTGTGAAGGAACTAATGGATTACCTAAATTTCTTATATTCTGGAAAAGGGAATGTGTCCCGTATTTTTGAGGTATGCAGGGCCTTCTATCGTCCCGAAAAGGAAGCTAAAGCTCTTACAACCTATTACATGGACTTCAAGAGACTTATGAGGAACTAAATATGCTTATGCAATTAAGTACTGATATTCAGTTGCAACAAGCTCAGAGAGAGCAAATGACCATAATGAGTTTTTTAGGTGGCCTCCCTCCTTGAGACAGCTAACTCTCAAATTCTCTCTAGTTCACCTCTCTCCAGGAAGTTTTTAGTAGAGTATTGCATACTGAGAGCACTCCATCTGCTCAGCCGAATAATGTTCTGGTTGCCAAAGGGGTGGGGATAATGGATTGAGGTACAACAACAATAGGGAAGAAGGACCAAAGGTTAATGACAATCGCAACACTAATTCAAGCAATGTTATTTGCTACTATTGTAATGAGACTGGTCACACAAAGCGATTCTATAAGGAATTGCAGAACGGGAATCAGAGGGCTCCGACTGCTAATGTTATTACTGTTGTGCCTATTTCATCTTCTGAGCGAACAATTATGGTGTCGGCCGCTGAGTTTGATAAGTTCTCTCAATATCGAGAATCATTGAAAGCCCCAGCCCCGGTTATTGCTCTTGCTGAGTCAGGTAAAACATGCCTTATCTTCAAACAAATGGGTGGTTGATTCAGGCGTCATTGATTATATGACAGGTAATCCAATGACTTTCTCTACTTTCCAATCACATAAAGCTCCCTCTCATGTTACCATAGATGATGGGTCAACATATAATATGGTGGGATCTGGTACACTAAAACCAACCTCGTCCATTACCTTATCATTTGTTCTGAGTCTACCCAAACTTGCCTTTAATCTGGTGTCTTTCAGTAGACTTACAAAAGATCTTAACGTACTGTCTTTTGCTACAATGTCGTCTCTCAGTTTGAAGCACATTGTCTTTTGGGACATCCTTCTCTACCGGTGTTGAAAAAGTAGTGTCCTCAGTTTAATATTGTATCTTTGTTAGATTGTGAGTCATGTCATTATGTAAAACATCACCGAAGTTCATTAGGATCAAGAGTTAATAAACGGGCAGAGTCTGCTTTTGAATTAGTGCACTCCGATGTTCGGGGACCTTGTCCAGTTGTGTCGGAAACGAGTTTTAGTTATTTTGTTACATTTGTTGATGATTTTTCTCGAATGACTTGGTTTTATTTTATGAAAAATCGATCTGAAGCATTTTCCCATTTTTGTGCTTTCTGTGCTGAAATCAAGATATTGAGAAGTGCTAATGCTAAAGATACATGTCGGTTGCTTTCCAAACATACATGACTCCACATGGAATTCTACATCAGTCTTCTTGTGGTTATACGCCTGCTCAGAACAGAGTTGCTGAAAGAAAAAAATAGACATCTATTGGAGACTACTCGAGCTCTCTTGTTCCAAATGAAGGTTCCTAAGCGGGTGGATGATGTCTCAACAGCTTGTTTCTTGATTAATTGGATGCCTTCAACGGTACTTAATGGCGATATTCCGTACAATGTTTTGTATCCGAATAAGTCATTATTTCCGGTAGAACCACGGGTATTTGGAAGCAAATGTTATCTTCGAGATGTTCGACCCACTGTCAAAAATTGGATCACAAAGCCCTGAAATGTGCTTTCTTGGGATATTCTCGTCTTCGAAAGGGGTATCGATGCTACTCTCCGGATCTCAACAAATACCGAGTATCTACCGATGTGGTATTTTCGGAAACTACTTCATTTTTCTCCTCATTTTTTATTTCCACAAGTGAGGGGGAGGAAGATGAGTGGTTAGTCTTCCAAATGACTTATTCAAGTACTCCGGCTAAACAAACAGATGATAGTGATCCTCTTCGCCCTTCTATTGAGCAACCTCTTGCTTCCATAAAGCCGCCAATTGATAAAGTTTGCTCTAAAAGAGGAAAGACCAATGATACATGTCCTGCACCAAATACTTCGTCATATGATCCTTCTCCGCTGAATGACCTTGACATTCTCATTGGTCTTCGCAAAGGTACACGTCAATGCACTATTCATAAATATATTTATCCCATGGCTAATTATATTTCATATGATCACTTATCCCTTGCATCTAGTTCATTAATTGCTTCTTTAGACTCCATCTCTATATCCAAGACAGTTAAAGAGGATTTGGATCACCCTGGGTGCTATAATGCGAGGAAGATACATACCCTGGATGATAATCACACATGGGAGTTAGTGGATTTGCCTAAATGCAAGAATGTTGTGGGATGAAAGTGGGTCTTTGCAGTCAAGGTCAATTCTGATGGATCTGTAGCAAGACATAAAGCCAAACTTGTGGCTAAAGGATATGCTCAGACTTATGGGGTAGATTATTATACTTTCTCTCCAGTGGCCAAACTAACCTCTGTTCGCCTATTTATATCTATTGTTGCTTCGAGGGATTGGCCCTTACATTAGTTGGACATCAAGAACGCATTCCTACATGGTGATCTCCATGAAGAGATGTACATGGAGCAACCACCTAGGTTTGTTGCTCAGGGGGAGTATGGGAAAGTGTGTTACATAAGAAAATCTTTGTATGACTTGAAACAAAGTCCTCGTGCTTGGTTCGAAAAATTTAGGTAGGTGGTACAAGAGTTTGGACTAAAGAAGAGCCAATGTGATCACTGGGTTTTCTATAGACCGTCAGGAGCTGATATTATTCTTCTCGCTGTCTATGTTGATGACATTGTTATTACGGGTGATGATTATGTAGGTATCACTTCACTCAAGTTATTTCTACATACCAAGTTTCACAAAGATTTGGGTCAGCTGAAATACTTTCTAGGAGTAGAAGTAATCAGAAGCAAAAAAAGGATCTTATTATCTCAAAGAAAGTATGTACTTGATCTACTTGCACAAACTGGGAAGATGGGAGTCAAGCCATGCAGCATACCGATGGTTCCCAACTTACATCTTACAAAGGATGATGGTGATCCCTTTGAAGATCCGGAAAGGTATAGGAGATTAGTTGGGAAATTAAACTATCTCATTGTGACTCGTCCTAACATTGCATATGCAGTTAGTAGTGTCAGCCAATTTATAATCGCGCCTACATTGAAAAATTGGGAAGCCTTAGAGCTAATTTGTGTTACTTAAAAGGAACTCTTGGTCTTGGCATTTTGTATAGTGATAAAAAAACAAACATGCATTGCGTGTTCCGCAGATGCTGATTGGGCTGGATCCATAGTTAATAGACAGTCCACTACAGGGTATTGTGTTTTGTTGGTGGAAACCTTGTGTCTTGGAGGAGCAAGAAACATAATGCCGTATCCCGTTCCAGTGCAGAGTCAGAGTACAAAGCGATGGCGCAAGCCACATGTGAAATTTTGTGGATTGAGTGTGACAATCAAGTTGCCCTTTATATAGCCGCAAATCCAGTGTACCATGAAACAACTAAACACATTGAGGTTGATTGTCATTTCATTCGTGAGAAAATTGAGGCAAATCTAATATTACTGGACATGTCAAGACTGGAGAGCAACTTGGGGATATTTTCACGAAGGCATTAATAGGGGCTCGAATGAGTATCTATGTAACAAGTTGGGTATGATTAATATCTATACCCCGGCTTGAGGGAGTGTGTTACATAATATTTATTAGTACTTTCCTTGTATATAGTAGGCTGATTAGTTGGCTATCATATAGCTTATTTCCTTAGTTAGCTATCTTGTAATTTTATATTTATGTACGATTACCTATGGAATAAATCATCAGAATTTATTCCAATTCTCTTTCACAGTTAAACGGTAGAATGATAATCTTATTAATAAAATCTGCTAATACAATCAGTTTGCATTAGAAATATTGTCTAACATAGTTTATTTTGTGCTAGAATATATTAAACCTGAGATTCATAATTTGATTGATATGAAACTGTATTAACCATTGGAGATTATATATGTATAGATGTAACAGTCAAAAAGAAGAAATTGAATTGCCAGACTATTAAGGTAACACACTTCCTACAATTATGGGACTTGATGGAGATTTCAGAGTTTGAATTTCTCTACATCTTATTAGTTAAAGAACAAAAAAGGTTTCAAGATACATAGCATATGTCATTTATCAAAATAATTATTAAAATATGTGTACACATACACAACATCCTTAAGAGATGTTCTATATTAAGATTATGTAGCACACAAAGCGTTATTTGCAGCATTAATGACAAAAGGTTCTATTTGTTTTAAAGCTTACTTGAGATCATTTCGTGTCAAGTCCAATCTTAACCATTCCTCTAGTAAATTATACAATGATCAGATCACTTACTATCTTATCCAATTTTAAAGTCGAAACATCTACAAAATTCTAAGATATAATTACTCAAACCATTACCCAGAGAACCTGCCCTTTCTAGACCTAGTTATTGTCACTAGAGTACAATACATACACTAGCAGCTAGATGAAACAATATACAAAACTAAGATAAAGAGTCAGAAAACTCACTCAGTCACATAGCTCCTAACAAGCGTAAAATATATTCTCCAGAACTGTCTCTCCTTCATATACCTAGGGCATAACTGAAATCGTAGCTGTGCAAGTTCCTGGAGAAGCATAACAAGCTTGGTTCATTAAAATAATTAACATAGATGATGAAAATCTCATTAATGCAAGCAAAATTGGTAACTTTTAACTGAAAAAGTAAACGGATTTATTCAACATGTCGACAACACAAGAATCTATCCTCCCGGTCAACAACGATATTTTGGCAATCGATTTTACAATATCTTCAACAAAGATGCATTGCGTATCATGTGTATCTGTAAATAGTCCAATCAAAAATAGTGATAATCTTTTTCTTAGCCATGAATAAGGTTGATAGAACCACAACTTTCACAAGAAAAAATACTCCAAGACATTTGTTGAAGTAATAAATTTTGCACAACAGAGGGAAAAGTTACATCGGTAGTTGTTCCACATTCATTTCCAATGTCAACAATCTTTAATTACACGTCAAGATTCCCTCACGAATCGAAACAAAATGCATATGCATGCACAAAAGGAAATAGAATGAATTTTGGATTTAGACCATCGAAATTCCAACTGAAAGGAAAATATTATAAGCGTTTGCAAACCATCGAAGTTCCTGGACAATGCAAACCACCTTCGGAACTGGCACCTTAAAGTACACTTGAACTACCACAAATAAGTTCTGGACTCTAGTTTCCTGCTAAATATAGTGTATGCATCTTCTTATGCATAAGTCCGAGTCAACTAAATAGAGTGGAAAAACACTTGGTCTACTACTTATAAATACACTATGCAGCTCTGGAATTAACTTCGATTAGATGCCGGAAGTCCAGGTACACCAGCTTTGTGTATAGATCAATTATTTGCAGATAAAACTAAGTTATTCAGAGCAAAATCCAACACAACATTCAATTTTATTGTTCAACTCCTTCAAATATCATAGTTTTATTAAAAAAATATGCAAAACGAGATTAAAAATCAAAAAGAGAAAACAAACCTTGACTCTGGAAAGAACTAGCATGGCGTGTGTTTCCTGCCACTCCGAAAGATCCTTCTGCACATTCCCTGGATTTCCGCCATCGCCACTACTTTCTTCTTCATCTTATAAAAAAACCATAAAAAGTCATTATGACAAACAGATATACAGATCAATTGCAGAAAGAGAATTACCTGGAATAGAAAAGTTTTTGAAGGTTTCGAGAGAGAATGATTCGATGAATTCTATCAATTTTTCGTTTACGCCGTGCAGCTTTTCCAATTCTTCTTCCTTTAATTTATTTCGGACGGCGGCGCCGGTGGTGGTGGAGGGCAAGGATGTCTTTTTGAGTCTGGAAACACTGCGTCGAAACCATGAATATGCATCCATTTCCACTCTTCCGTTTGCTAAATTTGGGCCCAAATACCACTCTCTTATATAAACCAGGCCGGTTCACTGCGGCCCACTAACAACAGCAACTTTGGGGCTTTAGCTTTTAAGCATAGGCGTGAAGGAAAATTCTACTCCAACTTTGCATCAAATACCAAACAAATGAATTCTCCCTCCGTCCCATTGTTTTTGCTCTTATTTTCTTTTTGAAATATCCCAAAATATAACTCATTTTCTCTCTAAAAGAATAACAAAAATTTACTTTTTTTAACAAATTGTCTAAAACTTCGTGTCAAACCTAAAGGGAGCAAAAAATATGGGACGGAGAGAATATTTCACAAATGTAGTTTCATTTATCAAAGTTGATGGATAATTTTCTTAAGAAAAAATATGGCTAAATGACAGTAATGGTCCCTCAAGTTTAAAGTTGTTTAAGTTTTATAGATAAAGTGTTACATTTTCATCATTCTTAGACAATTTGTGTTACACTTACGCCCCTCGTAGATAAAGTGTTACTCTTTCTGAGCCATAAATTTAAACCGGGGGGAGGGGGGGGTGGGGGTGGAGATAAATGTGAAAAATTATTTATATTTATCAAGGCCAAGTGATAGCGGCTCGCGAATCCCAAATTTGAATCTTGTCGATGCATACACGGAGATGACATGTACCTAATGTGCTATCCGATATAGATTGTGATCTACAATTTAATAGATCAAAAAAATTGTCTAAATATAACTATGAATATGAATTTTTTTCCGTAATTTGTCGATAATTCCATGACAATTAATAATAATAATAATGATATATATAATCATGGACCAACCTAGTGAGAAGAAGTTCAAGGGTTTAAAGACAGGAATGGACTATCTAAGATCCCGTGCTGCAGCAGCTGATTCCATCAAGGTCACGGTAGACGACACAACAACCACCGATGATCTCAATGAAGATGCCGATTATGAGAATCCTGAGATGGCAGGATGGTTTACTCTTTAAACGGACTTGGGTGCATAGTTTGATCCTATAACAGAAGTGAGATAATTGACTAAATATGTAATCAATTTTATATTATGATATCAATAATCAATAAACATAGAAAAAAAATTGAAGTAACTTGAAAATAGAGTTGGACATACAAATAATCGAGAATAACACAAATTACAAATCTCACATATACATCCTCATTCATGAACGATTCAATTAATATCACAATTTTGAGCAATTTTCTTTTTAATTTATATTGAGATTAAAATAAATTCACTTAGACCACTTGAAAAAAAAAATTACAACATAAATTTAAAAAAATTAAATAGAAAATTACTTTTACCAGTAAAAAGGATAATTTCCTTATTCAATGTCTACTTGAACAGGTAAGTAAATATTATTAGGTCTTATTTTCAATTAGCCGATTGTTTGATAAGTATCGATTAGTATATAGGGTTGGAATTGGACTAGAAGATTTAATAATAAAGAAGTAAAAGTATTGGATTGAGGTAAGTTAAGAGGGTATTTCTAGAATAAGATTTTATATAACACATCTCAATCACTAAAAAAAATCAATAAATCTGAACCACAATTTATGGTTAAAATGTTCAACGATTACATAACATCGGACATTTAGAAAAAGTAAATATATGTAAAATTACATACTAACCCTTTAATTAATATGTTTAAAAAAACTCTCTAATTTCAAATTAATTTCAGATCTCTTTCCCGAAAAAATTACACTTTTCATACCAAATTTTTGCCTACTTTATACATTTGATACCAAAATTTTAAAAAAGACACATTTTGCACAAAAGTTGGACAATCTTTTTTACATTCCATTCTGCTGTTAGGTTTTGGATGAAAAAGGTCACGCGTTAAGCACGTGTTCGTTTGAGTCACCATTTTTATCTCTTCGTGAGATATTTGCAATTGGACAAAAAATACCTGAAAAGGTAAAAATTGGGAGGGGGTAATTGCAATTATTGTCGCCACCAATTCCTCTCTCTTCACCTCCAGCACCGCAACCACCGCTCAACCCCTTCCCCACTTGAAAACATATCTTTACGTGAGCGAAGTAGTTGGACTTGTATAACTAACTTTGAAAATTCATGTGAATGGCACATGTATATTTTTTGTCGAACAAAAATTAATAAAACTATTTGAGGCTGTAAAATGCTTAATTTGTACATATGAGTGGTAAAGTACCACAATATGTAACTTTGGGGGATCGGATAAGATTTTTGTCAATGTTTTAAAGTGGATCTCATAAATCATGTGGAAGTTTTTGTCAATTTTTTTTTTTTTAAAAAAAGGGTTTATTGCAAGTTTTAAAGCTACGAGGGGTTATTGGTAATCGTTTAAGTTAAGGGTTTTTTTTTTTTTTTATGTGGTAAAATTGTCATTTCGAATTGAGAGAGATATTTTTTTGTAATAATAAAAAAAAGTACATGGTTTTTTTTCCTAATAAAAATAACACAAATTTTTTTTAGTTAGGCAAGACATAAAGGTTGTTGTTGAATTTCACTCATTAAATAGGGTAAATTTGTCTTGAATAAAATAAATTATTTTAACTTAAATTTTAAAGGGACGTGTGTCACCAAGATAAATGATATCTCATGTGCTCTTCATCCCTCAAAATATCATTTTAGACGGACCCAAGTAAGGATTTAATTAGTATAAGTACACTATTGCAATCAGAAACCCGAAACCCATGTCCTTACGCCTCTGATAGTATGTATTATACTTACGTCCCTCATGTTACACTATTGTACATACACCTTTTTATACAAAATATTAACAAGAGAAAAACACTTTTGATATCAAACTTTAGTTCAAAAAACACATTTGGTACCAGACTTTTTGAAAAAACACATTTCGTACCATAATTCACACAATCTTGACACGTTTAGTTTTGCCGTCAATTTTCGGACGTAATTCAGCACGTACCGCTCATGTGCCCGTTAAATTGACAATGGGAGGGAAAACATGCACAAGTTTTAAAGATCCACAATTGATGGCACTTGCTGAATTCCATCCGGAAATCGACAAAAGTAAATGTGTCAAGATGGTGTAAATCATGATATGAAATGTATTTTTTCAAAAAATCTGGTATCAAATGTATTTTTTTGAACTAAAGTTTGGTATCAAAAAATGAAATAAAATATTAAAATGAGGGTCATAATTATAACACATATTATCTAAAAGGGACAAAAGTGTAACACTTTTTCTGTGAGAGGCGTAAATGTAATACATATTATGCAAGAAGAATATTATATCTATGAAGAAGGACGAAAGTGTAACCAACTTGGAATGATTAAAAAAAAAGTTATAGCCCAAACCAAACTAAATTTGTATCATTATTAAGTGTATGAATTTTGGAACTATTAATTTCATTAATCTCTTAGCCAATCATGTACTTAATTTGCACTTTCTTTATTGATCCCCTCATCCTTTTTTATTAGTATTGAGATGAGTTATTAGTATTATAATTGCTATTTAGTTTTTACAAAAGTTTGTTTAGAATATGGATAATTTCAAGGTCGTAAAAAAAATTAAACAAGGCTTCCGTCGAAATATCATACTATCATTCATTACACAATATCACTGTCACACCAATTTATTTATTTCATAGTAATTTATGTCTTACTTAAAATATTCCAAGTAATAAATTTAACATATTGGAAGCAATATTTGATAATATCAAGAAAGGAAAATAATTGTCGGCAGATGGAAACAAATGGAAACTATTCAAGATTTCTAAATAGTAGGACTTTTGTTAAAGTAAGAGACATAGCTTTTGAAAAAGAAGACATAGCTTTTGAAAAAGAAGAACACGGATGATTAAGTGCTCTGAATAGTAAAAATTTTAAACTTTTGATTATATAAATCATCTTGAAATTTCAAAACACATTTAAGAATAGCAAGAATTTCTTTAGCAATAGTAGCATAATTAGTATAAAATAATAAAATTAACGCTCTAAATATCACACGAATTAGTAACCTAGTGGTATACTTTATCAAATTCATATTTCGCGCTCCCTCTCTCTTCACACGACCCCAAAAACCCATTGATTATCTAATCAAGCGCCAAAAAAAAAAAAAAAAAAAACCGATACAAACATCGAATAAATGCATATTTTTAACAAGTATTCAATCCATAATTGAACCCATTGATTATTAGGTTTTGTTGCAATTATATTTCGGAATCGTTTAAACTATTGGTTCTACTTCACCTTATTATTCTGCTACTGTTTCGGTAAGTGGGCTGTCTCTGAATTCAAGTTCGGTATTTCGGTTGATCAATTTAATCCCGAATTTGCTGTTCTATGGTTGATCTGAATATGTAGGGTTTTGAAATATGCTTTACTGCGGTTACTGTTCTAAGAATATTAGCCGACCGGACCATGTAGATTGGAAAATCTAAGTTTCTCTAGCTAAATTATTAACATATATTTTTTTTCTTCTTGAATTTGTGCTCCTTGTTATTAGTGTTTTTTTCCTGGATTTTGTATTTTCAGCAATATTTGATAGTTACTCGTATTAAAGAAGAGGTCTTGAGTGATTTTGACTAAACAGATGCTGTTCAATTTGTGGAAGAGTTCTTGATGAGGACAACTTTTCACAGGAGCCCACTTTTGTAAAAAATGCGGCAGGACAGGTTTTTCTCTTTATTGTATTGTTCTTAACTTTCATATTTATGCCTATGCTACCTTATATTCAGGACTGTTATAATTGTACATTATTTACACAAATGGTTAGTTATTGTTGGTATAATTGATCTATCATCTCATATTATTTCCAAATTTAATTTATTATCATCTTTCATCTCAGCGGTGGTAAAAGTAGTTGTTATAAAAATCATCTTCGCATCTGATGTAATTTATTTGTTCTTTTCTTCTAGCATTGCATATTAACTGAATAGTGCTTAAATTAGCTATTGGTTAATGTTGAATGTGAGGGATTCTTGTATGGAAATATCATCAGAGTTTAGGTTTAACCAAAATGAAGTATCAAATTTGTTTAGTACAATAATTATGGCTATGGAAGCTGAGATGCCCATGAATAATCAACATGGCCGATTGTAGTTCAGAATTTGTCCTTGACATTATCATCCATATCTTGTTCATTTTTTCCCTTGAGTAGGGCTTAGTTTTTCAATATTACTGCTATATACTGTAGTTAATAGTTTAGTATTAATCACGTTATGTGAAATAATATATATTTAGTTGATGTATTAACATTGAACAAGTTGGATGGGAAGTAGCTACCATAATTGACATAGTAGTATATATATTAAGTGATGTTGTTTGGTGCATTTTCATTATAATGCTTGTTTATGTACTTCATTAATTGAGTTCAATATATCCGTAGAGCCAATTGTCAGGAAATTTTATTGGTTTGTGCGTGATTGAAATGGCGAGATGAGAGATGTGTTGCTTGGCCATTACCTAATATGTTAATTGCTTGCAGGCAGGAGAAAACCAAGTGCGCTATGTGGAGCTGCACTATATGTATCTTCTCTGGCGCATGGTCTCAATTGTTCAAAGAATGAGATTGTAGGTTTAGTTTAATAAAATTTTCATATATAGATGGTTGACACATGTATGGAATATTGCAAGTCTTTAGTTCAAGAAAATAGTTATTGAATGACCAACTCATCTAAAAACTTAAGTTGTAGAGAGATTGAGTAATTTAACATTTATCACTTTAACGCGCTCCTCACGTGTAGGCGATATAGATTTTACTCAAGCCTAACACTTGGAATCTAGAAATGGGTGACGGAGATATTTGCACACATGACCTTCTTTTGGCCTGAACTCTGATACCATATTGAATGACCAACTCTTCTAAAAACTGAAGTTGTTCGAGAGATGATTCATTTAATATTTATCTCTTTAACAATAGTGAATGCCATGCAGTGGCTACTTGCTGGAAGTAGTTAATAGTTACGAAGGAGGCCTCTTGAAGCACAATTCCTGTCAAAGAGAAATACGTATGTTAGGCTAGCATTACGGATTCAAGAATCTTAGTTACCCAGCTGAATAGAATGAGGGATTGGAAATAGCCTTAGAAAATCAGGACAAAAGGGCCATTAATGTGAAGATATTATTTAAATGTTTTGTAAGTTTTTTGGAGCAAAATACTCACTAGTCTTATGATTCCTTTGTTAATTTATTTACTATCAGATGATTTATATCCAGTGCTTTAGTTTTTCAACTTATAACTTTGTAAAAGATTTGATGTACAAATGTGGATTCAGTGCTTTTTATTGTCATCGAGGGATATAACTAGACTCTCATGCATACCTAGTTTCAAGCTCCGCAATGGCTTTTTTGTATTTTCTCCCTGCTCTTGGCTTCCAATTGTCAGGGGTATATTGTGGGAATCCTCTTATGTCTATATCACTGCCTTAAGTGACGCAAGATTTTTGTTTTGTTGTCACATTAAGGTTGTCCACATCTGTGAAGCAACAATTACGAAGCGGCTGATTGAATTCGAGAATATGGAGTCAGGAGGTTTGAACGATGTGCTGTCTATAGTTCGAATCTATACATGATGCTAAAAGCTATAGTACTCTTGCAGTGGGTATTAATAGGTTTTAGATGCTGTTATAGGTCATTACTGTTTATGGGTTTAGTAATGTATATATTGATTATGTACATGTGAAAATAATTGTTTGTATTTGTGAACATGGATTTGATGAGATCCTTATATCATGTACTATGACTCTGAAGGCAAAAAGTCAATGTATAACTTTTGGTTGCTTTTATTTATGTAGTTGGTGCTTGCAAATAATTCGATGTTAAAATGCAGAGGTTTCCATAAGGGATTGCACCTCTCTTCCTTTTATTGGACTGGTTGGAGGCTATGATGATAATGATAGACATTTTTCTCTTTTACTAGTCAAATATTTCTAAAATAAAGATTTTTTATGTGGCCAGATTGAGGAGTTCAATGTGAAAGCGCAGGAGTTTGAAAAAGAGAGGTTAAACAAACCACTCAATACTGGGTTGAAAGCATCTGGGATTAGTGGACTCCTTTGTGAGCATAGGGGTAGTGGGAAGCCTCCTTTCGCCCATGGCCTTTGCAAAAATTGCTATACGGATGTAAATTCTGATCCCTTCATGTATTTATTCCGTTTCACTACTCTAAATTTTAATAGTGCATAGGTTGGTTGGTGCAGTCTATAAAGCTTTCTGGAGGCCTTGACGGTGGGTTAGAACCTCCATCTTTCCAACGTGCAGAGATGGAAAGAATTATGGCTAAGGAAGCTGTTGTGCAGAACACTGAGAACTTGGACTCCTTCATGTTGCGTAACCTAGCAGAAAATGTGAGTGAACCTCTAAATATATTTTCCGATACTCTATGAATGCCCATCCCCCTCTTCCCTCAATCCAGATGATATGAATAGAGTCCTGTAGTTTTCCTATAACCTTTTTTCTCAAGACATTTAAACTGTTTCAAAACTGGAAAGGACATGCTTGTATGTTTCAATCTTCTTAATCATATCATTTGGTGGAAAATTGATGGTTTATTTTTATTCACCTGTCTAGTTTGATCAGCCTGAAGTTTACCGTGATGGCGTGATATGATAAGCTTTTGTAAATATTAATTTTACACTTCATTGGCAATCACATAGTACCTTCGAAATTATATCAAAATGACAATCTCATTGGGATTCTACCTCTATAAAAAATATGGTAGGATTACTGTTCCTTTAATTCTTAGCAAGTAGCATTTATAGCACTGCTAAATAAATAATAAACCAGATTTTGTTGTTTTTTTTTTCTTATTAAACAACACACCACTTGTATTAATAAAGATAGAGTACAAGAGGGAGTGCAGAGGTTGCACTAAAAAGTATAATACAGGTCAGGTAGAGGAAAATAAATGTAACAACATAGAAACAATCCAATCCTAAAGTAGCATAAGAAAGGGAATGCCTCTAAAAAGTTTAGAATTAAACAGCCATATAGCTGTCCAGAATCTTATTCTCTCCCATAACTATTCAACATCATGCTCCTTATCTTAAAAAATCCTTCCATTCCTTTAACCCAAACTTTCCACCATAAAGATAGTACAACTGTTTTCCAAAGCACATTTCTTTTCTTTCCTCCTGGAATCTGTAAAGTAATAATATCCAAGCAATGTGGTGAGGTAACCCATGTGATGTTGAAAACGTCCCTTAGTTTCAGCCACAAAAGTGAGGTGAATCCACATTGCGAGAAAAGATGGTATTTTTCTTACATAAAACACACCAATTTGGTGATATGGAGTGAAAGGGCCTCCTTCTTTGCATTACTGTTAACACCTTCACCTTGTTGTGAAGCAATGACCAAGAAAAATCCTTTACTTTAGAAGGTACTGTAACACTCCACAATGAATCTGCCCATGGTGTTTTCTAACTCGGGTCTAGAGATCAGGTGTTGAAATGCTGATTTACATGTGAACAATTCAGAATAGTTACACAACCAAAGATAGTTGAATGTGTAATTATTATACCGATCATGATTCTGGGAATTATTTTGTTTATTTTTTGATTGGTGTAATATCATTTCCAAAGAAGATTAAGATTGTTGGGGAAGAAAGTCTGGATTTATCTTTTTCTTTTTTAAACTACTAGTATAGATCTAATATGAAAAGTCTTACACATGGATACGTGAGGAGTCTACATAAGTTATGGGGATGCCAAATGTTCTCGTCTTCTAGACGAAAGCTGTGAGTTAACACATGTTATATGGTTTCATTAAGTCTGGTACAGTCTTAAATAAGTTAAATATTTTTCTTTTATTACATTGAAACTCTCATCTTTTCTGCAATATTAAAATGGTTCATTTGGACCCAATTCCGCTGTCTCACTGCTCTAGACCTTACAGTTTGAAAATCTTGCTTCCTGCGGTACATTTATGAGAAAACACTCTTTAAACTTCTTGCAAATTAAATGTTGTTGTTTACACAATTTGTTCTTTTGCTACCAATCCTATTTTTCTACTTTTATATTGTTTTTTGTTCCATGTCTGATTCATTTCCGACAAACAAAGCAGCGTCAATATAGTGAGTGAAAACAAAGATTTAGAGGAAGAATCTGATTTAAAAGGTATTTGACCATCTTATATTTGTATATGGTGCAAGGATCTTTGACCTAATTTGCATTTAGTTCGAGCGTATTCTGATGTTAGTTAATGATTCTAGGAGCTAGCTTGCAACATAACAACGTTCATGATTCCAGTAATGGCAGAACTCCTGAGGTTGATTCTACTTTCAAAGAATCGGAGAGTTTGTCTGACATTGATGATACCGAGGTCTGTAACTTACCTTTCTCATTTTTTTTAAAGTAATTGATTACATTTGGTGTTTTAATTATATTAACAATATATGTTGTCTGTGAAATAAGTGAAAGAGATGTGATTGAGCTTGAAATGAATGAAAACATATGCCTGTTAATTTTGATATTGAATAAGTAGACCGACAACATATTGGAGCTTTAACCTTTGGCCGCAGAGGGTGAAAATTGCATGTTGGAGAACTTGAATCCGTATAAATCTGATCGAACTTCTACAAACCTGGCTTGGGATGGTTGAATCACAAACTACTCCACTCCTGGACATAGCATTTCCTTTCACCGAGTCTATATTCTCACTTCACCAACCAGTCTTGTTGAACTGTATATACTACAAGTTTTTAAGTTTAAGTTACTAAATAGCTACCATCCTTAAAAAATAATATACAACGCTTCTACTTGACTGACTGGGACTTCTTATTACAAACTTGGGCACTCAAATATGACATCCTTGAAAATGTTCATTTCATCTCACTCTATTGATTTATGCCCCCATGTTGTCAATACTACTAGGCTTGGCAAGATATTTGGGTATCAAGTTATTAACTGACATAAAACATTAACTTTTCATTTTGTAGTAATTCTCTGAATGCTTATAGTTATAATAATTTATTCCTTTAAATTTTTCCCTAAGCAATTTAGATTTCGCAATCTCAAAGATTTTTCTTACATATGTTATAACTTTGTAGTGGTAAACTCAATTAACTGTGATGCTACTATCTATTTCAAATGCCTTTTTAACTTAAGAATCACCAGCAAACAGAATGTTGGCTTCTTAATTTGACTTCTTACATAATTGGTTTTTCTTTGTTGCTTCTGTTATTTTGATCTGAACTTGATCTTCATTATCAATCACTAGTTACTGGGTCTTGATAGATGGAATTATATTCTTCTTATCGAAGCATAAGGAACATATACACTCTTTACTGGAGTCTCCTCTGACTTTTGAATTTAAATTTCCATATTTTCTTCCAATTCCCTTTTCTTTTTGGTGTGTCTCTCATGTGTCTTTCTGTGCACACATATAGTTTGCGTTTCAGTCAGCCTCTCTTCACAGTTCATAGCAACTCTGTAGTGAAGTTTGTAGGGCAGGCTAAACCTCTGCAAATTTTGGGTTCATAGTTAAAATGGTAGACAATATACTACCTTTTTTTTCGGACTCAATCATTGGTGAGTGTTATTTACCTTCATGTTGCTCTTAATACAATCTCCTAATATTTCAATTGTGTCCACATTTTGATCCTGAAGAGGCTCCAAGACATTCCTTGACCAAATTAATTTCTGTTAAGATTAGTGCTATTAGGGCCTGCTTCAAGTGATACTAATGAAAATTGAACTATCAACATTGTTAAGAGTTAGAGTTAGAGTTGCTATTTATGGAGTCTTATCTCTTTGTATAAATACCCCTTCCTGGGTTCATTATTAATAACAACTTTACACTTTCTCCCTACATCTTTTCTCTTATAACATGGTATCAAGAGCTTAGGTTTTTTTTTAATCTAGGGTTTTAAAAAAAGAGTAAACAAGATAGAGTAAAACCCTAGCCGCCGCGGCAACCATCTAACTCATCGCCGCGGCGGCTAGCCATTCCAAGTAAGCCGCTGTCTTTTCGTTATTGTCC
Organism: Penstemon barbatus; assembly: GCA_003313485.2. NCBI lineage: Eukaryota > Viridiplantae > Streptophyta > Magnoliopsida > Lamiales > Plantaginaceae > Penstemon > Penstemon barbatus. The sequence continues at coordinate 12,519,636 of CM064877.1, read as the reverse complement.
CACCACCATTAAAAGGAAAAAAAAAAAGTTCTACCATCTTCTTAAACAAATCCATTTTTTTTATCCCACCCACTCAACTCAGATTTAAAGAAAAGAAAGGGGCGTCTCAAGCCCTAGTTCAAGTCACAACTAGCCCCGTCCACGCTCAGTTTTCGCAGCCATAACGGCTGCTTCAGAATCTGCCTAATAGATCTGCTCGTTTTCATCTTTCTTTTGCAATTGTTTATGGTGCCATGGTTTCAGATTATTTCAACCCTAGCCCAATTCGGGGAGTAGTGCAAAGATGAGTAGTTGTTCTGGACTTCTGGTGGTTATATTTTTGGATTCATGTGTTGAGCAACTCTATGGTTAGTTGCTCAGGGGGAGTAGTGAGTAATAATTATCTTTTGCTTTCTAGGTATTTTCGTTGTTTGGTTTGTTGGGTTTTGGTTGGTGATATTGTTGTTGTTGATGGAAGTTGTTGCAATTGAATTGTTGCTTGGTAATTTTCGGTAGTGTGGTCATCACGCACTATTTGTTAGACATTTTGTTGGAATCAAATTACGGTCGAGGAAGCTACAGAGTGTTAGCGGATGTTATCCCCGGCGTCGGCATTGATCCCCAAGATTGTCGGTTGTGTGGATCAAGTGATCCATTTGTCATGTTTTGATTGGTGTTTTGCCAATCGTTGTCACCGCGGTGTTCGCGGGTGTTAGTTTCGACGTTAAAATTGTTTACCAAGAGTTCTCCAATTCAATGCAGTTCGTTATAAAGTTCATCATCACTTGTCAACTATTGCTACAACCTTTACTTAGTTATTCTTATTTATGGTGTTTTATGTTTAGTTGTTATCGAGTGATTATCGTATTTGTAACAAGCTTAGAGCTACTAGCTCTAGCTTGAGGGGGAGTGTTAAGAGTTAGAGTTAGAGTTGGTATTTATGGAGTCTTATCTCTTCGTGTAAATACCCCTTCTTGGGTTCATTATTAATAACAACTTTACACTTTCTCCCTACATCTTTTCTCTTATAACAAACATATTTATATTGTACTCCGTGTATGTAACCCTTAAACCGACAAGAAGGAACATTTTCTTGGTTTTCCTTTTTTTTTTTTGGTTTGGTGAGGACCGGGGACGGGACACAAATTGCTATGGTGATAAGTCAACCTGTGATCCAAAGTTAATTTATTTCATACATGGTTCTATTTAATAATGTCAATCTTTTATGTTTCAGAACATCTTAGATACAAACATTACCTACATATTCATTGACTTCTGAACTAAACAAAATAATGGCAGAGGTTGATGTTTATCTTCTCAATGAAGAGGAGAAGGAATTAAAAGATATTATCTGGGGGGAAATGAACAAAGAATATATTGAGGTACAAGTTGATTTATGTTAAATTGCTCGAAAATCCATCAGAGCAGGTTTATACTACCTATTATAGTATATATTTCCTATTTGTGGGGAAATTTTGGTTTTAGCTATGATTTTGCTGATCATCAGTTATACATGCATTAATGATTTTTAAGAAATGAGCAACACAAATGTAGTTACAGACCAATTATCCTTGGTCCTTTTCTCAAAAAAAGAAAATTGTCCTTGGTCCAAAAGTAGAGACTGCAATAACTCCTTTTTCATGAAAGCACTTTTTCTTTTCCATTTCCTACAGAACTTCAACAATTCGTCTCCCAAGATCCAAAACAGACTAACTAGCTGTGTCTAATTACAATGCTTCGCCTCTAGTAAATCCAAGAATACCATTTTCCTGCAAATCATGATTTTAAATAACCATTTGAAACTTGATTAAATTACACGACCTCTTTCAATCTCTTATATGTTTATCCAAAGAAGTCCTGTTTGGTCTTTCCCCAGAACGGGTATGATATATGAGATTATTTTTATGAAACTGATTGGGTAAATAATGATAGTGTTACTAGTATGATTTATTTATAAACTTTCGATTTCTTTTTCCAATCTAACAGGAGCAAGCAGCTAAAGAAGCTGCCGCAGCTACAGCAGCTATAGCAAAATCAAAGAAGGTATCGTTTGCTACCTTTCTGATTAACTCATCAAGTTATCATTTTTGCTCAGCATAATTCATGTTGGTTAATAGATAGATAGACCACCATAAGTTGTGCAAGTATACTAATCTTTTGTTTGATATACTACAAATTTCCAGGTAAAAAAACAGAAGCAGGATGCGGAGTTGAAAAATGCAGGTCCTCCTCAAACTGCTGCAGAAGCAACAAAACAAATGCTTGAGAAAAAGGTAAGAATTCCAGAAAATAACTTTAGGCCCTATTACTTTCATTTGGCCTAATATTTTTGGTTTCTAAAGTTTTCAAACTTCAAAATCTACATATGGACCATCGTGTTTCCCTTGAATCCAGTGGTAGAAACAAATACGAACACATATTCAAATTCTAAAAATCTCAACTGGCACCACATGTTTTCCTAATTCCAAGATTTGAAGCAAATCCAAATTCATTTTCACATTTTGAAATCCAAACATGTTTATATAAACTTTCTGGCCTTTGCCTATTGGTTAGACTTGGCGTATAACTAAGCGTTATTAATTAGATTTTTCTTGTTATTGTGTATTGATTCCAACTAGTGGACAAAATTATAAAGGTTATATCTTGGCTGGTTAAAAGAATTGTTGCTAAGTCCTTAAAAAGTAATGGGGATTACGGCTATGTTGGATTTTATATTAGTCCTATTGAATGGTCAAACAAGAGAATAATAATTGGAGGGATTAGCAAATTGATAGCTTAATCAAAATATAAAGCAAACAGAGCATGTCAATATTGTTTTTTTTTTTTAAATAAGTTCTTCGTCCAAGTTAATATAGAGCATGTCAAAATTGTTATTCAATACTAGATTGGAGGGATTAGAAACTTGAGCGAATAATCAAATGTAAAGTAAACAGGGCATGTCAAAATTGGTATTCAACAAGTTCTTTATCATAGTTAGCACCATTATGATTTTCATACTTAATGCATGATCCCATATAACTTACTCAATATTTAACTTAACGAGGTCATAATAAGAAATTGAAAACTAGAAATTTATTATTAACACAACAAACAAAAAATAGTAAGCAAAAGAATGAAACAAGTCATGCTCTGTATTTTTCCCTATTACTGGATATATTTCATCTTTCATTAAAATTCGTGATTATGATTTTGATACAGAGGCTGAGTTCGAGAATCAGATATGATTTGCTGGACAAACTATTTGATGAATCTGTTCATTGTTATTTGAATATTTCCTTAAACCTAATGATCCTAACGTTTCCTTAAACCCGGAGTGATTTGGATGAATTTTTATTCACAATATCAATCTTTAAACAGAAAATGCAGAATCAGTGGCAATTTTAAATTTGCTCCTTTTGACTTAATGGCAGTCAACGAAATGAAATTCTTATTTGAAAGCCGCAAAGCATTTCTTCCAACTCTTTCTGTAATGCATGCCATATATTTCAAATACTTGGTGACGAGTGATTTAGAAATTACTCTATTCTACAAATCATTTAAACTTACCTAGGGTAAATATCAGTTTTGGTTCCTCTTATCATTAACTTTTTACAGAGTGGTCCCTCTTATGTTTTTTTCCCACTTTAGTCTCTGCTATAAATTATTTATTTCACTTTAGTCCCTACTATGAATTATGTGTTTCACTTTAGTCCTTATCAGGTGGTTCCGATAACACGTGACATGTATATGAATATTTTTTAGGGTATTTTCGTCCGTTCACTATTGAGACTATTTGAGATATTATTTAATTGGTGAGCAATTTTGGTGTTTGAAAAAGATTTTAGGAAAAAACTTTAGTTTTGAACGAAATGTACGATTAAATTGGATTGGAATGAAAGCCTAGTTTGGAAGAGATTATATATTTAGTTTTTTTTTAAATAATTAGAAAGACGAAAATATCCCTGTTAGTTTACTTGAAATGACAAAATTGCCCTCATGAGCATATCAAATGTTATAGGAATCGTCTTGTACCACTTGAAAAGGACTAAAGTGAAACAAATAATTCATAATAGGGACTAAAGTGGGAAAAAAATATAAGAGGATCACTCTATAAAAAGTTAATGATAAGAAGACCAAAAGTGGTGTTTATTCAACTTATTAACATTAAGAACCCATGTCTAAATTCTTCTTCTATTTGTGAAACAGGAAATCCCCACTAAGAAAAGCCGAGCAGAGCAATATCAAAGTAGATTCTGAAATAGAACTAAGTAACTACTTGACGGACCAAAACTTTTTTGTTACTTTCTTCTCATTTTAGGTATTTTTTGGAGGTTATATGTAAACAATTTTTAAGTTGTTGATTCTTTTAGTACTTTAAACGACACGTACTCAATAAATTTTTAGATCACAATTTAAATTGTTTCATTTTTTAAAGATATTTTTTATTATGTTTGGTTTCTCAAAAATATTCAATTGTTAAATATGACTTAATTAGTTCATTTCGAAACGTGTTGGACATATTATTATGTCGAACCCCTCCTAATAAAAAATCGAACATGGATTCATCACATTGTTCAGACTAATCTTGTGGAACAAAACTTATTTTCTTTTTATCATTTTATTCGAACACTAAGAAGATATTAGGCACAGTCGGACCAAATGTTTTAAGCTTCCAAAGAAATGTTCCTAGGTCGGCCCTGATGCCTCCTATGATTATGTAGAAGAGTATATGATTACGATTTACGAGTATAACCCTTGTGTTGAATTTTAGAAGTTTCATGCCTCTTACTATGTCTTATTGTACATTAATACACTACATTTTAATTATTTAATTTATTTGCTTAGTTAGAATAGAGCTTATATTCAAAGATTCTGGATAATTATTTATGAGATGTTTTTGTTTACACGTATTCATAGAAACTTATTATTGGTTTGAGTTTTTTATGCGAGTGAGAAAAATTCCAGAAGCTAACAAAATTCTCCGTTCGAGTTTTAAGTACAAAATAAATAAATAAATAAAACACTTTCTAAAAATCTAAATAAGCAGGGACGTAGTCTTTTTTATATTTAAATAACCCAAAAATTATTTTATCTCCGCGTATAAAACGCCTCAAAAGATTGCGATCAAACTTGCATCTCAGTTAAAACTAGAATAGCTCAAAAACACCTGAGATCAAATTAAACACCCATCTCTGCTAAACGCACCAAATCTCTCATATTTGCATTGTGGAATTACAAACCCGCAGCATCCACATAAGAGTATCATCCGACTAACAAAGTCGGCTTAACCCACTAATGCCAGCTCGTTAATTACACTTATATACAGCAAAACAGTAGAAACTTTCAAAAGTAAGCAGCATGTCTTAATCACGCAGCCTTGCAGACCTCCGAGTCACCCTCTTCACATCGGCAAAAGAAGAAGTTTGCAAAGAATCTGATCCTGCTGTCTCAGAATCAGCTTCTTGGTGAGATCTAAGCCTCTTCTTCCTGGAAGGCTCGGGGGGCTGTGTGTTCTGAGAGGGGGCATTAGGATCATCCTCATTTTCGAGATCTTCTGCTTTGACCGATGAACCATGCCATTGTGTACCACAGGTAGGACAAACTCTTTCGACCTGTGATGCATACACTGAAAATTAGTTCACGCCATCAAGTAAGATGGAGCATTCGACATAGAAACATAAGGAAACTACATTTTACCCTCTTTTTTTGTGAGAATTTCTTTTTCAGACAGTACTGATGGATTTTAACACTACAAGCTTCATTTTGGCATAGTTCAGCCTGCTCAATATTAAATGGAACAAAAAATGTCAGAAAACATGAAGTATATATTGTCTGAGAAAAAAAAAAGAACCCCAGTTTCAATGGTTGAGGTCTACCAGAATATAAATCAACAAAAATATTAGTATGATAGACACAGTTACTCATGTAATAAATTGAAGACAAGTGAGCTTTGACCTTTCCATTGAGAAGTTATTGAAGCATGCTCTTTCAAAAGTGAAAATAGGGGATATCCTGTATGAAGTATCCTACTTCTATACTGGAGAAATGGCTGCTGTTACATTCCAATTCCATACTACAGCATTAATCCGGAATTATTTCTCTTTCAGAACAATAAGTTCAAATCTCAAGAGGATGGCCCATGAATAACTACTCAATGAAACTATCGTGTTGCGTGCGAACAAATCAGCTTTCAGCACAATACATACCTTAATTGCAGCCTCATTGCAAACTTCACATGCAGGAACTTCATTAGTCCTGAACCAACTTCGGAGATCTAGAAAGGATCTTACTCCAAGACCAATTTTTCCATCTGGTGTTGAACAAAGCCACTGGTCCTTCACCAGTTGATCAAGGGTTTTTTCCTTATGCGACATGGAGAAATTCTTAAATGCAGGAGGGACCTGGGATGAACCACCTTGTGACTGAGAGTCACTTAACCCTTGAACCTGCAATTTTCGAAACACAAGGTTGCCGCTAAAATCAACATAAGTTTGCCATGAAAACAGACTACAATTGTATTACAAATTATGGAGACAAGGAATGAATGACTTGGTATATCTGACACTAATTAGTAAAATGTCTTGATCATGGCACAAGTTGATCTCCTCATACATGAAGTTCCAAATGGGACTTAAGAATAACAAACTAATAGCTGTCTGTCCAGAATTGGAAAAGTACATATTTGGTCTCACAAGTTAGGCAGCCATAGTTTATAGCATCACTTTCCCCAAATTGCGGGCTCGTTATGCAAGCTCTTGATACCTTACACCATGTACAATCAAGTCTTAAGAACATTCCCAATTCAAAGAATCATCAAGCTATGTGTTTGAACCTGTCTCCTCATCAAACCTTCACAAAGAATTTTCAAACATAAATATTGTATATCCTGAATTTTACTTAGTTTGCTGCCTATGAAGCAAATGATAGACATTTTGTTACCTAGTCGTATATGTAATGTACGCTCTCCGGTCCTGAAGAACTAATACACCTTGTTTTCAAAGTCAACCCCATGGATCACTTAGATTTCCCAACATTCTCTACTTGTCTAATAGGAAAGAACCAGCATACGACGAACTATTGCTTATTCCAAGCATGAGCCAAAGGTGCACTAATAATCATGCTTAATTCAGCCATTCTCCATTTCACTGATTTTATTTTGTTTCTATAAGAAAGCTATGGCATACAAGCAACCTCTAATCATCCAAGCCATCACTCCCTCAACTAACGTTTTACTTAACAGATAAGGGATTGAATGGTTTGAATATGAACAAATGGAATTAGACGCAGAGGTGCTTATATGACTAATAGTATCTGCAGGAAAGATGATATATAAGTGGAACAGTAGCCCAAATTAAAATAGTCAAACATAATTAATTCCATAATGTGTTTAAAGGACAAGGGTTAAATACAATAAAAACATGGTGCTCCTTGGTAATATTTGGAAACAAACAACCTACAGATAACTTGTTCAACCAAACAAGGAGCAGGCCACCAAAAGGGTACAGAAGACAGAGAACACTTGGGACCAAATTCTACGAGTATAAATACACCTGGTCACCAGGAATCACTTGCTTACGTTGTTTTAATTTACCCCAAAAAGACATGCAACGAAGAAGTTAAGGTACCTGCATCTCCAATCGTACGTAGAGAGCATCAGTATTAGAAATGCTGCCCCTAGCTTCTGCATCTTGGATGATCGCTTCAATCTAATATTGATTTCCAAAACAAAGTAAGCATCCAATAGGAAGAAAAACATTAGTATCTCAGGAAAGAATTTACACAAATTAATTTACAAGGGAATGAACCAAACATATTGCAGAAACAGGAGCCGAATCATTCACATGGGCAATACAAAACATATATTTAAAGCCAACCGCTTATTGCACAAAAACTTTGCAGTAATTCCATCGAATAAAAGGATCACATAACTGGGAATGAAACAAATCCAATGATTTATTTTACTAATCCTCTTGACAAAAGATCCAACCTATTGACAACTGTAACAAACTATATTTATCAATTTACTTGATATGATTAAAGAAATGAAATGTATCCCATGTATCATTAGATACCAACACGCCAAGAGTAACAAAAAGGACAAATTCTTCAGTTATTCTAACAAGAAGGATTCATCTGTTCTGTGACGGGGAAGGGCATTCATAGTACTTGATACTTTTATGCGATATTTAAAGTAATCTATTTACAGAAAGTAATTAATCTTTATATAATAAACAAAAGCAGACACAATAATCTCGGTGGATCAACTATAAATATTCAGCCAACACACTAAAAACGGTATCTTACTAATGCACTTACTCAGTAAGACAAATTTATTTAATAATCCTTTACTTTATCTTTTGTTATGTTATCATTCCATTTAATTCAAGCCCCTTGTTACACAACATAAGAATTTCCAGAGAGAAAAGAAGGCAAAGGAAATGCAGCATGCACGCAAGCAAGAGAAGCTTACAATGCCCTTGTAAAAAGCAATCTGAGGAACAGTGTATTTTGTTCCAAGCTTGGACTGGTCGTCTGCAACGTTATTTACAACACCATAATACACATTGCCTTCATATTGGTTTCGACAAGCTCGCAATTCAAACTGAACATAACTTAACTCTTGATTAATTTTTCGGAGATATTCATCAACCAGCTGCTGTTGCTGTGGACCTGCGAAACAACAACAACACACAATGATGATGCAATGGTATATTATGAAGGCTTAAGGCAAGTTATAATCATTCATTACATACAATAAATTACTCAAGTAAAGAATATGAAATTAAGCATAACTTGCTTAAGACTCGTCCATGTCTGGATAAAGCCATTTTCATCTTTTAAAAAAAAAGAAAAAATTAAAAACTACTTATAACCAGGAATTGAGTATGTTGGTTATACAATAAAGCAAACACTTGGACATTGCACGGCCATATATATTGTTCTTCAGAAAAAATAGAGAAGAAGTCACCACAAGAAGCAAAAGGAAAGTTATCAACCACTCCTTACAGAAAGTATAAACTCCATAGCGCGACGTATACTCTTAACAAACATATGAAATTCAATTAAAATAAAATAAAGTAAAATCCACGAACCTGAGGTTTTACCGGTGACTTGAGAGAAGAGAGAGAGGAAATCATTTTCTTTAAGCGGGCCACGCGAGAGTAGCGCCTGTATTAAGATGTGGTGTCGCGGGCTAAGAGTCGGCATATTTCAATTCTTCGCCGGAGATAAAGGTACACGGTAAAAAAAATTGGATTAGAAGATAAGAGAAGAGAACGATTCGCGTATTAAAAGCCCTAGATCGGGGAAGCGATTGGCGGGAAAAATTGGGGTTACTAAATCCATGAAAGAGGAAAGCGCACGTGATTTGCTTGTGGCCGATTCTTCTATTTTGCAGGAAAATAAATTTCTTCCAGAAATTATAACTGATCATTTAATCACCGTCTTATAAATATTCTAAGTGAGCTCAAACGGATTAAAATGCTTGGTAATTAGAAACATTTATAGTAATAAACAAAAACTCATAAGACTACGCACTTATCAAGAATGTTACACTTATTAATGCAAGTTTAATTTAAACTTGAATCACATCTAATCCATCATAAAGTAAAGACCATTTATATGGGTCTTTAAATGTCAATATCACAGAATTTGTAACATATTTGCTTTTTGAATAATTTAACATTTTTTTTGGGTAACGAATAGTTTAACAATGCATCTTTTGTTCTGAACTATATTTCCTAATTCCTAGTTTTTACATACTATTGTTACCTAAACAAAAATTTAAATGATATGGACATGAACTCATAGACTACTACCATTCATTAAAATGTAAAAATTTATTATAAAACTTTTTAAGTAAATAGATAGTACTACATCCAACAATAGGAAAAGAAAAAAAAAGGTACAGTATGATTAAAAATGAGAAACCCCTCAATAAAGCACACATAAAAAAAAAAAAAATTGAGTTTAAAACTTTCAATGATCAATCGAATTTCACAACCCAAACATCGAGGGCCTGTTTGGATCGATTTTGGCCCAAATGTTTTGCTCACGAAGCGGGCCAAAATTGATCACTTTTAGGTTTGTGACACAATTCAACGAAACACAAGTTTCGCTAGTCAGCCCAAACATTCTGAAACAAGCTATAAAGCTAGGGACTATTGTGCAGACTGCAGATGTCTCATATGTCAGCTCTGCACAGCTGAGCAAAGGTATAGTATGGAGAGAGAAAGATAGGGCTTTGCACGCTCTCTCTCCTCTCCGCACCATTTTCTTTTTTTACTAATTTAAAATAAAGAAATTATTTTCCAGATTATTATATATATAAATTAATTTTTATTTTAATTATTGTTATTACTCATATTATAGGACTACATAAAAAGTTAAGATTTTTCTATACTGTCTTGTATAATCATTACTAATTATATAAATTCAAAATTTCATAATTACTATATTAATTTTTGAGTAACATGTAATAAACAAAATATATATACACTAATCAATTATACACCAACATAAGATTATTATTAATTATCTAAATCAATATTACAATAATATTATTTTCATCACCTCAATTATAAAAATATTATTATAATCACAATCTCAATTAATACACTATATTATATTATATCATAATTCTATAAAGTCTTTGATTTGTCATAAACTTTTCACCCCCAAACACCAACATCCAAAACCATATCTCAACTTTTTAAAACCCATTATCTATTATTTTACTAATAATTTATCATCTCAATATTCCAACTAAAATCAATTCAAATCGTGTTTCAATTGTTTGGCCAAAACCATCCAAACATGACGAAACAGAGTCAAAACCGATTCAAGCAGGGCCCGAGATTTTGAGCTGTTAAATTTGCATCTCGAGGGGTGAATTGAAATTTCCATTTCGACCAACATGGCTAATATCTTCATATTTCTTTACAAAGCGCCTAATATATCCATATTTATTTGATCAAATTACAAAACTATCCTTTAGAGTAATTTAGTAATTTTAAGAAAAGGAGTTTGTTAATTATAGAAATGGTTATACTGATTGTATGCTGCAATTTTGCACGGTGGCCCACATTAGTCCCACAACACTGCAAATTATAAGTGGCGAATAGTAATGAAAACTGCCACAATATTTCACAGTACAATTCCTATGCTCCATTTTTGAGAGAGACAGATAACGAAACCCCAACCATGGCGAACCTGTACAACCCAGTAAGCACAGAGTCCCACCATTCCAGCAACCCCACCAAGGCAGAACACTACACCATCGTCTGCCACTCCCACCGCGTCCGCACCATCGTCACCAGCACTCCTTCGGTGGTCCGTAACTGGCTCTACATGATCCGCCGCCGCAACTACCACCGCCTCCGCAGCCGCCGCCTGGTGGTTGGTTTGGGCCTTCAGTGGGCCCCCGGGCCCGATCCCCATCCCGCCACACTTCAACTGTGCGTGGGCCGTCACTGCCTAATATACCAACTCCTCTACGCCGCCCACTCACCGGCGGCGCTCCACCGCTTCCTCTCCGACCCCGGCGTCACGTTGGTAGGCATATGGAATTACAGGGATGCCCCCTTGCTACGGAATTCTAAACACCGTCTCCATGTCTCCGGACTAGTGGATGTACGAGACGTGGCGCGTGATTTGAGGGGGTGCAGCAGGAGAATGTCGATGGAGAGTTTGGCGTCGGTGGTTTTGGGGATGGATGGATTGGGGAAGAAGAAGCGCGTGGGGAGGAGCGCGTGGGATGAGAAGTGGCTGAGTGATGAGCAGGTTGAGTATGCTTGTTTGGATGCTTTTCTCTGTTTTTTGATGGGCAAAGCACTGCGGGTCTGGAATTGGAACGGTTGTTAATGGATTTTTTATTTGGAGCATAAACATTTTACAATTTTTCTTTTTCGTTTGTAGTAGAGTAATGGTCTATGTGGAGAAGATGAATCCAAGTGTTGAACTATGTTTTTTGAGAAGATTGAAATTCTAATCTGAATGTTCATTTCTGCGTTTTTCAATCTATCTAGTTTTATTATGATATTGTATTTCGTAAATTAATTTTGGATTTTTTGAAATTATATAAATTCTCATACTTACAAATCAGATTAAGATACCTTCACGCTTGTTGTAGCAATGAAGTTAATGATGTCTTTCAAAATTCAATCTTGTGTGATCAAGATTGACTGTAGTATTAATTGGTTTTTATTTTTTTAAGATTATAGGAGTATTATCATTTTATCTTTATGCACTTGCCGGCATAAAGAATGAAACTATATCTATAATGAGGTTGTAGATGATTTAAATGTTTCATCCAACCATGTTTTGTTAGGGCTCAAGATTCTCTATACCACAATTTGTATATCGTACTTGTGTACCACTAATAAGTAATTGCAATATGTACATGTGATAATTATTATAATTGTCATATTTACATGTGACAATTATTTATTAGTGATACACAAGTTGTGGTATAGAGGATCTTCACCCCTTTGTTAGCTTATTATCAAAAAAAAAAAAAAAAGGGAAGGGAACGATTATCATTGATAATCGTCTAGGCCCAGAGTAGATATCTTAATCTAATTTGTAAACTGATTCGGCTTCAGTCTAACAAAGAGGAGAATAATACGTATTGATGGAAAATTAAATTCTATAATTTCTACAATCATATTACATGAATGCAAAAAGTTCAATAGGTCATTCGATTTGATTCATTTCATCTGAAAAAAAATGTAATACAGTAATAGTCTATTTTTTTTTTATAATAGTATAGTTTCAAACATGGTTTATTTCTATTATAACGACTATGTAATTTTTTAATTTTAGAAAAAGGTACAAATTTTCCATCACAACATGGGAACAATTTTACATCATATCATCGGATATGATATATACCATATCAAACCATATTGAAACTCTTACAATTATGTTATTATATATAAATATAACACTATCTTGGTGAGATTGTTGAATGTTAATAATTTATTTATGTTCGATTACTATTGTTTGTTTTTATTGTAAAATTAATCAATTTTAAGAATAAATTCACTTAAACTATTTTGTGAAAAGTGATTTATAGAAACGAAAGTTTCCATTTTGGTTTAAATAAAGTACTATCATTTTAATTATAGTGATATGTACAACAAGAAGAAACAATTCAGATGAAGTTGGATCATGAAAAAATCAATCAAAGTGATGTGAAATGCTACAGCTGGATCTCGACCAGAACTAGTTAAATTTATTAACCTAAAACTTATAAATTGAAAATTTTGCATGTTGCATCACGGAATCAACTCATAAATACAAGTACTTTTTTGTTTTTCACATTAATAGAAGTCCTTTTTAATGGCCAACCAACGATATTGCTAGAGCGAGAGCAATTTTTGTCAATTTCCTAATTTACCCCTTCAAGTCAAATGTCATATAAACTCATACTTTTTAATTAAAAAAATACCCCTTATTAATAGTTAACAACCCACTCTTCTCTCTCCTATAAAAACATCATTGACTACTTTTTCTTTTTACAATAAATTTTTAAACTTGAAAACAATTAAAGTTGAATTTTTATTTTATTTATTTAATCTAATTATTTACTACATAACAATTAGGTAAATGTGTGTTATCTTGCTATTTTGTAGATTTTTGTATGTAATTAGCTAACTATGTGAAGGTTTGAAAAATTATTTTGTGCACATCTGATTTGTTGCTAGACAATTCAATGATTATTATGTAGTTTCAATGTGGAATATTCAAACTCAAGTATTTTTTATCTAGGAAGTGAAAATTGATATTGCCTGATCAACATTTCATCGTCTCTTACAAGAGCAATATAATTTTATATTTTGAAATTGTGAAAACATCATTTCTTGTTTAAATTTAACATGAAATTGTGATTTTACTTGGTTTAATTTTTAAATGACTTGGACTCGAAGAGTTTTAGTTGAGTCAAACATCAATCATACTTGAAAAACTTCACTCTTATATATATTTTCTTATTTTTTATTTATTGAGTCGAATTGCTCTTTAAAAGTTATGAAACTATATTCTTAGGCTTAATTCGATAAGAATAATAAATTGGGCTCAAATAGATTTTTAATTAACGATATTTAGTTTAACTGTGAATAAATAAATTCATATTTCAATAACATAAATCTTTAAATGATATAACTACTATTCATTTTAAATCAACCATTAATATTTATAACTCACATTCAAATCATTACCTCTATGAAATAATATAAGACTTTAATTGATTTCTTCATATTATTATTATTTAATAACTCAACCATTTGGCTTCCATAGAGGTAATTTTTATTTAATCTGAATCTCCATTTTGCAAATTTAATTTGATTATTCTGAACAATATATTTACCTCAAGTGCAAGGAAAAAATAAAAGTGGTTAATTGTTATGTGGAAATAAATCCGATATCAAATTAACAAAATGAAAATTCAACTTTAATTGTTTTCATGTTTAAAGATATCTTGGAAAAAGAAAAAAATAGTTAATGATGTTTTAATAGGAGAGAGAAAAGTGAATTGTCAATTACTATTAATTAGGGTTATTTTGGTAACTGAAGAGTAAGAGTTTTATGACTTTTGACTAAAATGAGCAAATTAGAAATGGGTAAAAATTGCTCTTGCAGCAACAAGCTATATTAATCTATATTCTACAATATCGCTAGCCCTTTTTAATAATGTTGCACAAAAATTAGAGTTTTTTTTTTAATAATATTACATATGTACGTGTAAATCCAACCTTTTTTAAGAAAAAAATATAATGTGTGAATCATTCAGAGATAAAGTTAATTAATTAATTGACGTGTTTACTAAAAACATGAAAAAACAAATGTAGGAATATCAAATAATTGTTGAACAGAGATAAAACCTAATTTGAGAATTAATATAAAACCAAATAATGCTACTTTGTACTTTCTAGGCGAACGAGAAGTTCTACTAAACGCGCGGCTTCTGACCAAATCCGCGGGGCCACCACCATGACGTCAACACCAGCGGAGCCGCCCACGCTCCGCTCTATTGCCTCCGCCGCCGCCTTCCATCGCCGTTCATACAGCTGCTACAACTGCAACCACGCCTTCCATATAACCCCAACTACCACCACATCCCCCTCTTCTCCTTCCTCTTTCCGCTGCCCTCGATGCTTCCACCGGCACCTCATCCCCCATCACACGGTCTCTCCTTCCCCACCGCCGCCACCACCACCCCCTCCCCCACCACCACAAATTTCCGATTCTACCCCTGCCCCAGGTATATTCACTTACTACACCTCCGATGATTTCGACTCCGATTACGACTACGATTCCGATAATTCGCTGCTCTCCTTCACAATCCCTAATTTATACCCTTCCGTAGCCGCTCTCAAATCCTTCATCGATTCACTTCCGATTAAAATCTTCACCGATAATTCAACTGAGCCTGTTCAATCATGTTCAATTTGTATGGAGGATTTCGGGATTGACAATAAGGAGAATTTTGAAATAGTGAACGAGTTGCCATGTCAGCATTACTTTCACAAGGATTGTATTTCCGAATGGCTTAATCGAAGTAATACTTGCCCCTTGTGTCGGTATAAACTACCCCTGGATCCAGGACCTGATCAATTGGAGTCGGTCGAATATGATGCGGTTTTGGTAGTTGATTTAGGCTCTCCTGCAAGGGAGCCAGTTTTGAGGAGGGTTAATGCTGAAGTTAGTCTCACTTCAGTTGGAGCAGCCGCAGAAGCTGCACAAGTAGCAGCTCTAGACTTTGATAGGCGGGGCATTGATGCGATGCACGATGAGGATGGGGATACCTTGATGCCCGATGTCTGACAATGTCGATGACTTAGTTGTCGTGTGTATATTCGGTTTTGCTCTTTTGGTATGGTGGTTAGTTTATTTTCATTTACTGAATTTTGGATTTTCTGCTTGCTAAGGGTGATTTTATCATGGTTTGCAGAGATTAGCTCTAGAGGGCATTTGTTGAATTTGATTTTCCACATTGGTAAACTTACAATTTAATGTACAAGTTTATTGTGACTGCACACTCATGTTGCATTGCGGTCTTAATAGATTGTTTATCTACAGCAGTGGTTGCAGGTTTACATATGTTGAAATCTTAGTAATAGTTCTAAGATGAACAAAGCTTTGTCTAGATAATTTGAGTACCTGAAAAGTTGAAACTTTTTGGCTGGTAGCTAGGGTGATAGTGCAAATTATATGAGATGACTTGATTATATATTCTATTTTGAATCTACTCATGCTTATTGTGTTATGTTATTAGCAGCGTGCTCATTTTCATTTTTATTTCCGCTCTTGCTCTTATGTAAGTATTCAATGCTGGTGATGTCCAATTTAGAGTAGTTAATATTTAATTGAGTTATATTACCTGCAAATCGTTAAAGATGCACGGATGGTATTATTGTTGTGTAGTATATGATTATCGTGGGATGAATTATATTTTTGAGACTTGGGTCTAGATTTAAAAGTCAGTGAGCAGTCATTTATTAGTACTATTTTCTTGGTTGATGTTTGTCGGATAGCTCTTTTGATATTCTCGAGAAGTCTCAAAGGAAAACAAAAATAGATGATTATATGATGTTTCACTGTCAAATTCTTGGCTCATTATTTATAGTCACATGGAATAAATACCTCATTTTCACGCATTTGTTGCTAATAAACCAGTCGTTAGTGGCTTGCATTTCTGAAATTTATCGTTACTAAACCGGTATAGTTTGAACTAGCAGTGACCATGCTAAGCTTATTTTGGTTACTTGATTTGCAGGTTAATCTGAAGTCGCTCTTGAACAAATATTTCGGTTGATTAGTCCTAAAATCTTACAAACGTGGAACTGGTATGGCCAAATGATCAACTGGTCGGAGTTGTGTTTTGAAGAAATGAACAGATCTCATTAACTATTTGGTATGTCATATCAACATTTCATCTGAATTCCTGAAATGAATTGGACAAAGAGAGTGATAGATTCGAATATACGAAAAACTGAAAGGAATTGTGTATAGAAGTAAATATATGATTCAAAGGTTCAACATTTAGTAGATTGTACTCGTGTATTTATCAAATCAATAAATTTTGAAGTGATACAGTTTGTTGTCTTTTTATATTCAGATGTCAAATTGAGTATCCACAATTGAACGGAACCTATGGAGTCCTAGAAGTTATATATAAAGAAATAAGTTGAACAAGAATTATGAGAAGAAGAAACTATTATTTTCCAGTCTGATAGTTGAACATGACAATATCTAATGTTGCTTTGGTCTTCGAAGCAAGTTCAATGCATTAAGTTCTCGTTTCATTTTTCAGGATCTTTCGTTCTACTATTTCATTGTAGAAGTATGTTGTTGACATTTAGATTTCTTTTACTTTTTTAACATCCAAATAGATCTAATAAGTACATAAAGGTGTATATGATAGAGGTCAATGGGCAGTGAAGGAAATTCAAGTTTGTGAGCTGAGTTGAATAACTATGTGGTTTGTTTTGGATCAAGATGGTGTGTAGTAAGTCTTGAGACTGGAGATTTCATTCGACTATTATTTATAAATCCAACATAAGCCAATACGGATAGAGATTTAAAAAGTCTTAACAAGATTCATGTTTGAATTCGAGTCGATAAAATATAAATGTATGTATGTGATCAAAAAAATTGATACATTCCAAATTCGACCAGTTGGCATTTACATGGAAGCAAATGAAGGTCTATCAAAAATTTCATCTTTCCGTAAAACATGCTAGTTTAATTGGGTTTCAAATCGAATTATTAAAGCTTCAATTTGAATTTCATCAAGGATACTTGTTTTTTTCCCCCTAATTCAGAGTATTTAACAGACTAAGTTCAGACAATTTTTGTTTGGTAATTTAAATTTCGACTTAAACTTGATGTGATTAATTGTGATAAATAACAAAAATATCAAATTATCAACATAAGACTATTCGAACATGTCTAGTGAACACCAATTACCACAACATTGCAAATTTTAGTTGTAGTTTTATGTTTTTTTGGGGAATCGATGTATATATCGTTACATAACTAAATATGCTTAATTATTATCAGAACAAAGAATGTCCAACCAACAATAAAAAAAATAACCACTAATAATTCTTAGTGTTAAACTAGAGAAAAACTTGATGTGATTCGAACCCAACACCTTTCGTTTTAGGGTCTCAGCTTTCCTTTCATGCTATTAGAAATGAATAAAAAGTCTTAAAGTCATCCAAAAAAAAAAAGGAAAATTGCTTCTAAGTTGAATTACAAATGGATAATACATAACGATCTGGAAGGCACAACATGACGGGGATGTAGCTCAGATGGTAGAGCGCTCGCTTAGCATGCGAGAGGTACGGGGATCGATACCCCGCATCTCCACATTTTTTTATTTTTCTTTGTTTAGCCTTAAGTTACACTAATTTTATTAAGAAAACATGTCTTTAACAAAATAAATTAGACGCAGTTTAATCAATAAGACAATAATATTTGAGAACGAATTAAAACACTGAATATTTTCTTCTTGAAATATTAAGGTAAATGCTTTGCTATATAAAAATATATGTTCAAAATTTGGCTCGACTTTAAACAGTAAAAGTTTAATGTTTATATAAAATAAGTTTTGGACAAGAAACACAACCGGGGATGTAGCTCAGATGGTAGAGCGCTCGCTTAGCATGCGAGAGGTACGGGGATCGATACCCCGCATCTCCACTTTTTATTTTTATTTTTTTCCTTTTTCTTTTCTTTTGTTCAAGTGGGATTTGGGAAATTGGGTGATTATTAAAGTATCTTTTTGTGGAGTATTATATCTGTTCTTGATGAACTCAAACATCCTGGAGAAGGAAAAGCCACCACTACTGCTGGTATTTGTGAAGCATTGGGAGCTTTTCTTGATAAAAACTAAAAAGTCGAGTTTGATTCTCAACTATACATATATACTATAGAAGAACAAAAAAAAGACTAAAAAGAGGATAGTACTATAGTAGTGGATAGAACTTAGGAATAAGATCATGATTTAATAATGATTTTTGATAGAAGGGCATTGCCTAATAATTAAGGCACTTGTTGCTTGTAAAATAAGTGTTCGATTTGTCAAGAATACATTCACCTTGAGGGTAATTTAGGTAATTCTAGCCCAGATCGAGTCTAATAGAGTCCAACACATGTATTTGACAAATGCAATACATGTAGCTTTGTGATCGAATAACACTCCTAGATTGGCCTTTCTGAAGGACCAATATTTGGAGCAAATAACCTTCTGGCTGCAGCTATTGATACTACTACTAGAATCTATGTAAGAGACAGATTGCTTCTTTTACATGTTTATAATACTTGATTGAAGTAAAATAAAACTTTTGCGATTTTATTGCTAATATCAGAGGCGGATTTATGTTGTGAGTTGGGGGGGCCCTGGCCCCCCCAAGTTTTTTTTTTTTTTTTAGTTATTAGCCTTACATATTTTTTATTTATGTAATCATTTTATTTGCCATCAACTCAAATTACAGGTAATATATTTTTATCAATAATAAATCATAACTAGATATTCTTATCATCCACTGATGTGTAGTTATAGAATATAATTAGATTATTAATATAACTATACGAAAAATGGTTCATAATACAATTTAACTTTTTGTATTGCATATTTTGTATGAATAATAAAGTTAAAAGGAGATATCTATGTTATATATGTTGTCTAAAATAAAATAATAATATTACTTTAACTTCATTTTTATTAGACTAATTTTAGATTTGGAGATTCTTTTCCTCAAAAAATTGAAAATTCTTACTTTTCATTAACAATATGTTCTATTATACTTTCAACTTCGTGAGTTTACGATAGATAAATATATTAGAAAAAATATTTACATTTCATATATAGTCCGGCCCCCTCGACTTAAGATTCCTGGATCCGCCCCTGGCTAATATGGTTTGCAAAAGAACACTTTGAGAATTTCCAAGTAGAAATTAGCATGAACCTGTAGAACTGATAGATTGCTTTTGTGCTGTATGAAGTATTGATCGATAATTATACCAATGAATGAGCTAGTGTTCATCATCATTTTGGAAAAAATAACTACCTACACACCCCTTACGAGAGATCCCCCGACTCTCGAGGTTTCAAAATTTACCAAAACCTCTCTGACTAGTTTCTCATGAAAATACCCCATGCATGGCACTATTAAGTATTAATGGAATTTTCATTTTACTCATGATCAATGTTGACTTTGATTCTTTGAATTTGACTCTAATTATATTTCTGGATAAGTTTGGTGTAATGATGTTAAACAATAATGAAAGCGAGTTGGGAATCTATATATGTTTGTTGTGAATGGAATATCTTATCCTTGTAATATTGAGGTTGTAATTTTAAGGAAGGGACTGAAAATCAATATACTTGTTGAATGAGACAACCAAATGTCTGGACTAAAATTTTTGTATTCTTTTTCTGCCATGCAACACCCAAAATAGAACATACTATATATGTTAGAGCACACAGACACACACACACACATTATATACACGCACTTAATTTTCTTCTGTGCTATTAAGCTTGTTTCTCCACCAATGGAAGATTCATCACCAATATTACCAACAACCAATTTGCCGAAAAGGGCACATCCATCATTAAAGATAGATCGCAACAATGGCAACAGCATCATGAATGAACTGAAAAGGAGTCTTTTTTCCCCTACTTCCGTAATTCGGAGACCAACTTTTCGGAATAAACAACGATCATTGACATTTCTGTATTCCTTCATTTTAATTTTGCTCTTCTGTACAATTGTTTTTGTTTTCCGAAACTCTCACATCCATCAATCCTCCGAGTGGCTCAAGAACATGCTCAAAAACAGGTCTCAACCTTTTTTCTCCCATTATTTATGTGTTTTACAACAATGCCGCCTCAAATCTCTGATATTTTCCAATTCATTTGCAAGGAAAGAGAGCTCGCTTACGCGGATAGAATCCATCCTCATGTTTCCAAAAATAGTTATGCATTAGTACCTTCTAGAAGCAATGCAGTGAATTTGAATTCGGATTTCAAGAATTATGGAAGTCACTCTATTAAGAACAAGACCAATGATAAGATGTTGTCTGAAGGTAAAAACAACAGAAATGGTGGCAAATCAATGGCGAAATCGAATGAAAAATCTTGGGTGGAAATGATGAGCAAGTGTGATATTTTTGATGGAAAATGGTTGAAGGATGATTCACCTCCTTTGTACGAACCAGGTTCGTGTCCTTGCATTGATCAACCATTTAACTGTTATCAGAATGGAAGGACTGATAATGCTTATCAGAAGTTCAGATGGCAGCCAAATCATTGCAATATTCCAAGGTGATTAAACAATTGTTTTCTTTTTCTTTTCTTTGTTGATTAACATATTGGGAATTGTGTAATATAAATATTCTTTATTGCAGATTGGATGGTCGAAAAATGTTGAAATTCTTGAAAAGGAAGAGGATTGTTTATGTGGGCGATTCTTTGAACAGGAACATGTGGGAATCCATGGTTTGTTTATTAAGGAATTCTGTCAAGGATAAAAGCCGAGTTTTTGAGGCATCTGGTAGAATAGAATTCAAGAAAGAAGGGACATACTCTTTTCTTTTTCCGGTACCTTAATGAATTCTGCGTAGTTATTCTATAATCTTTGTGAACAAAAATTTAATAACAAAAGTTACGTTAATATACAGGATTATAATTTATCCGTGGAGTACATTAGATCGGCTTTTCTCGTTCAAGAATGGGAAGTTCTTGGAGCCAACGGCGCAAAGAAAGAAACACTTAGACTTGATCTGGTTGACAATTCATATGATACATACAAAGATGCAGATGTATTAGTTTTCAACACGGGACACTGGTGGACTCATCAGAAAACATCCGAAGGGTAATACCATTTTCACGTTAAATGAATTTGCACACGCGATATTTTGATTTAATTTTTGTCATAAATAGAGTTCTTTATCTTGTAGGAAAGGCTACTATCAAGAAGGTAACCATGTTCATTCAAAAATGGATGTTATTGAAGCATTTCACAAAGCAATGAATACATGGACTAAGTGGATTGAAGATAACATAAATCCTATGAAGACTTTTGTGTTCTTTAGAGGCTACTCATTGTCACATTTCAGGTAGAATGAAGATAAATGACCAGATTTTGAATTCTAAAAAAATGGAAACTTTGGTCGTATGTTTATGTTTTTCTATTTGAATTTCAGTGAAGGGGAGTGGGATTCTGGTGGAAAGTGTGATACTAATGAGCCAATTAAGAATGAGAAAGATTTGGTGCAATTAGATCAGCTGCACCCTCCAATACCTCAAATGCTTGAGAAATCACTTGCTAAGATCAAAAAACCTTTTTTTTATTTGAATGTTACGAGAATGACTAATTATCGAAAAGATGCACACCCTTCGATTTATAGGAAACCAAACATGAGTTTAGACGAGAAACGGACATTTTTAAAGCATCAAGATTGTAGTCATTGGTGCCTTCCTGGTGTTCCTGATACGTGGAACCAACTCTTATTTGCTAAACTCATGTGGAGCCATAAACAAAGGCAACTTCAGCAACAAAGTTACAGAAACCGATAGATTGTTAATTGCTTCATTAACATAGTTTCAACAAAATCTGCTGACGCATTGTTCGATAAACTGATGTAGGGCAAATCTGGCAATGCATTGAAATGATTTCTACTAGTTATAGTGTAGACGACGTTTGGAGTTTTGACTTGAGACCAGCCCTTTCTGAAGTGAAACAGGACAAGGCTCAAAGTTATAATAGCCTTGCTATTTGCAAAGATGGATTTTGGTGACCCGACTTGTTTGGACACTCGAATGGCCATTTTTCCAATGTTTGATAATTACTAGTTTTTGTAGTGAAGTCCGATTTTCCTTTCTACAAATCGGAGATTGGTAAGGATTTCAAATATCACTAGGATTTTGGTTTTACAAGTTTTTGCTGTTTTTATTAGTAATATTTTGTTTTCTAGGATTTGGAGCTATTTAAGCCTAATGGAACGATGATTTAATAGATTTTATGTGCAGAGTTACATGCATATTCCTGATTTGAAGTGAGTTAACTAAGAAAAGGTACAATATATGCTCATGATGAATTTACAATCCTGCAATTCTTTCTAATCTGTCCGTTTGATCCGGTTAACGGACTAATGTTCCCCATCTTGATCATGGAACTAACGAAATCATCAAAGAAAACTGCAGAGTTATTACTGTAGAGTTGAGCAATACTTTTGGTAGTTGAAATTGCTACATCACTTGAAAATAGTGATTGATCCGACTGCAGAATGCCTCTCCCATTGACTAAATTTGTGAAGTAATGGTTATCAAACAAGTCTCTTGATCTTATGTCGAGAGGGACTGTGTTGTTACCGTCTCCGTTTGCCGGGCAAGCATTCTGCAGCTGGGAAATGAGGCCGGTGTCCAGGGTACTGTCCGGAGCTCCGGTCCCGGAGAAGTTGGATAACCTGTTGCTGAATAATGCACACCTTGACAATCCAATAGTGTGAGCACCTATACAAGGGGCAATATTGTAAATGTGAAAAACCCAATATTAATTACTCTATATTATTGATATAGAAGAATTAATTAATGAGTGTTTACCTGATAAGGCCACAACATTTGTGATATTTAGACCAACAGCTGCAAACTTGGCAATGATTATATCAAGGGATTCAAAGGGTGAAGGAAGTGAAAGATTGGCTCCTGTTTGATTTGCCATTACTCCATCTCTTCTCCCAACCAAAACCTTCCATGAAGGCCCTCCACTCTAAACATAAATATATATATATTTATTATTGTATATATACGGTGATTGCTCGAGATCGAGTTCTCGACTTAAGACTTACCAGTAGAACGGAATCTCGGGCAGCTATTGCCAGAATATCAGCACATGAGACGACGTCGCTGCATGCACTCTCCACAGCATTTTTTATTGCGTCTATAACTTCAAATCCCCTAGCTGAATTTATGTTAGGGCCAGCAAACTTCTCACCATCACTTCCATCCAAAAGCAATGATGCATCACAACCCTAAGTGCAATTTATAGTTTAAATAAAATAGCAAAAACTTAAGTACGTAGTTATATTAATAATTTAATCGACCAACAATTATATATATACATTGACAAAGCAATCATGGAAGTGAAGGCGAAGCAGAGAAGCCGCCATTCTCATCTCATTCATTATTGCATTTTTGACCTCTTTCCTTACAATACTCATCAATTTTGGACAACTTTTTGAGTAAAAATCTTCGCTCAGTTGAGACCTCACGACTAAGCACAACATTAAAAAGTTCAAAATCCAAAAAGTGTACGAGCTCTGCATGGTTCAAGGCAGTTTTTTAATTAATTCTAGATGTGTTTAATGGCTATATATAAAATAAAAGGTCATGATCAATTTATAGACAAGAAGATCGATCAAGGGGTGATTAAGGAATATTAATTATAAATAAACAAACATGGCAAGTTGGAGATATTATATATATAGAAAAGTTAATTATCAAGTGGTCCGATGCGTGGCGGGCGGCTGCACTAAGTAGATCTTTATCAGTTTGCGCCATGTAACTTAAGATACGCTCTAATTTCTTTTGGTACTTAATTATGTTTTCATGTATACATAATTTTATATCAAGTTGAAAAATATCATATGATCAGGCATGTTACATTCATCCTACACCGATGGGTTACATTCATAGGGATTGGATGATAAACACATGTGCATAAGAACACAAAAAATTGTTCTCTCGTACACAATTTTCGCTCATTCAGTACCCCCGTAGATTGAATCCACCTGGATAGGCACATAAATTCCGATCATGCAATTCTTGTTCAAATAGTTTCATCTGATAACTCAAAGAAAAAAAGTAGCTAGGGAGCCATTAACAGAATGAAAATATAATAAAGGTTTTGGGCCTGCTTGTTTGGTGTTTGAGAAAGTAGTTTGGGAGAGTAGTGGAGGTTTGTGAAATAATTTCGATTTGCGTAATGTTGTTTGTTTGGGTTTTGGAAGAGAGGTTTGAGAAATAAAGTGAATATAGATTTTTTTGGAAGAGTTAGGTTGTAGATGTAAGATATGTAAGACTTTATGTCAAATCATGTTTGTTGTGAGATAAATTGTGTAAGAGATAGGTTACTCTATGTCAAATCATAGTAGAGTTTATATAGATTTTGTTTAGAAATAAGAAAATTGTTGTTTGTTTGGGTTTTGAGAGAGTAGTTTGGAAAAAATTGAGAGATGTAAAATTTATTTAAGAAAATAGAAAACATGTTTGTTTGGCATTTCCCAAACACGAAATTTTTTTTGGAAACACCAAACAAACAAGCCCTTTATGTTCTTTAGCATACAAATTCATCAAAAAGAACAAATTAAGTGAGATAAGATAGGTGTGTATGCATAGCAGAATGCATGATATTTAATTCTTTTTTTTTTTTTGGTGAAAGCATGATATAGATTATAGATAATGGACTTTAAGATTTTTTTTTTTTCAAGTAGTCGAGTTTGTGCTAGCTAGAATGTGTTTAGTGCTGATTTGAGTGCTGACAGAATTTACAGCTTACACGTTTTCGTAGTTGGTTCCACTTCACACAACCTAATTTATATCTTAATCTTAGAGATAATGAAGTTGATGATTTATAATGTTGGTGCTCCAGATAATGTAATTAAAGGTGCATAATAGGAATTATTTTGTACAATTTCTTTTTTAAATTCACGATTAAAATTGAATTAATAATGCTTCAGAATAAGAATGATATCCAACCAACCAACCAAAAGTTAGACGAGACGAGTGTATTTATTGATTGTACTTGACTGCTTATATTGCATAAAGTTAGTTAGTTTTGGGTTGACGATTTTCCTAGCTAGCCCATAACTAGAAAATCTACATTAATTTTGGGCTGGCCCAGGTATTACACAAGTAAGTCCAGTTTGCTTTATTAGGCCCCGGATCCAACAAAATCTTAAAATAGCAGATGGGATATAATAATTTACTGTTTCCTTCTTCACTTTGCTATTTGAATTTCTGGATACCCGAAATTCGTCTTCTCAGAGTTCCAATTTGCTTTACCAGAATTGCTTTAAATTCCGCGCGTTCAAAAGCATTGAGAAGTGGAAAAATGGGGGAGGAACAGTGTGAAAGCTCAATTGCTGCCAAGGACAATCAATCCTCAGGTAAAAAAAAAAAAAAAAAAAATTAATTTAAAAATCGATTCCATTTGGCATAAATTAGTTTTTCCGTCTCAATAAGAATAGAATTAAAAATATGGATTAGGTTTCCTTTAATTTTGTAATTTAATCGAGATACTGGAGTTCGAGCTTCACCACCGTTTGATTTGCTCTTGCTTTATCTGTTTTCAGTTCTTCTCGTTTAGAAATAGAAATATTCGTGCAGAAGACTTTTCATGGATAATATATCTGAAATGGTATAATCATGTTTGTTGTAATTGTAAGACTGATCATAGAAGGAAATAAGCAAAGGATCATGCAAGTTTTAGCCCTATGTTTTTTAACTTTTTGGGGGTAAGCAGAGTGTATACGAGTTGATTAGTATTTAACAACACAATTTTCAAGCTTGCTTTAACTTTATATCAAGCTTAAAATTGTGATTGTGATTGAGTTTGGTTTGATTGTTTAATGAACCAAGCTTGAACCAGCATAAATCGAATTGAATAGTTTGATATTCTGTCACTTTTTTATCTTATTGAGTCGAGCTCGAACCAAGCTTCAAAAGTTATCAAATAAAAAATATTGTTGAAGTTTGTTTGATATGTTCTAGTTCAAATGAACTTTTATTGAACGACCTCGAGTCGATTATCAAATAGTTTGATTTGATTTCCAGCCCTAGGTGAGCTAGGTTTATCTTCATTAGAGATCATTGGCTTATCTTGATCCTTTAAAAATTCTGACACAGAGGATGATGTGAAAGAAAGATGCTGGGATCAAAGAGAAGCTTTGCCTGGAGAACCTCGGTGCATTATATGTGGCCGATATGGTGAATACATATGTGATGAGACTGATGATGACATATGCAGTCTTCAGTGTAAAACAACTCTTCTCATTCAGGTCGCAAATTCACGGGCTGCACCTGCTCAATCACCACCAGTAAGACTACCAGCACAGGATGAATGCTATTATGTTCGAGATGGAAATGATAAATCAGGACCTCAATTAATAACTACTAACCAAACTCAGCTGCTAAGGAAAAAACTTGAGATATCTATACGAGGAAATAATGTTCCAGAACCTATTTTATCTTTCGCTTCTTGTAATCTTCCTCTGAAGCTTCTTCAAAATTTAGAAGCTGCGGGATACGAAATGCCAACACCCGTTCAAATGCAAGCCATCCCAGCTGCATTGATCGGCCATAGCATGCTCGTTTCAGCTCAGACTGGGTCTGGGAAAACAGGTTCTTTTCTAGTTCCTATTGTTTCTTATTGCACAAAGTTCAAAAACAACCCACAAAAACCACTAGCAATGGTTCTCACGCCTACTAGAGAGCTCTGTATACAAGTGGAGGAACAAGCAAAGTTGCTTGGTAAAGGTTTGCCTTTTAAGACAGCTTTAGTAGTTGGTGGTGATGCCATGGCAGGACAAGTCTACCGGATCCAGCAAGGAGTGTCGATGATTGTTGGGACCCCGGGTAGACTCATTGATCTTTTAACCAAGCATGATTTTCAATTAGATAGTATATCGATTCTTGTTCTTGATGAAGTAGATTGCATGATCCAAAGGGGATTCCGCGAGCAAGTAATGCAAATTTTTCAGGCGTTATCTCAGCCCCAAGTATTAATGTACTCTGCAACAGTTTCAAAAGAAGTGGAAAGGGTGGCAAGCTCATTGGTGAAAGAACTTACTGTTGTATCAATTGGAAAACCCAACAAACCTAATGAGGCGGTTAAACAACTAGCCATATGGGTTGAATCAAAGAAAAAGAAGCAGAAACTATTTGACATACTGAAAAGCAAGCAACATTTTAAGCCTCCGGTTGTGGTTTTTGTGGGTTCGAGAGTTGGTGCTGATCTTCTTTCCGAAGCAATAACAATCACAACTGGGGTTAAAGCTCTATCGATTCATGGAGAGAAGAGCATGAAGGATAGAAGAGATGTATTAAGGTCGTTTTTGGTTGGAGAAGTTTCTATTATTGTGGCCACGGGAGTGTTGGGCCGAGGAGTTGATCTCTTGTCCGTGAGGCAGGTTATTGTGTTTGACATGCCAAATTCTATTAAGGAATACGTACACCAGATAGGAAGGGCGTCTAGAATGGGAGAAGATGGTACGTCGATAGTGTTTGTAAATGAAGAGGATAAGAAACTATTTCCTGAACTGGTCGAAATTTTGAAATCATCCGGTTCTGCCATTCCTCGTGAGCTTGCTAATTCTCGTTATGCAGTTTCTTTCTCGGGTGGCATGGCTCATAAGAAAAGGAAGCATGGCTATTGACTATTGACTACTGACTACTGATTCTCTTATTTAACTACCATAGTATAAGTCTATGATATGGGACCTGTGGCAAAGTATATAAACTTCATTTTTATCTATTATTGTTTAATACTGTATGTTACTTCTTACGTTGTCTTTTGAAATAGATTTGTGTAGTTATCAAACAACTCATGCCGTCTCCACATTTTTGCAGGTTATCTAACAGCACTTTACATCACCATATTTCGTATTATATCCCACCTTCATGATGACCCATATGAATGAAAATTTAACAAAATTTCATTTTCTATATCATTTATTGGATATTTGAAATATTTAATTTTGACTTCAATAACAATTTGGCTTATTAATTAATCTCAAATTAACTTAAATCATAAACAAATTAAATATTTAATTTTGACTTGGTGCAGCGATTGTACTAAATAATTTCTCGTCTGACTGGCCCTTGAATTAATACAAATTTACTTAGCCGCACGATCATGGATAAAAAAATTAGATTTGGCTCCACCAAAATATCAAAACTTTATGTATATCAAAATAAAAATTTAGAATAATTAATATTTCAACATATTTTTTTAATCATCAATATTTTCAAAAATTTTTTTTTTTACTTGATCAAAACATAAATATTTTCGCAGAAATAAAATCAAGAAAAGGAAAATCTTTCCACACTGAAAATTGAGAAAGATTCCAACTTTCAGCTAGTATTTGCTTGCATCCCCCTTGCCAGTAGTTCTGATATATTGATGAACAGAACACATCAAAGGAGACTGCAACACAACTATAACAAGCTTAGCTTAGATCAGCTCAGTTCCTTTGATGTCAGAATAAAAACCTAATCGTATTAAAAGATTCAAAACAGAATTAGACTACCATACAGTTTATGACACTCTCTCAATGACATTCAAGTACTTTGAGCCATTGAAAAGAGATGAGGAATCTTCAACATTGTTGCCTGTGCAGATCAAAGCAACTTCGTACCTCGTATAGTCAAGAAGAAAGATATCAATGATTCCACCCACAAAAGTGTATTGAAATCACCTAAGCAAAAACTAAAGGACATAAGGAGAAGCTCTAACACTAAAATGCAGAAACTGCAAAAAAAAATAACCCTGTAATATTAAGTAACATACTTATTATAAAGTGCACTAATTACACCAAAATCATATTATCAAATTGATGGCTAGAAATTCACAGGTGTTTACAAAAACAAAGAACAGTACACATTATGGTCTTCACCAAAATGACCCTATCAACATCTATCCATCTAAAGCAGAAGATTTGTGATATTCATCATTTCACACACACACACCCCCAACCTATAAGAAAAAGATAACACAAGGATAAAAAGAAAAGCAAAAGAAAATAACTGAGAACCATAGACAAGCATAGCACAACAGACAGGACCTATGCACCGAGACGTTAAAGCAAGTTTTCTATCTCCCATGTTAGACTAAGTCCACAGCAAGTAGTGGATTATTTACCCAGATACCTAAAATTCCAGATTCAAAGCTGATTTATCCAGAAAACCGACATAGAAGATACATGCATATACATCGAGTGGATTTAAAGTCATCATCACAATGATCTCCTTTAAGCTTTCACTGACAGCTATTACAGCTCAATTTGCAATGTCTTTCTCCATGACCATGTCATCTTTCACCACCCCAACCGCTTCCATGCAAATATCTCCTACCATTACAGTTTCGGATGACTCAACATCAACATTATCCTCTGCCTTCACTTCCACATCCAGCAATTTGTTCTCATCATTATTTTTTCCTTCCGTATCTTCAACACCTGCAACTTTCTCATCCGCATTATTTGCTTCAATAAACTCATCATTATTGTCTTCTTTGTTAACTTTGAAATCTGCAATGTTACCATTATTATGATTATTACCTACTTTACCCTCAACATCCAAAACTAAATTGTTTTCAGTAGTTGCTGCTGCTGCTTCAAACCCTTTAGCAGTGTTACCATCGTCGAATTTCCCTTTGGCACAGCCATCTCCTTGACAGTTGTCACTGAAATCCTCATTGTTGTCCTCAATCGAATGGGCTTCCTCGCCACGACTCTCGCTATCGTTTTCAGATTCATTCTCCACTACCTCTTCATTTATCTCCTCTCCTCCATTTCTCCTCCTCTCTAGACTCTGCATCCTCCTCCTCAAATCCCCCAATTCCCTCTCCATTAAGAACAGTCTTTCCTTCAGAATCAGGTTCTCATCTTCGAGGTGAGCGATATGAGTATCATGATCATCCACCCGATTCTCCAACACATTATGATAATCCATCCCACCGGCACTCCCACTATTTGGATTATAAATCATTTCAAACCGGCTTAAGTCATGGTCCAACCTCCTCTCCACCTCGACATGTTCCTCCACATCACTCTCGCTTGAGCCTCCTTCATCTTCCTCCTCATCTTCATGAGCCTCCATTTCATGTCCAGGTGACCTCAACCTAATCAACCCCTTCATTGAGCCATATCCATCAACACCCCACTCTTCCTTCGCCGTGTCAACCAAAACCTCCCTAGATGGAGAGAAAATAGGAGTGGGCAAAACAGCAGGAGTCACCGGACAAGGAGAGACCAAAGTTGCTAAGCCGCCACTCTTCTTGGCCCTAATTAGGAAGGATGTAGTGTTCCTTGGAGCGTGAGGAGCAGAATATTTTTTGTCAAAATTTCCACCCACATACATATCCATATTCATGCCATTGTTCTTATTAAAGTTCCTTTTAGGAAAGAATTTTCGAGTCTTCAACCGATTCTGATGCTGCAATTCATTTAAATTAGGAGGTTGATAACTATTAAAGTTCGAGTTCCCCACACCACCACTAGTTACATCCACACCACCAGTACTAGAGCCAACCATCAGGGATTTCTGCTGCTCCTTTCTCCTCTTATCGTTAGACTTGTTTACCTTCTTCCCCTTCCAGTTACTCCTCGGACCCAACGACTTATTAAAAGCAGATTTCATAGAACCAGGATTTGGATTGGGGTTGAATTTAAGGTTAGGATTCTGAAACTGCGGCGGTGGGGCCCACATCCCGTAGCTCCGGCTCATTGGAATCATCTGCGGTCGACAATTCATCAGATTATTTAAAATAACCCGAGGACTATGAAAATGTTTATTCTGATTAAATATAATTACCTGCGGCTGAGGCTGCTGCTGTTGTGGATGCGGATTCATTTGATTCATACTCATTAAATTCTGATTCATGTTAATCATTTGTTGCTGCTGTTGATTCATCATGGCTGCCTGTTCGTTCATTTCTCACGATCAGTTACAAAACAAAAACCCTTGGGAAATCGAGGAATTAGCCAACGGAATAGAGAGTTAGGGGTTCAAATTCCAAACTCTCTAAACTTTTGGCAAAAGAAAAAAAGATATGAAATCAAGTAACAGAAAATCAAATTATAATTGAGAGATTTAATCCCCGCAAATTTGTATTCGATATAGATCGGGAAAACGCAGGAATGGATATTATAATTAATCTTGTTATTTGTTACGGATTTTCTCTACAAATCTCAAGTTCTGTGCTTCGAATACATTTCCCCAAGTTTGGAATTTTTCCGGATCGTTACTTTGTGATATGTGGGCAAAACCATGAGGCTAGGGTTATTTATGTAGGAGGGGAGGAGTTGATTAACGGTGTTGATCTTCTTATGAACGACCAACGGTTGAGATTGGAAACATGTCTCATACTAGTGTGGTTAGGAGAGGAGTAGGAGGCGGTTTGGGGTTTCATTGTCATATTTACCTATAGATTCCTGATTAATTACGCAGGCTGCCATTGTGTAGCGTACGACGTCGTATGCTGTTTCTTGCGAAGCACGAGGATTCTATGATTTGTGGGCACGTAAAACGTGGAAGCGTACCTTTCTATTTGGCTTTAATCACCTTCCCCTTTACTACACATCTTTCTTTTTTTAAGTTTTTTTAAATTTTAAGGTGCATATATGGATAAAAATTAAGATAATAATAAAAAAATCTCCTAGAAATAGTGGTGGCAAAAGTAATTTACTTTTAGTTAAGCTAGCAATAAATGTCTAACATATGAGAAAGTAAATTTCATTTACCAAAGGATGTTGTGTAACAAATGAGAACATATGAATAAAATGAAATATTGGTAAAAGTAGAAAGAAATTACTCCGTATCAATGTAGGGCGAGGGTTAACCATTGAAAAAGTAAATTTATAACAAGTGATTATGAAAGTTTACAGTATTTAAATGCAAATTAGATTGATTATGAAATAATTGACTCTAATTTTTGTTTGTTATAAAAAATGGTATTAGGTATAATTGTCTAAAGCTATTGCGTACCTTTCGAGTTTCTTTCCTTTTTCATTTTGAATTTGGAGAAACTGATGATAACATAGGGGCTCTTTATATCGACAAAATCAGCAATAATAATTTTTAAAGACAGGATAGTTACATGAACTTTGGATTAACCGTCATTTTGTATATATCATATGACATTAGTTTTTCATTACATACTTTGTATAAATATCACTAAGATTTTTAACTCTAGTTAAATTTGTTCGATACTTTGATTTCAGGTAAATAAGTATAAATTATAAATATAATTAAATATAGTTTTACTGAGTCTAAATAGTATGTATATATTACGTATTATATTCAGGAATTTGTAATTAAAAGAAAACAAAGTAGTGGAGTAAAACTTATTAAATAAAGTGGTGTTTCAAGTTTAAACTAGTAGTATCTTATGTTTAAAATTTTAAGTAATTGAAATGAATATAATTGGAATAAAATAATCAAAGTTACCTAAGTAGTTATATTCTAACAGAATATATAGAAAAAATGTTGAAAAGAAAACTTAGTTACGGAAACAGTAAGTTTTTTCAAGTAAATTTGGTTTGTAAACAGTAAGAAATGTAGAGAAATTAATTTAACATGCAAAAATCAAATTAACTCACGGAGATAGTATTGAAAATATGAAAATAAGAAAATATGATTAGTAAGATTGAGGTTGCGAAAGCAATCTCTTTAAGACAATATTTTCGGGCTGCCTACGGTGCATACAGTCGATCCTCGATAGTCTCCCAAGATACAACAGTCTGATGCTCCTTATTTGCACGAACAAAGAACCCACGACGAACTTTGAACAAACAGAACTTCGACGAATATTTTAAGTGAAGAAGAAGAGACTAGAGAAAGAAAGAGTAAATTGTGCTTATACGCTTATAAATTGTGGAGTGAAGAATTTGCCAGATTATTCTCCTATTTATAGCAATTGAAAGGCTGGTTTTTAAAGTGTATGTCCATTCGGATATAATCAGTTGGTCCGAAAAGGCACAAATGGTTCGGTTTGAACCAAAGAGGTACAACCGGTTTGGTTTGAACCGAACCAGCACACCACTTCACATGAGATGGGCGCCCGGATCCTTCCCTGTCGAACCGGGTCGTACGCGGATCCTATTTGGTTGGCGGATCTATCATTGGGCTTTAATAATAATTGAGCTTTAGTATTTGGGTAAAAAAATTAAATGATTTTTCTCTAAAAAATGTAACCGTGACCGACCGAGCCGAGCCGGCCGGCTGCTGCGCGCGTGGGGAACCTTTAATCAACTAGGTCCTCACCCCTTTAAAATCTTTGGTACCCCGGGGCCCAACCCTTATACCATTTTTTAGCTATATAAGAGCATCTTCAACATTGTCTTCTATAAAGTGGTCATTTATATCAAATTATACATGGTGAACAGTGTTTTAGCTACTCAGTTTTAGCTATTCACTCTAGCAGTCATCATCTAAAATTTTAAGAATTATTATATTTTATTCTTCTTTCAATATTAATTATAAATAACATTATAAATAATGTTTTATTACATTTTCATGTAAAATATAATTAATAAATACATGTTTTAATGTTTCTTATTTAAATATAATAAATTAATAAATTTTTTTTTGAAATAAATGACTTTAAATAACGATTTAATAAAATATTTAATTCAAACAAACATTTGGCAGGGGAAGTGGTTGGGGAGATTTAATTTGCTGATGTGGAAGTCTTGTAAATTTATACATGGGCCTTTATATATACAAGTTCAATCATTCAATATACATAGTCTTCTATTTTTACTAGTTACTGGTGGAGCAAGATTTTTAAGTTTGGTTATGTATAAATTCAATTCGCTCTTGGAAAAGCAAAAAACACAATTGCTGGAGGTTTTCTAAGAGCATCTTCAGCATTGTCTTCTATAAGTAGTCATTTATATCAAATTATACATGGTGAACAGTGTTTTAGCTACTCAGTTTTAGGTATTCACTCTAGCAGTCATCATCTAAAAGTTTAAGAATTATTATATTTTATTCTTCTTTCAATATTAATTATAAATAACATTATAAATAATATTTTATTACATTTTCATGTAAAATATAATTAATAAATACATGTTTTAATGTTTCTTATTTAAATATAATTAATTAATAAAAAAACTTTTTTTGAAATAAATGACTTTAAATAACGATTTAATAAAATATTTAATTCAAACAAACATTTGGCAGTGGAAGTGGTTGGGGATATTTAATTTGCTG
The DNA here is from genome assembly GCA_003313485.2 of Penstemon barbatus. Taxonomy (NCBI): domain Eukaryota; kingdom Viridiplantae; phylum Streptophyta; class Magnoliopsida; order Lamiales; family Plantaginaceae; genus Penstemon; species Penstemon barbatus. The sequence continues at coordinate 12,484,667 of CM064877.1, read as the reverse complement.
ATGTGAAAGTCTTGTAAATTTACACATGGGCCTTTATATATACAAATTCAATCCTTCAATATACATAATTTTCTACATTTACAAGTTACTGATTCAGCAAGATTTTTAATTTTGATTATGTATAAATTCAATTTTAGCTCTTAAAAAAGCAAAAAACACAATTGCTGGAGATGCTCTAACTAGCTGAATATTTACTCTCAAACTCAACGTGGAATAGTTTATTTTTCCTCAATTTCATTCACAATTATGTTTTAATGGGCTCAAACCAAATAAATATTTCCCTTAAAACTCCGACAACATTTACATCCAAATTTAAACTAATCATAAGTTCAATCATTGTTGAAATCAAGATTGAGTTCGAGTTAATTCAACTGAAAATAAAACTCGTTTGAATTTGATTTCTAATAATTAGAACAAACTCAAAATAATTTACAAAAGCTAGAAAAAAAAATCTTGTTCGATTCAACTTGATTACAAAAGTGAGAAAAGACTACAAATAGAATAGCTGTTCTTTCCTGACCCTATTAATTTACTCCTTGCTTCTGGAGGATCTGTCTTTCCTATGTCCACCGAGGATACGAGAAATCTGAAGACCTCTACTGAATGCTTGGTTGAACAACATTCGAGTTTGGAATTCTGAAACAAATGGAAACCATGCAAGAAAAGCCACGGGTGTGAACAGAAGCAACCCCATAATAATTTCATAGCCACGAGCCAATGTTCGAACTGACCCCCAAAATCCAAATTTTTGAACAACCGGCTTGCATGCTTGTGCAATCTGGAATTAACAAAGGAGGATTGTTGATGACTTCAGATTGTTTGTATATTTTAAATACAAACACTAAAAATAACCAAAGAAAGCAAATAGTAACTATAGAAATACTGCAAAAAAGAACATGGTGGATGGAGATGCATCACTAACCAGGAGTAAACCCCAACCAGTTGGCATGAAGGCAAGTACGCAAACCAGTATATCTCTGGGTGTCATATGGGGGATCACAACCAAAATAACCAGGATAGCAATGAATGTGACAAAGATCATTCCCTTTATAAGCCGGAATACGAGTTGGAAATTTGCACTGAATTTCCTTCGTCCTACAGAAATTGTCTGCGAAAAAACAGGATTAGCATCAAACTTAAACCTGAATACAACAATACTTGGTTCATTTTTTCAATTTTTCACAGTTCAGGATTTCGAACTGAAGAGAAATACAAAGAATAAAAATGAATACGTTCTGTTGACGAAAACACTTCTACAGGGGTGATGGTCTGCGAAAACAGATGCAATGACTAACCTTGATGCAAGATATGTAATTATGGGTATAACTTAGAATAATTAATTGCTTAAGAAATGGATATCTGAAGAGAAATACAAATGAATACGTTCTGTTGACGAAAACACTTATACAGGGGTGATGGTCTGCGAAAACAGATGTAATGACTAACCTTGATGCAAGATATGTAATTATGGGTATAACTTAGAATAACTAATTGCTTAAGAAATGGATATCTGAACCAAAGGAAGCCTCTTGAAGCTGAGGAGATATTACATATCAAACTTTTGAAGCTAATAACTAGCACAAAATTTTAGAATTTATGTAACACCGTAAAACTTAAAAGAATTGTGGGAATTTTGTATAATTTCTCCAAGTCCTTGATAAGAACATTTTCCTTGTAAAAAACTGCTAGTTATCGATGTCTATGCCTAAGACTTAAATATGTGATTGATTAATGAAAAGGTGCACTTTCTAATAAAGTGTTGACATCACCTCTTTTTCCTATTTCAGTGAAAGATAGCTAAAAGGAAAACTACAATTATCCAGTGTATTGAAATTCAAAAATTCAGCAGAGGTGCCTCTGGAAATACAATCCACATCTTGAAAAGTATTATCCTCACCTTCATGACGAAAAGTATTAGAAAGATGACCAGCCATGATATGCCATATACCTGTGATCAATGAAAGTTAGTTTGAAACTCAGAAGAAATTTGCCTCTGAATCAACTAAAAGGGGGACAAATTAAGGGCAGGGAAGAATTTCAAGCCTCAGGGGCTCAGCTTACCAAAAAACTTTTGGTTGTCTTTGTGATGTTCAAGTGATAGACAAGCCCATACTGATAAATGAAAAAGCGTAGGGCCAACATGATCTCAGCAACGATGCCACGTTTCCCAGAATGACGAAGATGATCTTGCTCCTCCTCCCACCAAGATTCCCAACTCTTCTCAGGAGGGACACCGATACCCCCTCTGTTACTTATCCACTTGTTCCAATCAGTCCAATCATCAACTATCTTTTGCCACTCAAAGCCAGAAGGATTGAACAGGAAGGGAGCAAAAAGCCAGGTGCCCACCATAAACCACATTGATACAGTGACTAAGATATATGCAACAGCACCTCTGTAAGATTGACCAAAAATCTGATAAACTAGAAGCAATATCATTAGCTCAAGCCCCTTAACAAAATGGCTACGAGAGTATAGCCGATAGTTATCAGCAAATTTGGCATGGAACACCACAAATCCACGACCCGTGGCTCTATATTTTGCACCACCATGAAGTAATGTCCTTCCGTAATAATGGGTCTTTGTACCAAGTGAGAAGGTGAAAAACACCGGGGCAAGTTGTAGCTGCATCAGTATGAATTCACTCAATGCAGTTCGAAAACCTTTTTCCAATCCAATTTCCATCATCATGGGGAGAGCCATAAGAAATCCAATCTGCACAAATGACTGAGAGGCTAGAGCAACTTCAATAGGCTTCTTGTCTAAAATTCCTGGTTCGGTACTGAGTCCACTTTCAAGACCACTAAGAACAAGGTAAAGGCGGCCATAAAGAAATACATACACGGTGAGCACAGTAATCTGCCAAATGAAACACAAAAGGTCAAACTTCTCCATAAGAAATTCAAAATCAACTGTTCATGTCGCATCTCTGTCACATACCAAGGTACTGATGTAGAAACCAATGGTAGTGAAATAGCACGATAGCATTCGGAAGAAGTCAAACCGATGCCCCAGCCTATACAAATCGCGACTCAATGTCTGTTCCCCATTGCCATTGGCAATTTTGGCTTCAAATAGAGAAATCTGGTTAAGACCAACATCCCTCCCTTTTCCAACTTGTATGTACTCGTGATGGGTTACATTGCCTTCACGGAGTGTAGAATTAAAGCCTGCATTTCAATCAAATTAACGTGGTGCTATTATCATCCATACAAAAAAAAAAATAAAAAAAAATCCAAGGAATTCAAGCACTACAATATTATAAACTTACCAGCAAATATATCCTCACTAAGATTGATAATCTTGGAGGCTTTGCTCACACCACCTCTAGTAAGGTGAAATATTCTATCAAAAACGTCAGGATGACCATAATGAAACCGAACCCTGTATGATCAATATTCAAGAAGGTGAAAAGCTCAAAATACTGTTAAATTAGAAGAACAAATATGGGGCATGAAAATGAAACCTCGTCAAAAGTTGTGGAAACATACCATGTTTAGGGTTGATTTTATTAGATCTTATTACTTAAGGAGATTTTGATTTAATTCTGTATATAGGAGATTTTTTTATTCCTTTTTTGGTTGCCTCAACTATGTGTAAATACAGTCATCTAGGCATTGTAATGAATCATCGCATTGTATTCAATGAAATACTTTCTCACTATAATTTCTAATAAAAGTGTCCAGAAAAAATTATTAGACACAACACAATAAAATAAGGGATTATTGTACTGATAATATGCAATTAGGTCTGGCATCAATAGTACAAGTGCTGCATTTGTTTTGAGCACTATTTTCTCTTACTATTTATCATAATACTGAAACCATTCAAAACCCATCTTATATATAATTTTTTCACAATTGAGTGCGAAAAGGAGGTGATGCAAATGTGTGAACTTACTTCAGAGGGTTGGCCAACAATCTCTGACCAATTGTAACAAAACTAGTCTCTTGATTTGACATAAACCAAGCAAGAGAAGAAACACTGCATCATATAGCAATAGAACACTGGGGTTATGTTAAATCAAGAGTTTATGGGAACATCTTCAGCCCTTAAATACTAATTATGACTTAGTACCCACCTTCCTGTAAATATATGTTCCCTCAATCCAAGAATTGATGGATGCCTCACGTCATGCCTTTTGAGAAATTCTTCAAGTAAATTTCTCATTTTAAAAGCTTCTTCCATGTAGTTGTCCTAGAATTGGATCTTTATGTCAGTACATTAAAGAGAATTCAAAGCCGAATGGGTAAAACTCTCATACCTGATTCATATCAATTGTTTGCAAGCCTTCTCCACGTGTAAAAATAATGGCATGATTCTGATTTTCAGGTTTTCCTTCACCCAAGATTGCAGGACCGGGAAGTTTTATACGATATATAACCTGGGAATGGGAACATTAATTTAATAAAAATCAGTCATAGTAAATCATGGGGAAAATTGTGACACCATGTAACTGAGTCTGGAAGATCCATGCTTGACATTAAAGCAAAACACTGTCATGCAGAATAAGATATATACAAGAGAACTGAATATAAAATAGGAGTGTATAGATAATCATTACTCACTAGCGATGAGTAGGATCTTAACTAAAGGCAGAAATCTATAAAATATTTCTTTCACCTGTTTTAAATCATGTCCTGGCTCTGAAGAGTTACTTTTACAAGTAATTTTATTAGAAAAATAATTTAAGCCACCCCCAACTCCAAACTTGAACAGAGAATAAAAAGAAAAAAGAAAAACAGAAAATGATTTATCCATCCAATTATTTACCCCCTCCCCCTGGGCCAGCACTCCTTGCACAAGACAACAACTTGGGCTGAAACTTTGAGACACCAATTAAGTCACTTCAACAGTTACATTATATTAAATATCACTTTTACCTGGTCCAAATTCTGTCCTGGCTCTGAAGAATTCGACTTTGGTAAAGCAGCCTTCACCAGAGTGGAATAATACACCTTATCATTAACCTTCTTGGACCTGTCTTTACTTGGTTCTTCAACTTCATCAATATATGCTACTCGAAGAGATGGATACCTGCTCAGAGAAAAGCTTGATTAGGAGATGACAATAACAAAGAAAGGCATTGCAACAACTCTATGACTCTTACGTTGTCATAAGTCTCAATATATCTTGTGCCCGAATATCACCAGATCGTTTTTGAATACCATATAACTGGCAAGATACAACATATGTAAACTTCATATCAGCTACAGCTTGACATTGTGTCCATAGTGACCTCTCTCCCTTCATTTGATCCTCATTCAACTCAATAGCCTTATATCCTTCCATTAAATCTGTTTGATTCATAAAAGACAACTGTTTAAACAACAGTACTTTGAACTGAAATATGAAAATACTACCAGTTATAAAAAATCTACGTAATGCACAATCAATGAAGTCAGGGAAATACCATCATCTTTGGCCATATCTAGGAAGGCTTGAAGTTCTAGAGCTTTGCGGTAATACATCATTCCTCTTACTGTCACAATTTAGATATTGCATCAGTCAAAAAAAATTTATTCTCAATTGTTTATATAAACAAATTGGACGAATCACTAATTAAACAAAGCAGTGTCAAATTCTAACATAAGTAACAAGCTCAACAAAATCACTAGCATAGTATGTCTAGGGATGGGTAATTTGATTCACAATGAAAACAAGAGAGCCCAGTGAGCAAGCTTGATTTCTCATCAATGAACAGATTGTGTTGACTATATAACTTGGTCTGTAAGTTAACAGAGCTAAAGTATTCTAGGTTAATGAACCATTTGAAAGACATCAATGGGAAATGCATACAAGTGACATGACATTTATTAGCAAAATGTATTAGTCAAGGAAACCAGCAGCTTTATACAGGGGGTATTTTGATGTCAATTATTTCAAACCGAGCATGCAATGAAAATAACACAACCAGACAAAGAACATATTCAGTGTCTTGCACTTTAGGCACTCGACAAGAAAAGAGGAAATGAGAAAATATTTGAAGGAAAGAAGTAGCAGATTGCAAATAATCTAAGTAATCACCAGTTCTGGTCAATGTCTGGCCCCTGTATGATGCCCAAAGGCGTAATTGTTCTTCTAATTCATCGGATCCCCTAAGTTCTTCTTCATTGAGGCAGTTGGAACGCTCAAGAAAATTGTTCCATTCATCTGCATGATTTGAGTTTTATGTTCTGCCAAGAAGGACAAATACAATGCACATGGAGACATCTAAAAGCACAAACCTGGATAAATTTTCTGCAAGTAAAAGAGAATAGAAACACCATCTTCATTTGGCACTTCCAGCTCAGGCAACGAAAAGAGAACTTCTTCCTTGTAATACGGAGTCAAAACACTGTAAGTAAGAAAAGTATCCCAGTTATATATATATATATATATACAAGGAGCCATTATGCTTATTCAATAAGTAATCCACAGCAACAGTGCTTACGTAAGTAGCAGTAATTAGGCTTGTCAGATCCACTAGTATGTATAAACCAGGAGAATTCAATTGCCATTGATATAGCTCGAATTTAGCAAAAGAGAATCGAGAGGACACCATATAGTACACTCAAAATTCAATAGGGTCATAATTTAGACATAATATTATAAAATGGAAATTTATTTTATATTTATACAATTTTTAATCCCAAAATTTGCCCCAGCAAATTTTGTTTTTTAACACCCGTCAAATATTCAGGAGGGGAAAGACTATGTTCTATCATAACACCTTTCTTTTGAGAACTTGAATTTAAATCTTCAAGAGCAAGCCCCATGTCGAGTATCGAATAATCACGTCATCTAAAAGCTTAAGCTTCTACTTTAGAGACATAATTTTTTTATTGACTCAAACACGACCCCTCACATGTAGGTGGTATCTTTATACTCAAGCCTAACCTGTGAACCACTTTTTTTGTAAACGGGGGGTGGTATCTTTATACTCAAGCCTAACCTGTGAACCACTTATTTCGTAAACGGGGGGCAGTCAGATCCGAACATAGACACTCTTCTTAGCCTGGTTATGATACCATATTATGACCAGTTCATCTCCTGAAGCTTAAGCTTCTAGAAAAGTAAGACGCTCAATAATTGTTAGTCCTAACAGCGTGCAATTCAAACCATGCGTCTTCGGGTTAACTTAGCACTGAAGGTAAAAAGAATCACAGTAGCTCCTCAGATACATGAACTTCCAAACCAACAGCGCCTCTAACAGGCATATGTGTGTACATACCAATAACAATAAAAGGAATTGAACAAACAACTCACGAGAAAGCTAGCATATTCCGGACTTTAGGAGCCGTAGGCATGTCCATAAACAATGAATTGGAGAAAAATGACATGCGCCTTCTAGCTTCTAAGTTAGATGGCACGTCCATAGCAGACTCCTTCACCGTCAGCAACAAATACAACCTCTTCATCTGTCGAAAAGAAAAATGTAAAAAAAGGTGCAGATGCTATAAGCTTTATCCTTAGAAACATTGCATTTCTTCTAATAACCTTCTCTTTCCAAGCTTCGGATTCAGGAATTGGAAATTTGATGGCTCCAGCTGATGCAAATAACTGGTGTTCAAGAGGGACCATTCCTTCATGTCCTGATCCACCATGGATTGAATCTAACAAGCTACTCATGGAAAATGCATCAAATAAGAACACTCCATTGAAGCTCAAAAGTTGACATGTGATTGGCATGAATAAAGAAACATTACTTGGATACATGATCTTCCATCATTATATCTCGGGTGACAACTTCGAGCATGTCCTGGAAAAGAATGACAACTTGGTCCCTATCCTCCTGCTTATTGTCTAGCTGCAACACGGTAAACTCAGAATCAAATTTCACATCACCAAGTCCACAACTTTCATGTGAAAAAGGTAAATTCAACAATAATGAGCATTCACAACAGAAATATACCAAGTATTTTACAAGCCTAACGAAGAGATCATAGAGACTTGGAAGAGCTTTTAGCTTGTATTCAGTTAAGAGGTCATCCTCCTCTATATGCTTGTCAACTTCAGAAAAGATGTACTCAATTACCCTGGAAAAAAAATAAGATGGTTAAAGAAGATGGAGAAAATGTGGGTGGGGCCGAATAACAAGCAGTGATGGATACTTACTCTTTCTCTCGGTTACCATGAACTAAGAATTTAACGAGATTCCGAAATGAAGCATAACACTCGCAGACAGCAGAATACATATAATCATCAGACTTGATCCGCTTTTTTAACTCACCGTCCTTGCCATTACTGTCTTTAGCCATATCCACTGCTATTGGGATCTGTTTGCTCAACCAAATTCAGCGAAGCAAGACAAAAATTATGGTAAAAATGTTACTAACTACTATTACTCAGTAATAGAAAAAAAAGCGAAATCAAATCTTTAGCTCTCTGCATTGAACTTTTGCTCTGTTACTTTTTTATCAATTACTCAAGTAAAAGTTCTCTTCTTAAGTAAAAAAGTATTGCACGCAAATGGTGATTTTACAACAAGTGTTAATTCTTTCAAAATATTAGATATTCTGTTGGTAAGTCGGTAAGTCTATTTTCTAAAAGGAGAATCTTGTCACTTTCCTGTCCTCACTGCTCTAAATAATTTGTAGGAAAACATTTGCCAAAAGTACGGGTAAAAAAGAATGATACTGTTTCTTGGGGATGACAAAAGCTAACAAGAAACAACTAATTATGAATCCAAGTGAAGAGGAAAGGAAACAAATGGTTAACCTTGCTTGCAAGTAAAAATGGAGGCCACTGTATTATCCCCAGATCACGATCAGCCCAGTATGGAACAAGCAATAGATCCATTTCCCTGTATATGGAAGCAAGACGAGCAATCAAATATATATAAATATATATGGTCTCATACTATCATTCTTTTTCTTAGTGTAAATTGCTATTTCACAACATTCATACTGAAGATTACCTATTGCTTATAAGATCTTCCTCTCTGAAACTTGTAATAATTTTATTCCACAACTGAGCAAACCTTGCTGCTTCTTTCTCCTTACTGGATGGGATCTACAACAATGATATTTTCACGAGAATAAATTTAAACTCCATTCAAGTTCATGTATTCGTTATATATTAATACAATGAAATGAAAAGGGAATTGAAAAATAGCTACCACTTCAAACTTGCGGGAAAAGGTAGCCTTCAGCCCTTTCTTTTTTATTGGCTCACTTCTCTCTTCCGGGATCAAGCAAGCATTAAAAGCACCAGGTAATGACTGAAAACGGGATCTAAGCATTCCCAGTGTTCGAATCTAAAAAGAGGGCAAAAGTCAACCGGGAAAAAGAAAAATCAATAACCCAGAAAACAACTATAGGTCATTTAATATGATATCTTTTAGAGCTCCCTATGCAATACTATATAACTACATTCAAGCAGTCATCTTAAAACACTTCTAACGTTCATTTTCAAGGAAAACATATAACCACAAACAGCTCAAAAACTTCTGTGAAAATGAGCTAGTCCACCAATTTTTCACACACAAGCAATTTCAGGCACATGCTAATGCTGTTTGTTAATGGCAACGGCACTATATCTTTTTTCCTCGTAATCCTAAGCAAAGAAGAAATTTACCTATTAAGATTGAGAATTTCTCGACAATAAGAAAAAGAATATGTACACTGATCACCAAATGCTTCAGTAGTTGACACTTGTATGAATATAATACCAAGGTTAACATTGAAATTTGACCAGATCCATCGCCTTTATTCTGTTCTTATATTAACTAGTCCAGCATTTGATTCAGATCATTTCTGTTACCTTCAGTTCTTGAATAATTACTGGTCATTATAAGTGTATTTTCCAAGGTTCAAATGAAACAAACTTTATCAATTATTCTTTTAATTTCTACAGTTAATGTCACAAGGGAATTTGTGCTGACCTCTCCAAGACGACGAAATGCACCATATATACCTCCAAACAATGTAGAGAATATGGCGTACCATATCTGGGCATCCATGAAATAAACCTAAAAAAATGGACATAAAATGATGTTCATCAAAGAGGAAAAGAAATGTTACGTAATTACTAGAACAAACAAGAGGAAACTGATGATATTGCATCATTCATACTAGAATAACAGGTGCCCAGAGTGCAATCACAACGCCAATGTTGTTCTTAGCTGCAAAACACATAAGCGTATGGAAACTCAATAAAAATTAAGCACATGTATTGTCAATCAAATTGTAAAATTATGTGTGTGCTTGCTGTGTGTGATATAATTGTAACTCCATAAGGGATATGGTAACTACCTTGAGGGAAAAACTCGTGCCATTGGTATGTTCTTACACGAACGCTCATGATGGCTTTTGTTGGAACCACAAGAGGTTTTATCTGCAGTGGGAAGATTTGTGTGGGCATCATATATATATAGATTACAAGATAACAACTGGTGAAGCCATTAAGTACAGAGAGTTAAATTGAAAGCCGATATTTCCTCTCTTGAATCATGTGTTGGTCGATGGAAGACATGATTAAAGCATAATAAAAAATGTAGGTTATACAAATAGAAATTTTCAGCTGTAAATTATATTTGTTAGCACCAAAACTGCTGGAAAAAAATGGATTTCTGGTAAATAAAATCAAGAAACTGGGTAAGGTAGGTACCTCGATGTAAAAACTGAAAGTCAACTTTGTCACAATGAGAAGCACCCAGAATATTGTATACCTGAGTAAGTCAAAAAACTAAGTAAACATCACATAACATGATTCTTGAACAACCAAAAACTGTCTCCAAAACCATACTTGAAGAGAGAAAATGTGCTCTCATGCATTCCTCTTCCAACATAGAGACGAGGCTGCAAGACATTAAAATTAAACAAGCGATTACCATCTTAAATTATTATTGTCAAAACATGAGTATATAAATGAGCCCATTACATACCTGTGACCACCACATCATTAGCATCACAATTCTGTAATTGGAACTCTCAAGGAACCGACGAATGAAAGGAAAAAGAAACAGCAAGGCAGCAAGCATATTTGGGGCCAAGTAGAGAACAACAGCCAAGATAAATAACGAACTTGAACCTGAACTATTGCCGAACCAACTTTTTATAATTTGAGCAAACCTAGGAGGATTCTTCCATGTATAAGCATAAGTAACAGGAAGAATAATGACCCATGCAACAGCTGACAGAACCTTCAGAATGTATCGTAACTTGACGTGAAAGGACATACTCCGTCTAGCTTTCCAATTCAGTATTACATCAAGCATAGCTGCACATGGTTATCACAAGAAAGAAGAAAAAACATTAGTAGAACATCAACGAAGCAAAGGATGCAGCCAGATGTCATAAAACATTGCCAAAATGATGAATAATATCCAAAGTGAATCCACATATTAGTAGATATTGATGATAGTTAACCTAAATATTGAGCAAGGCAAGCAACCAAACATGCAGCAACAGCAACGTAACTTGAAACAATCAATATTGAATATTGCAGCAGTTAGTATGAAACAATCAAATTTCCAATACTGCAGCAGTTACTATGAAACAGTTAGGCCTGATTAGGAAATGCACAACTACATAAAGTGATATAATATATCACGGTTTTGCTTAGCTTGAACCAAATAAATAAAATGAAAAGCTTTCAAAAGCAGTATGGGTATAATGTGTTCTCTAAATGAAGATGAAGAATGCCAACATACCTTGCCCAAGTTTCAATATTGCAGCAGTTATAAAGATGCTAAGTACTTTATTGAAACCATTAGATTCAAATATCGAAGTTGGCTGCCCGTTGCCATTCCAAGCAATAATGATCATAGCCTTGATAGACACAGTAGTTTCTAGTGTCAATCTTAGTGTAAACAAAGTTATGAAGGAAGTCCCCACGAGGAAACTGTGAAATGTACAAAGAAGCAGACCTGTAAGCACAATATGAAGAAACTCCACATTCTGTCGAAGCTTCTAAAGATATGCCAATACGAACGGATCTCAACAAAATTAACTTTCCCCATCCATCGGTCCCTTGTAGGCCTACTATCCTGAATTTCAAAGGAAAAAAATTACTTGCAGTTATCAGATAGAACTATTAAAAAAAAGTGTTTTTATAAGATTAAAATATTCAACAGTTTTTAAGGTTGAAACATACAACAAAGAGAGAGAGAGGGAGAGAGAGAGAGACGGTTCTTGAAAAATATTTGTGCAAAGGAAAACAAAGAGATTCTTCCCCAAAACCACCACCTGGCCTATGGGGAAGCTGGGCAGGGAGGACTGTGAGTGTAGGGTATTCTTCAGCAGTGTCTGTAATTTGAGCTCTCACGCCCATATTGTTTCCAACATTGCCAAAGTTGAAAATTCCAACACATTCATAAGAAGTTGAAAATCATGATTACATTCTTACCCCAATCTTTTCATTCGGAAGTAGATCAACAGGCTTGCAAAAAAAATCAGCGTCAGCGCGCATGGGCCATCCTAATCGAAAACAGTCTACCGACCTGAAATTTTCATAAAAATTAATTACACATTATAAATGAGATGGGTATCTTTACTTGACGCAACACATATCATATTACCAAAAGTACTCATTCAAATCATCATAATTTCTCCACTGGGAGTGCTTAGATTTTCCCTTTTTGCTCCTTGCAGCTTCCTGAACATCAAAAAGTTACTTTGACTTAGGAGTAATGAGCATGGGCAAATTTGAAGCCTATAATCCAACTAATGCAGGCTATACCCGAGCAATCACTTCATATATTGGAGTGACGACTTTTTTAAGGAAAGCCTCTTCCTCTCCTCCATAGGCTGGCTTCACATTTTCACCAGTCATCGGACTAACATTTCCAGCAAGCATTCCATAAAGCTCAAAAGCCATCTGACATTTATAAAAACCGAAACATTTACAAAGATATATAAAAGAATCTCCCACAACGGCACAACCACACAAAAAGAAAAATATTTCTATTTACATTGACGATTTAAAGACAAAAAAATTCAATCAGAACCACATGATACACAATGCTTTTACTAGCATTGTCACTGAAATCGAAGGAAAGCAAATGTGCATATAGTTATGAACAAAACCAAAAAGACAAACATACATAATAATAATCGCATCTGTATATTATATAAAATCCCAGCTACCCTGATGACTAGCTTTGAACAGTAAAAACATATACAATTGGAGAGCAAAATAGTTACTATGCTTCATCTTATAGATTACAATGATGACATCAAATCTTACAGCATAGTAAGCAAGGTAGTTTTAGCTTCCTTTCGTTGCCTTTCTACAATATTATTTTCTCCAGTATCATTTCTATTCTCTGCAATTTCCGTAGAAATCTTCAGGTGCCTCTTAGCATGGCGTCATGTGTCTAGGGATTTATGTTTGATCTACGTGATTCATCTCAATGTTGTTTCAAACATAGATACTATAGGTTTTTAACCTAGATGCTAAGGTGCACCAGCACATATACCTTTCTTAGAAACATGATTCTGAAAATAAGGAAAGATCTAAGAAGACAGATTATAACAGCAAAAAGAAATTTGATAGAGTAGCAGTGATTCAAGAACCCACAGATGAGTTTTCAAAATACAAGGTGACGTCGAAACATACCTTAAAAAAAATTAGACAACACAGACGAAGATATTAAGATACCTTCAAGGAGTAAAAATATTTGGCAGAAAATGGATGGAAGCGACAAAGTATATTCAACCATTCTGTTGAAATATAATGATAGTATACTCAGCTCAGTTCTACAAGTCCCTTCAAATCACTTATAAATCCCAGGTACCCAACCACTCATGTGTGTGTTGCCTTATCCTAACAGCATACTACTCATTCAACTAACAACAATAAAATACTTCATATAATGGTCTCCCAAAAAACAAAAAAATGGTACCCCTAGGAAAAAAATATACAAGAGAGTAAACAATGAATGCACATACATAGTTTCCCAACCGAGCTTAGATCATGAGGACTACAAAACAAGTTAAGTAACACTACATCCAAATGACAAGGCATCAAATTCTATTTAACTCGAAAGAAGTGTTCTTGACTGACGGTGTTAAAATTATAATTGTTATTTAGGATTAATTAGAGTACTTAGTCAATTAGGAATAGGGTTAGAAACTTAGAATAACTAGTTGGAGTATTACAAAACTCATGTAATTTTCTTATTTCAGTGAGCTGGTTTAGTTAGTAATGAGTTGTATGATCTGCCTCAACCCTTGTAAGGGAAATCGTTGTCTCTTCATTTCTTTCCCTGTTCCTTGATGCTCTCTTACCCTTTTTCTTTCCTTTTCTGCAACGTCTTCCTTAAAATTGTTATTAAATTCTTCTTGTCATAAAACTAGTACAATTTTTTTATCCCATCCCTACACGCAATTTACACCAAAACAGTCATGTTCTACTCTGGAACTTCCGTTCCCAAGCATTATTCTTAGCTTGAAATACCGGCACCAATAAACTATCCCTCAAAGAATGATTTTTTTTCCAAAGCATGATATCAAACTTGAAGCAAAGGATTAATTCATATCAACTTTAATCATGTCTAGCCATAATTAAAGAAAAAGGCATCTGAAAACAAACGTGATGATAGATGTAGCAGAGGCATTCCGGCATGAATCTCAAGTTGGCAGCTTCACCCCATATAAGAAGATACAGCCCCATATATAACAATTTGCGCTGTTGCACCTCCTGCTGTATTGTGGGTAGCCTGCAATTACAAGTATAAAGATCAGCAATTAACCTATGTAGAATGAATTACCATTGTTAAGTTGGTGGAAATTAGCATCATGGGCAGATAATGTCACTCCTTGTCTCAGTTTCGTTAAGAACTGTATACAGATGATAACCGCTGCAAGGGCAAACAATTTCATTGCAAATTCACGAATATGGAAACCGGAGTAAACTTGAAAACTTGTTGAGTTTAAGATACTCGAAACTTAGTTGGTTTTGACTTTGTGTTTGTGTGTGTGTGTGTGTGTGAGAGAGAGAGAGAGAGAGAGAGAAAGAGAGAGAGAGAGAGAGAGAGAGAGAGAGAGAGAGGGGTCTAAGAATCAGAAATTTAGGGAATCAGGCTATTTCAATGACTTTCAGCAACAAACTTCTTTTCCATTGGATACTTTTTGCAGGTACAAAATTCCATTTTGTCAGTTGACTTGATTGAGCAAGTAGTTTTTTCTAATTGGGAGTCAAAAGGAATAACAAAAGGATCTCTAAATAATATCAGAACAAGTCTTGCAGAAATATGTTAAACCTGGGTTATTTCAGCCATGTTAGGATGAAGTACGCCAAGTTTAAGACAATACTTTCATAACATGATCTTCAGGACATTTCTATTAACATTATCCACCCCTGAGATTTCGATATTTCAAATATGAAAGAAGAGAATATGATTGTCCAAACTGACTTTAAATTACAAACTTACCAGAGGCTACTTTTGCGATCCAAATATTTGCACCACTTTTTGTAATTTTTAAAAAGCTTCTTCATCACTTCATCTAGAGCACGCTCATCCAACTAAAGAACACATAAACTACAATAAGATCCCCTAAAATAAAACTAACCCACCTGAACAAAAGACGACTTAAGAAATGTATTAAAATGGATCAGACGAATTGGGATTTTTCAAATTTAACTAATATTTCAATGTTTGTTTGTAGGAGATGAAATCTAATCTGCATATTTCTCAAAAATATCACCAATTATTAGGAAAACCAACCTGAGCAGATCCTACAACACCTGTCCCATGAATTGTGTTATAGGAGGGTAATAAGTCAAATATTTAAGCAGCAGAGTTTATAACGACAAATCGAACACATAAAAAGGCTAATAATCCACATCACTACAAATACATTCATTTAGTATCCTGCCTATAAATCACAAGATGACATAAAGATACATCAGAACTGACACAAGCTTGTTGCCCACATTGGCAGACCAGCTATAACTTTTTATTTAAAAAAAAAATTGCAAATTAATAATAAGCAGATTAATGCATAATGTCACATGAAGTATATTCCTTACAGGAGATATGATAATATATGTGCAAGCAACAGCATACAAGCCCAAAAAGAAAAAGAAAAATCCTTGATAGAACTAAACCGAGTGCTCCTAACATCCGAGATATAAAAGTAAAATCTAATCTTAAAACATGTAATCCATCTTAGCAGCATATGAATGAAAACAATTTAGAAAGCTTGACAAGGGGAAAACACTGGGAGAAAGAGATGAGAGTAGTTGAAGCCTGAAGGCAAACCTTAGGTTGTTGATCTGGCTTTGGAAATTGTCTTATGTGTACATTTGCAAGTAGCAAAATCAAGTGCTCCCTTTGATTAGCCACGCTGTCTTTCTGCAAAGTAAAAATAGTCAAAACTAATGAATTCAATGTTTCAATTTTACTATATTCCCACTGTCGCAAGATTATACCCCTATTTCATTTTTGAAATAGTCCTAAACAAGACACTAAAATCAAACTAGTTTCTCAAAAATACCCTCTCACATAAACTAATGATTCGAAATCACTAATCATGGACCACCACTTTTAAGGGCGTAAAGGTATAGATATCTACGATTTTCATTTGTTGACTCTTACCTATAACTCCGCACCATAACTAAAAGACGGAGGGAATATAATTATGCTAAATTCTTTAGTTTTTTAGTAAGACACACAAATAGAAAGTACAATCTTATCAACTGGAAAAATAGAACAGACAGTAATATATTAAACCTGAAAACCAAACATAGCTTGAAGCCAGTCAAGGATATCTTCATCTTTTTTCTTCTTGTAATCCTTAGGCCAAGGAAGACCGCGGGTATTCCGAAGTGCATGTACAGCTGCTTGAATCTGCAAATGAGAATGAACTCAAGTGAGATTATAAGTTGAAATATCAGAAGCAAAATAAAATAAGTAACGCAAATGAAAAGTGACGGAGACAATGTTATGTAGACCTCTGGATATTTCATTATTGCCTGATTCGCACTATCAGGATCGAGCGGTAGAATATTATAGGGGACATAGATTTCTGTCTTCTCTGCAACTTTATCATGAGTTTCCAATACCTGTGCAGTTAAACCACTTCAAATCATACACAAAATAGAAAGCAATGTGAATGCTGCTTATACTTACGGCTCTAAAAAAAGAATGCAAATCAGATCAAATCAATTCCATGTTTACCTCACGATCAACTGGGACAGATTGTGTCTGATTAACTGCTTTCAAAACCTCAAAGAGAACATTAGCTGTTTGGTATGCTTTTGTCAGCTGTGCACTGAACATTTCAGAAGTTAAATGCAAAATAAAATTAGTAATAGCACTTCAATCAAAAGCCGTTTGTTCGTAAAACATTGCACCTTTAGAGAAGTAAAAAGAGTGAAAATGAAAAAACAAAAAAAACTCACCGATCAGCTTTGTCAGCCGCATTTTGCAAAGCCTGGATATACTTTTTGTAGTAATGCTGGTAAAAGCTCTGCATTTCACGTGCATCACTCTTTTTCACTCTTCCCATTAAGGTAGGGTCATTTTCCTGGAAACATCAGGAACAAATCAGTTCAAAAAAAATAGGAACATGTTGTAACCGAGATTTTACTGTCCTCAAGAAGCCAATATAACTGTCCTCATGGTCACAAATAAAAATAAGCAAGGACAGTCATCTAATGACAAAATCAACTGAATCCCGACTTCTGATGAGCAAGGAAAACGGTCTCGAGAATCATCCTCAGGTATGATCGGGAAAAAGATTAAGTAGATTCTCTACAAATGTAATATCACAGGAGAAATACATAGAAATGCAGCCAGTACTGGGTTCTACAGTATCTAACGGATATGTCATTGCTTATCCTACTGTCTGCTTCACAACTGACTCATTTTCCATGGTCCAAACTATATCAGTTTCAACACCTGATCACATCTTTTCATGCTATTTTTTGCAACAGTATTTTACTGAAGCTTTACAAAATAAAACATATGTTATTAAAGAAAAATGTCCCTTTCTCAAGCACAAGTGAAGAAATTCTGTATTATTTATATTTATAGGATCAATGATTTCATTAACTTCTTGAGCAGCTTTAATCGTGTCAGTGCATGGGAGCATAGACACACCACGCGTACTAAATTCGCTTGTGTCTGGGCCACCTTTATATTAATTTTTATCATCTATTAATATATTATAAACGAGTACTGGCTTAGGGCCCACATCCTACCTGACCTGATCACTAGATTGTATGTGTGATTTTTCAATGTGTATATACTTTTACACAGAGGTGCTATAATTTCCTAATTGGTAGATAAAGTCTCGGCTAAACCAAGAAAATCCATAATTTAAGTTCTTTTTTAAGTACTGGTAGATAAACTATTCAGAGACATGCAACCAAAAGAACTACTACTACGAATCAGGATATCAATAAAGTCCAAATTAATTTATCAAAATGTAGGGTATGTGCAAATTGGGACGCCCTTAACTTTTGACTAATATTGATCATGATGCCATTTTTGAGTGATAATGAAACAAACAATGATGGTAGTTAACAAACTATTTCCCTATACGCAGTAACAAGACACTAATATATGCATTCCAGGAAAGAAAGTCACAGCTTTTACTGATTATGAAAGCAAATGTAAACATGCGAAGTAGAAAGGTTGACCCACTAGGCGTACAACAAGGAACATTAAAATACATACCCTTTCAAGACGTTGCAAAAGAGCTGTTTTAAACTGACGAACACCACGTCCGCTCGAAGTGGGATCCAATTTATGAGCTTTCTCAAAAGCATAAAACCTACCTGCATCAGTTAATTAATGGTGTTGAATAATCACCCAAAAAAATAAACAAGTCAATACTTGCTAACAGAAGTTGAAAATTATAAGTAGCATGCAATGAACAATGCACTAAGGAGACAAAAAGGGTAAAGGATAAGTGAAGCAGTAAGAAACTATAATGAATTACAACAATATATAATCCAATAGCCTACACCAAACTCTTTGAAGAAAAAAAATTGTCGAATAGTTCAAGTCTATATAGGGAGAGAGAAAGAGGAGATAACATCCTATGGGGGTTTTCATCTCATGAATAAAGAAATAAATAATAAGGCTTAGATATCAGGTATTTGACAAGGTTTAGCAATTGCAAAGCAAGAAAATGTTTACCACAATCAGTTGTTCAAACTGTCTAAAAATAAGGAAAATTCTTGTCCAAGCCTGGCCAGGCCAAACCCATCCAACCACCAAGCAAGTGTATTGCACTTGCTTTTTGATTGGTCACTCTAATGGGAGTTACATCCAATCACAAAACAAGTGTATTGCACTTGCCTTGTAGTTACTTTAGGTTAGGCCAAACCCGTTGTGGGTAAGAATTTCCCTAAAAATACTGCATTTGCTAGAGACTACTGGAGTTCTTGAGATTAAAGAATTCTATACAATCCATCTTAGCAAAAAAATTACCACTTCAGGCTTGGGTGACGCATATTTGATTATGCTTAGCAATTGGACAGAATAAAGGTTTAACACTACCAATTGCTTAAACTGCTAAATCAGCAGCATAGTACAAGCTCAAACTTTTTTATTTCATGAGTTCTTGAGATAATAAGAAAGACCAATCATAACAAAAGCATATTTTCTGAGAATACAGTGAGCAGAATAAACCTATTTTTTCTTTCAAGTAGCTTCTGTAAAGACCAAATATGAAAAATTATGGCAATTACTCCAAAATAACCAGCATGACAAAGAAAATGCACATTCACAGGACACTGTTCTTTTTCTATAGCAAAGAAAATAAGCATATTTTTAGAAAGCCAACTAAACAAATAACATCTAGTCACCAACAACCTAATGTCACCCTTGACATCAACGTATAAACAAAATCAAGGAAAAAGATGAAACTTTTATTTCAATTTATTCTTCTCATGTAGCACACAAGATTGTATACACTCTCACATAAATATTACATGTCTATGTATCAAAATGTGTGCATCAACTTTTATTTATAGTTGTGTACACAAATAGAATTGGTATAAGGCTTACATAAGTAGGCAACCCGAGGGTTGCTAGGCTCAACTTCATTGGCAACACGAAGAATGGGGGCAATTTCCACCAGAGATGACGGCACCACTTCACTGTCAAAGATAGACTCTCCAAGATTCCCTACCGTCTGTGTACGTGTAATCCGCCGTTGCAGTGGCGGATTCTGCTGTGAAGGCCCTCCTCGAGATGCCATTGCACTTCGTCCTCAAACAAATAAGCACCTCTAGATAAAAAAAAAAAAAAAATCAAATTCATTAAAGCCTTCATCCAACTCCAGTGACATTAATGAAAACAGAAAATATGTAATTTATCCGAAAAATTAGTGATCGTACAATTCATTTTTATTTCTTCAACAATCCAACAAAATGAATATTACAAATAAAAAATAGTAATGCAGTAACATTTTATTATTAGTTTGAAAACAAGACCTAATTCCAGGATATCTCCTTGAACACACCCCAAGAAAATAACTCGTTTATGCTACTACTAATTAGAAAAATAACAATGATATATTCAAGACAGGCAAATAAAGTAGTGTGACTTACCAGAGCATAGGAAATGAGAGTTCCAGAAACCAAAACACCCTATCTGAAGCAGATCGAGAATGAATCAGCAATCATAATCATAGCAAGTAAAGAATTCTAATATTTACCAGAAAAGATACAGGAGCAGAAAAAAAAATGGAAACAATTTTTTTTTTTTGAGATAAAAAAAATGGAAACATTAATTATATGCATTTTCTGCTTACATTGAGATATTTCTCGAACACTCGGCTTAATTACCTCCCAATAAAATCAAAATTTCATGCCATTACAAAAATTACAAAGGAATCTAAGACATCGAGTTCAAGTAGAGCAGAAAACTACCAGCAGGAAATAGCGTATAAAACACCAACACTCCTTGCCTGAATCAGCAATGACACTGAAACGAAAACATACAGGAGCACCAAAGTTAGTAAACCAGTAAAGATGAAAACACTATTTTACGACATTACAAAAAATTTAAAGAAAAATGTTGAGCTGAGATTTCTTGCTAACGTTGAGAGGTGAATCTAGAGCTGCAGCGTTGTGGAAAAGGAAGTGAGCAATGCAGTAACCCTAGGAGAGATAAAAGTAGGGAGAAAAAGGCAGTGAGATTGGGGGGGTGGGGGGTGCTGAGGCTTTAAGCAACTTAGCAACAAAGGAAGAGAGAGAGAGAGAGAGAGAGAGAGAGAGGAATATGAGAATGGGAGGCAACGGAAAGTTAATTAAAATTTTGGAGTATTGTAAAAGTGTTGGTGGGACACTGTACTATCAAATCATGTGCTAAATTGTGCTCTTGGTTTTGTTGGTTATTACGAGCCTGCCACTGATAAGGTGGAAAGGGAAGAAATTGTGTCACTTACTTTTCACTTTTCATATTATCTGAAAAGAACAATAGGCAAGGGCACACAAGTGAATAAGATCAAAATTAGGAGTATGTTTTAAATTACCTTCTCAAAATTCAAAAATGTAGAATCTCTTTTATCCTCTGTGGATTTGAAGGTCAAAGTAATAATAGCCGTAGATTAACTCATATACGGTCCCCGTAAATTTAAAGAAATTGAGATACGAGTAAATGGTATTACACCAAATCGTTTCTGACTCTATGTTACTGGCTACATTTCAATTTTGAATGAAAGAAAAATTACGTAATCAAGAACTTACTGCATCGTAATTAAATAAATAATTGTAATTAAATAAATAATTGAATATCATTAAATTCTAATCCTCGGATGGTTGTCCGTCTTTTTCGCAGTCCAAGTCCAAATTTTTCTTTATTTTTTATTAGATTTTGAAAAGCGCGCCGCAGCTTTTGTTGTGCTTCAAATCAATACGCAAAAAAAAGAAAACCAATGTAATTAAAACCCTATGGTATTGGACCATTGGTCATATTAATTTAAGGATTATATATTACATCAACAGAAACAATCAAATAGACTGGACACCGACACTAAAATGTGAGAAGACAATGGGCCTCTTTGTTTGCAGTTTTTCCAAAAAATTTCGTGTTTGAAAAATATCGAACAAACATGTTTTTATTTTTTAAAATAAATTTTTTATCTTTCAATTTTCTCAAACTACTCTCTCAAAACTCAAACAAACAACAATTTTTTTATCTCTAAATAAAACTTATATAAACTCTACTATGATTTGACATAAAATAAACTATCTCTTACACAATTTATCTCACAACAAACATGATTTGACATAAAGTCTTACACATCTTACACCTACAACCTAACTTTTCCAAAAAAACCTATACCCACTTTATTTCTCAAACCACTCTCTCAAAACCCGAACAAACAACATTACGCAA
The DNA here is from genome assembly GCA_003313485.2 of Penstemon barbatus. NCBI lineage: Eukaryota > Viridiplantae > Streptophyta > Magnoliopsida > Lamiales > Plantaginaceae > Penstemon > Penstemon barbatus. The sequence continues at coordinate 12,462,382 of CM064877.1, read as the reverse complement.
ATCGAGATTATTTCACAAACCTCCACTACTCTCTCAAACTATTTTCTCAAACACCAAATAAACAGGCCCAATATCCTCTAAAATGTTAAAAGACATTCTCTTGTGTGAGGAGAAATTTTTAGTGCATGTTTGTTTGGCATCTTCAAAAAATTCACATTTGAGAAAAGTAAAACAAACATTATTTCTATTTTTTGAAATAAATTGATATTCAGAAATTATTCTAACAAAAGTTAAACAAAACAAAAAAAAATTATCTCTAAAAAAAACTTACATAAATTCTACTTTGATTTGACATAAAGTAATCATTTCTTACACAACGTATCTCAAATAACAAACATGATTTGACGTAAAAGCTTATACATTTTACACATACAACTTAAACTATTAAAAAAAAACCTACATTCAACTTATTTCTCAAACTACCCTTCCAAAACTCAAACAAACAACATTACGCAAATCAATATTATTTCACAAATTCTCATCATTCTCACAAACTACACTCTCATATGTCAAATAAGCATGCCCTTATAGTTTTGACATCGATATTTCATTTGATTTATTCACATATAGATTTCGAGTTGAAAGCATGACCAAAATAAAATAAGAAATTAAACCACTTCAATACATCTTAATTTATATTGACTTTCAATCAATTTATTTTGGTGTGTAAATTGTACTTCACGTATAAATTTATTCATTCAGTTGAACTTCGATACACCAACATAAGTATAGTTTTTGACAAATAAACTGATTCCTAATTGAATTTTAATTAATTTAATAATCAACAAGAGGAACAATTAAATGGTTACTTGACCAGGTAAAACAATATATGTTATAAGTAGTATTTATTTTCTTTTATACATTAAGGTAAAAGCTAATATAATATGAGAAATTATATCCTATCCTAGACAAGTGCAGTATAATTCAAAGCATGTTAGGTGCCTTTAATGCAGGAGAAAAAACAATTCAAGTCCTTTTTAACTTTGAAGGGACATGGAAATGGGACACTTGTAGTTTCGATAAGTAATTTATATCGTAATTCTAGTCATAAATTCGTCGAAATTAAAATTAGTGTCCATAAATTGCTACATAAACTAACAAATTGGGGAGGGGGGGGGGGGGGGTTGTTCCCCTGGATGTCACGCGGTGGTAATCCACCACATCACCTTGTCAAATTGACTTAAATTAGAGGAAAAATATCACATTGTTTTCCTCTTTTTCTTCCCCTACATACTAATTATTAGGGCAAAAGTGTTATAATATCTCAGTTTATTTGCATATATAAAAGTTTATGGGCATTAATTTTAAATTTGTTGCATTTAGGACTAAAATTGCTACAATATAAAAAATATAAATTATTGTCATAGCTAAAAGTGTCCCGTTTCACGTCTATGTCTAAGTTAAAGGGATATTATTCTTTTTTGCCCTTAATGCAAGTACCCAAATTTAATTAAAATCAAGTTTAATTATCAAAAAAAAAAGATTAAAAACAAGTACCCACTGCCACTAATGCCTTAATAAGTAAATTGTATGCACTATAATACATTCTCATGTTCAGCACGTTAACGGAATCAACCAATATGGGCCATAGGATCATTATCAGTCTCTACAAAGAAACAGAACACCAAACAATTTTGAACAAAAACAAACACGCAACGCAATCACCTGGCTAGATAGATATCTAGAAATTTATTACTTACACGGAGACTCCACAAACTAGAGGAAAGACCTAACAAATTAACTTAGGGGTTCATTTCATTAAAGGAAAAACAACCACAATTTTCCTTCTCTATCTTTCTCCACTTCGCCTCATAAATCGATGTTCCACTTAACATATATATATAATAAACCATGCATTGGGTTCATTGCTTTAGTTGCATGATTGGCTCCATCACATGGTAATGTGGCATTGTCATGGTCAGCCCTGACTCCAAGCCGCACAAGTGGTCGCTTTGGACCAACGAAGTGCAAGGGCCTAAAAAAAATGTGAGTATTATGTTGGTAATCTAGCTACCGGGTAATTTTCTATGATGTCTAGAGTTCGATGCTTAGAGGCACCAAAATTCTTTTGTTTTCAAATATCTTCCATTTTGTCCTAATACAGTGATGATATTAATGTATACCACATAAGTGTGAGACTGTGAGTTGCCTGTTATTGATTTACCGTATCATTGGCATGATGTATAGGGCTCGATTCCTAGAATGCACCAACCATTTGTTTTCAAAAATCTTCCATTTTGTTCATCTTTCACTTTGGTCGTTGAAATTTTTCAAAATATTTTTTAATGGAAATTCAATTAACATATTTGATGTGTTGACATTTTTTTTTCATTTCACCTTTAACTTTATGGACCTGTTTCTTTTTGTAGTATTTATCAATCAACATTTCTTGCTAACTTTATATTTATGCAAGTGGTAGGGTATAATTTACGTTGAATTATGATATCAAAATTATATTATAATTAGAAAAACAACTTTATTCAACTTTTGTTTGTCATGCAAAAACAACATTTAATTTGTTTGATTTAGTTCAATTGAATTGTATTTTGAACATCTGTATCGAGTATTAAGAATTCATTTCGGAAAAAAACATAGTATCACTTTGCCTTTAAATTATTTTTTGTAATTTCATCATAACATCAAAAAAAATATCGCTTATATTCCAACCCCCCCCCCCCAACCAAACAAACTACATCTAGCTCTGTCCTTAGTTATGATGCGAGTGTAATTAGTGATTTTGCTTCAAAAAATGATAGTGGAATTATATTTTAGTAATATTAAAAGAGTTTAGGTGGTTATGTCACACCAATGTAATCATTTTCTTATTAAATAAAACTATATATCTCGTATTACATATTTTTTAAGTTGTATATTATTATAACAATTTGATTCATTATTTGAGTTTATTTTGATTATTTCTTGTTTTTTTTTTAACTAATAGTTTTTCTTTTTAGTTTAATGTGTTGCTTTAATTTTTTTTATTAGTTATTAACATAATGTAGTTGTACTTGAATTTTTTAAAGTCATAATGTTAAAGTTGGCTTACGGCCACCGAAAACTTAGGGTTGGCCATGGGCAATTTGGCACTTTAGACTGTGGAGAACAACGGTAACTCACAAGTGTTACCGTAATGTTATGAAAAAACTTCTTCTTTTAACACACCACAATCTCTATTAACAGTATCCAAAGCTCTCAGCCAATCACACTCGAGGAGCAAATGTAGTGTGACAATGGAGGGTGTGATGCCACTTGCAAGTATGTAAGGGCGGCAAAGTGGGCTCTAACTCATGGGTCCGCCGATGACCAGTCCTGGCTTCCGACCAACTCAAACTCAATCCATAGGCTGTTAATGGGTTGGATTTGAAGCGGATCAGGACAAGTCCAAATCTGAATTCAAATTTTTAAATACCGATTCTGATTTGATACAAAGATCCAGATCCGATTATATGATAACGTCGTGAAAACGTCATTATTACGTGTCTTCTTAAGCCAAAAACAACTTGCTTTGATTTGAGTTTTGCGTGCTTTTGTTTATTTTCACGTTCTTTTGCGTTTTTGGTTCTGAATTCAAATTTTTAAATACCGATTCTGATTTGATACAAAGATCCAGATCCGATTATATGATAACGTCGTGAAAACGTCATTATTACGTGTCTTCTTAAGCCAAAAACAACTTGCTTTGATTTGAGTTTTGCGTGCTTTTGTTTATTTTCACGTTCTTTTGCGTTTTTGGTCCTTTGTTGGACATTTGTGTGTTTTGTTTGTTGTTTGTGTGTTTTGTTGTTGTTTTGTGTGTTTTTGTAGGGAGATATAGAAAAGGGCTTCAAAGGAATGAAGAACCCGGAGCAAATTGTACAAGAATGTAGATAGCTGCTCACTAGAACATGCATAAATATTTGATGGATGATCCAAATGAGCTGAATTTTGGATATGTCATAGATGAGTGAGTTAGCTACGCTACGGACTTTACGGATCCGCAATCGGAGTTTGGAGTCAAGAGATATGCCGCTCGGAAGGAACTGTGCCAGAGCAGAAAACTTTCTGCCTATATTGCACCGCGATGCAAATAAGATACACCGCGGTGTGTGCCTGCTGGTGCGAAATATCAGCTGACTCTCCGCGTTTTCAAGGGTATTTTCGGGTTTTCTCATAAAGGGGATATTAGGGCAAGATAAAAGAACAACTTTGAGACTTATCCCTCATTCTTTCACTCATTCTTGGCCGCCCTTTTCCTCTCAACCCTCCTTCAACTCTCTCTTTACTTTTTCCTTTGTTTTTCTTGTATTTGAAGACTCCACCAAGGGGGTGAGTTAGTCACCACCCTTGGGGAGTGATTAGGTGGTGATTAAGGGGAGGAGAATTCATCTCTCGATTTCATTCCGATTAGGTGATATTTTTCTATTTCCTAGGTGTCCTTGATTAGGAGATTGATGTTGTACTATCTTTTTGGAACAATGATTGTGAATTTGAATTCTTCGGATTTATATAAATTTATGTTATTGTTTGATTAATGATGTCTTGATGATTAGTATGGTGCTTATATGTGTTCGTTAATCCGATTCCGTGTTTATTGTTCGTCTTGTGGTTTGACAACCTTTGGAGATGAAAGTTATTGATTCTTGATTGCTATATTTAGTGATTTTGAGGATTTGATTATGAATTTGGATTGTGATTCGATTTTAGGATAGACATATACCTATGTCGTTTCATATTCGTTTGAGGTTTGAGTTTCAATGACATCGATTAGATTTTATTCCGTTTATACGTAAATTGGATTAGTTTAATTCGATAGGTTGGTATGCTATCAAAAGATACATACGAACGTCCTTGAATCCTTGAATAGCAAACACGAGCATAAGATATTAATTGTCGAGTCATTGTTATCGTTTGATTAGTTATGTGTGATGTTGGGTTATGTTTGATTTGTTGGGTTTATTGTTTTATCGCACTTTTGGCCATCTACCTTTAATGCAACCTAAAACGTTGAAGGTTAGGCGAGTGATGATTTGTGGATTTCAACCTAGGATAGGCTTATACCTAGTTTGGTCCGTGTTTGTATAATGGGTTCGTTCGTGAATGCATCAAATAACTTAGATTCTCTTTATTCGGGGATTTGGGTTAGTCTTAGGTCCCGGGTGACAACGGCCCACCTTAGAGTCCTCTAATGGATTCGGACTTTCCTTATAGCATCGGATGACAGCGATGTTCGTTATTAATCCGGAGATGGAGAGTTTGGGTAGATTGGTAGAGTTAGGTCAAACCGACCGGGAGACTTAACTAATTTGAACTCACAAACAACAACTAAATCTAGGATTGTTTGCATAGCTTACCTAACAATCGCATGATTTATCTACTTTAACTAATAGCTTATGAATCCTCCTTACCGCGTAATTAACTCCCCATTTACTTGCTTTCGTAGTTAGATTTATTTTATCGCTCGTAGTTAAATAAAATCACCCTTATTATATGTTTGGGTTCGATAATATTGTATCAATCATTCTTAGATAAAATAAGCCTTCGATTGATTCGTTTATTCCCACCTTTTACCCATTCGTTGGGATTCGATACTCGGTATGTACTTATCGTTTTATATTACTTGTAACGACCGTATACTTGCGTGTTTGCGTATTAGTATTTGGAACGCAACATTATACTCTAGTTTTTTATGATTTTGTTCAATGGTCTAAGAAATCCACAAATTAAATTTAAGTATAAAGGTAAGAAAACTAAAGTATTTTCAAACATAAATGGAATGATATGTTTATTCCATTTTTCAAAATTTAATTTCTGATATTAGCGATGCCCCTTTCTTTTTCATCCAGTTTTTTTTTTTCTTTTTTTTCTTTTTCTGGTCTGTAATTTCAAACTATGTCTAGTACTAGGACTATCATGAGGCGGATTTTCAACCCAAATCCGATTCGATTTATCAGGATATTTGTCTAATTAGATATTTGATGGACCTGATCCGATCATAAAGATTCATAATCTGAAGCACAAGAAGTGAATATGAATTTAAGTCGATCCGATCCGTTAAATATCCGTCTCCGATAAAAAAAGAAAAAAGAATGATATATATATATATATATATATATATATATATATAGTAAGTACCATTACTAATATTTCATTGTCAGTTTAAGAAGATACCCCTCAATTCCTAAATAATTGTAGCTTTAAAGATTTGCACAAGTATTAATGAAGTCAATAATTAGCCTTAAATTAGAAAAAAGTTAGAGTTATACCTAAAATACCCCTATTTATTTGGTTAGAAGAGAGAGAACAATGTGTTAAGTAGAAAAAAGAGAAAAGAAACAAGGAGTAAATAAGGGTAAAATTGAAAAATATGTAATTAATGTTGTATGAAAATCCTAAAGCGACAATTAATTTGAAACAAGAAAAATCTCTAAAGCGATAATTATTTTGGAGTGGAGGGAGTATTAATTTATAACTCATTTATAAATTTATTTAAATCAATATTCTCATCTAAAAATATGAATATTAGTAAATGATGTTTGAACATATGAACTAAAATTAAATAAAATTGTAAAATTAATAAACTTGTTGTAGGAAAAAATATTAGTGTAGTTTTTTAAATAAACATATGAACTAAAATTAAATAAAATTGTAAAATTAATAAACTTGTTGTAGGAAAAAATATTAGTGTAGTTTTTTAAATAAAAATTTTAGTGGATCCGAAAAAGATTCGATATCCGGTCAAATCTGACTAGGGGTGGGATCGGGACGGGTTTTCGGGAATTCGGGTATTTCGGGACGGGATATCGGGTTTCGGGATCTCAAATTCAAATCCCGAAACCCGGTAGATCAACCAAGGTCCCGAGAGTTTCGGGTACCCGATTTAATTTCGGGATTTCGGGACGGGACCGGGTGTCCCGATAAACTATTTTTTTTTTTAGTTTAATGCAATTTTCAAACCGCCTCGGATCTTATGTGTCAATATTGGTATGCCATTTCACCATTTTATGCACAACATGTAGACTCAGAAATGATCTCAAAATCTCAAGATCTGATTTAAGAAAATTATTGGAGAAGTTTGAAAATTGAAAGATGATACATGTTGAAAAACTGAACGTCGGCGAGCAACGGATCAGTGGCGGACGGCGGGAGTTGAGTTGTGGTGGAGTTAAGTATTTTGATTAGATACATTTACTTGTATGTTTGGATTTTAGAGAAGAAGAATAAGTAGAATGAGATGTGAATGGTTGAATTTTAGATTTAGATTAGGTATTTTGATTATATATATGTTTTAATTAAACTATGTAATCGGGACCGGGTTCCCCGATCGGGTGGGGATCAAAACCCGAAACCCCTCCCGATTTTTCGGGATCGGGTTTTGTCCCGTCCCAACTGAAAAAATACCCGTTTTGTCTCGTCCCAAATGGAAAAAACCCGATCGGGACGGGACGGGTACCCGAATCCCGGTCCCATTTACCCAGCCCTAAATCTGACTAAAATCCATTAGATTTAAAAAATCTATAACCGAGCACAGTCAAAAGAAGATCTGAATCCAACATGATCCGATCCAATATAAATGGAACCGAATATGAACGAGTTGGATCCGACCATACATAATCCGACCCATTAACAACCCTATCTAGTACTAATGAAAGTTTTACGATTTAATTATTTAATTAATGAAATTATATTTTACTATACATCTATAAATTTTAGGGTAAATTATGAATATTCCCCTCGGGTACGGTCTAATTACAAAATCACCCTTACATATTGGATATTACAAAAATCCCCCTGAGGTTTGTTACCTTCTTACATTAACCGGCCCCTTGCCCCTAAAATGTTCCATTTTTGCCCTTGAGTGTTATTTGTATTGTTTGTAATGTCTCATAAATGTTAAAACTTGGGTGCTAATTATTATATCTTATAAATTAGAAACCAAATTAATTGATCAAATTTATAATTGCCCATAAGTTTTAATAAACATTGTAAAAAAACAAAATTATATATTTATTAGCAATTTAAATTGTAAAATATTAAATTAAATAGAATTTTAATAATATATTTTATAAATATGAACAAACTGTTTACACTTTAGTTGAATGAATTAATTTAATAAATTAGTATATTTAATAAACTTATATTGTTTATAAATAAGATACTTTAATTTATTAAAGTTTATATTGTATTATAAATTGAAATATTTATTGAAATTTATGGACAATTATAAATTATATCAATTATTTTGGTGGTAAATATATGATTATTACTTTTTTAATTTACAAGATATAACAATTAACACCCAAATTTTAAAATATATAACATATTATAAACATTATAAATAACTTCCAAGGGTAAAATTGGAATATTTTAGGAGCAATGGGTTAATTGTAAGAAGGTGACAAACCTGAAGGGAATTTTTGTAATACCCAATACGTGAGGGGAAATTTTGTAATTAAGCCATACCTAAGGGGGATATTTGTAATTTACCCTAAATTTTAAAATGGAGCTCAATCTAGCGTTTGTTTTTAGTTAATTAATATCCACCCAAATACGTTCAAACGCACGACAACTCTTAACCCAACCACGACATGATCCATTATTGACCCGTCTATTTTTATGTCCTAGTCATGCATGACTCATTTATATTGACCCTTTTTTACCCGCCAAGTCAGTGCCAATCCGACTTGCCCATCTGTCAACTCTAAAAGTATGTATGTAATATTTTTTTTTTCAAATATGTAATCCGAGGCAAGAGAGTCACTCGAAGTAAATCAAGCGCATATACACACTTATACACACGAGCCAAGCCAACAATTTTAATAATGCTACACAATAAGATACATGAATTATAATAATTCCTAGAATTTCACTACATGGATTATACTTAAGTTCACTCGTATAACTTGGATCTAACTCAACCTAAAAAGCTAGCTTAAAAGATGAGAATTGTTCAAAACTTTATAAGGTGGAATTATCTGTTGTTTTCAATCCATTTAAGACATTTAGTCTCAGAAATAACACATAAATTACAATAATAACATCATCATCATATATAATGTATTTGAAGTCTTTCGCACGGTCATTGTATTAAGGTCATGTGGGTCGTGGCATATAAAACAATCGTAAGGCCAGCTGAAGGCCAGGTAAAGAGGACAATCAAGCGTAGGAGTGAAATTTGGATTTTGGGTTTCTGTTCAAATACTTGTTTCTTAGTCGAGGAATATGATGTACGTTGTGTCTAAGATGACTATGTTTCCATGCATGAGGGCTATGGTGTTAGGCAGAAGGCTTGAGACCAAAAAAATGTCTTGAGGGAGAGAAGACAAACTTACTTGACGGTTGGCGGTTGGCGAGAAAACAACAAGTATCTAAGTATGTACTTCACGCTGCTGTCGCCCTCCTGGGCCTAATTAAAATTTAAAATTTATTGACACAAATAACTCATTAAGTTGAATTTTTTGAAAGAGACTAGAGATTTCAGTGAGTAAACGCTATGGAAAATATTTCTGTGGTGTTAGGCAGAGGGCTTGAGACCAAAAAATGTCTTGAGGGAGAGAAGACAAACTTACTTGACGGTTGGCGGTTGGCGAGAAAACAACAAGTATCTAAGTATGAACTTCACGCTGCTGTCGCCCTCCTGGGCCTAATTAAAATTTAAAATTTATTGACACAAATAACTCATTAAGTTGAATTTTTTGAAAGAGACTAGAGATTTCAGTAAGTAAACGCTATGGAAAATATTTTCTCTTACATCCAGTGAAGCACTGTTGAACTTCATTTCTTATCTCTTTGCATTTTTAATAATTTTTAGTAAATCAAACATATATTTAGTAAATATTTAGTAATTTTTAATATTTTCTTATCACTGAAATCCATAAACCAAACATAAACTTAGTAATTTTTTTGATATATGGAAAATAGTATATATTTTGTGAAAGTGACCCAAAGCTTAAAAGTGATGGTAAAAAATTTAAAGATATCAATTATTTGAATTTTAAAAAAATGTTAAAACAATCATAAGCTAACAAAAAAGGGTTCAATATTTTCACCATATTCAATATCTTTGAATCTTTTTATGTATTTCCTTTAAGGATCTATACTGATATTTGAAAAATTATTTAACATTTTTTATTAAGAACTGAAATCGTTGTAGGAGATGGAATCTTCTGTTTTAAGGAAAACGTGATATTGAAAATATATGAAATTAATCGTATCATTTATTGAGCATGCCAAACCCGCTAAATTCTAAGCGATATTGAATTAGAATAAATAGTTCATGCTATCAAGATTATAAAGTTTATACAACCAAGTTAAAATGGTATGAAAGTAATTAGGTTAGAAAGATGTATGAGAAATTAGTGTTATATTCATTTATGGGAAAATCCTATAAGTTTAAATCCTGTCTAGTCTTCTGCTTGGGCCGTCCAAATCCAAACTAGATTGGTACTTGGTAGTCATGACTCATGTACCGTTTGTTGCTTAATAAAATACTTCTATATTGCAAAACGGGTCCACCCATTGGTCCGGGTCCTAGAGATATCATTAAGCCATCTCCAACCCAATAGAGATGGGTTGAGATGGCCCAGATTAAAAGTTCTGGACGATCTCCAACCATCAAGGGTTGTGTAAATATGCAGCCCAGGTTTTTAGCCTGGGCTTTCAATAGCCGAGGCCACATCCCTCGTAACGTTAGCGCGTCCCTTACCAACTTGCACCAGGTGGTGCCACCTGGTGCATTTATTTATTTTTTTATTAAATTAAAAATAATTATTAATAAAAAAGTTAAAAATTGAAAAAATTAATTACGAATTTAACAATACATTGTTTAATTTAATTAATTCAAAATGGAAGATACGTTTAATTATAAAAGTTGTGTAAGGTTTAATAACAATTTATTTTAATTACAGATGTAGCATTATTAATTTTAATTTTAAATATATAAATTTGCCTATGAAAGTAAAATTTAACAACATTATAGTATAATAAAATTCTAATCCGTTATTAATTTTAAAATTATATATTTGTCTACAAAAGTAAAATTAATTTATTTAACCACGTTTAAAATTTATTTAATCTCTAATATAGCATAAATGTTAAATGTACAATTGGAACAAAATGTGGAAATACGATTTTGCATTAAATTACGCCAAATATTGGCACACGTACGTTGATACATATAACAATTTATATAAATAAATAAAATTACATATTATGTAGATACTAATTTATTATTATTATTATTATAAATAATATAGGTGAGAGTGGGAAAGTTTTTTTTAAAATTAATTGGAGGAGATAACCCTATGATTTGGAGACGGTGCTCAGGGGGGTGCAGATTCACCCGGGTGGAGATTGACATCCCTGGGCTGTGAAAAGCCCTCCGGGTTGGAGATGCTCTAAAGGGAGCTACAAATATCAACATCGCGAGACAAGAATCACATGTTTCTTCCTTTATCTTATTTCTTAAAATGATTATTAGCTTTCTTAATTATATTTCTTAAAATGTTAATGTTCCTGTTTATGACATTTTTAAAAATGTCAATTTTTCTGCATGTATAATAATTCTTAAAATAATAGTTCTTCTTAATTATAGTTCTTAAAATATTAATATTCTTGCGTTTATGATATTTCTTTAAATATCAATGCTTTTGCCTTCTGATACTTCTTAAAATGATTATTCTTTCTTTAATTAAATTTCTTAATATATAATATTCTTGCGTTTATGATATTACTCAAACTGAAAATGAATCAATTTGGAAGGTGAACAAATCACTAACACTTCGTAAAATTATTATCCTTCCTTAATTATATTTCTTAGAATGTAATTTTTTTACGTTTATCATGATATTTATTTCTTAAGATGTCAATGTTTCTGTCCGTATGATACTTCTTAAAATGATTATTCTTCCTTAATTATATTTCTTAAAATGTTAATGTTCTTGCGTTTATAATTTTTTTAAAATGGTTAATCTATTTGTCACACCCGATTTTTACAACTTGAACAATGAATCAATTTGGGACTGAACTAATCACCAAAAGTACTAGGGCTGAGCATTCGGTAAAAACCGAACCGAACCGGACCGAACTTCGGTATTTTTTCGGTTCGGTAAATTTCAGACCGTGGATCGTTTGTCGAACCGAAAATTTTGGTTCGGTTCGGTAAAAAACCGAATGGTTCAGTTCGGTCCAAAAAAACCGAAAGTTTAATTTTTATTTATTTTTAAAAAATCAAAAATTCAATTTATTGCACAATATACAAAAAAAAAAATATATCTTAAAACACACAAACCATACAAAAAAGCCCCCCTTCTATTTATTGCGTAACATTCATTATATTATCAAAGTTCATACAAACCATTCAAACATAAAATAATCTTAATCAAATACAAAGAGGTAAATTGCTTTTGAAAAATAATATTAAGTTTATACAAACCATTCAAACTTAAAAGTTATAAATCTCCAAAATTGTAATTGAAAAACACTAATTTAAAAAAAAAAAAAAAATCGGTCCAATCGGTTCGGTTCGGTAAACCGACCGGTATTACCGAGAACTGATCGCTCCCAAGGATCGGTTCTCGGCCGAGAACCGTTTACCGAACCGAAATTTCGGTTCGATAAACGGTCCGGACCGAAATTTCGGTTCCAGTTCGGTTCGGTCGGTTTACCGAACCGTGCTCAGCCCTAACCAAAACCAAGCCAACTGACAAAAGAAAACATGACACTATAATGAATTGAAAAAAATACATCCAACTTGATCTTTCAATAACTTATTTTAAAGGTAGCAAACGAACGGATTGAGCCGAATCTGGGCAGGTAAAAACAAGTTGGATCATGTTACAAGGGATTAACACATAATTTTGTATATCTTACTAATCATAAAATAGAAAAATGCAGAATACTTAGTAATATTATTTTAATATACAAATATAATTAAATGAGATCAGTATAATCAAAATAATCAAAATTATATAAATTTTCAGTTTTTATAATTCATTTAAATCAAAATATATTTAAAATCTAATGAATTAAAAAAAAGAAGATGAAAATGTCACATCATTAAATATTAATTACTCCATTCGTCCTTTTTTTTTTGTTCCCTTGAATTATTGCACGAAGTTTAAGGTAAGAATTAAAACATGATATTTTTATATTTGTATCATTAATAGATTGTTTGATTACAAGGAAAGTGAGGGAAAATTGTAGGAAAATAAAAAAGAAAGGAAAGGAAAAAGAAAATAAATTCATTTTCTTCTACATGTTTGGTTGTCAATAAAGTTTAGAAAAAATATATTATTTTTGATAAATATCTTAATTTATTTATAAATACTTTCAAAATTTCTGAAATATACTAAAAGTGATTGCAAAATAAAAATTATCAAATTATCTCTAGAATTATAAAGTACATCTATATACACATTTATATAAGATTTATATGTGTGAATATACATATATTAAAATTCAGTTGATATTATCTTTTGCTATTTGTACTTTTCTAATTTCAAGTTGTTTGCGTCTGAAATGGGAGTGAGAAAAAAAAAAATTTGATTTTCCTCCACTTTCCCACAAACCAAACAGAACATAAAAATAGCAGTGGAGAGCAAAAATAAAAAGACAGACTGGTCCTGGGCCAACCCATTGGTCAATGACTTTTCTGATGCTTGTTAACATTCATACAACTCCACTATAAAAGACGCCCATTTGGTGTTTAGGTGACCAAGACAATCTTTGGATTTAGGCACCTCTTTGCAGACATCATTAGGCGAAAGGAAACAGGCTTTTACTACACAGATTGTTGTAATAAAGGATCAAACTTTAAAAGGTTCAGGAAGCAAACAATTGCATTACAAAAAGTTCATTGTTCATGTTCGTCAAAACTTAATGTATAATAGTAAGTGCTGAGAAAAAATTGGTCCATTCAAACAGAGAAAAATTACAAATTACTTCCCCTGTGCCCTCTTCCTCTTCTTTGACTTGCTATTTCGAGGTTTAGACGAGTCCAAATGTGAGTTTTGTTTCTTGTTGTGCCGTTTGGGGGCTGTCTGTGCTTCGACCTCACTATCATCTCCATCCGGAGTATCATCATCAATGAGACTATCTTCATCGGAACTGAGGATAAAGTCCCCAATGATATCTTCATCGACTGCTACTACCTCTTCTGAGGGTTTATTCTTCTTCTTTTTAACATCTTCCCGAAGGTTATTTCTAGAACACAAACAATATTTAGTTAAAATATAAGCACTGGAAGAACGTGTTAGCACACGCATGCAGTCACTCATACACATATATAGGCATAATTAATATGTGCTCTATCCATAGTAGATTACACCTGTCCTATTGATCTTTCTAATTGAATGATGTTCACATGTTCAGCAATTAGTTTCAAAATTGCATTTATTTATTAATTATATTAAGTTAAATGGGAAAACACAGTTACTGAAGAAAACACTTAACCAATAAGGGCAATATAGGTTAGGAGAAAATATATTAAAAACAGGCGTATGACTTTTTTTTTTCTTTCAAACTTTTGATTCAAATTAGCTCAGATGAAGTGGAATACTGCCCATGGATACAATGACCAAAAATGATGCATTCTGCAACCAAAGATAGGTTGTACTTTGTGTGTGTGAGAGAGAGAGAGATTACTTGGAATCTGGCCCCAGCAGCAAAAGACCAGCAGTCTTTTCATCTTCAGAATCATCATATTCATCGTCCTCCATTATCTTATTCCCGAATTTGGATGAGTGGTCTCCAACAAGCACACTGGAAAATAAGCATCCCTCAGTAAAAAATCTTAATAATAAAAGTGCTAGTTCAATTAAAGTAGAGAAACAAAACATATGATCAACCTGGATTCCTTCAATGCATCACTTCTATCTTGTGCTCTCTGGCGTAGTGTAGCAATATATTTTGACAAAGGGCTAGTCCGTAACTTCTTCTCATCCTATTATGAGAAAGGATAAGAATTAGATTGATATTCCAAGACATGTAGTCTGTTCCGATCATCAACACAGCATAATGTGAACTAAAAAGAAGACCACAGTCAACATAAAAGTGTGTTCTGGAAAGAATATACAAGTGCTTCTCATTTATGGAGAAATTTAATGTTGCACCATCACCATGTTCATTGGCAAACTTATCATTTTAGGTGATATACTGGCAAGATAATATCCATGCAATTGCGACAGGTAAAAAGACTTGCAGAGTAAATGTTCAACATGCACCATACAATCACACTGATTATATGGAACTGGTCCAACAATCAGCTGTTCATCCGAGCACGCTATATGATCACAATAACTAGTAAAAACATGATTGCAATAGAACCCCCGACTGATGCTCCGATATCGACCACTCTAACAAGACATGCTAATTACCATAAACATATTTCATACTTCAAATTTATATAAACACAAAAGTACAATAACAGAGAACTAAAATAATTAGGCCCCTAGAATGCAATACCAATGACTTCTAAAAAAAGCAATGAAAAGACATGAAAACAAAAGGGGTACATGAATTATTCCTTCCCATGACATTTCGTCATCTGGATTCCTAAAAATGCGAGAAACTGTACTTTCAATCACATTTTCTCACTAAACAGAGGAAAATTTGAATCAGATCAAATGTATGATAGATATCTTTAAACAGTAATATAATGCAGAAAAAGGTTGCATTACAAAAATGATGTGATTGGAGAGGAGAGAAGAATTCCGTGCAAACAGGTGCCAGTCAAGGTATAGGAGACAGCAATTAATGAAAAGCTCCTAATGATTGAAGAAAAATTGTTTAGATAAGGAAAAACATCATAAATATTCATACCTCGAGAAACGATGAAGCAGTTGGGTCATTTGGCAAGAACGAAATTGTTGTTCGTTTCTTATTCATGAACTCCGAATTTGCCTCAATCTATATGACATTTGCACAACATAGACATTAGTGCAACCAAAAGGCTTGATCAGATTGATAAATCTGATAAATGAGATCATGTCTAGTCGAGGAAAGAGCAGAGAGCATAAGTTTTCAAGTTATCTCGTTTGAGGGATAAAGATAGAATTTCAAAATTTAACAGCTCAACTCAACATAGAATCAGCAATATGACTACCAGCAAATAATATTACAAACCTGCCGAATTAGGTGCCTCATTTCTCGACGAAACCTCTCAACCTTTGTGGACTTACAGAAGTTGCGCAATCGAACACTAGAAACAAAAGATAATTCCAAGAAGGCAATAGAATAACTCCACTGAGCAAGATGTTCGGTGAGCTCTTCAATCACAGAAAAAACACATGCCTCCTGATATGCTCGGGTTTTTAAGGCAGTTTTGCTCACCTGTTGCATATAATAGATAATTAACTTAAAGGCGGTATAGATTTCCTAGATCATGGATGATAACCATATTTAAGAGTACCTTCAAGGTAGATAACAAATCAACAGCTTTGCCTACTCCTCCTGCGGGGGGTCTACGCAATTCTTTTATCTCTAGCATGTCCAAGAGAAGCAGGGATACAGGAATGAAGGAACCTGTTGAAGCACTAATTCGGTTGAGCATCCTCACACATCGCAGTCTAACGGGAAAGTAACAAGCAGAAGGAAGCAAACGAGCTGTCCCAGTAATGATCTGAGTCAATGGATAAGCAAGAGGCCTCAAATCAGCTTCAGAGCTATATGCACAAACAACCCCAGTCCAGAGCTCCAAGCAGTTAATATACTTCCACTGATACACCTTTCTAAATGTTTCCTGTCAGACAGATGAAGAATGATAAATCATATTGAAACAATAAGATCAAAAAGGCATGCTGGACGCTTGGAGTGAAAAGGTATCTCAGCTAAGAGTGCAAGTTTCGAACATCAACACACAGTATCTAAGGTAAATACTATACAGTATAATTTATAGTTCCACAAAATACAAATTGTCTCAAATTAACGAATAAATTATTGAAATATGAGGTTCAAATGCTAATGTAATACATAAAATAGATGAAGTGAACTTGATGTAAATTCAAGGCCATACCTTCTTGCTTGTAGAACTGGAAGGTGTTTCCTTCCCTCTATTTTTTTTAGAACTGGGAGGTGCTTCCTCCCCCTTCTTTTTTGTTTTCTTTTTTGTGGAACCAGAAAGTGCCTCCTTCAAAATCATAGCTAATTGTCTAATGTAAACAAAGGCATGCTGGTACGCAGAAGAAACATCCACTCGAAGAAGTTCAATGAAACAATTACTGAGAAACTGTATGTGCTGCAATTTTGTCGCATTAATGAAGTGGCAATTCAAGACATAGGCTTTGTACATTCCTTTGATGCAATCATCCAAGCAGTCAGAACCGAGTCGCACGCATGAGTCTCTTAAGAACAAAAAGGAGACAACAGGTAGTGCACCACTTCCTGTACCCCAAAAATGAAGAGCAACCTGAAATATAATAGTAAATTTGATATTGATCAGAGATATAATAGTAGCTAGATCTGCATCATCAACTCCAACAGAAGTCATGAAAGGTCAAAAGACCTTAGTTGCTTCTCCATATGCACTTTGTAAGACCCAATTGAGGGCTACATATTAAGCAATTGTCACTAAACCGAGAATGTGAAGACCATTCACCAACTAATTGTGCAAGCAACTAAAGTGGAGTTTTACATAACTCAAGACTATTATTGATCAGGGTCATGGACCATGCAAACAAAAACTTTATGATAATAAATTAGAGATATTTGTGTAGGCTGATCACAAGACCATATCAGCACAAAAAAATATCACACAACAATGGATGACATGGAAAAGAAATAAAATCATGTGATTCACGCTGCTCTGCAGAACCTGGTTGGTGATAGTGGGCCTTCAGAATTTTTGGTATAACAACTCCAATGAACATACATGATTCGTTTCACTTCTATATGTTTCATTCTTCCCTTCTCAATTCCTTACTTTCTTTCAAAGATATAAATTATCCCCCTTTCCCCATGAGGTTCAATCTCGGTGGTTTGTCCAGTAAACAGAAATCAATTTTAATAAAAGAGTACTAAAATAGATAAGACTGAAAGTACTCCTTCTACATCAAGGTGTACCTTAACATACTTCCTCAGAAGAGCTGGAAAAGCAGCCAAAAATACAGACGAGTATCTTAGACGCCTTAACATGAAAGCTATCATTTCGTTGTCAGTCATTTGATTTAAAACATGCAGAGAATTTCCGAGATATGACTTCACCAAATGGTTGTAGTTCTTCCATCTTCGTGTAGACATCAGATCTATAACCATCTCTTTTTTTCCTCCAGAAGGGGGTAATTTCAACAATCCCCGAAGAATTCCATCCATTTCAGTTAAAACAACCAACATTATTTTATTGAAAACACTGCTGGACATAGTACTAAATTTTGTTGTCGAGTCATCACCGCTGTCATCACCATAATGGCAAGCAGCGCGAAAAGCTCTCAAAAGAGAACGAATTGCCCCTATTTTTGCCCCATCATGAATGTCAGTGCACCAGGAATCAACCATTGCAGTAGTTATCACGTTTTTAGAAGGTTCTTCTCCGTTCTCAGCTTCTCCATCAAGGTTATCATATTGATCAATCTGAGTTTCTTCTTCCTCTTCGTCACTTTCAAAGTCGTCCTAGAATGATTAAAAAAGAAATGTCAATAACTCCATCATAATACCACAGCATGTATTAGCATGTCGAATCTGTGGACTTACATCAATGTCCTCTTCATTAAACTCCAAAAGCTCCTTGTCATGTTCTTTCAAGAATTCGTAGAATTCTGGATCCTGCAGGTACACAGAGATAGTAAAGAGATATACCATGATCAAATCATATAGAGAATATACCAAATCATCAAATCATCATAACCAATGATATAAATCGTAAAGATACACAAATAAACCTATCTAAAAACACTCAATTTTTGTTGCAGTCATGACTAAGCTCTATCAAGAGTATCCATGAACTACTAAACCTCAAAGAAAATCAAGAACGAAAGAATAAACATGAATATGACAAATAAAATGATGTGAATGTGAAAAAAGTAAATAAAAACATTTTTATCTATATTATCCACAAGATAACTGACATTTTGGCAGACATGGTAACATTTTCTAGTAAATCATTATTGTATCAATTACTTTATGTAATTCTGTAATTCAATTTTTTACTGATGAGTGTATATATATTTACGTGTGTGTGTGTGTGTGTGTATCATCAAATGACAAATTATTAAACTTAAAAGTTATCTAATAAATCTCCTAAGGAATTCAAATCCACTCTTTATCGATGAAGCTCTCAAACATTTATTCGTGAGTACCCGGACACCAGCTCCACAAAACTTTTCATACAGGAGCATAAATAATCTCTCCACACTCTCTTTCTTCTTTCATTACATTTTCAATAAGATAATAGAAATCAACAAGGAAAGGGATAATGTACAGCTTTAAGATTCCTGGAAGTATTAACCAGTACTCATAAAACAACTAAGCTTATAATTACTTGTTAAAAAAAATCAAGAGAGATAAAGAAACAGAAATAGGACAAGGAATCGACCTTTTCTTGAAGCTTTTGTAATGTGCCTATATGTTCCTTGGCTTCTTTTTTACTCATCGGCGAACTATTTTTCAAATCGCTATCCTCTTTCAGTTTCTTTACTGCTCAACAAAATTCAATGCATCAATGAAAGAATTAGTTAAGTAGAACATATTCTATTTATACGGAAATAATTTGCTGCTTTTAAATCTATTTAATTTAAACAAACAAAAAATAGAATATGAAAGAAATGAACCTATAATTTTGGAACCCATTGAAGAGAAGAAATCAAGCAACTGATTAAGAGTTGTGCTTCCCCCAGAACCCTGTCTTAAATCTTTGGGGAGTTTTGCTTTTATTCAGATCAGGTTATGAGATACAGGGCATATATATTTTGGTGGTGTTTTTTAGGGCTCATGCGATCTGCTTCTGCTGTTCTTAAAGTAAAAATGACCATAAACTGCTACTTAGCGTAGCAGGGGCATTTGCGAATTCCTGAAAATAGCAGATTGAAGTAGTCAAAAAGCAGAAATCGAGTGTTGGGTTACCTTTCCTTGTTGTGACATTGAATCAACTTGTAAGTTTCTTCACCCAAAAATATTCTTTATTGATTCCTAGGAACCTATAAATCACACAAATCAACCATATCTACACACTAAACATCAATCAATTACAATTTAACTGAACTTCGTCCACATATCACAAGTTTAGCAGATCAGTATCATTCACAATTTACTCCACAAAATATAAAGAACCTCAGCTGTATATATAAGTGATATAAGACTGTTAATCTAAGCAGCCAAAACCAAAACGAATTCAAAAGTGTATGTAAATTTGTACAGCATTGACGCCCAAAAATAAGTTTGCTTTCCTCAAATATCTTTGCTAAACTAAAACAAAAACTCCATACTCTCTTACTTTATTCAAATCAACATTTTCAAACTGTTTCTGCTTCATCACTACATATGATTAGAATATCCATCATCCTTGGCTCTTAAAAATGACAAAATGTAGTTATTTTTGTTTCTGAAGAAGCAGAAAATCCCAGGAAGGTCATGTTTCTGTTCAATATAAAATTTTCTTACAAAAATGCACAAATAAACAGAAGTTCTCAGGGCCAGCCTGACATATTATGGGGACCCAGGCGATATTTAAAATTGGGGCCCTCTTTTACAAATTAGCTGATACTTTTTAGATTGAATCGTAATATATTTTTATGACATTTCATTCTTAAACTTTCTCTTAACAAAAGCAAATACTACAAGTATCGTGTGTGTGTGTACATATATATATATATATATATATATATATATATATATATATATATATGTGAAAATAGTTATATAACAAATATAATTTTTTACTTGTCAGAATCAGTAAATAGATAGAATATGCAAGTATTTCTGTTCACGCTACTACCTTAGCTTGTAGGGCTGTGCAACGATAAGACCAATCCAAAACGTACGAAATTTCGTTATACCGGCTGGTTCAGTATTCTGAAATCTTGTACCGTGATTTTAGGTTTGGTTCGATAAATTACTGATTCAGTAGGTTCGATTTGATTCGGTATAAAAAAACCAAAAAATCATTGAATCAAAAATAATTTGTCTTGAATAAATATGTAAATAATAATATGCTTCCTTCCACTCTAACCAACAAAGAAGTTGAATAGAAATTATAAAGATACATCAGAGACCCCCTAGACTCAGTCCCCTCTCCAAAAATTACTTTAGCATCATTCAAGTTTTGGGTTTTAAATGCAATTAGAACCCAATTTATTAAGAGAAAATCAGAA
Source organism: Penstemon barbatus (assembly GCA_003313485.2). NCBI lineage: Eukaryota > Viridiplantae > Streptophyta > Magnoliopsida > Lamiales > Plantaginaceae > Penstemon > Penstemon barbatus. The sequence goes on along the minus strand of CM064877.1, from coordinate 12,441,107 downwards.
AAATAATAAAATTGGGCATTTAGAATTTGGACTGTACCTCTGTAAATTATAAATCTGGGCCGAGAGAGAAATGGTAGGGCGCGGTGGGGGTAGGTGGTGCGGCGGCGCGGTGGGATTTTGAATTGAAGTAGAATAAGATTTGGGTTTTGCTCTAGGGCAGTCCGTAGAAGAAGTGAAGACTGAAGTGGAAATTTGGAACGTTGTCTTTACCCTTTAGGAATTGGGAATAAAAAAAGAATGGGTTATATCGGTTCGGTCGGTAAATCTACAGATGATAAAATCGAAATTTATATCAATCAGAACATACAGTATCGAAATTTTGGTTCGGTATATGGGAGGTACGGTTTATCTGATTGACCAGAATCTTAATATTAGGGGTTTATTGTTATTGCATTCAATATAACTGAATCGTATATTTAGTCTAACAAAGTAGTATTAAAATTTGTACAGTACATCAAACGGAAATATACGGTTCGATTACCAAAAAAATAAGACGTGTATGTAGGTTGAGTATTCTTTGTAATAAATTAATTGTAGCTTGACTCAAACTCGTTGAATCAAAATTTTATTTATTAATGCAAAACAACAATATCATAATTTATTTTTCCAAAATACTAATATAAACAATAAAACAAAAATACGTGTAGTACCAATTGTATATGCCAATCGAATTGAGAAATATATACCTTAAAGTATATTGAGCCCATGAATTGTGCCTCATTTTCATAAGCATAAGCTTTCACGAGTGTAGATGTTTTGAGTTTTGACCATTGATGCTCCTTTCAGTTTCACTCTATTCTCAATACTGAATTCACATGCACAAAACTTAAAACAAGTTATGTGTAATCACTAATTATTAAAATGCATCAAAATGCTACCACATTAAAATGCATCAAAATTATGGAAGTTCTTATTTTTATCTATTTCAGATTGTTTATAAATGAGCAGACAATGAGAATTGACAATACTAACAACAATCTCACCTTCGCCCGGGAGGAAACAGTAATCTTCAAATTCCGACCTTTAATGGAGTAATGAACGAAATTGGGGTGGAAACCCCTTTGGATTCGAGATATGAAGCAGCAGGGGCCGGGAGTGGGTGAGAAAAATTATGGTTTAACTGGGTTTTGAAGTTTTATTTTACAGTCAAAATTTCCCTTTTATTTTTGGTCTTCTGCCGCTTATCGGTCTGGGAATGGATGTTGTTATTTGGACATTTTGTTTGGGCGGGATTTATGTTCTTAATCTCCTGGCGTGGATATTGGCAGAAATTGAATGAAACTTTAGCATGGTTTCATGAATGCACGCCTTTGGTGAATTTGATTCAATGGAGAGATAAACCAGTGGCCTTTTCTGTTGTGCAAGCAAGATTGGTTGGATTAGCCCATTTTTCTGTAATACAATAAAAATGTGTTCAGACATATTTCTACTACTACCTACCAAACTAAAAAAAATATTGGGTTGTTATATTTACCTCTTGTGTTTAAATTAAAATGTAACAGTTACTCCCTAAAGTATAAAAAAAAAAAAAAAAAAATCAGTCACCGCATGAATCATAAATTAATGGTTAAAAATTTAACACTGTTAACTTTTTTTATTTTTATTTTGATGAAATACGTATGAGCCTTTAATATATTCAATGATATTTTATTTATATCTATATGTAGGTGTAAATGAGTCGAGTAATTTTAAATGACATATTATCAAGCTTGATTTTAATTTTATATTGAGCTTGAAATTGTGTTTAGAGCTTGGTTTGATTTTGAATGAATCGAGCTCATACGAGCTTTTATCAAATGAATTCGAATCGAGTATCGAGTAACTTGATAACTAAATATTGGGATTAAATTAAGCTTTTATCGAATCAGCTTCAAAATTTATCAAATGAAAAATATTGTTCAAGCTCGTTTGATTTGTATAATGAACCAAATCCAAATGAGCTTTTATCAAACAAGTTTGAGCCAAATATCAAGTAGCTTGATTTGATTTCAGTCATACCTGCATATACCATATATTTTACTGGAGATGCACATGGTTTTTAAAATAGTCACGTACCGAAACTCGACTTTTTTCCTCAAAACTTAAGGTTTTGGTGTGGACGAAAATCGTACTGAGTATTTTTATATGGTTTCGGTTTTAGACTTCTCATACCGAAAAAAATCGTACCATATCGAAATTGAAAAGAAATATAAATAAATTATTCATTATATACTTTACAAATAAATTCAGACTTTTGATTTTTCAATTTATAATTCTCATATATTGGAACAATATATTATTTATTAACTTATATTATAGTCCATCACTATTTATATCCCGTTCAACCAAAAAAAGGAGTTGCTCAAACTTAGCATAAATTTAATAATTCATCTATTGAGAACTTAATATGCAAAAAATCCAGACAACAAAGACCAAACAATAGGCTCCTCCATAAATAAAAAGAAAGATCAAATAAATAACAAATTAGTTTTATGCAACTAGGCATCATTAACCCACCCTTTTGTGAATTTTTTTCCAGAGGGTTATTTAATTTAAAATAATAATTTGTAAGATAAAATAAAATTGATTTTGATAAAAACATTAGTAAAATATAAAAACAACATATATCATTAGAAAAATATACTTCTATTTTGTCAATAAAATAATCGAATATATAAGAAAAATACATGAGAACAACTCTTCTTAAAAACCACAAAGTCATAGTGTACCGTACCGAAATCGTACAAATTGAGTGTATTGGGTCCCAACTTGGTCGGGGGTGAATAGAACTTTTCTTTTATCATTCAAATTAGGAATTTCTGCATGTTATCCCCCAAAAAAAATTATTTTCGCACTATTCTCCCTATGATTGAAAAAACATGACAGTACCCTCTAGAAGTTGATAAGTGAGTGCACTTTGCCCCCTCGTCAATAATTTGTTGAATTTCAAAGGCTAGAAATGTAAATTTGTGATTTAGTGCAATAATTTTAATCTTTTGGGGGGCTAAGTGCACAAAATATTATTAATTTAAGTTATCAAACATAATCTAGTTAACACAAAATTGTTTTTACCTTTGTAAAATTCTTTTCAATCCTTCAAATTCAATTGATGAATATATGACTAGTCTATTTTTTGCGACTGCAGAAGGTAAGTGTGGAATTTAAATTACACACAATTTTAATAGTGATTAAGAAAATTTATTTAGTCCACTCTTCTTTCCAACCTTGTTGGAAGGCATCATACTAATCTCCTAGACTAATACTGCACTTGATGTTTACAACTTATACTTCCAAAGAGAAACATTTACATGCATTAAAGCAGGAGAAATCTCTTTCAGCACTTAGCTCTTAACTATTACATGTTGATCTACTGCATATAGTTCCAACTTTGTTACAACTCTCTGTTTTTCTTCAACACTTTAAGTGTTCTCTTAAAATAGCTTAGTGGTTTTTGTGTGCTCTCAGAAGTGCATGGTTTGGATCTGTAAAGTTCTAGTTTCTTCAGTTGAATTATGGTTGTTGAAAGATCCCACAATTTCTGGATTGCCCTTATCTCTTTCTACCTACTTCGAATGGCTCTATTTGCAGCTTTCGGCTCTATCACTATTCAGACATTGTACAAGTACGGATCTAGAACTTTACCGATCCAATCAACAAAGGGTACAAAAACAACAATCTGTTTTGCAGGTTAGAAAAAAGAGCACTAATCAAACAAGTAATACTAGAGACTACCTAACTAGTGGTATCTATTCAGTGGTTGTTCTAAGCATATGTGAGAATAAGAAGGGAACGAAAACATAGCTGATGGAATCAATGAATTTATCCAAACAACTGATGTACATAAGACGAGGTATCAACAATGGAAAGATCAACAGGGTATCATCATTCAAATAACATGAATGTTTTCCAGCTGAGTTGAATGTTTGATTAAGTTCAACAACTGGTATCAAACTACTTGAAGATTTAACCGACAAGTGATATCAATTTTTTTGTTAGAATGTTGAATTTGGAAGCACATAATGAGGGGGAACATATCAGTCTCTGTTTAAACTCCACATCAAAGTGCTACTCAATTATTCAACGACGAAGTGATCAAAAAAACAACATTCTATCAAATTAGTGTTAATCAATGCTTCAAGTCAGGGGGAACGTGTACGACTAGCGGTACTCCTGACTGACGAGTGTTTATTTTCACTTAATATAAATGGAGGAAACTCATTCAAGCTGGATTGACAAACAACAAAGAAAGATCACTACATTTTGGCTTGATTCAAAGATGAAAGTTATTAACAGGCAACTATCCCAGCAACAGTGTACTTACCTTTCTTGTAGTCAGATCACTAAGTTATTGTATGGACCCTACAATTGGTTTCAACAACAAGTAGTATCAGATTACTAAATTATCTTATGTTGATGACAAAAGAGGAGAAGAAAAACGAAGCAACTAAGAATCACTTATAACTCTTCTAAATGGGGAAATAAGTATTGCATCTAAGCAACGTCTCCATTATTGGAATAATAAGGGGGAAGAAAAAAAAGAAGAAAAAAAGGGAAAATGTTATAGGCAAATAAGGAACTCTTCAAAGTCTCCACTGCAAGGGGAAGAAGAAGAAGAAATGCAATGTATTCATCTACCCTATACAAAGAAAGATGTATCTTATATTCATCCCAATTGTTTCCATCTTTGAGTGAAGACCAAACTGAAGACTTACAGACGTTCTTAGTTGAAGGTGAGAAATTGTTGGATGAATTTATTAACTCAACAGCAACAGCCGAGTTAGCAGAGATCAAGTCACCATCCAAGTTATATAAACAACTAAGTGATGGAAGTTTAGTCTTTATATACTCAAACAGACAAGTGCTTGAGAAATCAAAATATCGTGCTCAGCAGACGGTATGGAGAAAACAAGTATCAGACTCTGAGTTTGAAGAAGTTGATCAATGTGGTTTGACTTATCAATTTAATGAAGTTTTTTACCAGCTACCAGCTAAATTCAAGTGATGACAACAGATTGAAGACTTCATTGGAAAAGCTTAATGCAATAACTTAGTACATCAGTTAAGTCAAGACATCAGAGTAGTCTTGGAACAACATAATACTTGGACAACTAGCTAGTTTAAAAGCTATGTCAGTTGTGATAACAGACGGCAGATACCTCTTACAACAGGGTTCATTAAATGCGAGTGACAGATCCGTACTTTTACAGTGTCTGAACTAGGGGTGTTCGCGGTGCGGTCTAGTGCGGTTTTGTACTTGTCCATATCCAACCCATTATTTGCGGGTTTTGAAATCTCTAGCCCAAACTCAACCCAACAAGTCTTGAGATTGCACTATGCGGTTCATTTGGGTTTGGAAGGTTTGGGGCGGGTTTTGCGGTCTCAATTATCAACTTTCTTGTATTTTTATTATTTGATGAGTTAAATATAAATGCACAAGTTAATTACAATTTTTTGTTTTAATTAATAAATTTAGTAAACTTCTATACATAATTTAATGAAAGCTAAAAACAAACCCGAACATTAAATTAACAAGTTTTCATTATACAAAAATCAAATTATTCCCAAAGAATAAACAAAAGAGAAAAATATATTTATGGTGGTTAATAGCCAATGAAAAGTTTGATTGATATGTTTTTTTTTTTTTGCTTTTCGCATAATATTTTTAACTAATTTATTCTAGTTTTGGATCTATTTTTTATCTTTTTTACACTTAAAATTAGAGATTTACGTAAAATTGTAGGATTTATCTAATATAATTCGGGTTTGGGTTGTGGAACACGACTAATTTCTTAAAGTATATACTTATATTATATTTCTCATTTTCTTAAATTTAGGACTAAATTAAATAATAAAATAAAATAAAACATATATACATCATCATTTATATAAAGTGCGGTCGAATGCGGTTATGCGGTCTAAAAAAGTATAAAACCAAACCCGATCGAAAATTGCGGTCTTTTTTTCACGATGCCCAAGATCAACCCATCAAACCTTCAACCCGTAAAATTGCGGTCGGTTTGGGTTGGGTTGATCGGTTGGGGCGGTCTAGCGGTTTCGTTGAACACCCCTAGTCTGAACAGTGATAGAGCTTAAGATGCATTTTTCTTTGTATAGGGTAGATGGATACATTGAATTTCTTCTTCTTTTCTCCCTGCAGTGGAGACTTTGAAGCCTTTCTTATTTGCCTCTATCATTTTCCCTTACTCTTCTTTTATTCCCCCCCCCCCTTATTATTCCAATAATAGAAATGTCGCTTCTCTGCATTACTTCTTCCCATTTAGAAGAGTTATAAGCGATTCTTAGTTACTTCATTTTTAGAGTGCATTGGTATGGTTTATAAACTTCAGTTTGGGTTAGGATTTTTTAAAACCGCACTAATTGGTACGGTACACATTTTGTTAAATAAATCATAAATCGTAACATGTGCACCCGTATATTTTACCATTTAACCCCATCTATTTCATTAGAGTTAAACATAAATACTCCTACTAATTTACATATATAATATGTAACAAATACGTTTAATCTGTCTCCCATTCGATTCTTGCAAGGAGGAAATCTTCTTATCTGGTTGGGAATGGAAAGAAAGAAACTCATGGAATTCGATCGATAATTCAATTTTTGGTTATATTACTCATTTAACCACATGTAATTAGGGTTATTTGATTTCACTGAAAAGTGTTTTATAATAAATTTATGGTTAAATTGATTTAATAAATAATTTCAATAATCTTTATGCTACAAGAAAATTGTAGTTTTGTAAGAAATTTAGGCTACCATATTTGTCAGCAATCGTATAATGACCTGAAGGAAGTCAACAAGTCATTATTCGCTTGAATTTTTTTTTTTTTTTGACATAAGTATTTTTTGTTATCAATTAATGAAAGTAGAAGACGACAATTTCTCTCTATTATGAAGGTATTATAAGTATAATGGTAAAATATGTGGTATTTGCAAGTAAAGCGGGATATTATTGAATATACTAGAGGCTCTTTCGTATTTTACCTGATGAAGTTAACAGTGTTAAATTTTTAACCGTTAACTGATGATTCATGGGGTTGACTATTACTTTTGATACTTTAAGGGGAAAACTTTTACATTATATACTTTAGGGGGTAGTGTTACAACCTCCATAGTTAAGAGGGGTAAACTGTATTTAGCCCAAAAAATTAAAGAATACTCTAGCACAATTATTCCATTAAAAAATACCCCAAAATATACATATATGTGATTCTAATTTACAAAGATAAAATTTACCAATACTAGTATTAACTATACCAAAAATATCCACATCATTTGACCTTAACTTTGGTAATTAGATTATGACCTCATCGACGACTAGATTTTAGACTATGTATGATTTAGGGATTTCAGTGAGTAAAATGATTAATAAAATAAAAATGAACTAGAAATAAAGCTCACAATTGCGTTATTAGATGCAAAAAAATACATTGCCTTAGCGTTTTCCTCACTGAAATCCAAGAATCAAACATAACCATAGAATTTTGATGGGATTAGAAAAAAAAAATTAAAAATTTCTTCTTAATTATTAAATTAATTTGCCACAGAGCGAAAAACTGGTTAAGACTAGTTTCTTTCATAAGTGACTATCCAGTTATTTTTAGAGAAAGAAAAGTATGAGCTAGAGTTACAAAAATTTGCCTTATTTTATTTATGAGCTGATAAGTGCTTAAAAAATAGTACCAATAAACACCATATTTACAAGATCATATCGAATTATTTAGGTTTTATGTAATGTATATTTGCACTTGTTTTTTTTTCCTTTATCTTTTCACGATGGTACGATGGAACACCGCAAGTTTCTCAATGTTTTGAAGAACTAAATCAATGAGTTGGGCGACACATGGTGACCATAACAAATATTTCTCTATCTTTAAATTTTTTCACTGCTAATACAAGGTTTGAGGCACAAAATACTTGCACTTTCTCCGTCCTAGTTGTTCTTCGCTCTTTCAGACCTAGTTGGTTTTTTGTCCTCTTTTGAGTGCCAGTAATGGTGTTTTATCTTATTAAGTATTAGATAATATTTTGGTGTCACATATATATCGCATTGTATTTTTTACAGACAGATGTATAATGGACCCACACAAATTTAACTTCGAACACTTGTCAATTCAAAATAAGTATAATACAAAATATAATATCAGAATAAGGTAGTTTTGTGACTGGTGTTCCATACTATGAGAGCTCATTAAAATTTGTCTTGTGAACCATCATATAATTTTTAATTTATCGAAGTTTATTTTAAAAATGGCATCCGATTAGCAATATAAGTATATATATATATATATATATATATAAGTATGTAAACTCTCATAGGAAAAAATAAATTGCTATACCATTATATTACGGTGTGAATGGTCCTATGAATTTTGATTTAAAAAAAAAAAGGCTGGTTATGTTTCATAATTTTAGATGATGAATAAATGCTATTTCCATAAGTTCAAGAAAACAACAATGCTATAAACTACCAAATTGGACTTTATTCTAAAGTTAAACAACATTTGATGGTCAATTTTGGATCCATTCTAAATCTCACCAAACTCTTCACATGATTTATGATATATTTAAACATTTAGAGCATAAAAAGTAATAAGAATTTATACCACTTAAATTTACCAACCCTTGTTAATATACATGTGATCCAACCAAATTGATTCAAAATGAAAAATTTGAAAAGGTAAAATAATTATGAGCACAACTCAGATCGAGTACCCCACCATTTGTTATTGATAAGAATTGAATTGTCATACAGCGATACCTACCGTGTTATATTTTATACCTCTATAAATAAACTTTTTGTTGTAGGTTTTCTCGCCAAAGACAGATCTTGAATCTCTAAGTCCAGGTCTCTCTTTGCCAATGCTGTAATTTTTTAAGTTCTTCTTGTTTATGCGCATGTCTAGCTTATGAGTACATGCATGTTCATTTCAGATGAATGATTTTTTTTATTCATTTTTCTAGCTAAGTTGATTTGGAAAGATAAACTACAATTTTAAGAATCCAATGATTTGGGTTCTTTTTATAGATCGATTGCGATTTTTTAGGATAAGAAAATCTTGATTATTCTTGATTATATTCATAGATCGCGTTTCTTCATCAGGAGAAATTAATAGAGTAGTTATGTTCAATTTTTATGAATAAAAAAATTAATTTTTTTATTATTTTTTATTTTTTATTAATAGATCGCGTTTCTTCATCAGGAGAAATTAATAGAGTAGTTATGTACAATTTATAGATCGATTGCGGTTTTTTAGGATAAGAAAATCTAAGATTTTTTTTTTGTTTATTAATAGATCGGAAATCACACACACACACACACACACACACACACACACACACACACATATATATATATATATATATATATATATATATATATATATATATATATATATATATATTAATTATGTCAAAAATTTATGAATAAATTGATCTAAGTCTTTTTTTTGGGGGGTTATTAATAGATCTGAAATCATATGTATATATTTATATTAGTTATGTACAATTTATCTAAGTCTTTTTTTTTGGGGAGTTATTAATAGATCTGAAATCATATGTATATATTTATATTAGTTATGTACAATTTTTATGAATAAATTTATCTAAGTTTTTTTGTTTATTAATAGATCTGAAATTATATATATTTATATAAATTTTTATGTGACAAAATTCATTTTTAGGTCAATAAAAAATATATATGTATATATTTATGTTGTTGTTGTCATTTGCTTAATGGTTATAATTTTTTATTTTCTATTGTATCATGTAATCTTGTAAATATTTTTTATTGATTCGAGAAAACATTCGGAAATTGAAATTTAGTTTCAATTTTTAAGTTTTGTCGTTGTTTTAGTTGCCTTTATTAAGTTGTATAATCTCATCACTAATTTAATTAAATTCGCTAGAACATTCACAAATAGAATTTTAGTATCAATTTTATTTTATTTATCGTCATCTCTGTCGTCATTTGTTGCCTTTTATCATGTTATCTTGAGTAAAGATTCCTTAGAATATTCAAAGATGTATTTTAGTTTTTATTATTTTTCTCTCTTTGTCACCATCTTTACGGTCATCTGTTGTCTTTTATCGTTTATGTGATTTGATAAATTTTGTATATAGATTCGTTAGAAGATTCGAAAAAAAGGTTGTATTTTAATTGTGTTTCTCTGTCGTTATCGTTATTGTCCTTTTTTTTTTTTATAATTCTCGTTATTGTCATTTTTTGTCGTTCACGATTTTGAAACTTCTATTTATAACTTCGTTGTAACATTACAAAAAATTAAATCTCATTGTTTTTTGTGTGCTAACTTGGGCATTTGTGTTATTTTGAAATAATTAATAATTTATATAGTCTATTAAATTATAAATTAATTTGAATCTTCTAATTTTTCTTTGTGTTGTTTATAATTTATTAGTTTAAGAACATATATGTCATGTAATTTGTAATTAACTGTCTTTATTTTGTTTTTCAGGTGATAGGTAAATTTCAATTTTAGGTGAAAATAATGGAGAATCGCAAAGGAAAATCTCCAATGGATCCTTCATCCAACAATGACGAACGTGACAAAATTGATCTCACTTTAAGGCTAGGAATGTCGAGTGAGGAAAAGCAAAAGTTGGATGAAAGCAAAGATGTTCGCTGCAATGCACCCCAAGGTTATTCGAGTATGAATGATCACATTTATAGTAATAAGGTACATTGAACGCTTAATATGTTTGCTACTAGTCAATTTGTTATATATGTGTTTTACTTTGTTGTGTATCTATATTACTTGGATTGGATTTTTGTGAAAACAAGTGTTAAATTAAATTAATGAAACATTGCATGAGCTAATGCCTTAGATTTATAGACGATGATAATTTAATATGACATACAATAACAATATACTAGTACATAGATAGTACAAGTTGCATTTACTAGATATATAGATCCATATTGCATAAATAATTTGTTTGTTATGACTCTATCAATATAGAGATGGTGAATTAGCTATAAAGTAATAAAATGTGATATGAATCAATTTGAAACAAGAAAATCCTTTGTATGTATAACACTTTTTGTCATTATTATTCAATTTGTGTTATTTGATTCTGTTGATTTTAAACTATTAGTTAATAATGTAGTAGTATCATTGTTATATTAAACTTGTTCGATATTTTGTTCATAAATTGTTGTTTATATTTGGATGTACTCATAAAATATAGGGTTTCTATGGAAATATTGGGATTGGTGGTTCAACATCAACATATGGGGGTAGTGGAGTTGGAATAGTTACAACACCTTTTGGACCCTTCCCAAGTGTCATTCCATATGGCGTTGTGTCTAGCCGTATATCGTGCTATGATCCTGGATTTTTTACTCAAGGGTTTGCCTCGCCTCCAACTCCGAACAGGCATGATATCGATGATACAAAAATTTGCAGCAATTGCGGAGTTAACAAAACTCCTCTTTGGAGAAAAGGCCCTCATGGCGCCCAAGTGAGTTATTCTTTGAATTTAATATAGCATTATAAAACTATATGTTCATCCATATATATATATATATATATATATATATATATATATATGTGAGTTCACTTAGAAAAACTGATCATGACGATGTGAAATAATATAGCACAAATAAGATTATACATAGTATAAATTTAATTATGTGTTGATAAATCTTACTAACATTATTATATACAACAGTTTTTTACATAAGATATTTGTCATGTTTCTCTATTAAGGTCCACTAATTTATAACATAATTTTACATTAATTTACTTTAAGGCACATTGATTGATAACATAATTCTATATTAACTTATTTTAGTAAAACTCATTTGAGCAATAACTGATTTTAATAAGATTATATTTGACATAATTGATTTTACAAATTGTGGTTGGTCAAATACTATATCTTATTACCTTTTTCTTTAGCAAACTCATATGGTCAGCCAAATTTTTATTCTAACTTGGTTAATTTGCCATAAACTAGATAATCACGTCTATTGTCTAACATGATTATGAGATTTCTCCCACTAAATTAAGATTCATATATGTCTTCTATACATGTTTATAAGGATCCAAAAATAATGAAATAATCAAATCACAAAATGTTATTTTCTATTGCATATTACATTATTAATTATTTGATGCAGTTGTAGACTTGGAGTGACAATTCATGACAATTTGTAAAATATTTAAATTTATGAAAAGTTTACCTTTATTTTCAATCAATTTTTATTCATTAGTTTGCTTATGTAGAATGTTATTTTATGTTCTTTATTATTTATCAGACTCTCTGCAATGCTTGTGGGCTTCGTCACTCGCGTGACGTGAAGAAAGGAGGCAAATGAAAGATGTGATTTTATGCTTCTCTTAGCCTGGAAGAAGGGAAGCTACTAGTCGTCATATCAGACTTTTAAATTTGAGGGGGAAAAAAACTATTTCATCAAAGTGTCATCATCTATGATGGTTTATTATGTTGTTTAGACTTTATTATTTTGGTTTGTTGAGTCTTGTTGGTCTTTTCGATTTTATCTTAGACTGCTATGTCATTTTAGAAACTTTGAATGGTTGCATTCATGAAATATGAACTTGTTTTCTAGATGAGTTTTTTTTATTATTTTTTTTCATTCTGCAATATTTATGAATAGCTCGTTCATCAGAGCTGTTTTCTTTCTCTCCATATTATACCTTGTTAATTTAGGTTGGAATTTTGAAGCCTTGTCAGATGCCTACGAGTTTAAATTATTTTTGGTTTGGTTCAAGGGTTTTGACTTGATTTTGAGCATCAAAGATTCCATGGAAGAATAGGAAAAAGCACAAAGCCTCCATGTTATGAAAAATAGTTATCCATTCCCTTTCAATAGCTTTTATTCATAAAAGGGATTTTTGCACGTCACCCCCCAGTTTTTTTCAATTTTCGCACTTTCCCCCCCGAAACGCCTTAAATATAATCGTGCCCCCTGCTTTTATGCATGTTTGTGCACTTACCCCTCCGAAACATCTTAAATGTGACAGTGCCCCCTGCTTTTATGTATGTTTGTGCACTTACCCCTCCATACCAAATTCCGGCCAGATTTTCCACCGGAACTAAAGTACCTGCCAAGCACACAAAATTTGAGAGGCCTGATCAGAAGTGGCAGAAGGCAGTGGCTCGTCATCGGAGAATTGAAGAGGCTCTAGCTCAAATACAGGGCGAATTACTGGGCGGCGAGGAGTAGCATATGGGATGACTTTTGGCACTGCAAACGGGACATCGTTCCATTTAGCACGACAAAGGGGGTAAATGTAATTCCCTTGTGTGACGTTGTTTTGTATGCAGCCGAAGTGGAAAGCATGGGAGCCCTCGGCTGTGAAGGTCGCCTGGCCTTGCCCTGTTTCCACACTTCCTAAGCAAATGGCACATATTTGGGTTGACTACAATAAAAACAACACATATATATGAATGAAAATAATGAATGTAACAATAAAGGAAACTTAATTAATAGTACGTTGCATAATGTAAGAATTAACAAAACTACAATACATAAATAATAATTATGTGTCCTCTTAAATTGAATATAATATCAATGAATTGTATATATGATTAGTGGTTAATATCCCAAAATACGAGGATCATATCTACAATTATGTATTTATAAAAAATAAATATAAGGCTGCAAACACCTTTTGCCCTCTTAAATTTTGTGTGCTTTGCAGGTGCTTTAGTTTCGGTGGAAAATCTGGCCAGAATTTGGTATGAGGGGTAAGTGCACAAACATACATAAAAGCAGGGGACACGGTCACATTTAAGGCGTTTCGGGGGGGGGGGGGGTAAGTGCACAAACATACATAAAAGCAGGGGGCACGGTCACATTTAAGGCGTTTTGGGGGGGAAAGTGCGAAAATTGAAAAAAACTGGGAGGTGACGTGCAAAAATCCCTTCATAAAATCTCCTCATGATACTAGATTCTCCTCACAAAATACCTTAGTCGTACACTGTCTTTATAAATGAGACGAGTGTATGTTCCACGACCACGCTCTTATATTGTGCACAATCTTCAATATAGTTTTTTTTTTCTTACGGGTAGATGACAAAATTGACCTCCATGTCTTATAGTTGAAAAAGATTCACTTGTTAGAGAAAACATACACCAAATTTATCACTGGAATTTTTATTTAAGAATATTACCTCATGTCAAATTAGGGCTGAAAATCAAACAAAGCTACTCGATACTAGACTCGAGTTCATTTGATGAAAGCTAGTTTGAGCTCTGCCTGTCACACTAGTCAAACAAGCTTGAACATCATATTTAATTCAATCACTTTTGAAGTTCGACTCGATAAGCTAAAATTTGATAATATACAAGTAAAATATCAAGCTACTTGATACTCGGCTCGAGCTTGTTCGATAAGAGCTCGTTTGAGCTCGACTCGATTAAGAAATCAAAAGAAACTCAAACATAAAATTTCAAGCTCGATAAAATTCAAACCAAACTTGAACTCAGCTCGATAGAACACCTATGTCGGATTCCTTGCATGAAATACCTTTAAGAGTAAATACTCCCTACATAAAAAACCCTCCTATGTCAAGGATAAAATAGACACCAAAAAAGCTTTCAATTAGTTGTAAAAGAAACTATATAAATAAGATTGTGTAGAGAATTTGTTAACAAGAAAATATATAGGTGAATATTTTTCACAACAAGAGGAGGGGTGGGTGGGGTGCATTTTGCTTGGAAAAAAGTGTAAATGTACCTATAGCGATTTTAAGTTATAAAATAGTATTTAATTTATATAATTTAAATGAACACATAAATAATTATAAAGTAAACATATTTACCTACATATAATTAATTTTGATATTTTTGGGAACATGCAAAGTCATTATCACGTTAATTATGAATTAATATACTATTTTTAATATTTAATTTTAAGTATTCCCAAATTATACAAAGAAAAGTAATAGTTCTTGTCCTTTTTCTAGTCTTAAATTTTTATTCAAATTTTCTTTTTAAGATATATCCATTTTTTTTAGAGAAAATAAGGTATCATTATGAGAAAATTTACATAGACACCCCTTGTCAGAAGGTCCAACTATAAGAACTTATCAGCCTTTTCAGAAATTATGAACCCCATCAACTAAAATTATATCACAAGGACATCCCTTACGGCGTTAGTGTCAGGCGTTAAATGACGTCATCTATTTTTGTAAATATTTTTTCATATTTACTTGGGAGTGTATTTGTACGGGGCTGATTTGCAACAAGATAAAAAATTGTGTGTTAAAACTTAAAACTGCAATTTAGTCATTTATCCACGTATGAACATAAACATCATTAATGATGAGCTCAAATGGGGATTTAAATTAGTATTGAGTCCAAATATCAAAAAATAAGGCCACATTAAAGGCAAGTGCAAAATGCCCAGCTCCCCGAAGTTTGGACTTTGACAAATCCATAACTTTCCCACACTTTCCAACTGTGGGTGCCACCATTGATTAATTAGTTGTAGCTATCATTTACTAACATTTAAGTAAAAATTTTGAATATACATTACCAAAAGTTCATTTGCTTAAATAAAACTTCCAAAAGACTTTCTCCAAATCATGTTAGGAAGTCGTGTTCTTTTCTGTTAATTACCTTTTTATTATTATTTTTTCTTATCAAATCATTCTTGATTCGAGTGGACAAAATAAAAATACTAATAACATAAAATATAAATCACAACTTAAAAAATAGTAAATATTACAACAATGACACGATCGATGTATTCATTTTCTATAATTAATAATTATCATACAATTCACAAACATTTCGTAATTTATTTATTTTTAATTGTCTAAAAATACTTCTGATTGCATTTTTAAATAATGAAGAATTTAAGTCCATTTTAGGATCCCATTTCTGGAAAGAACAACCGTGATAATCAAATTAAAAGCGGCGGAAGATCTTGATAGTCCAGTCCATACATAACAAAGTTGGGCAAAATATTTCACGAGCAAAAACTCAGAAAACTCGGAATACCAAAATCTAGTGAACTTCAATATAACAATGTGATCTATATTCTTCAATGACAAGGAGAATAACAAACAATACCTAAAGCCACAAAAGATCGAAGTGCTACAAAAAAGAAACAAACAATTACTCAAAATAAAAAAGCTCACATCCCCGATTTGCGCAATTCTTCTGCTCCATGTGCAAAGTGACACTTATCTCCAAAAGTACAAGATCCTTTCGTAAAGTTGTCACAAACTTTTGTTTTATAATTGTTAGCTTGAGCATGACCGTGGCCATGGCCAGACATTGCAGCAGCATTTTTCATGGGTGGTGGGCCCGAGTTTGCACTGATATTCACTATAAGTTCTCGTACCATTTGGCTGGCCTGTTTGATCTGATCAAATGAGCCCTCAAGCTCAATGTTCCTTGAGTTGGGATCCGATTCATGGTCTCTAATCGAGAGCTTGGCTCCTGTCATTCGGCAGATTTGCTTTGAATTCACCCCACCCTTCCCAATCACAGCTCCTGCCAGATTAGCATCGATACTGATCTTAGCAGTGGCAGTAGCCCCAAAGCTAGCTGCTGGACCGAAGGATTGTGGGGATGGTTCCATACGACCACCACCACCGTATCTCCCTGGCATTTGACCCATAGACCGAGGGTCCTCGTGTGATGCAATAGTTGGATTTCCAAGCTCCCACTCACCATGTGCAAAACGACATTTGTCTCCAAACTTGCAACCTTCTGCTGAACTGAATTTGTTGCATAAACGGGTTTTGACAGCTGGAGGAGAAGATCCATCTGGAAAGGATGGAGGAGCTACTGGATTCCTTGGAGCAGCTGGAAGGGCTGGGTTGCTTCCAAGCATCTGAGTAACGGCTTTGATGCCCCCAGGGACGTAATGCAAAAAGTGGCACCCCTCTCCAAAAGGACACCCAGAAACACTGCACACACAATAAAATAAGATCAAAAGGGTCCATAACATGGACAGAATACACCTTAATTTAGCTTAGCTATCAAAATTTGATAAAAGAACTTAACATGAATAATAATCCATCTATTCCCAGTCCAAAGAAAACAAAGGACTACAACTACAAAGACATATACTCCAAAAATTGCAAAAAAGCCACAAGAACTGCTAAAATTGTTACAAAACAAATTAAGGACGAGGCCTTCAGTGTTGACATAACATAAAGAACCAAATGCAGGTGTGGGCACCAACTGATTTTCAGCACCAATGTGAACAGAAGCCAACATCAGCAACATTTCACGCCCATTTGCAGACAACCAGTTTGATATGGAATCAATTTTGACAAAACACTGATGCAAGCAAACTTATACTCTCAGTAGGATATGCGTGTTAAAAGAAACAAGAAGCCTAGCATAAGCAGATTGACAACTAGAAAGTGAAAGATAATGTTTATTCAAGTGTTTGTAGTGTACCAAGCACCAGTGACACCCATATTGCCCATGTAATGACAGAAAGAGTAGTGCACAAAAAGTAATTTTAAGCTATCAGAGATCTAAAACCATTAACAAAATTCTCTTGAAGTAAATGCAACAATATTCACAATGTGATGAGCATTGTGGAAAAGTCAAATGTTAAGAAAATACAAGCATGCAAATTCTCTGTGCTTGTTCTTGTATTGACATTCAAATGGTTTCAATATCCATATTTTGCATATTTTCCTCTCAAAGACAAGTATGCATATTCTTTGTGCTTGTTCTTGTACTGACATTTACAAAGTAAAATATCCACATGCTGCCTATCTTATCACAATCAAGAGCAGCATAGCAACTGGACATATGGAACTCTCATGATGGCAGACATTCACCTCATTTCTTTACTTATTAATCATAATAATAGCTATACAAGATTTTCAGGGTAAGAAGTCACAATCAATTTTCTAGCAGTATTCTGAAAGCATAGGCATCAGAATTCAATCAGGTGATTGTGATAACATGGAAACTTTTACCAAGAGAGACACTCTACCATGAGGTGAATGCTCAAAGTTCTTAATCCTAAAGCAATAACAATGAAACTTTAACCAAGCACCAATCATATCACCAAGGAACCTTTTCATGTCAAAGCAGGTTTTAATATCAAAAGGCAAAAATAACCATATCACCATAAATCCTTTTCGTCATTAAATAAACTAATATTCCTTATAGTATGATAACTAAGAAACAAAAGATAAGCACCAACATGTTAGAGACATCAATCAAATGGAACCTTCATTATAACCTAATATGCACAACAAGCATATAATCATTTATCTTAAACTCCAATAAGGGCCCCCAACAGAATAGGACTCCTCACAGATGCGGAACAGAACATGAATAAATTTGCCCTGCGGCTACAGAAATTAACTCGGAACGATAAAGAGAACATAAATCTTATTTGTCCCTACCAAGTAATGTTTTAACAGTGGTCAATGATTTTGAGGTGGAATCTGATAAAAAATATACTTACCAAATCTGAGATAGCAAAACAAAATAACAAAACATTGGCTATGCCTAGGATCTATTTCGAATGTGAGATCTATTAGTTTAAACGGTTTATCTAATAATGAAGAACAATAGAAGTGCTTCAAGGATATAGACCATAAAAGACTCAAATCATATCCACCCAATGCAACTCTACGAAGCAAAACCAATCGGAAGAGAAGACTTGGGTAACCCACTACAAACAAAATCCCTTCATCATAACACGCTAAAATTGAGGATTATCAGCTCTTGTAACAGCTGATATTCATGTTCATCAAAACAAAACCATGAGGGAATATATAATTACACATTAGCATCAACGAACACTAGAATATTAAAAAATAAATTACTTCAACCAAAGTTGAAAGCCCAATTTGAGTTATATAGAGTGAAAATTACACAAACTAGACAGACCCTTAACAAGGATAATCAACGAGATGTGAGGGACTCCTGCAGCCCAACAGCTGATGCAGAAATAACACATAACAATCTCCACCAATTATTTCAACTCATTCATAAAGATGGCACACAAAGTTGCATAACTGATAAAAAGTTTATTTTTTTCTTAAATCTCCTTCACAACCACCAATTAGCCGAGAAACTGTATGCTTCAACAGAACATTAACTTCATGAACCATTTTTATTCAATCGATGTTACATCACCCCTGAGGAAGTGGTTAATTCATCAGATTCCATTCAATGGCTGTCATTATCAATTAATGTTTAACCTGTGTCACAACTTAGATGTCCAATTCATTAGTCCAAACATTATTACATTTCACTGTAAAAGATTACACTTTACAATCATTACCAATATAAAAAGTGCACTCAAAGTATTGATTTTAAATAGGTTTAAGATTAGAACCTGAAAAACTTTGTGCATGGCTTCGATTTGCTTCCTATACCAGTTGTAAAGGACTCCATTTCTGTTGCAGAAAATTATAGTTTTTCCTCAGTTATATTTTCTTGTGTTATTAATTTCCAAACTTTTAAACACATCTTCAAGTGCCATCTACTAACAATAAATTTTATAACTCAAAAAATAAATTTTGAATGAAGGCAGCCTATGTGTAGAGTGTTAAGATCCTCCTGTCATTTAAGCTTAATAAAAGATTCCCCAATGATGAACATCTTAAAAAGCATACACTTATTTAGGACCATGATCTATCCATTGACTCCATAACAATAATAATTTGCAGAAAAATGTCTTGCAAAAGAAAAAATACCCAAAAATATCCAATTTATTATGTCCCGTGGATGGATGTCTGGCGTTTTAACTTTTCTAAGACTACGTAATTTTCAACTGATTAACTCAAAGGTACTATATTTGCATTAAAAAAAAAAGAGTAGCACAATGTACGAAAAACTAGAAGCACTATAAAAGCAACCAAATAAATCATAAATACTCCAGCTAAGGAGGTCCAGTACAAGGATAACAGAAATTGACTGCGTCAAAAGATGTTTAGCATCAATAACATTAATATATATTGGTCCGAAAAAGAGAAATATAAGAACCCTAGATTTGGTTTAGAAAAATCAAATACTGAACATTAAAGCAAAAATGAACAACCTGACTTAGATTTCTTGAAGCCGCCATTGCCATTGAGCCCACCGTCGCCTCTGCCTCTCTTTCTCGCGCCTCCAAACTCCATTTCCAATTTATCTTCTTTAATAAATAGCAAACAATAACAGAGGAGATAGAGAAAGGCGAAGCTCAAATGTCGAGGAATAGATACGAACCTCTAAAAAGAAACTACGAAAAAAGTAAAGGAAAAAAAAAAGAGAAAAAATAAGCAAGACGAAAGATAAAACCCTAGAGTGAGAGCACGTTCGCAGAAAGGCGAACGGGACTGAGAGAGATGAGCGCGGATTTGAAAGAGGATTTAAATGCGGTTAATAATTGTCTCACGGACACTTGAATTTATTTTAGATTCACGCCCGTCGTCACGGTTTAATGGAATCAAGTTGCTTTTACACCGCCTCTTTTTTATGGACCATTGACAATTTCATGACCCGTTGGGCCTCATTATTTGGGCTACGCAGAAATGTGGGCTTCCTAAAGTATTCAAGAACAGAAATGTGTATATATTATATATTTGAAAAATCATTTTTTTTTGGGATTTTTGCACGTCACCCCCCAATTTTTTTCAATTCTCGCACTTTCCCCCCCCCCCTCAGAAACGCCTTAAATGTGACCGTGCTCCCTGATTTTATGAATGTTTGTGCACTTACCCCCCTGAAACGCCTTAAATGTGATCGTGCCCCTTGCTTTTATGTATGTTTGTGCACTTACCCCCCCTCCCCGAAACGTCTTAAATGTGACTGTGCCCCCTGCTTTTATGTATGTTTGTGTACTTACCCCCCCATACCAAATTCCGGCCAGATTTTCCACCGGAACTAAAGCACCTGCAAAACACACAAAATTTAAGAGGGCAAAAGGGTAATATTACCAGCGGTGCGGCAATATTTCATATCCAGTACCAACTCCTAGGTGACTTGATTTTTCGGTGTATGTAATGAAGGGGTCTCCATAAAAAAGGAATAAGAAAGCAACAAGAAATGTTGATATTGATTTCTCTAAATCATGAGTTTTGTGTGAGAGAGAGACGATATGAATTTGTAAAATTGTTCATGATTCACTCAATTTCAGTAAATGGAGGAGAAATTAAGCCTAACTGAGATAAACCCTAATTTCTTTTCTCAATTTCAATTCACGTTTTTAACTGATGTTTAGGTTTTGTGGGAAATAAGGATAATTTTACCCTTTTGCCCTCTTAAATTTTGTATGCTTTACGGGTGCTTTAGTTCCGGTGGAAAATCTGACCGGAATTTGGTATGGGGGGTAAGTGCACAAACATACATAAAAGCAGGGGGCACAGTCACATTTAAGACGTTTCGGGGGGGTAAGTGCACAAATATACATAAAAGCAGGGGGCACAGTCACATTTAAGGCGTTTCAGGGGGGTAAGTGCACAAACATACATAAAATCAGGGGGCACGGTCACATTTAAGGAGTTTCGCGGGGGGGGGGGGGGGGGGGGGGGGAGTGCGAAAATTGAAAAAAAGTGGGGGGTGACGTGCAAAAATCCCTTTTTTTTTTTTTGGACAATTCTCGTAAAATTCATTAGTAAAGAGATGTGGGAGTCATTTGACAATTAACAATTTTTTACGTCCTATTATTATAACTAACACTATTAGTTGTTTAACGCATTAAAGGAAGAGCGTGTAAAGAATTAGATAGTTGAAGGACATTTCACGAAAGAAACATTTTATAGGATGATTTCATGCATGACACTTATAACAGAAAAAAGTGTCTTTAATTTTCCATGGTATATATAATATATATCTTTTATATATATTGCTTTTCACAATCACTATATGGTATACAGAAAATGTTAGGTAATTTTTTGGAATATTTTAATATAATCTTAGTTTAATTACGTTGCACCATTTTCTGGATTATTGTCTTTATATGAACTAAAAGACTTTGAAGTCTAAAGTTGATTTAATAGTCCTCATAATATGAGCATTTGACTAGTGTCATATTAATCTAGCTTGTTAGTTATTTATTCGTAGTAATTTGTTACTTTAATTACAATTTACTTATAAATTTATTATAGTTTACCAGTATATGCAATCAAAATTCTAATGGAATTGTAATTTGCCATTTCCCTAAATAAAAAGGAAGGTTTGTTCGGATTTGTGCACTAATTTGTTGGACGATCAATTGAGCCGACTCTACTCGAAATTTTAAGATTTGATCCGACTAAATTTAATCAAGCTTTAGTCAAATATGAGTGGGGTTGAGTATACCCCTAGCTTTTTAATAAGCTCGGTGAAATTTTGATCCGAACCTAGTTCAATATAAAAGGGGCTTTTAATAAGCTCGGTGAAATTTTGATCCACATTCGAGCTTATTGGGGCTCAATTAGAATACAACCAGACTAAATACTTACGTCTAAATAATTTCATAAGGTGTATTTATAAGACATGGGAAGTCCGAATGAAGTTAAATAATTATTAATTAGCTTTTTACTTCAGTTTGATTTTTACTGAAACTCCACAACAATTGAGTTTTGCATAACAAATAGTAATATAGATATTAATTAAGTAGCCATTTACTTTTTAACTAGGGTCTTTCTACAATAAAATTTTATAGAACATAAATATATATGAAATACTTATTTCAATCACTAAAAAGAAACAATAACAAATTTGAACCACAATTTATGGTCAAAATATTCATTGATGACATATCATCAGACATTTAGAAAAAATAAATATATGCTAAATTACATACTAACCCTTTAATTAATATGTTTAAAAAAAACTCTCTAATCTCTAATTAATTTCAGATCTCTTTTAAAAAAAAATCGAGGGACTTACACTTTTCATACCAAATTTCTATCTACTTTATACATTTCATACAAAAATTTTCTTGGATGAAAAAGGTCACGCGTCAAGCACATGTCTGTTTAAGTCACCATTTTTATCTCTTCGGGGGATATTTGCAATTGGGCAAAAAATACCTAAAAAGGTGAAAATTGGGAGGGGGTAATTGCAATTATTGCCGCAACCAATTCCTCTCTCTTCACCTCCAGCACCACAAGCACCGCCCAACCTTTCCCCACCTGAAACAGATCTTAATATGAGCGAAGTAGTTGGACTTGTAAAAAGTGTTGTGACTAACTTTAAAAATTCGTGTGAGGGAACCATTTATATTTTTCATCGGATAAAAATTAGATAATATTATTTGAGGCGGTAAAATGCTTAATTTGTACATATGGGTGGTAAAGTGTCACAATATGTAACTTTGGGGGATAAGATTTTTGTCAATTTTTTAAAGTGGATTTCATAACTCATATGAAAGTTTTTGTCAATTAAAAAAAAAAAAAAAGGAGGTTTATTGTA
Source organism: Penstemon barbatus (assembly GCA_003313485.2). NCBI lineage: Eukaryota > Viridiplantae > Streptophyta > Magnoliopsida > Lamiales > Plantaginaceae > Penstemon > Penstemon barbatus. The sequence continues at coordinate 12,417,742 of CM064877.1, read as the reverse complement.
AAATTTTAAAGCTACGAGGGGTTATTGATAATCTTTTAAGTTAAGGGGATGTTTTTTAATCCTTTGTTGGGGTAAAATTGTTATTTCAAATTGTGAGGGATATATTTTGGTAATAATAAAAAAAGGTACAATTTTTTTTTTGCTAATAAAAATAACACAATTTTTTTTAGTTAGTCAAGACCGAAGAGGTGTTGTTGAAATTCACTCATTAAAAAGGGTCAATTTGTCTTGAAGAAATAAATTATTTTAACTTAAATCTTAAGGAGACACGTGTCACCAAGATAAATGTTATATCTCATGTGTTCTCCATCCCTCAAAATCTTATTTTAGATGGACCCGAGCAGCCATTTGGTGCTCGCTCTATATCACTTTACAATAGGGTGAATGCAGCTGGGTTTGGACGGGTGTATAAGAAAAAATCAACCAGACCCAATATATGTGGGTTGCCAAAAATTTAAATCGGGCACCCGCATTGTTATGTTCATGAACCGCTCAGTTCGGGTGAGGTGGGTGCGGGCGGGTTGACGGGTTGGTAGGGTGGATTTGCGGGTTGATAAAGTTTATGAGTAATTATATCAATACAAATGTAAAATCAAACATGTATTGTTGCTATTATTAAATCGATTAAAAGAAACATACACATCAATATCACACTTAAAAAGTTAGATATTAACTATTTATCTTTGCAATAATGTTTATTCTTACCAACTTATACGTCGATGATTATAATATAGATATAAATTAGATTAAAAAAATTGATTACCAAATTATGTACAATCTTATGTATACCAAGAACATTAATATAAACAAGAAACTTGATGATCGAGAGTTTATTTTTTGTTCTTAGTCATTTGTTAGTAAATGTGATTTATTTCACACTATTATTAAACACATGAATAAGAACTACATTAAAGATGATGAAGTGCGGGTGGCGGGTTAATCGGTTTTTTAGCCATCAAAATCGACACCCGATCCATACTATGCAGAATTCCAAGTTACCAACCCACGATTGATTATTATAAAAATTAAACCGACGGGCTGCGCACGGATTGGGTTAGCTCCGGCGGGTGGGTCGGGTGTAGCAGGTTTGTGAACACCCCTACTTCACAAATCTATACATCCAAGCATCAAGAGTGATTTGGATTAATTTACAATGAACAGTTTTAGTAATCCAATTGAAGTGATGAGTTATATGTATAATTAATTAGAATATCTTTCTAAGCATACATGTCGTATATAATACTTACGAACACTTTAAGTTTATTTAAATTAAAAAATATACCAACATTGTAATTTACTAAATATTAATAACATTTGATTAAGAAAGCAGTCACGCCCCTTCAAATCTCACTAAAAGAAGGGATCATGAAAGGAAAAAACTCACAAGAAAGGGATCTTGCTTCTATCTTATTCCTAATTAACACCCTAAAATAAAATCCCAAAACTAATGTAGAAACTAAAAAGTTCAAACTCTGTTCAGCCCCAGTTCATTCTCCCCAGTATCCTTCACCTTTGCACTGGTTCCTTCAATAGTACTAAGACATTTATACCACCTAGCACAGGCCAAATAAGCCACAAAGTCGACCGCGGTCAACACCGCAATCAAGAAATAAAACCTATCCATATGCCCTGCATTCAGATTATCCGGAATCCAACCTGGGTTGTTATTCTTCGCGGTGATTCCCATCACCATGTTCACAAGCATGCTGCTAACGAAATTCCCCAACGAAATCGAGGCCATGCAAAGCGAACTCCCAAAGCTCTTTATCCCATCCGGTGCCTGCCCGTTAAAGAACTCTAGCTGCCCGATATACATGAAAACCTCCGACGCCCCAACTAAAACGTACTGAGGTATCTGCCAGAATATACTCATGGAGCTGCCATGTGTACCCGGGACGACCCTTTTAAGTCTTTCAATTTCGGTTAGTCCAGCAGCGATCATGGCCAGCATTCCAATTATAAGTCCGATGCCCATGCGTTGGAGCTCAGTTAGGCCCTTGGGGTTGCCGCTTAGTCGGCTGGCTATGGGGACGAGGATCTGACGGTATATTCCGGTGCAGAGGAGGACGCTGCAGATGTCGAAGGCTGACATGCTGGCGGCCGGGAGGTGGAATTTGCCGATTTTGGCGTTCATTACGTCGCCTTGTTCGACGAAAAGGGAGGCCATTTGGGTGAAGACTACAGAGTATACTATTGTGCAGAGCCAGATGGGGAGCATTCGGATTATGCATTTGGCTTCCTCAACTTGGGTTATGGTGCAGAGACGCCATGGGTTGAATGGGGCTAGACGGTCTTCGACTGTTATAATTGCTGCCTTGTCAAGACACCTGATGTTTCCAAGGGAAATGAAAAATGTTTAGTAAAGCTAGTTTGAGCTCGAGTCGACAAGCTATAAATACAAAAATGTAAGTAAAAATATCAGGTATTCAAGCTCAATTTGTAAGCTTTTCTCGTATAAAGTCAAACTAAGTTCAAACATAATCTCAATCTCGATAGGAGGATCAAACAGAGATTGCACAACATATTAGTTATTCGACTAAACACGATTCTTTTACACCACTACCGTCGAGCAATTTCATGAATCCACCTTCATTGTTTTAGAACTAAATAAATTGCGAAATTGGAATAAAAAAGATTGTTACTCACTACACAAGATTATAAAGTAAAAGCAGAGCTTTGTAATCATCTTACTCGAATTCATCAGTATGACGAATTTTCCGACTTCCTTTGATTGCAGATTCCAATCCTTGAACCTCATACAATTCCTCACCTTCCTTGAGAGTTTCTTTCCATTTCTTGGCTGCAGCCACAAACACTTGCATTACACGAGGTATAGGATTTCCACACGGCTTAACATACCTGTATCCAGGGGAGCCAAGAAGAAACGTAACCAATGCCAACACAGCCGAGGCAGTTGCCACCCAAAACCCGAGTGTCCATTTGCCATTGTCCTCGTAGTACACCAATATTGTGTTTGAAAATAAAGATCCTGTGTTGAGTGCAAAGTAGAAGTAGCAAAAGAAAGTAGCTTTAGAGTTTTTCCGTTTTGGGATTGACTCGTCAAATTGATCGGCTCCAAACGTGGCAATTGTGGGTTGGTGGCCACCGTAGCCAAAAGCCACCAAGTACATGGCCAAGTAAAATATGGCTGAGCTGAATGGAGTAGTGGGAACACAGATTTCTTTTCCGTCACCACAGCCTTTGGGCTTGAGCAAGAAAAGCCAAGATGACAAGGATAGAAGCACCAGGCCCTACAATTTAGCACGCGAAAAATCTGAGATGAATTAAGATATGGGCTTATAGAATGTGCAAAAGAAATATGATATGTTTCTTACCAACACAAAGATGACTTGGAAAATTGCACAAGTGAGATAACGGCCCCAGTAGGAATCACTAAGGAATGCTCCAACAAGTGAGCACAAGTAAACAGTTCCGGTCCATTTGCTAACATTGTTTGCTGCTGAAGCATTGTCTTGTCCAAGAACTCGGGTTAGGAATAAAACCATGTTAACCCCAACGCCAAAGAAGGCTAGAGTTGCAAGCCCTTGATTTGCTGCATTGTAAAAAGTCCTTCAACTTAAGGAGAAGATTATAAAAAGGTACAACTACTTTGGATCAGATTTAATGAGCTAGGAAAGAGAAGTACCTAGCAAAAGAAACGCATAACCCCAGCCTCCCGTGCCATTCTTTTCTATGCAGTGTTTGAGATTTGCGTTTGTATCTTCAACATGAGATTCTTGTACATCGAGTGTTCCCATGCTCTAAAAGATCAGATCATAGCAAAGAAAAAGTTTTAAGTAAAACAATACATCGGAAAGTGTCATAAAAGGATCAAATTACTCGACTAACCTTTGTTGCAGTCCCCATGATCAGGCTTATAAGGAGGTCAATTGCAGTGAATCAAAACTTTCTCTGCAACATTTAACATAAATGGCCTTCGTTAGATATGGATATCATATCCGAACAAAATAACAGGCAACCACTATTAGCTTACAGAAGATAACAAAGATTAATAACAAATGGAAATAGTCAGAAACATTATACATTGTAAGACGAAAGCCACTGTAACAAAAAAAAGAACTTGGACATTTTCAGAGGCAAACCAAGATTTTGAAAGCTGAAACACTATGATATACTGGAAGAAAGAATTATTGTAAAATAAATGAAATAAGTACATGATAAAAGACTTGTATTCCACAAGACATATTACATTATCAATTGATCTATTTTAGTTATCTTACATTGTTGCATGAAACATATTTTACATTTGATATTAGTTCCATACCACATAAAATGGACTAATACACATAATATAGTTACAAGGAAAATCGAAAACACGTTTTAGCTAGTGTTATAGACATATAACAAGGAAAGTCTTTAAAACACTTAGACCACAATCTTTTTCATCAAAACCAAACCAAACCAAACCGACCCAAAATAGGACCAATTAGAATCTAAACCATGTGAGCCCTCGTGGATCCACAATCAAATAACTCCCCAGCTATGAATTAGGAAAATAATTATAAACATGCATTTTAAAAATCTTAATTTAAAAATCTCCTTCTTTAAGTGAAACTCTGAATTAGATCAGTAGATCAGAATAGAATTGATTGCACTAACAAATTACAATCAAAGTAAATTTACAATGAATAAATAACAATTACAACTAATTAAACAAACATACATTTTTGGAGTCTCAGATTTACCACTAGAATAATCCCGACATGGCATAGATGATAATTAAACATACATACATTTATGGCATATATGCATTGAAAAGAAAATGTATATATTAATTGGAGTATAATTAACAGTGAGCAGCTTTAAATTAATTACCTTTTCTTGAACTTGAAGAGAGATTGAACAAGAAGCTTGGTGGTTGCCAGCCCCGCAAAGAAAATTGAAGAGAATGTCGGCCGGAAAATCACTTGACTCGCCGGAAATAATTCAAGGCGAGTAAAACCCTTTGTCATTTATGGTGTAAAACACTTCTTCAAGTAATTATTATGATTTTCTACTATCAGGCGAACCTGACCGATGTCTAAATTAAAAAACCCTTTGAAAATATGTAATTGCAGAGGTGGTGGGAGGAATGATAATTAAAAGATATGAATGAATGCTAATAATATAGATATATGTTGGCGAAGAAATAGTAAGTTTTGAGGTTTACGTAACAGATTACCTATTAAAGCTCCAATTTTTGCTCTGTTTTTATTTTTACCATGTTTTAGTTTTGATCATTTCAATTCAAACGGATCAGGACGTACTCTGTATCTGGATGTTAATTTCTATTTGATCTGCCATTGGATTTAATTAAGAAAGTTAATTTTTATATATTACTACTAATTATGCTAAAGTCGAATTTTATGGTTTTCGTTTTTCAACTACTAATTAATTATAAATAGGGATAGCTATAAGAAAAAGCTGATTTCAGGTGGGAGCTGATAAGGACAAGCCCATATTACTCTGTTAAATTAAAAGAAGGACTTATCAAATGAAACCTTATTTATTACTACTAGAGATAAGATAAGTAAGCTAGTCTTCCTTTTGGACCGTATCAGGCACTGACGCACAGCTTCACTTATATTAAAACTTATATTATATATCTGGAAAAGGGAAGATCAAACTGAACTTTATTTCTCGTCTTTAGCTTTTTATTTAACAAATTTATCACTTTTCGTATTTAACAAATTACCACGACTTAATAAATTATGTCTGCAGATTTAGTGCAATATTAATTTGGTCTCAATTAAAAAATAAAAAATATTAGTGCATATTTGTCATAATTGGAGTATTATTACGAAACTTAAACTCTACTATGAATTAAGATGGGGTGATGCATTGGTTGGAGTGATATCATCAAATTGATAGGATTTAATATCTATATTCTATACGTGTAAGTGTGTGAATGAATGCCAACTACAAAAGCAATCACATGTTTGACACATGTATGTATATGTACGATGATGAGTACTCACTGGCTTCTTGACTGTTGCCAAACTCAAAGGGTCAATTTGGATGAGTTTTGGCTCGGTTTCGTGGGTTTAGGTTTAAAAAATTAGTTTGGGTGGTCTCGGTGAAACCTGTGAGATTTCATTTGGATTGATTTTGGCTCTTGGGTTTTGTGATTTAAATAAGTTGAAACCCCACTTGGATTGAGTTTGAATGTTGGGGTTTAGGGGAAAAAGTAGGAGATAGGTGTCAAATCAATGTCTTTTTTTAGTGAGAATTGGGGAAAAAAGTAGTGGTAGATGTCAAATCAATGTTTTATAGGTTTGAAGAGTTTGAGTGTGAATTTCTGAATAAGTTTTTTATAGTTTTATGGATTTGACGAAAACTCATTTGAAAGAATTTTGGCTCTGTCTTACGAAACCCGCGAGACCGGGCCAAAACCCATCCAAACACAGCTAAAGATTTTTGTATGTTCTTAATTTCACATATTAATTCGAGAACTTCACTGATTTTGAACTCAATTTTGATTTTATTTTTTCCCAATGAAATATTGTACTCCTACGATAATAATTAATGAGTTTTCGAAAACTAATATATAATTTGGATTAAGTTTTGGCTGTTGAGGTGAAAACTAAGTAGTAGATGTCAATTACATAATTAAGAGTTTGAGATATAATATTTTATCAATATAAAAAAGAAAAATATAATATTCTATTGGCTTTTTGGATTTTGAAGAGAACAATAAATGGTATATGTCAGTTCAGTAATTATATAGAGTTGGTTATATACATCGTAATCATTGACAAAGTTAAGTATCATGACCAAGAGATCATTAATTCAACTTTCACTAATATGAATTGCCCTCTAATGTAATATTAATGTTTGGTATTGATTTATTATTTGTGATTCTTTATATTTAAACAATTAATGAAATATTGGTGATGAATGTGTTTTAAAAAATATATACTCCGTAATATTATATTATGTACGTAGTAATTGAAATGATGATCAAATTATATAAATTGAGACATTAGGACAGAGGTTGTGTCTGTCTTACTTGATCAATTTCATAATTTGTACTTTTTTTATATCGTCTTAATTCATACTCTTTTTAAAAAATTCAAACATTTTCTAAAATCAGCCTTTGGAATCAATGGCACTTTGCACTACCGAACCACTCTCACTTTAAGTAAACCCAAAAACTAAAAATGGTCGTTTTCCATTGTGGAAATACCTTAAATATGTAGACTTGCAGCTGCCATTCATCCCCAGTAGCAGGGGCAAATATACCAATTTCCTCCGGATAAAATGTTACATTTATGACCTCTTTAAATCAACTTCACATAAAAATCATGAACTATTAACAAGGACATGTTAGTAAAATTACACATGAAATTATCATAAAGTATTGCCAGCATTATTCCTATTCTCCAATTAGTACTCCAATCATTATGAGTGAATTATATGAAGTTTATAATGTCTTGGACTATATCCTTTCAATAATAAACATCAAAATTTATTCTTGTTAATTAGTAGGTGAAAACATTCATAGACCTCATAATCAGATTGAATTCGAGTTAAATCCGCTCCATCAATAGCCCTATTATGGGCTGAATTAGTTGGGCCTATGAAATTTGTTATCTACCTTGTCCTGGACTGGGCCTATGAATTAAAATGCTAAAGGCCTATTGGAAATACAGTTGTATAGTAAGATGGGCGTAAGAGAAATTAATGAGGAGGGCGGAAATTGGTGAAACGAAGGAAGAGCGAAAAGGCCACAGGCACTCACTCTAATCCTAACTTGCCATGAATGGATTGAATGGGGTGGGCGGATATTAATAGTGAAATCAGTAAAGTAATTCCGGATCTGGGTTTATTTATGGCAACATGGTAGGTTCTATAATCGGTTTTTTTGCAAGTTAACTTCCTGTGATATGTCTAATGGGCAATTTACCTTCCTGTGAAATAAAAATAGGTAATTTAACTCCCTGTGAAATGAATAATGAGTAATTTACCTCCATGTGATATAAAAATAGGCTATTTACCTCTCTGTGAAATGAAATAATGAGCAATTTACCTCCCAATAATATGAATAAATGAGCAATTTAGAGGGAGGCATAGTGCTTCTTTTATAAAAACACAGGGAGACATTTTGCCCTTTTTCTTATCACAAAGAGTTAAATTGCCTATTTAGGATATCACAGAGAGGTATTTTGCCCTTTTATTTATCACAGGGGGTTAAATTACCTATTTAAAATAGCACATGGAGTTAATTTGCTATTCACTCGTTCTATAATACTGTGTACATTATTTACATGTTTTATTTATGTTTGAGATTTATATTTTAAACAAAAACATTGAAAGGTATTTGTTCCTATTCAATACTCCATTTGTTTTAATCTTTTCTAAAACCCATCCACCTTTTCTTTTCTTTTTATATACTTTTTTTTTTTTTTTGATAATTCTTTTTATATACTTATTTAACCATATATATATAAATGACAACATAAGAGACATTAATTAGGAAGGGGTGCGGGCGGGTACTGGTCCCAGTGCCAGTTTAATTGGGTTGGGTCCGACCCAACCTATTCTAATTACTCAATCGATGTCTTCTATGCTATGTATAAACCATTAACACTACCTTCAACTTCAGAGTTGTAATCGGGAAAGCTTTAGTATACTTTACTTTCAACAAAACACCATTACAAGTTGAAGTTGAAGTTGAAGTTGAAGTTGGCATTCTCTTCTCTTCTCTTCTCTATCTCGCTCAGGTTCTCCAACCTCGCACATTGTCATTACAAATGTTCTCTACTTCTCTTTCTCCCCCTATTATTGCTTTATTTTCTGTAATTTAATCCTTGTTCTTGCATTTTGGGTTTAGTATACACAGAATTGACACGGGTTTGTTCACTTGTTCTATTTTTCCTTTTCTTTTTTATTTCCATCTTTTTGTGGCCATAAAATTCTTCTTGTTGTGAATTAGGGGAAATAGAATAAAAAAATTTGCAACTTTGATGAGATGATTGTTGTGAATAAAATGAAAATGCTGGAATTGTATAAGGTTATCTCGTGAAAATCTCTGAAATTTTAGAGGACAGAGAGAAATTTATCTGAAGTTTTGTGTACTTGCATTTGCCCATCGTTTATGACATTTCCTGAATTCAAATAAAAATAACTTTATTAAAGATGAAGGAAGACGACTTTACTGAGTTGGGTTATGTTGGATAAGAATATGATCTGCGTTTAAACTATACAAGAACCACTGCTATGTTTGCAGCATGTCTCGATTCACTTACTTATGAGTTAAGAAGATACAAAATGCTGCATTGCAGAGTTGTAACCTATTATTGCAGAATTAGCTAAAATTTAAGCAACCAAATGATGAATTGGCCAAGTTTCATAGTATGGTGTTTCTCACCTGCATCCTTTTCTCTGTGCTTTCTGAAATGGTATTATTATTCTAACTCTCAATCATTGCACAGATTCTCCTTAAGATTATACACATTGAAAATGGCAGCTACCGCAGCTTCAAGCTTGCAGATTACAGCGTCAAAATCCTCTCTTTTCTCAGTTCAAAAGGTTTTCCGAGCTGGCGTGGCAAATGTTATCGTCAAGTCTCGAGGAGCATCATGGGAAAAATTATCCAGTTCTTGTTATGTATCAGCTGGACAACATTTCATCCGTAACTTCACATCATCTGCTGCAAGATTTAACAAAGTTGTCACAAGGGCCATGTCTGAAGCTGGTGAAAACAAGCCTGCATCAGGATTGCCCATTGATTTGAAAGGTTTAATCACTTATGCCATCTAACTATTACATAGTGCCACAGGATATTATTATTAATTTGACATGTAAATATTATTATTTATAGGTAAAAGGGCCTTTATTACTGGTGTAGCTGATGACAATGGGTATGGTTGGGCTATTGCAAAATCTTTGGCTGCAGCAGGAGCTGAGATTCTAGTTGGCACGTGGGTGCCTGTAAGTAGAATGGCTCAGATTACAAAGCTTACCTTTTTCTTTTTTTTGGTAATTTTATATAGCTGAATTTGAAGTAATTGTTGAATGTCACACAGGCGCTGAACATTTTTGAAACTAGTCTACGCCGTGGGAAGTTTGATGAATCACGCGTGTATGATTCTAAACTTGTATTCTTTTATTTATATTTATATGTAATGTTGCTACATGGCAAAATAACTTGGGATAAGCAGCATTTCTTGACAAAGATTTTAAACTCAGATTGCCTGATGGTTCTTTGATGGAGATCACTAAAGTGTACGCATTAGATGCAGTTTTTGACAAGCCAGAAGATGTTCCCGAAGATGTAATTTTTGGAAATTTGATTTTACTATACATACTATATTCTTAAAAATTTCGTAATATTGCTCTAAAATTCATTTTCCTATCGGGGCTGTACCTGTATGCAGATAAAAACTAATAAGAGATATGCTGGATCTAGTAATTGGACTGTTAAGGTACTTATTCCTGTAAGTTGCCTTCACCTGCGGTGATTGAATGCATTGCACTTTTCTGAAATGCTTTTCGAAACATGTCACAGGAAGTAGCAGAATGTGTAAAGCAGGATTTCGGCAGCATTGACATTCTCGTGCATTCACTTGCTAATGGTCCAGAGGTATTTTGCATAGTATCATGTTCACATACATATTTTCATTTTTAATTAAACCATTAATATAACTAGGTAACCAAACCTCTGTTGGAAACCTCGAGAAAGGGATATCTTGCAGCAATATCTGCATCTAGTTATTCTTACGTTTCGTTACTGCAACGTTTCCTTCCAATTATGAACCCAGGCATGTCTTATTCAAGTATTCTTTTTGTGTCTTTCTGACTTATTAATATACAATTTTTAGTTATCTACTCTTTGTCAAAAACCCCTTTTCCTACAGGTGGTTCTTCAATCTCCTTAACTTATATTGCCTCTGAGAGGATCATACCAGGGTATTTGTGCTTTGTTCTTGTTATGGTTCTTTTTCAAATAAATATTGTATGGAAATAACTCTTGTATTTTTGGATATGAAACAGATACGGAGGTGGTATGAGCTCTGCAAAAGCAGGACTAGAGAGCGATACAAGGGTGATTTTATTAATGATCGCTGAAGTTTCCTTCAGCTTGCTTTTGTCATATTTTCTCCAAGGTGTTAATTTGTTGATTGCTTCAGGTTCTTGCATTTGAAGCTGGAAGGAAACATAAAGTCAGGGTTAACACCATATCTGCTGGTACTTTGTTTTTTCTTCATATTCCTTCTCTTATTAGTATATCTTACAAGTCTTTTCACATCATAACTTCCAAAAGCATTTTCTTTTTGTTCCCTTTTGTTTTGGAGATCTTTGAGTATTTACTTGAAATTTCAGGTCCATTGAGAAGCCGAGCTGCGAAAGCCATTGGATTTATAGATATGATGATTGATTACTCCCTGACGAACGCACCTCTTCAGAAAGAATTAACTTCAGAGGAAGTAGGGAACACTGCAGCCTTCTTGGCATCACCACTGGCGTCTGCCATTACCGGAGCAGTTATATATGTTGACAATGGTCTGAATGCAATGGGAGTTGCAGTTGATAGCCCTGCTTTCGAGAACCTTGACATTCCTAAAGCTACCTAATGGAAATTATGAGATTCATAGTCGGAATAGAGATTTTGTTCTCATAACCAAGAATATTTTGGCCAATGACCCCCTTATATTTACCAAAATCGGCCATTTTTGTAGCTCTTGTAATGTGACAGGAATAAAATTTGTTCGAAGTAGATCCTGTAACTGTTAAAAATGTAGTTACTCTTGCACTGAGAATGGCTATGGATTAAGTTGCTAATAATATGTTAAATAAATTTGTAAAGTGCAGAAGAACAAATGGATGTCATGCCCAGACTCATGAAACTAAGTGGGGCTGAGAGTTTTGACCATAATCAAAATATATCCAAAGGGGCATGCAGTAACACTTTTTGTCTTAGGAAATACTGAAGATAGCATATGGAATAACTATAAACATAAAAAAATTTCTCCAGAATCCCACAAATCTCTCCAATATTAATTTGTAATGTCAACCAGTGTAACATTGTACCCATGGACCAAAATGCTGGGACTTTTGAAAATCAATTACATATTTTTTGTTTAATGATATCCTAGAACTGGCAACACAGCTATAAATATTGTTTGACAACCCAAAAGTTATGCCAGAATTTGCTTAACAAAAACCTTCATAGTTTCTTGATTTTTTCATGCATGCACATGCCTTCAAAGGTACATTGTTTTTGTTTGGAACACAGTCGCGTGTGGCATGAGAGACGGTGGTTTACCCAGCGACGCATGCCTGTGAGGCATCAGTTCTTCGCCTTCAGCCACAAGATTCTTCATAAGCTGCAAATAAAGAACCATGAATCAATTTTTGAAAATATATAAACTAACGACTTCAATTCAAAGAATTAAGCTGTTTGGGCCTTTGTATTAACAAGTAACACGCGAGCTCAAATACAAACTGTAAGTACAATTTGTTCATAAGCAAACTACCTCCCAATCACCATAGTCAAATCTGAAGATGAAGTGGTGGTTTTTGGCTACACCAGTCTCAAAATCTTTAGCACTTGGACCATTACGAAGTGCTGGAGTAGAAAAGCATCAAAACTATTGATTTATAAAGGAATAGCAGCACAAAGATATAAATACAGATCATGAACATGAGATATGTAGCAAGAGTTATTACCCTCAACAATGTGAGAGCCATTTTCATCTACATTTATAGCAACTCTCCCATCTTTTACCAAGAACGACAATGCAAACAAATTCTCAACTGTCTGAGCAAAAGAATATTGGTTTAAAATCAGACTCTCAAGTTTAACATTAACTCCATCCTTTTTCTTCTTCTTTAATATCTCAAACATTGAGTAGATATTTATGTCGGTGTCCGTAACCCTCTCAGAAATTTTTTTGAGCTGTGTAGAAAAAAGTAGATTGTAAATAAGGATCAATGAAAAAAACTGAATTAAGTATTAGAAACGCAATAGGTTTTTCATTTCTACCTCTTCGGGTTGAGTACTTGGAGTTGGCTTTAACCGTTTTCCACGAGTAACTAACTTCCGTGGCTTAAGGGCAATTTCCATAGGGCCAGTCCTTCATAAACAAAAAAGCAAACAGATAAGAGAACACTAGCACATTGATACACAATTCGACAGTCCATTAGCAGTGTTAGGTCATAAATGATGATGTTCAGTGCATCGAGAAAGCTTAAGTTGTTAGAAAGGAGAGACATTTAGTATGAATTACTTAACACGTTCCCCTTATATGTAGACGGTGTAAACTTTCCTCAAGCCTAGCACGTACTCCCTCCGTCCCATATTTTTTGCTCCCTTTAGGTTTGGCACGGAGTTTTAGACAATTTATTGAAAAAGTAAACTTTTATAATTTTTTGAGAGAGAAATTATATTTTGGGACATCCCAAAAAGGAAATAAGAGCAAAAACAATGGGACAAAGGGAGTATAATTTTGAAACAGATGGGTGATATATACGAATTATGGACCCCACTTTTGGGTGTGGTGTAGATACCATACTAAATATTCAACTCATCTAAAAGTTTGAGTTATTAGAAAGAAAGACATATAATGTTTATTACTTCACTTAACAAGCAGATTAGAACAAAATACAAAAAAAAAAAAAAAAAAATTGTAAGAAAACACTTGCATTGTCTTGCATCCTGATACATTCATGAAAATAGGCGAGACAAGGGATCCAATAAGTTGCCATGAAATTTTTTGTTCATCTGAAAGTCCCATTATACTCTTTTGTTTCCCAAATTGTGTTGTTAAAGAAGACAAGAATTCGGCTGGGGTTACATCTCCAGCAGCAAGTGTTTTAACAGAGGTAAGCAGAGTGCTAATCAAACATCCAAAAGCTTCTGCATCTGCAACTTGATCTCTTGGCTTTATCACTGGAATTTCAAGTATGTATTTATACATCAATTTAATCAAAAAGTTGAAATACAAAGAAAGTAGAAATTAATATGCACAATAAGTATGTATTTATACATCAATTAAATCAAAAAGTTGAAACACAAAGAAAGTAGAATTTAATATGCACAATATTTTTTACCATGTTTATGTAAATTTTCGACTTCGTTCATAATGGCTGTAAACTTATGTGAACCCCCTGTTGCTATTTCATCCTTGTACTCTGCTTTCAAGAAAAAAAAATAGATTTTATATATTATCTGCTTCGAAAAAGAGAACGAAAAAAAAAACAAGAAAACAGATGATAGTTGAAGAAATAGAAAAAAATGTTGAGCACCATTTATGTGGTTTTCTATTTGACGGTAACGTGTGCGAACTTTTGGGTACATGGGTACGGGTTCCTTCTCCACCGCTGTGGTGGAATCGGCGTCGGAAACCACCATTGCAAAAGCTCTGAGTCTTTTTCACCTTTTGTACTGTGACAGCAGATGACGGAAGTTCAGAACTATTTTTTTTTTAATTCTTTTTTAAAATACGGAAACACTTATTAGGGAAGACTCCCTCCCTGCACGAGTTCTTAAAAAAAAAGAAAAGAAAAATCCCTGCACGTTAAAATTGGTTCTTGTTCAGGGCAAACATGAAATCAGTCCATCGAACTATAACAACATCAAAATAATGAAATAAGGTCTGCACACTTATATCGGGAGAGAAATTGTATTGTAATTATAATAGTGAATTGAGTTCTTTCTGTTCGGAAATAGGGCGACCTATTTATAGGTACATACAGGGGTATATTAGTCTTTTCAGGAAAGACGTTACAAGTAATAAATACAAAGACGTTACAGACGTTACAAGAGTTTATGATAAAGACGTTACAAATCTCTTATTTATGCAACTTAGTGTAATCTCTTAATTGCCCACGGGTACAAAATTTGGACTCGCATAATTATTCCCGAACCTGGGGGGGGCAATATGATGTGTCCAAATTTTGTACCCGAGGGCAATTAAGAGATATTGCCCCCCAGTTTCGGGAATTTCAGCCACAAGTATAACTTGATTCACGCTGTTTTTTTACTTTGATAGTATTCTATCGTCGTTGTCGTTGTTGTCTCCTTCTTTCTTTATTTTTTTTTGTTTGATGCCGAAAGACGACCGGACTATCCCTTTTTCTATTTAACTTAATAAATAAACAATGTTTAAAAAGAGAAAAGAAAAAGGGACCACATCCTATCAGGGGATGCCACCCCTGACTTAAAATGGGGCGCGTGAAATCACGCGTCCCCTTTTTTCTCCATCCAGCCCGTTATCGTCTCGTTCCTCAGCCCGTCCCGGCCCCTCCTCTGCTGGAGACGGCTCCAGCCGTCCACCCCGCCCCCACCCCCAGCCCGGCCATCTCCATTGGAGATGGCCTAAAAAGTGGGGATTAGTAAATCCTTGAATATTTAACGTGTTCAGCGAGCCCAAAGCTTAGCCGGTTAGGGGTCCTACATTTCTTGTAGTTTTGTTACCACCTTACAAAGAATTTGAATTTATTTTCTTATCTTATTTTTGTTCAATGTTTCATTTTGATTTATTTTTAGGACAAAATTGTTTGATATGTATGTATGAAAATCATTCAAATCTCTTCTAAATGCACATCATGTGACCACAAGGGGAGATCACGTGCTTACTCTTAAGGATAGCACCGAATTTCAATATTTATAACATCGTGTATTTGTAATTAGAACACGCAAAAAGATGTGTATATAATGTCATATATAAAATAGGAGTAGCATTTTTTCTGAAATAGATGAAAATTTGGAATGTAAAATTGATATAATAAGTATATACTTATGTTAGTTATAAGAATAATATATAAATAGTAATTTATATAGTTTAAATTACTACTTTAAATTATTGAACAAAAGTAAATAACTTAATATAATGCTTTATATATTTATCTTTCTTGATTTTGTTAATATTTTTCTTTGAAGTAATAAAAGAAATAATGCTTACTTCAGGGGCTTGACTCGATCAATTCTGATAGCATTTCTAGGTTGCTCCTAGCTTGGCTATTAGGTAGACAAAATTCCATTTTTATCCTTTAATGTTGCCTCATTTTGAAATTCGTCCTTTAATGTGAAATCTTCCTTTTTACGTCCTTTATATTTACATTATTGTTAATTTTAGTTCTTTTTTTCGGAATATTTTAGTTTGGTCATGTCCATCGCGTGGCACTTAAAATTGAAAATTCTCAGATTTTGAAAGCAAAATTCACATGTGATATGCATGCCACAAGGCTAATGGTCATTTTTTGGGGGGAAAAACATAAGAATTTCCCTCCAAAACCTGTCATCTCTATATAATGTTCTTCACATCATGATCAAAAAACTTTTATTTTGGTTATGTGCACATGTTTAATTATTTTGATTAAATTCTATTTTACAAAATTCTTATCCTGAAATTTTCTGGTTATTGCAATAAAACCCCCAATATCTTTACAAATTCACATCCCGAAATTTTCTACATATTGCAATAAAATCCCCAAAAATTTTCAATGGTTGCACTAAACTTCTAAAATGACGCTTTTGTCCTTTAGAAACCATTAAAATTTGAACAAAGCGTCATTTTAAGAAGTTTAGTGCAACACACTTTGTGATCCTTTAAGGTATTGCAATCGTGTTTTGTGAGGTAAAACACATTTTGTTCATTTTTCAATGGATTCTAACAGATAAAAGCGTCATGTCAGAACTTTAGAGCAATGATTAATTTTTTTAGGGGGTTTATTGCAATAAATAGAAAATTCGGGGATGTGAATTGAAATATGAGTTTGTAAATTTTTTGGGCATTTTATTGCAATAATTAAAAGATTTTGTGAATTTGTAAAGTAAAATTTAGTCAAAATCAAACATGTGCACATAACCAATATAAATGTTTTTTTAAATCATGGTGTGAAAAACTTTCTATATAAATGACAGGTTTTGGTGGAAAATTCTTATGTTTATTCCCCAAAAAAAAAAAAAAAAAAAAACCACCAGCCTTGGCCCTTGGTCACATGTATCTCACATGCCAATTTTGACTCCAAACTCTTAAAAATCTCAAATTTAAGTGTCATGTTGGGCAAAAATTTTTGGCGAAACTAAAAATTCCGAAAAAAAAGACTAAAATTGACGTTGATTTAAACATAAAGGATGTAAAGTTAAGGGTTGGCGCATTAAAAGACGAATGTCATATTAGAGAACCAAAAACGAAATTTGTCCCTACTAGGTAAGTCTTCAGATTACTAAGTCTTTGTTTGTCTCGCTTTTGGTGAAGTAGTTTAGTTCTCTCACAAAAGCCAAATAAACAACATAAAATAATTTCATAAATAAATCTATTATCTCTCAAGATTTTAAACTATTGTCTAATAAACAAACAATAATTTTCTTACCTCTAACAAACTTACGAAAATACTACTTTGATTTAACATAAAATAATTTCTCCCCTACACTATTTATCTTCTTTCAATCTCTGAAAAATCTTACCCCTATTTTTTTTTTCATAAACAACTATCACAAAATCCAAACAAACAACATTACAAAAATCAAAATTATTTTTCGAACATGCATTCTCTCCCAAACAACTCTCACATATATCAGACAAATAGGCCATAATAGGTCCATTCGGATCTAGATGGGATTCCCATCACTTTATCTTTTTAATTACTATTTTTCTAGGGTAAATTACGAATATTCCCCTCAGGTAAGGTCTAATTACAAAAATCACCCTCACGTATTGAGTATTACAAAAATCCCCTTAGGTGTGTCACCTTCTTACAATTAACCCCTTGCCTCTAAAATGTTCCATTTTGCCCTTGAGTGTTATTTATATTGTTTGTAATGTCTCATAAATGTTAAAACTTGGATGTTAATTATTATATCTTATAAATTAGAAAAAAGATAATTATATATTTACTACCAAAATAATTGATAAAATTTATAATTGCCCATAAGTTTTAATAAATATTGCAATAAAATATTTATATATTCATTAGCAATTTAAATTGTAAAATATTAAATTAAATAGAATTTTAATAATATATTTTATAAATATGAACAAATTGTTTACATATAAGTTGAATGAATTCAATTTATAAATTAGTATATTTTAATAAACTTATATTCTTTTATAAATAAGATGTTTTAAATTATTAAAGTTTATATTGTATTATTTATTGAAATTTATGGACAATTATAAATTATATCAATTATTTTGGTGGTAAATATATGATTATTATTTTTATAATTTACAAGATATAACAATTAATACCCAAATTTTAAAATTTATAACATATTATAAACATTACAAATAACTTTCAAGGGTAAAATTGAAACATTTTAGGAGCAAGGGGTTAATTGTAAGAATGTGACGAACATGAGGGTGATTTTTGTAATACCCAATACGTGAGGGGAATTTTTGTAATTAGACCATACCTGAGGGGGTATTCGTAATTTACCCATTTTTCTATTCGGATTGGAAACAAAAAATAATACTAGTACATTGACTAGAGCTTTTCCAACTTAAAATGGGGTAATAGTTAATGTTAACCTAAAATCAACTTTAAATTTTAGGCTATATCTCCGTTTTAATTTATATTTTCTCCCCCGTAGTTTCGTGAGTATTTTACTCCCCATATAAAAGAATTATCCCCTTTCTTTTTTGGGGCTTCTAAAAGCAGTTCACCTCGTGGAAAACTGCTGACAGTTTTCCACAAAAATGAACTGTTTTATTTTTTTAATAATAAAATTGTCACCTGCTGACCAGGTTGAATATAGCAGGTCATAATTGTTGAACTTACACATTTGCCCCTCCTTGTTAATAATATATATTAATAACATAAAATGGTTTTTAGTTAATTCCCCTACCGCCATGAACCAAAATAACATAATACTCTAATTGCTGCACGGAAAAGAACAGAAACACTTCTACAGGACTTATAATTGTCCTTCTTAACATATAATTGTCCAGCTGAAAAATGAAAAATGAAAACCATATAAAAAATTTCTCTGGCGTTTACTCAATTAAAAATATGAAAGTATACCCTCACGTAGAGATGCAATTAAAAGAATATAAAATTGTCTCTACGAAATTGCAATTAAAAATCATATAAAATCTTTTGACAATTAAAATTCTTCACGTAGAGACAATTGCTGCTCAATTACTCTTCTCTAGGGCATGGGTAGAGTGTTTCCGAAGTTAATTTCGCATTACATACACTAATTGAGCAGGAATTTAATTCGGGCCGTGAAGAACTTGAACAGGCCGTGAGATTTCTGTTCGATTTTGATTGGAAAACACTCCTGGAGTGTTTAATTGATGTTTGCCGTGTTCATTTAAGTGATTCAGAGGTTCGGGCCCTCAAGAACTTAAACGGACCGTGAATTCCATTCAAAATTGGATCGGATTTCTTGAGGAATCTTCTTCTTTTTGTTCGGAGGTTTGATTACAGCCTATTTCCTACGCAATTAACAGCAGCTCTTGTTGAATTTTGCAAATTGGGCTTCAAATCAGATTTCGGGTTCTTCGATTCTAGCAGTTTTTTGAGTGTTTTTGTTCTTGATTCTTGTTCTACGTACCTTGCTTGTTTTGGTTCGTAGTGTTTAATTTCAGGTGTTTTTTGCTTAAATTTTATGATTGATTAATTGGTAGACTCCTCTATTTTAAGAAAAAGGGAAGAAGAAGAAGAATGTCATTGAAGTAATTTCTCATGTTGGTGTAGTATATATATTGGGCAGGTTACAAGTTACTTGTTTACCACATGGCAACAAGTGAATGGTGAACTGTGGGCAGTTTAGCCAAGACTGAACTGCCCATAGCAATCCC
This sequence comes from Penstemon barbatus, assembly GCA_003313485.2. Classification (NCBI taxonomy): domain Eukaryota; kingdom Viridiplantae; phylum Streptophyta; class Magnoliopsida; order Lamiales; family Plantaginaceae; genus Penstemon; species Penstemon barbatus. The sequence continues at coordinate 12,397,988 of CM064877.1, read as the reverse complement.
GTTCTTTTTTCCCCTACCGCATATTTTTCTTTTTCTTTTTTTTAAATCCATTTTATTTTTATCTGGTTTATTATATATTTAACCCTTGAGAATTTCTAATTAATACTTTCAATAGGTTCTGAAATTAATTTAGTTTTTTTTTTTATTTCCATATATTCGACTCAAATTCATTGATAAAGTTACATTTAAATTTGATTCATGTACATATCAAACAAAATTTGAATGATAATTTTCGTGTATGACATTTTGAAGCTTAATCCAAGTTTTACCCAATAATAAATAAAATAACAAATACATTTAAAAAATAAAAATATCAAGATACCTGAATTCGAGTTGATCAAAGCTCGTTTGAGTTAGTTCAATTGAAAATCAATACTTAAATCAAACTTCATCAATATTGTTAATTTCTTGACTCTTTAATACCCCTATCCCTATATGGTACAAATTGACAAATCAATCGATCTTGAAAAATAAATTATGGTAAATTAATTAATAAGACATGTAATATATGTAATTCAATAGTATCGCATTGCATTAAATTGATGTATACCATACACGCGCGCAAACACACACACTACGAACTAATTATGTGGCATTAATTTGAGAGATTTAGAAAAGATGAATGCAAGTTAGTCAATTTGTAAGGAAAGAATAAGAAGAGGAGAACATTATCAATTTCATTCTTTACTCATATAATAAAGAAAGAAAATAAGAACAAATTAGTTAAAATTAGAAAGAAAAAAAAAATCTATCAAAGTTTATGTTATCTTGTATAGTAAATTGCATTGAAAGGTACTAAGGTAGTAGTATAGTATTGGTAAACCAAAACCATAGGAAAATCCCACTTTGACCCTATCATTTGAAAAATCACACTTACCTACCTCGTCTTTCTTATTAGTCGCAAATTGCCACCTGAAGTTGCAAAAATGATATATTCAGAGTAATGTATTAGTGACATATTAATTTAATTATAAGCGGCTATAATTACGCTCAAGCAGCTTCAAAACCCGATGTACAAATCAGTCATCTTTAAAATTCACAATAAGACTTATAATTATTAGGAGGGAGGCAGCAGGGTGTCTTATAAACTAAATTACATTATAATGTTCATGTCGGAAAATTCTTAATTAGACCAGGTCTAGGAGATATCTCCTAGACCATGTGGTTGAAAAAACACCACATCATTAATTGTGATGATGTGGTGCTCTCATAATGATGATGTGGTATATTTTTCAACCACAAGGTCTAGGAAAATCTCCTATAACAGGTCTAAGTAAGAATGTTCCGTTCATGTCAATTATACACAATTTCCGAAACTAATCTGTGACTGATATGAAATGTGAGGTAGGTAACTGTATGTGGTTTTTTAATGGATAGGAGGAAAAATAAGAAAAAGAAAAAAAAAAAAACTATAAAGGATAAAGGAGAAAGTGAGATTTTCTCAAAACAATACTGGTTGGTAAATGGCCTGTTTGGGTTTTCACAATTTTTTCTTTGAGAACCACGATTTTCTTTTTTCACAATATTAAACGAAAGTTTCTAAAAAAAATGAAAAAAGGAATATCATCTAGCTAGTTTAAAACAAAAAAGAAAAAAAATAAAAAAGATTTGAAAAGAAGTAATTAATCAGAATTATGGGAAGAAAAATTGAAAATTGAAGGCCGTCAAAACAAGTGTATAAAAACTTGGAAAATGTTTTCCCAGATTTCGTCACTTTCTCACACCTCCTCTTCTCTCACCGCCACTGCCGCCCTCTCCCTCCGTCCCTATATCCCCATCCCCAAATTTCGATTTTGCCCTTTCAACCCTTTCAAATCACAAAAACGCCACTCCTCTTCCGTACTCTCGATGGACGGCACTTCGTCACCATCCGCTGCCGCCTCCATTGAATCCATTTCCGATGATTTAAAGATTCAATCTTTGGAGAAAAACAACGTTAATGATTTTACTCAAAATACTCTCAGTAGTGATAATAATAACAATAACAGTATTAGTCAAAATAGGGTTAAGTTGAAGCTGGAAGAACTGAAGTGGGACAACTCATTTGTACGTGAGCTGCCCGGTGATCCCAGAACCGACTTAATTCCGCGAGAGGTTTCTATTTTTTATTTGATAATGTCTTTTTTTATTTTGTTTTTTCTAATTGTATTATTCACTCTGAATTTTAGGTTGAATTGGTTCTTTTAATTAACCTGTTGCATACTTACATTATTATATGAAGCTGAATTCATTTATTTTAAGAAAGTTGAGCAATTTATTTGACATGTTATGAGAGGTTATTGATATCGACTTTTGGTCATTGGTATAAAGGAAAAGGTGCCTTATTAAGCTGAGAATAATTAACCATATCTTGATTAGAGATGTCAGTCGATACTAGGCTTTCCGGTATCCCAATGTTTTAAAATTGTAGTTCTATATGTTTTGCAATTGTATAATTCTTGATTTTAACCCTTTATCCGTTATTATATTATTTTGCCCGTATATATACCTAATGGATACATTTGGTTGTTATTATATTTTATCCTTTTACATTTTGTGCAGGTATTGCATTCTTGCTATACAAAAGTATCTCCATCTGTCGAGGTGGATAATCCTCAACTTGTTGCATGGTCAGGCTCAGTTGCAGAGTTACTTGATTTGGATCCTAAAGAGTATAGCTGTTTCTAAATTTGATTTCATTAATTATGTTATTATTTTCACGGGAGTTATGTTTTTAGGATGATAGACCCAATATTTTCATAATCTCAGATTCGAAAGGCCGGATTTTCCACATCTGTTTACCGGGGCATCACTTTTAGTAGGAACGTGAGTGTAATTTCCTTTAAATTCTGTTTCTTGTTGCTTTGAACCAGCTGTGATCATTAATTCTTTCATAAATTTTTAGTGCGCCTTATGCTCAGTGCTATGGGGGACATCAGTTTGGAATGTGGGCTGGCCAGTTAGGTGATGGTCGGGCAATTACTCTAGGGGAAGTTCTTAATTCAAAGTCTCAGAGGTGGGAATTGCAGCTCAAGGGTGCTGGGAAGACCCCATACAGTCGGTTTGCTGATGGTCTCGCAGTCTTACGTAGTAGTATCCGTGAATTCCTCTGCAGTGAGGCAATGCACAGTCTAGGAATCCCAACCACACGTGCGCTATGTCTAGTGACAACTGGAAAATACGTCACGAGAGACATGTTCTATGAGTATGTTGAAGCCTACTTTAAATGCACTCATCAATTTGACACTATCTTTCAAGTTAATAGTTTGTTGAGCATATATGTTAATAATATGCTGTCGGGGTCTCATTTACCAGTTGGGACTTGTGATATTGAAACACATTTCTTCAAACAAATGTTTACTATTTTGTTGCTTTAACTAACTTCTCTATGTAAAAGCCTTAGTGCAAAACTAAAATTTGCAAAACTGGGAGGATCTACGTGTACAAATGTGTTTTGTCATGTATAAGTTGAAAATGATAGTACAAAATGGACAATTGGAACATATTTTTGACTCTTTGGTCATCTTGTCAATAAACTTGACTTTGACTGCACTGTGATTTGGTGTAATTTGGTGTGTGCTTAGATCTATTTGGATCAACTGTTAGAATTAACATTGACATCTATGAGTTAATTTGAATGCAGTGGCAATCCAAAGGATGAGCCTGGTGCAATTGTGTGCAGAGTTGCTCCATCCTTTCTTCGATTTGGCTCATACCAAATCCATGCTTCAAGAGGGAAGGATGATCTTGTTCTTGTTCGCACTTTAGCTGACTATGCCATCAAGCATCACTTTCCCCATTTAGAGAACCTTAGCAGAAGTGACAGTTTATCTTTCAGCACTGGTGAAGGAGATGATTCATTTGTTGATTTGACTTCAAACAAATATGCAGGTACATGGTTTATCTACAGAATCATTAAGCTCATATCATACAACGTTGGAATTCTTCCTTAGAAATTCTTTATGCAGTTATTGTCTAACTGGAGGTATTAGTTTATTGATAGTGCAATCAAAGTGTTCTTATTATAGAGATGAGCGCTGTGATTCTTAAATTCAACTTGGCATTTAAGCTGACGTCTTATCCAGGCAACACAGTTCCAGTTTGCAATGATAATACATGTCATTTTCACTTCGCATTTATTTCTTGCATTGAAATGGCAGAACAATTTGGAATCTTTACTTGAATTGGTTTCTTGGGCCCATATCACTTGTGCTTTTGGCTGTTTCCTCCTCTCTTTCAGTTAAACTTCCTTTCTTATTGACTGAGCTTGTTTTTATCTCACGTTTCTGCTTTTGAGTACATTTCTGGAGACTTGTTTACCTTATTAATTGGTTGTATTATGGATGCACTTGCAATAAATACCAGCTTGGGCGGTGGAAATTGCCGAGCGTACAGCTTCCTTAGTTGCAAAATGGCAGGGAGTCGGTTTCACCCATGGAGTGCTAAACACTGATAACATGAGTGTTTTAGGACTTACAATCGATTATGGCCCGTTTGGTTTCTTAGACGCTTTCGATCCCAGTTTCACACCAAATACTACCGATCTTCCGGGCAGAAGATACTGTTTTGCAAATCAACCCGATATTGGCTTATGGAATATTGCTCAATTTGCCACATCTCTTTCTGCTGCCCATTTGATAAACGAAAAGGAGGTAGATTATGCCATGGAAAGGTATATTCTTAATAATTGGCTCATTCTTTTTAGAACTTAAATAGCTCAAAGATCCTCAGACTCATGTTCTTCTTGACTTGTTAGATATGGGACAAAGTTTATGGACGAGTATCAAGCTATAATGACCAAAAAAATTGGTCTACCAAAGTACAACAAGCAGTTGATTAGTGAGCTACTTAAGAACATGGCTGTTGATAAAGTTGACTACACAAATTTCTTTCGGTTACTCTCAAAAATAAAAACTGATCCCACTATTCCAGAAGATGAATTATTGTTTCCTCTGAAAGCTGCTCTTTTGGATATTGGTAAAGAGCGCAAAGATGCATGGACTAGCTGGGTTAAAGCCTACTTACAAGAGGTATCTTTCTCTCTCTCTTTTGGATATTGGTAAAGACTAAAGAGTGCAAAGCTATATATATATATATATATATATATATATATATATATATATATATATATATATTTTTTTTTTTTTTTTTTTTTTGCGATCAATAATTTTGACAGAGCCCACATTTTATTTTTCCTACTACAGCTTTCTGGCAGTGGAATTTCAGATGAGGAGAGGAAAACATCAATGGATTCAGTTAATCCAAAGTATATCCTTAGAAACTATTTATGTCAAAGTGCTATTGATGCTGCAGAAAGCGGTGATTTTGAAGAGGTTCGTAGGCTGCTAAAGGTTATGGAAAGGCCATATGATGAGCAACCGGGAATGGAAAAATATGCACGCTTGCCCCCTGCCTGGGCTTATCGTCCAGGGGTTTGCATGCTTTCTTGTTCTTCTTGATTTCATTCGTCAATCTACTGAGTAAACTTGAGAGAGGAGCTTATATGTACATTAAGAGCTAGTTTGATGTTGTTTTTGGTTTGTAATAACCTGTAAAAGCTGTAGCCCTTCATATTTTGAAATTCTTTATTTGCTCTCATTTCAGGGGAAGAGTATAAAAGTTAAACTGTACTGTGTAATATTCGATATAGAGACTTGAAGCAGTTTGTTGCTGGATTGGTTTCAATATTTGCATAAATAATATTTAGATAGAGGGATAGAATTTTATTTTTGACTTTTGACGGAATGATAATATTACCCCTATGTATTAGTATTTTTTAAAATTTATTTATTCCTTTTGAAAACCCAAGTATATATTATTTGGGTTGAATGTGGTAATTAAAATCAAACGTAATGGGAATTTGGGATTTAGAATAACACATGGATTTTTTGAGATTTAGATAAAATATAGGGGTTGTTTTTGTCTTTCGCTCATACAATTAAGTGTTAGGAGTAAAATTATCATATCAAAAGAAAAATGTGAATAAATACTTGTAATTTTGGAGTTTGAATTACACTTTTTTTTTTGGGATGTATTTTGCGTTTATTTGAGAGCACATAAGAGTTAAAATAATCTTAATTTTTTTTGGGAGTTATACAAAATATGGGAGTTGTTTTTGTCCTTCGCTCTAATTAGATATTGGTATGATTCTCATGACTCTTTAATTCCGTGTGTCTTGTATACATTTTTTTTTCTTTTCTAATGAACATAGGGGGGACATTGACATTTTGCACTTAAGGAGGAGGTGAAATTGGAACTTTACACCCTCTAAATCTTTAATTTCATATTAATGTGGTACTTGACACACTCTCAATTTTTAATTGGATTTTTCATAGGAAACAATTTCACCCTAGACTCAAGGACAAAATAGTAATTGGAAAAAGGATAGAAACGCATATAAGAAATATAAGGGTTCGTGTTGGGGGCATTGAGACACACTGTCGCTTGGTGAGTCCAAGCGACTTGACGACAATTCCAGTGTATTTTTTTTTGTTTTTGTTTTATTTTTGAAGTTCCGACGTACTTAATTTATTGACTTTTTATTTATGTTTTGTAGTGTCGATCTTATCGATACACGGATGAGTTGCCGGAGTTTCTTTGCATGATGTATTTGTACCCAACATAAATTCTCCAAATTTTGGCCAAGCACCCGATCTGGAAGCCATAGAGGAAGTGGTTTTTTTCGAAAGATCTCCGTATGATTACGTAAACGCCAACAGAAAGGGGCCTACTCGAGCCACCACAAATATTTTATCTTGATTTTGTACATTTATTATATAATTGTAACAATTGTTGGTTTTAATTAGACTATTTATTTTTTAAAATTCTTATTTTTAGTTTGAGATTCATATTACATTTTGGGATTTACGGAAGAGCTAATGTTGTGATAATGGTTGGTTCTACGTTTGGATTCCAGAATACCAAAAACATCAAATTTTCCTAATTTTGATTTACGGAAGAGTTAATGTTACTATAAGTGTTGGTTCTCTGTTTGGATTCCCGAATGACCAAAATCAATTAGTTTCACTAATTTTGATTTACAGAAGAGTTAATGTTTTTATAAGTATTGATTCTCCGTTTGGATTCCCAAATGACCAAAATCATCAAAGTTTCCTAATTTTGATTTACGAAAGAGTTAATGATACTATAAGTGTTGGTTCTTTGTTTGGATCCCCGAATTACCAAAATCAACAAGTTTCACTAAATTTGATTTACGAAGAGTTAATGTTGTTACAAGTGTTGGTTCTCCGTTTGGATTTTCGAATGACCAAAATCAGTAAGTTTCACTAATTTTGATTTACGGAAGTGTTAATGTTACTATAAATGTTTGTTCTCCGTTTGGATTCCCGAATGATCAAAATCAATAAATTTCATTAATTTTGATTGACTGAAACTATAAGTGTTGGTTCTCCTTTTGAATCTCCCTATTGAGTAAAATCCACAAATTCCAGAAATTATCTCTTGTCATTTGGAGTATCCAAGTGACAAGAAACGTGTACTTTCCGGGACTCTGGCTAGCACCCGTCAGCTGGTTGAGGCCCTGACACGCACCCATCTCTTGTCTCTTGTATACTCTAAGTGACAAGAGACAATTACATAAACCTTTTTTTTTTTTTTCCGCTAAAAGTGACTAGAGAAGAAGAACATTCAAATGACTCAAGTGACAAGAGACGAAGAGTTCAAAAACTCAAAACTTAACTGTCAGTTTTAAGAACTTATTAAGGTTTGATTTTGAGTTTGTAAATTTAGTGAGGTTGGTTATTGGGGTTTTTTTTTTTTTATGTTATTGAATTTATTGAGGTTTGATTTGAGTTTTCAAATTTAGTGGGGTTTTTATTTTATGTTTTTGAATTTAGTGGGTTTTGATTTTACATTTTCTATTGATTTTTTTTTTTTTTGGTTGTGCATTTTCTATTAAATTGAGTTGAATGAAGATACTCATTTTTTGTCACAATGAAAGAGTGGGTTTGATTTTTGAGTTTTGTATTTAGTAAGGTTTGATTAGTGGGTTTTATTTTATGTTTTTAAATTTATTGGGGTTTAATTTTGAGTTTTTGAATTTAGTGGGGTTTTGATTAGTGGGGGTTTATTTTAAATTTTCGAATTATATGGGATATAATTAGTGGGGTTTGATTTTGTAATTTTAAATTTTGTGGGGTTTAATTTTAAATTTAATGGAATAGGGTTCGATTTTGATTTTATGAATCTTATTGGACTTTATTTGTAGTTTTCCATTCAATTAAAACCTTAACTAATAACCTATTAAATGAAGGTTAATTTTGCAAATTCTAACATTATGAAGCTATTTTAATAAATTAAAGTCAATCGCTATTTATGCAAATGACTCCTTGAAATCTAAAAATCCTATGACCAAATTTCATAGCTGCTCTTGTCGCCCCAGAGGTATTTTTTTTTCCTTCTCTTTCGTATTCAATTTCGTCGGTTCACTTCAAATTTCTTTTTCCATTTTCATGGAACCTTATTTATTTAGCAGAATTTTTTAATGTGGTAGTGAAATTATTATCCGATTGACTCGAGTCATTTTCAAATCGATTAACAAACAAGAAGCTCATTTAAGCTCACAGTCTATAAACGAATTAATTCTTCTGAATGTACTCGAAGATTTGGAAAAACAATAAAAATGTCATCTTATCTTATGCTGAAGTAGTTGGCATTCTCTTTATGTTACGACAAAAATTACGAAAGGATTTTCTTATAATGTTTTGCAATTATCTTATTGCAGTTTAATGTATAAATGATGTGTCGAGAATTGGCCAAATAAATTTGTAATGAAATTATTTTTATCTATTGTCTTGGATTAGCTTTTTCATATCTTTATGGATAGGTGAAATAATACTATGCTATTGATAGTAAGCATTTGTTGATTTCTTTGAATTATGCACTGAACAAGTCACATATCATTTCCAGCATCTAAGTTGTGTTACCCCTGTCTTTGTTGAATTCTTCTCCTATGCTGTAGTATGTAATAAAAGAGCCCTCTTTTGTGTTGATGTAATTGTACATTGTTAACAATGAAGAAATAGTTAGAGGTATTAGATACATATGCACCAGTGATGGCTCGGTTTCGATCAGTTTTGGTTTGGTAAAATAGGTTATATGTTTTCAACAAAACACGATTTGAATTGAGTTTGGATGTTGGATTTTGTGGATTTCGAAATTTGAGATCTGACTTGAATTGAGTTCCGATATTGCGGTTTGGGGGTAAGTGGTAGATGTTAAATTAGTGACTTTATAGATAAAAAAATAAGTGATAAGTGTCAAATCAATGATTTTTCCGGGTAGAGTATAGTGGTTTTATTAAGTTTGGGGAGGTGACAGGGTTTGGGCTTGGCATGGGGTTGGACTACATACAAATGAGTTTTGGCCAAGTCTCATCATTCTGGATTTTTTCTTATTTGTATATTTTCATTAGTACATTGGGGCATTAATGCGGGTTCTGCATTCATATTTTATCCTAGTCGCAGAAACTACAGATGATGATGTTCAATGTCACATTGATATTTCTACTGTATTGTATATCTAGAAGATATTTTAACTGTCTAACTCAATGTAAAATGTGACTGTTGGATATGAAGTCTCACCCACGATACTTGTCGTTCAGGATATGAGAGTTCCTCGAAGCCTTGAGATATGGAAAATGGGAAATGTCAATTATTCCAAAGCACTCAAGCTACAAGAGAAACTATCATCTGATAGAAAAATTCACAAAATCACCGATACCCTCCTTTCCCTACAGCATCCACCTACATATACTCTTGGCAAAAGACGAACTGATCACAATATATTGATCCCTGAAGCCGAACTTAAAGCCATGGGGGCAGAACTTCACTACACACAACGAGGAGGTGATGTCACATTTCATGGCCCTCACCAAGCTATTTTGTACCCTATTATTTCCTTGAGAGATATTGGCTTAGGGGCTAGAATATACGTGGAGAAGCTTGAATCAACGATGATTGAAATGGCATCTTTATACGGCATTAAAGCTTGTGCTGGACAGTCGGGCGAGACAGGGGTTTGGGTTGGTGAGAGAAAGATTGGTGCAATTGGGGTTCGTATAAATTCTGGAATTACTTCTCATGGATTGGCATTTAACATCGATCCTAATTTGAACTACTTCAAGCATATTGTGCCGTGTGGGATTGCGGATAAAGAAGTTACTTCTTTGCAGAAAGAGGTTGAAGAGAAGCTTCCTTCTGATGAAGTAATTCATGAGCAGTTGATTGAGTGTTTTGTAAGAACATTTGGCTATACCAATGTTGTTTTCAAAGATAATTCATCCATGTTATCAGATTACTGAAAAGAAAATTGATTTCAGGTTTATAATTCAATTTTTATTTACTGTAAATGAGCCAAGTAGTCGAACAACACATGTTCAAACTTAGAACAACCTTCTTATTGCGTGTGAGGTGTTTGAACTTGGTTTGATTTTTAAACAAATTGTCGATAGGTTGATATTTTAATTTATACTTTCATCAATTTTTAGATCTTGGACCAAGCTTAAAAAAGGTAAATCCTGGTATATTAACTACGAAAGAAGAGCTTTCACGATTCAACTCAAAGGAACATTGAATAGAATTTTGTTCTTTTTTTCCAACTCTAGCAGTGGAAACGCGACAATGAAGAGCGCTTCCGGTGACAAACATGAATAGTTTGATTTGATTTTCGACTCTAATAATGGGAAATATCTTCATTGGTTGAACTCAAATTGCTAAATACAATTTAAGCAATTATTAAAGATAAAGAACACCAAACATGAAGAAATTAGTTATTTGATGAACAATGTTGATATTCAAGAAAGCTTATCCAGCTAAACATAGCTGTGACTGTTCCTTGTTTTAATAATGAATAAAGGTACTTAGGCACGTAATTAAGGAGATATATGTCAGATGAAATTAATTAAAGAAAGATGACTAATGTGATTGTCATTTGATAAGTCTCACATGACACATGTTCTTTAGTCTTTGAAGATTAATAATAGTCAATTTGGCAACACATCACATGTGGAAGCTGCTTCCCAGTGCCAACTAGGGGTGTTCATAAACTCGTTCCACCCGCCCAACCCGCCCGACCCGCTCCAACCCGCCCGCAACCCGCCGGTTTTATTTTTAAAATAATCAAGTACGAGTTTGTAATTTGTAAACCCGCACGTTATGGGTCGGGTGACGGGTTTGATGGTTAAAAAACCGACCCACCCGCAACCCGCATTTAATCATCCTTGATGTACTTTTTATTAATTGTTTAATAAAATTGTGAAATAAATTACATTTATTAACAAATGAATAAGAACAAATAAACAAACTTTCTTCAAGTTTTTTGTTTATATTAATGTTAATGGTACATATATGTTAGTATATTTTTTCCTAAAGAATTTGTTGTTGAAAAAATCGAGAAGAAACTTCACTAATTTGTTATTGTTTGTAATGTGTGAGTGATGATTTGTAATGAATTCTTTTGTGGGGACTTGTAATATTAGTTTTGGTGGAGACTGTTGATTTAATTAGTAAGAAATCGTTAATTATATTCTAATTTTGTACTTTTTGCTTCTTGAATTTAATTTCAAATGTAGGTGAACATATTTGATACATTTTATTTGTTGTTTGAAGAATTTAAAATTATATGCTTAATAAATTATATTTAGATGTCAAGATTTTATGACATTGTTTCCGTTCAACCCGTCAACCCGACGGCCACCCGCCCGCACCCATTCCACCCGAACCGGGCGGTTTATGAAAATAATAACACGAGTGCGGTTTAAAAAATTGGCAACCCACACATGTTGGGTCGGGTTAATTTTTTCATGTAAACCCGCCCAAACCCGACCTCGTTCACCCCTAGTGCCAACCCAAACCAAAACTAAGAACAAGGTATCACTCAGTCTACCTATGTACGTTGGCTTTGATTAGTCATAATTTAAGTTACCTAAATTGTGATACATGATTTTGAGAACATGATGCACTAATACCACTACACAATTACGATACGATACGATACGATATGAATACGGATACATAAATTTTTCAAAATTGTAGAAGACACATTTGTGTGTTCATATTTTTACATTTATCTTTATGTATTTATGGAAGATATATAAGTTCAAACACAATCGATAAATACTCATTTGTTTATACTTTTTTACTCTTATATTTTAAAATATTACAAAAATAATCTTAGTGTGTTTAAAGTGTATCGGACATGCATCTAGACGAAGGTGTCCGTCACCTTGCGATTCTGATACTACATCGTGTCATTTTAAGAGTATATATGCATCATAAGTTTGGACTGTTATACTAAAATTCAAGATTCGACTTGGTTTAAATAGACGAAAGTTCATGGAGATCAGATTTGATTCGAGTCCGATTGACAATATAATTAGTGCGAGCTCAACTAGTTATGCTATTGGACAAAATAGATAAACTATGGAAAATTAGTACCTACCCCGGTGGATTTATTAGTCCAATTGAATTATGTCTTACGCGCTTGGAAAGTGATTAAGTCAGATCGCCTGAAATAATACTTATAGAATTATTAGTGAATCAAATTGGGCTAGCACAAAAGTTACTCAATGAAATGTCAGAGGCAATTTCGACACTGCTGACTTAATCTTAGCCTGAATATTATTATACACAAAACAACACATGTTTTGTCAGGCTAAACCACGAGCTACAACCAATAAATCATGCGTAACCATCTTCTACTAAAACAAAATCCCTCATAATTATAACTACCAATTTCTTGATTCTTCCATCCCAATTTCATTATACTTGCAATTTAATTATGAGTAACAATAAAAGAACAACATTTGTTCTTCTGTCAATTCTACTCTTTCTTCTACATTCACACATTTGTTCTGCTTTTCAAATCTTTGAAGAAACAGAGAATAATGCATTCTTTAGAGGCTCAAGAAAGTTGATGGCTAATTCTGTAAATTCATTTTCTGCAAATAAGGGGAAGTTGAGTAAAGGGGCAATGGTGGAACATGAGAAAGCAGTGGAAAATGGGCTAAAGAAAAGGCCTCCAAGTTCTTCAAATCCTGCTCATAATTAATGATTTCTTCTTTTCCATATAGATTGATTAGGAGAAAGAGAGATTAAATGTGTTCCTCTTTCCACAATTTTTTGGAAGTATTTTTTTTCTTCACATTTCTAATGTTTATGCTAGTATAGTTCAGGAAGGAATTTAATCTCTACCCTTTTCATTTGAGAATTCTGTTTGTTTGATTATTCCTATGTAATTATTTTGTTACATATATAGAGTGCATATCAACTCAAGTCACAATCAACTTCACACTTGCATTCATGTTTGAGTTTGATCAAATTGCAAAAAATGTAGAATATTCTATGGACCAGAACAAAATATTTTAAAAAACTTGGGCCAAAAGTTCAGTTTTTTAAAGTACGGGAGCTAACGTTTTTTTTTTTTGGGGCAAAATTAGGTAACTTTATTAAGTATGGGACTAAAAGTGTTGAGACTCTAATGTGTGGGACTAAAACTACAGTTTTGCCAGATCCAAATCTAAGATCCTAACAAAAGAATTTGGCAATTTGCCTATTATTACTTGTAAACTGAATTTACAGGATGTCTCCTTTTTCACAAATAATACTAGTTATTTCCAATACAATTAATAACTCTTTAAAAGCCAAGAATTAAAGAAGAACATACTAATCATGCTAACTTAAATGTCCAAATATGCTTGGTTTGGGTGTCCCTTTCCACCTTGTCAAGTTCTGTTAGTATTTTGCTTCTTAATTTGAAGATTCAATCAGCAAACACCAGATACTACTAATGGAGGAGTTAGAATTCAACTTATTATTAACTAATAAATGAAAACATAACAAAATATATATGGAAAGCCGACTCATATTTGACTGAAAGTGATGGTCATTCAGTCCAACAAGCTACTGCAATTAAAGAAAATTACCCCATTGGAAACATTAAGCAACAAGTCAAACAAGACTTTCTTGGAAAATAAGGACATTGAAAAGTTCAATCTGCAAAATTTCTTTTTAAAATCTGCATATAGTTAACTGAAAATCAACAAACATAATAATCACTTCCATATGAACTGGTTCTTGTATTTTCAATTGTTAACTCCTAAAAATGAATCACACTTTCCATCAATCCCTCCTCTTCATAATAATAATAGTAATCTTTTTCCCGCTTTGTACTTTAGCTCAAAACAATGGTAATATAACTGTGGGAACCTCTCTCACAGCCACAGAGAACTCCAGTCCATGGCTTTCGCCTTCTGGAGATTTCGCTTTTGGATTTCAACAACTTGGAGATAATAATGATCTCTTTCAACTTTCCATATGGTTTAACAGAATACCCGATCGGACCATAGTCTGGTATCCAAGGGGCACCAACCCGGTCCCTCGTGGCTCGACACTGCAGCTTGATGCTGCAGGGCTCGTGCTCCGTGATCCTCGCGGCAGATTATTATGGATTACTAATGGCCTTGTCGATGAAGTTGCCTATGCCTTCATGAATAATACTGGAAACTTTGTACTATTGCATAGTAATTCGACCTGGTTATGGGAAAGTTTTAGAAATCCATCGGATACCATCTTGCCTACTCAAACAATTGAGATTGATGGCATGCTTGTTTCGCGTAAAACACAAACAAATTTCTCCGAGGGACGATTTTATGCTCGTATGCTCGGAGATGGGAATTTTGTTTTCAATACTCGGAGTGTGCCTTCAAATACAGGTTTCGATGATGAGTATTACAGCAGCTTTACTTCTGATGCAAATGCTTCAAGTTCTGGTTATCAAGTGTTGTTTAATGACAGAGGTTCAATTTCTATAAGAAGGAGAAACGGCCAGCAGACGATTCTTACCCCGCGTTCGATTCCTCCAGCTTCAGACAACTATCACAGGGCAACTCTTGATTTTGATGGAGTTTTCACACAGTATTATCATCCAAGGAGTTTTTCAGGCAATCCTGGGTGGATTCCTGCAAGTTTTTGGCCTGAAAACATCTGTTTCAATATTGATGGAGATACAGGCAGTGGAGCTTGTGGGTATAATAGCGTGTGCAGACTCGAGAATCAGAGGCCAGTTTGCCAATGCCCACAAGGGTATTCATTGGCTGATCCAACCAATGCCTACGGAGATTGTAGGCCGAGGTTTGTGCCGACTTGTGCTGATGGTGAGAGCGGGCCTGACTTATACGAGTTGTTGGAGATTTCGGACACTGACTGGCCTAAAAATGATTACGAACTAATAGAGCCTAGTACAGTAGACAACTGCACAGCCGCTTGCCTGAATGATTGTTTCTGCGCTGCCGTGATTTTTAGAAATAATAGCTGCTGGAAGAAGAAATTGCCACTCTCTAATGGCAGAGTTGACGGAACTCTAGGCCTAACGGCGTTTCTTAAGTTCAGGAGAGGTGATATTCCTCCATTAACTCCCAATGTTCCAAATCCAAGTAACCAGACAAGGGATCAGAGAACATTGATTCTTGTGATATCAGCGCTACTAGGCAGCTCAGTCTTTGTCAATTTCATATTAATCGGAGCCACTTGCATTGGTTTTTTCCTTATCTACAGTAAGAAGACCCCGTCTCAAGATCAGGTTCACAACACAAATCTACGCTGCTTTACTTACAAAGAACTTGTGCAAGCCACCAATGGGTTTAAGGAAGAACTGGGTAGAGGAGCGTTTGGGATCGTCTACAAAGGGGACGTGCCAAATGGTTCAAAAGCAATTGTTGCAGTGAAGAAACTAGACAGAGTAGCTCAAGATACTGAAAAAGAATTCAGAACAGAAGTGAATGCCATTGGCCAAACTCATCACAAGAATTTGGTCCGCCTGATTGGATTCTGCGATGAAGGGCCTCATCGTTTACTTGTATACGAGTACATGTGTAATGGAACACTAGCAGAGTTTCTTTTCAATAATCTGAAACCAAGCTGGAATCTAAGGACTCAAATTGCGATGGGGGTTGCAAGGGCACTAACATACTTACACGAAGAATGCAGCAACCAAATCATTCACTGTGATATAAAGCCTCAAAACATACTTCTTGATGAATACTACAATGCCCGGATTTCAGATTTTGGATTGGCGAAGCTTCTGATGATTAATCAGAGCCGAACGCTTACTAACATCAGAGGCACAAAAGGGTACGTTGCTCCTGAATGGTTCAGAAACACACAGGTCACTGCAAAAGTCGATGTTTATAGCTTTGGTGTATTGCTATTAGAGATCATTTCATGTAGGAAAAGTTTGGATCATGATTTGGAATTTGGAGATGGTGAAAATCCAATTTTGACTGATTGGGTTTGGGATTGTTTTCAAGAAAGAAGATTGGATAGTTTGGTGAATAATGATGCGGAGGCTTTAAGGGATAGAGAAAGGTTGGAAAGGTTTTTGATGGTTGGGATTTGGTGTATTCAAGAGGATTCATCTTTAAGACCAACTATGAGGAAAGCTAGCCAAATGCTTGAAGGAATTGTTGAGGTTGCAGTGCCACCATGCCCATCCCCTTTCTCCTTGACTACTACTTGAAATCAACAAAAGTACACTTGTGTTTCGAGCATGATAATTTATATATTTTGTCTGTGTGTAACATCTAGTTAGCTTTGCTGTAATTAATTAGATCAGGGTCTAGTACTCAAGCTACATAAGAACTGATGTACAAAAATATTGAGGACTTGATAGGCAGAATGCTGTTGTGCACGGAGTTAGGGTTCCGTTTTGAATTCCGATCACAAGAGAAGCCAACATAGAGTTTATAAACTACATCATATTTTCAGTTTCCATTAATGCAAAAACAATAACATTTTCATTTCCATGTTCTTGGCGAAAACGCACGAAAATTTTGATCCTGATCCATAATAAAAATATATGGGAAGGAGGGAGTGTTATTCAACTTCAGTAGAATCCTTCAAAACTCTATGCCATATTTTATTCTTTGAAATAGTTCAACCTAACTGCCATTTTTTATTCTTTAAAACATTACTTTGATTTCCTTTCATTCAGAGTTACAGACTCATTCTTGGTCTCGATCCAGGCAGTATTTAATGTCGTTATTAGTCCATTTGTTTATTTCTATGCAAACCGTGTGGACCTCAAAAATGGCATTTCTTTTTTGTCTATATTCCTTATAGTGAAAAAACTTGTTTTACTTTTCCATAATCCCACCAATCACCATGACACCTTGCCTCTTGACATTTGGTCTTCTTCTTCAAAGAAAACTGAAAGTGATGGTCATTTGGTCATTTGGTCCATAAATCTGAAAGTGATGGTCATTTGGTCTTCTTCTTCAAAGAAGCTACTGCAATTAAAGAAAACTACACCTGTCCAACATTATTGACAAGTCAAACAACATTTTCTTGGAAATAAATGCCATTGAACAGGTCAATCTGCAAATTTTATTGTTAAATAGGCACAGTTATATAATTTAAAATCAAGAAACATCATCACTAACATTTGAACTGGTTCTTGAATTTTCACTTGCAAAACTCATAAGATGAATCACACTCTACATCACTTCCTCCTCTTCATAATAATAATTTTATTCCCACTTTGTACTTTAGCTCAAAACAATGGTAATATAAATGTGGGAACCTCTCTCACAGCCACAGAGAACTCTAGTCCATGGCTTTCGCCTTCCAGCGATTTCGCTTTCGGCTTTCAACAACTTCAAGATAATAATGATCTCTTCCAACTTTCCATATGGTTTAATAGAATACCCGATCGGACAATAGTCTGGTATCAAAGGGGCACCAACCCGGTGCCTCGTGGCTCGACACTGCAGCTTGATGCTGCAGGGCTCTTGCTCCGCAACCCTCAAGGCAGATTGCTTTGGAATACTAATGGCCTTGCTGATGAAGTTGCCTATGCCATCCTGAATAATACTGGAAACTTTGTTCTGTTTCGCAGTGATTCAACCAGGTTATGGGAAAGTTTTAGAAATCCATCAGATACCATATTGCCTACTCAAACAATTGAGATTGATGGCATGCTTGTTTCGCGTAAAACACAGACCAATTTTTCCGAGGGACGATTCTATGCTCGTATGCTCGAAGATGGGAATTTCGTGTTCAATACACGGAGTTTGCCTTCCAATACAGACTTTGATGATGAGTATTATAACAGCCAGACTTCTGATGTTAATGCTTCAAATTCTGGTTATCAGGTGTTGTTTAATGAAAGAGCTTCGATTTCTATAAGGAGAAGAAATGGCCAGCAGACGATTCTTTCGCTTCGTTCGATTCCTCCAGCTTCGGACTTTTATTACAGGGCAACTCTTGAATTTTACGGAGTTTTCACACAGTATTATCATCCGAGGAACTTTTCAGGCAATCCGGGGTGGACTCCTGCAAGTTCTTGGCCTACGAACATCTGTCTAAACATTGATGGAGTTAAGGGCAGCGGGGCTTGTGGATATAACAGCGTGTGCAGACTTGAGAATCAGAGGCCGGTATGCCAATGCCCACAAGGGTTTTCATTGACTGATCCAAACAATGTCTACGGAGACTGCAACCCCAGGTTTGTGCCGAACTGTGTCAGTGGCGAGAACGGGTCTAACTCACACGAGTTATTGGAGATTACAGACACTGATTGGCCTATGAATGATTATGAACAAATAAATCCTACTAACATAGACAACTGCAGAACCGCTTGCCTGAATGATTGTTTGTGTGTTGTCGCGATTTTTAGATCTAATAGCTGCTGGAAGAAAAAGTTGCCGCTCTCTAATGGCAGAGTTGACTCAGGTCTAGGCGCAACCGCCTTTCTTAAGTTCAGGAGAGGTGATATTCCTCTATTAACTCCCAGTGTTCCAATTCCAAGTAACCAGACAAGGGATCAGAAAACATTGATAATTGTGGGATCAGTGCTACTAGGAAGCTCAGTTTTCATCAATTTTATATTAATCGGAGCGGCTTGTCTTGGTTTTTTCCTTATCTACAGCAAAAAGTTCCCGTTTGTCAATCAGGTTCACAGCACAAATCTACGATGCTTTACTTATAAGGAACTCGTGCAAGCCACCAACGGGTTTAAGGAAGAACTTGGACGAGGTGCTTTTGGAATCGTCTACAAAGGGGACGTGCCAGATGGTTCGAAAGCCATCGTTGCAGTGAAGAAACTAGACAGAGTAGCTCAAGATACTGAAAAGGAATTCCGAGCAGAAGTGAATGCAATAGGCCTAACTCATCACAAGAATTTGGTCCGTCTGATTGGATTCTGTGATGAAGGGCCTAATCGTTTACTCGTGTACGAGTACATGAGTAATGGAACACTAGCAGACTTTCTTTTCAACAACATGAAACCAAGTTGGAATCTGAGAACTCAAATCGCGATGGGGGTTGCAAGGGGACTAACATACTTACACGAAGAATGCAGCAACCAAATAATTCATTGCGATATTAAGCCTCAAAACATACTTCTTGATGAATACTACAATGCCCGGATTTCAGATTTTGGATTGGCGAAACTTCTGATGATTAATCAGAGCCGAACGCTTACTAATATCAGAGGCACGAAAGGGTACGTAGCTCCAGAATGGTTCAGGAACACGCAGATTACTGCGAAAGTCGATGTTTATAGCTTTGGTGTATTGCTATTAGAGATCATTTCCTGTAGGAAAAATTTGGATCATGATTCGGAATTTGGAGATGGTGAAAATCCAATTTTGACTGATTGGGTTTGGGATTGCTTTCAAGAAAAAAAATTGGATAGTTTGGTGAATAATGATGTGGAGGCATTGAGGGATAGAGAAAAGTTGGAGAGGTTTTTGTTGGTTGGGATTTGGTGTATTCAAGAAGACTCGTCTTTAAGGCCAACAATGAGGAAAGCTAGCCAAATGCTTGAAGGAATATTAGAAGTTGCAGTGCCGCCATGCCCATCCCCTTTCTCCTCAACTACTACTTGAAATCAACAGATGTAAATTAATCGATCTCTGCATTACTTCTATAATTTTTTAGAGTTTTTGTGTATCATAGCTTCTCGCAACCTTGTCCACAAGGATTAAGTAATAAATTCCAAAAATATAGCTTTGGTGTAGTTCTAATCCTCACACATTGCTTCCTCATTTATGATTTGCTGAACAAATAGTGAAACTAGAAAAGTGTACCTAGATTATACATGTCTAGTTAGGTGTTCAATTTATTTTTTATGAATTTATTATTATTAAAATTATTATTTTATAAAAAAATGATGGATTTAAATTATTGTAATAAAATATAAAATGATGACTGATTTTAGTTTTAAAAAATATATCTAAAATAAGAAGAAAAACAAAACATTATTTGGTTCATTCCACAATAGTAGTTTTCATGTTAGGTTTACCCATTTGTACTTACAACAATTTCACCCGAATTATTATTGATTTCATGACCACTTTTTCTTACTTCTTTCATCCATTTTTCACCATCTTCACTTGTGTTCACCAAATTCACTCGGATTTTCATACTTTTTCATAATTTTTTCGTTTTTCATCGAATTCTTTTATTTTTTCTGGTTCAAACCATTTTCCATTGATTTCACCTTGTTTTTGTTAGTTAAACTCTTTTTTAATTGATTTCACTCATTTTTACTAATTTAACCATTTTCACATATTTCACATGTTTATTCACCTGAATTTTTTATTTATTAAACATGTCTTCACCAACTTTACGCTTTTTGACCAATTTTACCCTTATTTCACCGATTTCATTCCTTTTTCTTTTTTACAAATCTAACTCTAGTTTTCATCGATTTCACCAACTTTCACTAACTTTACCTTTCTTTAACTGATTTTACCCATTTTTCAACAATGTCACCCGATTTTTCGTTGATTTAACCATTTATCCGTTTTCACCAATGTCACCCATTTTTTACCTGACTTAACCATTTTCATCCATTTTCCACAAAATTCACCCGATTTTTTTATCGATTTCAAAGTATTTACTAGTTTAACATGCACCTTTTTTTTAATTTTTTTAATTTTTTTACCGATTTCACCATTTTTTCTACCAATTTTCACCAACCCACTCGAATTTTTATCGGTCACACATGGGTTCACTGATTTTTTTTTTATATTCATTATATTTTGCTTCTCTAGCCAACAAGAGAAATTATAAGCATTTTTTGTTCATTTATAGGTAAGATGTATTTCTATGTTAACTATTTTTTTTTTAGCATAATGATATATATTTTAGAGAATTTGATTTTTAATTTTGAGGATTGTTTATGACTTACGTTGTACTTAATCTTTCAATGATACAAATTACATATTTTTACATAAACAATTTTGTTACTAAATTACAATAACTTACAGATATATTTTAGGAGCTATCTAAAGTGACAGTATGTAATTATACCTCTTCAACTGGTTTTACATATTTACCATAAATATAATAAGATCTCATGTTTAATTATACCTCTTTAACTATTTTACATTTTTACCATTGACTAATATATCACTTTACAACTCAAACAACGGAATATTAGTATTCACAAAAATAAAAATAAAAATAAAAATAATTTCCCTCACCTTAGTCTCGAGTTTGATGGAGAAAATGCAACACTCACATGTGTTATTATTAGAAACTTGCACCGTTTCATAAAAGATGAAATGCTTATTGAACAAAATCTCCTTATACTATTAAATATTTAGCACAAATTCTCTCATTCGCCCAAATATATTCATATTTATCTATGAGACTGAAATTCAAATTTATGTTATATATCAAAATAACCTTAATATATATATATATTAAATTTTAAAAAAATGGTCTTATTTTTCAGTCATCAAGCGAAAACACCATTAAATGTGTCGGATAAAAAAATAAAATATTATATTTATGATGTTTCAAACGTACCTATTTGTACGTTTCTCAAGGAATTTCAGTTTTTAGGCCAGGTCAAGATAGGTTGGGCATATTACGTCAACACAACTCACATTGTATATTCAAATATAGGTTCGTCGCATTGTGAAACTAGTACTCATAATAGTCCCAACATCCGATTGGTTATTTCCTCCTACTAAATGGTTCAAAGCTGAGACGAGTAAAGAATTTCGAATTTTCAAACACTGAATAAGTCAGCAAAAACATGTTCTATGGAAGTTTTCAATGGCTGTCCCGTGGGGAAGAAGTTGTTGATTTTGAGATGTCCATAGTCAAATTGACTCCAAAAGTACATTACATAGCTAATTTTTCTGATGGATTGGGGCCTATTTTCCATATTCCTTCTCCATCACTAGGTTCTAAGGGAGACTCAATATGTAAAGTCAGTCATTAAATTTTTTTTTAACTTTTTTTTCTCTTTATAAAATCCATTACACTCTCTTCCTTTCCTTTGCTCAAGAGAAAACAATCACTCCTTTCAATGGCTTTTGCAATTTTCTGTAGAATAATATTCGCCATACTAATTTTGCTTCCAGTCTCCACCACTGCTCAAACCAACCTCAACATTACTTTGGGTTCTTCCATAGTTGCAAACAGATCAAACTCCACTTGGCTATCACCATCTGGTGAATTTTCTTTTGGCTTCCAACAAATTGTGCCCGGAGGCTACTTACTAGCCATTTGGTACAATAACATACCCGAAAGAACCATAGTTTGGTCTGCAAATCGCGATAATCTAGCAGAGGAAGGATCAAGAATCCAACTTTTTCAAGATGGAAGATTTGAACTCGAAAATCCAGGAGGCCAACAAATTTGGGCTGCTAATTTGGCCGGACCCCGTGTGGCCTATGCTGCCATGCTTGATATTGGCAATTTCGTGCTTGCAAGCAACACTTCAAGAGTCGCGTGGCAGAGTTTTGATGAGCCAACTGACACATTATTACCAGGCCAACCACTTAACCAAGGCAGAAATCTTGTAGCTAGCTTCTCTGAGACGAATTACTCGAGTGGAAGATTCAGGATTGCAATGCAGACAGATGGGAATCTTGTTTTTTATACGAGAAACTTCCCAATGAATGACAACATTGTTGCATATACAGCAACACAAACTGTAGGCAGTGGCTACCAACTTGTCTTCAACCAATCCGGATACATATACCTCGTTGCAAGCAATGGAACTATTCTCACCTCCTTGTTTTCAGATTCAGCTTCAAGTAGCCAATATTACCAAAGAGCAATACTTGAATATGATGGGGTTCTAAGGCATTATGTCTATCCCAGGTTTGCTAATTCAACAAACGGGAGGGCTATGGGATGGTCTGTTTCAAACTTTTTGCCTCCTAATATATGTACGCGCATTGAGGGAAGCACTGGGCCAGGTGCCTGTGGTTTCAACAGCTTCTGCTCAATGGGAACAGATCAGAGGCCCAACTGTGGATGCCCCTATGGATACTCTCCAGTGGATCCAAATGACAGGATGAGTGGATGCAAACCGAGTTTCGTTCCACAGAGTTGTGATCGTGAGTTAAATGAAACTGGTCTTTTCAGTTTCATTGAAATGCTTAATACTGATTGGCCAGACGCTGATTATAATACTTTTAATCAAGTTAACGAGGATTGGTGTAGGCAAGCTTGTCTTGACGATTGTTTTTGTGCTGCTGCTATTTATAGAAGCGGCTCTTGTTGGAAGAAGAAATTCCCTTTATCCAATGGGAGGCGTGATTCTAGTGAAGGAGGAAAGGCTTTGATAAAAATAAGGAGTAACAATGCGACAGCAAACACTACTTCTTGGAACCAACAAAACAGGAAAGATCGATCTACTCTTATCATCACAGGCTCAACGTTGTTGGGTAGCTCAGTGTTTCTTAATTTACTACTACTTTCATTGCTATTGTTTTTTGTTTGTTACAACCAAGGAAAACCGAAGATTCTTCAACCATCCACTGTTCTTCCTGGGGTGAACATAAGAAGCTTCAGTTTTACTGAGCTACAAGAAGCTACAAACGGATTCAAGGAAGAATTGGGTAGTGGGACTTGCTCAACAGTGTATAAGGGAGTTCTTGATAAAGGAAACGGAAAACTAATTGCCGTGAAGAAGCTAGGTAAGATAGCTGAAAAAGCTGAATTAGAATTCATGGCTGAAGTGAGTTCAATTAGTAAAACAAATCATAAAAACTTAGTCCAGTTATTGGGATATTGTGATGAAGGTCAAAATAAACTCTTGGTGTATGAATTCATGAGCAACGGCTCTTTAGCAAGCTTTCTATTTGAAAACTCAAGACCCATATGGTATACAAGAGTGCAAATTGCATGTGCCATAGCAAGAGGCCTTTGCTATTTGCACGAAGAGTGTAGCACCCAAATCATACACTGTGACATCAAGCCACAGAACGTACTTTTAAGCGAATCCCACGTAGCGAAAATATCCGATTTTGGAATATCGAAGCTTTTGAGGCCAGATCAGACTAGAACTACTACTTGTATAAGGGGAACTAGAGGGTATGTGGCTCCAGAGTGGTTCAGAAACATGCCTATTACGGTTAAGGTAGATGTTTACAGTTTCGGGATATTGTTGCTTGAGCTTATATGTTGCAGAAGGAATGTTCAAACAGATGTCGAAAATGAGAATGAGGAGATACTTTCTTATTGGGCTTATGATTGTTACAAAGATAGGACATTGAAATTGTTGGTTGCTGATGATGAGGAGGCGAATCATGATATCAAACAGTTTGAGAAATTGTTGATGATATCACTCTGGTGCATTCAAGAAGATCCATCTTTGAGGCCTAATATGAAAAGGGTATTACATATGCTTGAAGGATCAGTTGAAGTTCCTATTCCTCCAAATCCTGAATCATTTACTACTATTAGTTAGGCAGGCTCACTTTGTTTATTACATTGTTCAATTTACTATTCTGTCATTTGATTTTAGTCATTCATTGATGTCAATTTTTATGTTCAATAGAAGAATGGTAAGTGTAAAGTTCTTTTTACTGTCCTAAATGTTCAATTATAAAAAATCACAATTATACTATTTCCAGTTTTTTGAGCTAACTGCCTACAATATACAATGAGAAAGTAGAAGGGAATATGAATGGATTGCTATTTCATAACGGAAACCAGAAGGACTTAAACCAAGCAAGCAAATCCACGCAGTAATGTAATTGCAAACTAACCGTGTTGATATGAATTCGATCTTTGAGTTCAAAGCTGATCGATCATTGCATTCCAATTTCCCAGTAATCAAATTTTCAAGAGCACCATCAGAATCTCACTATAAAAGTGAAATCACAAGGTTCTACAGTTGTACTCCTTCCGTTCCAACCTTAGACAACTGATTCTGTAATCTCTTCTAGGCATTCTATCGAGCAGTTGACGCGCATGAGATATCTTCCCATGCACATCCATAGAAGCATTGCACTGCGTGTGGGGATGATCGGTTGAATTGGTAAAGGAGAGAAATTCATGGTAGGGGCCCAAATAATCCCCTATTGGAAGATGTGGTTTTAACTTAAGTTGTGACATGAAGATGATCAATTCTTGGAGTGAAATAAAAGAAGCTGCAGCTGCAGGTGCGGGTCCCTCCATAGGCATAAGTGATCTGTCATCTATGTTTGAATACTTAGGATGAGTTTGGCCTGACGATTGGAGCTCTTAAAATCACTTATAGATCTCTATTGTAATTTTTGAAGTGTTTGGTCCAGATTATAAAAATAACTTCTGCTCAATCGTGATTTTCATGGTGTTTGGCCCACAAGATCATAATCATTTTTGGAATCTCGAGAAGCAAAAAATCAACATATTTTAGAAGTTACTAAATTGTTACTTTTGCAAAAGCAATTATTCTATAATTAATTTTTATTATAATCAATTATTACCAAAATCAATTATACTAAAATTAATTCTCCTATAATTGCTTCTCGTATCGCTAGGCCAAACTCACTCTTACTTGGTTGATTGACTTGAACCTCTACTGGAAGAGTGTCCTTTATAAATTAATTAAGAATGCAAGGTCAAAAATGCAAAATACCGGAAGGTTAATTTCGTCAAATCTAATTAGTAAATATACTTCATTATTCTTGTATGTTGATTTCTTATTTCTACCAGTTGATTGCAATAATACCACCGGCAAATAGTACAGCTTATGAGTTTCTTTTGATTTTCCAATTGCAATTTTAATTTCTACTTTATATTTAGCTGGAGAATGAGAGAGGGCTTTGTCCATTTACAACAGCCAAACATTGTCTTATGACTTATATTGATAAATAGAAATTGTTGGATTGTGGAGAGAAATAATGAGTTAAGAAAAATTGGTCACTTAATAGTGGCTAGTGATTTCTTCCGTTAAAAAATGGTCAAAGCAAATGTGTCGAATCGTATTAAATCATGATATGAAATATACTTTTTTTGAATCTTTATTTTTTTTATTGTAAAAGCATGAATATTTCTTAATTTTTTTGTGCGGACTAAAATACTCTTATTTAAATTATAAAATGATATTTAATTCAATGATGAATATATAAAAGTAATTGAAGAGATATAATTAGACATGGGGTCTTATTATATTTATCTCCTACATAGACTCCTAAAATTTATAAATTCTCTCAATTTTTATAATTTTAATCTTCTTCTCTTATAAAAGATAAAATTGAACCATAAAAAAATATATTAAAATTATTATATTGTAGCATCAATATTTATTTAAGTAAGAAAATGTTAATTTAAAGATTTAGTACTACATGAGTCATAAACACTCTAAATATAAAAAAATTATAATTAAATTGTCTTAAATATCATTATGTTACAAAAAAAAAAAAATTTAAATTGAACCACATCTTACTATGAAAGAATAAAAACTACTTATGACTTAACTAATTACGTAATTTTACTTTGGTGAAATTGGTGGGAAATTACTTTTAATATATGGAATCCTTGTCGTGAAAAACGGGTGAAATTGGTGGGAAATTGTGAAATCGATGAAAAAAATATCTATGAAATCATTGAAAACGTGTGAAATCGTTGAAAATTCGAGTGAACATTGGCAAGATTGGTGAAAATTTGGGGTGGAACCGGTAAAAAAGAGCCCTTGAAATCGATAAATACATGTGAAATTTGTGGAAAAATGATAAAACTGGTGACGACAACATCAATGAAAAGCAGGGGATATTGATGAAAAATGAATAAAGTCGGTGAAAATATGTCAAATCAATGATAATTCAGGTGAAATTTGTGAAAAAATGTTCAAAATTGGTGAAAACGGGTTAATATAACCGACAAAATAAGGTAAAACCGGTAGAAAGATGTTTAAAATGGGAAATACAAAAGGACAAAATCATAAAAAAAATGAAAATAAGTTAAAATCGATAAATAATTGGATAAAACATTAAACTGATAAAAATGAATAAAATCAGCTAAAGAACATGTTAAATCGGTGAAACACATGTAAATTTGCTCTTATTTATGACAATAAAATTAATTTTACTCTAATTTACAAACAATACCCATTAAATGAACTAGACACGTACGACGTACGTGCACTTCCCTAGTTATATAAAAAATATAAAAATTTGGTATCAAAGTGATATCTAATTCATGATGTTTCAAGGGAAGTGATGACTTGTGACTAGCATGGCCCATTGTTCTTATCAAGCCTTCTGTTTCCACTTTCACTCTTTACTATGTATTCAAGATTTCAAGTAGTCCGCATGGGCAGCTCAACCGGTCTCAGAGGGGAAAGTTGGAACAAGTGACCAAGGATCGAACCTCACCAGCGGCAGTGTGGGAGCAATCTCTCAAAAAATGAGGGGGGCTCCTTGTGCGCAGTGAGTACTGGTCCCAGCCTCTGTTGCCGGTTGAGTCACCATGATTTACCTCCTCTCACAATCCCGTCGGACAGGGAGGTGAGGGACGCTCGGGGTGAGCGATTTTACCTTTTGGAACAAGATTTCAAGTATGGCAACCCGACATTTGTTTCTTTATATTTGATTTTTCTTTTTATTTTGATAAAATTATTATTATATCTGACTTTTAATGTAATTACACTGATAATTTTTCATATTTGAATTGAGGTATTTGATTTATTTTAATTACCCTCTTACGGCGTATGTCAATGTTATCAATAAAGACAATTTGATATGTAACAACGTGTGAATCGGACCAACTCGGTGAAAAATTGTTGAAATCAATAAAAAAAAAACAGATGAAATCGATTTGTCACATTTAATTTTTGTGATTTTTAAGATGACGTCCAGGTTTATTTGTTGGAATTCTCTCTCTATTTTTTTTTTTTTAAATTAACACCATAAGAAAAAATAATTATAATGAATTCAATACCCAAAGTAATTTGAGTAATTCTCAAAATATGATAGAAAAGTGAAATTAACTACACTAAACATCATGGATCTTCTTTTGTATGAAGTTGTAGACTATCATTTTGTTATGTTAGTCAACAATCAATTACTCCCACACAAGTCAAACCAACATGGTAAAGTAGAGAAACTATAAAGTTAAATACTTTAATAGCTTCACGCTCATATTCTTTGTGGGAAGATATCAAGTGTAATATCTTTTATTTTCACTAGTTCCAATGTAATGGAAATTGCAATTTACCATCTTATTAATAACTAATACATTTTTTTTAAGAATTACACCAAGCTTTCATTCACATATAAGGATATAAAGTTTAAAACTGAAGATAATAAAACATCACACGGATAAGAGGTAAATAATAATAATCTAGTTATTTCGTAAGTCACTCGATTTCCTTAAATTTTACTTATTCAATTGTTCTCAAATTTTATATTTGTTGCGGTTCATAATATTTGGTTGATCAGGGGTGGACATTTTTTTATTTCGATGATTTAATTCATTTTGATGCTCATCGAACACATTAAGTGTAAATCTGTCTCAATAGATATTCGAATATGAATTCGTCCTCTATACCATTGATTAGATTATTACGGTCATGTATAAGAAATTACACTTTATAACGAAGCTTCTAGATTGCATTGTAAAAAAAATATCATAAAGTTGATATTTGTATATATTTTTTATTGATTTATAAATTAAAGATATCTGGGAATATATTTTGCATTTTAGTTTGTATGGTCAAACTAACAGTAGTGCTAAAAAAAAAAAAAGTGTAAAAAATAATGGTCAAACTCAGAGATCCATTCCGCTCCGCTGTAATAATGAATTGTTTGAATTCACTATCACTATGGGCATGTTTGTTTGGTGTTTGGAAAAGTAGTTTGGGAGAGTAGTGGAGATTTATGAAATAATTTCGATTTGGGTAATGTTGTTTGTTTGGGTTTTGAGATAGTGATTTAAGAAATAAAATAGGTATATGTTTTTTTTTTTTTTTGAATAATTGGGTTGTAGGTGTAAGATGTGTAAGACTTTATGTCAAATCATGTTTATTGTAAGATAAATTGTGTAAGAGATATGTTACTTTATGTCAAATCAGAGTAGAGTTTATATATATTTTGTTTAGAGATAAGGAAATTGTTGTTTGTTTGGGTTTTGAGAGAGTAGTTTGAGAAAATTAAGAGATGAAAAATTTATTTCACAAAATAGAAAACATGTTTGTTTGGCATTTTCCAAACATGAAATTTTTTTGGGAAACACCAAAAGGGCCTGTTTGTTTGGTGTTTCGGAAAGTAGTTTGAGAGAGTAAAGGATGTTTGTGAAATAATCTCGATTTACGTAATGTTGTTTGTTTGAATTTTGAGAGAGTGTTTTTAGAAATAAAATATGTGTAGGTTTTTTTTGGAAAAGTGAGGTTGTATGTATAAGATGTGTAAGACTTTATGTCAAATCATGTTTGTTGTGTGAGATAAATGGTGTAAGAGATAGGTTACTTGAGTCCGTCTAAAATAAGATTTTGAGGGATGGAGAGCACATGAGATAACATTTATCTTGGTGACACGTGTCCTATTAAAATTTAAGTTAAAATAATTAATTTTCTTAAAGACAAATTTACCCTTTCTTAATGAGTGAAATTCAACAACACCCCTTATGTTTTGCCTAACTAAAAAGTATGTATTATTTTTATTAGTAAAATATCCATGTATTTTTTTAGTAGCAAAAAATACCCTTCTCAAGTCGAATTATCAATTTTACCCCATCAAACGATGAAAAAACATCCGCTTAACTTAAAAGACTACAAATAGCCCCTGAGAACTTTAAAAATTTTCAATAACCTCCCTGTTTTTCTTTATATAAACATCGACAAAAAACTTACACTTGATTATTGAAGTCCACTTTAAAAATATGAAAAAAATATTACCCCCCCCCCCCCCCCCCCCCAAAGTTACATATTGTGGCACTTTATCACACATATGTACAAAATAAGCACTTTACTGCCTCAAATAATTTTATTTAATTTTTGTTCGACGAAAAATATACATGTGCCCCTTACATGAATTTTCAAAGTTAGTTACAACACTTCTTACAAGTCCAAATACTTCGCTCATGTGAAAGAACCAAAAATCCGAAGTGAAGTAGAAAAATATTTTATTTGTAAAGAGAGAACATTGTGTTTGTGTACTAATAATTAAGTTGTTCGTAAATTACAACAGAGAAATGAGAAGGTAAAGTTTTTATTTTAGAGGGACATGTATATTTTCCAAGAATATACATGTGCCCCTCAATGTATAAAGTAGGCAAAATTTTGGTATGAAAAATGCAATTTTCTCAATTTTTTTTTTTGGATAAGAGATATGAAATTAATTAGAGAGACTTATTTAAACACATGTTTATTTTTTATAAATGTCCAATGTCACATCATCATTGAACATTTGGACCAAAAATTGTGGTTTAGATTTGATGTTGATTTTTTTTAGTGGTTGAAATGAGGTATCTCATATACACTTATGTTCCATGAAATCTTATATTAGAAAGACCCAGATTACTTTATGTCAAATCAGAGTAGAGTTTGTATAGGTATTGCTTGAAAATTATTGTTTGTTTGGCTTTTGAGAGAGTAGTTTGAAAAAATTAAGAGATGAAATATTTATTTCAGAAAATAAAAAACAGGTTTGTTTGACATTTTCCAAACACGAAATTTTTTTGGGAAACGCCAAACAAACAGCCCCTAAGTTTTTCTGATGGATTGGGGCCTATTTTCCATATTCATTTCTCCATCATTAGTTTCTAGGGGAGACTCAATATGTAAAGTCAATGAAATTTTTTTATAACTTTTTTTTCTCTTTATAAAATTCGCAAGTGCGAATTTTATAAAGAGAAAAAAAAGTTATAAAAAAATTTCATTGACTTTACATATTGAGTCTCTCCTTCGTTACACTCTCTTCCTTTCCTTTGATCAAGAGAAAACATTCACTCCTTTCAATGGCTTTTGCAATATTCTGTAGAATAATATTCGCCATACTAATTTTGCTTCCAGTCTCCACCACTGCTCAAACCAACCTCAACATTACTTTGGGTTCTTCCATAGTTGCAAACAGATCAAACTCCACTTGGCTATCACCATCTGGTGAATTTGCTTTTGGCTTCCAACAAATTGTGCCTGGAGGCTACTTACTAGCCATTTGGTTCAATAACATACCCGAAAGAACCATAGTTTGGTCTGCAAATCGCAATAATCTAGCAGAGGAAGGATCAATAATCCAACTTTTTCAAGATGGAAGATTTGAACTCGAAAATCCAGGAGGCCAACGAATTTGGGCTGCTAATTTGGCCGGACCCCGTGTGGCCTATGCTGCCATGCTTGATATTGGCAATTTCGTGCTTGCAAGCAACACTTCAAGAGTCGCATGGCAGAGTTTTGATGAGCCAACTGACACATTATTACCAGGCCAACAACTTAACCAAGGCGGAAATCTTGTAGCTAGCTTCTCTGAGACGAATTACTCGAGTGGAAGATTCATGATTGCAATGCAGACAGATGGGAATCTTGTTTTTTATACGAGAAACTTCCCAATGAGTGACAACATTGTTGCATATACAGCAACACAAACTGTAGGCAGTGGCTACCAACTTGTCTTCAACCAATCCGGATACATATTCCTCGTTGCAAGCAATGGAACTATTCTCACCTCCTTGTTTTCAGATTCAGCGTCAAGTAGCCAATATTACCAAAGAGCAATACTTGAATATGATGGGGTTCTAAGGCATTATGTCTATCCTAGGTTTGCTAATTCAACAAACGGGAGGGCTATGGGATGGTCTGTTTCAAACTTTTTGCCTCCTAATATATGTACGCGCATTGAGG
Source organism: Penstemon barbatus (assembly GCA_003313485.2). Taxonomy (NCBI): domain Eukaryota; kingdom Viridiplantae; phylum Streptophyta; class Magnoliopsida; order Lamiales; family Plantaginaceae; genus Penstemon; species Penstemon barbatus. The sequence goes on along the minus strand of CM064877.1, from coordinate 12,365,918 downwards.
GAAGCACTGGGCCAGGTGCCTGTGGTTTCAACAGCTTCTGCTCAATGGGAACAGATCAGAGGCCCAACTGTGGATGCCCCAATGGATACTCTCCAGTGGATCCAAATGACAGGATGAGTGGATGCAAACCGAGTTTCGTTCCACAGAGTTGTGATCGTGAGTTAAATGAAACTGGTCTTTTCAGTTTCATTGAAATGCTTAATACTGATTGGCCAGACGCTGATTATAATACTTTTAATCAAGTTAACGAGGATTGGTGTAGGCAAGCTTGTCTTGACGATTGTTTTTGTGCTGCTGCTATTTATAGAAGCGGCTCTTGTTGGAAGAAGAAATTCCCTTTATCCAATGGGAGGCGTGATTCTAGTGAAGGAGGAAAGGCTTTGATAAAAATAAGGAGTGACAATGCGACAGCAAACACTACTTCTTGGAACCAACAAAACAGGAAAGATCGATCTACTCTTATCATCACAGGCTCAACGTTGTTGGGTAGCTCAGTGTTTCTTAATTTACTACTACTTTCATTGCTATTGTTTTTCGTTTGTTACAACCAAGGAAAACCGAAGATTCTTCAACCATCCACTGTTCTTCCTGGGGTGAACATAAGAAGCTTCAGTTTTACTGAGCTACAAGAAGCTACAAACGGATTCAAGGAAGAATTGGGTAGTGGGACTTGCTCAACAGTGTATAAGGGAGTTCTTGATAAAGGAAACGGAAAACTAATTGCCGTGAAGAAGCTAGGTAAGATAGCTGAAAAAGCTGAAGTAGAATTCATGGCTGAAGTGAGTTCAATTAGTAAAACAAATCATAAAAACTTAGTCCAGTTATTGGGATATTGTGATGAAGGTCAAAATAAACTCTTGGTGTATGAATTCATGAGCAACGGCTCTTTAGCAAGCTTTCTATTTGAAAACTCAAGACCCATATGGTATACAAGAGTGCAAATTGCATGTGCCATAGCAAGAGGCCTTTGCTATTTGCACGAAGAGTGTAGCACCCAAATCATACACTGTGACATTAAGCCACAGAACGTACTTTTAAACGAATCCCACGTAGCGAAAATATCCGATTTTGGAATATCGAAGCTTTTGAGGCCAGATCAGACTAGAACTACTACTTGTATAAGGGGAACTAGAGGGTATGTGGCTCCAGAGTGGTTCAGAAACATGCCTATTACGGTTAAGGTAGATGTTTACAGTTTCGGGATATTGTTGCTTGAGCTTATATGTTGCAGAAGGAATGTTCAAACAGATGTCGAAAATGAGAATGAGGAGATACTTTCTTATTGGGCTTATGATTGTTACAAAGATAGGACATTGAAATTGTTGGTTGCTGATGATGAGGAGGCGAATCATGATATCAAACAGTTTGAGAAATTGTTGATGATATCACTCTGGTGCATTCAAGAAGATCCATCTTTGAGGCCTAATATGAAAAGGGTATTACATATGCTTGAAGGATCAGTTGAAGTTCCTATTCCTCCAAATCCTGAATCATTTACTACTATTAGTTAGGCAGGCTCACTTTGTTTATTACATTGTTCAATTTACTATTCTGTCATTTGATTTTAGTCATTCATTGATGTCAATTTTTATGTTCAATAGAAGAATGGTAAGTGTAAAGTTCTTTTTACTGTCCTAAATGTTCAATTATAAAAAATCACAATTATACTATTTCCAGTTTTTTGAGCTAACTGCCTACAATATACAATGAGAAAGTAGAAGGGAATATGAATGGATTGCTATTTCATAACGGAAACCAGAAGGACTTAAACCAAGCAAGCAAATCCACGCAGTAATGTAATTGCAAACTAACCGTGTTGATATGAATTCGATCTTTGAGTTCAAAGCTGATCGATCATTGCATTCCAATTTCCCAGTAATCAAATTTTCAAGAGCACCATCAGAATCTCACTATAAAAGTGAAATCACAAGGTTCTACAGTTGTACTCCTTCCGTTCCAACCTTAGACAACTGATTCTGTAATCTCTTCTAGGCATTCTATCGAGCAGTTGACGCGCATGAGATATCTTCCCATGCACATCCATGGAAGCATTGCACTGCGTGTGGGGATGATCGGTTGAATTGGTAAAGGAGAGAAATTCATGGTAGGGGCCCAAATAATCCGCTATTGGAAGATGTGGTTTTAAGTTGTGACATGAAGATGATCAATTCTTGGAGGAGTGAAATTAAAGAAGCTGCAGCTGCAGGTGTGGGTCCCTCCCATAGGCATAAGTGATCTGTCATCTCTGTTTGAAATTTGAATACTTACTTGGACCTCCACTGTAAGAGTGTCCTTTATAAATTAATTAAGAATGCAAGGTCAAAAATGCAAAATACTGGAAGGTTAATTTCGTCAAATCTAATTAGTAAATATACTTCATTATTCATTCTTGTATGTTGATTTCTTATTTCTACCAGTTGATTGCAATAATACCACCAGCAAATATACAGCTTATGAGTTTCTTTTGATTTTCCAATTGCAATTTTAATTTCTACTTTATATTTAGCTGGAGAGTGAGAGAGGACTTTGTCCATTTACAACAGCCAAACATTGTCTTATATTGATAAATAGAAATTATTGGATTGTGGAGAGAAATAATGAGTTGAGCAAAATTGGTCACTTAGTGGCTAGTGACTTCCTCCGTTAAAAAATTGATGGTAATAACAAATGTGTCGAATCGTATTAAATCATGGTATGAAATCTATTTTTTGAAAAAAATTACTCCTCTGTCCCATTATTTTTACTCCATTACTCGGTCAAACTTTTCAATCTTTTAAGTGACTTATCATCTTAAATTTTTAACAAATTTGGCATATTAAACTTTTTAAATATTAATATACATAGTGTCATATGATATTATCAAATTATCACTTAAATATATTAATTAAATTATTTATTATAATTTTTTTTTAAATTTAGTTAAGTTGACTGATCAACGGTACCAAGAGATAAAGATTAATGGGACGGAGGGAGTATATAAAAAATATAAAGTCAATAAAAATTTGTTATCAAAAGTAAATTTTCCTCCTCCTAGTTGAAAGCTCTTGCACTTTTATCATTGCAAGTGAAGATACTTACTTCAACAAATGGTTGGTGATCTAATTCATGATGTTTCAAGGGAAGTGATGACTTGCGACTAGCATGGCCCATTGTTCCTATCAAGCCTTCTGTTTCCACTTTCACTCTTTACTATGTATTCAAGTATAGCAACCCGACATTTGTTTCTTTATATTTGATTTTTCTTTTCATTTAAAAAAAATTATTTAAATTATTTATGAGGTTTAATGTAATTATATTGATAAATTTTCATATCTGAATTGAGGTATTTGATTCATTTTAATTACCCTCTTACGGCGTATGCCAATGTCATCAATAAAGACAATTTGGTGTGTAAAAACGTGTGAATCGGGCCAACTCGGTGAAAAAAATTAAATTATTGAGATCAATAAAAAAAGGCAGACGAAATCGATTTGCCACGTTTACTTTTTGTGATTTTAAGATGACGTCCAAATATATTTATTAGAATTCTCTCTCTCTTTTTTTTTAATGATATTAACACCGTAAGGGATAATTGTAATGAATTCAATATCCCAAAATAATTTGAATAATTCTCAAAATATGAAAGAAAGTGAACGTAACTACACTAAACATCAAGGATCTTCTTTTGTATGAAATTGTTGATTATCATTAGATTATGTTATCTTAGTCAACAATCAATTAATTACTCCACACAAGTCAAACCAACATGGTAAAGTAGAGAAACTATAAAGTTAAATACTTTAATAGCTTCACGCTCATATTCTTTGTGGGAAGATATCAAGTGTAATACTATCTTTTATTTTCACTAGTTCCAATGTAATGGAAATTGCAATTTACCATCTTATTAATAACTAATACATTTTTTTTAAGAATTACACCAAGCTTTCATTCACATATAAGGATATAATGTTCAAAACTGAAGATAATAAAACATCACACGGATAAGAGGTAAATAACAATAATCTAGTTATTTCGTAAGCCACTCGATTTCCTAAAATTTTACTTATTCAATTGTTCTCAAATTTTATATTTGTTGCGGTTCATAATATTTGGACGATCAGGGGTGGTATTTTTTTGTTTTCCGATGATTTAATTCATTTCGAGGCGCATATGACACATTAACACATTAAGTGAAAATCTGTCTCAATAGAGATTCAAATATGAATTCGTGACTTTGTAATGATTAGTCCTTTCCACTAGACCATTGTATTCTTCCAAGAGCTAGAAACCATTCTCTTAATGTTCACAAATTCTCTAAGAATAACATAAATGTTTTGTTTCTTAATCTTTTGTAGATCAATTCAGGCTGAGAAAGATGCAAAAGATTGCAGTCTTTCTCTTCTATTTTCAACAGGAATGTTATCAAAAGTAAACCTACACTTTATAACTGTAAAAAAATCATAAAGTTGGTATTTGTATTTTTTTTTTATTGATTTATAAATTAAAGATTTTTTTGCATTTTAGTTTGTATGGTCAAACTAACAGTAGTGCTAGATAAAAAGTGAAAAAATAATGGTCAAACTCAGAGATCCATTCCGCTCCGCTGTAACAATGAATTGTTTGAATTCACTTATCACTATACTTTTTGTTAGTATTTGTTATTTGCCCTTGGCTTGGCTTCCACACACGCACTGAGTAACATACATTATACGCACACTACACATTCACATATAGAACAGAATCTACTAAACCAATCCACGAATTATCTCTTCACGTTTTCTCAGCTAGCCCTCTCACTCTCTCGTTTGCTATCATCTTTATTTTGGGTGTAAATTTTAAATTGGCCAATCTTTAATCCTTTCATATCACTCTGATTTTGTTTTTCTAAGTTCCTTGATCTTTTCAGCTTCTTATTAAAATCTGAATTGAACATTAATCTGGGTTTTGGAATACTCTTCGGCTTGCTTATGGTTTAACAGATTTACTCTGGTGACTATTCCTTCAGTTTCATGGTGAGTGTTCTTAATATTTATTCTGATTCTCCCCCCTCTTTTTTTTTATAGTCAGGTGTTTAGTTGTTGTTGTACTGTTATCATATTGAATCTTATGGCTATTTCAAGTTCCAGTTGAACATGGATCTGTATTTAGTTTGGTTTTATTGGTTAAACATGGTTTATGACCTTGTAAAGATTTTCAATCTGCTTTGCATGTATTTCTACTAGAATTGAAATAATTGGATTCTACTCTAAACTATTCACCTGAAGTGTAAACCTAGTTCGAATTGTACTTTTTAGGTTTTGTGAATTATGTTATGTGCTTCAGTTTATTGATTTCCATGGTTACTTCTCTATGTTTGTCGTAGATTGTGTGTAACTAGTTAAATCAACTAATGATTCTGATATGAATGGTTATTTATCGTCTGGTTAGGATGTGGTGAAGAAATTGATGATTGTGTATTTGGATCTGATACTGGTAGAAGAAGTGTCCTTTATTGTTGTATGTACAGAAGCAGAATACTCCAAATGTTATTTGAAATTGTCCTGGATTCTTCGATCTTCAAGTCAAGAACTGTGTAATTTGTACTAATAATATGTTTTTTGTGTTCAAATGAATTTACTTGAGTGAGTTTCAGGCCAATCTGAAGTGTGATTTTGTGACTTCTTATCTAATTGGAAACTAAGATTTCTAACATTAATCTCTGTGATAACCCTTGTTTGCTTGTTTCCTTATATTGATTTAATCAAAGAAACTCACAATTATAGTTATATCTTTGTCATCACACGTGTACTCTTTTACCTATTCACGCAACGCACCTTCTAGGCATATGAAGAATATGGATCTTAAGCATTGTTTCAAAATGCAATAAGCCTCCTTTTTAATGCTTGTTTCACATGATTTTCTTTTTGTTGTTTGTCTAGTCAAGTAACATGCACTTGCAGCTTAGCATCTTCTGCAGATATATCAAGGACACGTGTGATATCTCTAGCTATAAAGATAATGGGCAGGGGAAGAGCAAAGGGAAAAAAGCTTTCCATGACTAATCAAGATGATACTGGCAGTGGCGAGGAAGAAAAGATTCCTGCACAGAAGAGAAGAGGGCGGCCACAAAAAACACTTAGAGACGAGGTAGAAGAAGATGAAGCTTCAAAAATAGTAGAGGAGGACAGTGAGGAAATGAGCGGTGTAACAGATAAAGCAGACGTTAAAAGTAAAAATGGGATTAAACGAAGAAGGAATGCACAAGCGAAAGAGAAAGTCGACCCTGAAGTAAAAGAGGAAAATGGAAACGGGACCATTACAAGCACTGAGGAATCGAATAGATCAAATGGTTTCCGGCATACCAGGAGTAGGCGAAAGAACAAACCTCGACGAGCTGCTGAGGCTGTTGTTGAATGCACTTGAGACAGTGATTAACTGCTGAGCATGGGATCTCTTCTGCTGCTGTTCTTCAATTTTTGCTTCTCAATTTTGGTGCCATTCTATTTGGATTTTTTATTTTTATATTTTTTTTTGGTATTCTGGAAATCTTCTGGCTAATCATATTTATGCTGGTCATCAATGTTGCCATGTTATGTGAGACAGCAGTACTATTTGGTAGTAGCAAGGATATTCTTTTTGTGGGAATCAAATGATTTATTTTGTTATCTAACCAGAATCCTTTTCCATTTGAGCTTTTGTATATAATATATTATCCCTCTGAAGTAGAGTAAATAATTTTTGTAATCAAACTCGACACTTGAACTTGGTTTGTTTTTTGTAAAATCATGATGTTAAAAAATAAGTTGAGGTCTATGTATTTTGTTATTTTAAAGTTTATCTAGCCAAAGCCAAACTCAGATGGTGTTTTAAAGGTACCAAATCATCAGTGTTGTTAAATTTAGTTCAATATGTACAAAAGATTGTGATCAAATAACTTTTTATTGGTTGAACTGAAATCGGTTCATAGTTTTTTTTTTAAGAGTATATTATGATTATCTCGCCGAGATAACGCTTTATTATAAAAAAATAAAAATAAAAATCCATATAATCAATATTATAAATATCGCACTTTAGTTTGTCACCCATTTTATAATTACGCGGTTAAATTTATTAGCATATGGAATACATTTCATAAAGTTCTAAATTTGCCCCCGAAGGCTTACTTGTAAAGTGTCTAGTATTTATTAATACTAATAGTATAATTTTAGAACATGGGTGCTATTTGTAATATCTATAAATTCATAAAATTGGTAATCATACACCCTAAAATAATTGATAAAATTATATTGCTCGTAAAATTTCAATAGGTATTAGATAAGTAACAAGATTGGAATATTACCATAAACACCTATATTCAATGAAAAAAATATTAAATAAAAAAATATAGGAAATTGCTCAACTCAAAGTTAATTGGTAAAAAATAAAGAAATAAATTGAAACAATTTATACCAACAAATTATATAATATTTCTATAATTTCTTTTAAATATTAGTTACATTTCTATATATATATATATATATATATATATATATATATATATATATATATATATATAATATTTTATAAATATAAAAGTCTTATTGGTATATTAAACCAATTTTTTTATATAATATTAATAAATTAAGTATAATCGTATATTCGAGGCGGGTTTGATATTCTTTTTTCTCAGTAAATTGATTTTTTGCAGTTTTAAGGTGGTGAGCAGGATATTATGGGAAGTTCATTACGTCTGCTAGATTTCTTGAAGTTCCGTTAAATCAATGAGAATTTTGGTAATTAAATTTCACCCAAAGAAGAATTACATAAATATTGCACTTGTTAAACGTATTGTAACAATCAAAGGAGAAGAAGGATGGCGATGGTGGTCTTGGTTTTAAATAATCTGGGGAAGCGAATATCACTACAACATTTTAGGCTTCTGTCAAACCTTTCTTACTTTGACTGATTCAGGATGAAGATTTTAATGTGGTTAATCGTGTTGGCTGTAAATTGTTGATTATATCGGCAATTCCGGGTGTATTGGAATGAAAATGGAGGGATTTTGGACCTTTTGCAGCTTTTACAAGGGATGTTGGCTGCAAAGTGAACTGCGTGAGAGATGTTTGTCAAAATGCCACAAACAAACTCATTCAATGGACGGTGCCATGATTAGGTTACAATTTTCAAAAACTGACATTACAAGACGTCAATAATGCAATATTGGTCTTTTTTCCAACTCTTTTTTTTGTTTTTCGTGAGGAACATAAGTAGATAACAATTAGCTAGGAAACTCAGAGTTTACAATATCCAGAATAGATAAAGGTAAAACATTGAACGCATAAGATTCCTTAATTGAGAGTCGAGCCACTTCATGAGCCGCTTTGTTCCCATCTCTGCCAATGTATTTTGCCCGAAAATGTTCAAAACTAGAGGTTATAGTGTGTAGATCTGACATGAGATTTATTATATATGTTATTTTGCATTCTTTAATTCATTAATTTAATACCTTTTAGCAATTCTTTTTCTTCCTTATTTACAGCCAACCGGAGATTGTTTATTGGAGTTCAAATAAAACAGATGGATGTGGACTTCCTTATGGCCTCTTCATTGGGTTTTACTTATTCATTTATACTAAATCCAAAGATGTTGAGGTAATCACTTGTAATTCTCCATTATTT